>CAKXYN010000014.1:0-1265000 GCA_935064755.1 Tragelaphus eurycerus
ATCTGTGGATGGGCATCTAGGTTGCTTCCACGTCCTGGCTATTGTAAACAGTGCTGCTATGAACATTGGGGTACACGTGCCTCTTTCAATTCTGGTTCTCTCAGTGTGTATGCCCAGCAGTGGGATTGCTGGGTCATAAGGCAGTTCTATTCCCAGTTTTTTGAGGAATCTCCATACTGTTCTCCATAGTGGCTGTACTAGTTTGCATTCCCACCAACAGTGTAAGAGGGTACCCTTCTCTCCGCACCCTCTCCAGCATTTATTGCTTGTGGATTTTTGGATCGCAGCCATTCTGACTGGCGTGTAATGGTATCTCATAGTGGTTTTGATTTGCATTTCTCTGATAATGAGCGATGTTGAGCATCTTTTCATGTGTTTGTTAGCCATCTGTATGTCTTCTTTGGAGAAATGTCTATTAAGTTCTTTGGCCCATTTTTTGATTGGGTCGTTTATTTTTCTGGAATTGAGCTGTAGAAGTTGCTTGTATATTTTTGAGATTAGTTGTTTGTCTGTTGCTTCATTTGCTATTATTTTCTCCCATTCTGAAGGCTGTCTTTTCAGCTTGCCAATAGTTTCCTTTGTTGTGCAGAAGCTTTTTAAGTTTGATTAGGTCCCATTTGTTCATTTTTGATTTTATTTCCGATATTCTGGGAGGTGGGTCATAGAGGATCCTGCTGTGATGTAAGTCAGAGAGTGTTTTGCCTATGTTATCCTCTAGGAGTTTTATGGTTTCTGGTCTTATATTTAGCTCTTTAATCCATTTTGAGTTTATTTTTGTGTATGGTGTTAGACAGTGTTCTAGTTTCATTCTTCTACAAGTGTTCAACCAGTTTTCCCAGCACCACTTGTTAAAAAGATTGTCTTTACTCCATTGTATATTCTTGCCGCCTTTGTCAAAGATTAGGTGACCATATGTGCGTGGATTTATCTCTGGACTTTCTATTTTGTTCCATTGATCTATGTTTCTGTCTTTGTGCCAGTACCATACTGTCTTGATGACTGTAGCTTTATAGTAGAGCCTGAAGTCAGGCAGGTTGATTCCTCCAGTTCCATTCTTCTTTCTCAAGATAGCTTTGGCTATTCGAGGTTTTTTGTATTTCCATACAAATTGAGAAATTATTTGTTCTAGCTCTGTGAAGAATACTGTTGGTAGCTTGATGGGGATTGCATTGAATCTATAAATTGCTTTGGGTAGTATACTCATTTTCACTATATTGATTCTACCAATCCACGAACATGGTATATTCCTCCATCTATTAGTGTCCTCTTTAATTTCTTTCAGCAGTGTTTTATAGTTTTCTAAATATAGGTCTTTAGATTCTTTAGGAAGATATATTCCTAAGTATTTTATTGTTTTCATTGCAATGGTGAATGGAATTTTTTCCTTAATTTCTCTTTCTATTTTCTCGTTATTAGTGTACAGGAATGCAAGGGATTTCTGTGTGTTAATTTTATATCCTGCAACTTTACTGTATTCATTGATTAGTTCTAGTAATTTTCTGGTGGAATCTTTAGGGTTTTCTACGTAGAGGATCATGTCATCTGCAAACAGTGAGAGTTTTACTTCTTCTTTTCCAATTTGGATTCCTTTTATTTCTTTTTCTGCTCTGATTGCTGTGGCCAAAACTTCCAGAACAATGTTGAATAATAATGGTGAAAGTGGGCATCCTTGTCTTGTTCCTGACTTTAGAGTAAATGCTTTCAGTTTTTCACCATTGAGGATAATGTTTGCTGTGGGTTTGTCATATATAGCTTTTATTATGTTGAGGTATGTTCCTTCTATTCCTGCTTTCTGGAGAGTTTTTATCATAAATGGATGTTGAACTTTGTCAAAGGCTTTCTCTGCATCTATTGAGATAATCATATGGTTTTTATTCTTCAGTTTGTTAATGTGGTGTATTACGTTGATTGATTTGCGGATATTGAAGAATCCTTGCATCCCTGGGATAAAGCCCACTTGGTCATGGTGTATGATCTTTTTAATGTGTTGTTGGATTCTGATTGCTAGAATTTTGTTAAGGATTTTTGCGTCTATGTTCATCAGTGATATTGGTCTGTAGTTTTCTTTTTTTGTGGGATCTTTGTCAGGTTTTGGTATTAGGGTGATGGTGGCCTCATAAAATGAGTTTGGAAGTTTGCCTTCCTCTGCAATTTTCTGGAACAGTTTGAGTAGGATAGGTGTTAGCTCTTCTCTAAATTTTTGGTAGAATTCAGCTGTGAAGCCGTCTGGGCCTGGGCTTTTGTTTGCTGGGAGATTTCTGATTACAGTTTCAATTTCCGTGCTTGTGATGGGTCTGTTAAGATTTTCTATTTCTTCCTGATCCAGTTTTGGAAGGTTTTACTTTTCTAAGAATTTGTCCATTTCTTCCATATTGTCCATTTTATTGCCATATAATTGCTGATAGTAGTCTCTTATGATCCTTTGTATTTCTGTGCTGTCTGTTGTGATCTCTCCATTTTCATTTCTAATTTTATTGATTTGATTCTTCTCCCTTTGTTTCTTGATGAGTCTGGCTAGTGGTTTGTCAATTTTATTTACCCTTTCAAAAAACCAGCTTTTGGCTTTGTTAATTTTTGCTATGGTCTCTTTTGTTTCTTTTGCATTTATTTCTGCCCTAATTTTTAAGATTTCTTTCCTTCTACTAATCTTGGGGTGCTTCATTTCTTCCTTTTCCAGTTGCTTTAGGTGTAGAGTTAGGTTATTTATTTGGCTTTTTTCTTGTTTCTTAAGGTATGCCTGAATTGCTATGAACTTTCCCCTTAGGACTGCTTTTACAGTGTCCCTCAGGTTTTGGGTTGTTGTGTTTTCATTCTCATTCGTTTCTATGCAGAATTTGATTTCTTTTTTGATTTCTTCTGTGATTTGTTGGTTATTCAGGAGTGTGTTGTTCAGCCTCCATATGTTGGAATTTTTAATAGTTTTTCTCCTGTTATTGAGATTTACTCTTACTGCATTGTGGTCAGAAAAAATGGTTGGAATGATTTCAATTTTTCTGAACTTACCGAGGCTAGATTTATGGCCCAGGATGTGGTCTATCCTGGAGAAGGTTCCGTGTGCACTTGAGAAAAAGGTGAAATTCATTGTTTTGGGATGAAATGTCCTATAGATATCAATTAGTTCTAATTTGTCTATTGTATCATTTAAAGCTTGTGTTTCCTTGTTAATTTTCTGTTTAGTTGATCTATCCATTGGTGTAAGTGGGGTATTAAAGTCTCCCACTATTATTGTGTTATTGTTTATTTCTCCTTTCATACTTGTTAGTATTTGTCTTACATATTGCGGTGCTCCTATGTTGGGTGCATATATATTTATAATTGTTATATCTTCTTTTTGGATTGATCCTTTGATCATTATGTAGTGACCTTCTTTGTCTCTTTTCACAGCTTTTGTTTTAAAGTCTATTTTATCTGATATGAGTATTGCTACTCCTGCTTTCTTTTGGTCCCTATTTGCATGGAAAATCTTTTTCCAGCCCTTCACTTTCAGTCTGTATGTGTCCCCTGTTTTGAGGTGGGTCTCTTGTAGACAACATATGTATGGGTCTTGTTTTTGTATCCATTCAGCCAGTCTCTGCCTTTTGGTTGGGGCATTCAACCCATTTACATTTAAGGTAATTATGGATAAATATGATCCCGTTGCCATTTACTTTGTTGTTTTGGGTTTGAATTTATATATCCTTTTTGTGTTTCCTGTCTAGAGAAGGTCCTTTAGTATTTGTTGGAGAGCTGGTTTGGTGGTGCTGAATTCTCTCAGCTTCTGCTTGTCTATAAAGGTTTTGATTTCTCCTTCATATTTGAATGAGATCCTTGCTGGGTACAATAATCTGGGCTGTAGGTTCTTTTCTTTCATCACTTTAAGTATGTCTTGCCATTCCCTCCTGGCTTGAAGAGTTTCTTTTGAAAGATCAGCTGTTAGCCTTATGGGAATTCCCTTGTGTGTTATTTGTTGTTTTTCCCTTGCTGCTTTTAATATTTGTTCTTTGTGTTTGATCTTTGTTAATTTGATTAATATGTGTCTTGGGGTGTTTCACCTTGGGTTTATCCTATATGGGACTCTCTAGGTTTCTTGGACTTGAGTGATTATTTCCTTCCCCATTTTAGGGAAGTTTTCAACTATTATCTCCTCTAGTATCTTCTCATGGTCTTTCTGTCTTCTTCTTCTGGAACTCCTATGATTCCAATATTGTAACGTTTAAGATTGTCCTGGAGGTCTCTGAGATTGTCCTCATTCCTTTTAATTCGTTTTTCTTTTTTCTCCTCTGATTCATTTAATTCTGCCATTCTATCTTCTAATTCACTAATTCTATCTTCTGCCTCTGTAATTCTACTATTTGTTGCCTCCAGAGTGTTTTGGATCTCATTTATTGTATTATTCATTATATATTGACTCTTTTTTATTTCTTCTAGGTCCTTGTTAAATCTTTCTTGCATCTTCTCGATGCTTTTCTCCAGGCTATTTATCCATGATTCCATTTTGCTTTCCAGGCTTTGGATTAATTTCACTATCATTATTCGGAATTCTTTATCAGGTAGGTTCGCTATTTCTTCCTCTTTGGTTTGGTTTGGTGGGCATTTATCCTGTTCCTTTACCTGCTGGGAATTCTTCTGTCTCTTCATCTTGTTTAAAATGCTGAGTTTGGGGAGTCCTTACTGTATTCTGGCAGTCTGTGGAGTTCTCTTTATTGTGGCTTTTCTGCCCTATATGTGGGTTTGTACCGGTGGCAAGCCGAGATTTCTTGTTTATGGAAGCTTGTATCGATGTTCTGGTGGGTGGGGCTGGATTTCTTTTCTCTGGGGTGCGGTGGAGTGTCTAGTGGTGTGTTATGAGATGTCTATGGTTTTGAGGTCGCTTTGTGTAGCCTGTGACTTGGAGCTCAGGGCTGTGTTCTTGTTTTTCTAAAGGTTTTTCTTGGTATGTCTTGCCGTGGAACTTGCTGGTCTTTGTGTGATGCTTGGTTTCAGTGTAGGTATGGAGGCATTTGATGAGCTCCTGTCAATTAATGTTTCGTGGGGTCAGGGTTTGGACTTAAGCCTCCTGCTTCCTGTTATCTGTCTTATTTTTGCAGTAGTCTCATAAAGTTCGTCTTCTATATTGCATTCCACAACTAGACTGTTCAGAGATGTTCACGGAGTTATACGGAGAAGGAGAAAGGGAGGAGGGAGATATAGTTGGTCAGGAGGATAAAAGGAGGGAGTGTCAAGGAGAGAGACAGATCCAGTCAGTTATCAGTAAAGAAAAGAACAAAGGAGAGAAAAAAAGCCAAGGACAAAAAGAAAAAAGAGAAAAGAAAAAAAAAAGAAAGAAAACACACACAACAAAAACCAAAACAGGGTCGCAAAAGTTATATCTAACAGTGGAGATTAAAGAAGTACTAGAGGATAAAAACATAAAAATAAAAGAAACAAAAACAAGAGGAAAAAAAAAAACACACACACACACACAAAAAAACCAAAACAGGGTCGCAAAAGTTATATCTAACAGTGGAGATTAAAGAAGTACTAGAGGATAAAAACATAAAAATAAAAGAAACAAAAACAAGAAAAAAAACAAAAAAACACACACACAAAAAAACCAAAACAGGGTCGCAAAAGTTATATCTAACCGTGGAGATTAAAGAAGTACTAGAGGATAAAAACATAAGAATAAAAGAAACAAAAACAAGAAGAAAAAAAGAAAAAAATTAAAAGGAAAGAGAAAAAAAAAATTTTTTTTTTCTTTTCTTCCCCTCCCCCTCCTCTTCCTTTCAATAAAAAAAAATAATAAAATTTTTAAAAAAACATATATTAAAAAAAGAAAAAAAAAAAAAAGGGAAATAATGTTGGTAAAAATAGTAACAATATGTATAAGAGTTTCTCTTTTATTGCTGTGGGTTCAGTTCATTTTCGGCTAGTTCCTTGTTCCGGCTTAAGTTTCTCAAGATCTATAGGCCCCTTTCTCTGTAGTTGGTCTGTATAGTCCTTTGTTCTGTGCGCAGGCCCCGCAGTGTCTTGGGCCTGGGCCGGCCTCTTCTGTGGACGTGCCGCAGTCTGGTCTGCCAGCCCGACCCACTCCCAGCGGGGAACAGCCCGCGCGGCCCCCGCTGGCAGGGGAGCGGCGGTGAGGGGATGGTTCGCACGGGAATGGGAACGGTCGGCGGTGGGGGTCGACCCGCGCGGGAGCCCCCGGCGCAGGGGGCGGGCGCGCACTATAGTCCCTTGCTCTGTGCGCGGGCCCCGCAGTGTCTTGGGCCCAGGCCGGCCCCTCCTGTGGTCCTCGCCGCAGTCCGGTCTGCCGGCCCAAACCACTCCCGGCAGAAACGGCCCACGGGGCAACGGCTGGCGGGGGAGCGGCGGTGAGGGGATGGAGTGGTTCGCACGGGAACGGTCGGCGGTGGGGGTCGACCCGCTCAGGAGCCCCTGGCGCAGGGGGCGGGTGCGCGCCCGCGCGGGAGCGGCTGGCGGCAGGGGGAAGGGGAGCGCTCCTCGGGGGTGCTTCCCACGGGGGAGCCGCCGGCAGCGTGGGAGCAGCCCACAGCGTCTCCCCGCCCAGCCCCGGCTTGCTACTGGCGGAAGCGGGTGTTTGCGATGATGCCTTCCCGCCGCGGAAGCTACCGCAGGGCTCGTAGTCTGTGGGTCTTAATTGTTCATTTGTTTTCCTCTCTGTTATGATATTCTCCATGCTTTCTCGGTTGGCACAGACTCTACAGGGAGAGTTTCCCGGTGTTTGGAAACTTCTCTTTCCCTTTCCAGGCTCCCTTCCCCGGACAGAGGTCCGTCCCTCCCTCTTTGTCCCTCTCTGGCTTCTATATTCTTTCCTACCTCCTTTAGAGGGGAGTGAGTTGCTTTTCTCAGTGTCCGATGTTCTCTGCCGACATTCCGAAGCTGTTTGAGGAATTTACTCGGCGTTTAGATGTCCCCTTGATGAATTTGTGGAGGAGAAAGTGTATTCCCCGTCCTAATCCTCCGCCATCTTAACCGGAACCGCCGAAATTCACTCATTTTAAATGTACAGTTCAATGATTTCAGTATATTTGTAGAATTGTCCAGCTGTGATCACAGTTTGGGAACATTTTCATCACCCCACCCCAAATAAATTTCATATCCATTACCACTCACTATCAGTTTCTTTCCAGTCTCCTGAGTCCTAGGCAACCACTAATCTGCTTTCTGTCAGTATAGATTTTCCTGTTGCTAACAGGTCATTTCATACAAATGAAATTATACAATATGTAGTCTTTTGTGTCTGACTTCTTTTACTGAGCATGACGTTTTCAAGGTTCATCCATGTTTCAGCATATATCAGTGCTTCATTTATTTTTATTGCCAAATAACATTACTGTATATGAATTCACCACATTTACTGATTTATTAATTAATGGGATTTTCACTTTTTGGCTATTATGAATAATGATTTTGTGAACACGTGTGTTCATTTACACTCATGTTCTCATTTCTCTTGGGTATATAACTAGGAGTGGAATTGCTGGGTCATATGGTAAACTCTGTGTTTAAACTTTCAAGGAATTCCTGGATTATTACCCAAAGTTGGTACACTCTTTTGCATTCCCACAGGTAGTTTATGGATTCCAGTTTCTCTACATCATTGCCAACACTTGTTATTATCTGTCTTATTGATTATAGTCATTTTGGTGATGGGAAATTACTAGTGGTTTTGATTTGCATTTTCCTGGTAGATATAATGTTGAGCATTTTTTCATGTGCTTATTGGCCATTTCTATGTCTTCTTTAGAGAAATGTCTGTTAGATCCGTTACTTGTTCTCACTGGCACATTTGTCTTTTTATTAGTTTTTATTATTGAATTGTAAGAGTTGTTCATGTATTCCAGACACAAGTCCTGTATCAAACATATAATTTGTGAATGTTTTCCCTATTCTTTGGTAATATCTTGTTACTTTTATGATGGTATCTTTGGAAACACAAATTATTTAAATTTAAAGTACAATTATTTTTTCTTTTATTGCTTATGCTTTTGATATTCTATCTAAGAAACCATTCCTAATATTGGGTCATGAATATTTACACCTATGTTTTCTTCTAGGAGTTTCATGGTTCTAGCTTTTATATTTAAGAATTTGAAGCTGCTGCCTTCGCCCTCTGTGATGGCCCACACTCTGTTGAGTGTGTTTCTCTCTGAATAAATCCACTTCTTACCTATCAAAAAAATTATAATTTCGTGAGGTAGGGGTAAAATTTCATTCTTTTGTAAGTGGATATCTAGTTGTCTCAGCACCATTAACTGAATAGACTATTTCCCCCCTTTTTAAATTTTCTTGGCACTCATAAAAAATTAATGGATCATAATTGCCAGGTTTATCTCTAGACTATTCCATTCATCTTTATTCCTGTTGTCATAAAGTATCACACTATCTTGATCACTGTGTCTTGTGGTAAGTTTTGAAATTAGGAAGTGCGAGTACTGTAGGAAGTCAAGAAACACCTGGAGTAACAGGCAAATTTGGCCTTGGAATACGGAATGAAGCAGGGCAAAGACTAATAGAGTTTGGCCAAGAAAATGCACTGGTCATAGCAAATACCCTCTTCCAACAACACAAGAGAAGACTCTATACATGGACATCACCAGATGGTCAACACCGAAATCAGATCAATTATATTCTTTGCAGCCAAAGATGGAGAAGCTCTATACAATCAGCAAAAACAAGACCAGGAACTGACTGTGGCTCAGACCATGAACTCCTTATTGCCAAATTCAGACTGAAACTGAAGAAAGTAGGGCAAACCACTAGACCATTCAGGTATGACCTAAATCCAATCCCTTATGATTATACAGTGGAAGTGAGAAATAGATTTCAGGGCCTAGATCTGATACATAGAGTGCCTGATGAACTATGGAATGAGGTTAGTGACAGTGTACAGGAGACAGGGATCAAGATCATCCCCATGGAAAAGAAATGCAAAAAAGCAAAATGGCTGTCTGGGGAGGCCTTACAAATAGCTGTGAAAAGAAGAGAAGCGAAAAGCAAAGGAGAAAAGGAAAGATATAAACATCTGAATGCAGAGTTCCAAAGAATAGCAAGAAGAGATAAGAAAGCCTTCTTCAGCGATCAATGCAAAGAAATAGAGGAAAACAACAGAATGGGAAAGACTAGGGATCTCTTCAGGAAAATAAGAGATACCAAAGGAACACTTCATGCAAAGATGGGCTCGATAAAGGACAGAAATGGTATGGAACTAACAGAAGCAGAAGATACTAAGAGGTGGCAAGAATACACAGAAAAACTGTACAAAAAAGAGCTTCACGACCCAGATAATCATGATGGTGTGATCACTGACCTAGAGCCAGACATCCTGGAATGTGAAGTCAAGTGGGCCTTAGAAAGCATCACTACAAACAAAGCTAGTGGAGGTGATGGAATTTCAGTGGAGCTATTTCAAATCCTGAAAGATGATGCTGTGAAAGTGCTACACTCAATATGCCAGCAAATTTGGAAAACTCAGCAGTGGCCACAAGATTGGAAAAGGTCAGTTTTCATCCCAATCCCAAAGAAAGGCAATGCCAAAGAGTGCTTAAACTACGGCACAATTGCACTATCTCACACGCTAGTAAAGTAATGCTCAAAATTCTCCAAGCCAGGCTTCAGCAATATGTGAACCGTGAACTTCCTGATGTTCAAGCTGGTTTTAGAAAAGGCAGAGGAACCAGAGATCAAATTGCCAACATCCGCTGGATCATGGAAAAAGCAAGAGAGTTCCAGAAAAACATCTATTTCTGCTTCATTGACTATGCCAAAGCCTTTGACTGTGTAGATCACAATAAACTGTGGAAAATTCTGAAAGAGATGGGAATAGCAGACCACCTGATCTGCCTCTTAAGAAATTTGTATGCAGGTCAGGAAGCAACAGTTAGAACTGGCCATGGAACAACAGACTGGTTCCAAATAGGAAAAGGAGTACGTCAAGGCTGTATATTGTCACCCTGTTTATTTAACTTATATGCAGAGTACATCATGAGAAACGCTGGACTGGAAGAAACACAAGTTGGAATCAAGATTGCTGGGAGAAATATCAATAACCTCAGATATGCGGATGACACCACCCTTATGGCAGAAAGTGAAGAGGAACTAAAAAGCCTCTTGATGAAAGTGAAAGTGGAGAGTGAAAAGGTTGGCTTAAAGCTCAACATTCAGAAAACAAAGATCATGGCATCTGGTCCCATCACTTCATGGGAAATAGATGGGGAAACAGTGTCAGACTTTGTTTTTCTGGGCTCCAAAATCACTGCAGATGGTGACTGCAGCCATGAAATTAAAAGACGCTTACTCCTTGGAAGGAAAGTTATGACCAACCTAGATAGCATATTCAAAAGCAGAGACATTACTTTGCCAACAAAGGTTCGCCTAGTCAAGGCTATGGTCTTTCCTGTGGTCATGTATGAATGTGAGAGCTGGACTGTGAAGAAGGCTGAGCACTGAAGAATTGATGCTTTTGAAGTGTGGTGTTGGAGAAGACTCTTGAGAGTCCCTTGGACTGCAAGGAGATCCAACCAGTCCATTCTGAAGGAGATCAGCCCTGGGATTTCTTTGGAAGGAATGATGCTAAAGCTGAAACTCCAGTATTTTGGCCACCTCATGCGAAGAGTTAACTCATTGGAGAAGACTCTGATGCTAGAAGGGATTGGGGGCAGGAGGAGAAGGGGACGACAGAGGATGAGATGGCTGGATGGCATCACTGACTCGATGGATGTGAGTCTGAGTGAACTCCGGGAGATGGTGATGGACAGGGAGGCCTGGCGTGCGATTCATGGGGTCGCAAAGAGTCGGACACGACTGAGCGACTGATCTGATCTGATCTGGAAGCAAAGAAACTGTTATCTTAGGACATATGTTCCTAACGGATGCACAAAGTAAATCAAGATAAAATGCAGATGTTCACAGACATCGTTCAGAGCTGTGATGGCTTGATGTTGAGATGGGACATAGTTCCCAGGGGAGGAGCTTGGAGGTGTCACTTCTGTTGCTCAAGTTATCAGCTGCCTTTGTAACATCTCGCTACAATATAAAGGCTGGGTGCTAATTTTGCTTTTCGGCTTTTTTTGGTAAAAGCGAAGATCCTCTTTTGAGTTTCAGTTAATGAAAACAAGTACTAATGTAGATCTCTCATAAAAGCCAAGTGACATAAAGTGAGCTTTGGAGAAATGGAGAATACTTGTACTCCCTACCCGACCTACGCCGAGATTCCTCCATTAACATCTCCCACCAGAGTGGTTGCATGGTAAGCTTGGCAAACCCATGTTGACATATCACAATCTCTCAAAGTTCATAGTTGGTAGTCCATATGGAGGGTTCACGCTTGGTGGTGTAAGATCTGTGAATTTGGACATATGCGTGATGACATGTATCCATCATTACAATATACAAAGTACTTTCACTGCCCTAAAAATCCTGTGTGCTCCGCATATTCATCCCTTCCAACCCCTGGCAACCACTTACTCTCTCCAGAGCTGTTCAGTTCAGTTCACTTCAGTTCAGTCGCTCAGTCATGTCTGACTCTTTGTGACCCCATGAATCACAGCACGCCAGGCCTCCCTGTCTATCACCAACTCCCGGAGTTCACCCAGACTCACATCCATCGAGTCAGTGATACCATCCAGCCATCTCATCCTCTGTCGTCCCCTTCTCCTCCTGCTCCCAATCCCTCTCAGCATCAGAGTCTTTTCCAATGAGTCGACTCTTCGCATGAGGTGGCCAAAGTACTGGAGTTTCAGCTTTAGCATCATTCCCTCCAAAGAAATCCCAAGGCTGATCTCCTTCAGAATGAACTGGTTGGATCTCCTTGCAGTCCAAGGGACTCTCAAGAGTCTTCTCCAACACCACAGTTACTATCTTACAATTATCAAATAGTTGGAATTATAGAGTATGTACCCTTTTCAGATTGACTTTTTTCCTTAGTAACAGGCATTTAAAGTTCCTCCATGTCTTTTCATGGCTTGCTAGCTCATATAATTTTAGCATAAAATAATATTTTAGTGAAATAATATTCTATTACCTTCCAGCTTCCATCCACTCTCTGGATGTGCCACAGTTTATCAGTTCATCTACTGAAGGGCGTCTTGGTCATGTTAATGATCTGTCAGTTATGAATAAAGCTGCTGTAAACATCTGTGTACAGGTTTTTGTGTGGAGTTAAGTTTTCAGCTCTTTTGGGTAAATACCAAGAATCATGATTGCTGGATTGTATGGGAGGAGAGTTTAGTTTTGTAAGAAACTGCCAAACTACCTTCCTAAGTGGCTGTACTGTTTTACATTCCTCTTGTTCTGCGTCCTTGCCAGAACATGGTGGCGTCAGTGTTCCAGATTTTGGCCATCTTAATAGATATGTCTGGTATTTGATTGTTGTTTAAATTTGAATTTCCCCTGTTTGCTTGTTTTCCATCTGTATATCTTCTTTGGTGAGGAGTCTGTTAAGGTCTTTGGCATATTTATAAATGTTGTTTGCTTCCTTTGGATAATACTCTTTATCAGATGTGGTTTTTGAAAATATTTTCTCCCAGTCTGTAGCTTGTTTTCTTGCTGTCTTAACATTGTCTTTTGAAGGGCAGAAGTTTGAAACTTTAATGGAACCCAGCTTATCAATTATTTCTTTCATGGATCGTACCCTTGGTGTTTTATCTAAAAAGGCATTACCCGACCTAAGATTACTTGGATTTTTCCATTGTTATCTTCTGGGAGTTTTAAGGTTTTGCATTTTACATTTAGTCTATAATCCATTTTGAGTTATTTTCAAGAATGGTATAAAGTCTGTGTCTAGATTCTTTTTTTTTTTTTTTTCATGTGGATGTCCATGTTCCAACACTGTTGAAAAGATTATCTCTGTCCATTGTGTTGCCTTTTCTCCTTTGTCAAAGATCAGTTGACTAAATATATGTGGTTCTATTTTTGGGTTCTCTATTTGTTCTATTAATCTATTTGTATATTCTTTCACCAATATCACATTACCTTGATTACTGTAGCTTTATAAGTCTTGAAGTTGAGTAGCATAAGTTTTCCAATTTTGTTCTTTTCCTTCAATATTATGTTGGTTAGTCTGAATCTTTTGCTTCTCCATATAAACTTCAGAATTAATTTGTCAACATCCACAAAGTAATTTTCTGGGATTGTGATTGGGACTGCATTAAATTTATAGATGAATTTGGGAAGAACTGGCATTTTAACAATATTGAGTCTTCCTGTCCATAGCATGGAATATTTCTCCATTTATTTAGTTATTCTTTGATTTTATTCATCAGTCTTGTATTTTTTCTCATATAGATCTTACACATATTTGTACCTTAGTATTTTATTTTAGAGGGTGTTAATGTAAATGGCATTGTGCTTTTCATTGCAAATTCCACTTATTCCTCATTCTTATAGAGGAAAGCAACTGACATTTGTATGTTAATCATATATCCTGAAACGATGGTGCAATCAATTTTTAAAATGGATTATTTTGGCTTTTTCTATTATAAATAGATAACCATGTTTGCCAATAAATATAGTTTTATTTCTTCCTTTTAAATCTGTGTACCTTTGACTTGCCTCGTTCTACTAGCAAGGTCTTCCAGTGTGCAGTTGAAAAGGAGTGGTAAGAGGGGGCATCTTTGTCTTGTACCCGATCTTAGTCGGGAAGCTTTCAGTTTCTCACTATTAAGTAGGATATTAGTGTAAGTTTTTGTAGGTTTTTTATAATCAATTGGGAAACTTCCCTTCTATTTGGGGTTTACTGAGGATTTTCATCATAGATATTGTTGGATTTTGTCAAATGCTTTTACTGTGTCTATTGATATGATCATGTGATATAAAAAATTCTGTTGATATGATGGATTACATTAATTGATTTTTGAATGTTCAACCAACTTTGTATACATTGGTTGTTGTCTTTGTTGAGGCTGCCATATGAAATATCACACGGGAGGAAACTTATACATAGCTGAAATTTATTTCTCACAGTTCTGGGGATTAGACAGTTGATATCTGGGGTATATCCACGGAGTCTCAAAGAGTTGGACATAACTGAGCGACTTTGACTTTGCCGCGGTCAGGTGAGGGCCCTCTTTTAAGCTGCAGATGTCCCAGGGAGCTAGGGAGCTCTATGGGATTTCTTTTACAAGAACAAAATAATCCCGTTCACTAGGGCTCCACCCTCATGATGTAGCACCCAAAGGCCCTGCCTACTAATAGTGTCACACTGGGCATTAGGATTCCAACATGTATATTTTGAGAGGGTATATACATTTAGACCATAGCATCATGGTGTATAATTTTTTTAAAAACATGCTCTTCTATTTCTAATACTTTTTTGAGGACTTTTGTAGTTATGTTCATGAAATCTGTTGGCTTCTAGTTTTCTTGTAATGTGGTTTTATTTATAGGATCCTTTAATATTTTTAAAAACATATACATGTCTTCTCTCTATAATTTAAAAAGTTGACTTAGTAACAAAAAAGTAGTATATGGCAGTGTTTTACCAGCTTTAATGTGTATATGAATCACTGAAGAATCTTATTAAAAAGGATTTTGATTCAGTAGGTCTTGGGTGATAGCTGAGATTCTGTTTCTAATGAACTTCCATGATATGCTGATCTTGCTGGTCTTAGAACCATACTTGAGTAGCAAAAGGTGTATAGTAAGTTCAGTGAAGGATTCAATAGCTTTATTTAAACAAAATAAATTTGAAACAGTGGCTGAATTTAAGAAAATTATACTTAATATACTTAGTGGCTAGTGAGAGTTTAGAATATATCCCTGAACAGTCATTTTATGTTAATTAAATGCTACTTGTGTTAAAAAAAAAAAAAAACAAAACTGACAGAAAAAGTAATGACTTAATATCCAGGGCTGGAGAAGGATGGAAGTTCTGATATGAGTCTTAATTTGCTTCTGGAGATCAATACTTAGCACATTAATAAGATTGCTATAGCAATATTGCCTGGAATAAAAGATTTTAGTTTTTTTCTTGAATATTCTCTTAATTCCTCTCTGAAAATTGTGAGATTTTCAATCCTGACCAGTGCTGGATAACACAAGTATAACATTTACTATTGTCATTTATTCATTGGTTAGTTCATTCCTTTGTTCTTGAATATTTATTAGACACCCATTTTGTGGTGCTAAGTAAAGGAAGTGAGTGTGTTTTGCTCCCACTGAGTTCCCAACCATGCTTGGAGACCTATAAATCTGAATTTCTGTCAAGATATAAGCCTGAGACATACAAGTTTGAAAAAACAAAAAAGTTTTAAGAGAGGGGAAATCTCTAAAAATTATAGGCTAGTAACTTTAACAAGTTGGTTAAAAATGGAATATAGTAGATTTTTATGACAAATTAAAAGTACATTTTGTTTTTACTTTATGGAAAATATTTTTAAAAACTGTTTTAATTCTACAAGTAATATAGAAATTATTGTTACAGCAATAAAGTAAATGAAGGGGGACAGATAAGGTATCTTTTGAATACTTCTCTCAACCCTGGTCACTAGGCATTAAATATATATATGTGTGTGTGTGAATGTGTGTAAATGAAATTGGCTCCATTGTGTCTGACTTTTTGCAACTGCATGGACCGTAGCCCACCAGACTCCTCTGTCCATGGGATTCTTCAGGCCAGAATACTGGAGTGGGTAGCCTTTCGCTCCTCCAGGGGATCTTTCCAACTCAGGGATCAAACACAAGTCTCCCTCACTGCAGGCAGATTCTTTACCATCTGAGCCACCAGGGAAGCTCGTGTGTGTGTGTGTGTGTGTGTGTGTGTGTGTGTGTGTGTGTGTGTGTGTATACACAGGTTGAGAGGGAGACAGAGCCCCACATAAATACATACATGACTGGGTGTGAATGTGTGATGTTTCTACATAATTAGTATCTTACTACTCATATTCCACAGCTTGATTTTTCTCACTAACATGTCTTGGAAGTCTTAACTGTGTTAATCCATAAAGATTTACCTTGCTTCTCACTGCTACACAGATCTCTATTTATCTGTTGTCTGACGGATGGTCATTTATGTTGCTTCTAGGTTTTCTCTTATTACTGTGTACTCTGCTGCTTGGACACAAACCTCCCTGCATGTGTTTCAATGTGCCCACCTGTGTAAGCATTTTTATAAGGTCACCACCGAGTGGTTGGATTGCCCTAATATAGGCTATACACCTTTCATGTTTTGTTAGATACTTCTAAATTGCTAAATTTGTATAGATCAAAGGCAATGCCAAAGAATGCTCAAACTACTGCACAATTGCACTCATCTCACACGCTAGTAAAGTAATGCTCAAAATTCTCCAAGCCAAGCTTCAGCAATATGTGAACCGTGAACTTCCTGACGTTCAAGCTGATTTTAGAAAAGGCAGAGGAACCAGAGATCAAATTGCCAACATCTGCTGGATCATCAAAAAAGCAAGAGAGTTCCAGAAAAGCATATATTTCTGCTTTATTGACTATGCCAAAGCCTTTGACTGTGTAGATCACAATCAACTGTGGAAAATTCTGAAAGAGATGGGAATAGCAGACCATCTGATCTGCTTTTTGAGAAACCTGTATGGAGGTCAGGAAGCAACAGTTAGAACTGGACATGGAACAACAGACTGGTTCCAAATAGGAAAAGGAGTACGTCAAGGCTGTATATTGTCACCCTGCTTATTTAACTTATATGCAGAGTACATCATGAGAAACGCTGGACTGGAAGAAGCACAAGCTGGAATCAAGATTGCCGGGAGAAATATTAATAACCTCAGATATGCAGATGACACCACCCTTATGGCAGAAAGTGAAGAGGATCTTAAAAAACTCTTGATGAAAGTGAAAGTGGAGAGTGAAAAAGTTGGCTTAAAGTTAAACATTCAGAAAATGAAGATCATGACATCTGGTCCCATCACTTCATGGGAAATAGATGGGGAAACAGTGTCAGACTTTCTTTTTCTGGGCTCCAAAATCACTGCAGATGGTGACTGCAGCCATGAAATTAAAAGACGCTTACTCCTTGGAAGGAAAGTTATGACCAACCTAGATAGCATATTCAAAAGCAGAGACATTACTTTGCCAACAAAGGTTCGCGTAGTCAAGGCTATGGTTTTTCCTGTGGTCATGTGTGGATGTGAGAGCTGGACTGTGAAGAAGGCCCAGTGCCGAAGAATTGATGCTTTTGAAGTGTGGTGTTGGAGAAGACTGTTGAGAGTCCCTTGGACTGCAAGGAGATCCAACCAGTCCATTCTGAAGGAGATCAGCCCTGGGTGTTCTTTGGAAGGACTGATGCTAAAGCTGAAAGTCCAGTACTTTGGCCACCTCATGAGAAGAGTTGACTCATTGGAGAAGACTCTGTTGCTGGGAGGGATTGGGGGCAGAAGGAGAAGGGGACGACAGAGGATGGGATGGCTGGATGGCATCACTGACTCGATGGATGTGAGTCTCAGTGAAGTCCAGCAGTTGGTGATGGACAGGGAGGCCCAGCATGCTGTGATTCATGAGGTCGCAAAGGGTCCGACATGACTGAGTGACTGAACTGAACTGAACTGAATCTTATTGCTATTACAAAGTACTAAATCTTTAAAGTGGGCTTTATGAAAAAAAAAAAAAAACTTCCTTCTCAGTTTAATTTCCTCACTAATAAACCATAGCCCTGGAGATAAGGGTGGGGAAAGAGGAAAAAACCCAATATATTTGAAGTGAAGCTTTGGATTTGAATTAATAATTTTCTTACTAGTAAAATTTAGAAAACTACTTTGAAATATACAATGGTCAGATATCCAGTTCCAAAGCCAGTAATCAATAACTTTACATCAGTTTGAGGGTCTTTACTAAAGTTTCTCTGGTTGTATACTCTTAATAAAAAAAGATTGAATAGAATAAAAAGCAGGCCTAGTAAAACAGAACATAGCTGAAGAATAATGGGAGCCTTGGGCTGTTTTGAAAATGTGATAGTTAAAAGTAGAAGCTTCCTCATTGGTGATTCCATCCAATGATTCATTTTGATTATGTATAGATCGAGTTTAATCAGCTGGTTTTGACTCCCCTTCTGACTGAGTACTTTCCACCTCTAGCTGCCCACAGCCCTTCTCCCCCTGGCTCCTTTTTCTATGGTCCAGCACAGACATACCCACCCTCACTGTTCAGACGTAGGCTAGTAGTGCCAAGTCTATGCATTCTTATAGGGTTCTTCACAGTCATAGATGATATCTACTTCCTATCTCTCTTCTCGAGCCATTGGACTCCTTGCAGCCTGAACCATAATTTGTCCATTAGTTCAGTCCTAGCTGGCAGCACTGAGCTTAGGAGCCTAGTGGTTCAAACAGATCTGTGTTCAAACTTCAGCTCTGCCCTTTCCAGCTCTGTGTAGTCTTGGGAAAGTTGGTTATTAAGACAGTTACATTTCAGTTTCCTTATCTGTAAATTGGGGTTGTCCATGTTAAAAGATTGCTTGGCAAGGATTAATTTTGATGTCTGCATACTTGGCACAGTATAAACAGTGAAATGGTACCTTGTTTTGTTGTTTAAATATACTTTGAGAAGAGATAGTGTGTAAGAAAAACTCTTGAGACTGTGTAAAAGAGGGTTAATTTATTATAAAAATGTAACTCAAATTTTCCATTCTTTTTATTTTATAATGTAAGGAATAAATAAAAGGTACTTTTGTTCTCATCTAGAATAAGCTGTATCTCTCTGCATTTAACACAGATTTAGTTATCTCCATGCAAAATATATTCAGGTTTCCAAGATATATGTTTTATCAAGCATATCAAAATTTCACGCTTACTCTTAATAGTGATGCAGATATTCAGGGATGAGCCAGCATCCTGAGCTCACTGGTCTCCTGTGTGGCCCAGTGCAGCAATCCCCAAAATGCAAAGGGTCATGTCTAAAGGGAATAAATGAACGTTTCAGAATGTGATCTCATGGCTAGCATACTCAGCTTCCCAGATCTTTAATTCTCCTTTGGGTATTAACTCATTTATCATTCTATTTCTGCATGTATAAAGTATTCTTCACACTAAGAGCTGTCTTGCTACCATTGAAATCTGGGTTTAGGAATTATTACTTACCTCTTAGCTTAGTCATTTTATGCCTCTTCTTCTGCATGTTATTCATTTCAGACAGTTCCAGGGCTTTTTGCTGGGCATATGAGTTCAAATCTATACCTTTTATAGTGTCTGCCTATCAAATTGGTACTCAAAGTATTGTCTGTTATTGAAACGTTTTTTCCTCTCTCCTTTTCTCCTCTGTTTTTTATGGGCATCCATTAATTCTCTATTTCCTTCTAGAAAAATGCAGGTCACCAACCGAACCCCTTTCTACAAGCATACTGCCCAGGACCTCGTTTCCTGTGCCCCCACCACTACCAAATATCTCCTGCTTTCTGTTTTCTCTTGTCTTCTGTCACAATAGTTTCTCCCTCTCTCTCTCTCTTTTTGAAGAATGAATGAAATAGTATCTCTCTTTCTGAGGAGTGAATTTTTATTTTCACTTCCCCTCTGAGCTCCTATGGGTACTGGTCCCAGGAAAGCAGATATTGTATAGCGGAACTGTCACCTGCTGTCAAGTTGCTTCTGTGATAAATCTGGAGATTCTGTGAAGCCACTGTGTCCCAAAGCTTCCCTGGAAACATCATAATCAGGAGCTTCTCCTGTCCTGTTGATCATCCTGTTCGCCTGAAGTGTGTTCTAGGGTGAGCTGTGAATAAGGACATTATTGGTACCATCCCCTGCACTTTAGTTGCCGGCCATCTCTGTCTTGAGATTCAACGTCCCATAGACCTGGCAAGACTCTACCCCATACATCTTCTGCTGCTGCCGCCAGACTAACCCACCTGCCTTTCTGTTCTGAACCTTTTCTGAAAGTTTTCCAGTAGTTTCTTATTGCCAAGGTCTCTGCTCCCAGTTTTAAAGCCTTAAAAAGCTGGCCTTTCCCTTTCCATCTATCTAACCTCGTTTGATCAATGTTGGACCTGGTGGTTAGGTCTCAGTTTCTCTGAGCACTATTTTATGTGTTTGGAAAGTTCCTCAACTCATTCACCTCCTTCTCTGGTCCTAGGCCCAGATGTGGAGCAGGCTATTAATATTTTGGTTGCTTTTTTCTCTTGGAGGATTTGGGTCTAGGCATGACCCTGAATGCAGAATTTTTTTTTTCTTTTTTGTGGGTGTTCTAAGAGTCATTGTTATTTCTGTGATGTTAGACTCCCCGGTATCTCAGATGATATAGAGTCTGCCCGCAATAAAGGAGACCCAGGTTCAATCCCTGGGTCAGGAAGATCCCCTGGAAAAGGAAATGGCAACCCACTCCAGTATTCTTGCTTGGAAAATCCCATGGATGGAGGAGCCTGGTAGGCTATAGTCCATGGGGTCACAAGGAGTCGGAGATGACTAAGTCACTTCACGTTAAGAGTCATTGTTATTTCCATGATGTTAGTTAAAAACTAAGATATTGGACAGTGACTGTACATATTCCTGAATACTTGCATCAAACAGGAGGTTTTTGAAAGCAGATCCTAAGAAGGAAACTCCTAATCCTAATGATGGAAAGCTGCTGCTGCTGTGGGTAAGTCGCTTCAGTCTAGTGAGGTATTTTAAAGGGTGTCTTACTTGTTTATTTCCCTCAAATCATGCCTGTGTGTCCTGCCCGATGATAAGATAAGCCCTGCTGTCCCCTTTCTTCCATATAGTTTCAACTTCCTGTTCAGAGTAACGGATACCTTCTAAGGCAGTGGAGACGGGGCAGGGCAGGTTATAGGGAGCCGGACTGCCTGGGTTTGAATCTCACCTTGGCCCCTTGTTAGATGTGTGATCTAGAGTGACGTTTCTTAGACTGTGTACCATGGCATCCTCGTGTATAACATGGGCATGATATAGTACCTACCTTAGAGGGTTTTTGTAGGGGTGAAAACAGTTAAAATCTACCTTATTGTGATCTTGAACTAAAAAAAGAAAATGTACTCCTAAGTATCTGGGCTATAGATGATAAAAAGACTAATTTTTTTTTTCAGTTATGTCCATTTATCATGTCTTTTATTCTCTGTCTGTATGCTCTGTGCCTGTTTGTGGATTAACACAAACAATTAATGTGGGTTAACAGCTCGTAGTTTATCTTAAAGAACATGAGTTGGAGAACATGCTTCAGACAAATATTACTTCATAAAGGGTTTTCAGTGTGCTTGGTGATAAGGTGCAGAATGACTTGGTTTGTAAGGCTTTCAAAATGTTTAAATACTGTAGTCTTAATCAGCCTGATTTAACTCTGGTCTATTGTTAACTTCATCCAGTGCTTTTATTGTAACAATAGTCTGTTCTTCCAAGAATGGTGACACTTCAGTAAAGTCATCTATGAGTGAAAATCCTTTGCAAACAGAAACATGCTATTCATATATTATATAATATATAAAATACATTAATAATAGCCTTATGTACTCACAAAATAGTTATCTTCAGGTGAAAATAAGGCAGATATGGTTAGATTCATGTCATCAGAAAAGACTTGATAAAAAGTTCATGACGTTTACCTCTAATTTGTTGATCAATGACTATGATTACTTAGTCATGTATTTTGACTTAGTCATATATTTTTCTAGTAAATATCTTCAGATATTAAACTTTGACTATGCTTATAACATGATTTTTAAAATATGTTGAGTTTAGAAGAGCATACTTTTGCTGCCCTTTAACATTTATTAGGATAGAAATTATTGGAAAGTTTTGAGGAAAAATAATGACTTCTCTTCGAAGATACACAGTGAATCCACTCACATGGGAGGTGAAATGTTACATGCTTGACATTCTAGAATACTTTACTTTCTTGTTTCTAGTTTCTTACCTAACATACCTGTGCTGTCAGATCTCACTACCAAATAGCCGTCCATTCCCTCAAGGTGTTTCTGCTGATATGGAAAAATAGGAAGGAAATATCTCCAGAACCATAATAAGCCTTTGTAAGTCTTGGCTTCACTCTTGACACAAACAGTCCTTGTGCCCTTAAATTCCTCTGATACTCTTTAAGTCAAGGCCGTCCATGCCCTCCTAGGAGACTTGATAATGGCAAACCTGGAAGCTAAAGTAAAATCTGCTTTATGGGATATGGTTTTAAATGCTTTTCAAAGATGTATATTAAAGCATTTGTCAACTTCTGTCAATGTT
Organism: Tragelaphus eurycerus; assembly: GCA_935064755.1. NCBI lineage: Eukaryota > Metazoa > Chordata > Mammalia > Artiodactyla > Bovidae > Tragelaphus > Tragelaphus eurycerus. Next base: position 22,101 of record CAKXYN010000014.1, read on the forward strand.
TACTAAAATCAGAACTTAGCCCTCCATCTTAACGTCTTTTTATATACATATACAAATGCATGTATACATATTTACACTTAAATTGTATCCTACCAGTTCTCTAAAAGAGGTTTGAAAAATATTGCAATAAATAACATATGCATAATAAGACTAATATTTTCTGCTAGACAATACTCTGGATCTCCCAGGTGGCTCTAATGGTAGAGAACCTGCCTGCCAATGCAGGTTAAACGCAAGAGACGTGGGCTTGATTCCCTGGCTTGGGAAGACCCCCTGGAGGAGGGCATGGCAACCCACTCCAGTATTCTTGCCTGGAGAATCCCAAGGACAGAGGAGCCTGGTGGGCTTCAGTCCATAGGGCTGCACAGAGTTGGACATGACTGACGAGACTTCACATGCACACACTAGACAATATTCTAAATCTTGGGAAAGAAGAAGGAGCAGGTTTTCTCAAAAAGATGCCAATATAGTTATGTCACAAGTAGCTGATTTATTTGATCCTTAGCTTCTTGGAAAACAGGAACAAATGGAAATAGTTTGAGTTATATATTCTCAGTATCATAAAGGAGAAAAAATGTCAAATTCTTAATGTATTATATTTGAATGAGAATTTACAAACATGATTTATCACACATTGGAAAAGACTTACTAACACAAAACATAAGTCTGTGATACTAAATTTACATTTTTAATTGCTTTGCTTAGGCTAATGTGAAGAGCTTTTTCATCCCCTGGACATATTCTTTCTGTGTACGCAGTTTTGGGCAGCAACAGGGTGTGGGTGATAGGGAAAATTTTGCCATGAAGAAAAAAGAGAAAATTTTGAGCGTATCTAATTTTTCAAATATTGGCTATATAGACAGCATTCTGACTTGTTGCATAGTAAATAGTTTACTCAACAATTGGGAAGGAAGTTTGAACAAAAAGAAATTCATTTTAATGTTTATAATTTGTGTAGAGAATGAATATCTATATTTTCATCAAAGCTATTTGGAATTTGATTCCCAAAGCATGGGTCTCTCAAAAATTTTAGACTAGGAAAATATTTTTATTCAATAGGAGGGGAAGACAAATGGATTACTCACTATAATAATGCGCTTGTAACATGTTTGAAAAAATGAAGCAAAGGAAAGCAATTTATAGGGACTCATAACTGAGAGGCATGGAATGAATAAGAAGGTGTAATGGTAGAAAAGAAAAACAAATTTCTTCTTTTGGTGAAATGATGAAGACTCTAGTAGATAGCTTCCTAGATTAATTGTCTTCTTTACAGATTCATATGTGATAGAAGGTAATGTAAATATAGATTGGCTTATATGCTTGTATTTCATTATTGTTATTAAACTTTCTGTTTGAAACCTAAAGGTATTTAAAAGTTTCTTTTTAAAAAAATCTTTATTCTATTTAAGTTAACTTTTAGTCTAAACACAAGTATTTTTAATGGGAACCCTGGCATATTTTAATGTATCGTGATGAATAGATTTTATGTTTTCATTATGACAAGTTAAAATGAAAAGAATAGAGATCATTGCCTTAACCATTTGTATTTATTCCTATTAGGTACTTTGATCTTCAGAATCAAATAGCTTGTTACAAAGTTGGAAGAATTCATTACTAGCTCTACATTATTTATCTGTACTAGACTTTCCCTTGTGTTTGACTTATGATGGTTTCACACCATTATCATACTCCAAAAATCAGATATATAAGTTAATTTTTCAACTCTCTTAGAGTTTTTCAGGTTTCAGAATTGTAGTCTCACAGAGGAATTTCATTTATTTTTGGTTGTGCATGCCAGCAAAATGAAAGTTAATCTTCAAACTTTATCAATTATCCATGTAGTAAATCTGTCTCTTCTGTCAATTTTTTTCTCAAATATGCATCAAATATTTGAGAATCAAATTCAGACTTAAGATATGAAACATATCTTGTGTCTTAAATCTTTTCATTCATTTATTAGATTCTCCAAATAGTCTCAATAGAGAAGGAATTATTTTTATCTCTATTTTTCCAGTAAGGAAACTGGAAAGCAGTAAGCTGGTAAATGACATGTATTTCAGGTTTGAACAGCTCAACTCTTTCCTGGGTTCAATATCCAAAGTTAATGGTTAGTTGATTTGCTCCCAGTTTTGCACAGGAGAAAATTAAAAAGTCAGTGTGTGGGGTATATGTGTCTAAAGAGGTCTGTTGTTGTTTAGTCGTGTCCAACTCTTTTGCAACCCCATGGACTGCAGCCCACCAGGCTCCTTTGCCCGTGGGATTTCCCAGACAAGAATACTGGAGCAGGTTGTCATTTCCTCCTCCAGGGGATCTTCCCAACCCAGGAATTGAACTGGTGTCTCCTGCTGTTGGCAGGAGGCTGCTTTACTACTGAGCCACCAGGAAAGCCCCTAAAGGTTTTAGCAGGGAAAAAAAAAAAAAAACCAACATATAAATAGATTGGTGTATTTAAAATTTTTTTCTTTTATATTGAAGCATAGTTGATTACCAGTGTTACGTTTCAGATGTATAACCAAGTGATTCAGGTATTCTTTTTCAAATTCTTTTCCCATTTAGGTTATTACAGAATATTCAACAGCATTCCTTGTGCTCTACAGTAGTTCCTTTTTGGTTAACTGTTTTATATATAGCAGTGTGTACATGTCAATCCTAAATTCTCAATCTGTCCCTCCACACCTAGCTTTCTCTTATGGTAAACAGTAAATTTCTTTAAGTCTGTGAGTCTGTTTCTGTTTTGTAAATAAGTTCATTTGTATCACTTTTAAAAAGATTAAGCATATAAGTGATATGTCTGTGCTGCTCTGACTTATTTTACTTAGTATGATAATCTCTACTTGCATCCATGTTGTTGCAAATGGCTTTCTCATTCTTTTTAATGGCTGGGTAATATTCCATTGTTTATATACACCACATCTTCTTTATTCATTCATCTGTGGATGGACCTTTAGGTTGTGTCCATGTCTTAGCTGTTGCAAACAGGGCTGCAATGAACATTGGTTTGTTTGTATCCTTTCAAACTATGTTTTTTTCCTCTGGATACTTGCCCAGGAGTGGGATTGCTAGATTGCATGATAGCTCTATTTTTAGTTTCTTAAAGAACCTCCATACTGTTCTCCAGAGTGACTTTACCAATTTTGATATAATGTTTTTGACAGTGCAGAACTGGGTCTCTCGATTAGATAACTGACTCCACAATAATTGAATTCTGTCTTTATATTTACCTCAGACATCTTTTTCTGATGTCTTTCTTTCTTTTTTAAAATTAAGATAAAGATGTGATTGCTTAGAATTGACTTCTCCATAGACTAATCGGAGATTCTAAATGTCTGGGCATCAAAATTCAATGGCGTTTCTGGAAGACAAAAATGGTGGAAAGCTGATTGTATCCTTTCCAGATTTTCCTTCCAGGCTGTAGTGTGCTGCTGGTTTCTTGTGTGAGAATCATATTCCACCTTAGAACACAGCAAAATTGAGGCACTTGAAGGGTGAGAGCTTAGAAGATGAAGCTTACTTTTCTCTGGAATATATGTCTATATCTCTCTTGCCAAGCATGGATATTATGGCCACCAATCAATAATTTCCATGTCATTTAATCTCCTAGTCTATTTGATTCTGTGGAAGTGCTTTGTAATCAAAAGTGCACAGTCAGGGCAGGCATGATAAGTTAGTTATTTCCTGAACTGACAGGTTTGTTTATTAAAATCTTACACCTATGTGGAAGAATGCAAATTATAGCCTGTGCACATTATATCATCATCAACTGTATTTCACTGAGGTGTGAGTTTCTGGATTCCTTATTCTTCACACACTCTATGGTATGGAGAGGTCTTGTAACAGAAAAGAGAGAGGTTTTATCTTTCACTGATTTCAAGGCTTTCTTTTTTCCCCTAGCTTCATTGAAATTATTGACATGTACCATGTAATTTTAAGGTGTACAGTGTCCTGATTTGATAAATATATATACATTGCAAAATGTAAACTGCAATAAGGTCCGTTAACACAGTCTTTACCTTCCATAATTACCATGTTCCTGTTGTTATTATGAGAACATTAAAGCTCTACCCTTACAGAATTTTTCAGGTATACCAGACAGTGTTGTTAAGTGTAGTCACCCACTGTGATTGGATCCCCACAACACATCTTTTAGTGGAGTTTGTACCCTTTGACCAACATCTTGCATTTCTCGCATCCCTTGACGCCCAGTAACCACTCGTAGATTCTCTGTTTCTCTGAGTTCCAGTTAGATCCATATACAAGTGAGATCATGTCTGTCTTTGTCTGACCTCTTTCACTTACCACAGTGCCCCCAGGATCCATCCATGTTGTTGCAAAAGGCAGGATTCCTTTCTTTTTATGCCTAAATAATACTCCTCTCTCTGTGGGGATGTGTGTGTGGATGTGTGTACACATGTTTTCTTGATCTCTTTGTCCATTGTTGGACGCTCAGGTGGTTTCCATGTCTTGGCTACTGTAACAGCGCACATTCTCTATCTATTTCCTTGGCTGGTGTTACCCTGGCCTTTAAGCCTACAACCATGCAGACATTTAAGAAAAATAGGTTACTGAGGTACAACTTACATGCAATAAAAAGCACAGACTTTAAGGGTACAGTCTGGGTTTTGACAAATGTGTGAACCATGAACCCCCCATCCTAAGTGAGATATAAGCTATTTCCATCATCCTAGAAAGTCCCCTCATGTCCCTTTGTAGTTACTCCACTTCTCTCTTTCACCCAGGGAGTCACTGATCTAGTTTTTGTCATCACAGATTAGTTTTGTTTCTTACAGAATTATCTATAAATGAAATACTGAATTCTTCCATTCACAATGTCTGTGAGATTATCTGTGGTGCTACATGTACAGCGAGTTTGTCCATTCTTAGTTCTGAGTAGGATTTCCTTGTGTTGTGCTCAGTCGTGTCTGACTCTTTGTGACCCCATGAACTGTGGCCCACCAGGCTCCTCTGTCCATGGAATTTTCCAAGCAAGAATACTGGAGCGAGTTGCCATTTCCTACTCCAGGGAATCTTCCCAACCCAGGGACTGAAACTATGTCTCTTGCATCTGCTGATGCAAGAATCTGGCAGGCAGATGCTTTACCACTGTGCCATCTGGGAAGCCTCTATACACTGTGCCAGTATACTACAGTAATTGGCTTCCCTGGTAGCTCAGATGGTAAAGAATCCTCCTGCAATACAGGAGACCCAGGTTTGATCCCTGGGTTGGGAAGATCCGCTGGAGAGAGAAATGGCAACCCACTCCAGTATTCTTACCTTGAGATTCCTATGTAGCCTCGCCGGGCTACAGTCCATGGAATCACAAAGAGTTGGATATGCCTGAGCAACTAATACATACATACATACTAATACATACATGCATACTAATACATACAAATTGTTTCTCCAATGACATTGAGTTATTCCTAGTCTGAGACTTACATAAATAATGCCATATGAGACTGTGTTGAGACTTTTGTTTTAGTAAAACTTTTTATTTTTAGGTAATTATAGATTTCACATGCAGGTTTAAGAAGTAATGTGGAGAGATTCCATGTACCTTGTATTCGTTTTTCTCCAGTGGTAACATTTTGCAAAATTATGGTATATTATCATTACCAGGAAACTGGCATTGACAGTCCACTGATCTTACTCAGATTTTTCAGTTTTACTCATCTGTGTGTGTGTATGTTTTATTTTAGGCATTTTTATCCCATGTGTAGTTTTGTATATCCATCACTGTAGTTAGATTTAGAACAGTTCTTTTACCACAGAGGTCTCTCATGTTGTCCTTTTATAACCACAGGCATGTCTCCCATTCCTTATCCATGGAAGTCATTAGTATAATCTCCATCTGTATAATTTTATAATTTCAAGAATGTAATAAAGAAGGGAACAACAGAGGATGAGATGGTTAGATCCCATCACTGACTCAATGGACATGAGTTTGAGCAAGCTCTGGGAGTTGGTGATGGACAGGGAAGCCTGGAGGCTGTAGTCTATGGGCTTGCGAAGAGTTGGACGTGTCTGAATGACTGAATTGAACTGAACTGAATAAAAATGGAGTCATGCAATGTGTGACTTCTAAAGTTAGAATTTTTTACTCAACATAATTCCCTTGAAATTTGCCTAAATTTTACATCTACCAGTGGTTTCTAACCAGAGAAGATTGTTTCAGGTTTTGGATATTATATACAAAGCTTTCATGAACATCAGCATACAGGTATTGGGTAAGCATGCATTTTCATTTATCCAGCATAAATTGCCCAGGAGCACAATTGCTGGTCATATGGTAATAGTGTGAGCCTTCCAGGTGGCACAGAGGTAAAGAATCCACCTGCCAATGCAGGAGACACAAGAGACACAGATTCAGTCCCTGGAATGGGAAGATTCCTCGCAGAAGGAAATGGCAACCCACTCTAGAGTTCTTGCCTGGAAAATTCCATGGACAGAGGAGCCTGGCAGGCTACAGTCCATGGGATTGCAAAGAGTCAGACACAAGTGAGTGACTGATGCGCGCGCACGCGCCCACACACGCACACACACACACACACAGAGGCATGCACGATAATAGTATATTTAGTTTAAAGAAACTAAGGCAACTATTTTCCAGAGTGTCTGTACCATTTTACATTTCCAGCAGCAGTGCATGAATGACCCAGTTTCTCTACATCTTCCTCAGCATCTTACGTTGTCACTGTGTTTAGCCATTCTTAGAGGTTTGTAGTGGTGTCTCATTCTGGTTTTAATTTGTTTCTTTAATGGCTAATGAAGCTGCACATCTTTTCATGTGCTTATTTGCTATTTGCATACATATTTTGATAAAATATCTCTTCACGTCTTTTGTTTATTTTCTGTTTGAATTATCTGTTTCCTATTCAGTTTTAAGAATTCTGCATATTTTCCACATACTAGTCTTTTATTTATTAGATAGGAAGTTTGCAAACATTTCTTCCTATTCTCAGCTTGTCTTTCATCCTCTTATACAGGTCTTGAACAGAGCATAAGTTTTTAATTTTGAATAAGTTCGTTTTTTCAGTTTTTCCTTTTACAGATTGTGTTTTTGGTGCCATTTGAGAACTACTTGCTTAGTCTTATACATCAAAGATTTTCTTCCATGGTTTGTTTCTGTGTCGTTTTTCCTAAAGTCTTTATGTTTTTGCATTTTGTTTGATCTGTGGTCCACTTTCAGGAATTTTTTTTGTATATGGTGTTTAAGACTTATTTCATGGTTCTTTTTTCTTTTTCTTTTGCCTAAAAATGTCCCATTGACTTAGCACTGGTTTTACTTTGGAAGTGAGTATCCTTCTTCCATTGAATTTCATTTGCATCTTTGTTAAAAATCTGTTAGTGTGTTTCGTGGGTCTGTTTCTGGGTTTTCTGCCATTGATTTGTTGTCTATTCCACCAATAGCATGCTAACTAGATTACTGTACCTACGTAGTAAGCCTTAGTATCGGTTATTTTTCTCTCCACTTTATTCTTATCACAATTGTTTTAGCTATCCTAGGGCCCATGCCTTAGAATATATATGTTAGAGTAAGCTTGTCTGTGTCTACAGAGGTAGGATTTTGATAAGAATTTTGATAGGAATAAACCTATATATCAATTTGGGGGAAATTAACATTTTTAGTAAATTTAGTTTTCCAATCCATGAACAAAGTGTATCTCTCCATTTGTCTTTGTTTTGGTTTCTCAGCATTTTGCAAGTTTTAGCATAGGATACCATATATGATTTTTATTTTTATGCTTAAGTATTTCATTTTTTGAAGTGATTCCAATCAGTATTATGGTTTCATTTGCGTTTCTGCAGATTCAGTGTCAGAAATGTGATGAATTTCTGGGAGGTAATCTTATACCCTTGCAAACTTGCAAGCTTTAGAAATGTTCAGAATTAAAGTGATTTTTTTTTTCTCAAAAAAAAAATATGTCAGGAGTATTGAGCAGTGCTTGCCACTTTCTTTTCATTGTGTAACCTATGATACAGAGGGAGCAGCTTCTTTTATCTTGACAAATTGTCATACTCTTTTCTAAGTTTGGATCAGCTTCCAATGTTTTATTCTTAATGCCTTCAATGCCATCTGAGAGTGATTTCAAGGAAAAGTTTTTGGCAAGTGTGACTTCTGGGACATTTTCACCCTTTCCATCATAACTGGTCACTAGGTGTACTTCATTGAGTTCTAGCTGCCTACCTCGGAGAAGGCAATGGCACCCCACTCCAGTACTCTTGCCTGGAAAATCCCATGGGCGAAGGAGCCTGGTAGGCTGCAGTCCATGGGGTCACTAAGAGTTGGGCACAACTGAGCGACTTTACTTTCACTTTTCACTTTCATGCATTGGAGAAGGAAATGGCAACCCACTCCAGTGTTCTTGCCTGGAGAATCCCAGGGACAGAGGAGCCTAGTGGGCTGCTGTCTATGGGGTCGCACAGAGTGGGACACGACTGAAGTGACGCAGCAGCAGCAGCAGCAGCAGCAGCAGCTGCAGCTGCCGCTGCCTACCTAGAGTTTCTCTAATGGTGGCAGAATCAGCATTTCCACAGTCAGATATTTCTTCTATAATCTCATTTATATTTGATTCAAATTTCACTTCCAGTGATACTGTTTTTTTTTTAATACATTTTCGTTTTCATGGGCCAATTCTCTCACTTGTACATTTCTGTAAGATGTCATATGAGTTTATCAACAGGAGACAAGGAGGCATCAAAAGTGTGTTCTTTGCTCTCTGTGAATGAATTGATGAGCAGATACACAGTGAGCAGTCACTAACAGACATAAAAAAGTGCTGTGATTAGTTACTGATCATGATGCCCATGTGATTTGGGAAAATACACTGTGATTTGGGAACTGAAGAGCTGGCAGCAAAATTGTGTTTTACACAATTACTAGAGTTAATCTATCATGGTAACTGAAGTGTGAACTATGTCATTGAGAAACTGATGTTTTTAAGTAAACCATGGTCACTGAACCCCAAGCACATGAGAATTGTGCAAAATGAGGACTGCCTTTGTGTGTGTGTGTGTGTGTGTGTGTGCGTGTGTATCTACAGTACAGTGTCACAATGTCTGATAATTGCTGTAAAATAAAATGAAGAGGAATGGAGATACTGAATGTGAGTAAGAAGTGCTATTCTACGTAATTATGGAAGTCCTCTTGAGAAGCTAACTTTTGAGCAAAGAGGCCTGAGTGAAGTGCATGGATAGTGTATTGCTAAGGTCAGCAAGAGTAAAATATGTGGAAAGAATAGCAAATACATTGTCCCTGAGGCAGGAATGCAGCTGAGTGTTAAAAGAACAGAGTGTAGGTCAGAGAAGAGATCATATAAGGCCTTATGTAGACCATGGTAGGGAGTTTGGACTTGACACTTTGTACGACAGTCACCAGAAGGTTTTATGCAGAGGTCTGATACAGTTTTACTGCATTCTTAGATCATTCTGGCAGCTGAAGTAAAAATTGATCACAGGAAAGCTATGGTGAAGCAAGAAGACCCACTGAGAAGCTCTTACAGTAGTTCAGGTGGGAGAAAATTATGGTTTTGATGAGGGTCTCAGCAGTGGATATGGGAGAAGAGGTCAGCTCCCAGATATATTAATATTCTGAAGACAGAATGGAGCGGACTTGTTATTGGATTGAGTGGCAGCTTGAAGAAAAGACAGGGATTAAAGGTTATTCCTAAGTTTTTGGCTAGAGCAATTGAGGGCATCATCACATGCACAGATGGGGAATATGAGGAGCAAACAGATAGGGATGGAGGATATAAAGTTCTCTTTTAGACTGAGGTTGACATGCCTATTACCACCTGTTTAGAAATCAAGGAGGAGATGGAGGTCAGAGATACAAACTTGGAAATCATTGATATACAAGTGTTACTTAAAACCCCAAACTAAATGAGATAATATAGGTAGCAAATAGACAAGAAGAGATGGTTACAGACTATACTTTGTGAAATAGAAGAAATCCAGCAAAACAGATTACAGAAGGGTAGCCACTGAGGCATTTGGAAAACCAAAAAGACATAGTGCTCAGAGACCAAATTTTCATAGTGCTTCAAGAAAGAGGAATTTGCCCGTTTTGTCAAAATGCTCATAAATGGTCAGGTGACATGGACTAATTAATGACTGAATGTGTAGTATTAACCAGGCATGTCTTGGCAGGGTAACAGAACCTAAAGCCCACATAGTAAGTCTGAGGATGGGCGGGGTGGTGAGAAGATGGAGACAGCAAATATTAACCACCTCTTCAGTGAGATTTTTTTATAAAAGGTGTCAGGGGAATTTGTAATTTCCTTGGTTCTGTCTCGCTGCAGCAAAAATTTGAAGCGATGGTCGGACCAGTGTTACAGCTGTCTTATTTGGCAAGCAAAGGAAAATACATCCTTGAGGCGTGAGGGCGGGCCGACCCAAAAGACCCGAAGAGAAGCCCCTAGATCAATTTTGGATCCTCTTTTTATGTTTTTTTCTCCATCCCCTGAGCCTGCCCTATGTAAATTGGGCTAGCCAGGAGGGCAGTTTTTTTACCTGAGGTCCTCACTCTGGTCCTTGGACCTTCCTTTGTTCTGTTTTTGCAGGCTTTTCCCTTCTTTGCCTTTTAGCCACTGCCATTTTGGACATATTTTTCCTATTCTAACTACTTAACAAAGGGAAAAAAGAAAAATGGGGTCTAAGGAGAGTTTATGAATGTGTTTTTCATTTCAGAATATTATGTTCGTGTGCACAAATTTAGTTACCACAGGTTAGCAAACTAACACCAGACCCTCAACAGCATGGTTCGTATTTCCATTGCTTCAGTGTAGTACCTGTGATTAAAATACTGACTTCACAGCTGCCTCTCCAGTCTACAGATCATGGCGACTTTTGCAGCTCTTCTCTTGAGTCTTCAGTGTGCTAACTTACTGAATCAGGTTTTGAACTTGCCACAATTTAATCTCCACAATTACATGAGCCATTTCCTTACACACACATGCACACTTCACGCACACCATATACACACACTGTATACACACACAGACCCCCCCCCCCCCAAACACACACACACATCTTTTTGGTTCTATTTTTCTGGCTAATATATGTACTGTATGTATATCACGTATAAGTATTATATGTAGTGTGACTTCCCAGCTGGCTCAGTGGTAAAGAATCTGCCTGCCACTGCAGGAGGTGCTGGAGATGTGGCTTCAATATCTTGGTTTGGAAGTTCCCCTGGAGGAAGAGGAAATGGCAACCCACTTCAGTATTCTTGTCTGGAGAATCCCATGGACAGAGGAGCCTAATGGGCTGCGGTCCATGGGGTCACAAAGAGTCAGACACGACTGAGTGACCGAGCATGTGTGCACACATCTTTTATTTTCATGAAAGCTCAGTGGAGACGAGGGCATTTCATTGCTCATTGTTATATGCCCCAAACCTAGTATAGTGCTGGGCATGCTTAACAAATATATGTTAAAAAGATGTATAGAACAGTCTTTTGGATTCTGTGGGAGAGGGAGGGGAGATGATTTGGGTGAATGGCATTAAAACATGTATAATATCATATAAGAAATGAACCGCAAGTCCAGGTTCGATGCAGGATACAGGAAGCTTGGGGCTGGTGCACTGGGATGACCCAGAGGGATGGTATGGGGAGGGAGGTGGGAGGGGGGTTCAGGATGGGGAACACGTGTACACCCGTGGTGGATGCATGTTGATGTATGGCAAAACCAATACAATATTGTAAAGTTAAAAAAATGATAATAAAAAAATAAAAAATAGATATATATATAAATTTTGTCAGTTGGTATAAAAAAAAAAAGACAGTTTCTAAGTCCTTTCTCATCAGTTAGCTCATTTGATTTTTCAAGGACACACTAAGGTGTGTAAATAAGATTCACCTCTCCTGTACAAAGAGGAAATATAGACCAACATCATTCCTCTAGGTTGGCAAGAGCATGGCCTCTAAGGCTGTCCTGAGGACACCTTATTTATGTGGAAAAAATGTGGTCACAAGAAGGCATTTCCCCTTGCACTTAAAATGCAATTGTACCGAAAGTGTGGACTTACCCAGAAGCTATTTCAAGTAGTATTAACCAAAAAGCATCCGTTAGAATTCTTTGGAATTTGTTTTGAAGGTAGATTTTTCTGTGATACGGGAGTCAGGGGATTTTTTTGTATGGTAAAAAAGAGAGTATTCCTTTGGAGATTCTTCTAGTTTCTTCCATGTACTCCTAGTTTGAAATCTTCCATTTTCTCCTCAACTAGAGCTATAGCTTTGTGGAGAAATAAACCAGTGTTTGTTGAACAGGCACTAAGCAGCCACACTGGATGAAAAAGAAACAGAGGGTAAGAACAGGACAAGAGACTGGTTTAAAGCTTTTTGTGCCGTTTCCTGCATGTTTTCTCTGCTGAAGGGCAGCGAGTGTTCAAAGCTATCCCTCTTAGTTTAAAACTCATATGGCAATAATGAATCATGTCAGTTCAGGAAGGCATTAAGAGCTGGAGAGGTACCAAGTGCTTGTATTCAACACTGATGAGTGATTTACAGCCTCACAGGAAAATCCTCACTCACAATTTTAAAGGAAACTGATTTAAAAACACAACGTGAATTTAATTCTATTTTCCCCACTGTGTTTGAATAGCAAGGGTTTTCCTGTATTATTTTCTTTGGTGGTATTAAATTTTTAAAAATTTCATAAGCACGGATCTTATGTCCTTTTCTCCTCATTTAGCTAAATTTACAAGTTATCATAACATGATAATAAATATTGGAATAAAGACAGGGAGACAACATAAGGGAAAAAAAGGAAAATGCAAGATATGGCTAATGCTATGGGAGTAGAGAAATACAGATAGCTTTCTAGTAAGCAAAGAAGTTGTGTGCATGAACTTAGTAAATATCCTGTTGGTTTGTAGCTTCTTCTTTTTTGTTTTCAAAATATTTTAGAATGATTTAAAAATGGTAGCAATTTATTGAGTGCTTACTTGAATGCTGACTCTATTCTTAGGGCTTCCCATGAAATAATTCACAGATTTTACACAACAACTTTGTTGGTTCAGTACAGTTCAGTCGCTCAGTGGTGTCTGATTCTTTGCGGCCCCATGAACCACAGTACGCCAGGCCTCCCTGTCCATCACCAAATCCTGGAGCCTGCTCAAACTTATGTCCATTGAGTCAGTGATGACATTCAGCCATCTTATCCTCTGTCATCCGCTTCTCCTCCCACCTTCAATCTTTCCCAGCATCAGGCTCTTTTCCAATGAGTCAATTATTCACATCAGGTAGCCAGAGTATTGGAGTTTCAGCATCAGTATCAGTCTTTCTAATGAATATTCAGTACTGATTTCCTTTAGGATTGACTTGTTTGATCTCCTTGCAGTCCAAGGGACTGTCAGGAGTCTTCTCCAACACCACAGTTCAAAATCATCAATTCTTCAGGGCTCAGCTTTCTTTATATTCCAACTCTCACATCCATACATGACTACTGGAAAAACCGTAGCTTTGATTAGACGGACCTTTGTTGGCAAAGTAACGTCTCTGCTTTTCAATATGCTGTCTTGGTTCGTCATAACTTTTCTTCCAAGGAGCAAATGTCTTTTAATTTCATGGCTGCAGTCACCATCTGCAGTGATTTTGGAGCTGAAGAATACAAAGTCCTTCACTGTTTCCACTGTTTCCCCATCTATTTGCCATGAAGTGATAGGACCAGATGCCATGATCTTAGTTTTCTGAATATTGAGTTTTAAGCCAGCTTTTTCACTCTCCTCTTTCACTTTCATCAAGAGGCTCTTTAGTTCTTATTTGCTTTCTCCCATAAGGGTGGCGTCATCTGCATATGTGAGGTTATTGATATTTTTCCTAGCAATCTTGATTCCAGCTTGTGTTTCATCCAGCCCAGAATTTCTCATGGTGTACTCTGCATATAAGTTAAATAAGCAGGGTGACAATATACAGCCTTGACACAGTCCTTTCCTGATTTGGAACCAGTCTATTGTTCCATGTCCAGTTCTAACTGTTGCTTCTTGACCTGCATATAGATTACTCAGGAGGCAGGCCAGGTGGTCTGGTATTCCCATCTCTTTCAGAATTTTCCACAGTTTGTTGTGATCCACACAGTCAAAGGCTTTGGCATAGTCAGTAAAGCAGAAGTAGATGTTTTTCTGGAACTCTCTTGCTTTTTTGATGATCCAGCAGATATTGGCAATGTGATCTCTGGTTCCTCTGCCTTTTCTAAATCTAGCTTGAACATCTGGAAGTTTGCAGTTCAGGTACTGTTGAAGCCTGGCTTTGAGAATTTTGAACATTACTAGCATGTGAGATAAGTGCAATTGTGCAGTTTTTTGAGCATTTTTTGGCATTGCCTTTCTTTGGGATTGGGGTTCCCTGGTGGCTCAGATGGTAAAGCATCTTCCTGCAATGCGGGAGACCCGGATTCGATCCCTGGGTCAGGTAGATCCTCTGGAGAAGGAAATGGCAACCCACTCCAGTACACTTGCCTGGAGAATCCCAGGGACAGAGAAGCCTGCCTGGTAGGTTACAGTCCACAGGGTTGCAAAGAGTCGGATACAACTGAAGGAAAACTGACCTTTACCAGTCCTGTGGCCACTGCTGAGTTTTCCAAGTTTGTCAAGCAGGAACCAAAACTGTCCCATTTTACATATGAATTGAGTGAGGTAAGTCACTTGCCTAAGGCCACATCCACTTTGCTAGTAAGTGATGAAACCAGAATTCAAACCACCAGGTGAAACCAGGGCTCCAGACAGAAGATTGTTAAGCAGGTTACCATGCCAAACTTTGACATGGTTTGTACTGCTATTGCTTATCACACTGGTACTTTTTCAGATGGCTGTATGTAGGAACAAACCACTATTTTGAAATTGCTCTGCGGAGCCATTTCTGACTGAATTTAATGAACTTTCTAATCCAATGGATACCAAATTCAGTGATTAAATATTATTTTAAAATGTGCATTGCCAGTCAGTTAATTGCATTATAGCACTTATAAAAGAAAAATATGTTAGCTTTAAACATTCTGATGAAAGTAATCTATTTTTGTAGATTAAAAGGTCAGTGGTATATAGCTTAGAGTGAAAAATTGTAGATATATCTTTCTTAGTGTACCCCATAGCTTCCCTCCTTTCTCTAGACCTAAAATGAGGGTTTTAGCTCTTGCTGCTCCTATGTATTCCCAATATACTTTGCTTAAATTTTCCTTAACTGCATCATCAGTGTTTTTCATTTTATAACTATGTAAATATATTTCACAACTGATCCATGATAAATTTCCCTTCATGTATAACTTGAAATTAAAAAAAAATTATTGGTTTTCTTTGAATCCGTGCTATGCTAGCTTTTTCCATATTCTCCAATAACTGTAATTTTCCATGTGGCCAAACTTGTCTACTGCTCCCATTTTTTCTTCCCTTGGAGACTTTCCTGCTGGAACTCTGTCCCCTGACTTCCATCTGTCTAGTGGTTCTTTGGGTTTGCTGGACTACTGTCATCTAAGGACTGTTTTTTAGTGTCATCCTTGGGTTCCAGTTGTATCTCTCTTGTATTGAATCCCATTTCGTAGCGTCTATGTAAGTGTCTTTCTTGGTTTACTCTTTTTTCTTTGGTGGAATATATCCTCCAATAGTTTTCTGAGAAAAAATATTGGAGACAGAAATTTTTGGTTCCATTTTACATACGAGAATGTCTTTGCCCTACCATTTGATTGAAAGTTCGGGGCTAAGAGATGGTTTTCTCTTAAAATTTGAAGGCATTATACTTTTGTCTTCTGGCTTCTAGTATTTCTTTGAGAAGAAATTCTAATACTCTAATATTCTTTATAACTGGCCTGGTTTCGCTCTTGGATTTGGAATCTATATCCTTGATTCTGAAATTTCATGATATTGAGCATTGATGTGAGTTTTTAAAATAGTTGTGCTGTTTCACGTGATGCATGACTGTTTCATATGATGAAAGTTCTTCAGCTTTGGGGATATTCTGTTTCCTTCTTTCGTTTTCATTGCTAGCTCTCTGGTTTTTGGGGACATTCATTTACTCATTCAACAAATATAGTTATTAAGGACCCACTCCATGCCACGTATTGTCATTTTGTGCGAGAGATTATAGCAAAGAAACATTGCCCTCATTGAGCTGATGAGTCTAGTATTGGGCCTTCTTGACTCAGCCTTTAATTTTTTTAAATTTATTTTTCCTATAGTCCATCTAGCCATCTACTTGGTTCTACTTACTGAAAAACTTCCATGGCTTTGTCCTACGGATCTTTCACTAGTTTATTTTTAATTTTGGTTGTTTTATTTTTCATTTCCAGTTGTTCCTTCTTATTCTCTGATTGTTTCTTTATAACAGTATCCTGTCTTTTGTTTCTTATCTTTCTCTGAGGAAATTAACTCAATGAGTGTTGTTTTTTTTTTTTTTTTTTTTGGTAGTATTCTATTCTCTACATGATCTCTATTTACTCTGAACTCCTTTCACGCTTGTTTATTTGGGTCTCTTCATGTTGGTGGCTTTCTCTAAATGTGTGATGATCCTTGTTAATGTGTTCATATTTAAGAGCTAAGCCCTAAAATGCTGATTAGATGGCTCTGGCTTAGATGTGTGTGAGATGACGCTCTGTTAAACTTTTCTGTAGGTCAGTTATGTGATCATGTAGCAAAAGAGGAGAAAGTGAAACTGAGACTAGATACGATTGCTGGGGTCAGAGTGTGGGTGTGTGTTGAGTACCAAGATAAACAATTTGAGTTTTCTGCTGTGGACACTGAGTATCTGGATGATGGTCATACTTGAGGCAGGTCTTTTGGAGTCACTCCCTTTAGTCCTAGGATGCTAGCTTCCTGTCTTTGTTCCATTCTGTCATAAACATTTCCCCCTGGCTACAATATTTTAATCTTAGTGATTAAACAGTAATTCATTGCTTAAAAGGGCCACATCTGTTGTAATGTAACATAATTCTTGCATTTTTCAATACAGATATTGGTTAACTCTACTCAGTTATTCTCTTGCTGTCCAGGGAATAGCTGAGATCAAATCAATTGAAATCCCTTGTGGCCTCATTGATCCCAACCTCAGTCAGTAAAAAACTGTATTTTAAAACTGTAAAAAACTGCATGATATAGTTACTTGCCAACAAACGTCTGTCTAGTCAAGGCTATGGTTTTTCCAGTGGTCATGTATGGATGTGAGAGTTGGACTATAAAGAAAGCTGAGCACCGAAGAATGGATGCTTTTGAACTGTGGTGTTGAAGACTCTTGAGAGTCCCTTGGACTGCAAGGAGATCCAGCCAGTTCACCCTAAAGGAGATCATTCCTGGGTGTTCATTGGAAGGTCTGATGTTAAAGCTGAAACTCCAATACTTTGGCCACCTGATGCAAAGAGCTGACTCATTTGAAAAGACCCTGATGCTGGGAAAGATTGAAGGCAGGAGAAGAAGGGGTGACAGAGATGGTTGGATGGCATCATCGACTCAATGAACATGAGTTTGGGTAGGCTCTGGGAATTGGTGTTGGACAGGGAGGCCTGGCGTGCTGCAGCTCATGGGATTGCAAAGAGTGGGACATGACTGAGCGACTGAACTGAACTGATATAGTTACTACTAAAGTAATAACATTGTCTTTGTTTTCCATATTACATAATAGCTTTTATTTGTTGTCAGCAATTCCAAGTAAATAAGCTGCAATGTTCAACAAATTATGTAATCAAAATACCCTCCAAACCAATTTCCTTTCCTAAAAAAATAGCTGAATTATTTTCTATTATGTGGTTTATAATTTGTACAAATTATTGTGAGTGCATAAAATGGTAACATGTTCAATGAATATATATGCTTTTTATTCTTAGACTCTGAGACTGTTTTACTGTAGTCTCTCAGAGTCTTCTGTACCCATGAGCTCTTGGAGACTTGCCCTATAGTAATAATACTGCCCCTGACCGAGGGATCAAACTCATATCTCTTCCATCTCCTGCATTGACAGGCGGATTATTTACCACTGTGCCATGCGGGAAGCCCTAATACTACCCCTGCTGCTAAGTCATTTCAGTTGTGTCCGACTCTGTGCGACCCCATAGACGGCAGCCCGCCAGGCTGCCATCCCTGGGATTCTCCAGGCAAGAACACTGGAGTGGGTTGCCATTTCCTTCTCCAATGCAGGAAAGTGAAAAGTCAAAGTGAAGTCGCTCAGTCATGTCCCACTCTTCGCGACCCCATGGACTGCAGCCTACCAGGCTCCTCCATCCATGGGATTTTCCAAGCAAGAGTGCTGGAGTGGGGTACCATTGCCTTCTCTGAATACTACCCCTACCCATGAGCAAAAGGTCACTGGCCTTAAAACATGGAAATAGCACACAACAGCACAAGAGATCCCATACTTTTCCTTATTCATTCAGCAAATAAGTTCATACATAAATATTATCTGTATGTGATGAATGAGGCACCACTAACTAAAGGCAAATTTTCCATCTCGGTAACTCTGTGCAGCGCCTCATAGTAGCAGATACCATGCAGGCACCAAACAAATGTTTGATGATGAGGAACATGGTAATTCATCTGTGCCTGTGAAGAAGGCCAGGGAGGCCTTCCTACTGTTATGGTGGTTAGATAGAGTAGAATCCTCAGTGAAGCTTCCCATGTAGGAAGAAGTCTTCCAAGTAGCATGAATTATGAGCTGCTTTTTAGAAGAGAGGTTAAAACTGTAGCTAAGGGACAGTGGATTGTTTAAGGATCTGCTAGCTCTTAGGAGTTTTCATGAAAAATGCACTTGAATTTTGATTATATTGCTACTGGGGAGGAATGTTGTAACTTGAAAAACTAAATGCTTATAGAGAAGGCTCATCTAGTTGGAGCATTGAAAGCTCTAAGGAAGGAAGAAAAATGAGAAATTCCTTTGAGTGGCTTAGAGAAAGATAAACACCCTGATTTCATTTTCTCCTTGGGGAAAAGGGTGTGGAAAGCCAGATCTCAAGCAGTCTGAGCAATTTTCACTTCCATATAGGACTGAAGCTCATTGTTAGTATGGGAAAAGCAAGAAGTAGCCTTGTGTGGCCGGGGGGGGCAGGAGGAGAAGGGGACGACAGAGGATGAGATGGCTGGATGGCATCACTGACTCGATGAATATGAGTCTGAGTGACCTCCGAGGGCTGGTGATGGATAGGGAGGCCTGGCGTGCTGCAGTTCATGGGGTCGCAGAGAGTCAGACACGACTGAGCGACTGATCTGATCTGATCTGAGCCTTGTGTCACTTCAGATATATCAGGAGAATTCTTTCATAAAGACTTAATTTAGAGGATGTAGCCTAACAATAGTGGCCACAGATTTAATATCAGTACCCGTGGGAACTGAAGCTGGTAAGTGAAATGGTAACAGTAGGGTCACAGAAACTTGGGCCAGTGGCCCAGTTACAAGAAAAGGGATGCTACTATGGTCATTACAAGTTTTTAAAATGAGGCAGACCTAACAGCAGATCACCTGCAAAATTCTGGACCTACTGGGGATGCCAGAGAGAATGGATCAGGATTAAAGATGGACAGAGACACAGGAAGCAACCAGACAGGATCAAAAAGTACAAAACTGTAAGTCTTTGCTTCCTTTCAGAGCAGACAAGAGCAAGCAATGAAGGAACTGAATCATTCTCAGAGCTGAAAAAATGGGGACTCACAGATCAGGACCCATAAGTCTTGGTTAATTTTTGTTTGCGTTTCAAGCAGTTTTCAGAACTAATAGGTAAGGGTAACATGCCAGACTAAAGGAGACCTTGCTGGTGACTTTTGCCCCAGACAGCTAGATTCCCCCAAGAGGTCTCCAGCTGTAACACGTGTTATGATTTGATCTGTGACTGGTATTTGAATTCCTCAAAGCAGTTCATATCCATTATCTTGTGGATTCTTATGACAGATCCTTGATGCAGACTGACATAGATATGATAGCAGATTTTTTTCAGTGTCAGGAAAAACAGTTCTACACAAAACCATCAGTTAGATCAACTTCATCTCTTCTGTTTACTAAATATCACAGGATGTATACCACTAATACAACAAGGGAGGTCCCAAGTATCTTCAGTGTTTTTTCTTTCTGAGTACAAAGTAAAATGGCATAAGGTGACTTGTTCTAAGCTGAGGCACAAATAACTAACTTTTCACCAAAATGTCATCTCTCTCTCTCATTATGTAGAGGCGATCCTGGCAAGTCCTTACCCAGTGAGGAATTAAATTTCTCAGCCTGTGATTAACCTAAATGGGGCCATATGACTGCTTCTCACCAATAATTTGTGGGTGGAAATTATGTCACTTCTGGGTCAAGGCAGTTGAGAAGTGAGTCTTCCTTGTACATCCTTCTTGCTCCTTCTGTTAGTGGATGTAGGCCTTGGAATAGCTGAACCACACTATGAGAGGAACTTGGGTCCCTAAAAGACCATTTAGAGAAAAGCTACCTGCCAACTGGGAACATTCATACTAGAGAGCGAGACACAGATTTATGTTGAGTTAGGCCACTGGGAGTTTATGTTCAGCAGCTGTGATCACCCTCAGTAATTCCTTTTACAAAGAAGAGTTAAGAAGGGTTGCCAGATTTACCAAATAAAAAGATAGAATATCAGTTAAATTTGTATTTTAGATAAATAGCAAATAATTCTTAAAATATTAATCATTTAGTATAAGAATGTATTTCAGCGTAAATATGTTCCAAACATTGCACACGTAATTATACTAAAACTTATTCACTGTTCATCTGAAATCAAATTTAACTAGGCATCTTGTATTTTATCTGATAACCCTAGAATTATGAGTAAGCAAATTACAGAGTAGGTGACATAAATATGTTTAGATAATTAATTTGTTGTATGAAGCATTTTATTTTGGAAGGGATTTGTTTCTGAGCAAATGTTTTCTTTACTTTCTCTTTCCATGATGAATTGCAGAGTTTAAAATCCCAAGATATTTACTGTTATAGACAGTCTAAAGTGAAAATTTGCTAAGAGGCTGCTTGTTAAACCTGTCCTGAAAATGAGTAAGACTGAAAAGTGGTGGAAGGAAGGAAGGGTGGTTTAAATATTTTATATAAAGAGTTGTTGTTCAGTCACTAAGTCATGTCTGACTTTTTGCAACCCCATGGACTGCAGCATGCCAGGCTTCACTGTCCTTCATTATCTCCCTGAGTTTGCTCAAACTCACGTCCATTGAGTCAGTGATGCCATCCAACCATGTCATCCTTTGTTGCCCTCTTCTCCTCTTGCCCTCCATCTTTCCCAGCATCAGGTTCTTTTCAAATGAGTCAGCTCTTCACATCAGGTGGCCAAAGTATTGGGTCAGCTTCAGCATCAATCCTTCCAATGAATATTCAGGGTTGATTTCCTTTAGGATAGACTGGTTGGGTCTCCTTGCAGTCCAGGGGACTCTCCAGAGTCTTCTCCAACAGCTCAGTTTGAAAGTATCAATTCTAAGATGCTATTTTTTATAATGGAAACAGATAATTCTGACACTTTAATTTCATATTCTTTTCATGGAGAGAAAGGGAAAAAGCTGAATGTATTTTCAAAGAAAATTATGCAGAGCTCAGGAACACCATCACTGTATACAAGGGCTGGATCCTTTTTTGTCTGCCTGTGAAGTCATAGAATATATGAACTCAGATGCAGGAGTGATACTTCATGGATACAAAGAATTTCAAATAGCTCCCAATTAGAGGAAATACAGCTGATTGACTTTATAATGTTTTAATTTAAAACCCTTTAACATAAACTGCTGCTCTTGCTGCTGCTGCTGCTAAGTCGCTTCAGTTATGTCCGACTCTGTACGACCCCAGAGACGGCAGCCCACCAGGCTCCCCCATCCCTGGGATTCTCCAGGCAAGAACACTGGAGTGGGTTGCCATTTCCTTCTCCAATGCATGAAAGTGAAAAGTGAAAGTGAAGTCGCTCAGTTGTGGCCAACTCTTAGTGACCTCATGGTCTGCAGCCTACCAGGCTTCTCTGTCCATGGGATTTTCCAGGCAAGAGTACTGGAGTGGGGTGCCATTGCCTTCTCCATTAACATAAACTAGAAAAGCTATAAGAAAAATACCTTTCCAAAATAAAAGCATGAGATAATTAATGTGACAGATTTTAAGTTAAGAAAAGTAGTGATTCTCTACTACCACTTAATTAAATACCCCCCCCACTACTTAACAGAGAACTGGGGCCCAGAAAAGTTATGAATATGCCTCAAGACAGCACAGATAATTAGTTCTACAAATTCCAGCCATATGCCTTTTCTATGTTATCACTTTCTCCTACAGAGAAGTTCCTATAAGGGAAGCAAATTTGGAGAATAAAAAGACAAAATTCTGTTTCATCTTTGAGAGGAGGATACTTCAGTTTAATTGCTTGAAGAATATAAAAGTAGAACTTCTATGATATGACACATCTCTCAATGAGAGTAGCAAGTAAAAGTATTTGAAGACATTTTTGTGGTTTATACCCTAATGGATATATAGCATTGTCCAACACCTGTACTATAGAGGGCAGTACTCTTCCTCTTGATAGCTTACGGTGAACCATGTCAGATTTGTAATCTCTAAGAAGATTTAGCTTCGGGACCAGGGACCAGGCTTGATCACTCTAGAGCTTTTGTGTAGCAAAGTTAAAAAGGGACAGAGAAAGGCTCTGACATAGACGTCAGAAGGGTGACAGGGAGTGCCCCCCTCGCTAGTATGAGCAAGGGAATTATATACTTTTAAAATTAGTTATTACAATAAATCAAAAGAATGTCTCGGGTTTGTGAAAATTTTACCAGACCCACTCCCACAATTTATATTTTAGGATAACAGGGTTCAGTTCAGTCCAGTCACTCAGTTGTGTCAGACTCTTTGCGGTTCCATGGACCACGGCACACCAGGCTTCCCTGTCCATCACCAACTCCTGGAGTTCACTCAAACTCATGTCCATTGAGTTGGTGATGCCATCCAACCATCTCATCCTCTGTCGTCCCCTTCTCCTCCCGCCTTCAATTTTTCCCAGCATCAGAGTCTTTTCAAATGAGTCAGCCCTTTGCATCAGGTGGCCAAAGTACTGGAGTTTCAGCTTCAACATCAGTCCTTCCAGTGAACACCCAGGACTGATCTCCTTTAGGATGGACTGGATAACAGGGTTAGAACTTAGCAATAGAAAGATCCTACTAGACCCACTCCCATGATACACATTTTAAGATGTCAGGATTAGTCAGAAGGTTTTCAGGAAGGAGAAACTGTCCTCAAGCAGGATACATTGTTGTTAATATAGTTCCTGCTAAGTCGCTTCAGTTGTGTCCGACTCTGGCCCGGGAGCCCCGGCTCCCCTGTCCCTGGGATTCTAATATAGTTCCTAGTACAGAATTTAAACTGATGTTGTTTGCTGTGTAATCATCAGTTCCAGTTTTAAAGGAAAAAGAAAACTGTTTTTTGTGACTAAGACTAAGGAATGTAGAGGGAAAAAAAAAAAAAAAGATGTTTTGTCCTTTCCTTCTCCTTGGCAATTCCAGACCTCTCTCTCCTCTTTGGGGACCCAGGACTTCCTATCAACCTACCTAGGAATTGACTCTCTCACTTTCTATATAATGCTAATGTCTTATTGGTCAATGTTTTATTTTTTTTTCTCTTTCGTTTGAAACAAAAATCCCCAATGAAAGGATTTTTCTCAGGAGAAATTAACCAAAAGAATATTTTAAATGCTTTTATAATAAAGGGTGGATTTTTATCATTAATGCTAACCAGGAAGCATCTCTCTCTCTCTCTCTCTCTCTCTCTCTCTATACATATATATATATATATATATATATATATATATATATGTATGTATATTGGGAGTACAGGCCACTTAACAAACATTGTCTGTCTAACCCAAAGGTCACAGTTTATCTAACTTCTTGGCAACTGAGGCCATGTTCATTCAATAGTTACTGATCCTTGGCTGGGTGACAGGAGCCATGCCAGCACTGGCACAAACTTGGGCTTTTCTGATTCTACTTCACTATAGTAAATCATTAACTCTCTCAAAATAAAGACAAAGTTAAAATATTTTGGGTAAAGGAGTAATTGTAGGAGTCTACTTTGGAGAGATTCATATGCAAAGAAAACAAATTTTGATGTAGAAATTTAAAAGAATTCATACATATATTTTAATAGTTAATAAAATTAAGATTCTGAAGGTCTAGATCACATGGGCTTATTCAAAGAGTAAGACTATTTCTTTTCTTTTTTTTTTTTTTAAATTAAATTTTATTTTGCTTAACTTTACAATATTGTATTGCTTTTGCCATACATCAAGATGGATCCGCCACAAGTATACATGTGTTCCCCATCCTGAACCCTCCTTCCTCCTCCCTCCCCATACCATCCCCCTGGGTCGTCCCAGTGCACCAGCCCCAGGCATCTGTTATCAGGCGTACCTGGACTGGCGACTCGTTTCAGATATGATATTATACATATTTCAATGCTATTCTCCCAAATCATCCCACCCTCTCCTGTTCCCAGACTCCAAAAGTCTGCTCTATACATCAGTGTCTCTTTTGCTGTCTCATAAACAGGGTTATTGTTACCATCTTTCTAAATTCCATATATATGCATTAGTATACTGTATTTGTGTTTTTCTTTCTGGCTTACTTCACTCTGTATAATAGGCTCCAGTTCCATCCACCTGATTAAAACTGATTCAAATGCATTCTTTTTTAATGGCTGAGTAATACTCTATTGTGTATATGTACCACAGCTTTCTTATCCATTTATCTGTGGATGGACATCTAGGTTGCTCCCAGAATATTGGAAATAAAATCAAAAATAAATAAATGGGACCTAATTAAACTTAAAAGCTTCTGCACAACAAAGAATATTTCTAATACCGCTTTCTGGTTTAGACACTCTTTAAGGTGTGACTTAGTGTTTAATCTTGATTCCTGCAAATATTATGCCTTGGCTGAGAAGAGCCAGAAAATGGTGCTAAATGATGCTGGCAGGTTTGTATGTAAATCTTCAGGGAAAAGCATGAAGTTAAGTGATGTTCATATTTGACAGATTAATGGTGATCGTGACATGGAATCTCATTGTTACAGAAGGAAGTAGGCTATTATTGAAGCTGGGAGAAATGAAAGTAATCTAGAATTTTCCTTGCCACTGAAATGATGTGTGTGCGGCTCTCACAGTTGCACGTTAGATCATGGCATTCCTTTAATATTTTGGCTGAAATGTCTCAGAGCTGTACAGTGAGTCTTATTGGAATAACCCTTTAAGAATAGTTTGATAAAATTTTTCTGATACAGTATAGTCCGTAGATTTAGCTGCATGTGTGGTAATTTGTTTCTTCATAAGTTCAGTTCAATTCAGTCACTTAGTCATATCTGGCTCTTTGCAACCCCGTGGACTGCAGCACGCCAGGCGTCCCTGTCCATTACCATCTCCCGGAGTGTACTCAAATCCATGTCCATCAAGTCGGTGATGACATCCAACCATCTCATCCTCTGCTGTCCCCTTCTCTTCCCTCCTTCAATCTTTCCCAGCATCAGGGTCTTTTCCAGTGAGTCAGTTCTTCACATCAGGTGGCCAAAGTATTGGAGTTTCAGCTTCAGCATCAGTCCTTCCAATGAATATTCAGGACTGATTTCCTTTAGGATGGACTGGTTGAATCTCCTTGCAGTCCAAGGGGCTCTCAAGAGTCTTCTCCAGCACCACAGTTCAAAAGCATCAATTCTTCAGTGCTCAGCTTTCTTTATGTCCACTCTCTCACCTTCGAAGAGGAAGTCA
Organism: Tragelaphus eurycerus; assembly: GCA_935064755.1. Lineage (NCBI taxonomy): Eukaryota > Metazoa > Chordata > Mammalia > Artiodactyla > Bovidae > Tragelaphus > Tragelaphus eurycerus. The sequence goes on from CAKXYN010000014.1 coordinate 47,808, forward strand.
ATGCTTTGTTTCTGGCTCCCCCACCCGCTGTTTGCTCCCACTTTTACAGAGAAGTGTAAAGAAACTGTGTCATTTATTTCTTCAAAAATATATTTGTAAGTTCTGATAAAGAAGAAGGCCCAAAGAAAAGAACTGGAGGAAAGAAGGACAAAACACAGATGACTTATACTCGAAAACATGTCTGCCTCTAAAATATTGTTAATGGTATTCTTAGGCTGCTTCTCCTCTCACTTCACATGTTTTTCTAGGGATCTCCTTTACACTAGTAGTGTCAAACTATCTACATACTAAATGACTTCCAGTTCTAAATGCCTGGAGACTGCTGCTCTATTGACTTCCAGATCCACACTCTCAACTGCCCACATGATATTTCAATGAGAAGCTCACACAGACCACAGTGTCTTTCATATAAATCCTCTCTAATTTCTACATTCCCCTATGTGTTTCCTCATTATCTATGTTTAGGAAACAGCAGATCAATAAAGAGCTATGGCCATGAGACCAGGCTGCCTGGGTTCAAATCCTGACTTTGTCACTTTCTACTTGATGATCTTGGGCAAGGAAGTCAACCTTCATGTGCTTCAGTTTCTTAATCTTTAAAATTGACACAATACCTGTCTCGCAGTGGTGAATGGAAATTGAATGGATAAAGTTCTCAGGACAGTCCTAGAACATGGCTCATGTATAAATCTTAACTTGTATTACTGTTTACAACATGTGCATAATCTAGTCAGTCTTTCAAATTAGAAACCACTAATTCTCTCTTCACGATTTACTTTATATTCTAGACATATCATTACTACTTTCTAAAAGTCTATTTTATTTTTCCTTTATTTTCCCCATGACACCAATATTTTAGTTCAGGTTCTCATCATTTCTTACCCGGGATAGTATTTTGTCTTCATCTAATTCTAACTTACTAGTTGTAATATGTCTAATAATATCACTTCAGTTTAGTTCACTTCAGTCGCTCAGTAATGTCCAACTCTTTGTGACCCCGTGAATCGCAGCACGCCAGGCCTCCCTGTCCATCACCAACTCCCAGAGTTCACCTAGACCCACGTCCATTGAGTCAGTAATGCCATCCAGCCATCTCATCCTCTGTCGTCCCCTTATCCTCCTGCCCCCAATCCCTCCCAGCATCAGTGTCTTTTCCAGTGAGTCAAATCTTCACATGAGGTGGCCAAAGTACTGGAATTTCAGCTTTAACATCATTCCTTCCAAAGAACACCCAGGACTGATCTCCTTCAGAATGGACTGGTTGGATCTCCTTGCAGTCCAAGGGACTCTCAAGAGTCTTCTCCCACACCACAGTTCAAAAGCATCAATTCTTCGGTGCTCAGCTTTCTTCAAATCCAACTCTCACATCCATACATGACCACTGGAAAAACCATAGCCTTGACTAGACGAACCTTTGTTGGCAAAGTAATGTCTCTGCTTTTGAATATGCTATCTAGGTTGGTCATAACTTTTCTTCCAAGGAGTAAGCATCTTTTAATTTCATGGCTGCAGTCACCATCTGCAGTGATTTTGGAGCCCAGAAAAATAAAGTCTGACACTGTTTCCACTGTTTCCCCATCTATTTCCCATGAAGTGATGGGACCAGATGCCATGATCTTCGTTTTCTGAATGTTGAGCTTTAAGCCAACCTTTTCACTCTCCACTTTCACTTTCACCAAGAGGCTTTTTAGTTCCTCTTCCCTTTCTGCCATAAGGGTGGTGTCATCTGCATATCTGAGGTTATTGATATTTCTCCCAGCAATCTTGGTTCCAACTTGTGTTTCTTCCAGTCCAGCATTTCTCATGATGTACTCTGCATATAAGTTAAATAAGCAGGGTGACAATATACAGCCTTGACGAACTCCTTTCCAATTTGGAACCAGTCTGTTGTTCCATGTCCAGTTCTAACTGTTGCTTCTTGATCTGCATACAGATTTTTCAGGAGGCAGATCAGGTGATCTGGTATTCCCATCTCTTTCAGAATTTTCCACAGATTATTATGATCCACACAGTCAAAGGCTTTGGCATAGAGAGTAAAGCATATGTTTTTCTGGAACTCTTTTGCTTTTTTGATGACCCAACAGATGTTGGCAATTTGATCTCTTGTTCCTCTGCCTTTTCTAAAACCAGCTTGAACATCTGAAAGTTCACGGTTCACATACTGTTGAAGCCTGGCTTGGAGAATTTTGAGCATTACTTTACTAGCCTGTGAGATGAGTGCAGTTGTGCAGTAGTTTGAGCATTCTTTCACATTGCCTTTTTTTGGAATTGGAATGAAAACTGACCTTTTCCAGTCCTGTGGCCACTACTGAGTTTTCCAAATTTGCTGACATACTGAGTGCAGCACTTTCACAGCATCATCTTTTATTTATTTATTTATTTTTATCTCTCTCCCTCTCTTCCTGCATCATCTTTTAGAATTTGAAATAGCTCAACTGGAATCCCATCACCTCCACTAGCTTTGTTTGCAGTGATGTTTCCCTAAGGCCCACTTGACTTTGCATTCTATTATATCCGGTTCTAAGTGAGTGATCACACCATCGTGGTTATCTGGGTCATGAAGATCTTTTTTGTATAGTTCTTCTGTGTATTCTTGCCACCTCTTCTTAATATCTTCTACTTCTGTTAGGTCCATACCATTTCTGTCCTTTATTGTGCCCATCTTTGCATGAAGTGTTCCCTCGGTATGTCTAATTTTCTTGAAGAGATATCTAGTCTTTCCCATTCTATTGTTTTTCTCTGTTTTTTGCATTGATCACTGAGGAAGGCTTTCTTATCTCTCCTTGCTATTCTTTGGAACTCTCCATTCAAATGGATTTATCTTTCCTTTTCTCCTTTACCTTTCATTTCTCTTCTTTTCACAGCTATTTGTAAGGCCTCCTCAGTCAACCATTTTGCCTTTTTGCATTTCTTTTTCTTGGTGATGGTCTTGATCACTGCCTCCTGTACAATGTCACAAACCTCCGTCCATAGTTCTTCAGGCCCTCTGTTTATCAGATCTAATCCCTTGAATCTATTTGTCATTTCCAGTGTATAATCATAAGGGATTTGATTTTAGGTCATACCTGAATGGTCTAGTGGTTTTCCCTACTGTCTTCAATTTAAGTCTGAATTTGGCAATAAGGAGTTCATGGTCTGAGCCACACTGTATAGAGGTTCTCCATCTTTGGCTGCAAATAATATAATCAATCTGATTTCTGTATTTCCCATGCACACCCTCCAACTATTTAGCATCTGTTTAGCAATTTGCAGTTCCCAAAACATGCCGTGCTGTTCTCATGACTTCATTCATTTCTAAATGGATTACCTCTTGCACGTGAACTATCTCTGTTTATCTTCTTGGTGAATTTCTCATTTGTTAAGACATCTTGAAGATTCTGTTTCTTCAAAGAGTTTTTTCTAATCTCTTCAGGTAGAACTTGATGCTTCTTTCCTGGTATTTCTATTTTAATCATAGGACTTTCCTTATCTATATGCTATATAGTACATCTTCCAGACAAATGACTCTCAGACTTCAGTGTGCCTAATGATCAACAGTTGAATTTGCAAAAATTCAGTTATGGGTCCTACTACCAGAAATCCTGATGCACTGGATCAAGATGGAACCTAAGCCTCTGTATATATTGAAATCCCCAGGAATATCCGGTGCATACTGGTGTTTTACACCATTGTTCCATTTAGTTATCTCTTTATTCTTAGATCTTAGCACAGTGCATAAAGTATATATTATATTCACTTCAATTCAGTCACTCAATCGTGTCCAACTCTTTGCAGTCCCATGAACTGCAGCATGTCAGGCCTCCCTGCCCATCACCAACTCCCAGAATCTACCCAAACTCATGTGCATTGAGTCGGTGATGCCATCCAACCATCTCTGTCATCCCCTTCTCCTCCTGCCCTCAATCTTTCCCAGCATCAAGGTCTTTTCAGATGAGTCAGCCCTTCGCATCAGGTGGCCAAAGTATTGGAGTTTCAGCTTCAACATCAGTCCTTCCAATGAACACCAAGGACTGATCTCCTTTAGGATGGACTGCTTGGAACTCCTTGCAGTCCAAGGGACATGGGACCTTGGCAAATGCTTGTTGGAAATAAAATATGGCTTTCTGTTTGGGTGAGCTATCGTGCATGGTGATTGTCCAGCTAATGTACCTGGTATGTAGTAGGTCATCAGAAAGTTTATACGATTTAGACATATGAATGAATGATTGAATGAATGAATGAATGTTCATGAAAAGAGCTCAAAGAAGCTAGGGAAACTATTATCATGGCCCCTTGAAGCTCTCAAATATTACAGTGTTCAGACAGGTTATGTGAAATTTGAGTATTGAATTTTAAAGTTAATGGGTGAGCTCTCTGAGACATGTTTGGAGACATGATATTATGGTTTAGATTTTTTATACCAGATGAACAGACACACTCTTTTGTAAAGTTGACAACTTTTCATAAAAATCAGATACCTTGACTTGAATTTTTCTCTAGACATGATGTCATTCTATTTCCACATTGTCATAGACTGGATGGCTGCTTATATCAAACATGTTTTCAAAAAATAATCAGGAGTATACATAAATACTAATTAGGAGCTCAAATTCTGCACCATAAAGAAATATTTAAGTTTTAACCAGTTGCTTTTGAGTTTATCTGAAATTGCATATGCCATTTAAATTATATGCCTTAAGAAAAATTCTAGGAATAGATGTGCTTTAACTTGGCTATTTTTTTCTATATCTCTTAAAATTGTGTCATTAATGCTAGATTTAATATTTATTGTAAGAACATATCCTATAATTACAACAGCTATCATAACATTTTTTATTTTCATTTCTACTCAATTTTCCATCTCAACCAGGTTCTACAGTTGGTTTGTAAACAGAGGGTTATAAAATTTTTATGCAGTATTGTATTATACAAAGGTCTACAAAGAAGTTAAATTCATGAAAAAATGTTTTGTAACTAGAATATCAAAATGAGGTTTGCAATAAATGAATGATCTATAATGGCCAAAAATACCAAGAGAATTTATTTGCCCATTTTATGAATGCTTACAAAAAAGTAAGATGTTGTCACCCTTCATGTAATATGGGTCTATGAATCACTAGCCAGTCTAAATGTATATTAATATATAGTATTTTGGTCATACTCACTTCCTGCCAATGCCATTTATTTACTTAACCAAGGGCTTTAGATAGGGTTATGTATAATTTCTTTATGGTATTATAATAATGGAGAAGGCAATGGCACCCCGCTCCAGTACTCTTGCCTGGAAAATCGCATGGACGGAAGAGCCTGGTGGGCTGCAGTCCATGGGGTTGCTAAGAGTCAGACACAACTGAGCGACTTCACTTTCACTTTTCACTTTCATGCATTGGAGAAGGAACTGGCAACCCACTCCAGTGTTCTTGCCTGGAGAATCCCAGGGATGGGGGAACCTGGTGGGCTGCAGTCTTTGGGGTCGCAGAGTCAGACACGACCAAAGCAATTTAGCAGCAGCAGTAGCAGCAGGTATACTAATATAAATTCAGACTAAATACTGATTTTTAATAGACTAGAAACAAGGGTTGGCAAATCATTTTTCTAAAGAAATAGGCTTTGATGGCCATGCAGCTTGTCATGACCATACAGTGTTGTCACTGAACCAGGAAGGATGTTTCAATAAAATTTTATTCACAGAAGCTGCAGCTGGCTAAATTGGTCATGAGCAGTAGTTGGCTGATCTTTGATCTACATAATCATATTTTTGATTCAAAAACTGAGAAGCTAGAATAGGCCATGATTGCATGTGACTTTGTGCATTATCTACTTGTTTATGACTAGGAATCTTAAACTTTTGCTCTAGTATTTTCAATGATATGTTTAGTTGTTATTCCTTGATTTGAAAAATAAGGTAAGTGCAAATCTCTTGCCTGCTCTGGCCCCATCTATACCACTGACTGTGGGCAAATTGCTTAAGTTTTTTATTCTCCAGGTTCCTATATGGACAGTTGAATTTCTCTACCAAAATAATATCAACTAGAAAATTAAATTTCAGTATCACATGTATATCTAGAATCAGTGCAAGTAAATTCATGAAGTATTCAGCTTCTCAATAAGGCATCCTGATGTTCGCTGCCTTTATCATGTCTCCAGGGCCTTGTATGGCAGGATCTTCTGTCAAAAGAGAAAAAATAGCCGATTATTAGGTTGATGCAAAAGTAGTTGGGGTTTTGCCTTGTTGAACTTTGCCATTTGATATTAGAATACATCCTTAGATAAATGTTATGTTTATTTAATGTTATGGAGTATCATTTTAATGCACATTTCTCACTTTATATTTTTTGCTAATGACTTATTACTTGCTGTTTATTTTGTGTTTATTCTAGATTTAGGGAAATGATGTTAGACAAAAAGCAAATCTGAGTAATTTTCTTACTTGAATTCAAAATGGCTCCTAAAGCTGTGTTGACAACTTGTAACATCAACAGTGCGTTTGGTCCAGGAACCTCTAATGAATGTATAGTGCAGTGGTTGTTGAAGAAGTTTTGCAAAGGAGACAAAAGCTGTGAAGATATGGTACAATTGCCAGTTATCAGAAGTTGACAATGAACAACTGAGAGTAATCTTAGAAGCTGATCCAAACTAGTGCAGCCACTATGCAGAACAGTGTGGAGATTCCTTAAAAAATTGGAAATAGAACTGCCATACGACCCAGCAATCCCACTGCTGGGCATACACACAAAAAAACCAGAACTGAAAGAGACACGTGCATCACAGCTCTGTTTACAATAGCCAGGACATGGAAGCAACCTAGATGTCCATCAGCAGATGAATGGATAAGAAAGCTGTGGTACATATACACAATGGAGTATTATTCAGCCATTAAGAAGAATACATTTGAATCAGTTCTAATGAAGTGGATGAAATTGGAGCCTATTATACAGAGTGAAGTAAGCCAGAAAGAAAAACACCAATACAGTATACTAACGCATATATATGGAATTTAGAAAGATGGTAACGATAACCCTGTACACGAGTCAGCAAAAGAGACACAGATGTATAGAACAGACTTTTGGACTCTGTGGGAGAGGGCAAGGGTGAGATAATTTGGGAGAATAGCATTGAAACATGTATATTATCATATGTGAAACAAATTGCCAGTCCAGGTTCGATGCATGATACAGGATTCTTGGGGCTGGTGCACTGGGATGACCCAGATGGATGGTATGGGGAGGGAGGTGGGAGGGGGGTTCAGGATGGGGAACACATGTACACCCGTGGCAGATTCATGTCAATGTATGGCAAAACCAATACAATATTGTAAAGTAATTAGCCTCCAATTAAAATAAATAAATTTATATTAAAAAAAAAAATCCAAAAAAATAAAAGATTCCAAAAAAAAAAAAAAGAAGAAGCTGATCCTCTTACAACTACACGAGAAGTTGCCCAAGAACTCAGTGCTGGCCATTCTACAGTCATTTGGGATTTGAGGCAGACTGGAAAGGTGAAAAGGCTCAATAAGGGGTGCCTCATGAGCTGAATTAAAAATTTTAAAAATCGTTCATTTTGAAGTGTCATTTCTTATTCTGTGCAACAGCACAAACCATTTCTTGATCAGATTGTGACATGTGATGGAGAGTGACAACTGGTGATGACCAACTCAGTGGTTGGACCAAGAAGATGCTCCAAAGCACTTCCCAAGGCCAAACTTGCCCCCTAAAAACGTCATGGTCACGGTTTGGTGGTCTTCTGCCTGTCTGATCCACTGTAGCTTTCTGAATCCCAGTGAAACCATTACATCTGAGAAGTATGCTCAGCAAATTGATGAGATACACCCAAAACTGCAAAGCCTACAGCTGACATCGGTCAACAAAAGAGGCCCAGTTCTTCTCCCTGACAACTCTAGACCTCATGTCATACAAGCAGCACTTCATTATGTTCACTTGACCCCTTGTCAACCGACTGCCATTTCTTCAAGCATCTCAACAACTTTTTGAAGGAAAAATGCTTCTACAACCAATAGGAGGCATAAAATTCTTTCCAAGAGTTCATTGAACCCCAAAATATGGATTTTTATGCTACAGGAATAAACAAACTTATTTTTTGTTGGCAAAAATGTGTTGATTGTAATGGTTTCTATTGTGATTATTAAAGGTATGTTTGAGCCTAGTTATAGTGATTTAATAGTCATGATCTGAAACTGCAATTACGTTTCCACCAACCTAATAGTATATTCTAAAACACAGCACTTTAAAATGTATTTGGATTTCCATAGGCTTTCTTAACCCTTCCCTCGTGGTTCAGTTTATAAAGAATCTGCTTCCAATGCAGGAGACTACGGTTCGATCCCTGGGACAGGAGGATCCCTTGGAGAAGGGAATGGCAACCCACTCCAATATTCTTGCCTGGAGAATTCCATGGACACAAGAGACTGGAAGGCTATGTACAGTTCATGGGATAACAAAGAGTCAGAGACAACTGAGTGACTAACACACTTATGCTTTCTTGAGATAATTTTAAGCCCCCAGGGTGAAACTCTCATATGTATATGTGTGTGTGTGTGTGTGTGTGTGTATTTCTACTTACTTATTTAGAATTTTCTCATACATTCTTTGAAACAAATATTTGAGGTACAGAGTAAATCTTAATGACAACAATATTGGGTACCTTATTAAGGTAATGTGAGAGCTTTAGGATGAAATTTTTTGTTATTCCTCAAATAATACTTCACAGTGACCTTGACTGCTCTGTCTATTGAAAGGGCCAGACATGAATGTAGGATAAAATGTAAATAAATAAAATTTCACTTGTATATCAGATATTGGGGAAATTATGTTTTATTGACAAATCATGTGCTGAAATATTTAATTTTAAAATTAGTCTGTAGCTTTAGTTGACATGAATATAAAAACCTCCATATTTTTATACAAATATTTCCAGTTAATTACAGAAAGAGTCAGTCTTCCCTGATGGCTCAGACGGTAAAGAATCCACCTGTAATGCAGGGAGACCTGGGTTCAATCTCTGGGTTGGGAAGATCCCCTGGAGGAGAGCATGGCAACCCACTTTAGTATTCTTGCCTGGAGAATCCCATGGACAGAGGGGCCTGGTGGGCTTCAGTCCCTGGGGTCGCAAGAGTCGGACACAACTAAGTACAGCACAGAAAGAGGCAAAGATATTTACAGTAAATACACAGATATTGGTATAAGCCCAGATTGCTCACGTTGGAATCTCAATAGGAATGTGTTCTTTAGGGAGTCATTTAGTCTGTTTCTCTTTGTTCATTATCTTTAGAATCATTATCAAAGTATCTGCAAAGAAAGCTCGTGAGAGTTAAAAAAAAAAAAAAGCATAGAATATTGCATGCTAAGGAAATAGTGTTTGTGAACAAGACTGGTTTGCGTTACCGTAGATGGAGAAAGGGGCTTCCTGGTAGCTCAGCTGGTAAAGAATCTGCCTGCAATGCAGGAGATCCCAGCTTGATTCCTGGGTCAGGAAGTTCCCCTGGAGAAGGGATCGGCGACCCACTCCAGTATTCCTGGGCTTCTCTGGTGGCTCAGATGGTAAAGAATCCACCTGTAATGCAGGGAGACCTGGGTTCAACCTCTGGGTTGGGAAGATCCCCTGGAGGACAGCATGTCAACCTATCCTAGAATTCTTGCCTGGAGAATCCCCATGGACAGAGGAGCCTGGCAGGCTACAGTCCACGGGGTTGCAAAGAGTCAGACATGACTGAGTGACTCAGCACAGCACAGATGGAGATGGGGGTTACTGCATAAATTAAAACTTAATTGTATAGAAGATATTTCCAAAGTGGTTTGGGTGTTTGTTTCAGAATAACTCTAATTCAATTTGCAGTCCAGATCATCACTTCTGAGATGTCTTTGTTGACCCTGAAATGTATCATGGACAGCCAAATTGGTCATTAGTTTTCTCTGCGTGTACTAAATTATCATCGATTTAGCATCTTAAAATGATGTGAATTTATTATCTCACAGTTTCCGTAGGTCTGGAATCAGGCTGCCTTTTCTCTGGGTCATCTGCTCAGAATCTCACCACCTATATCAAGATGTTGGCTGCACTGTGCTTCTCCTTGAAGCTTGGAGTGCTCTGCCAGGTCCAGTGAGGTTACTGGCAGAATCCAGTTTCTCCTGTCTGCAAGAGTGAGGACCCTATTGTTTTGCTGGCTGTCAGCCCGGGGTTGCCCTCAGCTCCCAAAGGACACTTCAAGGCTTCACCAGTTGGCAATATTGTGAGGTTTAGGTCTTCAAAGCCAGCTAGAGAAAACACTCTCCGGTCTGCTATGAGGAGACCTACGTACTGTAATGTGAGAATGGAGTGACCATGCCATTACCTTTTTGTCCGACAGTAGAACCTAAGCAAAGGAGAGACTATGCGGTCATCTTCACAGGTCTCCCCACACTGAAGAGAGAGGCATTTTCCAGGCTGTGAACACCAGGGGTTGGGAATTTGGGGTCATCTCATAATTCTGGGCTTGCTTAGTGGCACAGACAGTAAAAAATTTGCCTGCAATGCAGGAGACCCAGGGTTTGATCCCTGGGTCAGAAAGATTCCTCGGAGAAGGGAATGGCAACCCACGCCAGTATTCCTGCCTAGAAAATCCCATGGACAGAGGAACTGGCTGGCTACAGTCCGTGGAGTCACAAAGAGCCATACGTGACTGAGCAGCTAACACTTTGACAGTTAGTGTGCAGTTTAGGTCTCCTTCCACGGCTTTGAGGGCTGCGCAGTTTAATGGGTTCCAGCCATCTTGATTGTAGGTTGCTATCTTGGAATATGATTAAAATCCTAAACTTGAGTGCCAGTCACGTGCCTTCTTGTCTTTGTTACAGGCTCCATTTGGGTGGCTCAGGCTTAAACATTTTTAAAGAGCAGGGTGTCAGCAAATTTTTTGTCATGCAAAAAATCTTACTGTTTCCACCTTGGTTTCTCTCTTTTATTAACTGTGATGAAGCAAAATAATTATATACATACTGTTTAGTTTCAAAAGTTTAATGCATACTTGAAGGAATTTTGTACCCAAAGGGATTAAGTAAATGAGAATTCAACAATTTTGCCAAAAACCCTTTTTAGAATATAGGAATGTGCTAAGCCCCATTTTCCACAAAATATATGTTCACTCTTTCCTACTTTTTCCTTCTTGTAACTTGTCTCTCTACAATATGCCTTTAATGTCAGCTTAGCATCTTCTCACCTGTATCTTTATATTCTAATAAGGCAATTATTTCTTACTTTTCTAATCATCCTTCTATGTACATTGCATGATATGAGTAGAACTCATTAGCTAATATTTTTCTTTAAAGCAAAGGATTAGAAGGAAATTTTGATTTCACTAGTAATCATTGCTGTGTTTATATTACTAATGCCATCTGTTTTGTTTCTGTTTATATTCGTTGGGTGTATTAACCATAAAATTATGCAAACTTGTAGTTTCAGTTTGCAAAAAAACCATCAATACCCAGCAAAATAGCTAAATTGTGGCAATCCCCATGTTCTATATAAGACATACAACTCATCGTATTTTCCTCTTTAACCAACCCTGATAAACCATGGAACAAACAAAATTATCACAAAATTTATTTACCATGGTCACACTTTTCACTTTTACAAAATCAAGTCTGCTATTTAATATTATGAAGGGTACATCATTCTAAAAGTTAATTTTCCAGTGTTTTAGGTGACCTAATTTCCTTTAGCTTTCTTTATTGTTTCACACATTGAAAAACTTTGCTCTGTGTAGGAATTTGGGGCAGTATTACAAAATCTTAGCTGCAGGATTGAATAAGTTGTTTTTGTTTGCCATAATTACAGAATCCCAGTCCTGGTTTGTAGTTAGGATCCTGTATCATTTCATTTTGAGGAGGTTAATTTATGGAAGCTAAAAAATTATTAATTAATATGTGAAAGGGGTGGCAGCTGTCTCATTCATTATGTTGGATGTTAAAATTTTATAGCTGAAATGGGACTTACAGTTCATCTAATTCTATTCCTTTATTTCACAAATAGGACACGAATACCAAGGGAGTTAATATCTAGTAGAAATGTGTTCAAAATTTGGGAATGGTTCCCTGGCCTCAGATTTCTGTTGGCATGAAAGCTTCATTTTGTTGTGTGAGTGTGCTGTGCTCCTTGATTGCATTACCCTAAACCTTGCAAGTTTCTTTCTGTTGTGAAAGGTACATCATAGTTAAAATTTTTTCCAGTATTCTGGGTGCTCTATTTTGTGAGCTCTAATTTTTATTAGCTATTCTAATTCTTTCATAGAAAGAAACTCACTTAATAGCTATTAGCATGAAACAACTGAGCCCTGGGTATGCAGCTAATTCATCCTTGAGGGAATACACAGTGTGTTAAATATCTGTTGGTGGGTGAGTGACCCAGTGTGACAAGATCAGCAGTAATACATGACCAAAACAGCAAAGCAACAGCCCCACAATCACCAACAATTCAAAGGTTTCTATGGGCATTATCATGTTATATCAGATTCTGAGGATTAAAATGTATTTTATCCGAAGGGAATGCTTCTTTCAGCATTACAAAGTACTCAGCATTTGTTGCAAGTGTGATTTTCAGATTTGAGAGATAAAAATATAGTTCCTTAATTTATTTAGAAGAACAATAAAAAAAATCTTTGGTTTTAGACAAACGAGCATGAGTAATTCAAAGGCCTTTAATTACTCATTCTCTTTGGAGAGGAAAAAAAAAAAAAAGAAAAGCTAAACTAAAAAACAAAGACTGTTCCTAATGAGACTTCTTCAGAATCCTGCAGCCTTTCCTGGCAATGGAGAGCACTCCATTTCCTCTTTATGGGAAAACATTTTGGCTCACTACCTCTTGATCACTCCTCAGAGAACCACAGGGCAGATTCAGGGACGTATTTTTCATTACTTTCAAACTTCATCTGTCTATTGCCATTACACTGAAATTTCAGACTTCTGTGAAGACTTTAATGCTTTCAAGCATTTTCTCTGATTGCACTCTCCACCTTTGTCACTGCACACAGATCTCTGAGGGTCAGATGGACAAATATCGGTACCACAGAGCTTGAACGTGCTGTCTGGGGGCATGGTTGTATGTGTAGACAGCTGAGCTGGTTTAACTGGCCAGGATTCAGTTTAGATTCGTCAACCTTTTTGTATGCATACAATGATTACCAGTGTTGTTGTTTTTAGTCGCGAAGTCGTGTCTCACTCTTTGTGACCCCATGGGCTGTAAGCTGCCAGCCTCTTCTGCCCATGGGATTTACCAGGAAGGAATACTGCAATGAGTTGCCATTCCCCTGTCCAGGGAATCTTCCTGACTCAGGGATCAAACCCGAGTCTCCTGCATTGCTGGCAGATTCTTTACCGCTGAGCCACCAGGGAAGCCGTTAATGAATGCTTAAGGAAGCCCCATACCATAATGGCATGTTTGTTGTTGGTTAAGTGGTGTGGTTTTGTTTGTCCTCAGTGGACAGGATGGATTTACAATACCACATGCCCACATCCCTAGGGCTGTGTGTCCATCTTCCCTTTATCAGATAGGAATAGGGAGGTATGTATCCTTCTGTAAAAGAAAGATTATTTGGAACCAAGTTCATGTAGCAGATATTGTTAGGCAGCTGAGCCAACCGGCACAAAACCTATGTGGACATGTGTTCCTAATGTATGGAATCAGTTAACATGAAATTTTGTTTTCCCTGTGGCAAACTTCACACAAACATCAGTTCAGTTCAGTCGCTCAGTCGTGTCTGACTCTTTGCGACCCCATGAATGGCAGCACGCCAGGCCTCCCTGTCCATCATCAACTCCCGGAGTTCACTCAGACTCACGTCCATCGAGTCAGTGATACCATCCAGCCATCTCATCCTCTGTCGTCCCCTTCTCCTCCTGCCCCCAATCCCTCCCAGCATCAGAGTCTTTTCCAATGAGTCAACTCTTCGCATGAGCTGGCCAAAGTACTGGAGTTTCAGCTTTAGCATCATTCCTTCCAAAGAAATCCCAGGGCTGATCTCCTTCAGAATGGACTGGTTGGATCTCCTTGCAGTCCAAGGGACTCTCAAGAGTCTTCTCCAACACCACAGTTCAAAAGCATCAATTCTTCTGCACTTAGTCTTCTTCACAGTCCAACTCTCTAGGACCATAAATAAAACATGAAGCCAAGTGTTATAGTTCCCCTGCTGTCCTCCCCTGCAAGGAATATTTACCAAAAGAATAAAACACAGGAATGAAATTTGAATACAATCCTCATTAATGAAGCTATACAAATAACAGATTCACTTCCTGGATTCAAATATATCTACTTCGTAGAGCTAATATTTTTATCCATATCCAGTAACATTCCTTAGTTTTTAAATAGGGAATTATTATAGATATTATCCATATACTTTCTGATGAAACTCCAAAAAAAGAAGAGTTGACAGTTAAGGCCTAGCGTATAAGAGAAATCTTGTGCCCTACACATAGAATGCATTTCTCTGGCTTTTAGTTTTCACTCTGATGTGCCTGAGGCTTCTTGCCCAAGCTCATTTTCATTGCATGCCTTGGATGCAAAAATAGTGGAATAGAATTTGGAATGATCCTGGTATTTCGATTGGGTTTAAGTTAGGAATAAATCCAAATTATCTCTCATTTTAAAATTCCCATTGCATCTTACTTAAGTGGTGGAGAGCAAGTGACATTATTTTTAGGCTTTAGTTCAGTTTTTCTTTAGTTACTGTTTCGACTATATTAAATGACTTTTAGATTTTACAAATGTGTTAATTGCATTCATAATCTAAAGCTTCCCCGCCCCCCACCCCCATACTGTTTAAAGGAAAGATAAATGGCAAAGTTTTATCTTTGGCTATAGCCCAGAATATTCATCAGTAAAGACCTAAACAAGTGTTGATATTTGAAGCTGCTGGTTGTCTAGGGAGGAAGCCCTGTGATGTTGCACACCCGTTTGTGTGTGTGAGTGAGGGAAAAAAACAACACCACAGTGGTCAGGGGATCCTCCCAGGAGTACGGGCCTCCCTGGTGGGAGGTACTGAGTCAAAGGATGAAGCACAGAGGAAATGCCAGGCGAGAAACCACTGCTGGTCTGGGGAAAGAAAGATTTTGTCTGAAAGTTAAAATACATGGCAAATGGTAGAATCTTTGAATCCCAATAGCCGAGTCAGAGGGGATGGTAGGTGGGTGAGGTGATGGGATGACATGGAGCTATAACATTAGTGAGGGGCCAGGAGAGTGCCAGTAATGGGCTGTGTTTAACTATTAGGTCCTTCTCTTTCATGGAGCTGCAAAATAATGGCCCTTTCAGAAGTAATCACCTGATAATAATAAGCTTAATGCAATAATATTATAGTTAAAAAATGTATTCTCCCCATGGTATAATTTTTAGACATTACAGCCTTTAGACACATGAAACAGAAAGTCAGTGGAACTTGATGACTCTTTTTACTCTCTGAGAAGAAATGCTAAGTCTGATTCTAATATTTTGGTGGTATTAAAAATGATATAATAATCCTATTTCATAGTAGGAAGATATCCAATTTATTCACAAATTGTGTTTTGTTATTGTTATTAACGTTGGCTCTATTTTAATCCAAAATTAGATGGATGAGACTGCTAATGAGGAAATCTCTCTTCTGAAGTCTAAGTTAGCACTACTAGGCCTCACACATAGCTCACTGATTCTCAATTTAGGATTCCATAGTACAAAATTTATTTCTCTTTCTCCAAAGGTGATCAGAACCAGCAGTTAAGGACAGTTGTTCTGTGAGAGGGTAGCTCCATGATAGCATGAATTTTAGTCCATTGTCAAGAAGAAAGGGAAAGAAATTACATAACTGATGTATCAACTCATAAAATTAAAATGCTTATAATATTCTGGCCATCAACAAAAGCTTAATTGTCATTATTAGATTACATACTTAATTATGGAGAAAGGATACTATATTTTAGAAAGCTTTTATCAAAAAATGGTTAAAATATTAAAGAGTGAAAATGGAAGTGTTAGTCACTCAGTCGTGTTCAACTCTTCGTGACCCCATGGACTGTTAGCCCGGAGGCTCCTCCGTCCTTGGAATTCTCCAGGCAAGAATACTGGAGCAGGTAGTCATTCCCTTCTCCAGGGATCTTTCCCATCCAGGGATTGAACTTGGGCCTCCTGCATTGCAAGTAGATTCTTTACCATCTGAAAAGCATTCCTTTTATTACCTGGGGCATTGTGGTTCTTTTTTTTAGAAAGTTATTTATCTAGAACAGTTCATTCTGCAGCTTTACAGCTGAATGTGGTGTTTGTAGAGATTTTGGCACCCCACTCCAGTACTCATGCCTGGAAAATCCCATGGACGGAGGGCCCTGGTAGGCTGCAGTCCATGGGGTCGCTGGGAGTCGGACATGACTGAGCAACTTCACTTTATTTTTTCACTTTCATGCACTGGAGAAGGAAATAGCAACCCACTCTAGTGTTCTTGCCTGGAGAATCCCAGGGATGGGGGAGCTTGGTGGGCTGCCATCTATGGGGTCGTACAGAGTCAGACACGACTGAAGCGACTTAGCAGCAGCAGCAGCGGGGCCAGTTTGAATGAAAATGTGTTCATTTTTAATAACTTTTTTATGATTAGGAGTTACCTACACATGTGCTGCTTAGTGTTCAGAAAATACAGAGAAATTATAGAAAAAAAAATTAACTTGCCCTTCACTCCATTATCCAAAAGTATCCACATTAGCATTTTGTTTTCTATCCTTTCCTCCTCTTATGTGTATGTGTGAGTAAAACTATATGGTATATGTAAAGTATGGTATTTTTTAGGGGGAAGTTCTTGCATTACTTGAGTCACAGTTCTGCTAAGTTCTTTAGCAGATCCCTCTAATCAATGATAAAGTAACAATTGGCTAATCAGATCAGATCAGTCCCTCAGTCGTGTCTGACTCTTCGCGACCCCATGAATCGCAGCACACCAGGCCTCCCTGTCCATCACCAACTCCCAGAGTTCACTGAGATTCACATCCATCGAGTCAGTGATGCCATCCAGCCATCTCATCCTCTGTCGTCCCCTTCTCCTTCTGCCTTCAATCCCTCAATAGTGACAAACAGAAAAATGTAGGGACTTCCACAAGATTTTATTTCCCTGGTTTAAATTTTCTGAAAATGAAAGAAAATCAAGTTTAATCAAACTACCTAAAATTGCTAAATGCTAAACAAAGAAAGGCAATGCCAAAGAATGCTTCAACTACCGCACAATTGCATTCATCTCACACGCTAGTAAAGTAATGCTCAAAATTCTCCAAGCCAGGCTTCAGCAATATGTGAACCGTGAACTTCCTGATGTTCAAGCTGGTTTTAAAAAAGGCGGAGGATCCAGAGATCAAATTGCCAACATCTGCTGGATCATCGAAAAAGCAAAAGAGTTCCAGAAAAACATCTATTTCTGCTTTATTGACTATGCCAAAGCCTTTGACTGTGTGGATCACAATAAACTATGGAAAATTCTGAAAGAGATGGGAATACCAGACCACCTGACCTGCCTCTTGAGAATCCTATGTGCAGGTCAGGAAGCAACAGTTAGAACTGGTCATGGAACAACAGACTGGTTCCAAATAGGAAAAGGAGTACGTCAAGGCTGTATATTGTCACCCTGCTTATTTAACTTATGTGCAGAGTACATCATGAGAAACGCTGGACTGGAAGAAGCACAAGCTGGAATCAAGATTGCCAGGAGAAATATCAATAACCTCAGATATGCAGATGATACCACCCTTATGGCAGAAAGTGAAGAGGAACTAAAAAGCCTCTTGATGAAAGTAAAAGAGGAAAGTGAAAAAGTTGGCTTAAAGCTCAACATTCAGAAAATGAAGATCATGGTATCTGGTCCCATCACTTCATGGGAAATAGATGGGGAAACAGTGGAAACAGTGTCAGACTTTATTTTCTGGGGCTCCAAAATCACTGTAGATGGTGACTGCAGCCATGAAATTAAAAGATGCTTACTCCTTGGAAGGAAAGTTATGACCAACCTAGATAGCATATTGAAAAGCAGAGACATTACTTTGCCAACAAAGGTCCGTCTAGTCAAGGCTATGGTTTTTCCAGTGGTCATGTATGGATGTGAGAGTTGGACTGTGAAGAAAGCTGAGCGCCGAAGAATTGATGGTTTTGAACTGTGGTGTTGGAGAAGACTCTTTAGAGTCCCTTGGACTGCAAGGAGATCAGCCCTGGGTGTTCTTTGGAAGGAATGATGCTGAAGCTGAAACTCCAATACTTTGGCCACCTCATGTGAAGAGTTGACTCATTGGAAAAGACTCTGATGCTGGGAGGGATTAAGGGCAGGAGGAAAAGGGGATGACAGAGGATGAGATGGCTGGATGGTATCACTGACTCGATGGATGTGAGTCTCAGTGAACTCCAGCAGTTGGTGATGGACAGGGAGGCCTGACATGCTGCAGTTCATGGGGTTGCAAACTGTCGGACACAACTGAGTGACTGAACTGAACTGAACTAAACTTGGGCCTGTAAAATAGGGAAACATTTTTGTTAAAATCTATGAGCCCATTTGGAGAAGGCAATGGCACCCCACTCCAGTACTCTTGCCTGGAGAATCCCATGGACAGAGGAGCCTGGTAGGCTGCAATCCATGGGGTCGCTGAGGGTCGGACATGACTGAGCGACTTCACTTTTGCTTTTCACTTTGATGCGTTGGAGAAGGAAATGGCAACCCACTCCAGTGTTCTTGCCTGGAGAATCCCAGGGACGGGGGAGCCTGGTGGGCTGCCGTCTATGGGGTCGCACAGAGTCGGACATGACTGAAGTGACTTAGCAGCAGCAGCAGCATGAGCCCATTGTTGAGGAGGTGCCTGTGAGATTTTCCACGAATAATTTGATAAAGAGCCCGGAGCTGTGTCATGCTCCTTTGTGTTTGCCAAGCGTGTGCCAGCATCATGGTGAGCGGGTATCCTGTGAACAGGAGTCAGGGTGAAGAGGGTGTTTCTCAGTAACCCATGGTTTTTGTTACTTTTGGGGATTTCTGTTCTTTCCTTTTAGAGTTTTAGTTTTCTTGTCACTAGGAAACATGATACCTTTTATTTCCCCTGTAGTGTTTATATTTCTCTTTCATGTCTATCATCGCTTGTAGCCTTTTCTTCACTGGCTTGAGTCACTGAATGACTTTAAGCACCGTGGTTCTTGTTTCTTACCGTGCCCTTGGCTCTTCTCCCTTTTAAAGGCCATTTTATGTAAATGGATGATCGAGGTGTCCACACACTGGACCCAAGGTGAGAGGTCCAGAGTGATCACTGGTTAGAGCGTCTTTCCATTCCTCTTGGTTCTGTGCCAATGGACGCTGAATTTTGACTTGGAAACAGGCTTTTGTTCACTTTTTTCATTAAACAGAAGTTAAATTTATAACTTTCCATAGCTGTGCCCTTGTTTCACAATCCCTGCTTATGTTATTATTTTTTTCTTTACCCACAGTGACTACAGTAATGGGAAAAGCTAGTATAATTTTTGATTTCTGGGAACTGAAGACTTTGAACACATGTGTCTGCAAGGAAATATGACATAGGGCCTAAACAGGAATGAAGCATCCAAGCACGCTGAGGAGTTGCTCCTTGTGTAGAAACCTCAAGTAAGATGCCTAATTATAAGCAGAGGTTCTATTTTTGAAAGTTATTATCTTTTCTGTTAGCTTTATTTCTTGGCAGGCAGTTCAAATTAGTCCTAACAATAGAGATAAGCTATGATTCCTGCTAACTGGAGACTTGCCAATTAGAAGAACACAGTGTCTTTCTGGAGACAGTGACCAAGCTAAAAGTATGTGTGTTAATCCCCCTAATAACCGAAAGTAACTCTGTGTATGGACTTCTCAAGACCTGCATTAGAAATTTTAGACAATTATCTAATTTAAGAAAATGAGAACAATTCTAATGGCAAGTCAATCTGAGCCAATAATGAAGAAAATAATTTTTAATATATTTCAAAAGGAATGAAGTTTTATCCTTTATTTCATAGTAGCTCATCTGCTGAGGTCTTTTTAAAGTGTGTCATTAAAAAAATGTCTATGGTGCTTTGTTGAAAAAGTAAACTAGCATTAATTAAAATCTTATTGTGCTTACTCGGGTAGTTTTTCTTAAGGTGTCTTCACCAATAACTTCTCTAAAGGAATACATTTTGGCAGGCATCTTACCGCCCAACATAGTGTCTGACTTGCTCTAATCAATGCTCTTATTTAAGCAAAGATAAAAGTTATGTTTTTATATGAAAGCTAGCACTAGTACAGCAAAAATAAGAAGGAAGGAAGGGAAGGAGAGAGAGTTTGAGAAAGGAAAGGAAAGTTATCGATATAACAACACGAATGGGCAGAAACAAGGATTATCTGATCCTGGTATATGAAGCCACTCTCTTTTCACAAATTAGGTTTTACTCCTTTTTGTCATCTGATACCAGTCAAGACATTATGGGTCTTTGATTTCCAAAAAATGGCCAAACTCTCAGGTCCTTGCACACTAACAGTAGTGATCTAAACCAAGCTGGGATCTGAGGGTCCCCCAGAAAAGTGAATTAGTGTTAGACTGGAGGGGTGTTGCCAACTAAGGCAGATACTCTTGATTCAATTTGCATAGTGACTAAGTAATTGGTGGGTATCGAAACTTCTTTTTAAAAAGATTGCTTTCTTGAGTAACCAGCCTATCACCATTGCAGTCTTTAGATAATTTATATTTGTTTGTTCAAATCCTCTTAAATGTCCATAACAAAGGCACAAGTTAACTTTCTGATAAATTCTACCTTTATAGGAAAGAAACCAAGATTTTATTAAGATGCCACCATGTATATATCTCAGTTAGCAAGCCTGAGTAAATTGCAGCATAACAAGTTTCAACTGACTACAATCCCCTTTTTAAGACTTTTAGGAAAGAGAAAGCATGGGTAAATCACTCTGCCCTGTGTGAAGGGCATTGGATGTTGCTCTTGATGAGGAAAGACACAAGTCTCTGGGGTTTGTTTTGTGCTTCCTCTGTTGAAAAACACCTCCATTCTGGACAAAGGGATCCATAGTATCCATAGTCTTTTCTAGTACACACTCATTAAATTGTTCTTAAAGCAAAATCATAGTCCAAATATTTATTGTGACAACTGTTTATCAGAGTAATGAAAAAAACAACAACAACATTTTTACCCTTCGAAGATTTTAAATCTTTAAAATACTAGTCTGTTTTGAAAGTTTCTACATAGTATAATTTTGTGTTTGATGAAAGATTCCTTTTGTCTTCTTAAGGTTTCCTTTGGAGTATGGAGAAATAATAGAAGAATCAATTGTATTCATTTATTTATTTTTTCCTGTTACTAATGGGCCCAAAACCCCTTATCTATCGTGTGGCAAGGTTCCAGTTTGCAGATGGCGCTTTGGGACTGGAGTCAGTGGAACAGGTTACCCAAAGCACAATTTTTGCAAAGATCAGTTTTTGAAGGAGTGTATAATTGCTCTCCGGAAGTCAGAAAGCTATCTATCTTCTCTAGAAATGAGACATTTTCTCTAAGTCAGAACTGCATCTGGGGGCAAGAAGGGCAGAAGAAGGCAGGAGGTCAGGCAGAAGTGAAAACTGACTTAGCTCTTGATGAAGGGATTGTATTGAAGAGGAGGTGGGCAAGATGACAGTTAAATTCCTTTTAAATTTTTAATTGTCATTTAAAAAATGTGCCCATTCTTCTCTGGATCATCTTATTTTTAATCACAGCTTAAACTTCGAAAGTTGTCTACTGTTCCTTTATGCACTTACTATTCAACCATTCTTTACATGATATTAGGGTCAGGTGTACAGTGTAACGATCTGTTAAGCTTGCTAGGTGTCAGGTTATGTGCTAGATATTAAGACAGGAATTAAAGATGATTTTCACCTTTAAGGAGCTCACAGTTTGTTGGGGAGCGGGATTAATATCACTTCATGTTTTCCAAGGAGAGACAGCCTCTGTGGATCAGTAGTCATCTCACTTTAGACCCTTGAATCTACATAAGTAACTGCAAGTAGTAACATTTGGTCTAGAAACTGAGTTTTCTATGAGTGGCATGAATTTTTCTTATCTAGTATCAAGGTCAAAATACCATTTTAAATTAACTTTTTAATATTTTAACAAGGTTGATTTTATGACTCCTTTTAAAATTCATTTTACTAAAATAGTTAGTTCTAGGGGAAAAAAAGAGAAAAGAAGCTCCCTTGTTCCAAGAGTGAGAGGCAAAGATACTGCAATAGGCAAATCCCACTCTCAGCCTGCACTCATTTTCATTTGACATGATGCAATTTTTAGATCTTTTTATTTCCTTAAGAAATTTGCATTTACCAGAAAGCACATCATGCAAATATCTGTAAATCTCTAACCCTGTTTCCTCTTGTTGGGTATAGTCTCATAAAGCTTCCTAGATTACAAAGACATTTAGAATAATATAATTTAGTTCAATCTTCTTTGTTTTGAGCAGCAAATGTTTCTGGCTATTAGCATGCATGCATTAATTCTTCTATTCTTGGCATTCATATTTCAGGCTTTGACAGGAAGATCTAACTTTTTTGGTGGGTGTATTAAATCATTTATATTTCTTAATTGATGTTAGACTAATATGAGTATTGGAAGAACAATTCTAAAGCTTCTGAACAAGTTCCAAGTTTTTTGAAAATTTGAACTATAATTTATATATCACACTACAAACAACTCTTAAAATACATATACATATAAACATAAGAGTAGATATGAATGAAACCTCTGATCAACACTTCAGAAAAGAATCCAATGGCAATAACTGGTGAGATTGTAGATACATTCTATTGTTTTGTATATAAAGCATAATATACATCACTTTGTCTAGATATGTTACAGATAACTAATGAAAAATGACCAATCGAGCTGATGAGCTAGGCCTACTTTTTATATTCTAGAGGCAGTACCAGTCCAGAAACAGAAGTGAAAATACAGATAATTGTCCATTGTGATAAGGACCCCAAAGGGTGATAGGATGAGCAACAGCTGGTAAGGGATTGGTAGCCAAAGGGACAGCTGCTTCTGTGGAGAGCAGGTCTCTATGCATAGGTAACACTTGTTTTGTGAGCAGAGAGGTGAGAAGGCTGACTGTTCCTTTTGTTAGCATACCTTTTCCTAAATGTTTCAGAGGCTCAGCCAGACCAGCACATGAGTTCCATGGAATTTCTATTTAAATAATTTGTTGTTTATATATAATAAGATGTATTAGAAAGGAAGCAAAATGAAAGAACGGATGACTCTTTCTCTGTATATGTACTAATTTAGAGTTCCGTCATTATGATCCTTGCTCTTCTAGGGCGTTATAGTTGAGTATAGTAAGAACCTGGATGAGGCTTGAGAAACCTGTGTTCTTGGTCAGCTCTGCTGCCACTGTCTTCATAGCATATAATCCTTCTGGGCCTTATTTTTTCTTCTGAAAAATGACACCACTGGTTTTAATACTCTCTGCCTTCCTAACCAGTTCCCAAAGCATTGTCCTTCTAATAGGACTACAACGGGAAAGTCTATGAATGCATTTTGGTACGTAATCATGGCCTATTCACTAGCAGACTAACACAGCTCTTTTCCTGGGAAAATGAGATAGAGATATTAATTGAAATTATTATGAAAGATGGCCAAAAATTGGAAAGAACACTTCTAATTGAAAAATAAACTTGAAATAATACTTGAACTAGCATGATTATTATCTAGAACTAGAATTTTAATGTTTTTGTAGGGCTTTCATTAAGTATCATATTCCCTATAACTGAATATTCAGGTATTAATTCAGTGAACATCTTTCAAAAAACATGTTGCTTGCCAATCATCAAATTCAATTTAGGGGGAACCTATGCTTTCCAGACTTGAAGGGAATAGTCTTTCCTGGGGGTTAGCAGACATAAACAAAATTATTTATTTATTTGTTATTTTTCTTTATTCCACAAATTTTTGAAGCAGCTTACAGTAATGAATATGTCAATGCAAACAATCAGGAAGAAGGAAAATATTGATGGAGTGGAAAGCAATGTTAGACAAAAGATCAGCAAACAGCAGAATTCCACAGGCTGCTAAAGTTGAGGTGAAATTTTGGTCACGATCTTAGTAATCGCCAGAAACAAAGTTCAGTGTCAATAAAACCAAACTGTGTCAACTCTTCAGGAGAGGCCAAGCCTTTCCTTGAATGAACATCTTAAAGAAATTGCATGGAACTTTTGTATGGGGATATACTGTTTGGTGAGATGGTTGGATGGCATCACCGATTCGATGGATTCAGAGTTTGAGCAAGCTCTGGGAGTTGGTGATGGACAGGGAAGCCTGACATGCTGCCTGCAGTCCATGGGGTCACAAAGAGTCGGACATATCTGAGTGACTGAACTGAATGATGATGACATTTCTTAAGCACTTTCTATGTATTAGATGTGTTTTATAAGCATTTTCTCATATAATCTTCATAACAGCTCTCAGATCAGATCAGATCAGATCAGTCGCTCAGTCATGTCCGACTCTTTGCGACCCCATGAATCACAGCACGCCAGGCCTCCCTGTCCATTACCAACTCCCGGAGGTCACTGAGACTCACATCCATCGAGTCAGTGATGCCATCCAGCCATCTCATCCTCTGTCGTCCCCTTCTTCTCCTGCCCTCAATCCCTCCCACCATCAGAGTCTTCTCCAATGAGTCAACTCTTTGCATGAAGGTGGCCAAAGTACTGGAGTTTCAGCTTTAGCATCATTCCTTTCAAAGAAATCCCAGGGCTGATCTCCTTCAGAATGGATTGGTTGGATCTCCTTGCAATCCAAGGGACTCTCAAGAGTCTTCTCCAACACCATAGTTCAAAAGCATCAATTCTTCAGTGCTCAGCTTTCTTCACAGTCCAGCTCTCACATCCATACATGACCACAGGAAAAATCATAGCCTTAACTAGGCTAACCTTTGTTGGCAAAGTAATGTCTCTGCTTTTGAATATGCTATCTAGGTTGGTCATAACTTTCCTTCCAAAGAGTAAGTGTCTTTTAATTTCATGGCTGCAGTCACCATCTGTAGTGATTTTGGAGCCCAAAAAAGAAAGTCTGACACTGTTTCCACTGTGTCCCCATCTATTTCCCATGCAGTGATGGGACCAGATGCCATGATCTTCGTTTTCTGAATGTTGAGCTTTAAGCCAGCCTTTTCACTCTCCACTTTCACTTTCATCAAGAGGCTTTTTAGTTCCTCTTCACTTTCTGCCATAAGGGTGGTATCATCTGCATATCTGAGGTTATTGATATTTCTCCCAGCAATCTTGATTCCAACTTGTGTTTCTTCCAGTCCAGCATTTCTCATGATGTACTCTGCATAGAAGTTAAATAAACAGGGTGACAAGATACAGCCTTGACGTACTCCTTTTCCTATTTGGAACCAGTCTGTTGTTCCATGTCCAGTTCTAACTGTTGCTTCCTGACCTGCATACAAATTTCTCAAGAGGCAGGTGAGGTGGTCTGGCATTCCCATCTCTATCAGAATTTTTCACAGTTTCTTGTGATCTACACAGTCAAAGGCTTTGGCATGGTCAATAAAGCAGAAATATATGCTTTTCTGGAACTCTCTTGCTTTTTCCATGATCTAGCAGATGTTGGCAATTTGATCTCTGGTTCCTCTGCCTTTTCTAAAACCAGCTTGAACATCAGGAAGTTCACGGTTCACATATTGCTGAAGCCTATATTGGAGAATTTTGAGCATTACTTTACTAGCGTGTGAGATGAATGCAATTGTGCGGTAGTTGAAGCATTCTTTGGCATTGCCTTTCTTTGGGATTGGGATGAAAACTGACCTTTTCCAATCTTGTGGCCCCTGCTGAGTTTTCCAAATTTGCTGGCATATTGAGTGCAGCACTTTCACAGCATCATCTTTCAGGATTTGGAATAGCTCCACTGGAATTCCATCACCTCCACTAGCTTTGTTCGTAGTGATGTTTTCTAAGGCCCACTTGACTTCACATTCCAGGATATCTGGCTCTAAGTCAGTGATCACACCATCGTGATTATCTGGGTCGTGAAGATCTTTTTTGTTCAGTTCTTCTGTGTATTCTTGCCACCTCTTCTTAATATCTTCTGCTTCTGTTAGGTCCATACCATTTCTGTCCTTTATCGAGCCCATCTTTGCATGAAATGTTCCTTTGGTATCTCTGATTTTCTTGAAGAGATCCCTAGTCTTTCCCGTTCTGTTGTTTTCCTCTATTTTTTTGCATTGATTGCTGAAGGCTTTCTTATCTCTTCTTGCTATTCTTTGGAACTCTGTATTCAGATGCTTGTATCTTTCCTTTTGTCCTTTGCTTTTTGCTTCTCTTCTTTTCACAGCTATTTGTAAGGCCTCCCCAGACAGCCATTTTGCTTTTTTGCATTTCTTTTCCATGGGGATGGTCTTGATCCCTGTCTCCTGTACAGTGTCACGAACCTCATTCCATAGTTCATCAGGCATTCTATCTATCAGATCTAGGCCCTTAAATCTATTTCTCACTTCCACTGTATAATCATAAGGGATTTGATTTAGATCATACCTGAATGGGCTAGTGGTTTTCCCTACTTTCTTCAATTTCAGTCTGAATTTGGCAATAAGGAGTTCATGGTCTGAGCCACAGTCAGCTCCTGGTCTTGTTTTTGCTGATTGTATAGAGCTTCTCCATCTTTGGCTGCAAAGAATATAATCGATCTGATTTTGGTGTTGACCATCTGGTGATGTCCATGTATAGAGTCTTCTCTTGTGTTGTTGGAAGAGGGTGTTTGTTATGACCAGTGCATTTTCTTGGCCAAACTCTATTAGTCTTTGCCCTGCTTCATTCCGTATTCCAAGGCCAAATTTGCCTGTTACTGCAGGTGTGTCTTGACTTCCTACTTTTGCATTCCAGTCCCCTATAATGAAAAGGACATCTTTTTGGGTGTTAGTTCAGCAGCTCTAGGGGTTAGGGAATGTGTTATTTTTAAATTTATTTGATTTGTAATATTAGTTTCAAGTATACAGCATAGTGATTCAGTGCTTGTTGTTTTTATAGATTATGCTCTGTTAAAAGTTATTTCAAGATAATGCTGTAACCCCTGTGCTTTATAGTATACCTTTATTGCTTATCTATTTGGAATAGTTTGTATTGCTAATCCCATCTGCCTAATGTGCCCCTTTTCTCTTCTTCTCCTCACTGCAACCACTGATTTCTTTTTTCTTTGAGCCCATTTCTGTTTTTCTCTATACATTTGTTTTTTTACTTTTTCGATTACACGTATAAGTGATATCATATAGTATTTGTCTTTCTCTGACCTACTTTACTAAGCATAATATTCTGTGGGTCCATCCACATTGTTGCAAATGGCAGAATTTTATTGTTTTTTTATGACTGAGTAATATCCCATTTTTATATATCACAGTTTCTTCATCCATTTGTCTGTTGATGGATACTCAGGTTGCTTTCATA
Organism: Tragelaphus eurycerus; assembly: GCA_935064755.1. Classification (NCBI taxonomy): domain Eukaryota; kingdom Metazoa; phylum Chordata; class Mammalia; order Artiodactyla; family Bovidae; genus Tragelaphus; species Tragelaphus eurycerus. Next base: position 75,212 of record CAKXYN010000014.1, read on the forward strand.
TCTTGGCCATTGTAAATAAGTGCTGCTGTGAATATCAGTCTGCATGTATCTTTTCAAATTAATGTTGTGATTTTTTTCTAAATATATACCCAGGAGTAGAATTGCTGGATTGTATGGTAGTCCTGTGTTTAGATTTTGAGGGGTTTCCATTCTGTTTTTTGTTGTGGCTGTACCTATTTAGATTCCCATCTACAGTGTAAGAGGGTTCCCTTTTATTGGTGCATAACTGTTCATAGCATTCCCTTACGATTTATTGGTTCTCTGTGGTATTGGTTGTTATTTTTCATTTCTTATTTTGTTTGAGTCCTCTCTTTTCTTCTTAGTGAGCCTGGCTAAAAATTTATCAATATTGTTATCTTTAAAAAAAAAACAACAACAACAAAGTCTTGGTTTCATTGATCTGTTCCTTTGGTTTTTTTTAATTTCTATTTTATATCCTCTCTCATCTTTATTTATATCTTTCCTTCTGATGACTTTGAGCTTTGTTTGTCCATTTTTTCCTAATTCTTTTAGGTTAGGTTGTTTGAGTTTTTTAGTTTCTTAGCAAGGCCTGTATCATTATAACCTTCCCTCTTAGGACTGCTTTTGCTGCATTCCATAGATTTTGGAGTTCTATGTTTCCATTTTCTTTTGTCTGAAAGTATTTTCTGATTTCTTGTTTAATTTCTTCATGGACTCTTTTTTTTTTTTTTTTAGCATGTTATTTATTCTCCATGTTTTTTTTTTTTTTTTTTTGTCTGTTAGTGTTTGCTTTATATATTTAGATGCTCCTGTATTGGGTGCATATATATTAATGAGCATAATATCTTCTTTTTGTATTGGTCCCCTTTGTCATTAAAAATGCCTTTCTTTGTCTTTTGTTACAAGTTTTGTTTTAAAGTCTGTTTTGTATAATATGAGTATTGCTAGCTCACTTTCTTGTTTCTGTTTGCATGAAATACCTTTCTCTCCTCACTTACAATCTGTTTGTGCCTTTAGTTCTGAAGTCAGCCTTTTGTCGGCAAGCTCAGCTGGTAAAGAATCTGGCTGCAATGCAGGAGACCCTGGTTTGATTTCTGGGTCAGGAAGATCCCCTGGAGAAGGGATAGGCTATGCACTCCAGTATTCTTGGGCTTCTCTGATGGCTCAGATCGTAAAGAATCTGCTTGCAATGTGGGAGGCCTGGGTTCAGTCCCTGGGTTGGGAAGATCCCCTGGAGAAGGGAACAGCTAGCCAATTCAGTATTCTTCTCTGGAGAATTCCATGGACAATCCATGGCAGTCCTGGCAGGCTACAGTCCATGGGGTCTCAAAGAGCTGGACACGACTGAGTAACTTTCACTTTCAAATAGAAGGGTCTTACTCGTTTTATCTGAACAGATACCCCTGCGTTTTTTGATTGGAGCATTTAGTTCTTTGACTTTTAAAATAATTATTGATTGGTATGTACTTATTGCCATTACTTGTTTTCAGGTCATTTTTATAGTTTTTCTGTGTTTATTTCTTTTTTGTTTCCTCCTTTGTTTGTTTTCTTTAGTAATATCCTTGTGATCCTTTCTTTTTATATTTGTGTAGCTATTTTAGTTTTTTTTTTTTTTTTGTGTGTGTGTGTGTGTGTGTGTGTGATTATCTTTGGGTTCCTATATGCTGAGCTGTTTATCTATTAATACTTGTTTTAAACTGGTTGTAATTTAAGTTCAAACACATTCTAAAAATGTACATTTTTACTCTCCTCTCCAACAGTTTTTCTTTTTTATGTCATATGTTATATCTTCATGTTTATCCTGTAATTGCTTATTGTAGTTATAATTGCTTTTATAGTTCTTTGTCTTTTAATCTTTAATAAGTTGATGCTCATTCCCTACCCTATACTTGTCTTTCCTAGGGGGATTTCCCCTTTCCTATCGATTCTTATTCTTTCACTTAGAGAAGACCCTTTTAGTGTGAGAAGGGAGACCTTTTTAGTATAGATAAGCTCTTTTAGTTTCTGCATATCTGGAAAGTTCTTTATCTCTTCTATTCTATGATAATCTTGCTGGGTAGAGTATCCCAGATTGCAGGTTTTTCCCTTTCATTACTTTGAATATGTTGGGGCTCTCCCTTCTGGCTTACAAAATTTCTGCAGAGAAATAAGCTGATAACCTTGTGGAGATTCCCTTGTATATGACTCTGCTTTTTATTTGCTGCCTTTAGAGTTCTCTCTTTAACTTTTGCCATTTTAATTATGATATTTCTTGGTGTGGGTCTGTTTAGGACCTTCTGTGCTTCCTGTACCTGGAAATCTATTTCCTTCTTAAAATTTGGAAAGTTTTCAACCATAATTACTTCAAATATATTATTGATCCCCTTTTGCTCTGTCTTCTCTTTCTGTGATCCCTATAACATGAGTGTCGGTACAGTTAATGTTATCCCAGAGATATCTTAAATTGCTTTCAGATTTTTAACTTTGATTTCCCTTTTGCTGTTTTGATTGGGTGATTTCCATTATTTATTCCAGATCACTTTATGTTCTTCTGTATCACTTAGTCTGCTATTTATGGCTCTAGTATAGTTTTCATTTAAGGTATTGAATTCTTCATTTCAGATTCTTTTCTTTAATTTTCCAGTTCCTTTTTAAAGTGTTTACTGTCTACATCAGTTCTCTTCCCTAATTCAGTTAATATTTTTATTACCAATTCTTTTCATTTTGTTTAAATTTTTCTGCCTTTGTGAATTTAGGTAAAACAGTTACCTATTGGCTCTTGAAGGCATGTTCTTAGGTTTGATCATCCCTCTACAGACTGCATGCTCCCAGCGACTTTGATAAGAGAGCTGGACTTCATGTAGGCTCACATCGCATCTTTCTTCAGGATATGCTGGCAGCTATCATCTTAGCAAAGGGTGAGGCTGGAGGTGGTGGAGCTAGAGCTGGTGTGAGACAGAGCCTCCTCTCTGCCCTGTGACCGTCACCACCTTTTTGGCAGTGGAGTCTGATCCCAGGTTGCTGGAGCAGAAATTTGAGGATCAGGCCAAGCTGGCTCTGTTTTCAGTCTACTTTTCTCCCTTTCCCTGCATGGGGACCCTTGCAGCAGAGTAGGGGGCTGCTGAAGCAGGTGGGACCCAGGTACAGACAGAGGTCTGATGTGTTGCCTACGCAAGTTCCTACTGCTCCACTCTGATGTTGCCTCAGATGCAAGTTCCTTTCGTCCCTCAGAGCCAATCTCAACCTCAAGTTCTTCCATCCTTGCCCTGTGCTGGAACTGCTCCACAGGATCCATGTGGACTCTTGGTATGTGTTGAGAGGTGACCTGTGGTAGCGTGGCTGTGGTCAGAGATCTGGGCTGCTTTTGGGGTCACTGTCTGAACAGGCATAAACAATGGCTACTGCTGCTACTGCTACCCTACCCAGGCTCCCCTAGAGGAATAACTTGCTTCGGTCTTCCCAGGTTGAGTCCTTTCCCCAGTTGTGACTGCTCCATATCCAGTGCTTCACTGTGATGTGGGTGGGTGGAGTCAGGGCATTTGCTTGGCTTGAGCTAGGGTGCCTGGCATGTAGGTATATTTTTGATCTGTTTGTGGGGGCAGGTGAGCCTTATGTCCTCTTACTTCACCATCTTCATCCCTCCTCTCACTCGGGACTATCATGTTGTTGATGACAAAACTAGGCTTAAAAAATCTAATACACTTTATGTATTATGTATAATATGTATTATTTTAATATGTCACATAGTAATAGTTGAGGTAAGGCTTGAGCAATTGCAGAGTCTGTCCTCTTCATCAGTAGTTATCCCTCCCCTGTGCAGTGCTCCTTGCCTTCTTTTGCAGGAAGCAAGGTCTTCAACAACTAAGCAGCAAGAAATACAGTATTAGATTTCATACAGCTGTGTTCTTCTAATATCACGGAAGGTACGCTGGGGTGTGGTACTGAAGAAATTCAAGGAAGAATTTCTGCTACCCTCTAAGAATGAGTAAGTCAGATCCTTAGCTTAGTAATTGCTTTGTTGATTGAATTTTAAAATCTAGACTATTTGGATGAGTAGGAGGAACATGCTTCACAAACAGTCTTTGCAGAATATAATTTTTCCCCATGTTGTCTTGATGAAATTGATCAGGGGACAGTTCCAGGCACAAGTTACTCTGTTGATTTAAGGGTGCCTCAGCACGAATCAGGAAGGCTTAGCAGCTGTTGCTCTGACTTGAGGTTATCTAGAGCTTTATTCGGAGAAGGCGATGGCACCCCACTCCAGTACTCTTGCCTGGAAAATCCCATAGGCAGAGGAGCCTGGTGGGCTATAGTCCATGGGGTCGCTAAGAGTCAGACACGACTGAGCGACTTCACTTTCACTTTCATGCATTGGAGGAGGAAATGGCAACCCACTCCAGTGTTCTTGCCTGGAGAATCCCAGGGATGTGGGAGCCTGGTGGGCTGCCATCTATGGGGTTGCACAGAGTCGGACACGACTGAAGCGACTTAGCAGCAGCAGCAGAGCTTTATTAATTCTTTTGCTCTGCCTTTTACTGTGAGATTCTGGATGAGGTACTCAACATCAGTATGCATCTGTTTCTTCATCCATAAAATAGGGATAATAATAGTATTTACCTTAAAGACTATTGTAAACATTAAAAAAGATATTATATGTGAAACTTTGAGCTGGGTGCATTGTAAGCTCTTCTTGAGCTAATACTGCTACTTTTCTTCACATCTCCCCTTCTCCTCCCTGCCTTCTTCCCCAGCTTCCTTCTCTGCTTGCCCCCTCCTTGATTTTCTTCCTCCCTAACTTTCTTCCTCTCTCATCAGCTTCTCGTTTTCTTTTCTTTCTTTTTTGTTACAGCGGATAGCGCACCCTCAAGGCAGGAGGGCGGGCCGACCCCAAAGGAGAGGGCTCATTTTCTTGCTTCTCTGGGCTTCCCCACATCATCTCATTTCATCCTCCTGTCCTCAGTTGAGTTGCTACGTGAATTGATACCTTGTCATGAATCTGAGTTCTCTGACCCAGGCTCATTCTGAGTGGGCAGAGTCAACCCCCAGGAAACAGCTCACGGGGAAACACGAAATGTCCAGGAAGACAAAGGACCTCCAGCCCCGTGGGAACATAGAAGTGAGTGGGCAGCTTCTGCCCAGTGTCTCAGCCTGGGGACAGTCACACAGGACGCGACATTTCTCTGGCTCTTCAGAAAGGAAAAGATGAGAGCAAAAAAGAGAGGGAATAGATGTCAAGACATAGAATCTTAATTGTAATTGGGGCATGTATATGTGAGAGAATCAAATGTTTTAGTGTACTTGGAGGGTTAGAGGTTTGTGTGATATACATGAGGAGAATAAGATTTCAATACGATTTAATAACCTTAGCCTAATAAGGTTTCATTTGACTTGGAAACTTGTTTATTTCACAGGACTCTTAAAATTCAGTCATAGTTGTCATTAATATCCTTAGTTTACCACTGAAATATATATATTTTTTTCTTTCTTTTTTGTGGTCTCTTGGTACTTCTGCTCCCTGACTGATGAGTTGAGAATATATATTATTAATTATTCTATTTTTCCAAAGTTATAAAAACTGCTTCCATATTTGTTCTGAAAACATAAATGTCTTCTTCAATTTTGTTTCTCTACACTGGTATTGGAACTATGATAATCTAATGAAGTATTGATTTTCACATGCCTCGTTGTCCGAGTCTGACTTTTTTTCTAACTTGAAAAAAAACAGGATATTTCTTTGCCATAAGACAAAAGTGAATCAGACTCTAGAAAAGCAGGGTAGCATAGAGGTTATGATAAACCACAATTGCTTTACAGAGTTTGCATACTATTTAGTCAAGAATAGTAGCTGCACTGGTATTTTGAAAACTGAGAAGAAAGATAATTTAATTAATCTATTATATTCTGTAGTAAGTTGTTACTATGACAGCCTCCAGTTAATCATAGCTCCCTGTATCAGTGTGCCCTCTGATATTGAATTTGACCGTGTAATTTGCTTTGACCATAAGGATATTAGCAAAGTGTTACAAGCAGAGGCTTGTAAAGCAGTTGAGCTCTTGTTTCCTTTGGAACCCATGGCTATTTGAAGAAGTCCTGGCAAGCCAGCAGGCAGTCCTGTGGCCCAGCCATTAGTAAGCTCCGAGATATATGTGAGACCACCTTGGACTATCCAGTCCAGAGCTGTCTGATTGTAGCTGCTTGAGTGAGTTCAGCAAAATAACTGCTAGTTGAACCCCCCAATTACCAGCCCACTGAATTTTGAGCTAGTAATGTGATTGTTTTAAACTGCTCAGTTGGAAAGGCTTGTTACACAACAATGCTGATATACACTGTATGATACTCTTTTATAAGCAATCTCGCCTGTAACATATGAGACTATACAGACATTAGAATTGAGGCTAACGTAAATATTTGAATACTTTTAGTGGAATATTTAATGACTCAAGATATTGTGACAAATATAGTTTCAAAAAGCATAAACTTGAAATAATTAAAATACCTGACTTTGGAAAAATAATTTTCTAGTATTTAATTATGCTTTATAATCTCACTTATTTACAGAATAGGTTTGAAGAGTTTTATAGTATTATAACATGCAGACTCAAGGTAATTAAGCACAAGAGTAGAATAATCAATTAGAGGGATAAGACAAACAGGTGAAAGTAGAAGCAGAGCGTACTAATCAGGAGCTTAACCTCAGGATGACTTTCTTGGCAGCCCCAAAAATGGAAACATTTTGTGTTTAAACAGTTCTTCTTCTAGTAAGGAGCACACAAAGAACAAAGCTTTTTATTTTCTATAGAAGTGGGCTACATGGGCCTCAGTTGCAGAGAATAAATTTTTGACTGTTTTTGCAAAAATTACAAAACTACTATCCTAATGAACATTTCTTATATTGTCTCCTGCTAAAAAACAAAAACTTGGTACATATGATCAAGTCTGCCCTGGACTTCCAGAGAGAATCTAGATAGTTAGATGTGATGGTTTTCATTTGAGTGCAAGGACTTGGTCAGTATCCACAAACAGTCATCTCCAGTTTTCCCAGCACCTCATCTGGTTTCTCTCAGGTGTTCATCACCCGAGAACTGCGTGCCTGATGGATGAACACCTTTATTGAACACCTCTTGGTTCTGGGCTCAGCAGGAAGCACCATGGTGAGTGAAACAGCTGCAGCCCCCGCCCTCGTATTGTTTAGGTGACGGGAGACAAGCACGCATCAGACATCTCAGATATGACCATCTGATGCAATCAGTGGTACACAGCCAGAATGCAAGGGGCCTGGAAGTGACAAGAGCCTCCCCCGAGAAAGCAGTGTCACAGCTGTGGTCTGCTGGGTGAGATGGTGCCGCCAGATAAAGCGAGGGGCCGTGGAGGACATCAAACCTGGCAGAGGAGGTGTTAGCAAAGTGTCCAGGTGGTAGGAACCAGAGTGAGCAGAGTGAGGAGAGTGATCTGCAGGAAGGCTGGCATGCCTGGTGTGCAGAGAGCAAAAGAGTGGGGACTAAGATAAAGCTGTGGCCATTAGGCCAACCTCATGCTCATTTCCTGTATACTTTTCTGTTCTTTTATGCGTCTTCTAAGTTTTCTCCATCAAGCACAGAATACTTTTGTATTGGGAAAAAAATGTTGTTTGCAAAAGGTAGTCCCTTGAAAATCCTTATAAAGAAGTGTCAGTTTGCTAATTGTTCATGGCCGCTTCTTGTGGAACCTGATGTCCTACCCAGCTCAGAGTATTTAATTTTCACCATTTAATTAAATGAGCAAGAGATGGTGAAAAATGAAGGTATAAAAGAACAAACACACTGTCAAAAGTGATTATCTAAATTTCTTGGAGAAGCAAGAGTTATATGTCCAGTCCAAAATATTATATGCACTCTGTACTGATATTAATAACATTATAGGATGTTCCTGGGGTGCTGTTTGTTCAATTCTGGTGATCATGCAGGACAGATTTTTGCTAATTCCCTATGGAATTTTTTGACTTGGGAAAAGAACTAAAAGTCATTTGGAACAAAGTTTGATAAAGAAAATAGATGGTTACAGTGAAAAATAATAATTATATTGAAAAATAAAATATATGGCAACAGACTTATATTTATGTGGTTCATAACCAAAGCTTAAGAAACTCTCAATTTTTGAGTAATGTAGAACTAGAATAAGGTTAGAACTCCTTAGGGTGGTTATTTTAAGAAACAATGCACTTATGTAACTATGCATTCTGGAATGCATGTTTATAAATATCAGTTTACGCCATTTATTAAAACTCATGTCCTCATTCATTTCTTCACTCTGTTTATTGAACATCTGCTATGGGGCCAGCTTAATTCTAAGTGTCTCAGAACATCAATGAATTAAATAGGCAGATACTTCTGCCCTCAAAGAATTTACATTTTAGTATAGTGTAGCAGAAAGCTAAAAGTAAATGAAATTAAATAAGTAAGTTGTAGTGTGTCGAATGTGATAACTAGTATGGCAAAAAATAAAAAGTAGAGCAGAGTAAGGGGGTTGGTTATCTACCCAGATCAATGTACCTAACATTAGAAAACAAAAAGTGAGACCTAAATCGTTGTAAATAGTGAGGTTTACTCTTTACATTTCTCTTTATTATTAAAAAGCTCAATCCTGTTTGAAGTTCTTACCCTAAGTTCCATTTCATGGCCACAACCTTGGCCACTAGTTCGCCTAACTCTGGGAATATACTAGCAGCTCTCAACATTTCATGAGCCAGTAAGTAAAGGAAAAGTCCTTGGCATCAAAACCTAGCCTGGTGATCAGAACCAGGCCTGCTGACTCAAACCCCAGTCCCTTGAGTCACGTTTCCTGGCGCTCAGCCTGGCTGCGCTAATAATCCTGTCTTCTCATGTGCTGGGCCTTGCCCTTTCTCACTTGCTTCTGTTTACAGCATCTTGGGTCTAAGAGTTCCACAGAAGTAGGTGAGAAAGGTGGGGTTTCCTTCCTTGTTTCCAGAGGCAACTCTGACAACATCAGGATCTGGAAAAGCAACTCTGCTTGTAGCTCTCTTATCCCTAAGAGCAGGAGAGCATTTCATAGCGCAAAGGGAAATAATTGATACTGACTTTGACCACCCACCTTCTGCCAGACTATGTTGACTATAGAGTTAAGTCTCCAGTTTCTGAGCTTTGAAAGAATAATTTCAGTTAAAACTAAACAGAACAGAACAATGAGCCTGGCATTTTCCTCAAACAAATTTAAAGAGAATGTAATAATTTATTATATTAAAATTACAAGGCACTTACTCCTTGGAAGAAAAGTTATAACCAACCTAGACAATGTATTAAAAAGCAGAGACATTACTTTGCCAACAAAGGTCCATTTAGTCAAAGCTATGGTTTTTCCAGTACTCATGTAGGGATGAGAGAGTTGGACTATAAGGATAGCTGAGCGCCTAAGAATTGATGCTTTTGAACTATGGCGTTGGAGAAGAGTTGAGAGTCCCTTGGACTGCAAGGAGATCCAACCAGTTCATCCTAAAGGAGATCAGTCCTGAATATTCATTGGAAGGACTGATGCTCAAGCTGAAGCTCCAATACTTTGGCCACCTGATGCGAAGAACTGACTCATTGGAAAAGACCCTGATGCTGGGAAAGACTGAAAGTGGGAGGAGAAGGGAATGACAGGATGAGATGGTTGGATGGCATCACTGACTCAATGGGCATGAGTTTGAGTAAACTCCAGGAGTTGGTGATGGACAGGGAGGCCTGGCCTATTGCAGTCCACAGGGTCACAAAGAGTCAGACACAGCCACTGAACCGAACTGAACTGAATAATTTATTGAGTGACTGCTGTGTTCACTCAGATTCTACTTCCTTGTACTTGACCATAAACTCTCTTCCCAGTGTCAGTGAAGCACCTGTGCTTTGCATACGGCTTTGCCATGAGCATCCCATCCCTCCTCACTTGCTTCATAGTTTGGAGAGGGAAAAAAAAAAAAAAGACGGTTTCCTCACAAAAAGGTTGAAGACCCTTGTATGCTTTGTGCCCCTTATTTGATAGGTGAGTCCACTGGTCCTGAGAGAGGGTAAGTGAAGACCAATTGTGCAGCTTCCAGGAGTTTGTTGAGTTACATTGATCGGATGCACTTGATGAAGACTTAGAAACTTGCATCAGATAAAGACATGCTGCAAGCCAGGAGCTGAAAAATACCAGGCAAATAACGTCTACTTTCTTTCCCAGGGCTGTTCCTCTCTTGTGAAAGATTCCTCAGCTGGTATCAGCATTTATTTAATTCTTCCTGGTTTAGTAGAGAGTCTGTCTTTGATCTTTGGAGAAAATTGGACACTTTGTTTTCCTGGTAGTACTGCTTAAGTATAGATGTAATCTCATACCCCAAAAGAATAAACACATCTCTTTTAAAAGCAGATTTTACTCCTTACGCTGTCAATTTTTAAATGTTTTTGAGCTTTTTTTCTGTCTGTTAGGGGAGTTTTCCTCATTCCTCCACCTGGTACCTACATGTTGGTGTTCCCCTAGTGGTCACTGTTGGACCACTTTACGATGCTTTTACTGTTGGAGGGACTCTTACTGTCTTTCTTTTCAAATACCTTTATTGAGATATAATTCCCATACTGTATAATTCACCCATTTAAAGTATACAATTCAGTGGCTTTAAATGTATTCAGAGTTGTGCATTTATCACACAATCAGTGTTAGAACATTTTCATTAGCCCCCCAGCAATCCTGTGCCACCTATCACTACCCGCTCCTAATCTGTCCATCCTTTCTCTCCTACCCCACCCTGCCCAGTCCTACACAACCATTCATCCATTCTCTGCCTCTATAGCTTTTCCTCCTCTGGATATTTCATATAAATGGAATTCCATAATATACAGTCCTTTATAACTGTCTTGTTTTCATTTAGCATAATGTTTTCAAGGTTCGTCCATGTTGTAACATCTATTAGTACTTTATTTACTCAGTGACATTTCATTGTATGGGTATAACACATGTCATCCATTCACCAGTTGATTAATGTGGCTGAGAAACTTTATGTATCAGTTTGGGGCTGGATACATGTTTTCCTCTCTTTTGAGTGAATTTCCTAAGAAGGAAGTTGCTAGTCATACAGCAGCTCTCTACCTTTAACCGATGGAGATTCCTCAAAAAACTGGGAATAGAACTGCCTTATGATCCAGCAATCCCACTGCTGGGCATACACACTGAGAAAACCAGAATTGAAAGAGACACGTGTACCCCAATGTTCATAGCAGCACTGTTTACAATAGCCAGAACGTGGAAGCAGCCTAGATGTCCATCCACAGATGAATGGATAAGAAAGCTGTGGTACATATACACAATGGAGTATTACTCAGCCATTAAAAAGAATACATTTGAATCAGTTCTAAGGAGGTGGATGGAACTGGAGCCTATTATACAGAGTGAAGTAAGCCAGAAAGAAAAACACAAATACGGTATACTAACGCATATATATGGAATTTAGAAAGATGGTAACAATAACCCTATTTTCGAGACAGCAAAAGACACACTGATGTATAGAACAGACTTTTGGACTCTGGGACCAGGAGAGGGTGGGATGATTGGGGAGAATAGCATTGAAATATGTATAATATCATATCTGAAACGAGTCGTCAGTCCAGATACGATGCCTGATAACAGATGCCTGGGGCTGGAGCACTGGGACGACCTGGAGGGATGGTGTGGGGAGGGGGGAGGGAGGAGGGTTCAGGATGGGGAACACGTGTATACTGGTGGCGGATCCATCTCGATGTATAGTAAAAGCAATACAATATTGTAAAGTTAAGCAAAATTTAAAAAAAAATTAAAAAAAAAAGAATAGTTTGAAGAACTGCCAGAATATTTTCCAAAGTTCTCCTCTACTCTTGGTTTGAACAGTGTAACTAGCTGTTTTGATGAGCTCCTGGAGCTTCAGACAGCTGCAGGGTGCTCACGGTCAACCACACTTCTTATCTGGCCTCCCAGCCTTCATCCTTTTCCGCTTTAGACCAACCCTTGCATAGAGACCAGAGTGAACTGTTGCAAGGGCGTATCTAATCGCATCATTTTCCTGCTTAAAACTGTCCCGTGTTTGTTCCTCATCTCCTGGATGAGTCCAAGCCCTTGGTAACAAGGTGTGCGAGAGCCCCCAGCACCTGTGTGCAGCCCTTCTCTGCAGCCTCTTCTGTTTCACTTCCTGCCTCCTGTTTTAGGTCCCAGTGGCATCTTGTAGCTCTGTTTTCCCCCAAACATCATGCCCGATCTTTGTGCTTACATCATATACATCTACTGCTTCGAGGTCCAGTCTGGGTTCTTTTTATCCTGGGGTTTGGGATGTTCAATGAACTTACAGATACAGAACTGAAGGTGATTTATTGTTTGAAGTAGTCTGGAGTTGGAGATTGTGTTGGATGGTTAGACATTTGGTATGCATGGATTAGGTCAATGCGAAAGGGATGAATTGAAACAGATTTTTCAGACCTGATAAGTTATGAACACTAATTTCAAGGCAGGTATAGCTTATGTGTATGGTTAAGTTTATTTATTTATTCATCGAGTATTTATTGAATACCTACTATGTGTCACTGTTTTAACCCTTGAAATACACCAGCCAGTAGCACAGAATCCCTGTCCTTGTGGGGCTTATAATATTTGGTTAAGAAAAACACAAACAATTGAAAAAACATTTAGGTTGTAATGAGTGTTAGGAATAAGACAAGACAGTCTGATTTTATGATGTCCTTGTGTGGTGGTGTGGGAAGAGACTTAGATGGCCAGAGAAAGCCTCACTGAATTGGTGATGTTTTAACTGATATCCAAGACAAGGAGACAGCCAGGTAAAGATCTGGGGCCATAAATTCCAAATGCGGGGGTCATCAGGGGCAAAAGTGATGAGACTCAGGTGACAACTGAGGTTAATTGTCTAATAGCAGAGAGAGAGACTGTGATCATATTATTGCTCTATTCTCTATGCAACAATATATATTTAAAATTATTCTATCAAAGCAAATTAGGCTATTGACATATCTGGAAGTAAACAAATATATGCTTGTATTAGTCTGTTTGGGCTGCCATAACAAAATACTACAGACTGAATGGCTTGAATAACATACATTTATTTTCTCATAGCTATGGAGGCTAGTAATTCAAGGTCAAGTTGCCATCACAGTTGATTTCTGTTGTGAGCTTTCTTCCTGGGTTGCAGATAGTTGCTTTCTTGCTATGTTTTCACAAGGTTTTTCTTCTGTGCAGAGAAAGAGAGAGCTCTCTGGTGTCTTTACTGCCTTACTTAAGGACACCAATCCCCTCTAATTAGAGCACCACCCTTGCTATTCCATTTAACCCTAATTGCCTACCTGAAGACCCCATTTTCAAATGCCATCACATTGGAGGTTAGCGCTTAAACATGTTTATTTTGGGAGGACACAAGTCGGTCCATAACAATACTTGAGCCTTTTGAACACCCTAAAGAGATAACTACCAATTAAGTAAGTGAGCAGATTGGGAGTTACAAGGAGTCGCCCAATGGACTAATTTTCTAATAATTGATGAACATTATTCCCCTCCCTTCCATGCAAAGCATGCACATTCTAGTGTTTAATGTGTGTCTGATTTCATTGTTAAAGAAAATTCTTGACCTTTTAAAATATTTTGCTTTGTAAGGGGAAAATTTCAGTGCATTCTGATTCATGGTTGCTGTAGGATATTCAAAGAAAGATCTTATGATTTAACTTTAACCTGTTCTCGGTGAGGTGGTGGAGCTTTCCAGGTGGCTCAGTGGTAAAGAGTTCACTTGCCACTGCAGGAGACATAGGGACGTGGATTCAATCCCTGGACTGGGAAGATCCCCCGATGGAGAAAATGACAACCCATTCCAGTATTCTTGCCCCTAAAATCCCGGGGACAGAGGAGGCTGGCAGGCTACAGTCCATAGGGTTACAAAGAGTTTCACATGACTGAGTGACTAAGTACACTCACACAGGTGAAGTGGTATCTTTGTAATTAAAGCACTTTTAAATTCTAAGAAAACAAAACCAAAAGACATGAAGAAGATAAAAGTCATGAAGTAATGTAAGAAGAGACAGAAAATATTGGGATACATATCTTTGAGGTCTTTAACAAAACCTTAATAAAACTTAAGTTTTTTATGTTTTATGTTTTATTAACATAACCTTAATAAAACTCTCTAGGTTTTATTGAATAGTTTGACTAAGTGGTTTAGTCATTACAGAATCCAGGCTTCAGGATTGTGTATTTGGGGGAAATGTTAATAATATAATATGTAAGTTTCACAAATAGAAATTATGTGTTTGCTTTCCTATAAAGACTAGGAGGGTAAAGCTCTATTTTTGGCCTATGAGTCATAAATGATAGTTATGGAAGGAGAAAAGATGGCAGATATTGATACTTTAGGGTCATTTTTAGGAGAAAACATATCAGAATGTAGTTCTGGAATCTTCCTCAGAGTCAAACAAGCAAGTACTGCATTTCAGAACCCATTGTTTCAAAGACATTCACTGCTGGGGTACTGAAATACATTCTCAAAATGGATATGGCTCTAATGTGAATTTTCTTCAAAAAATAATTATCCTCTTTGGGAAATTCCATGTACTCATATGAAAAGTTCTAATTCAATAATAAAATATTTATATTTGTTGTGTAACTCCTTATGTGGTAAAGAGATAATCAGATTCTTAAGTTAACAGTAAATTTTTAACCAGTTATATTAAATAGAGCTATCTAATATGGAGCAAACACAGGAGAAATATATTATGTATTTTCCTTTTATGAAGCACCAGAATTGCTCGTGAAAAGGATAGTTTGGATTAATGCTGACTGGACTTGATATAAATTTATTTATTACAAATTTGAAATAGACTTTCAACACAGCCAAGCCATCTTCCTTTTTTTCTCTAATTAAGTTGCCTCCTCTGAGACAAAAGTTTCTGTTCTTATCAAATATCCAGCAGTCTCTTGCATTTGATCATTTCTTCACACACAGAGAAAATAAATACATTTCAACCTTGGATTCACTGCTCAGAGTCTCAACTCTTGCAATTTCTTTTCTGACCTGTTTCTGGAATTTTCTTTTTTGGTGGGTAATTCCCATTTGGCAACAAAATATGTATTAATACTGCTCATTTATAATTAAAGGAGCAAACCCCCCTTTTTTTGACTGAAGTTATCCTTCAGCCACTCCTCCATTCCCTCGACACTTAAAAGTGTTCCTTTTGCTTTATTTTTTTCTTCGTCTCATATCTTATCAACCCAGTTCAAGTAGATTTTCATTCTTTCATCACTCTTCTAAAATGGCTTTTAACAGGTCAACATCTTACAAAAGCTAAATAAAATGATGATAATACTAGCACGTCTATAAAGCTTACTGTGCATCAGGCACTATTCTAAGTGCTTAATGTATCCTGGGTTAGCCAAAGAGTTCATTCAGGTTTTTCTGTTAAATGTTATGGAAAAACCTAAATGAACTTTTTGGTCAACCCATTAACTCACTTAATTCTCACAACTATCTGGATAAGGTGGTTACTACCATCAGACCCACTTTGCAAAGAAGGACACTGGAAAGTTAACTAATTTTATGAAGTTTGGTAAGTGGTAGAGCCAGGATTTGAACCTGGGCAGTGTGGTTCAGAATTTCTTCTCTAAACTCAACAATATTCTTTACCAGTGCCTTTGTTTCCCATCTTACAAGCACTTAGCATGGTTGACAGCATCCTTCTACATGAACCACTTCATCTATAGACCTCTGTGTACTCTATAAAGTGTTTTTGTTTTAATTAACTAATTTTAACTTATTGCTTTCCTGGCCTTTTTTTTTCATCTCACTTGCTGGTTTCTCTTCCTCCATCAGCCCTTCAAGGGTACAGATGCCTAGAGTTCTGTCCTATCCCATCTCTTCACTCATGCCCTGGGTTCATAGCTTAAAATACAATCTCTATGCTGCTGACTGAAATGTACCTCTCTAGACTGGTCATCTCCCATGAGCTCCAGACTCACAGAGTCAGTGGCCTACGCGGCATCTCTACTTTGATTTCTGATCGGATCTCAAAGTTAACATTGGCCAAGACAAAACTCTTGGTTCCTCCCTCTATCCAGCCCTGCAAAAATCCCCTCCCTAAAAGTCTTTCATGTTTCAATTAATGCCATGGAAAGTGCATAACTATACTCAGTGCAGGTGGAAACAGATTCTCTTTGGGGTGCTATATGGGATTCCTGTGGTCAATTTTTGGATAGGTGCTGAAAGGATATGGGTGTGTTCTGGAAAGAGACCTAGCATCTGTAGCACAGACCTGGCTTTCTGTTGTACATGTTCTAGCCAGTTACATGCTGCTGCTGCTGCTGCTAAGTCGCGTCAGTCATGTCTGACTCTGTGCGACCCCATAGACGGCAGCCCACCAGGCTCCCTCGTCCCTGGGATTCTCCAGGGAAAAACAGTGGAGTGGGTTGCCAGTTCCTTCTCCAATGCATGAAAGTGAAAAGTGAAAGTGAAGTCGCTCAGTCATGTCCGACTCCTAGCGACTCCATGGACTGCAGCCCACCAGGCTCCTCCGTCCATGGGATTTTCCAAGCAAGAGTACTGGAGTGGGGTGCCATCGCCTTCTCTGTTGCATGCTGCAGACACTGTGAAAAATAAATACTTAGCCACAACAGCATCACAGCAAAATGTTACAAGATGGTTGGGAAGCACAAGCTGAGAGTAGCTTTTAAGATGATAAGAATCTTTTAAAGCATCATTTTGAGTCCTTTGTTTAATCCATATGTTGTTGAATCAGACCTTCCCATTTTGAAAAGTGCTTTTCCCCGTTTTATAAAGACAGTCTGACAGATGGCATGTGCTTTCCCACACATATCTGTCAATTCGCTCATCTTTATCCTCCACCTCCACCTGTGGTTCAAATCTGAAAACTTTCTAAAGCACAGAATGCCAGTCAGCTGGAGGCAATTTGACAAAAACTCAAAAGTAAAAAAATCATCTTAAAGCATCATTGAAATGGGATTCTCAGCTCCACTACAGTGGGTAACGGATGGATAAAGCCTGGGGCTTTTGTGGCATCCCTGAAACCCCAGGTTGGGTACACAAATAGGATGTTACTCTTAAATTCATATACATGAGCCTTAGAAACCTTTTCTGCCTTCGGGATTTAGACATCCAAAAACTTTCCAGAAAGTTCAGTAAATTTCTATGTGACTTTATCTAAAAACTCCGATCTTGTTATAATCCAAATGCTTTCTTAGATACCAAAAGTATACTCTACTTCTGAATGGTGAATTCTGCTTCCATTGAAAAAGCCCAATGATGTCGTCAGTGAGAGGGAGAAACACATATTGCTCGTGCAAACAGGTGTTTTTCTTGCATACCTCAGGATGGATGTCATCTCTTAAAGAAGTATGTCCTCCTCTGAAATATACTTATGATGGCTCCTCAGTGACAAGTATGCTTTGGTGAAGCCTGTAATGAGCCTAAGCTTTGTGAATCTTATTTGTAGTTGTTTTTTCCCTAAACCAGTGAATTAGAAAAACCAAACTCTTCATACATTATATTCTCCCAATTTTTATCATTATTTTAATATTTTTTAAAAAATTTGCATTGTTGACATATCCACATGGCCCTCTGTTCAAAAGCTACTAAATGATCCAGTGAAAATTCTCCTTCTCATACTGTGATCTATTACCTAGCTCCTCCTGGAGGGAACCAGGGCTAATAATTTCTATGGACATATAATACCATAGTCT
Organism: Tragelaphus eurycerus; assembly: GCA_935064755.1. Taxonomy (NCBI): domain Eukaryota; kingdom Metazoa; phylum Chordata; class Mammalia; order Artiodactyla; family Bovidae; genus Tragelaphus; species Tragelaphus eurycerus. The sequence continues at coordinate 92,870 of CAKXYN010000014.1, forward strand.
TTTGATCATTGAGTTTACATTAACATGAAAATCAATGTAAATCACTTAAGTTTTGAGTATACTTTTAACATTTTATACCCTTATTACATAAGTAAATGATATTAGGGCAGTAAATGGACTCATAAGAAAATTTTCAGTTCTAACAAGTATTTTATTCTTCTTATATTTCTGTAATATACTTATTGCATCTTACATGTTCTCAGTTAAGTATCTCATTTCATTGACTCTGAGATGAACTTTTATTTCACATTTTAAGATTTCAGATGCTAAAATGTTTCTTATGGGCATCTGATGACTGACAATTTTTTATTAATTGCACAATAAATAATGGTATAACACAAAATAATTGTCTTCTATTAGATTAGATGATTCTTCTCTGATTTTTCTTGAAACAAGTGACAAGCTGGAGTTATAGTGAATAAATTAGGTTCAGTTCAGTTCAGTCGTTCAGTCATGTCTGACTCTTTGCGACCCCATGGACTGCAGCACGCCAGGCCTCCCTGTCCATCACCAACTCTGGGAATTTACCCAAACTCATGCCCAATGAGTCAGTGATTCCATCCAGCCATCTCATTCTCTGTCGTCCCCTTCTCCTCCTGCCTTCAGTCTTTCCCAGGATCAGGGTCTTTTCTAGTGAGTCAGTTCTTCACATCAGGTGGCCAAAGTATTGGAGTTTCAGCTTCAACCTCAGACCTTCCAATGAACACTCAGGACTGATCTCCTTTAGGATGGACTGGTTGGATCTCCTTGTAGTCCAAGGGACTCTCAAGAGTCTTCTACAGCACCACAGTTCAAAAGCATCAATTCTTTGGCACTCAGATTTCTTTATAGTCCAACTCTCACATCCATACATGACTACTGGAAAAACCATAGCCTTGACTAGACAGACCTTTGTTGCCAAAGTAATGCCTCTGCTTTTGAATATGCTATCTAGGTTGGTCATAACTTTCCTTCCAAGGAGTAAGCATCTTTTAATTTCATGGCTGCATTCACCATCTGAGGTGATTTCTGGAGCCCCCCAAAACAAAGTCAGCTACTGTTTCCACATGTATTTGCCATGAAGTGATGGTTGCTAGTTTTGTTTTTGTTTTTTTTTGTACCTCCAAATACAAATTTTAAAACAGTATAAAGCTTATTCCCAATCATAATTGCTTTTAGACTATGATGTGATGACTATAACTAGCATTTAAAAAATATAATATGCTAACTTTCAAATGTCACTTGATGTTGTACATGAAGTACTGTGGGATATTTTAAGCACACTGTTTAATAAGATGATGAAATCTATATAGTTTTAAAATGCTAGTGTTTGGGCATTTATTCTAGGTACTGCCCCACTGAAGTTAACTCAAGAACTTACCTCTGGCATTATTCTGGCCTTCCCTGGTGGCTCAGACAGAAACAATCTGCCTGCAGTTCAGGAGACCCAGGTTTGATCTGTGGGCCAAGAAGATCCCCTGGAGAAGGGAGTGGCAACCCACTCCAGTATTCTTGGCTGGAGAATTCCACGAACAGAGGAGTCTGGTGGGCTACAGTCCATGGTGTCCCAAAGTGCCAGACACGACTGAGCAACTAACACATTTCACTTTCTGGCATTATTCAGAGAGGGAAGTGTTTAGTTACTGAGAAAATGTCCAGAAGCATCTTCACTATGGCTGCTTTGAATACCAGGTACAGAAAAGGTATTCTTACCTCTACTGACATGTGGACATGAGACTTCCCTGGTGGCTCAGATGGTAAAGCATCTGCCTACAATGCAGGAGACTCGGGTTTGATCCCTGGGTCAGGAAGATCCCCTGGAGAAGGAAATGACAACCCACTCCAGTACTCTTGCCTGGAAAATCGCATGGACACAGTCCACGGGGTTGCAGAATCGGACATGACTGAGCGACTTCACTTCACTACACAGACAAAACTCCAGTGGATAGAGTGTGTGTGCTGCTTTTAAAATATTTGTGTTCTTTCTACATGCCTGGAGCTATATTAGGTACCAAAGTGCAGGAAAGATCAAGATAAAGCAGAAGTGGATGATTCCTCAGAGCTTAGGTCTATTAGAATATGTAAAGTGAAGTCTTTCAGTCATGTCTGACTCTTTGCGATCCCATGGACTATAGCCCGCCAGGCTCCTCCATCCATGAGATTTTCCAGGCAAGAATACTGGAATGGGTTGCCATGTCCTTCTCCAGGGGATTTTCCCAACCCACGGATTGAACCTGGGTCTCTTGCATTGCAGGCAGACTCTTTACCTTCTGAGCCACCAGGGAATCAATTAGAATATGTAAGCCAGGTGCAAATAGCTAGAAAAACAAATTAGAGAGTAATATCAGTGCCATCAAAGATAGAAAAACATTTCATCCACCAGAGGAAGATAAGAACTTCATAGAGAAAGTACTCCTACAAAATTGATTGAAAATTAACAACCCAGGTAGTTCATTAGTTATTTGACTCATTTATTGGAAACATAATTCAACTGACTTCTCATGTGCAACTCAGTTGAAATAGACCCTTTCCCAAGATAATAGTCTTTTTTGTATGTATAGATTTCAGTAAAAATGTTTGTATACATCAAAATTCTTTCTGGATAATCTCACTTTGCTACTTGAGTGTAGCTTGACATTAAAAGAGGTGACGTTGCTTAAAGGTTTGAGAACGTGAGCTATGTGAGCAAAACACCACAGATTAACCAACCATAAACTCAACTGACTTGGTGTGAAAGGAGAAAATCACAGACTTGGTCATGCTGTCTGCCACAAGCTGGGATAGAAACATTGTGGGACTCAGTACTTCCCCATTTATCCTTTGTTCTTCAGGATGCCACAAAAAGAGACAGACCTTCAAGGGTCCGTTTCCCTAATCTAGATCAGAATCAAGTAACTCATCTACTTTTCTTTTACGGAGGCACCATTTTCTCTAGTTCCTATAAAAAAGGTTGCAAAATCGGGGACAAACATTTCCATTAAAATTTAAGTCATTATTTGAACACAGATTGATTGGCAGTTGGAGACTTATACTTTATGCATTTTTTTTAATTAAAAAGAAAGCACAAATTTAATTTTAGGCAGAACATTAGACATCTGAGCATGTTTATTGCAGATTGTGAAGTGTCTGAAAAGGACTCCTTTACATCAGCACCAAGAGGTGATGCTTCCCTTCTCCTCTTAAAAATAATAAACCCTCTCACATGGTTTCTACTACTGGAAAGAGGGGTCGTTTTGTTGAGATCTTAAGACAGAGTTTCAAGGAAATATCCCTGGACTTCAAATATTTAGATAGATGCAACTGACAGAAGTCTCTAGGCAATTGCTATTACAATAAATCTTTTCACCTATGGTTTTAATATAATAAAGAGTCCTTCTAAATGCTGATGTTGTCATTCAGGCACTAAGTCGTGTCTGACTCTTTGTGACCCCATGAACTGCAGCACTCCAGGCTTCACTGTCCTTCACTATCTCCCAGAATTTGCTCAAACTCATGTCCATTGAATTGATGATGCCATCCAACCATCTCATTCTCTGTCGTCCCTTCTCCTCCTGCCTTCTATCTTTACCAGCATCAGTCTTTGTCCAATGAGTCAGCTCTTGCCTCAGGTGGCCATAGTATTGGAGCTTCAGCTTCAGCATTAGTCCTTCCAATGAATATTGAGGGTTCATTTCCTTTAGAATTGACTGGTTTGATCTCCTTGCTGAAGTGTTTCCCATTCTATTGTTTTCCTCTATTTCTTTGCATTGTTCACTTAAGAAGGCTTTCTTATCTCTCCTTGCTATTGACTATAAGAAATTGTAATTTTGGCTGAATTTAGCCTAGCCAGTGACTGCGATCTTGGGAGCTGGCTAGACAAAGGAGAAGTTTAATAATAAAATTAACAATACTCTATGCCTCATGTTTATGACATAGAAATATACAGCTACTACTCTCTGGATGTCTACTTTGCCTATGGTGGTTTTTGTTGTTTAATCTAAGTTATGTCCAACTCTGTGACCCCATGGACTGCAGCATGCCAGGCTTCCCTGTCCTTCACCGTCTCCCAGAGTTTGCTCAAACTTACGTCGAGTCAGTAATGCCTATGGTTATATCTAGTAAATTCATTGTGTCATTTAGGGCTTTGCTAGTGGCTACAAAAAAAATAAACTCAAGAATTTCAGTGGCTTACCACAGTAATTTTTTTTCTCATATAACTTTTAATGTGTGTGTTTCTGAAGCTTTCCTGGAATCCAGGGTTCTTTCATAGTGGAGCTATACTATTTACTAGGGGTCTTAGAGTCCTCTGTGTTCAGGCAGAAAGAAAAACATAAAGGAAAAGAAAAAACACAGCATTTTTTTTAATCCACCTTGGCTAGTAACACATGTCTCTTGCCTTTATGACATTGCTCTGATGAGAACCAGTCTTATGGACTCATCAAGATGCAGCAATTGCTGGGAAATGTCACTCAGTGGGCAGCTGCTTTCAAGGAAAACACACAAAAAAGAGTGGGCAAGTTTGCTGGATCCACAAGGTCTGTCCTATGGCAAGGAGTACACAAATTTTGTTAAGAGAGTAAGCTGATTCTGGACACTGAGAGTTGATCACACCAGATTAGAGAAGAGGCAGTGAAATACCCCATTGTAATCTGTTTTGAAAAGCTGTGTTTGCTTTGATGAAGGTATTTCATGCTCATCCACTGACTGTAAGAATTTCTTGAAAGAGATACCTAGGATGTAAGGGTAAAAGCACTCACCAGTCAACCACACATGGATTAGTAGTTTACTTAAGCAATCTATGGGGCTTCCCTGGTGGCTCAGACGGTAAAATGTCTGCCTTCAGTGCGGGAGACCCGGGTTCGATCCCTGGGTTGGGAAGATCCCCTGGAGAAGGAAATGGCAACCCAGTCCAGTACTCTTGCCTGGAAAATTCCATGGACAGAGGAGCCTGGTGGGCCACAGTCCATGGGGTTGCAAAGAGTCTGACACAACTGAGCGACTTCACTCACTCATGACTGTTTTATTGTATGATTCTATGAATCTAGCAAACCTATTTACTGTTTTTTTTTTTTTAATTTTGCATATCCCTTCTAAAAGGAAATGGGAATTTATGCAAAAGTACTTTTGACTTGTTTTGCTTGTCTGCAAACATTTGAGATGGAGCATAGCTGTAAGGAAATTTTCTTCTGACGAAGATACTAACCTCCCCTAGAATGTCGTGACTAGAAACTGTTGGATTCAGAGACTTAAGGTGAGTGTGTGAGAAGTAGCTCCCTTGCTAAACTCAGTATGTTTGTGTTCTGATCTTATTTTCTGCCTCCGTGTGACCCTAGGCAAGTCCTCACGATTTTCGTCTGTAAAATTAGACTTGGACCTGTCAATCCAGCTCTGACTCTTCCTGGCACTAAATTTTTTTTTTTAGCGATCTAGAGTTAGAAGACTGGAGTTTAAAGGAACAGAATTCACATTCTAAAGAGTTCATTAAATAAGAAATAGCCTGAAAAGTTAACAGTAAAGAGAATATTGTGTTAGCATATCAAGCACTTCGTTGGTGAACAAAAAATTAGCCATCTTTTGAGTATTTATATTCAGAGAAAAAAACTATGTAAAACCTAAAGAAATTTAACGACAATTTTGTAGTTGTCTGCCAGTTTTGGGGACTTTTAGAATTTCACTGTGCCTCTCAGCATTTTGAATTGACTCTAGTTTGCATTCGTCTTGTTCTTCCACTGATATTCTGTCTTTTGCTTCAAGAGTACATCCTCCTATATTGGAAAATGTAGAGGTTTTTTGGTCTTAGGGGAAAACCTAAGTGGTCAAGATCAATTGTGTTGAACATGAACATCCCTGAATTCTGGATAGTCTGTGAAAGCAGCTGTGCTTTCTGAAGAAAATGTCATTGACCTCAGACTTCTTGTTGACTAGTTCAGACTAATGGTGTGTGTGTGTGTGTGTGTGTGTGTATATATATACTGAAGTTGCCCCTATTAGATAACCTTCATGTGTCAGATATCAACTAGTTTTTCAGTGAAAATACTTTTTACTTCTATTTAATAGCACTTTTCTTTTGTGATTTTTTAAAAATGACATAGTATTATTTTTACCAAAATAAAAATAGCATCTGTCATAGAGTAGATACTTGAGCAATAGATAACTGTCTATTGATTCTATTAATATTTTCCTTGGATTTTCCTCCTTTCAAGACTGTTGATTCTTTTGGATTTCGTTTAACCCATGTCAGACACACTGACAAATGTTTATTAGCATCCTCCTGGCATGAGGAACCTTATTACATGTATCGGTGGATATTATGATACATAAGAAACAGGATAAGATGCTACAAAAGGAAAAGGTATCTTGGTGTGAGTGATTTACCATTTGTTAGCAAGGCCAATTTTTCTTTATGATAAGTGGGATCACTGTTATGGAATTGACTTGAGGGCTGCTGGGATGGCCTAGAAACTTTGTAAGCTGCCTAGATTTTTGAGATTCCAGTGTAATATTCCATCCCCTTTGCTTTGCACTTTTAAAATATATTGCTGGCTTGCGTTTGAGCCATAACACATTAAGCTTGTTATTAACCATTAACACCTTGCCATGAATTCTTTTGTGAGCTTGCTCTAGGGCAGTTAATAAGCTGTGTCAAGGCCTGGGACTTGGCAGGAGGTAGCTGCTCTGACTTTTTAGCAAAGGTTTTTAATTTCCATCTGGTTCTCTTTGTGGGCTTCAGAGTCAGGCTGGCTGCTCCCTTAACTGTGCCTGGAATGAAGAGCACTTTAAGGAAGTGTGGAAAAATCCCATTCCTTCAGGACAGCTCAGGTAAGGCTCCGTCTTTTAAAAGAAATCTTTACTAGGAGATAAAAGAAACAAAGATAAACCCTGATATATGGAAATAGAGGAATGCAGAGCACAGAAGTCGTGTCTTTCTTAACTATAGTGCACACCCAGATTGGTGTGGCTGATGCCTTTACCTTGACTTGACCATCTATCGAAAAGTGAACCCGCTCAGTCGTGTCCGACTCCTTTCAACCCCGTGGACTGTAGCCCGCCAGGCTCCTCTATCCATGGGATTCTCCAGGCAAGAATACTGGAGTGGGTTGCCGTTTCCTTCTCCAGGGAAGTGATCCCTAAATTCCCTTTTGATATAACCATGTCCTGTGGCCTCTGAACAGAGAAACTAAATAGACTGAACATTGACATTTTCCTATCCCTCCTGAAGAAAATTGTTTTTGAAGCTATAAAATCCCATGGACAGAGGAGCCCAGTGGGCTGCAGTCCATGGGGTCGTGAAGAGTCAGACACGACTGAGCGACTTCACTTTCACTTTCATGCATTGGAGGAGGAAATGGCAATCTACTCCAGTGTTCTTGCCTGGAGAATCCCAGGGACAGGGGAGCCTGATGGGCTGCCGTCTATGGGGTCGCACAGAGTCAGACACGACTGAAGCGACTTAGCAGCTGCAGTAGCAGCATCAGCATATCATTCTTACCTGATTAAGAACTATGAATGATCAATACTTGGACAAAAGAAGAGAAATACCTTTAGAATTTAGAGAACTTCCTAGATTTATGGAGATGAGGGGCATGTGACGCCTGAATAATGGAATAACAAAGAGCTAGGAAAAATGAGGGTTAGAACCAAACTTCACGTGTGTGTTGTCGTTTCAATGGTGTCCAACTCTTTGCAACCCCATAGACTATAGTCTGCCAGGCTCCTCTGTCCATGGGGATTCTCCAGGCAAGAATACTGGAGTGGGTTGTCATGCCCTCCTCCAGGGGACCTTCCCGACCCAGGGATCAAACTCGTATCTTTTACTTCTCCTGTGTTGGCAGGCGGGTTCTTTACCACTAATGCTACCTGGGAAGCCCAAGCCAAACTTCATAGTTTCTTCTTACTCTTAGTTAGGGTTTGCTGTGTCTGAAAACCTTTGTATTCTACCAGATTTATTTCTATAAAGGCTATATATTAATTCTATTTCATCTTTTTATTATTACCTACTTAAACTTTTAAATAAAGTGTTACTTTTATTTATAAATGGGGAATGATACCAATATGAGAACTTTGGGAAAGGTCTCTTTTTTGACCCAGATTAAAGTTCTCACCAGGGATTCCCTGATGGCTCAAGATGGTAAAGAATCTGCTTACAGTGCTGGAGACCCGGATTCAATCCCTGGGTTGGGAAGATCCCCTGGAGAAGGAAATGGCAACCCACTCCAGTATCCTTCCCATGGACAGAGGAGCCTGGTGGGCTACAGTCCGTGGGATCACAAAGAGTTGCACATAACTGAGCAACTAACACATGCACAAAGTTCTCATCTAGCTTTGTATTCTTATGAGGAAGTGCTACTTTTCATTTATCAAAAGCAAATGCCCTGAAGCATTTCAATGCTGTGTCCTCCAGAGTACCTGATTCATAGGATGAACTGAGTAAATGTTAACTTGGAAAGATAATCTCTTTCTTTGTGTATTTTTAGATTGAAAATGAGTATTGATTAATGGTATCAAAGTAAACTGCTTTAAATACAAAACTCTGTAAATGGACTCCTAGGTTATTTTGTGCCTGTTTCATGCTCTCTGAGTTTAATTGCTTCATCCCCATCATAGTTAACATTCAACTAAATTTAGTGTAAGTTTTTTCTACATTATTATATTTGGTACAATAAGCTTTGAATAAAGCATTTACTATTGTGTTCTAGAATACTGTTTTTAAATGAGAAATATTCTGCTTCTCATAGAGTGCTTCTCAAGTATAATTTTATTCTTTGATTATTAGTCTGTAAAAATGTACTGCCAATTTTATGTTTTTTAAAGCATGCTTATCAGTTGGGTATTATTCCTATTCTTTGCCCTTCAAAATAACTGTTTCCAGTGAGTTAGGGTCACAGCATATGACCTGCTAACCTATATGGGGACTTCCCTGGTGGCTCAGTAGTAAAGAATCTGCTTGCCAACATAGGAGACACACATTCGATCCCTGATTCAGGAAGATCTTCTGGAGAAGGAAATGGCAACCCACTCCAGTATTGTCACCTGGGAAATCCAATGGACAAAGCAGAGCCTGGCAGGATACAGTCCATGGGGTCACAAAAAGTTGGACACAACTTAGTGACTGAACAGCAGCAAAAACCTATGTAAACCCTTTCAATCTTGGGTTTACTGCCAAACGCAGAATTCCCATGAAATTAGTAGCTATGCTTAATTCATTTTTGTAGCCCCAGCACCTAGAACTGGAGAACGTGATGGCACCCCACTCCAGTACTCTTGCCTGGAAAATCCCATGGACAGAGGAGCCTGGTGGGCTGCAGTCTGTGGGGTCACTAAGAGTTGGACATGACTGAGCGACTTCACTTTCACTTTTCACTTTCATGCACTGGAGAAGGAAATGGCAACCCACTCCAGTGTTCTTGCCTGGAGAATCCCAGGGACGGGGCAGCCTGATGGGCTGCCGTCTATGGGGTCACACAGAGTCGGACATGACTGAAGCGACTTAGCAGCAGCAGCAGCAGCACCTAGAACAAGAGCCTGGCCATCAGAAGATCCTCAATCAGTGCTGGGAGTGAATAGAAATGCAGGCAAGTGAGTCAGGATTCTCTGATTTTCGAGCGATTGAAAAAGTCAGCATGAACCAAATAGGGATTTATTGGCTCAAGTATCTGAGATGTTCAGGACTCCAGAATTGATGGGATCCGAGATCTCCCCAAACATTGTGAGAATACTGGGCTTCTGCCTCTGTCTGTCTGCCCTGGACTCTGCCGTTCTCTACATTGGCAGGTTCCCTGCATGCGGAGGCAAAAGGGATCTCCAGCAGTTTCAGACTCACATCGCCCTCACAGCTGGCCTTCTCTGGGAGAAAGCGTCTCTGTAGAAAGCTTCAGCACGAGTCCCAGGTCTGACCCTCTGGGTCTTAGTGGTCTGGCTTAGAAGGCCACTTCTCCCTGAAACTGTCTCTTTGCCCAGGGGAGCAGTGTATTCTGGGCAGGCCTAGCTCAAGGACAGCCCCACTGTAGTCTGCTCCACCCAGATCATATGTCCTTAGAATGGGGAGTGATACCTCCTCAGAAACATGCCTGTAGATGATCACCATGTCAGGGAAATGTTGTTTCAAAAAAAAAAGAATGGTAGCAGTTGGCGACAGACTGCAAATGCAAATGCACTGTAAATTTTACTAGGTAACTCCGGGAGTTGGTGATGGACAGGGAGGCCTGGCTTGCTGCGATTCATGGGGTCGCAAAGAGTCAGAGACGACTGAGCGACTGAACGGAACTGAACTGACTCTCCTTCCAATGAGCTATATGTTCCTGGCAGTCCTGGTTATTATAGGGACTCAGAAGATTTTAGCCTTCGCATGGAGTTTTTAGACCTCTAATCTTGTAAGATATGGTAGGGGAAAAAATATATTCCCTCTCCTCAGTGTGAGAATATTAAAAGCTTAAGCATCATTTTTGCCCTGGATGTTATGTCCATTGAGACGGAATTATTTTCCTCTTAAAGATGAATCATGCTAGAATGGACCTCTTAGACCATTAAGACCACTTAGACCTCTTAGACCACTGTGTTCTGTTTAGCCACAGTGCCTAGACTTTCCCTCAGCAGTGCTTCCAGGCCTCCAACCTGGCAGCGGAAGTACCCAAGACAAGACAAACGAGTCCCGGATGAGATGGCTGGATGGCATCACCAACTTGATGGACGTTAGTCCGAGTGAACTCCAGGAGTTGGTGATGGACGGGGAGGCCTGGCGTACTGCGATTCATGGGGTCGCAAAGAGTCAGACACCACTGAGTGACTGAACGGAACCGAACTGAATAATAACCCCAAGTTCCATGAGAAAGGCCATTCTTCATTTAACACAGTGCGTTCACACTGAGTTAAAGTATGTCATGTCCATGCGGTCAGGAGAAGTAGAAAAGTGAAGTTGCTCAGTTGTGTCTGAGCCTTTGCGACCCTATGGTCTGTAGCCCGCCAGGCTCCCCTGTCCATGGGATTTTCCAGGCAGGAGTACTGGAGTGGGGTGCCATTTCCTTCTCCAGAGGATCTTCCCAACTCAGGGATCGAACCTGGGTCTCCCGCATTGTAGGCAGACGCATTGTATGTGGCCACCAGGAGAAGTAGAGTGGTACCCAAAACTCTGAACCCTGACAGCATACCTTCCTCTTCCTCCTCTCGGTTTACAAATACAAGATGGACTTGCCCATTGTCTGGGGCCCTCTTTCTCCTGAGATGGTACTTCCTGCTGACTTTGACTTGTGTTGTCATTTCCTGAATGCCTGGAGAAATTGTACTAATTAAAATGACTGGAAAGTAAGGTTTTGCTTTAGCAGAATAGAATTTCAGTGAATACTCACGGGAGCCTGTTTTCATTATACTGAGATGTTCATTATGCTGAATAGCGTATCAGGGAAGACAATGGCACCCCACCCTAGTACTCTTGCCTGGTAGGCTCCAGTCCATGGGGTCGCTAAGAGTCAGACACGACTGAGCGCCTTCACTTTCACTTTTCACTTTCATGCATTGGAGAAGGAAATGGCAACCCACTCCAGTGTTCTTGCCTGGAGAATCCCAGGGACAGAGGAGCCTAGTGGGCTGTCGTCTATGGGATCGCACAGAGTCGGACACGACCGAAGCGACTTAGCAGCAGCAGCAGCAGCAGCAGCAGCATGCTATCCTTATTTCATATTATGAATGTTTGTGAATGTATTGGAAAAGATTAATTGACCTTTAAAGAATTTCCTGTCAATTATTACTTGCATACCAATAAGCTTTCACTAACTGTGATGGAATATGTAGTTATAACGGAATAATATTGCTTTATTTATATTCTTACCTAAAAATTAATTTTTTTAATGTTCAAATCCAATTTAAAGTTGTTAAACTGTTAAAAATTTACCAGTCACCTGAAATTAGGAACCACTGAGGCATGCACTTAGTCTTTGATAGGGTTTCCTTAGTTTAACCAACTCTTTAGCCCGCTCAGGTGTAACTCAAGTTCTCCACTTTCATCCTCTCCTTTGATGCCCCTACAGCAGAAGGCATTTGCCAGAGAGTAGGCTCCCCTCCTGCTAAAGCTTCCATCTGATGGAATCTGGTTTTCTCGCTGCCTGGGGGACTTCTGCCTCCTCTGTGCCCTGCCTCAGGCACACTTGCTGCCTGCCACCCATAGTCACCATCAACCTGATCAATGGACTGCATTCTTGGTAGGAACAAGTGAATCTCTCACACCCCTGGTTCTGGTTCAGAATCCCCATTATGTTTCTTGTATTGACCACAAAACATAAATATAGGAAGACTGTTACTTTGATTAAGAGTGGACTTTGTATGTCTTTCCCTCATTGAGCCAAAAAGAAGTAAGGTGCTTTTTTTCCCTTGTTTATACAATTTTACATCTTGACAGGAAAATAGACTATCACTTTTGAAATAAGTGGATTTTGCTTCAGGATATAAAACTTTTTAAAACAAATATATCAGATATGGACTTTTTGTTTATCATTCTTTTAAAGACTTCTATCATTCCTTCTTCTTCTTTTTTTTTTTTTTTTTTTAGGCCATCCATCTTGTTAACTCCCTGGATCTGTGGTTTAGTGTCTGACATTAATTTGGGGAAATTCTCAGTCATGATGCTTCAAATATTTCTTCTGTTCCTGTTTCTCTTCTCCTTTTGGTATTCCAGTTACACTATAAGTAGATACACTTTGCAGTTGTCCCACAGTTCTTGGATATTCTGTTCTGCTTGTTTTCAATTTTTTTTCCTCTTTCCTTTTCAGTTTTGGAAGTTTCTATTGACGTAGCCTTAAGCTCAGAAAGGATTTCTTCAGCCATGTCCAGTCACTAATGAGGACATCAAAGGCTTTCATTTCCGTCACACTGTTTTTGATTCTTTTTTTTTTTTTTTAAAGAATTTCTATCTCTTTGCGTACATTACCCATTTGTTCTTCTTACATGTTGTCTACTTTTCCCATTAGATCCCAAAGTAAATCAGTCATAGTTGTTTTAAATTCCTGGTCTGGTAATTCCAACACCCCTGATATATCTCAGCCTCCTTTCCACTCCTCATGTTTAAAAATAGGCAAAAATAGGCTTTTGTTTTTGCTGATCTGTGTTCTGCAAACAGTCTTCTCCTACATCTTGACGTATCTGCTCCCTTCTCACCAATTAGCTTTCTGCTCAAGGCTTACCTTGTTGAACTGACTGATCCGTCTCTGCCAACTCAAGCTCTTCCCTCTCTTGTTAGTCACTCACTATCACATTAGCCTATTTCACTTTCTTCATATTTTTAGTAGTTAATATTATTTCTTCTCTTAAAGGTTTATTTTCTGTCTCTTCTCACTAGTACAGGACTGGCACAAGGGAGGTACTCAATAAATATTTAAGGGCATAATGTGTTAACAGTAGTTATTTGTAAGAGTTGGTATTATAGGCAATCTTTATATTTTTCATAAATTTCCCAATATGTAAAAATAAACATTGATTACCATTATAATCAGGGGAAATTATTAAAAGTAATAAACCCTCATTCCTACTACATAGGTATGTTTGAACAATTATAATGCACATTCCATCTAAACACTATGAAAAAGCGAAATCATGATGGAATCACACAGCTGTGGGGCAGGGGCTCCCGGTAGAGCCATTTAGAAACAATACTGTATAAATATATTTTTTTAATGTGATATTCATTGATGGGTTGAAAGCTATCTTGAAAATTCAACTGATTCATTCTCTGCCCTATTCAATATTTATGAAAAGACTTAATAATTAAAATCCCACCCTTTGTAAGAAAAGATATTTCAGGCCTTGTATGGTGTTTCACTTTTGTTCCCAAAATTCTGCTCCCATTTATTTCACGCAGCTCCCAAAGATGCTAAAAGCTTCTGTGCTTTAGCATGCTGCAAGAATGAGAGCTTCTTCCATTTATGGAAACTTTTTTAAAGCAGGCACATTTTCTCAAGTAAATTTTGAACCAGCTCTTCTTTGCTTTTCTCCTTCTCACTTTCCTTTCTTGCTTCACCTGCACTCTGCGTCTGTCTTCCTTTTCCTTCTCTACTTCTAAGGCTCTCATCAGGGCAGAAGCCAATGTAGCCTGTATTGATTCCTTGTAGAAGTTTCTCTGTTGGTACCAACTGAAGCTGTCTTGGTTGTAAAAGGTTTATTCCTTTTGTAAATGTGTAACTTTATTGACTATGCCAAAGCCTTTGACTGTGTAGATCACAATAAACTGTGGAAAATTCTGAAAGAGATGGAAATACCAGACCACCTAATCTGCCTCTTGAGAAATCTGTATGCAGGTCAGGAATCAACAGTTAGAACTGGTCATGGAACAACAGACTGGTTCCAAATAGGAAAAGGAGTACGTCAAGGCTGTATATTGTCACCATGTTTATTTAACTTATATGCAGAGTACATCATGAGAAATGCTGGACTGGAAGAAACACAAGTTGGAATCAAGATTGCTGGGAGAAATATCAATAACCTCAGATATGCAGATGACACCACCCTTATGGCAGAAAGTGAAGAGGAACTAAAAGCCTCTTGGTGAAAGTGAAAGTGGAGAGTGAAAAGGTTGGCTTAAAGCTCAACATTCATGGCATCTGGTTCCATCACTACATGGGAAATAGATGGAGAAACAGTGGAAACAATGTCAGACTTTATTTTTCTGGGCTCCAAAATCACTGCAGATGGTGACTGCAGCCATGAAAATTAAAAGACGCTTACTCCTTGGAAGGAAAGTTATGACCAACCTAGATAGCATATTGAAAAACAGAGACATTACTTTGCCAACAAAGGTTCACCTAGTCAAGGCTATGGTCTTTCCTGTGGTCATGTATGGATGTGAGAGCTGGACTGTGAAGAAGGCTGAGCGCCGAAGAATTGATGCTTTTGAACTGTGGTGTTGGAGAAGACTCTTGAGAGTCCCTTGGACTGCAAGGAGATCCAGCCAGTCCATTCTGAAGGAGCTCAGCCCTGGGATTTCTTTGGAAGGAATGATGCTAAAGCTGAAACTCCAGTACTTTGGCCACCTCATGAGAAGAGTTGACTCATTGGAGAAGATTCTGATGCTGGGAGGGATTGGGGGCAGGAGGAGAAGGGGATGACAGAGGATGAGATGGCTGGATGGCATCACTGACTCGATGAATGTGAGTCTGAGTGACCTCCCGGAGTTGGTGATGGACAGGGAGGCCTGGCGAGCTGCAGTTCATGGGGTCGCAAAGAGTCCGACACAACTGGGCAACTGATCTGATCTGATCTGATCTGAACTATACCTAACTGAACAAACAGTTGAGAATTTCTTTTTAGCCCACTCGAGAATGAAAAACGTTGTTGGTGTCCACCAGTTCTAATGGTCATCAGTGTCCTCTTCAAGAAGTTGTTGACATACTTTACTTTTTTCCCTCCTGTAAACAATTTCTCTCAAGAAGTCACAATATCCACAGTGGAAATATTGACTCTTGTGTGGCACAGATGGAACACTGGCATATGCTTTTATACTTTTGTTTTGCCAGAAGAGGTCACATTTTTAAATGTGTCTGTGTGTATGTCTTCACTGTCCTTACGTCAGCTTAGTTCTCACTCTTAGTCCCCATTCAGAGTGTCTGAGGTTCCCCTTCTTTAAGTGTGACTGTCTTCACCTTGGATACCTTGTTAAATTTCCAGGGCAAGGAACCCATAGAACTCTGTGCCTCCCTTTATTGCAAACCCACTGTCACCACTCCCCCACCACCCCACCAATGTGATATAGCAATTAATTTCTTCACTGAGTTTAAATACAGGGAAAGTCAAATAGGATCATTGGCTTCAGGCGGCCCCAATCTAGCGTAATGTACAAAGAGCAGGGGCTACTGCTTACTTTCTGATCAGTTATCTTGACACAAGTATGTGACTGGCAGGAGCAGAGTAAAGATGAGAGATCAGGGCGCCTTCTTTGCCCAAGGGTAGTGCTATAAAGTTGAAAGTGGTTTGGATGCAGTTATTTTCACAATTCCCTGAGTTCTCACTGCTCTACAAATAACCCAGCTGGGCGCTTCACTTTTGACCTTGTTGTTCTCTCCCTTGCTCTGTGGTCTTTTTCTCCTAACTTTGATGGTGTTCTTGGCTCTTGCAATGCCTGGAAGGTGTTCATCAAACCAAATAAAGAGAAACAAAAGCACCTCTGTAGGCCAAACATCTTGAACTCCTTGGAGGAAATGCATTATAAAAATCTAACATAAATGATAAAATAAAAAGTAGTCTGCTTGGGAAGAACTAATCAGTAAGAGGGAAAGCAAAAAAAAAAAAAAAAAGTGCAAATACCAAGAATTTTTTTTACAGATAACTTGGGAGTGGTTGTGTATTACAAAAAGAATAAAGGAATATTTAGAAAAAATATGTATAGTATATAGTATTAATGAAAAATTTAGAAATTCTTAAAAATGGTAAGGCAAATATTATACTTGAGATGTTGAGAATTGCTTATAATTCCATATTTTATACGATAAAGCAGAACTGTGTTTGAATTTATAGTTCAGTACTTATCAAAATCAGATTATTAAGGTTTAGGCAAAATAATGTATCATCTGCTTGTGAAGAAATGTGTAGTGATTTGTCACACTATATCTTCTCAGTCTCAATTTATTTGCGTCAGGGATATTTCTCGGTTTATGCGTACAAACTGTTTTAACATTCAAGAGTGAATTCTTTAAATTTTTTTCCTTCAGTTTATTAAAGGGATATCAGTATTTTTAATTTGGTAATTCAGTGTTGCATAATTTACCTTATGAGTCAAGACTCCTTTATAGAGTCTATTAAAGTTCCAGGAATAAAACATTTCATTTCTTGATTTACTTGGTAATTATTTAATGTTTTTATAAAGTTAAAGAAACCATTCATGATCTTGAGGGGATTAGTGGCATAGAGATCAAATTGGAAAAAAAGTTAAAAGTTCTGGGGTATAACTTGATCAGCTTTATCTTGTAGAAAATTCATGTGGGGTGAGCAGAAGTAGAAGACAGCAGGCAAGGAAAACAGTAAGAGGCTGCCCCAGTTGTAGTTTTATGTATAACACTACCCCAAAGCTTAAAGACTGAAGGCAGCACCAGCCATATATTTTGTTCATCAGTGCATACGTTGGGCAGGGTGTGGTAAGATCAGATGGTCTCTGCTCCATGCATATCACTTAACTGAGGACTAGAGGACCTTCTTTCAAGATGGTGTATTCAAATATCTAGAAAGTTGGTGCTGGCCATTGACGGGAAGCTCAGCTGCAGCTATAGCCCTAGTTTTTCTCCATATGGGCGTCTCTATGGGGTACTTGCCCTTCTTGTGATAGGGTGACTGGATTCTAAGAGCAAGCCCAGGAGAGAACCATATGGTCCCTTACCAGCTTTTGTGACCTACTCTCAGAAGTCACATGGCATCACATCTGCTATAGTCCCAGTCTTGCTCAAGGTCAAGGAATCTCTCATCACCGGCTGATGGGAGGTGTGTCAGTCACATTGTGAGAAAAGCATGTGTAAAGGGAGATTTTTGTGTGTGCCTCTTTGGAAAATGCAATCTTCTGTAATTTACCATGCACCTACAACTCACATTGTCTTCACAAGTACTCTTCTTCCCCAAGACCCTCAAATCTAAACACCCACTAGTTATTTGTCATTTCAGGTCTTGGTGAAGATTAGACTGTTTCAGTGTAGTTCTTTTAGCACAGCTCTTAAATCTAAGGAACTGTGAACATAAAAGGCAAGCTGTCTGCTCCACCATTTTCTACTCTCTTCTCTTTTTTTAAGCTTTATCGATATGTGATTGACAAATAGAAATTATATGTATTTAATGATGTACAATATGATATTTTGATTCATGCATACATTTAAAATGATATCACAATCAAACTAATTAAACACATCAATCACCTCATATAGTTACTTGTCTTGCATGTGGTGAGAACATTTAAGATTTACTTTTTAAGCAAATTTCAAATATACAATACAGTATTAGAAACTATAGTTACTATGCTGTACACTAGATTCCCAGAACTTATTTATCTTGTATAAGTGAAACTGTGTGCTTTGACCAACATTTCCCCATTTCCCTCACTCCCCACTATAGCCAATTTTCAATAGCAAGACAGACATAGATAAACTGCTATAGACACATCTAAAGAGGAGAAAGCAAGACGCATATAGTAGTAACCACCCCATAGCAATTAAGAAACTTAGCTAGGCTTATGCTGCCAGGCTCTTCATTAAATTTTCTTCATTAAAGTATATTCCTACTTCTGGCAGCTGTCTTGTCCAGCTCTTTATGTGTGTGTGTGTGTGTGTGTGTGTGTGTGTGTGTGTGTGTGTGTGTGTGTGTGTGTGTGTCTGCTTTTGGAATCAGAGTAATGCTAACTTTGTAGATGTATTCTTTCTTCTTCAATTTTTGCCATAGTTTGAGAAGGCTAAGTGTTAACACACACACCCACACACAAAAAAATGTTTGGTAGAACTCACCTGTGAAGCCATCTGTCCTGGATTCTTTCTTTGGGAGATTTTTTATTGCTGATTCAATTGATTCAATTTTGTTACTGACAATTGATCTCTTCATATTTCCTCTTTCTTTTTATTTCAGTCTTGGGAGACTGTACATTTCTAGGAATTTATCCATTTCTTCTAGGTTTCCATTTGGTTGGTGTGTAATCATTCATAGCAATCTCTTATGATTCCTCTGTTTCTGTGGTGTTAGTTGTAACTTTTCTTCTTTCATTTCTGATTTTATTTCTCTTTATCTGGATGAATTTGGCCTAAGATTTACCAATTTTGCTTATCTTTTCAAAGAACCAGTTCTTAGATTCATTGATCTTTTCTATTTTTTTACTCTCTTTCTTCTCTTATCTTTATGATTTCTTTCCTTCTACTAACTTTGGCTTTTGTTCTTCTTTTTCTAGTTTAAGTGTAAGTTTAGATTGTTTATTTAATATTTTTTTCTTTTTTCCTGAGTTAAGTTTATATCACTATAAACTTTCCTGTTAGAACTGCTTTTGCTGCATTCCATAGATTTTGGACCATTGTGTTTTCATTTTCATTTGTCTCTAGATATTTTTTTATTTTCTCTTTGATTTGTTCAATGACCCTTTGGTTGTTTACTAGCATACTGTTTAGCCTTCAACTGTTTGCGTTATTTGCAGGTTTTTTCTTATTCTAGTCTCATATTTTGTGATTGTAAAAGATGCTTGATATGACTTCAGTCTTCTTAAATTTATTGAGACTTGTTTCATGTCCTCGCATGTGACCTATCCTAGAGAATTTTCCATGTGCATTTGCAAAGAGTGTGTATTCTGCTGCCTTTGCAAGAAATGTAAATATATTTATATTAAGTTCATATGATTTAAGGTCAGTGTTCCCTTGTTGACTTTCTGTCTGGGTGATGTGTGCCTTCCTGTCCATTGATATGAGATATTAAAGTTCCCTAATACTGTGTTACTGTCAGTTTCTCCCTTTGCATCTATTAATATTTGCTTTATGTAT
The DNA here is from genome assembly GCA_935064755.1 of Tragelaphus eurycerus. Classification (NCBI taxonomy): domain Eukaryota; kingdom Metazoa; phylum Chordata; class Mammalia; order Artiodactyla; family Bovidae; genus Tragelaphus; species Tragelaphus eurycerus. The sequence goes on from CAKXYN010000014.1 coordinate 112,297, forward strand.
TGAGGTGCTCCTATGTTGGCTGCACATACATTTATAGTTGCTACATCTTCTTCTTGGATTGATCCCTTGATCATAATGTAATGTCCTTCTTTGTCTTTTGTTACAGAGTTTGTTTTAAAGTCTGTTTTGTCTGATGTTGGTATTAATATCCCAGATTTCCTTTCATATCCATTTGCTTGAGAGACACTTTTTCATTCCCTCACTTTCAGTCTGTATCTTTAGATTGGAAGTGAGTCTTGTATAGCAGCATATACTTGGATTTTTACCCATTCAGCCACTTTATGTCTTTTGAATGAAGCATTTAGTCTGTTTACATTTAAACTATTTATTGATGGCTATATACTTATTGCCATTTATTAATTATTTTCTGGGTGTTTTGTAGTTCTGTTTTCATTCTTTTGTTCTTTTGCTTTCTTCACTTGTGATTTAATAACTACCTTCAGTGTTATATTTTAATTCCTTTCTATTCGTATGTGTGTGTCTATTCTAGATTTTTAGACTGTGGTTACCATTAAGTTCATATATGGCAGTCTCTATATATAAATGATTACTTTAAGTTGTTGATCTCTTAAGTTCAAACTCATTCGAACAACCTGCATTTTTACTCATCACCCCCATATTTAATGTTTTTGACATCATATTTTACATCTTTTTGTTTTGTGTATTCCTTAATTACTAACTGTGGATATAGATGATTTTAGTTTTGTTTTTTAACCAGTTAATCAACCACCTGTACTGCATATTTGCTTTTACCAATGATATTTTTCCTTTTGTGATTTTTATATTTCTAGTTGTGATCTTTTCTGCTTAGAGAAGTCCCCTTAACATTTCTTGCATATCTAATTTACTGGTGCTGAACTCTTTTAGCTTTTGCTTGTCTATGAAACTCTTTGTATCTCCTCCAGGTCTAAATGATAACCTTGCCAGGTAGAGTATCTTTTGTTGTAGATTTTTTCCCTTTCATCACTTTGATACACTCACTTCCTCTGGCCTGGAAAGTTCCTGCTAAAAAGTCAGCTGAATGTCTTATGGAAATTCTCTTGCATGTAACTAGTTGCTTTCCTTTTCCAGTTTTTAAGATTCTCTCCTTGTCTTTAATTTTTGCCATTAATACTGTAAATTTTATTGGTGTGAACTTCCTTGGGTTCATCTTATTTGGGACCCCAGGCAGTGATTGTCGCCATCTGCAGTGATTTTGAAGCCCCCCAAGCCTCTCACTGTTTTCATTGTTTCCCCATCTATTTGCCATGAAGTGATGGGACCAGATGCCATGATCTTTGTTTTTGGAATGTTGAGTTTTAAGCCAGCTTTTTCACTCTCCTCTTTCACTTTCATCAAGAAGCTCTTTAGCTCCTCTTCACTTTCTGCCATAAGGGTGGTGTCATCTGCATATCTGAGGTTATTGATATTTCTCCCAGCAATCTTGATTCTGGCTTGTGCTTCATCCAGCTAGGCTTTTCGCATGATGTACTCTGGATCTAAGTTAAAAAAGCAGGGTAACAATATACAGGCTTGACCTATTCCTTTCCCAATTTGGAACCAGTCTGTTGTTCCACGTCTGGTTATAACTGTTGCTTCTTGACCTACATATAGGTTTCTCAGGAGGCAGGTCAGGTGGTCTGGTATTCCCATCTCTTGAAGAATTTTTCACAGTTTGTTGTGATCCACACCATCAAAGACTTTGCCACAGTCAATAAAGCAGAAATAGATATATTTCTGGAACTCTCTTGCTTTTTCTATGATCCAACTGATGTTGGCAATTTGATCTCTGGTTCCTCTGCCTTTTCTAAATCTAGATTGAACATCTGGAAGTTCTCAGTTCATGTACTGTTGAAGCCTAGCTTGCAGAATTTTGAGTATTACTTTGCTGGCCTGTGAAACAAGTGGAATTGTATGATAGTTTGAACATTCTTTGCCATTGCCTTTCTTTGGGATTGGAATGAAAACTGACCTTTTCCAGTCTTGTGGCCACTGCTGAATTTTCCAAATTTGCTGGCATTTTGAGTGCAGCACTTTAACAGCATCATCTTTTAGAATTTGAAATAGCTCAACTGGAATTCCATCACCTCAACTAGCTTTGTTCATAGTGATGCTTCCTAAGGCTAACTTAACTTTGCATTCCAGGATGTCTGGCTCTAGGTAAGTGATCACACCATCATGGTTATCTGGGTCATGAAGATCTTTTCTGTAAAGTTCTGTGTATTCTTGCCACCTCTTCTTAATATCTTCTGCTTCTGTTAGGTCCGTACTATTTCTGTCCTTAATTGTTCCCATCTTAGTATGAAATATTCCTTTGATATCTCTGATTTTCTTAAAGAGATCTCTAGTCTTTCCCATTCTCTTGTTTTCCTCTATTTCTTTGCATTGATCACTGAAGAAGGCTTTCTTATCTCTCCTTACTATTCTTTGGAACTCTTCATTCATATGGATATATCTTTCCTTTTCTCCTTTGCCTTTTGCTTGTGTTTAACTTGGGTAATTTTCTCTAGCTGGTCTTCCAGTTCACTGATCCATTGCTTTCTATCATCTAACCTACTGTTGATTCCTTGTAGTGTATTTTTCATTTGTTATTGTAGTCCTCATCTGTTCAGACCTTCTTTATACTTTTTAACTTTATGTTAAACTTCCCATATCTTCCAGTTTATTGAGAATCTCTATTATTATTACCTGGAACTCTTCATGAAATAAGTGGCTTATCTCCACCTTTGTTGTCTTTTTTTTGCTCCTGAGGTTTTGTCTTGGTACTTCCTTTGGAACATATTCCTCTGCCATCATTTTCATTGATTCTCTGGTTTATCTTCTGGCTTGTCTTTATGTATTAAATCGGTCATTTATATTTCCTGATCCTGGAGAAGTGGCCTTACGTAGGAGATGTAGTCTGGTTGCACATTCCCCTCTCTCACCAGATCTATATGTGTTAGGGGTACTGCCTATATGGGCTGCATGGGCCCTTCTGTTGTGTCAGGGCTGACTGCTGTTGGTGTGCAAGCAGGCAGGGCTGGCCCTCAGCCTGGTTGGCTGTATAAGCTGCTGCATGCAGTGGCTGCTTACCTGCTGGTAAGCGGGGCCAGATCCCAGTGCCTCCAGCTCTGCAGCCCTGGAGTGGATAGTCCTGGGCTGGTTCTGACTTGCTAGTGGGAAAAGCTGGGTCTTTGGGTGGCTAGCTGTGGAGGCTGGGGAATTCCCTGATGCTGCCCTGATAGAGTACTCAGATTTTTAAAACCTGCTCTTTGAACAACCATGGAATCTTGCCTCAAAAATTACCTTGAAATTCCTAAAACTGTTTTATGAAATGGAGACAGTGCATGGAAGAATGGCAGTAGAAACAGAACGAAAGAGAAATACGAAGGGGCCCAGGTGAGGGGCCTGAGTGTGGGATGTGTTGAGAATGCTGAGGCATAAACCTAGGCAGGCAGGAATGTTAGCGGAGTAAGCTGTGCTTTGATGACCAGACTACCTGAATTGTGTAAGTGAAGATGGAGTGTTGCAGAGAATAGAGAACTAAAAGAGAGAAAGCTTTGTGGGTACTGTTTCTTTTTGTTGAGTGCCAGTTTTATGAGCTGGTTCAGAAGAATGCTATGTCTCTCAAGATGACAGGTTCTGGAATGAGTTTATTAACTTAGTCAAACAGTAAAGACCATAAGGGAATGAAACAAATCTCACACTTAAGCAGATCTTCTGAATTCAGGATTGAGTTAACATTTTAGACTGTGTCTAAGAGGGTCTAAATTGGACTGTTTTAGTGGTATAGGAACCAATGAAGGCCTTTTCTCACTACTTAAAGAGTTTCCTTCACATATACTGCATGAGTCAGAAAGTGTTATTTTTATCAAATCAATTCCAAAGTATTATTTTTAATAAAAGTCAGCAATTTATGAATTTGAAAGTTCCATTTTAAGTTTAACAGAAAAGTTTGGTTTCAAGTAGGATGTATCCACATCAATGTCCTTATGTTCAATGCACTTTTATTCTGAAATTAAGCTTGTTCAATATCTAAGAAAAAAAATGACCTTTAAATTAAACTCTGGAATATTTGCTCATCTAAGATTTCTCAAAGGTATTCCTATCTTTACTTCCCAGGATTTATAAATGCAGAAATAAAAAGTATTCCTTTAATTCTTCTGCATAGTGAGGGGGCGAAAGTGTAGAATTAAATTTGTCACCTTCCTTGGATGTCTCCTAAGAATAATTGTATCTAGGCCTGTAGTATTTTATGGTGGTTACTTGCTTCATAATTTTCAGATATAGAAGAATTACAGTTTTTCTAATTGGTATATAATAAAGAGAAATGATATGGCATAAATTTTTTTTTACCTTGTTTTTATACCTATCCTTCTGAAAAATTGCACTTACGGTAGTATAGAAATTAACATTTGAAATTGAAATCTTCATCATTTCTTCCAAGGGAACATTGTAAAAGTACCACAAGACTGAAAGCATAGACTCTGGAGCGAGACTGCCTGTGTTTGAATCCTGGTTCAGCCACCTACTAGCTGGATAATCTTGGGCAGGTTACTTAACTTCTCTTTGCCTCAGTGTCCATATCAGAACAGGAGTATTTTCGTGCCCACTTTACACTGTTATTTTCAGAAAGAAATTAGTTAGTATTAAAGTACTTAGAACAGTGCCCAGCATATAAGTACACAGTGCATGTTTGGTGTGAAAAACAATGAAGTAAAATAAAGTATACAGGCAACAGAGTGCAGCGTTTAAAGGTGTGGATTCTAATCCCAGCTCCACTACTTGTTACCTGTGTAAATGTGGTCAGGTTGCTTAACTTCCTTAAACCTCTGTTTCCTCCATTGTAAAATAATTCCTGATGATAGTATTAGCTTCTCAGAGTTTCTGAGGATTAAATGGGATGATCTTTAGCAAGCACATAGCTCAATATCTTGTTTCCTAGCACCAATGGTTACAAATAAGTGTTATCATTTCTGTGCATATTCTGTCTGTGTTCTTAGGTTTTTTTCTCTTTGATTCTCCACTTTACACGCCTAGGTCATTTCTGGACCTTCATAGGACCAGATACGTATGGCGATGGGGGCAGAGTGAGGGTAAGGGTGGTTGTAAGATAAATTACTTAAGCTCCCATGAGGCCTTGCAGCGTGGACTTGTGTTAGGGCATTTGTCACTCTCCATGGTCTGGCCCCAGACCTTATGGGCCCAGAAACCAGAGCTGTCAGCAGTTCTGAAGCCCGTGTGTCCTGTAGAGCTGGGCTTCCATTAACAAAGCTCATATGATTGGTGTACAGAACCAGAACACCAATGTTTCCCTTTACAACGAGAAGTGAAACTGCTGGGGTGTGGTGGCTCGTGTTCCCACTCAAGTGCTTTTTGTGCCTGGAGACAGGACACCTCTCTAACCAGGCTGCCAGCTTACTAACTTTTATATTGGGAGACATAGCTGCTGCGTAGATCCTCAGGTCCCTCAGCTTTGCAGCAAGTTCTCCCTGAAGTCATGTAAACAGGATACCAAATTCTAATCAGAAAGTAACGTGATGGAAAGTAGCACATGGAGTCAGAAGACAGCTGGTTCTCAGACTCATAGGTTTAATGGAATTAAAGGCAGATTTATAATAAAAAGGGGCATGCCACTAGCCCAGAGCACCCTGTCCCAGCATTTGAGTGATCATGGAGTATGCTTGCTTCTGATGTTGCTGTGTACCTGTTTCTTGGTCTGGACTGTCTTCCTATTGGCAGAATCAGTTAGAGCATAGTCATATCTGAGAATCCGAGACTGGCACATCAATGGGCACATCTGGCCCTCGAAAGCTGTATTTTGTCTCATACTATATGAAGGCGAAGATTTAAAATTTAGGAGTATTCATGTAACTTAAAAAAATTGGAAAAAATATTTGAAAAATCCAGAGATCTATCCTTCCTGGACCCTTCCCACGTGAGGTCACTTCTCTGGAGCCGGGTAGAGACTGTCCCCTGTAGGTGAGGCTTTGGTGCTGCCTTCAGTCCCGTCTGCCAGATCCCTACCAGGGCCATGACATTGACTCGCATTCCCTACCGGTAATGTGCACGCCTTGAAGCATTTGAATTCGTATAGTTCTGACAGTTAAACTTGCCTTTCTTATTTCTGTGCTCTGACCTTCTGTATTTTTATTTCAAAGGTTTATTCTCAAATGGTAGTCTTATTTTCTCATTTCCAGATTCATTTTAATGTCAGCCCCCCAAATAACTAATTGCAAACACGTTTGAGTTTTAAGTCCTAGAGGTTACAGTGATAGAAGACTCAAGTGTAAAGCTCATAGCTTCAAGAAAGTGGATATCCTGAATCTTTCCACAGGAAACAGGTGATGCTGCCTGCCTGCCTTCTCTGTGTCTAGATCGAGAGTCCTTTCTTCCTCCTGGGTGAAGAAATTAACTACTCTCATATTCTATACTTTTTAAAATGCTCTAGATATTATGTGCATTGAAAGAAAAATAATAGGAACATTGTATTTACAAAAGTGATAAATATGGATGCCTGGTTTACAGATGTATTTACGATGGAATTTCTTTAAGAAATAAGATTATTTTTAGCTTCAATATTACAAATTATTAATAATCAGATATAGGAAGCTTTGCCATTTGTTTTGATTCTTAAGAATTGCAGGCTTTTTGGTAACTGTCTCTGATGAATTCAGGAAAATGTCATTATATAATTGGATTATTGATTGTGAAAAGAAATTAGCTTTCCCAAGGAAGCATATTTCTTTTCCCAATGAATAACCTGCCCCTTAATTCGTATTAATCTTCTAAATAGGATTAATTTAGGAGTGATCTATTTGGAAAAATAGATTTGCTTGAGAAAAGAGAAATGTCAGCTGTAGATCTTTCTATATCTCACAGGTCTATACTACTACAAATTTAACTACTTGGTATTTTGAGTAATCCTTAGGTTGCAAGGTAATAACATATTCTCTTCTCTCTGCTTCATAACATCTTGTATAGATCTCTTATAGTAACAGTTACTCCATCTTAATTAAACTGCTCCTAAATTAAATAATGAATTACCACAGTCTCTAGCACATGGTTATTTCACCATTTCATCATCATCATCTACTTGTAAGTTTTTTTTTCCTCAATTAGACTTCCTATTTCTTGATTATAAGGATTACTTCAAGTGTGTTCTCTCTAATACAGTGTGGGGCACATAACAGATACTCAGTAATTGATGAACTGAACTCATTGGAAATAGGAGTTCTTCTCAGATCCCTTTTAGATGTGCATGCTGACATTATTGTTGGGAATGCTTCAGGAAGAATGGCTGAATTTTCACCATTCTTTTGACTCAAGAAATATAGATAAGTAACTCAAAAAAATAAAGTTTTAAATTAAAAAAGCATAAAATTTAAAAATAATAAACCACTAAAATTATTATAAACAATGATAAAACAAGCTACACCCTGAAAAGTGATTTCTGTAGTTCATACAGTTGACAGAAGAGTTGACTGTAGTATATGAAGACTGCCCAAAAGTACGTAAAAGAAAAACAACCTATTAGGGAAGAGGCCAATAATAATTAGATCAGATGCTCAACTTCAGCAGTAATTAGGGAAACCAAAATTAAAACCCTGAGATTCTATACCCATCACAAATGACAAAAATGTCAGAGTCTGGAATATCAGTACTGTGGAGATAGTAGGAATCTAGAGTAAGAAAGACTCTTGTACATTGCTGGCTGAATTGTAAATTGTCTAATTATGTTGGGATCCAGTTTGAGAGTTTCCAGTAAAGGTACAGCTGTGCATATCCAATGACTCTACAATTCTGTTCCCTCTTCTTACAATCCTGTCCACCTCTAGAGAAGTTCTTGCACATGTACAAGAATTAGAGTAGCTTAATAGTAGCAATAGGGACTTCCTTGCTCCCTATAGTTGAGACCAGTGGTTGGGACTCTGTTCCTCCAATGCAGAGGGTGCAAGTAATGACCTCTGATTGAGGAACTAAGATCCCACATGAAATCATTTTAAAAATTAAGGAAAGTAGTAGCAATAAATTAGAGATAACCTAAATCTACCAATAGGAGAATGGTTGTATGAATTGGAATGCTATAGAGCAATTAAAAAGATTACACTATGTAGAACTATTAATACATAAAACTTGAAGATAATGCTAAGCAAAAAAATAAAACTAAAAATTAAAGCAGCTACATGTCATGCTACAATTTTATGAAGCTTAAAACATGCAAACAAGTATCTTATTTATAGATAAACACATGTTTAATGGAAATATAAAAAAGATGGATGGGAATGATACAAGATAATCCTATAGTGTATACCTAAGGAGGAAATGGCGTAGGCAGGAGCATATGGTGGCTTTAATTGTATCTGAAATGTTTTATTTCTTCCAGGAAATCTGAAGCAAATTTTGCATTATGTTAAGGTTTTCAAGAGAGTCAACAGACTCTGTAGGAGGTTTAAGGTATCAGGATAAGTAGGCTTTGAGAATAAAATAGAGCCGTATACTCACTGCCTGGCAAACGCATCATTGTCTCAGCACTGTGTAAATTCCAATCCTGGTTAGCTTTACTAAACTTGAAAAGGGCCTGACTCCTGCCTCAGACTGAGTACCATTAGCTGTATGATTTTTAAAGAAGGAATACTGTCGAAACCCAGGGGAATACAAAAGCATGGGTGGGACCTAAGATAATGTGAAGATTTTTGAGGACTTGATTGAGCCAGAAAAAAACAACCAACCAACCAAGGTTTAGATTTTGTACTGGAGTGGGTAGCCATTTCCCTTCTCAGAGGATCTTCCCAACCCAGGGATCAAACCCAGGTCTTCCACATTGCAGCCAGATTCTTTACCATTTCAGCCACCAGAGAAGCCCCAGTTAGGAAAGCAATTTTGCCCAATTCAGAGACCAGAAGCCTTTCACAGAGCAAATAATAGGCCAGTTTATTTACAGTGATCCAAGACTAACTAAATTAATGTAAGGCATATTATTATGAATATTTGGCTGTCAATATGTTGACAGTTGAATGAATCGAACCTATATTTTTATGAAGTCAATAAAAGAATTTTCAGGAGGCCAAGAGAAAAAAAAAACCAAAGACCTTAGCTGATCTTAGAAGGTGCACTGGAGGGCCTCTTGTAGCTTGCTGTGGGTTCCTGTCTCTCTCTGCCCTCTCGTTGTCTCTCTCTTGACATATGTTCTAGCCACACTAAAAACTTAGATAATGCATAAGTTTGGACTGATGAAGAATGGAGAGAGTGGTAGAGAAAAGCACTCTCATTTCTGTTACTTTGCTTTAAAAAAAAATAAGAGTAGTCCATTTAGAGTAAGAATAGTGTAGTAGAGTAGAGAAATATAAAATATCAAACATTTCATTTTAAAGAGTAGCATGTTCTTTTCAGTTTATCTAAGGGGTATACAAATTCACTTTCATTTTATGGGTTTCATGCAATAGGTAATAAACAAAGTGAAATGACTGGCTTTCTCTTTGTCCTCCCCCAGTCACTCTCTTATTTCAAATCTCTTTTCCTAGACATAACCATTTGTCCACAGTTGGTGTGCAGTCATCCTGGTCCTTTTCTGTGACTTTGTATATAAAAATTTATGTACCCATAACTGGGATAATGTATTTTTCTGAAACATGTTATTTGCATTGAACATCTTTTAGGGAGTTCGCATGTCAGTGCATCTCAGTTCAGTTCAGTTGCTCAGTCGTGTCCAACTCTTTGAGACTCCCATGAATTGGAGCACACCAGGCCTCCCTGTCCATCACCAACTCCTGGAGTTCACTCAGATTCATCGAGTCAGTGATGCCATCCAGCCATCTCATCCTCTGTCGTCCCCTTCTCCTCCTGCCCCCAATCTCTCCCAGCATCAGAGTCTTTTCCCATGAGTCAACTCTTCGCATGAGGTGGCCAAAGTACTGGAGTTTCAGCTTTAGCATTATTGCATCTAGATAGCATTAAAAAAAAAATTAGCTACATAATGTTCCTTAGTATAGTTAACTTATTACTTAACACTTCAACTCTTCATGGCCTATTGCAAAGTTTCTGGTTTTTTACGACTAAAAAAAATTCTGCAGTAACTATTCCAGTACATCCATCATTACCACAAAGGGCAAATGTGATTTAATGAATGGCAAGATCTAGGAACTACAGTAACGTTGTCCAGAATTTTCTTTTCTCATCTTTGTTATTTTTCTTGGGTGGCCTCATTTTCAGACAGCCTTACTTTGTGTGGTAGCAAATACGTCAACCAGCAGTTCCATACTTACATCCTATTGACTTTGTAGCCTCTCTGTCAATATCAGCAGAAGTGCAGGGGTTGGCTCTTGCTTCACCAGCTTGGGTCCTGTGTCCATTCTTGACCCTGTCACTGTAGTTCTGTGGATAATTTATACCGATCAGTCAAGCCTGCATCACGTGCCCACTTGTGGGGCTGGGTCAGCATAGTATAAACCACATGGATTGAGAGGGAGGGCGGAATGGGTGGTTTCTAGATAAAAATCAGGATTATGATACTAGAAGGAGGAGGTATGTGTGCTGCTCAGGCAAATATATAATTGTCACTACAAATGTCTCATAGATAGTGTTTTTTTGTTTGTTTTTGTGAGTAGAAGATAGACTTACTAATGGTATCCAGATTTATGTCATAGGGCCAAAGGATTCTTATAAGTATCATTCCAAATCTTTGCCAGAGTAATGAAGAAACAAGTCTATTATTTATATTTAATATTGTATGTGAAAAGAAAACACATTATAGATTAAGGATCATTAACACTATGAAAGAGAGCTTGTTTTTCAGTTCAGGAAAGTGTTACTGAATGTATTTGCTAAATATTCAGTGATAATGATAGAGTGTATCAATGACATGATAGGTACCTAGTCTTAAAACACATTTGTTAATATTCTATTATTTGCCAACCCTAGGACACGACTGAGCGACTTGACTTTCACTTTTCACTTTCATGCACTGGATAAGGAAATGGCAACCCACTCCAGTGTTCTTGCCTGGAGAATCCCAGGGACGGGGGGAGCCTGGTGGGCTGCCGTCTATGGGGTGGCACAGAGTCGGACACGACTGAAGCGATGTAGCAGCAGCAGCACAGGTTCTATATTTTATTTATTAATTTATTAGACAGTGTTTATTAAATTCTGCTATGGACTGGTCACCATGCCAGGGGCTGGGAATAAAATACTGACTATAGCAAGTTCCCTGCTCTCGGGTGTCTTTCATTCTTGTCAGGGGCCACAGACTATCAATAAGTAAATAAACAAAGAAGACAATTCCAGGTTGTGATTTACCATGAAGGAAATATAAAGAACATGAGATGAAAAGTAACTGGGGAAGCTCATTTCAGGTGAGGTGGTAGAGGAAGCCTTCCCTGAAGAGACAACATTTGAACTGCAACCTGAGGACTAACAATGAACCCCAAATTCTAGACCTATGTTATGCAGTATGGTAGCCACTAGCCATGTGTTAGCCATTGTGTATGCAAATATAGCTAGCTCAGATTAAAATGTACTATAAATGTAAAATATACTTTAGCTCCCCAAGGCTAGTACAGAATTGTAATTAATTTTATATTATAGATTAAAATATTATTTTAGATATATTAGGATAAACATTATTAAAATTAAGTTTACATGTTACTTTTCCCTTTTATAATATGATTAAAATGTTTAAAATTACATATGTGAGTCAGTTTATCTTTCTGTTGAACAGTCCTGGTCTACTTGCTATTATTGATATGCATGTTTTTATCTTTTTGTTCTTGCTGATGGCAGTTGAATTTATGTAGTAGACTCTCCTCCAAGGATCTAAGTCTATAATATTTATTGACTGAAATGTCCAAATATAATAATTCAACGTGTGATCAAATTTAATACAGCTCAGAGTTAAGACGTCTTGGATGGTGGGGAAAACAGAGAACATTGCCACAGTTGCTAGAGCAGTTCTCTCATTAGTCATGTTCCTGTGGAAATGTTTGAGAAAAAGATAAAGGAAGACTCTGAGTTGGAGAGGTAGGCAGAGCTCGCAGTGCAAGGTAATGACAGCGTAGGACAGGATTTCTGTGGGAATCGGCGACAGCAAGCCACAAAGCTCTATTTCCATTCTCTACTTGGTGAAGAAGATTCTATTGTGTTCTGTGGAATTGCCACTTCTTAAATGTTAAAGTCAGAGTTTGATCCTATACTGTTTGCACTGGTGAAATATTAGTGAAACTCGAATGTTAAAGTCAGAGTTTGATCCTATACTGTTTGCACTGATGAAATGTTAGTGAAACTCTTTTTATATCTCTGTCAGAGCGATGTTGGCGAGTTCACACACATTTAATAACATTACATGAATTCATTGCCGAGAGTAAGCAGGGTCGTTTTTCTCTGAGCCATGCTGTTATTCAAATTTCCATTTGTGGTTTGTGCCATAGGGAAGAAGTTGATGATTTTGAAAATGCACGTCTGATTTGGCAGGGGAAAATTTTCCATTTTAGTTTGTAAACATTTGAGACCCTCAAATGTGATGTTTGTTATGTAATCTAACAGTTTTGCAGGAGGAAACTCTATCCCTACTGGTTTGAGAGAGAGTTGAGTCATATCCTGTGAACGTGAAGCAACGGTATTTAAACATCACGGGTTCCTCTTAGTTTCATTCTAAGTCGCTGCTGTTCAGAGCAGCAAGTGTTCTCTGCAAAGAGGCTGCTACTAGCCCTGACAGGAGGACAGCCTCTCTTGCTGGGATTCAGTAACGAAAGCCAAGTCTGAAGATGCAGTTCTGTCATTGGAGTGAAAGATGTTTTGCTTATTTCTAATCAACTATGCTGTATAGCTGCAAGCTGAAAGGTGCCTGTAATTTGCCAGTTATTTATAATAAGGTAAGTGTTATATTTTGATTTACTCACTGTATTGTGGCAGCCTTGAATTAACGTGGCTGTTATAGTATGTGATCATGCCTCAGAAAATGCCTTCTCACAGGATCTTAAAGGTGGCTTGGAGATTCTTGTGCAAATAATTTTGAATTTATGATACAGCCCACTTGTTAGATACTTAATAGATTGATATTGCTTGCATGATAGTTTTTAATGATCAATATAGTGCCTGAGATGTAAAGACATTTTAGTAGCTTTGTATTGTTTTTAAGGATTAAGTAGTACCAGAATCATTGTTTTTCTTCTTGCTACCCTGTCATCTTGGTTAAAGGTAAAATGTAAATGCATAAAATTCCTATGATTATATATGTATTTTATTCAAAATAGTGATAGCTCAATAACTGTATTTCTCCATTACAAAAAAAGTGGTCTTAGTGATTTTTAGAAAGTTGAAAAGTCGTGTCTCTTGCTTTGACTTTTTATTTAAATGAAAGGCCATCATTTTTAAACTTCTCATCTGTTTGTTTCGAATTGTATATGAGTTTATTATCATAAGTCTGTCTCCTGAGCTGTTGTTGGAGACACTCATATATACCTTGTATGGATGGAGAAATCTGTGGGTTAGAGAAGTGGACAAGAGGTTTGCTTTTGAAATTCTTGAAGATTGCTGAGGAAGAGTGGGAGTGGAAAACAGGAATGTTGTCTTGGTTTTTTATTGATTAAAGAAATGGTATCAAATCAGAGCTAAAGGTGTATCTGGTATCATATCACTCTGGATAGTCATATTTAAGGCATTTGAATTCTTCTGAAGTAGAAAGGGTTAATTTGATTGTGAGAGCTACAGCTGTAAATTTGTGAGATGTTGATGAATTGAAGGGGTTTTCTATCTTTAGTGACAGTTGGCATTAGAATACTTTTTCTTCTTAATTGGCCCACTGTCATGCTTAGAGATTATTTAATTTCTATTCAAAATTATGCCCACTACAAAACTGCTAGACTCTACCTACAACTTGGAAGTTATTTTCCATTAGATATATACATTTAATAACTCATGTTTTGCAAAGGCTGAAGTGAAGGCATGAAATTTTCCTCTTCTGTAAAGGGGAAATTAAAATTAGTTTAGCTCCCAAATATTTAAAGACAGTATTCTGAATTAGAAAAGGAAAACTTCAAAGAAAATGACTTAGCACTCTGTGAGCTTTGGAGACCTTGCATAGTGAAAAGCCACATATCCCAAAATATGAGAACGCAAGAGGTTATAAATAGAACAAACTGATGTTTGATATATAGAAAACTCTGCTTTTATGCCTGGACATGGGTGGGGCTGTTCTGTTAAGTATTCTGCTTGAGACTTTTTCCTTATGCTATAGGTGAATTAGGAAATGTCAATAAAGCGATAGGATGTAATAATCTACATCAAGACAAAAGTGTATCTTATTACAATTGACACTGTTTCTGATTCTTAAATCTGGATTATAATGCCCATCCAAACTCTTATTGTGAATGAAAACTCACGCTGATAAAATGCTGTAAAACTCAAGTTTTGATAATATGCTCTGTTACAAATGTAGACTTAATTTTAATGACACTGCACAGCCAACTGGTAATTACCTGATGAGATTGCTTCTCCTCCTTCCTCTCTGTTTTCCTCATCCTTTGGTTGTTTTCCTGCTCCTTTGCGTGTCCAAGAGGAGTGTGGGTAATGGGCAGAGAGAGAGGAGGAGAGTGAATAGACCAAATGGTACCGTCTCTATTTCTCACCTCTCATGATGATTCTGGTGGGGAGCGAGGTCAGAAAGAGGTTAGATTTAATGACAAAAATATGTCTTTTAGATTTCAATTATTTAGGAAATTCCTTGACCTTTGAGACAAAGAATAATTGGGAGCATGGTTGGGACAAATTTATCTACCTTACAGAATTATTGCAAAGAGGTAGTATCACATCTGTTGTATAATTTTATTTGACTATAATGTTTTATATATGTTTCTGTGAAATTGTTTTTGTGTCTTCTTGAAGAAAAAGCACTGACAAGATATCAGAGATACTCATAATTCAGACCATTTATTTTCGGAAGTGGGGGTCTCTTATTTTGTAAACTATTTTACTTGTGAATTTCTAACTTATATAAAAAATAGTATGTAAAGGTAAGCTCCAAAAATAAAAATAAAAACCTAATTTTACCTAAGCCTCAGTGCCGTTCGAAAATTTCAAATAGCTAGAGAAAATTCATCCTCACTCACAAGATACTTATCAAGTGGCAATTACATCTTATCTTTAACCTAAAATCAACACCCAATTAGAGGCTACATTAGCAGAAGCACGTAACATAAAATTTTTTAATATTTTTCTTTTAAGTAAAGCTTTGTCTGAACAGTTCAGGGTGAGAAACTACAGAGTAGGGGAGAAATTATTTTATAGAGTACTTTTTCTGACTCCTGAAAACTAAATCTTTCTGGGTTATGCTTTACATCTTAGAGTCTCTAGTGAATCCTACTGGATAGCAAAAGCAGCACATTCACTGGGAAAAATAAATAGTGATCGCTCTCCTGCCTACTTCTGAAAATCTGTTATGAGGGTCACATCTACTTCTTAAAATCACATGAGCCTTTGTGAGAAAGCACTTGTGAACTCGACAGAGCTTGTAAATATCACTATCACCGAATAAGATATACAGAATTATATAGATATTTGGAGGCGAACTTAGATGTGTTTATCTTCTTACTTCAGAAAGAAGGGAACTAAGGTCCAGAATGCTTAAGGAAAGTGTCTAACTTCGCTCAACTAGTACGTAAACCTGGGTCATTTTATCTCCTCAGTTAGCTAGAAATTGATCACAAGATTAGCTGTTTCCTGCTGTTAAGAGTTTTTCTGGGTTTTTATAAAGATAAATACTATTTGCAGCATTGATGCACATCCTTATAGGAAACTATATCCTTGCAGAGTGTTTCACAGAAGACATATTGCCCTGTCTACAAGTTTTGTGGGCTGAGAATTCTCGTTGGCTCTAGTTTAACAGAGCACAAATTTGTGGAGTGAAAATCAAACCATAGCATCTGACTCTTGCAATCTCTTAGCGATTGCCACAGTAGAAGTGTCCAAGGTCTTCTCTGGAGAGTTGAATCATAAAAGTAAACATGTGAAATGAATGGGGGCTTGATTTTGTAGCTTTTAAAACTGCAGATAGTATGGTAGATTGTTTTGATGCTTGTTGAAAGTGGCTAGTAAAAAAGAGATTCTTCCAAAGGTTACCCTTAAAAAGAGATTAGGAAAATTAAAAACAACAAATTAACTTCCATTCATTTCTGTTAGAATTGATCTGGCTATTTTACATTTATGGAACACTATTTTTCAGAGAGATGAGATGGGAGAACAATGACTTTTCATAATTACAAAAGTTAATGACATATATCCTATGGTGCTAATGAACAAATTAGAGTCATAAAGAAAAATTTTTAAAAGCCTCTTAACACTAAAATTAGAAGACAGGTTAATTCAAAGGTTTCTTGTGTTGGTGGTATTAATAAGGAATTATAATAGGAATTATATCTAATTCCTAAGAATTCAAAATAGGGTAACCATTTCCTTTAATAAAAAATGTGCCTCTCATGAAAAGTATATACTATAATCTTCATTTCCTGTGTTCTAATTTATACCTTCAATAAATAAGTGGAATTTAACATCATGCAATCTTATGAGCAGATCCTAGCTCTGCTTTGTAATAAAATTCAAGTGTACCTTGATTCCAAGAAGTGCATAAATATATAACTGGTAGAAGATAAAGGAAAACTGATTTGAAAAGACCTTGATGCTGGGAAAGATTGAAGGCAGGAGGAGAAGGGGATGACAGAGGATGAGATGGTTGCATGGCATCACTGACTCAATGGACATGAGTTTCAGTGAACTCCAGGAGTTGGTGATGGACAGGGAGGTCTGGCGTGTTGCAATCCATGGGGTCTCAAAGAGTCAGACACAACTGAGCAACTGAACTGATGAAAAGAATAGTTTAAAAACTTCACTAAACGTAAGTGCGGTGAGATTGTGTGTGATCTGAGGGACAGAGCTCTGGGCTGTAGGGTGGGTAGTGGGAGAAGCAATATTTTCTGTACCCTTGATACCTCCGGTGGTTTTGGAAGTGACAAGGAAGCCCGTGTCTTTTGATTTTGTTTTCTTATCTACAAAGTTGACAAGACATGTCCATGCTGGATGACATCCCACACACCCTATAGGTACTTTGTAAATACTGGTTACTCACCCTATGAACATCAGGGTGGGTGAAGCACTTTCAGGTCAATCACAGAGTCCATAGAGGTACCAGTGTCGTTAAGTATCAAGTGCTGGGCTTAGTTGCTCAGTCATGTCTGATTCTTTGTGACCCAATGGAGACTGCCAGGCTCCTCTGTCCTTGGGGATTCTCCAGGTAAGAATTCTGGATTGGGTTTCCATGTCCTCTTTCAGGGGGTCTTCCCAACCCAGGGATCAAATCCAGGTCTCCCTCATTGCAGGCAGATTCTTTACCATCTGAGCCACCAGGGAAGCCCATGAATACTAGAGTGGGTAGTCTATCCATTCTCCAGGAGATCTTCTTGACCCAGGAATTGAACCAGGGTCTCCTGCATTGCAGGTGGATTCTTTACCAGCTGCGCTACCAGGGAAGACTGTAAGTGCCAAGGTTGGTAATGAACACCCCCTTGAGAGATACCTAAGTAGAAAAGCTTCAGAGATGATTTATTGGGTTTTAATTCCATCTTAATTCATTGAGGTGCTCAAATTAGTCACTTAGTCTCCCTTTACTTGAGTCATTTCACTAGTGGGATAGATTAGTAATATTCCTTCATGGCAATTTACTGCATACCCAAATGTAAAAACAAATTCCAAATTCTGCTCTCCACAAGTGTTTCTAAGATGAAAATAGCAATAAAGGCTAACATATAAGTCAATCTCTATAATATATTTTAATGAACTGCCTTAATTTATTTCTTAAAAGTACCTTATGGGATTTGAGCACTATTATTATTGTTCCCTTTCACAGGTGAAGAAACTGAAATATAAATTAGGTGACTTATCCCAACAATCACCCAAATGGTATTATAATGATCAGAGTTGAACCTAGGTACTCAGGCTTCAGAGCCAAGATTCTTTATGTTCTCTGCTGCCTCCAGTTAGGTTACCTTGATCCCAGTAATATGAAGTGACTGCTATAAAGTACTACAGAAAGGAAAAGAAATCTTTTAAATGTTACTACATTTAATTATTTTGATGACTCCAGCATTCTCACTTGTGGTGAAATCCAGGCCTTTATGAACCATCAGATCAGATCAGTCACTCAGTCGTGTCTAACTCTTTGCGACCCCATGAATCACAGCACGCCAGGCCTCCCTGTCCATCACCAACTCCCAGAGTTCACTGAGACTCACGTCCATCGAGTCAGTGATGCCATCCAGCCATCTCATCCTCTGTCGTCCCCTTTTCCTCTTGCCTCCAATCCCTCCCAGCATCAGAGTCTTTTCCAATGAGTCAATTCTTTGCATGAGGTGGCCAAAGTACTGGAGTTTCAGCTTTAGCATCATTCCTTCCAAAGAAATCCCAGGGTTGATCTCCTTCAGAATGGACTGGTTGGATCCCCTTGCAGTCCAAGGGACTCTCAAGAGTCTTCTCCAACACCACAGTTCAAAAGCATCAATTCTTCAGTGCTCAGCCTTCTTCACAGTCCAACTCTCACATCCATACATGACCACTGGAAAAACCATAGCCTTGACTAGACAAATCTTTGTTGGCTAAGTAATGTCTCTGCTTTTGAATATGCTATCTAGGTTGGTCATAACTTTCCTTCCAAGGAGTAAGCGTCTTTTAATTTCATGGCTGCAGTCACCATCTGCAGTGATTTTGGAGCCCAGAAAAATAAAGTCTGACACTGTTTCCACTGTTTCTCCATCTATTTCCCATGAAGTGATGGAACCAGATGCCATGATCTTCATTTTCTGAATGTTGAGCTTTAAGCCAACTTTTTCACTCTCCTATTTTCACTTTCATTGAGGCTTTTTAGTTCCTCTTCACTTTCTGCCATAAGGGTGGTGTCATCTGCATATCTGAGGTTATTGATATTTCTCCCAGCAATCTTGATTCCAACTTGTGTTTCTTCCAGTCCAGCGTTTCTCATGATGTACTCTGCATATAAGTTAAATAAACAGGGTGACAATATACAGCCTTGACGAACTAAACTTATTTGGGAAATCACAGAGAATGAAGCTAGTAACAATGCGAGATGCATCAGGAATGAACAGACATAACCAGTCCTTCTAGGGGATCTAGTCTTGGGTAATGCAAAAAGATTTCATATTTTTGAGAGAGAAACAACTTTCAATGGATACATTGTCAGCAGTCCTAGGAAAGCTTCTGGAAATTTGTGTGTTTTGAGGGAGAATTAATGTCATGTCCCCTTTTCTTTGTCAACTCCAAGAATTCCTGATAAAAGTCATTTGTGGGAAGGAGCATATTGAGTGAATAGTAGAAGGGTTTTAGGTCCATTATGTGACTACATCCATTTTGATCTGCCTTCTGCAAAGATTCCACAAATTATGCTTGAAAGTCTTGGGTAATTTTCTTTTTTAAAAAATTTATTTTTAATTGAAGGATAATTACTTTACAATATTGCATTGGTTTCTGCCATGCATCACTGTGAATCGGTCAGAGGTACACGGGTGGCCCGTCCCTCTTGAACCTCCTTCCCACCTCCGGCCCCTTCCCCCCCATCTGGGTTGCAACAGAGCCCTGGTTTGGGCTCCCTGAGTCATACAGCAAACTCCTACTGGCATCTGTTTTACATATGGTAGTGTATATGTTCCCATGCGACTCTCCGCATTCATCCCACCCTTCCCTCTCCCAACCCCGTGTCCATAAGACTGTTCTCTATGTCTGTGTCTCCAGTGTTTCCCTGCAAATAGGTTCGTCAGTACCATATTTCTAGATTCCATATATATGCTTTAATATATGGTATTTGTTTTTCTCTTTATGACTTTCTTCATCTGTATGATCATCCACCTCATAAGAACTGACTCATATGTGTTCCATTATATGGCTGAGTAATAGTCCCTTGTCTGTATGTACCACAGCTTCTTTATCCGTTCATCTGTCGGTGGGCATCTAGGTTGCTTCCATGTCCTAGCTATTGCAAAGAGTGCTGCAGTGAACATTGGGGTACCTGTGTCTTTTTCAGTTTTGGTTTACTCAGGGTATATATGCCAGTAGTGGGATTGCTGGGTTGTATGGTAGTTTTATTCCTAGTTTTTAAAGGACTCTCCATACTGTCTTCCATAATGGCTTTGTCACTTTACATTCTCCTGGGTAATTTTCAAACCCTCGTGTTTCCTGAAGTCTCAAAGACAAGAACTTGCTTCAGGATGTCTTGTACCCTCAGTGCTAGCACAGTGCTTAGCACACTGTGAACCTTCAGGAGGGATTCCTAGCAAGTTGGCTGGCCAGCTGGATGGATGGATGAATGGATAGACAGTGGGAATGAACGGGCACATCCAGATCTGCTCCAAGTTATGACTCATGTACCTAGACTGAATTGGTATCAGCCTATTACTGAACTTGTGAGTGTAAGGGAGTGAAATGTTAAATGTAAAAGCATTTAGTTCAGTTCATCTCATACTTCATCATCTGATGGTTTCAATATAAAACTGACATATCTATAAATCATTTCTTGCCACAAGCTTTTCCCACTGCATCATGTTAGAGATTCTTTAATTACACTATGGAGCCATAGTTGGTTTACTTCCTTAATTCAAAAGCTAAATTGATACAGATATATACATACATAATTGACAAGTGTTATACATGTGCATAGAGAGAAATAATAAAATTAAAAGGTCAAAATAAATGTGAACAGCCAAATTAATGGGAATTGTCAGAATTTGACTATTTTAAAATTTATTGTGGAAAACAATAAAAATTCAGAAGAAACAATTGAAGCAACATATCAAAGGAAGAAAGATATTTTTTAAAATACTTTTAAAATATAAACTTCTTTCAGTCTTAGAACTGAAACTTGGTTTTTCCACAAAATTTCATTAGAGAGCTCAAATAAGAGGTCTGGGAACCAAGGTTTGTTTGGCATAATCAGTCAATTTTAAGGGATGATTTCCAAAATGAAAATGGTGACTAAGGGCTTGGTTAGGAAATTCTGCAGATTTTGAGAAAAGGTATTAAAGTCATTATTGTTTCAAGTTTTCCAGTGGGGAAAACACAGAGAAAACATTCCTGTAAAAGCATCTGTTCAAAAATAAAATATATACAAGTTTTAGACAATGGGAGCAACTCTACTGCAAAAATTACACATTTATCCTTGACCCAAAGCAGTCATTAAAAGCAAAACATTAAAAAAAAGAAAAAAATCCTAATCAGCAAGAAATCATTGGATAAATATTCTTTTCCCTGGTCCTAAGCACCATGGCACATGTTCACTATTCAAAGATGTTCTAATTTTTTGTGTCCAGGTGTCTTGTGTTATTTGAATTTCATTTGAGTCCTGTGGCTCTCTGTTTTCTCAAGAACCATCTTGCTTACAAATAGTATGTTCCGTGTCAGCAATCAGTGGCAAGGGTTACCCTGCTCAACAATGGACCTGCCTTTTACATCGCAGAGTCTGGCCCTCGGTTTCAACATTCTTCAAGTGAAGGATTCACCTTGTAGCCTCGCTCACATTTTCCAAAGACTAGGAACATTTTTGTGGGGAAGGCAATGGCACCCCACCCCAGTACTTTTGCCTGGAAAATCCCATGGACGGAGGATCCTGGTGGGCTCCAGTCCATGGGGTTGCTAAGAGTCGGACACGACTGAGCGACTTCACTTTCACTTTTCATTTTCATGCATTGGGAGAAGGAAATGGCAACCCACTCCAGTGTTCTTGCCTGGAGAATCCCAGGGACAGGGGAGCCTGGTGGGCTTCCATCTATGGGGTCGCGCAGAGTCGGACACGACTGAAGCGACTTAGCAGCAGGAACATTTTTTAAGACAGAATTCTTGACTTGTTTTTTTTCTTATCAATTCAGTGGTTGCTATGAATATTGAAATCAATTCTGAAACAATTACTTCCAAATTTATCTGGCCACACTGTCTAGAAAGCTTTTGCTAAGCCCATGCCTGGAGTTTGAGAAATGTTTATGCTATCGCTAGAGAGACAACACACACACACAATGAGGTTAATCGGTTAGATAATTAGTTAATGAATGATGAATTAATTAGTGACTATCTCATGGTAAATGTGTACTCTAAATGTGTAAATAGCTATAAGGAATCGTTAATACACCAGACATAAGACTCTAGCTTTATTATCTGTTTTAAATCATTGATAAGTGGCACAGAATATTAACATTCAAGAGTTTTTGAAAAGGATGTTGCCGTTCCGAAGATATCCAGATTACTACCAGGAAGTCACTAATATCAACAGGGAATATGAATTCTTAGGTCACTTTCAAGAGACAGTATTAAGGAGGTTATTGTTTCAACTTTTCCAAGGGAGTAAAAAATAGAAAATTTTCCTGTAAAAATATTTGAACAAGTGAAACTAAATAGGGTAAAAAATATATGAAAATTTGAGATGAGAGAAACAAATGTTTTAGAAAAATAGTTTTGTTCACGGGTCCTGGTGGGACCCATGGGTTTTGTTCATGGTGATGCAGAGAGTAGAGGTCCCATATGGGTGATTTTTATATAACAGACACTAATACGACTTTTTAAGAAATCAACTAATGTCTTAAAAGGCTTCCCTTGTGGCTCAGCTGGTAAAGAATCTGCCTGCAATGTGGGAGACCTGGGTTCCATCCCAGGGTTGGGAAGATCCCCTGGAGAAGGGAAAGGCTACCCTACCCACTCAGTATTCTGGCCTGGAGAATTCCGTCGCAAAGAGTAGGACTCAACTGAGTGACTTTCACCTGTACATGTACAATGCCTTAAAACGGTTATTTGCTTCATTAAAATACATATCTTTGTACTCTGAGATCTTCCTCATCATGTCTGTTGTTTTTTGTATGTTTTCATGAAAGACTGCTATTACATTTTACTATTTTAATTGAAGTTTTTTTAAACAAAAATTAAGGTCAACGTTAATGAAAAGCTAAATAGCAGTTTTATCTAAAAAGTATAATGTTATTTAATAAGTCAAATAAGTTCAACATAGTATGCCAGCGGTAAAATTTCTGGTTTCTTCGTTTACCTGCTGCTGCTGCTAAGTCACTTCAGTCGTGTCCGACTCTGTGTGACCCCATAGACGGCAGCCCACCAGGCTCTGCTGTCCCTGGGTTTCTTCAGGCAAGAACATTGGAGTGGGTTGCATTTCCTTCTCCATCTTTCACCTGAGCAGCATGTAATTCATATTGACAGCTTCTGGAATTAGAAGGTGCCTTAAGATAGACTAGCTCAACTCCTTATATTTTCAAATGAAGAATATTCTGGCATAAGTAAATTAAATGACTTTTCCAAGATTATATACACCCAACTCACAACAGAGTCAAGCTGAACCTGAGGTTCTCACATGCAACAATGCAGTCTTTTTACTCTCTTAGTCACTGAGAGCATCATTTTCTGAACTTAGTATTCAAATGCTGCATTGGATTTTCATGACTTCATCTTTAAGTCACTCAGTCGTGTTTGACTCTTTACAGTCCATGGAATTCTCCAGGCCGGAATACTGGAGTGGGTAGTCTTTCCCTTCTCCAGGGGATCTTCCCCAACCCAGGGATCAAACCCAGGTCTCCTGCATTGCAGGTGGATTCTTTACCAACTGAGCTATGAGGGAAGCCCTTTCACTTCATACTAAAATTTTAATTGTGCACAGCATAAATCAACTTAAATTTGCCCCAATTTCCTTTTGGCCACACACATTTTTTACCATATTTTTGGAAGGGCATTTTTTTAAGCCACAGTTTCTCCATAGAAACTTTTCCTAACACCTGTATGCTTACTTTTGTTCTATGCACTTGAACATGAAGATGCACTTGTAATTACAGAAGTGGGCCCACATTTAACCACTCGTACAGATCTAAAACTGGTTAGATTTTCCACCCCCTCCAACTTTCTAGAACCTCAACACAAACTCATACATCAGACTGACAGAAAACTCCATAAATGGGAATTATTGTATTAGGAAACAACATACACATCACTTCAAATCATTCAACCAAATAAATGGGAACAATTATTGAACAATGCTCCGTACTAATAACTGTTCTTTTGTCATCAAAGTAATGATGAGCTGCAAGTTCCCAGCCTCATTGCCACTCTGCGTGGCTCCTGCAGAAGCTGGGCGGCCACACCCAGGCGGAGGCGGTCAAGGCACAGGATGTTCTACCTCTCCAGGTGGAGGATTCTCTTAGGAAATGGCCCAGGTACAGACAGCACCAGATAATCTGGTCCACTTTCTTGAAGATACGAACCAGCAAAGTCTGTGCTTGATTGGGCTTCCTATTTACAGCTGCAGTGGCAAGTGAGGAAGAGACTTTTTCCAGAGTATTCTTCAAAACGCTAGTTCTATGAAATCAGCATTCCGTAATCAAGTAACTTTGGGGAAAACGGCAGATTGTTTTTTGCCTCTGAATATTCACACTGGAGGCAAAAAAAAAAAAAAAGCGTCAAAAGCTTGAAAATTGGGGATGGTGGTTGTTTAATATTCCTTAACCCAATATTTCTCAAATAAATCCATTTTCAAAATAGGACCTATTAACATTATGAAACACACTTGGGAAACATAAAATAGACATTTTTCTCACTGACTGTATGTCCTGGAAAGGGTGGTTTTGGAAACGTCAATTTACTGTTCCCTCGGGGGTCTCTGTCCCTGTTTTTGTTTGTCAGTTGCTAAGTCTTGTCCGACTCTTTGCGACCGCATGGACTGCAGCACACCAGGCTTGCCTGTCCATCACCAACGCCCGGAGCTTGCTCAAACTCATGTCCATTGAGTCGGTGGTACCATCCAACCATCTCATCCTCTGTCGTCCGCTTCTCCTCCTGCCTTCAATCTTTCCCAGCATTAGGGTCTTTTCCAATGAGTCGGTTCTTTGCATCATCAAGTGGCATCAGTCCTTCCAATGAATATTCAGGGTTGATTTCCCTTGGGATTGACTGGTTTGATCTCCTTGCTGTCCACGGGACTCTCAAGCGTCTTTTCTAGCACCACAGTTTGGTGCTCAGCCTTATTTGTGGTCCAGTTCTCACATCTGTATATGATTATTGAAAAAGCCATAGCTTTGACTATACAGACCTTTGTCAGCAAAGTAATTTCTCTGCTTTTTAATATGCTGTCTAGATTTGTCATAATTTCTCTTCCAGGGAACAAGTT
Source organism: Tragelaphus eurycerus (assembly GCA_935064755.1). NCBI lineage: Eukaryota > Metazoa > Chordata > Mammalia > Artiodactyla > Bovidae > Tragelaphus > Tragelaphus eurycerus. The sequence goes on from CAKXYN010000014.1 coordinate 137,450, forward strand.
TCTTCTAATTTTATGGCTGCAGTCACTATCTGCAGTGATTTCAGAGCCCAGGAAAATAAAATCTGTCAGTGTTTCCACTTTTTCCCCATCTATTTGCCATGAAGTGAAGGAATTGGATGACAGCCTCTCATAGCATGAGCTCAAGACAGAACGTAAGAATAATTTTGACTTTGAGATTTTTAACTTTGTTCAGTAATACTGTTCAATAATACCCAAGGTGCTGTTTCTCTGGGCAGGTTTGATGACGAAAGGACAGAGGCTTAGGGCAGAGAGTAATAAACCGCTGAAGTGGGAGATGGAGAAAATTTCACAGAAATGCCCCTTTAGGCTACACTGAGCAGGGTGTATTGGTGTTTTCCAGGTGGATAAGAGCATAGGTGTAGAGGCACCACTCAACATAAGAGTTCAGGAAACTGTTGTTGTTTTTAAAGTGTCGTTGGAGTCTGAGGTGGAAAGGGGTGTGGCTGACGAGGCAGGCCAACCCGAGTACACTCCTTGAATTCTTTCGGTGCTGTGCTGAGAGGCTTGGCAACCAAGCCTCAGCAGCGGAGGGCAGGTGAACCAGGAGGCTGGATGAAGAGAAAACGAATGCAGGGAGGAAATTGACAGTCTGTTGCCTCTTGGTCAAAGAATACCTTCAGCAAGTGCCACCGTGTGGGCTTGACCCCTCCTCTGCCCAAGGATAAGAGAGAATTAAGAGGCTCCCTGGTGTGGGGCATGGTGGGCTTCCTGAGAAGCTCAGTTGTATAGGATAGCTGGGCCAGTGAGCTGTGGTGCCACCTGAGGGTATTATGATGAACTAGAACAAGAAGCAGAAAGGGCAGCTGGCACCAGGCTTGAGAGAGGCTTCCTAATACATCCCATGGAAACAGGTGGAGAGTGGACAGGCTTGGAGCCGGAAGACCTGGGTTCAAATCTAGTCCTCCCCACGTGGTAGGTGACTTTGAGAACACTGTTGGACATCTCTGGGCTTGAGTTTCCCCCTCCAAAAATGAGAATGAAAATACCTTATTTGAAACAAGCTAGTGTAGGTCAGGAGGAGGCAATATCACCCCACTCCAGTACTCTTGCCTGGAGAAGCCCATGGACAGAGGATCCTGGTAGGCTGCAGTCCATGGGGTCGCTAAGAGTCGGACACCACTGAGCGACTTCACTTTCACTTTTCACTTTCATGCATTGGAGAAGGAAATGGCAACCCACTCCAGCGTTCTTGCCTGGAGAGTCCCAGGGACGGGGGAGCCTGGTGGGCTGCTGTCTATGGGATTGCACAGAGTTGGACACGACTGAAGCGCCTTAACTGCAGCAGCAGCAGTGTAGGTCAGATATGGAATGTAAGATGAGCTCCCTCGTGCTGCTGGTATTCCCACAATGCCCAAGGCTTTTCACATTATCATAATTCAAGCATACACACCAGTCTAGCCATCTGTGAAGCAATCAATTCATGTGAGACCATCTCAGGCAAAAATTGAAAAAAGCCTGTACTATGCAGGGTGAATCTGGCGGGAGAGTGATTGATTGGAATTTTGTTTACAAGCTCCTGTTTATATTTCCTCAGCCTTATGGAACTTGCTTTGTTCCGGATTTAACCGAACTAGGGTTAGGAGGATAGTCGTGTACTGCAGGACTGATGGGATGCTTCTTCGTACTGATTTTACTGGAAGAGAAGAGGAACTAGTCCAACTGTTTCTAGATGGGGTGAGGAGAATGGGGTCCACTGGTGCCACCAGAACCAAAGCCAAAATGTGCTTAGCGTCAATATGCCAGCTGACCCCCCAAAGACAACACAACAGACACACACACATACACACACAGAGAGGGAGAGGGGAAGGGGAATTGTAACAAATAGTCTCATATTAAGTGAAAGTGAAGTCGCTCAGTCGTGTCCAACTCTTTGCAACCCCATGGACACCAGGCTCCTCCGTCCATGGGATTTTCTAGGCAAGAGTACTGGAGTGGGTTGCCATTTCCTTCTCCAGGGAACTTCCCGACCAGAGATCGAACCCAGGTCTCCCACATTGTAGACAGACGCTTTACCATCTGAACCAGCAGGGAAGTCAGTCTCATATTAGAGTCCTGAGAAATCCAATCATTAAGAAACCCATATATCCATTAAATTTTTTACTCTAAAGAAAGACTTGTTTTTCTCATGAACCTATTAAAATGTCTCTAGCAGTTTTCTGTATAAAAATACCAGGAGAGAGTACAAATACATGAACTTTCACAAGTACATATTTCTTCTACCCATCCTGTTTTCTCAGAAGTTCAGCAGAGAAGAAAAATATAAAGTTCACCTTTCATAGGACTGCCAGATTTCAGTAAAAATCTAGTAAGTGTTTTATTTAAGATGGCCTCAGGTATGGGATTATAGATATCATTCTGATTTTTAGACCATTGACCTGTGCAGTGACCACAATCCCATAAGGTGAAACTTTCAACCTGAGGGGGGCCTCAGTAGTCATGTGCAGTTCACTGGTTATTTCAGTGCATTCCTCTCCATTCATTCAAGAGGGGGAAATTGTTTTTTGAGAGCCTTTGTGCCACATACTGCGGGGACACATTTAGCAGATAAAAATGAACACAGTGTATGCCAACAAGAGGTTTTAATCACTCTGATGAGTATCAAATTACCAGCAGTACTGAGCGACATTAGATAAAGCAGACAATGATAGAATGTAATGGAAGTTAATTTAGATTATAGGCTCGGGGAAGTTGACTCTGAGAAAACGACTTCTAAGCTGAGTCAAGAGATGTGTAGATTTAATTTTGGTTTCCCATGATCTTTTTAAAATTTTCATTTTTTATTGGAGTATAGTTGATTTACAGTGTTGTGTTTCAGATGTACAGCAAAGTGATTCAGTTATATGTATACGTATATCTATTCTTTTTCACATTCTTTTCCCATTTAGGTTATTGCAGAATATTGAGCAGAGTTCCCAGGGCTAAAAAGTAGGTCTTTGTTGGTACCTATTTTAAATATAGAAGGGTATATATGTCAACCCCAAACTCCAAATTTATCCCTTCCACCTTTTTCGTCTGGTGGCCATCAGTTTTCTCAGTCTGTGAGTCTGTTTCCATTTTATAAATAATTTCATTTGTATAATTTTCTTTAGATTCTACATATAAGTAATAGCATGTGATATTTGCCTGACTTACTTCACTTAGCATGATAGTCCCCAGGTCCAACCATGTTGCTGCAAGTAGCATTATTTCATTCTTTTTCGTGGCTGAGTGATATTCCATTATATACATGAGCCACATCTTCTGTATCCGTTCATGTGTCAGTGAGCGTTTAGGTTGCTTCTCTGTCTTGGCTATTGTAAACAGTGCTGCACTGAACATTGGAATGCATGTATCCCTTTGAACCGTGGTTTTCTCTGGATATATGCCCAGGTATGGGATTGCTGGATCATATGGTAGCTCTATTTGTAGTTTTTTAAGGAACTTACATACCCCATACTGTTCTCCATTTTACAATGTACCGATGTACATTGCCACCAACAGTGGAGGAGGGTTCCCTTTTTTCTCCACACCCTCTCCAGCATTTATTGTTTGTAGACTTTCTGATGTGGGCATCCTGACTGGTGTGATTTTTAAGTTTGTGAGGTTGAGAGAAAACCAGGTAAGGTACCCAGCACAGTATTTGTTACAAAAGCTGCCCAGGAGATTCAGATCTACTCTGTCTCCTCATCAGTGAGGCGATATCTCCTATCAAACCACACTGTCCTTCAGAGCCCAGCTGGTGGGCTGCAACGTGCTATCATCAGTTCTGGCTTTGAAGAGTTGTAGGTAAACCCAGGGGTATCTGTGGCCCCGCTTGGCCCCACCAGCTTTCCAACTAGCCTTCATTGAGCATGTTCTCTGTGTGAATTTCTGCACAAATCTTCTTTATTCAATATTTCTCTGCACATGAGCACCCTGCCCTCTCTCTTCCCCTGCATTCCTGTCCATTCAGTTTGCCAATAGTTCTCTGTCTCCTCTCCTTGAGAAAAATTTCCTGGAGCCCCTGGCACTCCACAGGACTTCCCCTGAACCCAAGACATTCCCAATGAGGAATGTCAACCTGTTGTCCCCCTATCCCTCAAACCACCTCACCAGGTCATTCCCTTCCAATTAAGTCCATATTTGCATGGTTATGATGAGAGTGAGCTCTGTCATCCTTCCCTAGACTTTGTGGTTCTACTTCTACATTCACCCCTTGGGGAATGGGACTCTTGTGGCATGAGTTCACCAAGCCACAACCCAGACCTGCCTTTCTTCTCTCTCTCAGCCACCCTTCCCTTGATGACTCAGCTCCACACATGGCCAAAACCCTGTGCGTAATTGGTGAGGTCCTGGTGGTATGAGGGGACAGTAGCAGTGCTTAGACTGGGATCAGACCACAGTGGATTCGCGCAAAGAGAAAGATACCGTCATCCTCTAGAGTGGGCTTGAAAAGGACTAGATTTGAATTAGATGTCCAAGGATCCAAGGGTAGTAATGAAGGAATTAGAGTTACTGAGGATACTGGGAGGTTTGGTGCTCCCTAAAGATATTCCCTGATGTGTACTGCAGGATTGGAGTCCCTGTAGGAGGAGAAAGGACCCAGAGGAGGCTGGAGCAGGCCTTGCTGCCCAGAGTCCTCAAGGGCTGGGCGCTACAGAGCAGAGAGCTGGCACGTCTCCAGCAGCATCTTTCCAGCACCTGTTCTCTTCTCAGGCGAGCCGCAAGGCTGGGATTCAGAATATCACGAGAGCAGCTGGCTGTGGCTGCAGACCCCAGTGGGCCTTTCATGGCTGAGGTGTTGGCAGATGTGTGAGAAAACAGCTTAGATGCGATCAGAGCGTGCTTGGTTGTGGGTGTGAAAAAGGACAGACTCCACCGCAGAGAACAGGAAGACAGTTCCCTGCTGGCTTTGTGGTGTCTGAGGTCTGAGGTTTTAAGGCTCCTGGGACCACTTACAGGAAGGGTTAGTCTTCTGTTTTTCTGTCTGAGACAGCCCCGATAGAGAGGAACCCAGAGGAAGGGGCTGCCAAGCTGAGCACCCTTGCAGAAAGGCTGCCTTTGCTGTTCTTGCTTGGGCTTCCTATTTCCAGATGCAGATAAAGACACGTGCACCAGATTCTGCCCGGGCAGGTAAAGCACCTGGCTGTGTCATCAAAATGTAGCATATTTCCTTGTATTTTATTCTGTTTATAAAAAAATAAGTCTATACCTTCAAGCCTGAGTTGACTAAAGGAAGGTCCCTGTTAGCCAGTCCTTTATTGTTTAATGTGATCAACTTGGCTTCCATCATGGAAGACCTCACAAAGTCAGTGAAAACTGATCTGCAGAGTGAGGAATGCATAAAAATGCTTATGCTATGTGGACTTTTAAATGATTTTTATGGTCAATTTCTGTTATATCTGTTTCTATTCAGTGGCCTACCAAGAACATGGCAGAGCTCTCGCTATTGCATTCATAGGTTCCATCCCACCACCCCTTTCTTTCTGAGCAATCAGAGTGGGCGATGAGAAAAATAGGACACGTTTGAGAGAAAATGGGTGACTATACAAAAGACAAGTGCATTTCTTTGGCTGTCAAAATTAGCTATGAAAATTAAGATTGAGAACATCTGTCTTAATTATGTATGTAGCACAGACTGTTCTGTTGTTTCACAGTCTTTCTGAGGGGAAAAAAAGGAAAAAAAAAGGAAAATTACCTGCTAGTCTCTCACAATCGCCTAAGTCTAATTTGCTTTTGGCTATTAAAGTTATTATTGATATTAAATAATGTTCTTACATGCAAATATTATAATGTTTGCAGTTATATATTAAAATGCTTGCAGTTCCATTTGCAGACCATATATTATAAAATTGGAAAAGTCATCTAAATACAGTCATCATAAATTTCAACATAGAAATGACTACTAGTGTTTGTTAGCTCAGTGTTTAATTAGGCATCAGTTCAGTTCAGTTCAGTCGCTCAGTCGTGTCCAACTCTTTGTGAACCCATGAATTGCAGCATGCCAGGCCTTCCTGTCCATCACCAACTCCCAGAGTTTACCCAAAATCATGTCCATCGAGTCAGTGATGCCATCCAGCCATCTCATCCTCTGTCGTCCCCTTCTCCTGCCCCCAATCCCTCCCAGCATCAGACTCTGTTCCAATGAGTCAACTCTTTGCATGAGGTGGCCAAAATACTGGAGTTTCAGCTTCAGCATCATTCCTTCCAAAGAAATCCCAGGGCTGATCTCCTTCAGAATGGACTGGTTGGATCTTCTTGCAGTCCAAGGGACTCTCAAGAGTCTTCTCCAGCACCACAGTTCAAAAGCATCAATTCTTCGGCACTCAGCCTTCTTCATAGTTCAACTCTCACATCCATACATGACCACTGGAAAAACCATAGCCTTGACTAGACAAACCTTTGTTGGCAAAGTAATGTCTCTGCTTTTGAATATGCTATCTAGGTTGGTCATAACTTTTCCTTCCAAGGAGTAAGCGTCTTTTAATTTCATGGCTGCAGTCACCATCTGCAGTGATTTTGGAGCCCAAAACAATAAAGTCTGACACTGTTTCCACTGTTTCCCCATCTATTTCCCATGAAGTGATGGGACCAGATGCCATGATCTTCGTTTTCTGAATGTTGAGCTTTAAGCCAACTTTTTCACTCTCCTATTTCACTTTCATCAAGAGGCTTTTTAGTTCGTCTTCACTTTCTGCCATAAGGGTGGTGTCATCTGCATATCTGAGGTTATTGATATTTCTCCCAGCAATCTTGATTCCAGCTTATGCTTCTTCCAGCCCAGAGTTTCTCATGATGTATTCTGCATATAAGTTAAATAAGCAGGGTGACAATATACAGTAATTAGGCATAGAAACTTTATTTTTTTACCCAGTTGTGAAAACCATACTAATGTAAACTGACATCAAGAAAGCTGCTGGGAACAGCAAAGGAAATGGAAGTGAATGAAATAGAAAGACCCTGACCCGCCAGGCAATTGAAGACTTGATGTATTTACCATTCACTACATGTCCTCAGAGTATGAGACACCACAGAAAACTCAGCCATAGAGCTGCTAGAGCCTCTGCACCGGACATCAGCCACTGAGGCTGTTGACGTATTAAATTAGACCTTCCTGGTTCTGTGTTTTCTTTTATTTTCCTTTCTAAAAGTGACTGTGGCCAGATTTCTATGCTTACTGTCCCTTAGAATTAGATTTTATTGTCCTTGTCTATCAACAGTCTCTCTCTCCCCTCTCCTCACCTAGACCCCTTGCTGTGAATTAAATCTATTTTCTCTGGTTGAGTATTTTTTAGGGGGAACCTACCCAAGACATTATCTCTGTCTTTGTGAAACTTAAAGTCATATGTGGCTCAGTTTGCTTTCTAGTCTTGCTGAATTTATTATTCATTTTAACTTGATTTGAATATGATAATAAATTTAATAGAATAGAATAATTACTTCTTTTTTCCATATCAAAAAAGAAAGATCTTATTGAAAGACTGAATTAATTTAAGGGTTTATGTTTTAAATTGAGGTTAAGAAATAGATTGTCTAGCTTATTATGATAATGAATATTTAAAATATTTAAAAATATATGTGAATATATTTCATAGGTTAATAGTAAAATATACAAAATCTGTTTCAGCAAGTTACTAATTTTTATATATTTTTGTAGTTCCTTTTGAATTTTTTATAGAGAAAAATCTCTGAATAATATCAGTTTTATTTCTTCCTTTCCAAATCATTTATTTTATGTTTTGTTTTCATCTTTACTGCTCTGGTCAGGACTTCTGGTAAAACACTGAGCTGAAGTGATGGAAGTGGGTGCTGTGTTTCTTTCACAATCTTAAAGGGAAAAATTTAATGTTTTACTGTAAATAACAATGATATGTGTTATCATTTTATCATATTAGATTTCCATTGCTGACTTCCTAGGATTTTTGAAATTAATAGGTATTAAATTGTATCAAATGTTTTTCCTATGTCTTATGAGATGATCATATGAATTTTGTCTTTAATTTGCTAATTGGTGAATTATGCAAATTGATTTTCTGATGGTACCACACTTTTGAATTCATGGGAAAAGCCCATCTTGGTCATAATGTTTTATCATTAATATACATTGCTGGATTTAGTTTGGTAATATGTTGTTTGGAATTTTTACATATACGTTTGTGAGTGAAATTGGCTTTATTTTTTTCTTTCTTGCAATTGCCTTGTCATGTTTTGGTATTACATTATTGACATCAAAAAGTTGATCATTTTTTACATGCTGGTATAAGCTGTATAACACTAAAATTATTTTTAGATAGAGGAAGATTTTAATTATTGGCAATATTTCTTAAATAGTTTTAATTATGTTCAAGTTTTCTAGTTCTTGAATTTTTTAAATATTTCAGGTATAAAAAGTCCATTTTATATAAACTTCAATTGAATTGGCCAATTTTTGTATCTTCTTATTTTGTGGGAAATGCAAAAGCACTAAAAATTTTTGAGCAGAAAAATATTGCAGTATTCATAGATGTATGCTGGATGAGTTTGATCAGGATTGAAATACTGTTAACTCTTTATTGGACAGCAATTTAATTGGCAGCTATTAAAATCCTTTTTGAGATAGTCATACTCAACTTCATAAACATCTCAACTATTAACAAAGTGATTGAATGTTTTGCTCAACTCTTTTAACTCTGTAAAATTTCTTATGAGATGGTTGTTGGTTTATTAAATGTCCAGTCATTCTTTAAAAAAAAAATTCTGTGGATGGTTTCATATTCCATTCTTATACATCTTACTAGTGTGCTTATGGGCCTTTGTACATGTTTCTAACTCAAAGTTTCTCTGAGTAGAATTCATTGAATCCATGGTGGGCCTCAAACATTCTCCTCATGGACTGAGAACTCGACTAAAACGCCGAGTTATTGTTTTTGTTCTTAGGGTCACATGATGTTTGGTGTTATGTTCCATATGGGGTATTTACTAGTAACCCACTGAGTGATTTATAAATCACTAAAAATTAGTAATAAAAGTAACATGGTAAAGATTCTAAGGATGCTGTATCAGTAGAGTCCTAGGAAGTCCAGTTGTCACACCACAACTGGCAACATTTTGTAGCTCCTGTTGTGTACACACATAGAATCTTCAGATTCCTGGATTAAGGGTTGTTTAGCAGTGTAACATTAGTGCCATTTTTAGTTGATTGTGTCTGTCAGTTGCAGTTTTTTCAATTTATTTTTTATTGAGGAATAATTGCTTTACAGAATTTTGCTGTTTTTGGTCAAACCTCAGTGTGAATCAGCCATAGGTATACATAGGTATACATATATTCCCTCCCTCTTGAATCTCCCTCCCATCTCCCTCCCATCCCAGCCCTCTAGGTTGATGCAGAGCCCCTGTTTGAGTTTCCTGAGCCATACAGCAAATTCCCGTTGGCTCTCTCTTTTACATATGGTAAAGTAAGGTTCCATGTTACTCCCTCCATACATCTAACCCTCTCCTCCCCTCTCCCCTTGTCCATAAGTCTATTCTCTGTCTGTTTCTCCATTGTTGCCCTGTAAATAAATTCTTCAGTACCATTTTTCTAGATTCCGTATATATGTGTTAGAATACAGTATTTATCTTTCTCTTTCTGACTCTGTATAATAGGTTCTAGGTTCATCCACCTCATTAGAACTGACTCAAATATGTTCCTTTGTATGGCTGAGTAATATTCCATTGTGTATATGTACTATAACTTCTTTATCCATTCATCTGTCAGTGGACATCTAGGTTGCCTCCATGTTCTAGCTATTGTAAATAGTGCTGCAATGAACAATGGGATACACGTGTCTCTTTCAATTTTGGTTTCCTTGGGGTCTTTGCCTAGGAGTGGGATTGCTGGGTCATATGGTGGTTTTATTCCTAGTTTTTTAAGCAATCTCCATACTGTCTTCCATGTGGGAACGTATCAACTTACATTCCCACCAACAGTGCAAGAGTGTTCCCTTTTCTCCACACCCTTTCCAGCATTTATTGTTTGTAGACTTTTTGATGAGGGCCATTCTGACTGGTGTGAGGTGATATCTCATTTTAGTTTTGATATGAGTTGCAGTTATATTTTTATATAAAAACTATCATCAGTTTTGGTTCACTATTGATTCCATTTGTTGTGAACAATTTGGTTAACCTCATAGTATGTAGATTACATAGAAATAATTGCATATAATAAAGAATTATTTGGGAGTCTCTATTTCCAACGATCAAACCTTAAGGCATGAGTTGTATGAATCGTCCATATTCAAAGTACATTTGGTACTAAAGCTGATGTTTATACAGATTGATTAGTTGTGATTTTTCACTGCTATCAGTCTTCCCTGCACCTCCATCTCCCTAATTCCCATTGGAAAATGGGGCTTGGAGGGGTAGGTTGGCTGTGTGGTTATTTACCTTGTTATAATTGGTCTGAGATAACAACCTTTTGTGGATTACCCATTAGAGGATTCCAGGGGTAAACATTCTATGATCAAACATGAAGCAGTCAGGAGTGAACATCCTGCATCAAAAGTTCTTTTTTATTGTCTCTTAAGAAATACAGACTAAATGAACATTTCCTTGTGCCCTATTTTCAAAAGTGAGGCTTCTTCTGGAATTTGTTTCTCTGCTAGTATAATCTTTTTACTTTGGGAGGGAGGTGAGAATCTTGCAGCTTAGTCTTCTCTAAAAGAATGAACAGCACATCAGCACCACTGACATGTTTGCTGTAATAGAAAGAGTTCACAGGAGGGATGGTACAGGGAAAGGGAAATAAAAACAGAAATGGAAATTGGAAGATCCCTGAGCTCTGGTGTTTGAAGGCTGAATGCTTGGCTGTCCTAGTGAAGTGGTCTTCCACGGGGTCACCCACACATACATCCTCTTTATTCACCTGTGAATGTGGTATCCATTTCTCTGTGTGTGTACACGTGTGCCTAGTCATTCAGTCATGTCCAGGTCTTTGCAACCCCATGGACTGTAGCCTTCCAGGCTCCTCCGTCCATGGGATTATCCTGGCAAGAATATTGGAGTGTGTTGCCAGCTCCTTCTCCAGGGGATCTTCCCAATCCTGTGACTGAACCCACATCTACTCACATCTCCTGCTTGGCAGGCAGATTCTTTACCACTGAGCCACCGGGGAAGCCTATTTCTCTATGTATGTTGGGGGGAAATTGTCTTGAAAATTATGCAAGGAAAATTTTTTTCCAAAGATTAATTCTTAGACTCAGAAATAATAATAAATACATTGTCCTCACAATCACCATCATTTTCAGTGCATATTAGAATATATTTGTGCATGTCTATTTGAATTTGGATAGATTTTTCTGGCTTAAAAAGAATTTGTAGGTACTGAAATTAAATAATGAAAATGCCAGAAAAATCAGTGGGGACTGTTCAGGTTTTTTCTGACCTATCTTATGCTGAGGGAACTCTTGGATGGGTTCAAAATACTAGCCTCTTGGTCTTGTTCTTGCTGCTTATCTGATTCCTTGTTTATAAAGGAAGCTGGATTTTAGTATGAAGAGGGAACTCTGAAGCTCTTTTCTTGTAGCTTCCACTGGAGTGCACACTGCTCTGAACCTGAAGATATACTACCAACCAAGAGCTGAAAGTCAGGATAAATTATGGACCCAAATAAGTCACAATACATCAAGGCATTAACTGTGATGGGTTTTCCCAGCATCTGCTTTTTTGCCACCAACATATGTACTCTTCAATGAAAAACAGAAAGTTCACTCATGAATAATCTAAAATCTTGCTTGAGTAAAGGTTTCAATACTATAAATATGTCAGAGACTGAAAAAAAACCAGTAATTGTAAGACTTTGTAAATACGGTGGCCAGATCCCATTCACTGATCAAATTGGTGGAAATGGTCATTCTTGAATCACAATCTCTTGTCTGTTGATTGCTTTGCTTCCCATATGAAGTTCTTAACTACTAGCTGGGAAAATAATGTAACCTCTCTGAACCTCAGGTTCTTTATTAGAAAACAAAAGTGAATAGAGTGAGGAAGTACACAGGCCCTGGAGTTCACCTGCAATTATTGCCCAGCTTACAGCCCCTTAGTTGCAACTGCTTATTCATGTCCAGATAACACTAGTTGTAAAGAACCTGCCTGCTGATGCAGGAGATGAAGCAAGAGATGCAGGTTTGATCCCTGGATTGGAAAAGTCCCCTGGAGAGGAGTATGGCAACCCACTCCAGTATTTCTGCCTGGGAAATCCCATGGACAGAGGATGCTGGTAGGCTGCTGTCCATAGTGTCTCAAAGAGTTGGACACGATTGAAGCTACTTAGTACAAATAATCATGTTTGCCTTTGTATAATTCAGTGTCCTTGTGTGTCAAACAATGATTGCCATAAGACAGCCTCCTGGTGCTGTCATGAGTTTCAAATAAGACAGTGAATGCCAAGAATCTAGCACAATGCTTTCCACAAAGAAAGTGCTCAGTAAACATTAGTTATTAAAAACAACCTTGAAGAGGATTTGTGAAGACTGAAAATGGAAATACATTGGAAATGCACTGAGATCAGAAAGGCCATGCATAAAATCAGACCAAGGCAATCTTTTACCTACTTCCATCTGTAAGAATTCTTATGAGTCTGATGTTTTTCCCCTTATTTGTGTGTTTCATCAGTAGTTATTCTCCCTTTGGTTCATTGGCGCACACTTTTTTAGTCTTTTCTTTTTCTATATTTGGCATAAAAGGGTAAAAGAAAGATGTCAGAGAATCAGCGTGGCTGTATTTGTATCAACCCATCTTGTATGACTGGCATGGTCTGTCATTTCCCAATGGAGTTGCCAGGTGATCAATGTCCTTTGTGACCTTTTCCTGGAATTAAAAGTACAGAAATGAGAACAGGTTAAGGGTAGATTCTTCTTTAAATATACCATCTGGAATTCTGCATAGAAAAAAAGTCATTTTGGATAGACCCATAAACTACCAGCAGAGGCCAATTACCTTTTCAATTGTTGCAAAAAGGAAAAAAGACTCATATTAGTTCTCTCTTTATTGCTAAGCTTTGATGCACCTGCAGATGTGACAGTTGGTTTTATTGTGGTTTGTGTTTCCTTTTTTCATCTTTCTGAGTTTAGCAGTTAGTTGTGCTTTGCAAGGCTGTTTATTAGCAATTGGGATGCATTTTCCAACAGAAATAATTTTATGAATGAAGACCAACTTCCTAGAAACTGGAAACCCAGAGATCTGCTTAACCCACCGATTATTAAAAGTAAGCTACTGAGAGTCTCACAGGTCTGCCGAAGCTGGTCACCCAGGATGCCAGAGCTGCACTGCTGCATTGGACAGGTCCTTGCCTCCTTCACTTCCGTTTGGTAGCAAGCACATTAGGCACCCGTCCAGCTTTGGGAACCTGGAATAGATGTTGCAAAGAGACAGAAGTGAGAGATGGGAGAAGAGTATGGCTGATGCTCTAGAGACAGAGGAGCTAAAGAGCTGATTAAGCATAAGCAGAGAATAGCCAATTGTGACCTGCAAGGCGCACTTATTTCCAAACTGATGTCTCTTTTCTGTCTCAACAAAGATCTGAGGGTTGAGCTACATACTTCCTTTTCCACCATCCTCAATTTGTTGCCTTTGACTAGGGTTTATGTGTATCTTGGGTTCACACAATAGAAAAAGTTCTAATTTCCTTCTCCCTTGCCTTTTAAGAAAGGATGAGGGATCTTATTCCAAGTGATAAAAGAAAGTCGATGAGAAATAGTGTTCTTATGTTCACCTTTCCCACACCTTACCCTTGACTTCTATCACCACCCTCCACATCTACGCTTTCTCACTTCTATTTTGCACTTTGATCTGCTGCAGACAAAGTTCCAATAATAAAACTTTGGACAGAGAATGGGCTCAATGGAGATATCTGCAACTTTTCAGAGAATAATCTTAACTCAACTCTTAAATGCATATGGTGGCGAGCATGTTTCTGAGCTCTTGGGTCCCAGTGAAAATGGAGATGCTGGACCCAAGGGCCTGGGATGGGAGCTGACTGGACCAGACTGGGGTCAAAGAACTACACATTTTGAAAGAAAAGAGTGTCAGAGAAACTCTTTAGTGTTTGGACTCATCCCTGGTGTGATGTAAAAGGAGGACTACTTTGTCCCTAGTGGCAGAAAGCTCTGCAACCACAACAGGTGTGAGGAGAGAAGGGAACATTCCCACAGTGTTATCTACATGGAAATCTTTTATCTCCACACTTCTTTTTATTTTTATTGAAATCTATGTATAAAAAACCTAGACAGCATATTAAAAAGCAGAGATATCACTTTGCCAACAAAGGTCCATATAATCAAAGCTATGGTTTTTCCAGTAATTTATACGGATATGAGAGTTGGACCATAAAGAAGGCTGAGTGCTGAAAATGATGGTTTAGAACTGTGGTGCTGGAGAAGACTCTTGGAGTCCCTTGGTCAGCAAAGAGATCAAACCAATCAAAACTAAAGGAAATCAGTCCTGAATATTCATTGGAAGGACTGATGCTGAAACTCCGAAACTTTGGCCTCCTGATGCAAAGAGCCAACTCATTGGAAAAGCCCCTGATGCTGGGAAAGATTGAGGGCAGGAGGAGAAGGAGGCAGCAGAGGACGAGATGGTTGGATGGCGTCACTGACTCAATGGACCTGTGTTTGAGCAAACTCTGGAAGATAGTGAAGGAAAGAGAAGCCTGCTGTGCTGCAGTCCATGGGGCCTCAAAAAGTCAGACATGACTGGAACGACTGAACCAACACCACCATTGCAAGTTTGTTGTCTTTCGGTCTCTCAGTTGTAACCATCTCTTTGTGACCCCGTGGACTATAGTCTGCCAGGCTCCTCTGTCCATTGGATTTCCCAGGCGAGAATACTGGAGCTGGTTGCCATTTCTTTCTGCAAAGGATCTTCCTAACCCAAGGATCAAACCCACATCTTCTGCAAGTCTCCTGCATTTCAGGCAGATTCTTTACCACTGAGCCATTGGGGAAGCTGTATTTTAAGTTTGCATAAGGCTTAATAGTTTCCAAAGTACTTTCACAAACTATATATCATTTGAACTTCATAACAGCTGTAAGGTGGTCAAAGGAAGTCTTAAGAGCCCTATTCTATTGAGGCAAATAAAAAGGTCCAGAAAGATTGAGTTACCAAATGTCATGCACAGAGTGTGCAGTACAGATCAAGGCCTGGAATTCAATTATTCATTCACTGTTTTCCCTTCACATTAGAATTCTTCCTTGAAGTACTGATCTTGACTCATGGGATTAGCAAAAATTCAAAAATGTGAAAATACAGAAAAAGTTTAAATGTTTTGTATTTCATGAAAATCTTTAAAAGTAAAATCTGAACAATGCAACAGATTAAACTGTAGCAAGAATGTATTTTCCTTCAGCAATTTTTCTTTAACGTTGTAATATTATATTCAATTCTATTGTTTTCTAAGAATTGACCATAAATAATTTATGTATTTGAATTATTCAGAAGAGATTTCACAGAATAAGAGAAAAGAGCTAAAGCTAATTCATTCTATTAAAATACAGATAGCAAACTAAAAGCTGTAAAAGTTGCTTAGGTCCCTGTTGATTATTTCTTTTATATATAGGAATGTGTATATGTTAATCCCAAATTGCTAATTTATCCCTCCCTCTCCTTTCTTCTTGGGTAACCATAAATTATTTGTCTGTGGTTTTATTTCTGTTTTGTAAATAAGTTCATTTGTATCTTTTTAGATTCCATATATAAGCAATATGTGATATCATATGATATGTATGATATATGATATTTATGATATAATATAGTATTTTTCTTTCTCTGTATGCTTCACTTAGTATGGTAATATCTAGGTCCATGTTGCTGCAAATAGCATTATTTCACTCTTAACAGCTGAATAATACCCCATGGTATGTATATCCCACATATTTTTTATCCATTCATCTGTCGATGGACACTTAGGTTGCTTCCTTGCCTCTATTGTAAACGTTGGGGTTCAGTGAACCCTTTCAGTGAGCACTGGGGTTCATATATCTTTTTCAGCTAGAGTTTTCTCCAGATATATGCCCAGCAGTGGGATTGCAGGATCATATGGTAGCTCTATTTTTCTTTTTTAAGGAACCTCCATACTGTTCTCCATAGCTATACCAATTTACATTCCCACCAACAGTGTAGGAGGGTTTTTCTCCAACCCCCCGAGAGTTGTTTTCCGGGCCTGACGGCACCGGCCCTCGTCCATGGGATCAGGCAAAGACGGGTGCCTGCCTTCCCCACCATACCCTCTCTAGCACTTATTATTTATAGACTTTTTGATGATGGCCATTCTGACTGGACTTAATTACCCTGCTTACTATTAAGGAATAAATAGACTAAATGCTAAGAAAAAAAATTATACCCACAATATGAATTAATACTTGATAATTCACTTAAGTAGGAAAATTATGTCCATTTCGATATTTTGAAATGTTATTTTGATAATTCACATTGTAGCTAGATTATAGACTTCAAAATCTTAAGAAACCCTGAAAATATAATCACAAATCACTGCTAACTTACCAACCATGGTCTGATTTTCCCCAGTACCTTTTCCTTAAATATTTGTACCTGTACATCTGTAAAAATTTCATCCTACAATGAGAGAATGTGAAAATACATTAATGAGATTTTAAGTATAAGTATTCTTCAGGTATATGTATTAAGAATAATTTCCTTCAGCTGGAACACTGAATATGTGAAAACTCAAGTTATCAAAAAATAAATTCATTCGTAATTTCATATAATATTCCAAGCCATGTACAGTTTACGTCCACTCTTTTGTTGTATAACACTGACTTTTATATTTTGATTGAGGTCAAATATACACCATGAAATATGTAGTGTGTGTTAATATATGAACAAATACTCACATAGACATTTATTTTCACATATAATGTGTATTGTCATCAATATATTAATTTTCTTTATAGACAGTGAATAGTTATTGCTTATTCATTGTTTATACGCCAGGCACTGTCCTAAATTCTTTTCATACATTGCTTCTAATTATCTCCCAAACCCTGCCCAGTAGATACTATTGATCCTACCTTACAAGTGAGGAAACTGAGGTCTAGTGATTTTAAGTAACTTGCCTAAGGGGATACAACTAGTATGTAGCCGAGACAAGATTTAAACCTACAGCTATCAGACTCCAAGGCCAGCTCATTTTGCATCACACCACGTTCCTTCTTAGAAATATGCAAAAGGCATGCTCCTAAGGTGTGACCAGTACTGCCTGTGATATGTGCTTTCAATCAAGCTGTCTAGCTCAAGTACCAACTTGCGGTTATATGACTTGAGTGTGTTGTCTGAACTCTCCTTTTATCTGTTTCTTTACAGGGTAGTTTATAAAGATTAAATCGGTCAGTATTTACAAAATGATTATAAAAGTGCATGGTACATAGTAAGTGTGCATTATTATTACTATCAAACATTTTCCTTGAACTTCAATCCTCCTGGGTTGTTGAAAACTTTATTTTGTTGAACGTGGGGATGAACAAATAAATGCCTGTACACATGCTATAGAAAGTGAGTATTAATAATCTTGATTAGCCCAGAAGAGGAACTATTATTAAAAAAAGGGAGGATCCAGTAAATAAAAATATCCTCAAAATAGGAGACAGTTCATTAAAAAACTTAATTTTCCAAATCAGCAGGAAAGAAACCCCCCTGAGTACCCATGGATTGCTTTCTCTGTAGTGAACAACTCATTACTGCTGCTGCTGCTGCTAAGTCACTTCAGTCGTGTCTGACTCTGTGCGACCCCATAGACGGCAGCCCACCAGGCTCCCCCGTCCCTGGGATTCTCCAGGCAAGAACACTGGAGTGGGTTGCCATTTCCTTCTCCAATGCATGAAAGTGAAAAGTGAAAGTGAAGTCGCTCAGTCATGTCTGACTAGTAGCGACCCCATGGACTGCAAGCCTACCAAGCTCCTCCATCCATGAGATTTTCTAGGCAAGAGTACTGGAGTGGCTTGCTCTTGCCTTCTGCAGAACAACCAATTAAGATGCACCAAAAGAAATACATATGGATCCATAATGTGTATCAAGTACATGGCAATAAAAATACACTGTAAATTTATGTTTTCCCTCTTATCTTTCAATTTTCTGAGAGTTTATGTCCCCATTAATAATTATCTTCCATACAATGGAAATTTGGTAGTCAGCAACCGGGGTGGTGTTGGGGGACTTCCCCTTTGGTAAACCATGGTACGTCAAAAATTAGTCTGATCCAGGCATCATCCTCTAAAGTGGGAAGGAGTGAACACTGGGCAGGGGCCAGGGTCTTTGTGAGTACCAGAATCTTGACTACATCTGTCAAGTGGGTGATACTCCATTCTCACAAATCTAAGAACTGGAGAGATTTTTGTTTTATCCATTTTTAGATTTTCTGAAGGATTTAACACTGTGTTCTGCACAGAATAGTGATTACTAAATTGATTCATTTGTTCTTTTAAAAAAATTTCAAGAAGATAATTTTCCTGATTATTGTTCTGTTTTAAAATGATTTTATTTACTTTTATGGTTATGATGTGCTGAGTTTGGCTTCTGGAGACGAGCAAGCAAGTCTTGGTTCCTCTAAAACGAATCGAGGGGTCTTGGACAGGCCCCTGGAGCTCTGGGAGCCTCACTGTTCTCCTCTATTCTATTCTGGCCTATCTTATTTTGCCGGCACATTGCAGAAGAATAAGACCACTTTGAGGTTTAAATATTCAGAATTCCTAAGAGCAAAACAAAATAAAAACCCAGTATTTCCTGATCTCATAGACTAGAAAAATGATCAGAATCAACCTGGACTGATTGAAGACTAAGGGCTTCACTTTACCAAATGTACTGGATGATTCTTTTTAAGATTTTTTCTTTAATTGAAGTATGGTTGACTTGCAATATCATGTTAGTTTCAGATGAACAGCACAGCGATTCAGTTATATATATATATTGGTGGCAGGGAGGCAAGTTTGGAACATTTAATCATGGAAAAAGACAACTGATTTTTATTCACTGCCTAGTATCATTTTAGTCTTAAATTCAATTCTCTTCTTTTTTTTTTTTTTTTTTGCAGGGGAAAATAGACAAAGGAAAGGATCAATGAGGGTGGGACGGAAATGGGAAGAAAGAAGGGGAGTGATGGTGAGGAGGAGTATATGTAATTTCTTAACCAATGGCTTTCTGTTTTTAATCACAAAGAACACTTAAAAAAAATCATGTTGAATTCATCCTATATTAGGAGGTTTGATCTGGAAATGAAAAGATCAGGAAACTAAAAGTCTAGTTTGGGTGTCCTCATCTTAGGCACATCTTGGTATTTTGTATTGGTAGGTCTATCTTTACCAAAATATATTATTTAGGACAGGATAACATTTGTCACTTCTTCCTCCCTACTACCCAAAGTGGTACCAGACCCAAATAGTCAATAAACCTTTACAGAGTGAACAAATAAGTCTATTTTTTTTTTTAACTCTTCTGAGTGAACTGAATTTTTTGAGGCTTATAAGTGAATATGTTTTCCTCTTTACTTTGTCTATTACAGCCAGATTATATAAGTGGGGTATTAAAGTCTCCCACTATTATTGTATTGTTGCATATTTCTTCTATCATATTAATTAATGTTTGTCTTAGATATATCAATGCTCCAATGTTGGGTGCATATATATTTATAATTGTTATAACTTCTTTTTGGATTGTTCCTTTAAGTCGTTATGTATAACCTTGATTGTCTCCTTTTCAGGATCTTTAAAGTCAATTTTATCTGATATGAGTATTGCTACTCCTGTTTTCTTTTGGTCCATATTTGCATAGAAAATCTTTTTCCAGCCCTTCATTTTCAGTCAGTATATATCCCGTATTTTAAGGTGGTTCTCTTGTAGACAACATATATAGGGGTCTAGTTTTTGTATCCATTTGACCCGTTTTAGTCTTTTGGTTGTCTCTTGTAGGCAAGGTATGTAGGGGTCTTGTTTTTGTATCGATTCAGCCAGTCTTTGTCTGTTGATTAGGGCATTCAGCCCATTAACGTTTAAAGCAATTATTGATAAATAGGATTTACTTTATTGTTTTGGGTTCGAATTTATACACCCTTTTAGTGATTCCTATCTAGAGAATGTCCTTTAGTTTTTGTTGGAGAAATGGTTTAGTGGTGCTAAATTCTCTCAACTTTTGCTTATCTGTGAAGCTTTTGATTTCTCCTTCATATTTGAATGAGATCCTTGCTGGATACAATAATCTAGGCTGTAAGTTATTTTCTTTCATCACTTTAATTACGTCTTGCCATTCCCTCCTGGCTTGGAGAGTTTCTATTGACAGATCAGCTGTTATCCTTATGGGAATTCCCTTGTGAGTTATTTGATGTTTTTCCCTTGCTGCTTTTAATATTTTTTCTTTATATTTAATCTTTGTTAATTTGATTAATATGTGTCTTGGGGTGTTTCGCCTTGGGTTTATCCTGTTAGGGACTCTCTGGATTTCTTAAACTTGAGTGGTAATTTCCTTCTCCATTTTAGGGAAGTTTTCAACTATTATCTCCTCAAGTATTTCCTCATGGTCTTTCTTTTTGTCTTCTTCTTCTGGAACTCCTATGATTCGAATGTTTTAGTGTTTAATGTTATCCTGGAGGTCTCTGAGATGGTCCTCATTTCTTTTGATTCGTTTTTCTTTTTTCTCCTCTGATTCATTTATTTCTAGGATTATATCTTCTAATTCACTAATCCTATCTTCTGCCTCTGTTATTCTACTATTTGTTGCCTCCAGGGTGTTTTGGATCTCATTTATTACATTATTCATTATGTGTTGACTCTTTTTTATTTCTTCTAGGTCCTTGTTAAACCTTTCTTGCATCTTCTCAATCCTTGTCTCCAGACTCTTTAACTGTGATTCCATTTTGATTTTGAGATTTTGGATTAATTTCGCTATCATTATTCAGAATTCTTTATCAGGTAGATTCCCTATCTCTTCCTCTTTGGTTTGGTTTGGTTTGGTGGGGATCTATCCTGTTCCTTTTGGAGAAGGAAATAGCAACCCACTCCAGTGTTCTTGCCTGGAGAATCCCAGGGATGGGGGAGCCTGGTGGGCTGCCATCTATGGGGTCGCACAGAGTCGGACATGACTGAAGCGACTTAGCAGTAGCATCCTGTTCCTTTAGCTGCTGGGTATTCTTTTGTCTCTTCATTTTATTAAAATTGCCAAGTTTAGAGTGTCCTTACTATATTCTGGTAGTTTGTTGAATTCTTTTTATTGAGGCAGTTTACTGGTCTTTTCAATATCTGATCCTCTGCCCTGTTACAGAGGGGGTGGAGATGAACACCCAAATCTAAGCCGGCCAGGTTCAGGCACTCAGATAATCCTCAGAAGCACAGACTCGGTTGAGTCTGCATTTTATGCCCTTCCCAGATCCGAGTAGCGCAGGTGATGAAGTGTTTAGCGAGCACAGCTGCTGCGACTTATTGCCTCCCCGCTGCTCAGTTTTCTGGGTATACAATGGCGCACTTTCTCAGGCAGATGTTGACCATCCAGGGCCCCAAGAAGTGTAAGTCAGCACAGAAACCTACTTAGAGTTCTGTAGACAGTGTCTCTCTAGGGCTGTGATTGCCCACCTCCAGCCCTGGCTGCCTGTCACCGGAGTGGGACAGCCTGAAGCTGGCCATCTCTGTGCAGTCCTTTGTTCCGTACGTAGACCTGGTGGTGTCTTAAGTTAGGGCTGGCTTTTGATGTAGTAGATAACCGAAAGTCTGTTATTTCGCTCAGATAGCGCTGAGATAGCCAAGCCAAATCCTTTCTCAAAGCGATGCAGGCGCGCTGCTCCTCCTAGCCCAGCCCCGCTGCCAATAGCAAATGCTGGTGTCCGCGCCACCTCCGAGGCCGCAGGCCTTCCAAGAAATATTTCCTAAGTGCGATCCCCCGCATTAGAACAACATCAAATGTTCTTTAATGGATTTGTGAGGAGAAAGTATTCTCCCCGTCCTACTCCCCGCCACAGCTCCCCCACTCCCCAGCAATCTGATTCGCCTACTTCCCCATCCCCGACCGCATATTACCCTATCCAGTAGGCCCAAAAAACCTCCCCCCCCACCACCGTCGCCCCCCCGCGGCCACGGCCCCGGGAAGGCCCCAGGTACCGGCCCTCTCCCCCCTCCCCTCCGGGGACCAGGGGTAGAGAAGGACCCCCAGAGTGGGTACGTACCGAGCCGAAGTGGCGGCTATTTTAGAGCCCCCCAGTACGCAGGATGGAGGAGGGGAGGTCGCGGCGAGACAGGAGGGAGGGGGAGTTAGAGGAGTAGGAGAGGAGGGCGAGGGGGGGGGGGAGGTGAAGAGTTAAAAGCGCGCGTGGTCGGCCTGCCCCCCCGAGGCCCTCCCTGGGCCCCCCCCCCATGGATACCCGTGTCCCCGAGGGTTCCCAAGAAACGCAAACTAAAAGACCACCCTCCGCCCCCCGCCCCCCCCGCCGCGACCGTGGGGGGGGGGGGTTTTTCTTTCGATCGGAAGCTATACAGGATATTAAATACAGTTCCCTGTGCTATACACTAGATCCTGGTTATTTGCCTATTTTATACATAGTAGCATATATCTATTAATGCCAAATTTACAATTTATCCCTTCCCCACCTTTCCCCTTTAGAAATCATAAGTTTGTTTTTGAAGTCTGTGATTCTGTTTCTATTCTGTAAATGAGTTCATTGGTGTCATTTTTTTTTAGATTCCATATATAAGTAATATCATATGATATTTGTCTTTTTCTGCCTTCAGTTCACTTCAGTCGCTCAGTTGTGTCTGACTGTTTGCAACCCCATGAATTGCAGCACGCCAGGCCTCCCTGTCCATCACCAACTCCCGGAGTCCACTCAGACTCGCGTCCATCGAGTCAGTGATGCCATCCAGCCATCTCATCCTCTGTCGTCCCCTTCTTCTCCTGCCCCTAATCCCTCCCAGCATCAGAGTCTTTTCTAATGAGTCAACTCTTTGCATGAGGTGGCCAAAGTACTGGAGTTTCAGCTTTGGCATCATTCCTTCCAAAGAACACCCAGGGCTGATCTCCTTCAGAATGGACTACTTGGATCTCCTTGCAGTCCAAGGGACTCTCAAGAGTCTTCTCCAACACCACAGTTCAAAAGCATCAATTCATCGGCGCTCAGCTTTCTTCACAGTCCAACTCTCACATCCACACATGACCACAGGAAAAACCATAGCCTTGACTAGACAGACCTTTGTTGGCAAAGTAATGTCTCTGCTTTTGAATATGCTGTCTAGGTTTGTCATAACATTCCTTCCAAGGAGTAAGCGTCTTTTAATGTCATGGCTGCAGTCACCATCTGAAGTGATTCTCTAGATTCATTCATGTTGCAGTAATTGGCATTATTTCATTCTTTTTATGACTAAGTAGTATTCTATTGTGTATATGTACCACATCTTCTTTATCCTTTCCTCTGTTTATAGACACTAGGTTGCTTCTATGTTTTGACTATTGTACACAGTGCTAAAGTGAACATTGCGGGTACATGTATCTTTTCAAATTATGATTTTCTCTGCATATGTGTCCAGGAGTGGGTTTACAGGATCATGTTGTTTTGTTCAGTTGCTAAGTTGTATCCTACTCTTTGTGACCACATGGACTGCAACATATCAGACTTCCCTATCCTTTACTATCTCCTGGAGTTTGCTCAAACTATTGTCCACTGAGTTGATGATGCCATTCAGCCATCTCATCCTCTGTCATCTCCTTCTCCTCCTGCCCTTAGTCTTTACCAGAATCAGGGTCTTTTCCAGTGAGTTGGCTCTTTGTTATCAGATAGCCAAAGTATTGGAGTTTCAGCTTCAGCATCAGTCCTTCCAATGAATATTGAGGGTTGATTTCCTTTAGGATTGACTGGTTGGATCTCTTTACAGTCCAAGGGACTCTCAAGAGTGTTCTCCAACACCACAGTTCAAAAGTATCCATTCTTTGGCACTCAGCCTTCCTTATGCTTCAACTCTCACATCCGTACATGACTACTGGAAAAAATCATAGCTTTGACTGTATAGACCTTTTGCTAGATCATATGGTAGCGCTGTTTTCAGTTTTAAGAAATCTCCATACTCCACTGTATTCTCCATAGTGCTGCACCAGTTTATATTCCCATCAAAATTTTCTCCATACCTTCTCTAGCATTTATTATTTGTAGAATTTTTTATGATAGCCATTCTCACCAGTGTGAGGTGATACCTCATCATAGTTTTGATTAGTTTTGATTTGTATTTCTCTCTCAGTTAGTGATGTTGAGCATCTTTTCTTATGCCTATTGAACATCTGTATGTCTTCTTTGGAGAAAGTCTGTTTAGGTCTTCTGCCTATTTTTTTTTTTTTTTCTGAGCTATGTAAGCTCCTTGTATTATATTTTAGAAATTAATCCTTGCTGGCTGCGTTCTTTGTGAATATTTTCTTTCATTCTATAGGTTGACTTTTTTATGGTTTCTTTTGCTGTGCAAAAGCTTTTAAGTTTAATTAGATCCTATTTGCTTACTTTAGCTTTTATTTTCACTATTCTAGGAGACAGATCCAAAAGCGATTGCTGCAATTCATGTCAGAGAGTGTTCTGGCTATGCTTCTGAGAGTTTTGTGGGATCCAGCCTTACATTTATGTCTTTAACCCATTTTGAGTTTGTTTTTGTATATTGCATTAGAGAATGTTCTAATTTCATTCTTTTACCTGTGCTGTCCAGTTTTCTCATCACTGCTTATTGAAGAGACTATATTATCTCCATTAAATTCTTGCCTCCTTTGTCATAGATTAATTGACTATAGATGCATTAGTTTATTTCTGGGCTCTCTACCCTGTTCCGTTACTCTGTGTATCTCATTTTGTGCCATCTAGGTTGCCAGCCTATTTTGATTACTATAGCTTTGTAGTATAGTCTGACATTGGGAGTTTGATTCCTCCAGCTCCAGTCTTCTTTCTCAAGACAAGGGTCTTTTGTATGTCCATACAAATTTTAAATATTTTTGTTCTAATTCTATGGAAAATGTCATTGATGATTTGATAGGAACTGCACTGAATGTGTCGGGGAAGGCAATGGCACCCCACCCCAGTACTTTTGCCTGGAAAATCCCATGGACGGAGGAGCCTGGTAGGCTCCAGTCCATGGGGTCGCTAAGAGTCGGACACGACTGAGCGACTTCACTTTCACTTTTCACTTTCCTGCATTGGAGAAGGAAATGGCAACCCACTCCAGTGTTCTTGCCTGGAGAATCCCAGGGACAGGGGAGCCTGGTGAGCTTCCGTCTATGGGGTCGCACAGAGTCGGACACGACTGAAGCGACTTAGCAGCAGCAGCAGCAGCAGCACAGAATGTGTAGATTGCCTTGGTAATATAGTCATTTTAACAACACTGATACTTCTATCAATAACAGAATATATCTTTCCATCTGTTTGTGTTGACTTCAGTTTCTTTCATCAGTGACTTATAGTCTTCAAGGAGTGAGTGAGTGAAGTTTCTCAGTCATGCCCAACTCTGTGACCCCATGGAC
The DNA here is from genome assembly GCA_935064755.1 of Tragelaphus eurycerus. NCBI lineage: Eukaryota > Metazoa > Chordata > Mammalia > Artiodactyla > Bovidae > Tragelaphus > Tragelaphus eurycerus. The sequence goes on from CAKXYN010000014.1 coordinate 162,920, forward strand.
TGTAGCCTACCAGGTTCCTCTGTCTAGGGGATTTTCCAGGCAAGAATAACTGGAGTGGGTTGCCATCTCCTTCTGCAGGAGATCTTCCCGACCCAGGGATTGAACGTGGGTCTCCTGCATTGTAGGCAGATGCTTTACCATCTGAGCCACCAGAGAAGATCATAGTCGTCAGAGTATAGGTCTTTTACCTCCTCAGGTTGGTTTGCTGCTGCTGCTAAGTCACTTCAGTCATGTCCGACTCTGTGTGACCCCATAGACGGCAGCCCACCAGGCTCACCAGTCCCTGGGATTCTCCAGGCAAGAACACTGGAGTGGGTTGCCATTTCCTTCTCCAATGCATGAAAGTGAAAAGTGAAAGTGAAGTCGCGTAGTCATGTCCGACCCTCAGCGACCCCATGGACTGCAGCCTTCCAGGCTCCTCCACCCATAGGATTTTCCAGGCAGAAGTACTGGAGTGGGGTGCCATTGCCTTTTCCCAGGTAGGTTTAGTCCTAGATATTTTATTATTTTTGATACAATTGTAAATAGGATTGTTTCCTTAATTTCTCTTTTTAATATGTTCTTGTTAATGTACAGAAATGCAGCCAGTTTCTGTATTAACTTTGTACCCTGCAACTTTACTGAATTCATTCATGAGCTCTAGATTTCTGGTAGCATCTTTAGGGTTTTATATGTATTGTATTTGTTGTCTGAAAACAGTGACAGTTCTACTTCATCCTCTCCAGTTTGTATACCTTTTATTTATTAATATTTTTCTTCTCCGATTGCTGTGGCTAGGACTTCCCAAACTGTGTTGAATCAAAGTGGTGAGAGTTGGCATCATTTCACTCTCTTGTTCCTGATGTTAGAGGGAATGTTTTCAGCTTTTCACCACTGAGTATGATGTCATCTGTGAGTTTGTCATATGTGGCTTTTATTGTGGATATATTCCTCTGTAGCCTCTTTCTGATGATTAAAGGAATGCTGGCAGAGAAATTATCTGCATTTTAGTCTTTTTAGTTTTTGTGCCTCTGGCTGCAATTTTATCCTTCTTTCTCTTCCTCTTGTGGTATTATTTCATTTAGTTAAATGATTTTATAGTCAGATTTTAGCTTTCATGATAATTCCAAATTTTTATTTGTTCATCTAAGGTGTCTGCTTCAATAAACTTTGCTCTTATTAGTGGGCAATAATTCAAACCTCAAAAGAGTTTTGGCACCAACTATGAAGTTGTTTTCCTTGGGTGAGAGTGTTGTTCCTTAGGAAACAAGTGTTATGAAACAATGGGAAGTGCTAACCTCAGAAGTGCCTTGTTGCCATTTATTTATTTTTCCAAGAAATGAGCTAATGTTTATTTATTTTTTAATTTAATTTAATTTTATTTAACTTTAAAACATTGTATTGGTTTTGCCATATATCAACATGAATCTGCCACAGGTATACATGTGTTCCCCATCCTGAACCCTCCTCCCTCCTCCCTCCCCATACCATCCCTCTGGGTCATCCCAGTGCACCAGCCCCAGGCATCCGGTATCAGGCATCGAACCTGGACTGGTGACTCATTTCATATATGATATTATACATATTTCAATGCCATTCTCCCAAATCATCCCACCCTCTCCCTCTCCCAGAGTCCAAAAGACTGTTCTATAAATCTGTGTCTCTTTTGCCGTCTCATATACAGGGTTATTGTTGCCATCTTTCTAAATTCCATATATATGCGTTAGTATACTGTATTGGTGTTTTTCTTTCTGGCTTACTTCACTCTGTATAATAGGCTCCAGTTTCATCCACCTCATTAGAATTGATTCAAATGTATTCTTTTTAATGGCTGAGTAATACTCCATTGTGTATATGTACCACAGCTTTCTTATCCATTCATCTGCTGATGGACATCTAGGTTGCTTCCATGTCCTGGCTATTATAAACAGTGCTGCGATCAACATTGGGGTACACGTGTCTCTTTCAATTCTGGTTTTCTCAGTGTGTATGCCCAGCAGTGGGATTGCTGGATCATAAGGCAGTTCTATTTCCAATTTTTTGAGGAATCTCCATACTGTTCTCCAAAGTGGCTGCACTAGTTTGCATTCCCACCAACAGTGTAAGAGGGTTCCCTTTTCTCCACACCCTCTCCAGCATTTATTGCTTGTAGACTTTTGGATCGCAGCCATTCTGACTGGTGTGAAATGGTACCTCAGAGTGGTTTTGATTTGCATTTCTCTGATAATGAGTGATGTTGAGCATCTTTTCATGTGTTTGTTAGCCATTTGTACGTCTTCTTTGGATTGGCAGAATCAATATAGTGAAAATGAGTATACTACCCAAAGCAATTTATAGATTCAATGCAATCCCCATCAAGCTACCAACGGTATTCTTCACAGAGCTAGAACAAATAATTTCTCAATTTGTATGGAAATACAAAAAAAAAAAAAAACTCGAATAGCCAAAGCTATCTTGAGAAAGAAGAATGGAACTGGAGGAATCAACCTGCCTGACTTCAGGCTCTACTACAAAGCCACAATCATCAAGACAGTATGGTACTGGCACAAGACAGAAATATAGATCAATGGAACAAAATAGAAAACCCAAAGATAAATCCACGCACATATGGACACCTTATCTTTGACAAAGGAGGCAAGAATATACAATGGATTAAAGACAATCTCTTTAACAAGTGGTGCTGGGAAAACTGGTCAAACACTTGTAAAAGAATGAAACTAGAACACTTTCTAACACCATACACAAAAATAAACTCAAAGTGGATTAAAGATCTAAACGTAAGACCAGAAACTGTAAAACTCCTAGAGGAGAGCATAGGCAAAACACTCTCCGACATACATCATAGCAGGATCCTCTATGACCCATCTCCCAGAATATTGGAAATAAAATCAAAAATAAACAAATGGGACCTAATTAAACTTAAAAGCTTCTGCACAACAAAGGAAACTATAAGCAAGGTGAAAAGACAGCCTTCAGAATGGGAGAAAATAATAGCAAATGAAGCAACAGACAAACAACTAATCTCAAAAATATACAAGCAACTCCTACAGCTCAATTCCAGAAAAATAAATGTCCCAATCAAAAAATGGGCCAAAGAACTAAATAGACATTTCTCCAAAGAAGACATACAGATGGCTAACAAACACATGAAAAGATGCTCAACATCACTCATTATCAGAGAAATGCAAATCAAAACCACTCTGAGGTACCATTTCACACCAGTCAGAATGGCTGCTATCCAAAAGTCTACAAGCAATAAATGCTGGAGAGGGTGTGGAGAAAAGGGAACCCTCTTACACTGTTGGTGGGAATGCAAACTAGTGCAGCCACTTTGGAGAACAGTATGGAGATTCCTCAAAAAACTAGAAATAGAACTGCCTTATGATCCAGCAATCCCACTGCTGGGCATACACACTGAGAAAACCAGAATTGAAAGAGACACGTGTACCCCAATGTTGATCGCAGCACTGTTTATAATAGCCAGGACATGGAAGCAACCTAGATGTCCATCAGCAGATGAATGGATAAGAAAGCTGTGGTACATATACACAATGGAGTATTACTCAGCCATTAAAAAGAATACATTTGAATCAATTCTAATGAGGTGGATGAAACTGGAGCCTATTATACAGAGTGAAGTAAGCCAGAAAGAAAAACACCAATACAGTATACTAACGCATATATATGGAATTTAGAAAGATGGCAACAATAACCCTGTATATGAGACGGCAAAAGAGACACAGATTTATAGAACAGTCTTTTGGACTCTGGGAGAGGGAGAGGGTGGGATGATTTGGGAGAATGGCATTGAAATATGTATAATATCATATATGAAACGAGTCGCCAGTTCAGGTTCGATGCACGATACCGGATGCCTGGGGCTGGTGCACTGGGATGACCCAGAGGGATGGTATGGGGAGGGAGGAGGGAGGAGGGTTCAGGATGGGGAACACATGTATACCTGTGGTGGATTCATGTTGATATATGGCAAAACCAATACAATATTGTAAAGTTAAATAAAATTAAACTAAATTTAAAAAAATAAAGGAACAAATGAAAGAAAAAAGAGTTCTCTGCTCTAAAATTTGACTTCCTCTTTCTGCAAGGAGGAAGATGACAGCATTGGTCCTTTATCGCTCTTCCTCTCTCAAATCTCCTGCCCTTTGCTGACAGTGAAGAACATTGCAGAACTCTATCAGTTGTTGTAATTTGTTACAACAAATCCTCTCCTCAGCTGAGGAAGCTCTGAATTGGGCCCTTCAGGCATTTAGCGCCCATGGGCTTCATCTTGAAACCAGAAAGTCTAGTACTTAAGCATCTTCTTCCCAACTATTTCTTTGGTGTTATCTTAGTTGCTTAGTAAATGGGAAATTAATATGTTGTTGGGCAATGGAGGACTCTAATTTCTGATGATGATTTATCTATTTTAGTAGCTTCTTATCTTCCCTCGGGGGAGGTAAGTGACATTTTGACTACAGTCTGTAACAACATCTATCATGATTATTTGGTATTCTCAGCACAACAACAGTGGACATAAATTCTTTATGAAATTAATCCCAGTGACAAAGGATTTGTTATTATAATGATGTGTCTTTTCTTCAGTGGGATGTAGATTCTAGCAAATATTAAGCCAGTCAAAATAATATTTTTCTTCTAAAAAATTTCATATAAACCATATGTTATGCTTTTTCTTTGCCATCTTTAGTTTATGGCAGCAATTAAAACTAATGGCTGACAAAGATTTAAAGCACATCAGTAAATTGCTCACATTCTGGCTTCTAAATAATCCATTTTTTTCAAAGCAACAAATTCTGTTCCTTTGTCTGGTGTACTGGGAAGAGAGAAAAAGCAATTATGCTGCAGTTATGTTAGCTGGTTTGCGTTATTCAAGCACAAATGTGATAAGCTCTTTGTACTTAACATATTTTAAATGTATTCATTATCAAAAAACTTCTTTTGAATATATTTTGATTTAATAACTTTCCTGCTAAATATCTCATTGTGTTACATGTGACACCAAATTTGTGAGCTTCCTAATGACTGGGAGCCATGTCTTAATCCATATTTGTGAATCCATTCCCTACTGGGTGGATGGATGCATGGATGGATGGATGGATGGAAGAGAGAGGCAGGGGATGGGATAAAGAAGAGTAGAGAGAGGGTGAGCAGGATTTCTGGTAACCAGAATTCAGTTTCTCAGAAATGTTACGTTATGTTATGTTAAGTCACTTCAGTTGTGTCTGACTCTGTGCGACCCCAGAGACAGCAGCCCACCAGGCTCCCCCGTTCCTGGGATTCTCCAGGCAAGAACACTGGAGTGGGTTGCCATTTCCTTCTCCAATGCAGGAAAGTGAAAAGTGAAAGTGAAGTCGCTCAGTCGTGTCCGACTCTCAGCGACCCCATGGACTGCAGCCTACCAGGCTCCTCCGTCCATGGGATTTTCCAGGCTAGAGTACTGGAGTGGGGTGCCACTGCCTTCTCCTTTCTCAGAAATATTACCCATGAATTTCTTGACTTGGTGTCAGACTACAAAAATGCCACTGTTGTTCCTTTCATAGGTTCAGTGTTTTTATACGAGGAGAGGAGAACACAATGCTGATGGCCTTTTATTTTCTTTATTCTTTAAAACCTACAGTAAGTTATATTTGAGTCAAAAATAACAACTTTTTTTTTTTAGTAAAAGGACACTATTACTAAAGTTTTTCATTTTATTAATGCAGTTGACATAAAATTTTAGTAGTGGCCAAGCAGTCGTGACACACCATATGCTAGCAGTTAGGAGCCTGGAGAACCAACACCTCCTCCCAAACCTTGACATTCCCAGGATGAATTGGCCATGCCAAGGAGAAGTATTCACTGCTCCCAGGGAGCCATGCGAGTTTGTCTCATAGTGCCCATGTGGTGCCCTGTGCGTCATTTAACCACCCTTGCGTGAGGCACTTGAAGGGACAGATGTCCCAGGCACGATGGGACAGGCTCAGGGGTCACTTTGCAGCCACAGAGATATCTTTTCTGAAAAATGAAAATCTCTCTGGTGGGTGCCAATTGATACTGCTTTTTAATGGTCTCTTCACTACAATTAATAAAAAAGTAAAAATGTCGACAAGATCTCCAACAGAAGAGACATGCTGCACAAATTAGTTTACTTTCAACAAGCAAACCCTAAGTTTTCAGCAAGGAGAACTTCGTGTCTCCTGTGTCAGTCAGCTCTACAGCTGCAAAGACAATGTCATGGGGCCCTGGCTCCAAGCTGGTGCTTAGGGAATTTTAAGGCCTAGGAACCCCATCCAGTCTTTGGAGCTTAAATAAAGTAAACACTGTTTTAAGTAACCCTGAACAAGAGTATTAAATGAAACACGTGGTAAATTTGAATTCTCATAGCCTTTGCCCATCTCGGGTGAGACTTTTTATGGGCGATCTACAAAGTAGAGTGGAGGCTAGTACATGGGAAAAATAAATGTGTTCATCGTCTTTTTCTGTATTGTTGTTGCAGCGTCTGGCTAATTCTCAGTCCTGTTCTGATACAGGAATCATAAAGAGCACTTAAGCTCTATGCATCTCCTCTCTTCCCTCCTTTAATGCTTATTGAGTGCCCACCACATCAGACACTGTTCTCCATGCATACAGGGGTGAATCATGTAGCTCCAAATCACGGCTCTCAAAGAACTTATCTTCTAGCAGGAATGCTATTTGAAATACTGTCTTAGTGTCAGATACTTAAACATGAATGTGGTCTTTCAGAAACTTCAAATCAATTTGATAAACCCTCATTAGGGTACCTGCAAAGATGAATCAGTCCTGGGTCTGGTATTTAGGAATTCCCAGTCCAGAAGGGTAAATAGGAATGTGTGGTGGTCACGAGTTAAAATACAGTGAGATAATAACAGAAGTGTGACAGAAGAAGCACAGGTGGAGGTAACTGACTGCATGGAGAGGAGACAGTGGGAGAGAGATGGTTACAGTCGGGATGGTTGGGATGGTTTCTCCTAGGAGATCGCATCTCCTAGGATGTGATCCTGTCTGTGAACTCCTAATTATCCATTAGAACTCTCATAATTGACTTTTAATTTGAAAGTGGAGAAATAGTATTTAGCTGCTGCTTGGATTCATTTATTCTTTAGTCCTTGCATATTTTAGCATTTCTTCCTGAGGCTTGGGAAGAATGAAGAATAGAGTTGATCAATAGGGAGCCTATTAGCATAATGAAGTAACATCCAAGATAAAAGTTAATGTAATAGGAACATTTCTTTCTAAGAGCTCTATCTCTAGAGGCATTGAAGGACCATCAAATCATGAAATTGGCTGTCAGAGCTGATATAGATTTCACATTCATTTAGTTGACCATAGCTTTGTTCAAGGTGTCTGTGCATCTTGCAAAGAATTGCATGCATGGCTAATGAGCCTTTCAAGCAAATTCTTTTCAAAGTGATAATAGCACATGAAATTATAGCACCTCTGTGTGTGTGCACATTTTCATGAATTGCCTCGCCTCATGTGATTGGATCCATGGAATATCGAACTATAACACTAGTGTCTAACATTTATATAGCATTTTCTATGTCCCTGACATTATTATAAACACTGAACAATTATTAACTCATCAAAATCTTACACTTGAGCCATGGTCTCCGTTTCACAGGAAGGAAACAGATGTGAAAAGGTCAAGTCACTTGCCCAGGATCCCACAGCTGGAGAATGTCAGAGCCAGTGTTGAAACTCAAGAAGTCAGGTCACTCACAGAACTGTATTCTTACCCACTATATTATACTGTTTCTAAAATACAGAATGAGCACTCTTATCCTGGGATATTTTGAGAACATTAAGTATCTAAAATTGCCATGTAACCATGTATCGGATGTCAGATACGTGTTTGCATATCAAATACAAACTCCATATCCAATGATGAGGCCACCACAGCCTTTGAATCTCATTTGTATCACAACCAACCACTGTCCACAGACCCCTTCCACTGATGATGCCCACTGATATATGACACAAGCTTCACTTCATTAACTCCTGAGACGTTCCACCAAATGCTGAGGCCTATTCCCTCCTAAAACTATGTATTCTCCTCTTACTGAGGGCTAACCTCTAACGTAACTGACTCTAGGAACTCTTCTTCATTCAAACAGCAGCTGTTTATAGAGTGCCTTTGTGCCAAGTACTGTGCTAAAAGCAGGAGTTATGAGGGTATATCACACAGACATAAATCCACTAAAATTGGGTCAACTCACAAAGTATTTCCAAGTTCAGTTCAGTCACTCAGTCATGTCCAACTCTTTGCAACACCGTAGACTGCTGCATGCCAGGCTTCCCTGTCCATCATCAACTCCTGCAGCTTGCTTAAACTCAAGTCCGTTGAGTCGGTGATGCCATCCAACCATCTCATCCTCTGTTGTCCCCTTGTCCTCCCACCTTCAATCTTTCCCAGTGTCAGGGAATTTTCCAATGAGTCAGTTCTTCACATCAGGTGGCCAAAGTATTGGAGTTTCAGCTTCAGCATCTGTCCTTCCAATGAATATTCAGGACTGATTTCCTTTAGGATGGACTGGTTGGATCTCCTTGTAGTCCAAGGGACTCTCAAGAGTCTTCTCCAACACCACCGCAGGTGTCATATTTGAATTCCAAGCAACCAAACGGATGGAGAATGTTTAGCCTGAGTTGAAGGATGGGGCCAGGTCAAAGTGGGACAGTTGAGAGATCAGTTTTGGAGATGGTAAGTTTGAGTTGCCTATGAGGCATCCAAGTAGAAATGTCAATGTTATATTTAAAAAAAATAAAAACGAAATAGCAGTTTACTGTGGTAAAGAACAACAGATGGAAATTTTCTTCAATGAGTACTCAAGGAAGGCTTCTCTGAGGAGGTGACATGAGCTGATACCTCCAGGATGAGAAGGAGCATGTCGTGCAAATGAACAACCTGGGGAAGAATGTTATAAGCAGAAGTGGCAGCTTGTGTAACACCCCTCATGGACAAGAGCTTAGCACTTTCAAGAAAGTCATGCGTGCAGGGCTAGTATGGCTAGCATGTAATAAAGGAGGGGTGGGGGTGGATCGTGGTGGCCAGAGATGAAATTGGAGAGGTTGGTGGTGAGGACTATAAGGCCTGGTAAGCCACGATGAGTCAGTCTTCAGTGCATGGGAATCCACTAAAAAGCCTAAGGCAGAAGAGTGACATGGTCATTTCTATGTCTGATGATCACTTTAATGGGGAAACTAAATTGTAGAGAGGCATGAGTGGAAAGAGGAATGTCACTAGAAGGCTACTGGACTGTTTCACGTTAGAGATAGTGGAGTTGTGATGGGGACAGGTCAACATGGGACAGTCTAGAGATGAGTTTTGGAAATGTTAAGCTTGAGTTGCCTATGAGGCATCCAAATAGAAATGTCAAGTAAGTGGTCGGCTATGTGGGCCTGAAACTCAGGAGAGTCCGAACCTCTAAAGCTTTCAGAATTGACATACTCAACTGGGAACAGAGTGATGTCAACATGAAAAAGGCTGAAGATGCCTGGATGGGGCACGCCAACATATAGAGAGAAAAGACAGTGCTCTCTGTTCTCTCGAGAACTGCTTTTTCTCTGCTGCCTGCTGGAAATGCAGAAGTAGCCAGGCCATCAATCCTGACTTTTCTCCTGGGGTGGCACATAGTAGCATGCCTGCTGGATTCTATGAGTGGAAAGAAATTCATTTCATTGCTTTTACTCTTCTCACCCAAGAGTCCCTTTCTCTATCACCTGGATGGACTTCAGTTCTGAGCCTGAACCGCACTCAGTAGTTTGGTCTTATACCATCGATAACAGGGCCCTCCCAGGTGGCACTAGTGGTAAAGAACCAATGTGGGAGACACGGGAGATGAGGGTTTGATCCCTGGATCAAGAAGATCCCCTGGAAGAGGGCATGGTGATCCACTCCGGTTTTCTTGCCTGAAGAATCCCATGGACAGAGGAGCCTAGCGGGGTACAGTCCATGGGGTTGCAATGAGTCAGACATGACTGAAGTGACTTAGCACACACGTTGATAACAACAAAGAATCGATATTTGGATGGAAATAGCCCTCCATGACCCATTCCCCTTATGTGCAGAGAAAAACAGGAAATCCATGCCTCTCCACCACATTTTTCCCCCTAAGAATGCTAAAGCCCATGAGTGTATGGTGTTTAGCAGGCAGAACTAGGATCAGTGAGAGTCCCTCTGAGGGGGTGCTCCCTGGTTCCTGGCTCCATCCACTCAAGCCATGTCCTTTAACAGGCGGCCCTTACTCATCTCCTTAATTTACAAAGAGCACATGCTAACCAATTAAAAAATAAAATGAATCGAGGATATGCACAGGCAGGTCTCAAAAAAATACAAATGGCTAGTAGACGTGAAAGACAGTCTTTTGTTTTCATGAAAACAAAACAAGGAGGTGCGTATTTTAATCTTAGTGGCAAATGGTTTAAAATATGTGTGACATTCAAACACACGTATTTGTGATTCCCACCCCAAATCTGCAGTGTTTTTGTGCTTAATTTGCCCCTCTTCTCCACAACTGCAGAAGAAAAAAGAAGGAAGAGACCTTGTTGGGAGCAGCCTCTGGTTGCAACAAATCATGAGCTTGCGAGTCAAAGTAGGGATTGGAAATGGAACATATGGGCCTCAAGAAAAAGCAGAGACCCTGCTGGCTGGGCTGGGCCAGGAGAGCAGTGAGCTTAAAAGCTGACTTGTGAGTGGATCCAGGGTGTGCAGAGATGTGCACAGCGTTTTTGGAGGAGGGAAGAAGGCATCCCCTTTGTATGGGGCATACCTGACACAGTGAGTTAATGCCTTTATTAATTAGCCCAGCAAATGGGCTTACTGCCTCTTTCATTTGGTTGTGTCAACAAAGTCTTCCTGAATGGCATTGGAACAACAGGCTGCAGGCTGTGAAGGTATGTGTGTATATACCAATTATTCATAACTGGGCACTGCTCAGAGTATTGCACCGAATCGACAGTCAGCTGGGCTGATATCTTAGTTGATGAGGCAGTGAGATTCAGAACCTAAGAAAGGAGCTTTGGTTTTCATACTTCGGCAATTTGAACTAGAACTCCTGTGGAAAGTGAGACGGTGAATTCACAAGTGGAGAGCTCTATTTCCACAAAGAGCTAGAAGCAGGGAACACATTTAGCCAAAGGTGTGAAGATGTAAAAGGGCTTTAAACTATGAACAACAGTTTTCTGTACACTGTAGAATGAAGAGTATATTTTAATCATTAGCATAAATAATTTTATAATTTAAATATTTGACTTCCTTGGGAAAGTTTTTTCTGTACTTCTGGATGAAGATAGTTATATATTATTTCTGTGCTACATGAAGTGATATCAAGGCAGTATGTGTGATTGCATTCCATTTGCTAGTTATAAACTCCTGATTTTTATGTGCATCAAGTAAGCCCTTTGTCCTCAAATAGTATCCACCTATTTAATTAATGACACAAAGAGATTTAATCAGAAGCACTTCAAATTGACTTATAAATGCTTAAATAATAGGAGGGAGAGAAAAATATCTTTTCCATGAGAAAGATTCTGAATCTGTGCTTTAGAAACCCTTGCTGTTAGAAATTTACTTTTTCCTTAACCACATCCAATCCTTTGCTTTTGATGTGAACTTTTAGCTAAGGAAATTTATGTAATTAGAGCCTGAGAAGTTAAAATTGACTTGGAGTTTCAGATGTCTAGTTCACTTTCTGATTTTTTTTTTTTAATCTTGGAGCAAAGCATTAGCGTAGTGGTTGAGAGTATGAACTTTTTATGCTAGAAAGACAGTTTGAATCTACTACTTTTTCGTAGCTGAAGCAACTCATTCAACCTCTCTGATCCTCAGTCTCCATATTTGTATTATTAGGATTAAAAGACTAATTATTTCTTAGATTTTATGCAAAATAAATGAAACAATGCTTGTGCTCCATCCATCAATGTTAGCAATTTCATCAATTGTGATGCTTTACTTGCAATTAATAAAAAACACAACTCAAACTGACTAAAATACTAAAGGGAATTTATTGACTCACATATCTGGAAAATCTGGAGGCCATCTCAGTGGTCAAATCAAGTCATAAGAATCTGCTATATTTCTGTGTCTCCATCTGGCCTTCCCCATTATTAACTTTATCTCAGTTTAATTCCCCTCATGATCCCAAGATGGCTGCCAGTGCTCCCACAGCTGGATACATGGTTCCTTATTCTCATCCAGGAGGAATAACTTTTCCAGTATTCTCCAACTAAACCAAAGATTTACCTTGATTGGAAGAGTTTAGGTCACATCCCCAACCAGTGGCTGAGCCAGTCACTGTAGTCTGGGGGTTAAACTGGCTGGACATTCTTCACCCCTGAACTTGGGAGAAGCAAGTCAGCTTCCCACAGTCCACTGGTTATCAAGAGGAAATTGAGAGCTATTAGGAAGGGGAAAGCTAGAAACATCTACTTGAAAGGTGATCAGTATATTTCACCATTGTGATCACTGTTATCTAGGCACCATGGAGACAGCTGTCACTGACTAGACAGGAAGTTATCTGCGTCCCTGGGTGGGTTCAGAGAACACTTCATGTTGTGCTCAGTCGTGTCCAACTCTTTGCGACCCCATGGACCGTAGCCCCAGGCTCCTCTGTCTATGGGATTTTCCAGGCAAGAATACTGGAGTGGGTTGCCGTTTCCTTCTCCAGGGGGATATTCCCAACCCAAGGATCAAACCCAAATCTCCTGTGTCTCCTGCACTGGCAGGTGGATTCTTTACTACTGAGCCACCAGGGAAGCCCGGGTCCCACGGAGAGGGCTATCATTGCCCAGCAGGAAGTTATCTGTGTCCCTGGGTTGGCTCAGGGACCACTCATAGCCCCCAAGCTTGTTAAAATTGCTGTGAGAAGCAGTGTAATTTCAGGAAAACAAAACAAAGCAAAAACACATAAGTCTCCTGCCAACGTGAATAGTATATAATTCTGTAATAAGTCAAAGACTCCCGATGCTGAATACTACTGAGAACCTTTTGGCAATTTTAGATTATTGGCTTAATGCTAAGCTGTAAGGAAGTTTTTTTTTTTTTGAATTAGAAATAATACCTAACATCATTATTATCCACTCATATGATAGACATCATGTTTTTGGCAGTTTACTACTTTTTTGCAAATAGTACTGAAAAAGCAAATTGTTGTATGCTTTGCTCTAACAATTGGAATGCTTGAAGAGTATCAATTAATTGAATAATTTAAGCTTATAATTTTCATTATGTTTAGCTATTACATTCTAAGCTATTATATTCAACTCTGGATGATTTCTAGGATCTACAATTTATCCATAGCAGATCCTGCTCTAGCATGTATTAATCCAGTAGATTTTATTTATTTATGGAAAACCCTCAGAAAGTTATCTTTCTCTATGACAGACTTGTGTACTGAGTAAATAAAATTAACAGTCCTCCTGTGGTGTGACATTTTAGAATTGTAAATCTCACAAGCAAATGTAAAAGCACATTTCAAAAGGAAACAGAAGTGTGTTTTTGATTCCTCGTCTTTATTATTCAGGCCTCGGCCCACAGCCCTCTCACCCACTGTTGGTAAGAATAACTGAGAATGACATGCTTTCCTCACCAAACTGTACTCCAGGGAGAGCATTCCAATTCATGGGCAAATGATTCTGAAGGTCTGTGAAAACAGAGCAACCTCAGTATTTATCCCTGACACATGACTTCCTACAACTGCTCAGACTTTTCTCCTGTAAAGCACTTTCTTTGTGAGTTCTTCTTAAAGCCTCAACTATTTTAGGTATGAATCTATTTTTCACATTATCTAGTTTATGTCCTTATCTGTAATCAGGCTCCCATTTTAAGCACACAAAGGCAAGACTGAAATATTACATGTTCAACTAAGTGTTTTGCACATATTATTAATTGTTTATTTAAATAATCTCCACAACTCTATCAGGTAGGAACCATTTTTATCCCCTTTTTAAGGTAAGAACCTAAGCTACTGAATGATAGAGAATTTTTTTTTTTAATTGACTGGAATCTGCTGTCTTCTGAAAGCAAGAAGGAAATTTGGAAGTAATATAGATCAATCTCCTCTTTCGACAGATGAGGGCTTGAGGGTCAAAGAGAATAGGTTATTTGCTGGAAGTAAAGTTAGTTTTATGGCGGTGAAGGAAGAAAAACCCAAGTCTGGTGACTTAGAGCCTAATGTGTGGTAATTGGGAACATCCTTCTCAGTTACCTGTGGGTAAAATATTTGCAGTGGCTCTACTCTGAAATTATTTTTATTGAACATAATTAATGTGTAACAGTATCCGTTAAATACATCACCCCCAGTTACCTGTGAAATGAGAGAAGGGCAAGGGGCTGCTGCTGAGGTGGGTTAGGTGAATCAGTAACTGACATGCCTTCTTTGAGGTGTATCATTATACTTGCTAAGCAAAGACCAAATTAGAAGGGTTGCCCCCATCAAACACTAGGTTATCTACACAAAAGAATTAGCTGTATGTAAGCTTTTTTAAAATTAAGCTTATTGTTTTAGAATAGTTTTAGGTTTGCAAAAAAATTATGAAGCTATTTTAGGCTTACAAAAAAATTATGAAGCTAGAAAGGATTTTCATATACCTCATGCCTAACTTGCCCTGTTGCTACTGTCTGACGTTGATATGGTACATTTGTCACAACTAATGAACCAATATTGGTCCATTAATATGAGCTAAAGTCCATCCTTTATTCAGACCTTATTTTCACGTAAAATCCTTTATGTTCCTGGATCACATCCAGGATGCCACGTTTTATTTAGCTTTCATGTCTCCTGAGGCTTCTCATGACTGTGTCAGTTTTTCAGGCTTTTCTGGTTGTTGATGACCTTGACAGTTTTGAGTCCTGTAGGTCAGATGTTTTATAGAATGTCCTTCAGTTTGAGTTTTTCTGATGTTTTTCTCATGGTCAGACAGAGGTTATGTGCTTTGAAGGAAGACCGCAGAGGTAAAGTAGCATTCTCATTGCAAGCCATCAAAGGAGCCCTTGATCCCCTGGTTGAGATAGTACTGGCTAGGTTTCTCTAAACTGTACTCTTTGGAAGGAGGGCACTGTGAATGCCCCAGACTTATGAGGTGGTAACTAACATCCTTAAAGAGCAGTAACTATATGAATTATTTTGAATTCTTCTGTACTGTAGACTTAGCCGTTCTTCCTCATCAATTTATCTATTTATTTATACAAATCATGTACTTATATCAGTATGGAATCATGGATATTCATTGTATCAGATCAGATCAGATCAGTCACTCAGTCGTGTCCGACCCTTTGCGACCCCATGAATCTCAGCACGCCAGGCCTCCCTGTACATCACCAACTCCCGGAGTTCACTGAGACTCACGTCCATCGAGTCAGTGATGCCAATTCATTGTATACCTTGAGTTATAATCCAATACGGTGTTATTTATTTTGTAGCTTGAAAACTCTTTTTCTGCAGGGTTTTCAAAGATGGTAAATAATTAAAGGAAATCACAGTTTTCACTGAAGGCTACGTTGTGCCACGTTCTGAGACAGTTCCATGTTTGTGCTTTGCTTATACCTGTGAGGAATACCATGCTATTTGCACAAGTGAGTGCGCAAGATCCTGTTTCAGCCACAGCTGGTGTGCACCTGTGGCCATGAGATTGTTTAAGCGGAAAAATTACGCATGAGTTTCATATTGAACTCGTATGTAAATGAGAGCGGTACATTGATGTGCTTTGCCCAGTGTAAAGGTGTTTATCAAAGCAAATTTATAAAACTCCATTCCATAGAATCCCTAACACTGTTTTCAAAGAGTAAAAGCAGCAGAGAATAGTATTATTTTTTAAGTCTTAATTATTAGAACAGTACATACCATCCATTTGTAGAAAGTTTGAAAATTTCTGAAAAATAAGAGGAAACTAAAATTACCTTTAGTCTCATTCACAGACTAGCCTGCTTATGTGTTGTTATATTTCCTTCCTTTTTTCCATTATCTAGGTATATTTAGCCTAGTTAATTTCATTTTGTATGTAGTTTTGCATTATATTTTTCACCTCACTGTTTTTTCCTAAGCATTTGCTCATGTGTTTAAACACGGTCCGCAGGGACCATCTTAAGTGAATCAAGTAAGCAGAAGAGATCATAGTCTGAGAGCAGGCAGGAGGTGATTGCAGTCTGCTAGGCAGAAGATAATTATGGTGTAGAGTAGAGCGGTAGAAAAAGTTGACCAAAGAAACATGTTCAAAATATAATTGTTAGGACTTCACCATTGCCTGCTTGGGTCCAAGTATCACTGGTGCTAGATTTATACCTCAAACCCATATCTAGAGCAGAAAGGAGAAACAGCAGGTCAAAGAAATAGAGGACTTCTCATTTTTATGCCATGAAACACCTCTTATCTTGTTTTCCTATGTTAGCATTTAAACTTTAAGTGCAACACTGTCTCCATGAGAGTCTTTGAAGGAAAAGAATATGTGCAAACATCTTTCTTTGTTCTCTATAACATTCACTTGGTGCTGGGGATCCAGAAGGGGATGAAAAAATAGTGAGTGAGTGAATAAATTAAATCCTGAATGAAGAAGATGAGGTGAACTTTGGGTATTTGGGGTATTGTGGGGAGGTGGAGATTAATTACCAAACTTTGCTAATTTTTTTTTTTTTTTTTTCAGAAAAGTTACTATCACCATGGTTTTCTTTCAAGAAAATCAAATGTTAGAATAAAAGACATAGTAGAGGTCATGCTATCTAGAGCTTTTTCAAGATACCTATGTAATTTTACCAGAAGGGACAATGGGACATTCAGACAAAGTTGATATCTGATAGAAACACTAAAATCTTACTTTGATTTAATAGAGTTCTGATAAAGGAACTCAAAAGTACTTGTAATTCACAGAAAAAAGTAAAAATTGTAGAATTATTCCAAAGGAAGGAGGAATATGCATTTAAGTCTGATAAGAAGGCATTTTTGTTTAATCATAAAAGCCAGTGAGGCTATGGATCTGTGTGTTGCAAGATTTATAGATGGGAGTACATGTAAACACTTAAAGTATTTTTGAGCAAAATCCCAAATGTTTAGCATCAATGTAACATCTGCTACACTACCTTCTCTCTCTGAGAGTGTTAGAATCTCAAAAGTTCAAATCCTCTAAAAGGAAATGTTTTCCTTTGCATATGCCCCAATTTTGGAAATAATAGAACTGGCCTAATCATTTTTAATACTTATTGGCACAAGAACTCATAGCAAGCTGGTATATTATGCCTTTGACAAGTCTTTTCTTTTTGAGGGTTTTTTTTTTGTTTTTGTTTTTTTTTTTTTTAACAGATAATCCTGCACTTTTTAATGCAACTTGTTTTTTTAGGGGGACGAAAGAATGTACTTGGGAATTCACCAAAAGACAAAAGGTCAGAAGAGTTTATACAAATAAAATCTGTCTTTCTCTCAGGTCTCACAAGTATTATTTTGCTGAAATAGTAACAATAGCAGTCATTAATTAGCATCATAGTCCTGAAAGTGGAAGAAGCAAACCAAGCAGAATCTGCTTTCTAATCTCTGTGCTGTGTGTGATCAGCCACTTCAGTCACATCTGACTCTTTGTGACCCCAGGGACTGTAGCCCACCAGGCTCCTCTGTCCATGGGATTCTCCAGGCAAGAATACTGGAGTGGGGTGCCATGCCCTCCTCCAGAGGATCTTCCCAACCCAGGGATCAAACCCTCCTCTCTTACATCTCCTACTTTGGCAGGCAGGTTCTTTACCACTAGTGCCACCTGGGAAGCCCAATACATACATAATGTATATTACTATTTTAAAAAATCAAGAAAAATCATCTTTGCATTAAGTTACATGATTTTTTTTTTAATTTTCACAGAGTCTCTTTTTATTTTATTTTTTTAGGAAGAGGAAAATTAGGGTCATAGACCTCAACAAATTTTCCCTCTGCCTCAGAGCACCTTAATAATATAACTAGGTCTTGGATACAGGACTTTGTGTTCTGATTCCTGTCATCTTTTTTCTATTTTATGATAGCTCTTTTCATCGCCTGCCCCCAGTAGCTACATATATTCAAATAATTTGTTAATTTGCAAAGTGTTTTTACATATTTTATCTCATAATCAAAACAGTCCTTTGCATGGAATTTTATCCCATTTTCAAGATTAGAGGGGAAAAAAGACAAAAGAATAAATATCTTTGGCTGAAATTAAATAGTTGATATCAAACCTGCCCTTTCATCATCAGAATTTGCCTCTTGTAACACAAAGGTTGGTTACAGGGTCGAATTACAAAAGGAGTGGTCTGTACAAGAGGGTTGGAAAAAGGAATTTTATTTGCTTTCCTTTGGTTCCGATTATTTTATATACTGAATGTGTAGGTGGAAAGGCCATCTGTGGTAATGCAGCGATGCTGCAGAGAAACAATTAGTGGATGAGTCAAGGGTGAGAAACCAGTGTTGTGTGAGTCCCAGCAAAGATGCTTGGGGAGGACTGAATTTCATACTTTTTCAGGAGAGTGAAATATTGCTACTTTAGAGGGCCCTGAAAATGTATAAGTTCATTGGGTTCGATTTGGGCTATTATGAAGTCTAAATCCCAGAATTAAACCCAGGGTTGTAGTTCAGTTGAAAAACAAACCAGAGAGGTACCATTTCACACCAGTCAGAATGGCTGCTATCCAAAAGTCTACAAGCAATAAATGCTGGAGAGGGTGTGGAAAATGGGGAACCCTCTTACACTGTTGGTGGGAATGCAAGCTAATGCAGCCACTATGGAGAACAGTGTGGAGATTCCTTTAAAAACTGGAAATAGAACTGCCTTATGACCCAGCAATCCCACTGCTGGGAATACACACTGAGGAAACCAGAATTGAAAGAGACACGTGTACCCCAGTGTTCATCACAGCACTGTTTACAATAGCCAGGACATGGAAGCAACTTAGATGTCCATCAGCAGACAAATGGATAAGAAAGCTGTTGTACATATACACAATGGAGTATTACTCAGCCATTAAAAAGAATACATTTGAATCAGTTCTAATGAGGTGGATGAAACTGGAGGCTGTTATACAGAGTGAAGTAAGCCAGAAAGAAAAACACCAATACAGTATACTAACGCATATATATGGAATTTAGAAAGATGGTAACAATAACCCTGTATGTGAGACAGCAAAAGAGACACAGATGTATAGAACAGTCTTTTGGACTCTGTGGCAGAGGGATGGGGTGGGATGATTTGGGAGAATGGCACTGAAACATGTATACTATCATATAAGAAACGAATCGCCAGTCCAGGTTCGATACAGGATCCTTGAGACTGGTGCACTGGGATGACCCGGAAGGATGGTATGGGGAGGGAGGTGGGAGGGGGGTTCAGGATGGGGAACATGTGTACACCCATGGTGGATTCATGTTGATGTGTGGCAGAACCAATACAATATTGTAGAGTAATTAGCCTCCAATTAAAATAAATAAATTTAAATTAAAAAAAAAAAGCCAAAACAAAAACAAACCAGAGGAACAGCCTTTTCTGCTTAGTTTATCTTTCTGGTTGCCTGAATGCTAACTTGTTAAGTCCTGTTGGCACATATCACAGTTAACCTGGGACAGTTTTGTTTATGCCTCTTTATGCCTTACAGTTGGTAGGGGCACTCCCTTTTGCTCATTTAAAGTGTTCCAGTTGGAATGATAGATTATGTGGTTACCTTTACTGTAAGCCTTTCCCCCAGTTCTTGTTGAAAATGTTCATGGAAACACTAAGTTTTCCTTGCTTGGTAACTGCAGGGCAATGCCCTTGTTGGAGCTCTGTCTGGGTGGGGAGCTGGCATCACAGGGGCATTTGTATGTGAACATCCATGACCACTTTAGGGTACCGGGGAGGGAGATTTGGAAGGCACGGGGCCATTTCTATCTCTCTGCAGCTTCTCTGCCGTCCACTCTCTCCCATAGCACTGTTCTCTGGCAATGCGTGGATTTCCCATGTTACCTGGCTGCTTTCTCGTTTCTCTGCTTCTTTTGCTCATTTTTGTTGCTCTTTTATTTTCCCATTCTATTCTATTGTCAGAGCCAAGTGCTCACTTCAGCTGTCTCTCCCCAAGGGAGTTGAGAAGGGTGATTGGGAGTCAGAGAGAGAGAGAAGAATCCAGAGCAGCCTGCCCTGGCCTCCCAGCTGCTCTGGGCCTTCGGCAATGGAAGTTCATCGATCTTTTACTCTCCTGCCCAGCGGTTGGCATACTGTGCTTTGGTTAGTTGATCTGTCTGAATGTCCTCCTATGAAGTTATAGTCTACCCTCTCTTTTTTCCACCTCATACTTCATCATAGTTATAGCACCTGTTTTCTAATTTGGGGTCATCTGTAGGCCTTCATGACCTCTCCAGTCCTTGATCGCCTCCTAAGTAACTTTAGCAGGCACGTTCAACCCCTTTCTGAGCTTGATCCAGACAACCTTTGCCTAATAACAATTTTGCTGTCTAACCACCTATCACTGACCAGCCTATTCATTGTCTGCCTCTAGTTTAGGTCTCCAGCTCTAATCAGCTGTGAACAAGGGGCAGGGAAGTTCTGTGTACATAGACTCAAGCATAAGCTGTCCCATTAGGTGGGGCTGTGGGTAGACAGGCCCTCTGACCAGCATCTTTAGTGGAGGATGCCCATTGGTTGGCACAAATTTTCCTCATTCTACGTAGTTTCACTTTCTGAAGTTGCTGAGTTGAGCTCTAACTAATTATAATGTCCCCTTGACAAGTGAATCCTTGAGCTTCACTGAACTTTGAATATTCCAGTGACTTCTGAGTTCTGTTTTTGACAAATTAAATTTTAAAAACCTTTTATTTCCATTTAATGGTGATTTCACTGTGCTAATTTTGCTAATATCATAGAAACTAGGAGAGATGACTACGTGTGTTGAACAAGATTCATCACAGCAGAGCTGCAAAGAAATAAAAGCTTTACTGGGGGTCTTAGAATTGCAATTTGGGAGACACAGATTCAAGTAGGAGTCAAAAATGTGTTCCAAGGAGGAGAGGAAAGGCAGAGTTTTATAAAGGCCAACTTTAGGTGTGTGAAAGTTGCAAAGGTTGCAAAATTTGTTTTGAAAGAATTATGGTTGGTGCTGGCAAGCTGAAGCTGTTCTTATCTATACATATTTGATTGCTAAAGGCTATCACTAGAGGGAGGTGGAAGTCTTGTTTTATGCCAAGTTGCAGGTTTTCTCGCAATGTCCTTGGAATATTTGTGGTTTGGAGCAGTTCAAAAGTTTATCCTGCCACCCAGTGAGGGCAGGCTTAAACCCTGCTTCCTTAATGGTCTCTTGGCTCCATTTTAAATAGCTCTCTTGGCAATACCAACTCCATTTTGAAGTCCCTTTTTCCACAGTAGAAACTGGTAATACTAAGTAGAAGTCTTCAAGGATACCTCTTGATATACTTGATAAGGTTCCTAAATTTTAGAAGTCAAAAATGGCAAAGCTTTCATGAACTTTTCTACTTTCATGAAGTGGATTTTGTGGATAGACACAGAGCTACACTAAGCCTGAAACAGCTTAACTCATCTACAGTCCAGTGGGCATATGGCTGTACTAGGAACATCCAAGAAAATCTCCCCAAATGCAGACGTACTTCTTTTCTGTGCACTGCTGCAATAACTATTTCCTCTTGATAAGGATCAAGCATGCCCAGATAACACAGTAACCCCACTTTGAATTCATTAGTACCATTATGTCTTCTGGTGGAAGCTTTCTTCTGTTCAGGAAAAGGTCTTCTAAGCAGCAGAACTCAAAGTCACAGCGACCCTTTGTGGATTCCTACATATATTCTGCAAGTGTTTCATGATACAAATTTTAAAAGTCTGGAAATTCTTTGTATATAAACTTCCTCAAAGATATGCTTTTAGAACCGGCACAATGGCACAATGGGTCAAGCTAGGGTGCAAATTGAAATCATCAGAGGATCTGTAAGAAAAATATTGATAGCGGAGTCCCACCCCCTCAAAGTTTCTGGGTGCTTACTCAAAACCCTTGAGGTTGAGAACCACTAGTTCATATAAAACAGTTTGGTATGAGGAAATTAGACATCACATGCATGGCAACTGTTCTAGTTCAAGCAAGCCAGGAACATTAGAGGGAGAGTTTCTTTAAAAATGGTGCCTTGATGGAGTAGAAGACGTGGATGCTTCCTTTCACATTCTCATGGTCCCTCTCTTCCACAATCTCGTTTTGACTTTCCTGCAAATGACCCGACAAGGTTACACTTTTATACTTATGTTATAGTTTTCAGTTTCAGATATTGAATCTGTTTTTTGGCTTCAACAGTCCCAAAACTTAAACTGAGGATTATTGTAGAAACCTCCTAAACATCCAAGTGTGCCTAGAACTCCAGATTTGAAAATTTAAGCTTACTTCTTTTACATTCCCACCAAAAGTATACAAGGGTTATTTCTTCTTTCTGTCTTCACTAGCATTTACCTTTTTTTTTTTTTTTTCATAGTACCCTTTCTAACAGGCATAGTTTTGTTTTTCAGGTCCCTGATAATTAGCAATGTTGAACACCTTTTCATGTTCCTGTTGGGCATTCATATGTCTTCTTTGGAGAAATATCTATTCACATCCTTCAGTTCAGTTCAGTCACTCAGTCATGTCTGACTCTTTGTGACCCCATGAACTGCAGCACCAGACCTCCCTGTCCATCACCAACTTCCGGAGTTTACCCAAACTGCCCGTTAAGTCAGTGATGACACCCAACCATCTCATCCTCTGTCGTCCCTTTCTCCTCCTGCCCTCAATCCCTCCCAGCATCAGAGTCTTTTCCAGTGAGTCAACTCTTCGCATCAGGTGGCCAAAGT
Organism: Tragelaphus eurycerus; assembly: GCA_935064755.1. Lineage (NCBI taxonomy): Eukaryota > Metazoa > Chordata > Mammalia > Artiodactyla > Bovidae > Tragelaphus > Tragelaphus eurycerus. The sequence goes on from CAKXYN010000014.1 coordinate 185,708, forward strand.
ATTGGAGTTTCAGCTTCAACATCAGTCCTTTCAATGAACACCCAGGACTCATCTCCTTTAGGAGGGACTGGTTGGATCTCCTTGCAGTCCAAGGGACTCTCAAGAGTCTTCTCCAGCACCACAGTTCAAAAGCATCAATTCTTCGGTGCTCAGTTTTCTTTATAGTCCAACTCTCACATCCATACATGACCACTGAAGAAACCATAGCCTTGACTATATGGACCTTGCTCATTTTTAAATCAGTTTTTTTTTTTTTTTTTTTGCTACTGAATTGTATGAGTTCCTTATATTTTATGTATTAACCCATTACCAGATACATGGTTTACAGACCTTTTTTCTCATTCCATAGGTTGTATTTTCATTTTGTTGTTTCCTTTGCTAGGCAGAAGCTTTTTAAGTTGACGTTGTCCCACTTGTCTATTCCTGCTTTTACTGCCTGAGTTTTTCATGTCATATCCAAAATTATTACCAAGACCATTGTCAAGGAGCTTTCCCCTATATTTTCTTCTTGAAAATTTATAACTTCAGATCTTGCACTGTTATTAATTCATTTTCAGTTGATTTTTGCATTTGGTATAAGATAAGGAGAAGGCAATGGCAACCCACTCCAGTGTTCTTGCCTGGAGAATCCCAGGGATGGGGGATCCTGGTGGGCTGCCGTCTGTGGGGTCGCACAGAGTCGGACACTACTAAAGCGACTTAGCAGCAGCAGCAAGGGCTTTATTACAGTCTTCTGTATGTGGATATACAGACTTACCAACAACTTTCATTTAAGACGCTGTCCTTCCCCTACTTTATATTGCTGATGCCCTTATAGAGGATTGGTTGACTGTGTGTGTGTGGGTTTATTTCAGGGTTTTTATTCTGTCCCATAGACCTGTTTGTTGGTATTTTTGTTGGTGTCATCCTGCCTCAGTCACTACAGCTATGGAGTGTAGTTTGAAATCAGAAAGTGTGATGCCTCCAGCTCTGTTCTTCTTTCTTAAGGTTGCTATGGGTATTTGGGGTCTTTCATGGTTTCATATGATTCAACAGCTCCACTTCTTGGTACTTATACAAAGGAATTTAAATCAGAACCTTAAAGAGACATGTACTCCCATGTATATTGCAGCATTATTCACAATATCCAAGATATGAAAACAGCCAAAATGTCCATTGTTGGATAAAGAAAATTTGGTATATACGTACAATGGAATATTATCCAACCTTAGGAAAGGAGGAAAACCTGCCATTTGCGACAACGTGAATGGACCTGGAGAGCATTGTGTGTGCACTCAGTCATGTATGACTGTTTGCGACCCCATGGACTGTAGCCCACCAGCCTCCTCAGTGGGTTTTTCTAGGCAAGAATACTGAAATGAGTTGCCATTTGCTCCTCCAAAGGATCTTCCCAACCCAGATAGTGAACTCACATCTCATGTGTCACTTGCATTGGCTGGTGGATTCTTTACCACGAGGGCCACCTGGGAAACCCAGAAAGCATTATGCCCAGTGAAAAAAGTCAGTCACGGAAAGACAAATACTATATGACTTCACTTATATATAAAATCTCGGAGAAGGCAATGGCACCCCACTCCAGTACTCTTGCCTGGAAAATCCCACGGACGGAGGAGCCTGGTAGGCTGCAGTCCATGGGGTCACTAAGAGTCCGACACGACTGAGCGACTTCCCTTTCACTTTTCACTTTCATGCATTGGAGAAGGAAATGGCAACCCACTCCAGTGTTCTTGCCTGGAGAATCCCAGGGATGGGGAAGCCTGGTGGGCTGCCGTCTATGGGGTCGCACAGAGTCGGACACAACTGAAGTGACTTAGCATAGCATATATAAAATCTAAAATAGTAAAACTCATAGAAGCAGCGAGTAGAATGGTGGTTGGCAGGGACTATGGGAGGAAGAGAGAATGGGGAGGTAAATGTCAAAGTGAACAGAATTTCACTGCAGGATGAATAAAGTCTGGAGTGCTACTCTCTAGCATATTATCTATAAGTAACAGTACTGTATTGCATACTTAAAATATTCTAAGATGGTAGACTTCATGTTAAGTGTTCTTACCACACACATAGATATACACTCACATATACATACAAATAATAATCAGAACAATAAAAAGGTGGGAGGAACCTTTGGAAGGGGATGCATGTGGTTTTTTTGGCCTTGATACTGGTGATGGTTTCACAGATGTCTACCTATTCCCAAACTCATGGAGTTGTATAAATTACAAATGTACAGCTTTGACATATCAATCACACCTCAATAAGGTGGTTAAAAAATAGCAACGTCTGTCTAAATGTGGGACATGGCAGTTTAGTGAGAGGGAGGGAATATTTGAATTTCCTGTAATAGTCACTAGATAAATGTTGAATCTTAAAAAGAAAAAAAAAGGTTTGTTTTAGAGCTGTGTATGTGCCTAGTACTTCAGACACATCTTTCCTAATATGTCCTTATATTTGAGAACTTATATATTTGAAAAAGATGCTTTATACCCATAAAAACTGTGTTTCTAATATCCCTCCATAGCCCAGTTTTCTTCTTGGTACCATTTCAATGAGCCTGAGGGGAGATGTATCTATAGCTCTAAGTTCTTGACTTTCTTTTTTCCAGGAATGGGGGTATCCTTACAGGTTGAACCAGAGGTGGCCTGGAACCTGCAGTTCCTCTCTTTGCTGCTCTCTTCCTGACACCACCAGTCTCCCAGCAGCTCAGCTCAAACTTCCTTGTGACTCATCTGCCCTTTTCCCGTATCTCCTCCATCTTGTCAGTTGACAATTCAGTTGACCGACTCCCTTCAATATCTCTCAAAATCATCCTTTATTCCCATTACCACCGACCAGATCAAGTCCTTGTAACTTAAACTGTCGTAAAACCTTTAAAATAATTCCGGTATCCACAGGGTTTCTCTGCTCTCATCCAACCTACACAGAGGAAAGGCTGAGTTTTGTTCCTCTCTGAAATCTAGTCACATTACCCAGAGCAGGAAACATAAAAGACAGGCAGTAAATGTTTGTTCAGTGAGTCCTGGCTATGTTGCTTCTCTCTTCAAGAGCCTGTGAGAGTTTCCTGTTGCCCACAGTTGGAAACTCTGCTCAGGCTGGCATGACTGAACATCAGTCTTCCTTTCTACCTTATTTCTCACACAATCCATTGATGCACCCTCTTGTGACTACTCAGTGTTGGGCTCGTGTTGCCATCCCCATCCTCCCTTCTCCTAGATCTTTCTTTGTCAAGTCTTACTCCTGTTTTCAAACTGCTCTATCATCACTGCTATGAAGCTGCCTCAGATTCTTTTCCCATAATAATTGGTCTTTCTTGCCTGCTCTCCCAGTGACTTAATGACTCCATTATATTATAGTCTGTCTTTAATCCTACCTCTTGAGTGGACATGGTTTAAGTGTAATGGTAATCAATTGTTAATTTTGGCTTAGAGCAGTGTATTGAGAAGGACTCTCTTGACTAAAGGTGCTGAAACAGATGAGATGCCATCCATGGACACAGGAGAGGAGAGAGGCCAAAGTACCCATGGAGTAGCCTGATTTGTCACAGATCTCCATGTATGCGTCTGCTCAGCTGGGTCTCGCAATCCTAAAGACATCTTCTATCTTATAGTCTCCATCACACTTTATGCTCAGATCCTTAAACTTTTAACATCAGAGAACAGTGTGTTTATAATCTAAAATGGCAAGTTTTGAGATATAATGTGATAATGGATAAGAGATACATAAAATGTTATATATCTCTTTATATAAATGACCATATATAAAATGAAATGGTCATTGGAGGGACTGATGTTGAAGCTGAAACTCCAATACTTTGGCCATCTGATACGGAGAGCTGACTCATTTGAAAAGACCCTGATGCTGGGAAAGTGTGAGGGCAGAAGGAGAAGAGGATTACAGAGGATGAGATGCTTGGATGGCATCACCGACTCATTGGGCATGAGTTTGGGTAAACTCCCAGAGTTGGTGATGGACAGGGAGGCTTGGCATGCTGCGGTTCATGAGGTCGCAAAGAGTCAGACACAACTGAGCGACTGAACTGAACTGAATGAAATGGTAATTGAAGACTGGGCAGGAGTACATGGAGAACAAGATGGGGAAGGTGGTATACATCTGAAGAAAATGAAGTCAATTTCTTGGAGAGATATCTGCACTACCACCTTTATTACAGCATTATTCACAGTAGCCAAAATATGGAAATAACCTAAATGTCTGTCATAAGAGAAAGGGATAGAGAAAAAATGTGAGCTGTAAATACACACACACACACAGAATTGAATATTATTCAGGCTTTTAAAAGCCAATAAATATAAATCCAGCAAAGTTGTCTCATAACTAGGTGTTAAATTTTCAAACAGCAAAACTGGAAAACCTAGTGTAATTATAATTACCTTTCAGTTCAGTTGCTCAGTTGTATCCGACTCTTTGCTACCCCATGGACTACAGCACGCCAAGCCTCCCTGTCCATGACCAACTCCCAGAGCTTACCCAAACTCATGTCCATTGAGTCAGTGATGCCATCCAGCCATATCATCCTCTGTCGCCCCCTTTTCCTCTCACCTTCATTCTTTCCCAGCATCAGGGTCTTTTCCAATGAATGAACTCTTCGCATCAGGTGGCCAAAGTATTGGAGTTTCACCTTCAACATCAGTCCTTCCAATAAACATTCAGGACTGATTTCCTTTAGGATGGACTGGTTGGATATCCTTGCAGTCCATGGGACTCTCAAGAGTCTTTTCCAACACCACAGTTCAAAAGCATCAATTCTTTGGTGCTCAGCTTTCTTTATAGTCCAACTCTCATATCCATACATAACTACTGGAAAAACCATAGCTTTGACTAGATAGACCTTTGTTGGCAAAGTAATGTGTCTGCTTTTTAATATGCTGTCTAGGTTAGTCATAACTTTTCTTCCAAGGAGTAAACATCTTTTAATTTCATGGCTGCACAAGGTCCTTAATTTGCCCATGTAGTGTAATAAGCATTTTAAAATGTTAAACCAAACACTCTATAAATTATTCACTCTAAACTTCAAGAAACACTGAATAGAGCAATGAAATCTACAAAAATACACAGATATCTGAGCATTCAAACTTTTATGCCTCTAAAGTAACTAGAAGAGGATGCAGGGTGGGTAGAAAGTTTCTACTTTCCTATAGATTTTATTCCATTTTTTAGAAAGTAACTACATTTAATATTTGTTAGTGCATTTATTTTGAAACAGTATATATATAATAGAGCCTCAAGAAAGGCTCAGAACATAGTCTTTTACATGTTTGCTGGATTTTAATTTAAATCTTGCTTATTAATTAAACCCACATACAAACTGTTCTTTGAAAAGGCAGTCAGAAGGCGTTGGTTGGCTTCCTCTTACCAAGTGGGCATCTTCTGTGTGGTCCAGCGAAGGGCTATCACTCTTGCCATTTAGGCTAGATTCAAGACACTTCACCATAGTGCTGGAAATGTATTTTGAAGAAAGATGATATTTTTATCCACAAAACTTGAAAGTTGGTAACATTCAGTGCTGACTAGGGTATAGAAAATAGGCACTCATGCACTTTCAGTAGGAGTGTGAACAATTTAAACCTTTTTGGAAAAATGCATCCTATAAGAGAAATAAAAACACACGTTCTGTAGTGGCAAATACTGAAGCCAACTCATATGTTCATTAGGAAAATAATTGAAAGTATAGCTTTTGTGCACTGTGGAAAATTAGGTATCTCAAAAAAAAAAAAAAAAACCTAGATAGATCTCTATGTACTGATTTAAAAAGTGCCCATGATATTTCTAAGTTCAATAAATTGTGAAATAATGAACAAAATATAATACTTTGTTCACACAAAAACTGAAATCTAAAAGCCAGAATGGTATATAATATTTTACCTTACCCATGCATATCATTTGATGGTTCTGATGTTAAAGAATCTTCCAGCAGTGCAGAAGACCTGGGTTCGATCCCTGGGTTGGGAAGATCCTCTGGAGAAGGGAATGGCAACCCGCTCCAGTATTCTTGCTTGGAGAATTCCAAGGACAGAGGAGCCTGGTGGTTTATATAGTCCATGGGGTCTCAAAGAGTCAGACACAACTGACTGATTAACACTTTCACTTTCATCATTCCAGAAGTCAATGTTAGTCACTTTCACTTAGTGTGTATATATATATATATACACACACACACACATATATATATACTTCTGTATATTTATATTTATAGAAGTATATTTATATATATTAAGTTTTTTATTTTGGGTTATAAAAGCAATATTTAGAAGATGAAAATACTGTTGAACCTTGAGGAGGACTCCTGTTGGGTATAGAAAATACTTTTTAAATATTCTTACATTATGGGACATTGATTTCTTCAGTGGTTAACTTGTTGTTTTCAGTGGAATTGAGAATTAATACTCTAGACTTAAATTTCTATCCCATTTTTAATTTAAGCTTATTAATATTTTATTTCATTTGCATGAGCATATTATTTCCTCAGGTCAGATATCAACCCTATCCTAATTTCTTGATAGTTAGAAACCAGTAAAGATTTAATCAGAGAAGTCTGTGACTGAGCACGCATGCATGAGGCAAAGTGTGCATTTGAATCAGGTGGTGGTATTTTAATATTTTTAACAACTTGTAATAAATGTGACAATAAAATTCAGCATCAAAAGTTTTTTTAAAGTATGTTTATTTTTGAATTGGAAAAAAAAAAAGAATTTTCAATCATCTCAAACATGTAAAGAAAAGTAAGTTTTCCTACTGTACTCAACATGCCAGAAAATATAAAATATGATCTCTAAAGTTTTTGCTATATGTTTCTCTTATGATGTTTTAGTATACAGTTATTCCTCTTGCAAGTGCATTTGTTATTCAATGTCTAGTATATTGTTGCTAAAGAAATTCTATAGAGGTAGCCTTGCAGAGATTTTTTTTTGTTCTAAAAATAGCTTGTACACTTTTATTCCATAGAAAGCAGCATTAGGAACTTAGCCCTATTGAGAATTTATTTCTTGCAAGTACTGTCAACATTCTGGGTGAATTTATTTCTATATAATTATATCATATTTTATGTTGGGGCTAAAATAGACATGTGTAATCCATCAGTATGAGTTCCTTTGCATGGATAAATGAATCAACAAAGTCACCTGAATAAATCAGTTTCATTTTCAACTCAGTTTTGTGGAAGTCAACTGTTCTCACAAACCTTTATTCTCCATTCATCACTGACTGTATCTTTACTTCAGACACTATTTCTGTGTTAGTCTTCCTTGGTTGAATTATATGGGGCTTTCCATGGGAAATGTTTTTCACATTATATTTGTTGTTCTAATCTGAGTCAAAACAAGAATTCCTGTAACTACCGTGTCTTAATTTTGAGTCTAAAAGAATTTCATGAATTTCAAAACCTTCAGAGAACTGGGTGATGATGCTACTGGGTGAAATCACAAGATGATTTATTATATTGACTGTTTTTCAGAGTTTGCATTTAGCTATACATGGTCCCTCACAGGAGAAAATAGACATAATAAATTTAATTTTTGTATGTCTTTCTTGCTTTTCAGAAAATAAATACTGCTGGAACCAGTAATGCAGATGTCCCTTTGGCTGAGCCCGGAATGTACCAATTGGACATCACATTAAGAAGGGGTCAAAGTTTAGCTGCTCGAGATCGAGGAGGTAAGAACAGTGTCACCTGGAAGCTTATTCTCTGTATTTTTGACAAGCTTTGTTTTCCTTGTGGTTTCTTAAGTTAAAAAAAAAAGATCAACTGTAATATGAATTTTAGAAGTCTGGGTTCAGTGATGTGGCTCAAAATATCTGACGCCTGTGACCGTGGAGAAAGAGGTTATGGTACAAGTTTGAAAACTCTGGACTCATCCCAACGCAGACAGTGAGGTCCCTGTCACATTGCTAACAAGTTAGACCCTGCATTGTATATAATTAGTGACAGAGTCAGTTGAGTAGATGAGGCACACATTTGAAGCCATATTGGAATTCACCTTTTCACAGACCAGAAATTCTTTTTGCTGCATAGATTTGCTCCATTGAATCTCATAAAACTGCATCTCACCAAAACTTTAGAGATTCCCAACATGGGATTTCCTTAAACTTACTGGACCTGGCAATAATCCCATGATGGATTAACAAGATTTTGTAGGCATGATGAAAAGGAATACAAGGCAAATACTCTTTAGTTCCTGGATTGCATATCCCAAGTCCATCTCCTGATGAACTAGCTTGGGGTACATTAATTATTCCTTGAACCCTGATTAGGGACAGGACAAAAGGTAGACCTTAAACAGACTTTCTAACATCTTTTGCATGTTTCAAGCTTCTAGACGTGGAGATCTGAAGGCCCCGACGGCCCACATTCCTAAAGGAAACTGAGTGAATTTAACTCCTCCCGCTGAGAAGGAGGAGAGTCTCTTAGCCTCTAACTCCTTGTCAGATAATCCTGAGTGCTCCTGGCATCACAGGATCTCATTTTTTTCTTCTCCTACCCTAATTGACATCCACACTTAGGAAGTGAAAAGAAGCAAACAAGATCACAGCCGGTTAGTCATGTCTGACTCCCTGCGATCCCATGGACTGTAGCCCGCCAGGCTCCTCTGTCCATGGGGATTCACCAGGCAAGAATACTGGAGTGGATTGCCATGCCCTTCTCCAGGGTATCTTCCCAACCAAGGGATTGCCCCCAGGTCTCCTGCATTTGCAGGAAGACTCTTTACCATCTGAGTCACTGAGGAAGACCCTCCAATCTCTACAAACATAAAATAGAGAAAATGATTGATGTAGCAGTGGGGTTTTTAAGATTAGAAATGATACAAATAATAGATTTAAGTAAAAACTAGTAAATATCTGAATATTATTAATGAATGAAGGTATGATTAGAAAAGTTAGAATTTAAACACGGGGGAATTTTCATAATTAACCATCTGGTTGGCGGGCTATGGTCCATGGGGTTGCAAAGAGTTGGACACAACTGAGCAATGAACACTTTTAGTTTTTTCTCTTTTAGTAGCTGAAGACAAATATTTATGGAATTGAAATGGTCTCAAAAGAAGTTACAGTTAGCTTGGAGGAAAAAAATAATGCTATTAACATAGTATTTCACTATATATATATATAAATCATTTTTTCATCTTCAAAGCAATCTTAATTATATTACATCATTTGACCTAAAATGAAATTGAACCAGGCATCAGGTGATCAAAATTTTAGACCTTGATATGTCCTCCCAATAATATTAAATACATAAGCACATAATTGTTTATTGCAAATTTTTTGTAATTACAAAATCCCCATGAATAGAAGAGATGGTTAAATAAGCCTTAGTATATTTGCAGGATGAAATAATATGCAACTGTAAAATAAATCAGAAAAATCTCTACGAACTGATATGGAGTTACTGGATTTTTATTAAGTGAAAAGTCAAAGTGCTAAGAATAGGAACAGTATGAAATTTAGGTAAGAATGGAGTATAAGGGATTATGCATTAACTGTTCATTTCTTCAAAAAGAAATATCAGAAGTAAAATCCAGAAATGAATAAGACTGATAATATCTGTAAAAATATGTGTTTAGAATGTAGGATAGGAATGGGGTAAAAAGGGTAAGAAGAAGTTTACTGACATTTTCTTCCATGAACTTTCTTATATGATTCTAACTCTTTAACGACAGCAGTATTACAGAAAGAAATGAATGAGTAGATGGATGGATAAATTGATGATAGACTCCCACATCCTGGTTGATATTTAACCATAACCACACCTCAGGGGGATGGGGAATAAAACAACTAATCTAAGTGATTAAGTAAAATCATATTTGTATTATGCCCTGTAAAACTCAAGACAAAAAGAACTAGATATAACTAATGTACTTCAAACCATGATTATCAATTCTGAAACTACTTACTGAATATACTAGTAATGAACAACTAAGTAGATATATTGTAGATGAAAGAGCCACATTTCTTACTGTTGGAGAAAGAAGTGACATACATGGAATGGGAGAAAGCTAGGCTGTACCTTGCTGTGTTAGAAAGGTAGCCTTAGGAACTTATGGCTTCTTATATATACAGATACGAATTGAGATGGATAGGGGTGGGTATAATCTATCTGCTGAGGGGACCTAGAAGCCATCACAAAGGTGTAATGACAAAGTGGAAATCTGTACACTGTTGGCCCAGATCTTGGTTTCTAAATACAATTCCCCCAGAAAAGTAAGCAGGGCTCCTGGTGAAATGGTTGGTTGCGGATCTAGGGCAGGGAAAGTACAAGACAAGCCTAGGACATTTTGCAGTGCCAAAAAATAAAGTACTCAAAAATGGATGGCAGAATGTCAAAACGAAATAGGACCCAACTTAAAGGCGTTCCTGATGATCAAAGCTGGTACATTTCAGCAACAAAATAAATAGTGGTAATAATAAGTTATAACACATAGAATAATATAGATGTCTATGAGCTCCTGGATAACTGTGTATCATGATAAATACATAATTGAATAAATAAATAAGTGTGGGATAAGGTAAAGCTTTTCCTTATGGTGGAATTCTAATAAACAAATGTAGATGTGAAAATAGGAATAGGAGGTCATCACTGTAATAATTATCATAGGCTATAATCATCCACTGATGCTAAAATTGTTATTTAGACTCTTGGTCACGTCTGACTCTTCATGACCCCGTGGACTGTAGTCTGCCAGGTTCCTCTGTCCATGGGATTTCCCAGGCAAGAATACTGGCGTGGATTGCCATTTCCTTCTCTGAGGATCTTTGTGACACAGGGATTGAACCTCTGGAAAAGGTTACTTTTCAGTAGAAAAACTTGGAAGACATCCTTTTAACCAAGTGCAAAGTTAACATCAGCAGTAATGAGACCAACAGACATAATGGACCTCCTGATCTGATGCGTTGGGAAAGATACATCCTGTCCGTGGCCTTCTTGTCAGCAATGCATAAAGTCAGTGTCATCCTGAGAAAACATCAGGCCAACTCTGGCAACTTATGATGCCAGTAATCTGAGCTACTTAGCAGCTGTCCTTTGGGCAACGCACGCACCACCTTGTTCCACCATTCACGTGTTCACAGATGTGAGTCTGGATGGCATCATCTGTTTACCACTGTCTTTCTTGTAGTAGCAAATTATTCTCTCTAGACATCTCTGTCCAAAATAGGAACTTTTTAAAGATAAAATGAGATGACCATGTTCCTAAGAAATAAAGGAGAGAAAATACTACTTTACCAAAGTGTTTAAGACTAAAGACTTAAGACTAAAGACTAAAGACCAAAGACTATCCCAAAGTGTTTAAAATGCAAACTCTATCCCAGCTTCACTGTCTTACTCACTTGCCTGACATTTATGAAGTTTTTATTTGGTAGATATGAGAGGAGATATATAAACAGAGGAAACAACCTGAGTTAAGTTTGGGATTGATTAAAATATCATAGATTCACCTGTAAATAACAGATGATGTTAAACATATGATTGGATAGATAGCACTAGGACATGTATATATGATAATTAGGTGGAGATGGGTAGTTCACAGTGAGAAAACAAGTGGGGAAACACTATGGTCTTATGGGAATATAGTTTCAGGATTATGAATGTGAAACTAGAGAAGGAAAGGAAAATGGGAGAGCTGCTGGTTCAGGGAATGTCAAATAGCGTCTGAGATAAATTGGGTGAGGGAGTTCAAAAAATTATTGCCATTTTCAGACTAAATGATGGCTGGGCACCTTGTGGATTTCAGGGAAATGTGACTATAGGCAAAAATATTTGTGTAACTGTTAGAATCAGCAGAGATTTCACTCTCTTGTTATTTATTACATTGATGTCCTCACCTTCTGCCCAGCAAACCCCAAATGCCTGTGTCTTCCATGTCCCCTGTCACCCTTGCATGAAATAATAGAAGGGAAAACTCATTTCAACCATCCCCGTGGTCACTGGAAGGTTGTTTGAACTTTATATCAGAATTTTTGTACATAGTGGGGCACTGAGCAGTTGTAACTGGCCATCCTTCTTCCACTTTTATAACCTGTTTTATAGAACAACCAGATAGCTCTGGGGAGTGCTGCTACTTTTTCCTACATTTTATTATACTTGCTTTGACAGCCTCATGGACCAGAAAGCACGTGACCTTGGAGAGTCTGTCATACAAAATTTCAAAGCCAATCTCCACATTTTATTACCTTTGGGACTGAGTGAAATGTGCAGTCTCTCTTTGCAACTGCAGAGTTCTAAATTTCACAAACAAACAAAAATACACGGTGCCTTGGGTTTTTTTTTTTGGTTTTTTGTTTTTTGGTTGGCTGTACAATGCAGTATGTGAGACCTTAGTTCCCAGAACATGGACGTGAAAGTCCCTCAGTGGTGTCCGACTCTTTGCGACCCTGTGGACTGTATAGTCCATGGAATTCTCCAGGCCAGTGGGTAGCCTTTCCCTTCTCCAGAGGATCTTCCCAACCCAGGAATCGAACCCAGGTCTGCTATATTGGAGGTGGATTCTTTACCAGCTAAGCCACAAGAATAGTCCCCAGACCAGGGATCAAACCCATGCCTCCTGTGTTGAGAGCATGGAGTCTTAGCCTCTGGACCACAGGGAAGTCCCAACACAATGCTTAAATTTGATTTTCAAATAATCCATTATCTTTTAATGTAAATAAATCTCATGAATCTAATCAATGGTATAATGAATATAGATTGAACATTGTACTGTAATTATGTAATGTGATAAATATCATCATAATGATAAACATATTATTATACAATATGTAAATATATCAAGTAACATGCTGTACATCTTAAGCTTATACTATTTTGCATGTCAAATTTATTCAATGAAAAAGAAAGAATACACTACTTGGAGTATTCTTATACTAAAAAATTATTTATTCTTTATTTGAAGTTCCAGTTTAACAAAGTTCCTTGTTTTTTCTAGCAGCCCTTTGGCAATCGTCATGCCTAGTTATTTTTCAAAATGCCATTTATATTTTAATTAGGTTTGGCTTTTCAGGACTGTATTATCATCTATCACATTTTGAAAGTCATGTCTTGACAAGATTATTTATGTTGTTAGAAAAGTAAGAGCAATCTGTGTAGACATGCCTGGTGAGAGCAAATTCTCTACAATTTAAGTCCTTGAAATTTGTATTGTGGAGGCTGCGTTCATTTCCCAGGGCTGCCTTAACATATTACACAAAACTTGGTAGCTTAAAACAACAGAAGTTTCTTCTCTCAGTTTTGGAGTCTGAGAATCAAAGAAATCAAAGTTGTAGTAGGAAATAGTCCTTCCAAAGGCTCTTGCAAAGAATTCTTCCCCGCCTCTTCCAGCTTCCAGTGGCCCCAGGCATTCTTTGACTTGGGGCAGCATCACTCCAATCTTTGCTTCCATCTCTACATGGCATCCTCCTCTGTTTTCCTGCCTCAAATTTCCCTCCTCTTTCTCTCATAAGGATAGCAGTCATTGAGTTTTAGGGCACACCCTAAATCCAGGATGATCTCATCTCAAATTCCTTAATTTTATCTGCAGAAAGCTCATTTCTTTTTTCAGAAATAAATTATTTGGGGGTCAGAATCAGTATGGTAATACAAGATAGTGTAGACAATTTTTGCAAGAACAACGGTGAAAAGTTTAGCAACTTTGAACATTCATAAATCATTTCAGTTCCCTGAGGCTTTGAGAAGTTTTGGTGGTTCAAAGGTTAGAAAGACCTGGCTGAACTCTAGAGACATTTGATGAAAAAGCCCATTTCTGAATAAGATTCATAAGTACTGGGAGTTAGGACTTGGACACATTCTTTGGGAGGACCCAGGCCAATTCCCTGGAGGAGGGCATGGCAACCCACTCCAGTATTCTTGCCTGGAGAATCCCACAGACAGAGAAGCCTGTGGGCTACAGTCGGTGGGGTCACAAAGCTTCAGACACAACTGAAGTGACTGAGCATGCACGCACATACACACAGGTCAGCTCACAACAGAGGACAATTCTTCTCTTCAAATACCAGGAACAAATTTAAAAAATAAAAAACTGACCCACATGAACTTGTTTATTGTGATTCTGTTTTTAACAGTGTTCAAAATCCCTGCGCCGAGTTAGAGAATTTCATTCACTCCACACTGAAACCCTTGCAGTCTGCACTGTGACTCTGATGTGTCAGTGTGAAAGGAAAGTTTCAGTGTGTTCTGAGAACAGTTTTCAGGTTGGAGTAAGAACTTTAGAAACCTGATAGATGGGAAAGAATTGAGAAGCTCACCCCTTGACAAGCTTCAGTTTTCTCACTATTTGGAAAAGCCTCACTAATTGAGAACTTAATATCAGTTTTAAGAAAGCCAGATCTGAGTGAATTAAAAAGCTTTTTTTTTTCTGTTTCAAAATTTGTCTTGATAAAAGTGAAACATATTCTAAGTGTAAAAATAGCCCTTTTCAGGTTGGAGAGTCTGCCAGCAATTTTACTATTAGAGTGACTTATGAAAACTTTTAGAGATGTATTCACTGAGAGGATAGGCATAGTAATGTTTCTAATATGTATTGTGTATCAGGAGTAATGTTTAATGTGTACATATATGTATAATCTCAATAGGACTGGCTGTAAGAGCGGCTGCCACCCCACACATTTGTTCACCGCTTGGTGTTTAGGGTCCTCTTTGGTTAGACCCTTGCAAATTTCTTTTATGGTCAGAGTGCCATATATCTGGGCTTGCCTGGGGGCAGTTCTGGTTTTTCCCCTTTGACTTGCATAATTGCTAATATTCTCTCATTTCACTGTCACACAGGTCCTGATTTTAGAGACATAGTGTGTACTCATGTGTCTTAGAAAAAAATCTTAATCCCATTACAGTTGATCATAAATTTAAGCATCATGAGTGTTCCTTCTTTTTCCCAGAAGGAAATTGCAATTTAAGAAAGGTGTGTATCTGAGCAACTCTGAGATACTTTTCTTGGCAGCCCCTTCTTTAGGTTTATACAGTCTTTAAACAAGCTATTTTGATCAAGAAAAGGTCTGTCATGTTGCATTTCTCTGCTGAGGTTATGAATTGTATGTGTTGCTAGTCAATCGATTTTTGCAATTCTTACAAGTGGTGGAATCAACTATAGGCTTGTTTTAGTCAGTATAGGCACAAGCATAAGCAAAGATGTTAATGTTATAGCTTCCACCAGTTTCCTACCATTGAGGATATTTTTTAATGATAGTGACTCAGTTTTATTGATAGCTCTTTCACTATGATCTTAAGCCTCTAATATATACATATATATATATATATATACACACACACATTATAATATATATCCACTGTGTGTATATATACATTTATAGCATATGCTTCTGCAGAACACATATGTTCTATTGAGTTTGTCTTGTTTTCAGAGGTGCAAAAAAACCACTCATTGACACACACAGATTCCCTTGTTTCATGTTAATATAACTAGAGCTATATAATTACTAAAACTTCAGAACAAACTTCTACCTTGAGATTTAGTAAATGACTCCTAGACTATATCTTTTTGCTAGAAAGCTTTTTATACTGGTCTTTTTTGAAATAAAAATCTTATTTGGGCTGTTCTGGGACTTCGTTGCTGTTCGTGGGCTTTCTCCGGTTGTGCAGGCTGCTCGTGTGATGGCTCCTCTTGTTGCAGAGCATGGGCTCTGGGCCCTGTACTCAGTGGTCGTGGCACACACGCTTAGCTGCCCTGAGCCATGTGGAATCTTCCCGGACTAGGGACCGAAGCCATGTCCCCTGCCTTGGCAGATGGAGTCTTAACCACTGGATCAGCAGGGCAGTCCTATATTAGTCTTAGCACTTCCTTTATTCTGAGCCAAAGAACCTGGTGGCTGTTCCCTAGCTCTCTGCAGCACTGCGCATGTGGAGGTATTCCTTTCTTCAAAATTCTCACAGTTTGCCAAAAGATGGCATCTTTTAGTGAATGTAAATCCAGAACTCCTTACGCCATAGAGCAAACCCTATACCAATTTCCTGAAGAAACAAATGTTTCCACATATGAAATGCTGTCATATCACACTTGGCAACGTTAGGTTCACTTTTAAAGGTGCTATCTCTCCTGCTATTATGATTACAAATTTGCTTTGCCTAATTATTTCTAGATTGGAAGGAGAACCCGTTTTTATTTAACCTTTACAAAAACCCACATTGCCATGAAAAGTAAAAGGCCCACAAAAGGAACTGTGTACAATGCCTGACACTGTTCTCAGGATTAGAGTAGACAAGGCCAATCGATACATATCATATTTTCTTCAGAATCTGCATAGACTTTGCCACTGGTGGGTTTTTATTTGAAATATGATTTTATTATTTATAGATGAATTCAATTTATAATAAGTATAATTTAATTCAGCATCTGTAACAAAGGATGATTTTAAGCTTAACTCATTTTAAAAGTGCATCTCTGAGTTCCAATATTAGAAATAGTGTCCTTAAATTCACTTGAGGTTAATTAACTTGTATACATAGCTTTTCATATTTAGATTTCTTAAAGGATATTCTCCTCGATGTAAGGATAAAGGAGATTTTATGTGTTCGTGGGTTTCAGTGTATTGTGCCTATAGAGAGAATATAAGTTCAGGAACTTAATTATGTGTTCTCTGAAATTAGATCATATGAAGTATGCAAAATTACCTTTTTCATAAATTTTGAAAGGTCGTTGGCACCATTTACCAAATAAGAATGGGTATACATTTTTGGTACAATTATTTGATATAGTTAAACCTATATAAGGTGACTTCACTTTCACTTTTCACTCTCATGCATTGGAGAAGGAAATGGCAACCCACTCCAGTGTTCTTGCCTGGAGAATCCCAGGGACAGAGGAGCCTGGTGGGCTTCCGTCTATGGGGTCGCACAGAGTTGGACATGACTAAAGTGATGCAGCAGCAGCAGCAGCATATGTTATAGGCTCATTAATTAAGATTATTTTAAGAGCCAGCATTCATTCTAGTTAGCACTAAATTAGTCTTCTAAACTTGGAATTAGAGAGACAGTGAAAAGTTCTACTGGGCTTTATTAGTGCTTATCATAAAATAAATCATTAAAAATAATGGCAACAATATTCTAAAGCAAATAACCACAATTGGATATTTCTTTTTGCTTTTACAAGGTACTATTTCTTTTTCTGTTGATCTTGGGTTAGCAGTCTACTTTCACAAAGTCGTCTGGTTTTGGACCAAAATAGTCTTGGAAATCTTAACTTTGAAAGTGCCCTGGATCAGTTGGTCAAGTATTTCTTTTGGTGGCAGTCTCAGCTTGCATTTGTAAACCTCAGCCATGGGTTTATTCTTAGCAGCATCAACAGTCTTCTCCACCAACTTCTGAGATTTATTTTCTCAGTTCAGTTCAATTGCTCAGTCGTGTCCAGCTCTTTGCGACCCCATGGACTGCAGCACACCAGGCTTCCCTGTCCATCACCAACTCCCAGAGCTTGCTCAAACTCATGTCCATCGAGTCGGTGATGCCATCCAACCATCTCATCCTCTGTCTTCCCCTTCTCCTCCTGCCTTCAATTTTTCCCAGCATCAGGGTCTTTTCCAAGGAGTCAGTTCTTCAAATCAGTTGGCCAAAGTATTAGAGCTTCACCTTCAGCATCAGCATATGTTTTACTGATATTTTCTTGCTTTTTTGATGATCCAACAGATATTAAATCAATATTCCAATGAATATTGAGGACTGATTTCCTTTAGGATGGACTGGTTGGATCTCCTTGCAGTTCAAGGGACTCTCAAGAGTCTTCTCCAACACCACAGTTCAAAAGCATCAATTCTTCAGCACTCAGCTTTCTGTATAGTCCAACTCTCACATCCATACATGACTACAGGAAAAACCATAGCTTTGACTAGATGGACCTTGTCAGCAAAGTAATGTCTCTGCTTTTTAATATGCTGTCTAGGTTGGTCATAGCTTTTCTTCCAAGGAGCAAGTAGCTTTTAATTTCACGAAAAGAATGAAATTTAATTTAACTTCACAGACACTGCAGTCACCATCTGCAGTGATTTTGAAGTCAAAAAAATAAAGTCACTCACTGTTTCCATTGTTTCCCCATCTATTTGCCATGAAGTGATGGGACCATATGCTATGATCTTAGTTTTCTGAATCTGGACCTTTAAGCCAGCTTTTTCAGTCTCCTCTTCACTTTCATCAAGAGGCTCTTTAGTTCTTCTTTGCTTTCTACCATAAGGGTGGTGTCATCTGCATATCTGAGGTTATTGATATTTCTCCCGGCAATCTTGATTCCAGCTTGTGCTTAATCTAGCCCAACATTTCTCATGATGTACTCTGCATGTAAGTTAAATAAGCAGGGTGACAATATACAGCCTTGACATACTCCTTTCCCAATTTGTAACCAGTCTGTTGTTCTAAATTGTCCAGTTCTAACTGTTGCTTCTTGACCTGTGTACAGATTTCTCAGGATGCAGGTTAAGTTGGTCTGGTATTCCTATGTCTTCAAGAATCTTCCACAGTGTGTTTATCTACACAAAGACTTTGGCATAATGAATAAATCAGAAGTAGATGTTTTACTGATATTCTCTTGCTTTTTTGATGATCCAACAGATATTGGCAATTTGATCTCTGTTTCCTCTGCCTTTTCCTTTTCCTTTTCCTTTTTTTCTAATTTTTGCAAAAGACATGTCTAATCTTTAGCTTAAGCAGGAATTTGTAGGCAAGCAAGAGAGGAAAATAGAGGCCGTGTGTTGATGGTAGACAGAATGCTTCTGGTTAACTTATTATATAAACCAATCATACCCGAATGAAAGAGAGTAAAATCTCCTACTGGAAATGATCACATAAGCTTTGGGCAGCAGGTAATCAGGTGATGATTACCTGAAGGGACATATTATGGACAGTGAAGGCTTTGGTAAATATCCAGTGCCGTGCAGTCAATACTGTAAGTGTACACCAAAATCATGTACAATTGATAAAAGCATTTTAAAATTGTGAATAAAATTCTTCCTCAAAGTCAATTTATTGACAGCCATTGTGTCATCCCGAGTGTATGAGTATTAACTTGCTTCCCCTCACCCCAACGGGGTCTATAACATCATGTCAAAACTAATACTTTATTGGTACAAAACTGGCCTTGGGTAGGCCAAGATTTTCTTTTTTGTTTTGAAGAATTTTTCCTATCCCCCAAAAGAATTATGTTGTATGTATTTTCTAAGTCGTGTCCAACTCTTTGCAACCCAATGGACTGTCACCCACCAGGCTCCTCTGTCCAAAAGGAATATTCTATGCCCATTTTGGGAGAAGGCAATGGCAACCCACTCTAGTACTCTTGCCTGGAAAATCCCATAGACAGAGGAGCTTGGTAGGCTGCAGTCCATGGGGTCTCAAAGAGTCATATAGGACTGAGTGACTTCACTTTCACTTTTCACTTTCATGCATTGGAGAGGGGAATGGCAACCCACTCCAGTGTTCTTGCCTGGAGAATCTCAGGGATGGCAGAGCCTGGTGGGCTGCTGTCTATGGGGTCGCACAGAGTCGGACACGACTGAAGCAACTTAGTAGCAGCAGCAGCAGTATGCCCATTTTGACCACCTACATTCAGCTGAACATCAGATCCAGAACACCATCCAGGCCACACTTGAGAGCGCTTTAGACAGGGCAGGAATCATGGCTCAGCAGCAGGACAGTCTCAGCTGTCCCTTCCTGCTGTACCTGCAGCAGCCCCTGCATTCACTTAGGAGTTCTTTACCTTAGCTACTAGGTAACACTATGCAGATGGAAAAAGATAAGATGACATTGAACAAATGTGGGAGCCTCTGTTATATTAAAGCCACTTTCTCATAGGAGCTAGAATCTCTTATAACTGCTTCATAAGCATAGTTTCCAGGGACCTGCCCAGTTACAAGTATTATTACATTTGGAAATCCCAAAGATATGGCCTCCTAACAGATGCTTCTACTTCTCCCAGGCCAGATGAAATTTACCAACCAGGGCATCCTTTTTACCTTGTGTTGCTTAGCAACATAGTTGACATACTATCTACTGAGGGTTATAAGGACATAAAGAGTTAACCAAATGTCATATTCTCAGTGGGAGAAGGCAATGGCACCCCACCCCAGTACTCTTGCCTGGAAAATCCCATGGACGGAGGGGCCTGGTGCGCTGCAGTCCATGGGGTCACTAGGAGTCGGACACAACTGAGCGACTTCACTTTTACTTTTCACTTTCATGCATTGGAGTCCTGGCAACCCACTCCAGTGTTCTTGCCTGGAGAATCCCAGGGATGGCAGAGCCTGGTGGGCTGCCGTCTATGGGGTCGCCCAGAGTCGGACACGACTGAAGCGACTTAGCAGCAGCAGCAGCTGTTAAAGCAGTATAAATGTTGCTTTGGATATAAAATACCCTGTCAGATTTAGTCCAAATTTAGGGCCTGACCCTGGAAGAAAAACAAAACCAGAGCACACAAGTGCTCATGGATGAGAAGTAGCTATAACCTTTTCTGTTTCCAGTCAAAGTAACAACACTTTATAGCAGCCATAACAGAGAAAAAAACAATAAATAGTGTAGTGATTTTAGTTTGTCTAGACCTGACAGTAGTCTTGCCTTGGAAAACCCATAGACAGAGCAGCCTGGTGGGAGTCCATGGGATCAAAAGGAACTGGACATGACTAAGCGACTGAACAACAGCAACATGACAGACGTGACAGACCCTTAGTATTCTTTCTGTTTGCTTATTTTTTAGAATAGATGACCGTGGTCATAAAATACGCAACATCACAGTAAAAGCAGACTCTTTTGAAAGTATGCATTCAGTTTGGACGAGGCAAACCCTTCCTTCTATGCACAAAGCATTAAATTTTTACTACCTTGTATGAGAACAGTCCTGGTACTTAATGACCGTTTTTCTTTCTAAGCTACAAGTTCTCTATTATACCTAACCCTCTTTTAAAAAATGATTTTATGTAATTTTTTTCACCCTAATTTTATTGAGGTATGATTAGAGTAAATTTCAGTTCCATTCAGTCACTCAGTCGTGTCCAACTCTTCGCGACCCCATGGACTGCAGCATGTCAGGCCTCCCTGTCCATCAACTCCCAGAGTTTACTCAAACTCATGCCCACTGAGTCAGTGATGCCATCCAACCATCTCATCCTCTGTTGTCTCCTTCTCCTCCCGCCTTCAACTTTTCCCAGCATCAGGGTCTTTTCAAATGAGTCAGCTCTTTGCATCAGGTGGCCAAAGTATTGGAGTTTCAGCTTCAACATCAGTCCTTCCAGTGAATATTGAGGACTGATTTTCTTTAGGATGGACTGGTTGGATCTCCTTGCAGTCCAGGGGTCTCTCGAGTCTTCTCCAACACCACAGTTCAAAAGCATCAATTCTTTTGTGCTCAGCTTTCTTTATAGTCCAACTCTCACATCCATACATGACTACTGGAAAAAACCATAGCCTCGACTAGACGGACCTTGTTGGCAAAGTAATGTCTCTGCTTTTCAATATGCTGCCTAGGTTGGTCATAACTTTCTTTCCAAGGAGTAAGCATCTTTTAATTTCATGGCTGCAGTTGGAGCCCCCAAAATAGTCTGCCACTGTTTCCCCATCTATTTCCCATGAAGTGATGGGACTGGATGCCATGATCTTAGTTTTCTGAATGTTGAGCTTTAAGCCAACTTTTTCACTCTCCTCTTCACCTTTATCAAGAGGCTCTTTAGTTCTTGTTTGCTTTCTGCCATAAGGGTGGTGTCATCTGCATATCTGAGGTTATTGATATTTCTCCCGGCAATCTTGATTCCAGCTTTTGCTTCATCCAGTCCAGCGTTTCTCATGATGTACTCTGCATAGAAGTTAAATAAGCAGGGTGACAATATACAGCCTTGACATGATCTTTTTCCTATTTGGAACCAGTCTGTTGTTCCATGTCCAATTCTAACTGTTGGTTCCTAACAGATTTCTCAAGAGGCAGGTTAGGTGGTCTGGTATTCCCATCTCTTGCAGAATTTTCTGCAGTTTGTTGTGAGCCACACTGTCAAAGGCTTTGACTGTCCTTCCCTTAATCATAGAGCTCAGTCATAACTGCCTACCTGCTTGCCCACAACATCCCCATCCTCCCCCAGCCCCAGCTAGTGATTGTGCTAATCTTCAGATCTGAAGGGCTCCACTATGATAGTTAGTCAAAGGCTCACTGAGAGTTGTGCACCTCTGCTGGTTCCTCTGGTGATTGATGAATTGATGAGCTGACATAACATCAAATCCCCCTTTAACTGATAACCTCCCTCTCCCTCCCATCTCTCTGTAAAACCTGTACGTGGTGGTGTGTTGCTCTAGGATCCTTCTTTCAGGCTTGCAACACGCCCTATCCATTAAACCACTAATGTGTCTTTTTTAAAAATGTTTGAGGATAACTGCTTTATAATGTGTTAGATTCTGTCATATGTCAATATGAATCAGCCATAGGTATACACATGTCCCCTCCTTCTTGAATCTCCTTCCTACCCCCACCCCACCCCTCTAGGTTATCACAGAGCATCACACAGCAAACTCCCACTGCCTTATCTGCTTTACATGTGGTAATGTCTATGAGATGGCTGGATGGCATCACTGACTCGATGGATGTGAGTCTGAATGAACTCCAGGAGATGGTAATGGACAGGGAGGCCTGGCATGCTGCGATTCATGGGGTTGCAAAGAGTCGGACACGACTGAGCGAATGAACTGAACTGAATGTCTATGTTTCAGTGCTACTCTCTCAATTCAACCCACTCTCTCCTTCCCTCTAATGTCTCTTTCACAGACTCCTGGTTCCTTTTCAGTCTCAAGGCTGGGCAGATGTAGGGCATCTTTGGGGTGCAGCCTGACACCCATCAACCTTAGAATGAAAAGAGGGGGGCTGATAGTCCAGTGGCTAAGGCTTGACAATTCCAGTGCTAGGGCATAGGTTCAGTCACTGGTCAGGGAAGGAAGATCCCACAAGCTATGTGACACAACCAGAAAAGAAAAGAAAGACAATGGTTCTGGGAAAAAAGAGATACTCATCTGTATAGCCTATAGTTCATCATTTATTATGCCCTAGTTATTTGGTCTACCTTTCTGTTAAGCATGGATGGATGCTGTCCACTGTGAATGTGTGTAGATGTTTTACCATTATAGTCGAAAGTGAAATTTTCTTCCCTGTTAAAGAATGACCAATTTGTCATTCACAAACATCTTTCAGATGTGGGAAAATGGGTTGTTTCAAATTCTGAAAGAGTACAGTTTTGCAACAAAAAGGAGAGCCATTGACTGCAAAGTTGTATAACTGTGCTTTTCTAAATTTTCTCGAGTTTTGAGAATATATTATCTCTTGACAAAATTATCGAGGAACAGTTCCTCATTAAATTTAGAAAAGAATGAATGGAGCTTTGTTTTGGACTAAAGAAGACTCTGAGTATAAATTACAAGAATAACTGAAAGAAATTGCTTTTCCAAAAAAAGTACATTCAAATTTAAAAAGTCTCAGACTTCAGTCAATTTACTTGCACATCTTAATAGAAGGCTCTAATAGAAGGAAGATCTTGTGCTTTAGGTTGGGGTCTCTGGAAGCATAGCCTGAGACAGGGATTTGTGCTTCTCTGTGAAATAATCTGAGAACAGCAGGAAGGGTGAGGATGAAACAGAGAAGGAAGGAGGCCAGTAGAGGCTGGACGAAGCAGCAGGTTACCTTTAGGGACCTCTGGAACGTGATATCAATGCCCCCAACAAGTTTCAGTGAGAAGCCGAAAAGACAGGCTATTTATTTGACAATCCTAATTTGCCATTTGCTAAGGCCTGCTCCCAAGGTTCCGGCGCCTGTGGCCTGTCACATACACAGGCCAAACATGCTCCTAAAACCATAAATGCTTGAGGAAGAGATGGAGGTCGAATGTCTTTGGCGTTTAGGAAAACTGACTGCAGGCAGGAGGTGGCCGGGCACCAACAGCATCTGCTCCAACACAGGTTTGGTATTATGCTGAGTTACATAAGTCAGATGCAGCAAGGAAGCATAAAATGATTTCACTCATCTGTGAAATCTAAAAAAGCAAAACAAACAAAAGATGCAGAGGAAGAAGTACTGATTACCAGAGGGGATCCAGGTGAGGAGAGGTATGTGAAACGGGAAAAGGGGGTCAATTTTATGGTGATGGATGGTAGCCAGACCTGCAGTGATCACTTTGTAGTGTCTACAGATGTCAAATAATCCTGAGGCTTGTTACACTGTATAGGATTAATGTGTCAGACAGGAGCAAAGAGACAGTGAGTTGTTTGAACTTTTATGTTTTGTGCATACTTCCATAATGAGAATATAATTAAAGGTGAAAGTCTAAAGCAAACAGAGTCAGCCCATAAAATTCGGAAACTCTCTTAAGTTATCTTCTGTGTAACACTGAAAGCTTTGGGCTTTTCTTGGAATCATGCATTTGACTTATCACAAAATACTGCACTACCTCCTAAATACAAGTGACCGAGGGTACTGCCGCTTTCTAGTTATACTTGTCACGTGTTCAGGTTATGCAGGCGCTGCTGGTGGTTATCTGGAGGAGTCCCAAGATGTAGCCCACATTACGCCATCATCAAAAGACCTCCACTGTGTTGTTTTGCCCCTGAAATATGATTCCCTGTGCCAACCTAAGGCAGACTCTACTTTTAATTTGTATTCTTTAAAAAAAAAAAAATAGACTGTAAATATTGCCTTTTCCAGAGTTGGACTTTAACACAGGTCAGATGAACTGCCTAAAAAACCAGGGATATGAAAAAGAATGCATAAAATCATGAAGTGTACAAATATTAGAAAATCAGATCCCACAGTGCTAGGCTGAACACCTGATCTGTACAGTACTGGGCAGGTTGCCAGTTCAAGGAAGCACCCTTCACACCTGGAGTTCTGCAGCACAGCAGCCCTGCAAATTCCTGAGCTGGGAGTAACACAAGTGTGTCAATAATAATCATAACTATCAATTAGAGAATGTGTGTATGTGTTAGTCACTCGGTCGTGTCCAACTCTTTGCAACCCCATGATCTGTAGCCAACCAGGTTTCTCTCTCCATGGAATTCTCCAGGCAAAAATACTGGAGTGAATTGCCATTCCCTTCTCCAGAGGATCTTTCTGACCCAGGGATCAACCCTGGTTTCCTGCATTGCAGGCAGATTCTTTTCCATTTGAGCTAGTAGTATAAAATAATGACACATATAGTGAGAAATCATTTTGAAGTGTTGGTGGGTTGAAACATGTAAAGGGACAAGAATCATTCCTGGCACATAGTAAGCAGGTAATAGATCTTAACTATATTAATAAAGGTAGCAACCACAAATGAACCTAAGCACTGTGCTAAGGTGTTTTGAACTTTGGGGTTTTTTTAAATATAAGTTGATTTATTTTAATTGGAGGCTAATTACTTTACAATATTGTATTGGTTTTGCCATACATCAACATGAATCTGCCACGGGTATACATGTGTTCCCCATCCTAAATTCCTCTCCCACATCCCTCCCCATACCATCCCTCTGGGTCATCCCAGTGCACCAGCCCTGAGCATCCTGTATCATGCATCGAACCTGGACTGGAGATTCATTTCATATATGATACTATACATGTTTCAATGCCATTCTCCCAAATCATCCCACTCTCGCCCTCTCCCACAGAGTCCAAAAGACTGTTCTATACATCTTGTCTCTTTTGCTCTCTTGCATACAGGGTTATCGTTACCATCTTTCTAAATTCCATATATATGCGTTAGTATGCTGTATTTGTGTTTTTCTTTCTGGCTTACTTCACTCTGTATAATAGGCTCCAGTTCCATCCACCTCATTAGAACTGATTCAAATGTATTCTTTTTAATGGCTGAGTAATACTCCATTGTGTATATGTACCACTGCTTTCTTACCCATTCATCTGCTGATGGACATCTAGGTTGCTTCCATGTCCTGGCTATTATAAACACTGCTGTGATGAACATTGGGGGACATGTGTCTCTTTCAATTCTGGTTTCCTCGGTGTGTATTCCCAGCAGTGGGATTGCTGGGTCATAAGGCAGTTCTATTTCCAGTTTTTTAAGGAATCTCCACACTGTTCTCCATAGTGGCTATACTAGTTTGCATTCCCACCAACAGTGTAAGAGGGTTCCTTTTTCTCCACACCCTCTCCAGCATTTGTTACTTGTAGACTTTTGGATCGCAGCCATTCTGACTAGCGTGAAATGGTACCTCACTGTGGTTTTGATTTGCATTGCTCTGATAATGAGTGATGTTGAGCATCTTTTCATGTGTTTGTTAGCTATCTGTATGTCTTCTTTGGAGAAATGTCTGTTTAGTTCTTTGGCCCATTTTTTGATTGGGTCGTTTATTTTTCTAGAATTGAGCTGCAGGAGTTGCTTGTATATTTTTGAGATTAATTCTTTGTCAGTTGCTTCATTTGCTATTATTTTCTCCCATTCTGAAGGGTGTCTTTTCACCTTGCTTATAGTTTCCTTTGTTGTGCAGAAGCTTTTAATTTTAATTAGGTCCCATTTGCTTATTTTTGCTTTTATTTCCAATATTCTGGGAGGTGGGTCATAGAGGATCCTGCTGTGATATATGTCAGAGAGTGTTTTGCCTATGTTTTCTTCTAGGAGTTTTATAGTTTCTGGTCCTACATTTAGATCTTTAATCCATTTTGAGTTTATTTTTGTGTATGGTGTTAGAAAGTGTTCTAGTTTCATTATTTTACAAGTGGTTGACCAGTTTTCCCAGGACCACTTGTTAAAGAGATTGTCTTTTCTCCATTGTATATTCTTGCCTCCTTTGTCAAAGATAAGGTGTCCATAGGTGTGTGGATTTATCTCTGGGCTTTCTATTTTGTTCCATTGATCTATACTTCTGTCTTTGTGCCAGTACCATACTGTCTTGATGACTGTGGCTTTGTAGTAGAGCCTGAAGTCAGGCAGGTTGATTTCTCCAGTTCCACTCTTCTTTCTCAAGGTTGCTTTGGCTATTTGAGGTGTATTTCCATACAAATTGTGAAATTATTTGTTCTAGCTCAATGAAAAAATACTGTTGGTGGCTTAATAGGGATTGCATTGAATCCATAGATTGCTTTGGGTAGTATACTCATTTTCACTATATTGATTCTTCCGATTCATGAACACAGTATATTTCTCCATCTATTAATGTCCTCTTTGATTTCTTTCACCAGTGTTTTATAGTTTTGTATATATAGTTCTTTTGTTTCTTTAGGTAGATATATTCCTAAGTATTTTATTTTTTTCATTGCAATGGTGAATGGAATTGTTTCCTTAATTTCTCTATTTTCTCATTAGTGTATAGGAATGCAAGGGATTTCTGTGTGTTGATTTTATATCCTGCAACTTTAGTATATTCATTGATTAGTTCTAGTAATTTTCTGGTGGAGTCTTTAGGGTTTTCTATGTAGAGGATCATGTCATCTGCAAACAGTGAGAGTTTTACTTCTTCTTTTCCAATTTGGATTCCTTTTATTTCTTTTTCTGCTCTGATTGCTGTGGCCAAAACTTCCAAAACTATGTTGAATAGTAATGGTGAAAGTGGGCATCCTTGTCTTGTTCCTGACTTTAGAGGAAATGCTTTCAATTTTTCACCATTGAGGATAATGTTTGCTGTGGGTTTGTCATATACAGCTTTTATTATGTTGAGGTATGTTCCTTCTATTCCTGCTTTCTGGAGGGTTTTTATCATAAATGGATGTTGGATTTTGTCAAAGGCTTTCTCTGCATCTATTGAGATAATCATATGGCTTTTATTTTTCAATTTGTTAATGTGGTACATTACATTGATTGATTTGTGGATGTTGAAGAATCTTTGCATCCCTGGGATAAAGCCCACTTGGTCATGGTGTATGATCTTTTTAATGTGTTGTTGGATTCTGATTACTAGAATTTTGTTAAGGATTTTTGCATCTATGTTCATCAGTGATATTGGCCTGTAGTTTTCTTTTTTTGTGGCATCTTTGTCCGGTTTTGGTATTAGGGTGATGGTGGCCTCATAGAATGAGTTTGGAAGTTTACCTTCCTCTGCAACTTTCTGGAAGAGTTTGAGTAGGATAGGTGTTAGCTCTTCTCTAAATTTTTGGTAGAATTCAGCTGTGAAGCCATCTGGACCTGGGCTTTTGTTTGCTGAAGATTTCTGATTACAGTTTCAATTTCCGTACTTGTGATGAGTCTGTTAAGATTTTCTATTTCTTCCTGATCCAGTTTTGGAAAGTTGTACTTTTCTAAGAATTTGTCCATTTCTTCCAAGTTGTCCACTTTATTGGCATATAATTGCTGCTAGTAGTCTCTTATGATCCTTTGTATTTCTGTGTTGTCTGTTGTGATCTCTCCATTTTCATTTCTAATTTTATTGATTTGATTTTTCTCCCTTTGTTTCTTGATGAGTCTGGCTAATGGTTTGTCAATTTTATTTATCCTTTCAAAGAACCAGCTTTTGGCTTTTTTAATTTTTGCTATGGTCTCTTTTGTTTCTTTTGCATTTCTTTCTGCCCTAATTTTTAAGATTTCTTTCCTTCTACTAACCCTGGGGTCTTCGTTTCTTCCTTTTCTAGTTGCTTTAGGTGTAGAGTTAGGTTATTTATTTGACTTTTTTTCTTGTTTCTTGAGGTATGCCTGTATTGCTATGAACCTTCCCCTTAGCACTGCTTTTACAGTGTCCCACAGGTTTTGGGTTGCTGTGTTTTCATTTTCATTCATTTCTATGCATATTTTGATTTCTTTTTTGATTTCTTCTGTGATTTGTTGGTTATTCAGCAGCGTGTTGTTCAGCCTCCATATGTTGGAATTTTTAATAGTTTTTCTCCTGTAATTGACATGTAATCTTACTGCACTGTGGTCAGAAAAGATGCTTGGAATGATTTCAATTGTTCTGAATTTACCAAGGCTAGATTTATGGCCCAGGATGTGATCTATCCTGGAGAAGGTTCTGTGGTATTTTGAACTTTGAACTACTGGTCATCAGGGGAAAATTAACCACCACCTTTTACTCCATCATTAGTAAAACGGATGATGATCAAAGAACCGAAGTTTCACAGAGGCCCATGATGACACATGCCAAAGTGGATGCTTTGCTACAAAAACATGGAAAACAAGAGAGAAGTGGGGAACTAAAGGTTGAGACAATGAATAAGAGCGGACTATTTATCTAGCTCTCCCAGGGAAAAAAGTAAAAATGATGATAGTCACATCCTGCATTTCTAACAATTTAATTTTTCATACTTCTAGAACTTCATTCTGGCCAGAAAAAGCCAGAACACTCAGCACATATTTTGAGATTTCAGTAGGAAGAATTTAAGTAACTATCTCAATCACAAATCAATGAAAAATTAGAGTAGTACATGGATTTAGAATTTCAATTTTTAGGTGAAAAGAAGCTCCAGAACTAGGAGAATTTGTACATATATGATATTTTGATGGTGATTGCATTGTGGCCAGTCCTTAGGGCAAGGCCTTTGATCTCCACATGACACTCCCAAATAGGGATGGTAGATGTGAAAATTTAAAGAGGAGAAAAAATAACAAATAGATCTCATTTCTAATAAAATAGAAATTGAAAACATTAATGCCTGGGGCTTCAAATCATTTGTCTCATTTAAGTGGACATTCATATTTAATTATCAACATACTCAATTATCAATTACTATGAGTTTGAGTAAACTCCAGGAGAGAGTGGAGGATGGGAAATCCTGCCAAGCTACAGTCCATGATGTTGCAAAATGTCAGACACGACTTAGTGACTGAACAGCAACAACATATTCAGTTATCAATTTAATGCCAATATCCTATATTGACCATTTATGTCAATCACATATTGACATAGTCTGTTTCACTGGCCTGTGTTATTAATGAAAGAGGAGGTATTGCTCAATCACTAGAGAAGGTACTTCATTATATTTATAACTTATGTACTTTTTTCTCCTATTTTGATTGTTTGATCAAATTAGTTTGTTGGGTCTGCCTTTTAAGATCACTAAGATTTGCTTGTTTTCCATAAAATATTATTTTTCCCATCTTTACTAGAGTATAATTGATGAAAATTTTTGTATTTAAAGTATACAATGTAATGTGTTTTTAACTGAAGTAGAGTTGAAACAATGTGATCTTTTGATATATGTATATATTGTGAAAAGATTACTCCAAACAGGTTAATTAGCATATCCATCACCTCATATAGTTATCCTTTTATTTTGTGGTGAGAGCCTTTGAAATCTACTCTCTTAGCAAATTTCAAGTATATGATACATAATTTTTAATGTATTACAATATTATTTCTTATGTATAGTATAATGTACTAATATATTACTAGTATGTTATAATCATCATGTTATACATTAGGTCTCTAGAACTTATTTACCTTATAACTGACAGTTTATATTCTTTGACAAACATCTCTCCATGGGCCCCACCCCTAGTACCTGGTAACCAACATTCTACTCTGTTACTCTGAGTCTGACATTTTTAGATGCACTGTTTAAGTGATATGAAAGACTTGTCATTCTGTGTCTATCCTATTTCATTTAGTTTAATGACTTCCAGATTCATCCATTGGTTCACTGGTGGGTTGAAACACTTAAAGGGACAGGGATGGCATTATATCTTTCTATTTTAAGTCTGAATAATATTCCATTTTATGTATACATACTTGTCTTCTTGGAAAACTCAAGTTGCTAGGCAAGACTCTTTCACTGAGGACGGTGTTCTTTGCTGAAGGCTATATTTTAAAGGATTTCTTAACAAGCAAAAATTAGTCCAGAGAATTTAAGATCATAAGAAATGATAACTAGAGAAGAGGCAGAGAGGGATCCAAGAGTAATAAGTCTTCAAGGGTATGGAGGATGCTGACAACCTGGCTTAAATATTTGGAAGACTATTACTTACAACAGGAATTACTCTTCTTTTGCTTTAAATCTGGAATCTAGAAAATAGATTTAGGTCTAACTGGGAAGCGTGTGAATGAAGTAGATATCTGACTCACTTTCATAGCTCATCGTTTGATTGTGGCAGACTGCTTGTTGTCCACCAGCGTCCTTTCCCTATGTCTTTCATCCTAGAGCTCCATGTTTTAGGTAGACATAAGTTTTCTCAGCTAGATTTGGCAACCTTCCAACTTCACTGTCAGCTAAGTTCTAAGTTTGGGCCAGTAAGATGTAAGCAGAGCAATATGTGCTACTTGGGGGTACAACTTCTTGTTTTTGTTAGTTGATGAGTCTTGTCTGACTCTTTTACGACCCATGGACTGTAGCCTGTCAGGCTCCTCTGTCCATGGTATTTCACACACAAATGTTTCTCTAGCCCTCTTCTATCGTCCTTCCAATTGGGAGAAGAGGAGAACAGGAGTTGTCTTGAATACTATATAATTTCACTAGTATGTGGAACCTAAAAATCATAACTCAGAAACTAGAGAATAGATTGGCAGTTGCCAGAGGCTGGGAGATTGAAGAAATGGGTGATGAGGATCAGGGGATACAAACTTCCAGTTATAAGATTAGTAAGTACTGGGGGTCTAATGTACAGCATGGTGACTGTGGTTAATAATATTGTTTTGTATACTTGAAAGTTTCTTTGAGAGTATAATTGTTCTCACCACACAGACACAAACTATGTGAGGTGACAGATGTGTTAACTAACCTTATTGTGACAGTCATTTTCACAATATGTGCATATGTCAAATCATGTTGTATACCTTAAACTTACATAATACTATATGTCAATTATATCTCAGTAAAGCTGGAGGAAAAACAGAGTAGCTGTCTCGGACCAAGGGTCAGAAGCCATACACTGAGAATGGTGGAATTGTTGTATGAGTTTAGAATTACCCTTCCCTGCATGGTTTTCTGTGGGTGAAATGAATTTCCTTAGTTTAATCGACTGTATTTTTTTGATCTCTTTGTCATGGTAGCTTAGACAGCCCTCTAGGCAATACATTGATACCCTTTAAAACAAAGTCTTTTATTATGTTCAACTAATTTCCTTCTAGCTTTTAAAAATTTCTCAAACTACGTCATAAATATGTTCTTCAAAGTAGACTTATTATTTTTCTGTTGCTTTCTAATTTCCGTGAGTTTAGCAACTTAAAACAACATCTATTTAATAGGTGGATTATAGATTGTGGGTAGGTCAGGAATCTGAGCATGGTCTAACTGGGTTCTCTGCTCAGAATCTCACATGGTCAAAGTTAAGGTATCAGCTGGGATTACCATTCAAAACTGGGGCTCAGGGTCCTCTTCCAAGTTCTTTCTTGGTATTGACAAAGTTCAGTTCCTTGCAACTAAAGGTCTAAAGTCCATGTTTTCTTGCTGTCTGCCAGCCAGCGGGTTCTTTGAACTCCTAGTGGCCAGTCTTGGGCTCTTTCCTTGTGACTCCCTCTATCTTCAAGCTACCAACAGGAAGCAAAATGTCAGTAGTCCAGTCATGTCTGCCTCTTTGTGACCCCATGGACTGTAGCCTGCCAGGCTCCACTGTCCATAGGATTTCCCAGGCAAGAATCCTGGAGTGGGTTGCCATGCCCTCCTCCAGGGGATCTTCCTGACCCACGAATCGAACCCAGGTCTCCCTCATCACAGACAGACTCTTTATCATCTGAGCCACCAGGGAAGTTCCTAAATAGGAAGCAAAATCCCCCTCATACTTCAAATCTAATTTTCCTTTTTGCAACTAGGTAGCAAAACTCCTGTGCTTTGAAAGATTAGGTTAAGTTTGCCCTCTTAATCTCCCTTTTGATGAATCTGAAATCAATGGATTAGTAATCTTAATTATATCTGAAAGTCCCTTTTTTAAATAAACAGTAGTAATCACAGACATATGTTATCATATTCACAGCCCAGGGATTGAGGCACGAAATCTTGGGCGAGCACTTTAGAATTCTGCCTATCACAGTAGGGGAGACATTTACCACCAGCTCCCAACAACAGCTATCTCATTAATGTGTTGGGCAAGCCATAAACATTTCATAAATTTTCATTGCCTTAAATATGATATTTTAGTGATGATTGTGTGTTGCCAAATCACATTTGATGTTACTATACTACTTTCAAGACAATATTTACATTAACAGGAGTCATAAAAGATTCTAAAAACAACTATTTTGTAATATATAGTTCATAAATCTAAATTTCAGAGGATGTAGTGTAGATATAAAGATGAATTTAAAAGTTCATATTCTTTCTGCCTGCAGTATTAACCTTTAGGTTGACTTTGTCAACAGTTTTCAGACCAGTTAGTCTTAAATTTATAAATAACTTTGAGTAATTTAAGAAAACACTATACTTGCCTTTTTATAATTGGCCCTTGGAGTATATTCTGTTTTTATGTTGGTATATTCCCTAATAAAAGGCTGACCACTTGACATGATACAAGGCAGTCTTAAAATATTTTTATCTATTGATTCCTTGGTTCTTCAGCTTTAACTCGCTTCAAAAAAAAAATCCCCTTACCAAGATCTATAGAGTCCCACATGCTCCATGTTCCCCAAAGTTCTCATTTCCTCTCCCACTCCTCTCTTTCCAGGTCACTCACTTTATCCACACTAGATTTCTTCAGGGCCTCTCCCTGATACACTCCCTTATTGGTTCAGGTCTGTTTTTTCCATATTTTTTAATTATTTTTAATTGGAAGATAATTGTGTTGGTGAGGCTTCTCCTCCATCTCCTCTATGAAATAGCATCTCCCTTCGACTGTTCTGTTGGTTCCCGCATCTATCATTACACGCTATGTTATCTCTTTATTGGCTCCGTGCCTGTCTCCCTCCATTGCAACCAAAGCTGCATGGGAGTAAGGGACTTCATTTTATGATCTGGTTGAATTCTCAGTGCCTAGGGCATCGTGTGAAAGTGAAAGTCACTCAGTCATGTCCGACTCTTTGCGACCCCATGGACTATGGGAATTCTCCAGGCTAGGCTCCTGGAGTGGGTAGCCTTTCCCTTCTCCAGGGAATCTTCCCAATCCAGGGATTGAACCCAGGCCTCCCACATTGCAGGTGGATTCTTTATCAGCTGAGTCACAAGGGAAGCCCAAGAATATTGGAGTGGGTAGCCTATCCCTTCTCCAGTGGATCTTCCCAACCCAGGAATTGAAAAGGGATCTCCTGCATTGCAGACAGATTCTTTACCAACTGAGCTATCAGGGAAGCCCATCATAGACCTACAGCAAATATGGTTGAATTTATGCACAAATATATTTCAGAAAAGGCAATGTATATAAGCTGGATGATTCATTTACTCTGCAAACTAACACAAGTCTTGCATTAAGAAAGAGCCCTGTATTCCTTGACAAAGGAACAGAATGTTAATAGAAATGGAAAGAGTAACAATGAATGTTAATAGAAATGGAAAGAGTAACAATATTGGCAGGGAAACAGAAGGCAGAGTGGGTCATTGGGAGAATCAGTGCCTGAGTTGATTCTCCAGTTTTTGTTCAACTTACCAGTGCAGACCGTGGACTTTTCCCAGTCCCTGCCAGAGCGTTGAAGGCAATGCTGTGTTTAAGATGGAGCAAGGACTCATAACACCCACCACTCTCCTGTAGCTGCCATCTCTGCTTCTATCGGTGACGACAGGCTTTAGCAGGATAATTGCAAGTTTTGAAGTCACTTGTCACATTAAACACTTATTAACTGTTTTTAGAATAAGGAGTGAAGGTTTTTTTTTTCATTGTTCCTCAAGTATTTTAGTTACATTGTAGGTGTTAACATTTGGCTTTGCTTGTCTTTTATACTTGCTGATAAAATGTATGTAACAATTGACTACATCAAATAATATGATAATTGAAGAAAAGCCTTTAATTAATAATCTGAAGATATGAATTTGAAACTTGCATTTTGAACAGAAATAAATCTTTTACTTTAAAATTTCTCTCATTGAGAAACATTTGAGAAGAAGTCAGCGTATTGCATCTTTCTTTTAATGACTTCAGATATATCACTGTGCCAATGACTAAATGTATTAAGGACTCCAAGTACTTGAAAGGGACATTTGTGAAACAGGGACTAGCTATTTTCTTATATCTCTGAAGATCCCCAAGAGGCATTTGAGCTCCATAACATACACTTTGTAGCAGACCAGTCCAAAATAAAATATTACATCACACAACATATATGTCCAACAAATACTGAATTTAATTTTGAAATGCTGAGTTGGATGTATTCAAACTGTCTACAGTCCATCTACATGGCCGTCTGTCCTCTGTTACTTTTGTAGCTGGAATCCTTCTATTCAACGAAGGATTGGATGAGACTCTTCCAGTTCTAAGACTATGTTTCTGCAAGACTATTCAATCATCTGGAGAAGGAAATGGCAACCCACTCCAGTATTCTTGCCTAGAGAATCCTGTGAGCAGAGGAGTCTGGTGGGTGCTGTCCAAAGGGTTGCACAGAGTCAGACACGACTGAAGAGACTTTGCATGCACACATGCATTGGAGAAGGAAATGGCAACCCACTCCAGTGTTCTTGCCTGGAGAATCCCAGGGACGGGGGAGCCTGCTGGGCTGCCTTCTGTGGGGTCATACAGAGTCGGACACGACTGAAGCAACTTAGCAGCAGCAGTATTCAATCATCACTTAGTTTTGAAAGGAAAACGTTGCTGAATGGGAAGATGAACAACATCCATAACATGACTTTTCATTTTGTCACTATTATTACCTAAAATAGGCAAAACAACTAAAACAGTAGAAATGATGTATCCAGAACATACCTGTGAAGACGGTTTTAAACAGCACTGCTGCATGCTAAGTGGCTTCCGTCGTCTTCGACTCTTTGCGACCCTCTGGACCATACCCCACCAGGCTCCTCTGTTCGTGGGGATTCTCTAGGCAAGAACACTGGAGTGGGTTACCATGTCCTCCTTGAGGGAATCTTTCCAACCCAGGGATTGAACTCAAGTCTCTTATGTCTCCTGCATTGGCAGGTGGGCTCGTTACCATTAGCACCACCTGAGAATCCCTATGACTAATGTAAGTCCTTAGAATTTTATTTTTAGTATAACTCTTCAAATCATTATTTGAATAAGCCATTGATCCTTTGCTGAGATAGTTTAAAAATTGGATTTTTATCTTTAAAAAAATTTTTATTCGAGTATAGTTGCTTAACAATGCTGTGTTAGAGTCTGCCGTACAATAATGTGAATCAGCCATTTGTATACATATATCCTCTGCTTTTTGGATTTCCTTCCCAAATAGATCTCCCAGAGCGTTGAGTGGAGTTCCCTGTGGTACACAGTAGGTTCTCATTAGTTATCTATTTTACACATAGCAGTGTGTACATGCCAATCCCAGTCTTCCAATTCATCCAACCTCCTCTTTCCCCCCTTGGTGTGCGTAAGTTTGTTTTCTACTTTTGTGTCTGTATTTCTGCTGTGGAAATAGGTTCATCTGAACTATTTGTCCAGATTCCACATATACGCATTAAATATATGATATTTGGGGTTTTTTTTTCCTTTGTGACTTACTTCCTCTGTATGGCAATGTCTAGGTCCACCCATGTCTCTGCAAATGGTACAATTCCATTCTTTTTAATGGCTGAGTATATTCCATTGTGTGTGTGTGTGTGTGTGTGTATGCCATATCTTCTTTATCTATTCCTCTGTTAAGGACATTTAGATTGCTTCCATGTTCTAGCTATTGTAAGCACTACCGCAGTACACATTGGAGTGCATGCATCTTTTGGAATTATAGTTTTCTTCAGGTATATGCACAGGAGTGGGATTGCTGGGTCATATGGTAGCTCTAATTTTAGCTTTTTAAGGAACCGTCACACTGTTTTGCATAGTGGCTGCACCAATCCATGTTCCTACCAACAATGCAAGAGCATTCCCTTTTCTCCACACCCTCTCCAGCATTTATTGTTTATAGATTTTTTTTTATGACAGCCATTCTGACCAATGTAAGGTGATACCTCACTATAGTTTTAATTTGCATTTCTCCAATAATTAGTGATGTTGAACATCTTTTCGTGTGTTTGTTGGCCACCTGTATTTCTTCTTTGGAGAAATATCTATGTAGGTCTTCTGCCCATTTTTTTCTATTGAACTAAGATTTTCTGAAAGCATTTTGTAAAATAAAACACACACAGCCATTTTGAGGGATTATGATTAAGGTCTCATACCGAAATTTGGGAAAGTGGCAATGGCAAAACATGTACTACTGCAGAATTGATATCTCAGTACTTTTGTGATATTAAACTTTGTATATTTCAGATTCAGAGAAGAAAATTCAAATAAGATTATTAGAATCACAGTGAATTGTTGTTCATTCACCCAGTCATGTCTGACTCTTCATGACCCCACAGACTGCAGCACTCCAGGCCTCCCTGTCCCTCACCATCTCTTGGAGTTTGCCTAAGTTTGTGTCCATTGTATCAGTGATACCATCCACAGTGAATAAGAATGGGCGTGGGTGGGGGAAGATGTATAACATAAATACTGGTTTTCTTGTTAGTTTTGGGTGTTGTTTTTTTTTTTTTTTGAGATAATACGAACCTTCATTTCAATTTGAAGAGATAATACAAATTCATTAATTAAGTTATACAAGAGTATTTTCAGTCAACCAGCATTTCCTGATCTCACAGAATAACTTGGAGGTTGTACCAGACATCAGAGATCAGAAATTAAATCTGGCCTTGATGTGACAAGTGCTATTTGCAAAGCATGTTAGGGAGCATGAAAGAAGGGCCTAATAATGTCCATGGGATGGATTAAAGAAGATGTCTAAGCAGCAGTGAGGCTTGAACTTGGCACTGAAAGAGAACTAGGGGTGCAGAAAAAGTCGTTGAGGGCAGGGGAAAGAGAGGAAGAGGGGCACAGACTCCGGAGAGAAGCTGTGAGTTTGAGGTGCTGCCAAGATGTGCTGTAGAATAGAGATCGGGTCAAAGATGCATCTGGAGCAACTAGCAAAGATCTGTTTGTTTGTCTTGGTAGAACTTTATTCTGAAATCAGTGAGAGCAATGAAGAACTTAAAGCAAGGGAGTAACATCAAGATTTTGTTTCAGAAAAAAAATCTCTAGGCATAAGATTTTGGAGAAAGAGTTGGAGTGGGGAAGACTAGAGCAAGGAGAAAAAGAAAAGACCATTAACTGTTCTTTTTCTAGAATTGAATGTGTGGGTATGCTCAGGGGTGGGTTATTCAGGTGCCGTGCATTTGTGATACATTTTAGTCAAACTGTAATGTAATTGTCTTGAAATTGGTTCAGTTAATGATAGTAATCAATCAGCAGGAGTCATAAAACTCTTTTCATTGTTATTACTTAGTTTTGATTGATAAAGAGGATTTCATTTTCTTTTTACAATAGTAATAACTTTTTTAGTGGATGTGTTCTGTGGACTCCAGTCATTTTAATGTCAGATTTTATGGTCCTTCCTTATACATAGGCTTATTTATGTGATGATGATTATTATTTATAGGATGTTTTTTCTTGATTTAACAAATCCAGTAGAATTGCCATCTCTACATAACAAGTATCCTGAAACATTACTTTT
The DNA here is from genome assembly GCA_935064755.1 of Tragelaphus eurycerus. NCBI lineage: Eukaryota > Metazoa > Chordata > Mammalia > Artiodactyla > Bovidae > Tragelaphus > Tragelaphus eurycerus. Next base: position 224,127 of record CAKXYN010000014.1, read on the forward strand.
CTGCTATATATCCATGTATTCTTAAATGGTTAAGGAAGGTAGCTAAATAGTAACTGTTTTCTCAACTGAAATGAATTATTCAACATGGAAAATCAAGGGCTTGGTACCTATTTTGATGAATTGTAGTTCTTTATTTCAATTTAATTGTGTTGATTCAAATTTCAATTGTGGTATAATTATATTAGTTTGTCTTCATGTTGAATAAGATTAAGAGCAAGAGTAATTGCTAATAGTTATTGAATGTTTATTTTGTGCCAGGAACTATGCTAAGTACTTTATATGTATTATGTAATTAAACTCTCACAATGACCTTAATGAGGTTCTCCATTCTCCTCTACGGGCTTCCCAGGTGGCACTAGTGGTAAAAAAAAAAAAAAATCCACCTAAGTTAAATAACTTGTCTACGTTTATAAAACTCCTTGAGTGCTAGAGCTGAGATTAGAACCCAGACTTTCTAACTTGGACTTTGGGCTCTCAGCCACTACCCTATACTTCACCAAACCACCTCTGTTAAGGATGGAGGGATCCTGTGTCTTCCTCCCTTTCAAAAATATACATTAAATGATTTTATACTATTTAATTAGATTTTTCCATGGAGCGCCATTGAACAATTTAATTCTTTTGCAGAGAACCCCAGGTTCAGGCATTGGAATAAGTGCCCAGCTTAGCAAATATGTCAATAGCAATGCATGTATGTAATATTAAAGCTTGTATTCATACAGTCTGTGAATATTTATTGATTAATTGAGTACCTGATCTGTGGTAGGTTCTGGGATGCATAAGAAGTCTCTCCTCTCATGAGATTTCTGTCTCATGGAAATAAAAGACAATAAAGAAATTATCTCCCCAGTCAGACTCCCTCATGCTGATCTAACTGCTACTCTGATGGTTCAGAATTCATGATTGCCAAGTTCACTGTGATCTACAGCTTCCTACTGTGGAATCTAGTTTCTGACTGGGGAACCTTACAAGTGGGCTGAGCTCAGAAGTAACTGTTGGAGGTACATGAGATAGGTCAGTTGATTGGTTAGGATTACACAGGAGACGTGGGTTCGATCCCTGGGTTGGGAAGATCCCCTGGAGTAGGAAATGGCAACCACTCTAGTATTCCTGCCTGGAGAATCCCATGGACAGAGGAGCCTGGAGGGCTCCAGCCCGTGGGGTCACAAAGACTTGGACACAGCTGAGCACACACGCACACATGGAGTAGTACACTTGGAGTCTAGAATCAAATAGGTCTTGACTGGATTCTGGAGGTGTCACTTACGAGCCTTATGACTACAGCAAGCGGCCTAATCTCTCTGAACCAGTTTACTCATCTGTATAGTATAGCACTAAGAATATTAATGTGTTCATTGATTGAACAAATATTTATTGGATGCATCTGTTGTGCTGGTTTAACCTACCTCACAGGGCTACAGTTGTAACTCAATAAAATATTATATGAAAAACCCCAGGCACATGGTAAGTATTCAAAAAATTTAGTTCTCTCCTACCTTAGCCCATTGTTTTCTTTACTAGATACTATCTTCCATTTGGTAAGTGAGAAATCCCAGTGCCCAGGAACGGCCAGGCTGTAGGAAAATATGGTTCATACCACCTAGTCTTACGAAACTTAATTGAATGGAATTCAACCAAGATAGATTGGCTGTACAAAGCCAGCCAGTCATTCTAATAAGAAAAATGCAAAAGCAGTTTTGCATAGAAAAGTCTATTTGGAAAGTCCAGCACCAGATGGCTTCACAGGTGAACTCTACCAAACATTTACAGAAGCGCTAACACCCTATCCTCAAAATATTCCAAAAAATTACAGAGGAAGGAATACTTTTGAACTCATACTTTGAGGCTACCATTACCCTGATACCAAAACCAGACCAAAAAAAAAAAGTACAGGGCAAAATCACTGATAAACATAAATGCAAAATTCCTAAACAAAATACTATCAAATTGACTCCAACAGTACATTAAAAGGATCATACACCATGATCAAGTGGGATTTATCCCAGGGATGCAAGGATTTTTCCATATCTGTAAATCAATCAGTGTGATGCACCACCTTAACAGATTGAAGAATAAAAGCCATATAATTATCTCAATAGGTGCAGAAAAAGCTTTTGATAAAATTCAGCATCCATTTATGATTAAAAAAACTCTTCAGAGAGTGAACCTAGAGGGAACATACCTTAGCACAATGAAGGCTGTATATGACAAATCCACAGCTAACATCATAGTCAATGGTAAAAAGCTGAAAGCTTTTGCATACAGCTCAATATCAAATAAACAACCCAATCAAAAACCAGGCATAAGACCTAAATAGAGTTCTCCAAAGAAGACATACAGATGTCATACATATATCCAATGGACCACTACTCAGCCATCAAGAATGAAATATGCCATTTGTAGCAATATAGAAAGACTTAGATATCATCATACTAAGTGAAGTAAGACAAAGAAAAATATCAAATGATATCACTTATATGTAGAATCTTAAAAAGTGATACAAGTGAACTTATGTATGAAACAGAAATAGACTCATAGACTTAGAAAACAAAATTCGGGGAAGGCAATGGCACCCCACCCCAGTACTTTTGCCTGGAAAATCCCATGGACGGAGGAGCCTGGTAGGCTCCAGTCCATGGGGTCGCTAAGAGTCGGACACGACTGAGCGACTTCACTTTCACTTTTCACTTTCATGCATTGGAGAAGGAAATGGCAACCCACTCCGGTGTTCCTGCCTGGAGAATCCCAGGGGCAGGGGAGCCTGGTGAGCTTCCGTCTATGGGGTCGCTCAGAGTCGGACACGACTGAAGCGACTTAGCAGCAGCAGCAGCAAAAGGGCTATTAGGTTGTGGGGAGAGAGAAATTAGGAGTTTGGGATTAGTATGTACACACTACTATATATAAAATAGGTAAGCAAGGACCTACTGTATAGCATAAGGTACTATATTCAATATCTTATAATAACCTATACTGGAAAAGGAGCTGAAAAAAATGCATATGTATGTATGTATATGTATAACTGAATCACTTTGCTGCATACCTCACACTAATGCAACATTATAACTTTACTTTGGTTTTTAAAAATGATTTAAAAAAAAAACTATAGGAAGCACATACTCAGCAAATTTACCAAAACAAAAAAAAATCATAAAGTTGCATATGTCACTTCACATATCTTCAGGACTTGGTCACGTGGCCATACCAATTGCTTGGAAGATAAGGAATTCTCTAATAAAATAATCACATGTCCTGCTAAACTCACACAGACTATTGCTAAAATGAAAAAGAGGAGAAATAGAATTCTCCAGGTCAGAATACTGGAGTGGGTAGCCTTTCCATTTTCCAGGGGATCTTCCCAACCCAGTGATCGAACCCAGGTCTCCTGCACTGCGGGCGGATTCTTTACCAGCTGAGCCACAAGGGAAGCCCAAGAATACTGGAGTGGGTAGCCACTCCTGTCTCCAGGGGATCTTCCTGACCCAGGAATCGAACTGGGGTCTCCTGCATGCAGGTGAATTCTTTACCAACTGAGCTATCAGGGAAGCCCCCAAATGCATTGAAACTGGTGATTAAAAGTTGCTAGTATAATGCATGGAGCTCAATGTGGCTCTCTCTGACAACCAAGAGTAGTGGGATGGGGTGGGAGGTGGGAGGAAGGTTCAAGAGGGAGGGGACGTAAATATACTCAGGGCTGATTCACGTTGTTGTGTGGTGGAAACCAATGCAACATTGTAAAGCAATACTCGCCCAACTTAAAAAAAAAAAAACAACAAATTTAAGTTGCTAGTGACTAATACATTCCTGTTGTGATACAGAAAATGACACAATACAAAATGTATGCAAGCAGGAAAAGTTGCTAGTGGCGCTCTAGGCAATGGTCTCAGCAAAGTATTGATAACCAGAAGAAAGGATTGAAGAGAGTACAGCTATTTAGTTAGAAAAGGAAATGCTTACATTTTTTAAGGAAAGTTTTTATAGGAGAGTTAAATGCTTAAAAATTTTGAAGTGGTATTTGTTCTTGTTTGGTTAGGATGGCTGTAAAAACATAATAACATATTCTAGAAGAATTCCAGAGTAAATTGTTTCTCTTGGAATAAACAACATGCTTAAGTGATGAGAAATGTATTTGTGCCTCCAGAATCTGTGCATTGACCACTGATCGCAGAGGGTGCTCCCGGGGTGGGAGGAGTAGAGCCCTTTGCAAAGGATGACTGTGATCCAGAACACTCTTCTCATGGCAGTTGCTCTTGGGCCATAGATTAATTTGCAAATAATTCATATTCAAAATTAAAGCAGTACTTGTCTAAATCACTGTGAAAAAAAATGTAAGTAACCACTTCCCTCCCCTGCTTTAGTTTACCTAAACTTTTAGAAGTTACCAGGAAATTGTAGTTCCACCTATAATGTATGCCATGTGTGAAGGGGAACTTGAGTGAGCTGTATTTACCCCCAATCCAACACATATCATTTTTTTCTTAAATATTCAGAACTCTGCATTTATAAAAGATAAATAAGCCCCAAAATTACTCATAAAAACCATAGTCTGTTCTGTCACTTACACCTTCTGTTTATGCTGTGTCTGGAAGTGACTCCTCCCTGTCAAAGAAATAAATTGACTTAGTTCAGTTCTATACTGCATTTTCTCACTGTATTGGTTTTCAAATTCACCTATATACTGTATCATGGTAACTTCATTAACTAACAATTTAAAAATCACTGGAATAGTCATTCCTCATTATGGAAAAATGTTATTTTAATAACATAAAGCCACATGTGATTATACACTTTTTGCATTTTAATTTCAATAAAATTATTTAGCCCTATGGAATGTTTCCATGGTAGAGTATTGCAAATCTCTAAAAATAAAAAAATGAAGAAGGAATGAGCTTAAGGAATACTTTTAATGTATAAATGGTACCTGTCTTGAAGATTTTTAAATCATTAGTAAAAATGCTATGCTATGCTATGCTAAGTCACTTCAGTCGTGTCCGACTCTGTGTGACCCCATAGACTGCAGCCCACCAGGCTTCCCCGTCCCTGGGATTCTCCAGGTAAGAACACTGGAGTGGGTTGCCATTTCCTTCTCCAATGCATGAAAGTGAAAAGAAAAAGTGAAGTCGCTCAGTCATGTCCAACTCTTAGTGACCCCATGGACTGCAGCCTACCAGGCTCCTCCATCCGTGGCATTTTCCAGGCCAGAGTACTGGAGTGGGGTGCCATTGCCTTCTCCGTTAGTAAAAATAAATTTATATAAAAATATATTCTATAGCTCTGAGTACACTTGGAACGTCTCTATTTTTATAGGTCAAGTGTGAAGGATGTTGTTATAGTAAAGATATTTTTTTCTGTTGTATTTGGTCAACAGAAGTAACTAGCTTTATATGTTTGTTGAAAGATTGGATACCTTCAGGAAGATCCACCATAAATTTGAATTCTTTTTAACTGTTCACACTCAGTGTTATATTCACTTCTCTTTTTTTGTCTTTTTTCTTTTTCTTCATCTTCCTCCTCCTTCCCTTTCTCCTTTCTTATAAAGACTGAGTTTTGATTTCACATTGTTTTTTATTTGAAGTAGGCATTACTGAATAACTATAGCCCCCAAAACAGGAATAGCTGTTTCTGTTTCATTACACACTAGGTTTGGGATAAGACTGATTTAAACTTGTGAACCAGGAGGCTCATTTATTCTGAAAATGAAAAACAAGAGACTCATTCCTAGATGGCTGTTCACATTTTAAATAGCTTTCACACAGTTTTAAGGAAAGGAAGCCTGCCACCTTGTGTATGCGGCGTTTACTGCTACACAAAAGGGGACCCATTCAGATCAAGTTCAGGTCTGTGTTGGACTTAAACTGCAGGATAGGCTAAATAATCACACAAAATATTGAAATGCCACATAGATGTCCTGATTCAAAAACAAAATAAAAACCATAACTGAGGAGCATGTTTTTTATTACTACATGAAGGAACATTATACAAACCATCTAATTCCTCTTTTTCAAACAATTTGATCCTATGGTTCAGATACATACAATTAAAATTCTCTAGGTCTAAAATACTCTAGACCTTTTAAAGCATAGAATTTAAAGTTATAAGATAAAATAATAATGCTTTAAAATAAAATTTGCTGAAGTTAATGCTGTGTGATGAAATGAGTGTGTGAAAGGTTGTTCTTGAATATGATATTAATAATCATAAAATTTGAATTTTATTTTAGGGTTAACACTTCCTAGATTCTTCTCCTGTATTTGTTTACCCTGTTTCCATTGTATTATCACCATAAAAAAGATTGTAATGAGGATCACAGTCCAACTTGTAACAGCAAAGTACAAGCTGCTGGGAAATGCCTGAGAGCCGCCAAGTGTGCAGTAGTGATGCCTTTGAAGAGCAGAACCACAGGCTTCCCAGTAATTTGACGACTGTTGGTGCCACCTTGTGGTTGAGTGCAATATTGCAACAAAACAGTACTGGCTCTTGAATTTAATGAGTTTTTCAAACCAACAAACTAAATCCCTTTTTGTGTATGTGTGTTAATATATTTATTAAGGATTAAACACAAGTTAATGTCTTGGGATTACTTGGAGCTTTATTATAATACAATGACTTCAGTTCACTGGGAAGTTTATTACAATAAAGAACACTCAAAACATGTGAAACTTCCTCATATATGAAATATATAATAAGGTAGCATTTCCCAAGGAGAGATCAGGGATTATTAGTCCTGAAAGATACACTCAAGAAGACTAGACTGTATGGTCAAAGAAGCCTGGTAAATGCTACCTGTCATATCCCCTCTGCTTTTAACTGCTGAGGACCCGGGTTCAATCCCTGGTCAGAGAATTTAGATCTTATAAACCATACTAGTTAAAAATGATAATTCTTTTTTAAAAAGCTATAGAAAATTAATCTCTTTAATTCTGTTTCAAACGAGCATTTTCCAAATATGCCTGACCACAGAATTCTTTCTTAAAAAACAAATAACATCTGTTAATACTACCAGGTAATAAACTGATTATCTTCCAGCATAAAAGATTGGAGCACTAGGTGCAAATCTCTTACTGAAGCTAAATTAAAAGAATGATGTCCCCAGTTCTGTGTTGAAATCACAGGCTGAAGCTCTTGCACTTGAAATTAAGGACTCAGGTTACTGAAGGTCCCCTCAGTTACAATGACAAATTAAACAATGAGAAATTTCTTAAGGAATTTGACTCTTAAAAAATATTGAATTTTAATAGTAGCACCCAGAAGCCTCTGAATGATGGCTGGAAAAGGAGCAGTGTCGCAAATTTTATTCTGTGGAGTCAAAATACAGCAGGGAAATCCAGGTAACTGACTCACCATTTGTTCTGCACCCAGAGCTGTTTTCCTATATTTATGACTCTAAGCTTTGCTAATATATTTACCGTCTCCAATCTAAGTTCAGTTCAGTTCAGTTCAGCCACTCAATCATGTCCGACTCTTTGTGACCCCATGAACCTCAGCACGCCAGGACTCCCTGTCCATCACCAATTGCCAGTTTGTCCATTGAGTCGGTGATGCCACCCAACCATCTCATCCTCTGTTATCCCCTTCTCCTCCCGCCTTCAATCTTTCCCAGCATCAGGGTCTTTTCCAATGAGTCAGCTCTTCCCATCAGGTGGCCAAAGGACTGGAGTTTCAGCTTCAGCATCAGTCCTTCCAATGAACACTCAGGATTGATCTCCTTTAGAATGGACTGGTTGGATCTCCTTGCAGTCCAAGGGACTCTCAAGAGTCTTCTCCAACATCACCGTTCAAAAGCATCAGTTCTTCGGTGCTCAGCTTTCTTTATAGTCCAACTCTCACATCCACACATGGCCACTGAAAAATCCATAGCCTTGACTAGATGGACCTATGTTGGCAAAGTAATGTCTCTACTTTTTAATATCCAAGTTATCCTGTGGCCAAAGCCACACATTTGTGAAATATTTCACCATCATAATATCTTTTCAGAGTCCCTTAAAACAGCCTTTCTGTCTGTCTTTTGTCAATCCCTGAGATCTTTGTGCTTATCACAGACTCAAAAATCTGTCCCTAAACCTTCACCCTTAGACTGACTCTTGCTATCTAAATTGTTATTTCTTCAAATATTTACTGCCTCAAGCGGCATCACGGATGTTATACCAAGCATGAAAAATGTTAGGAAGTGGCCTAATGTAGCAATGACGTTCAAGCCCCAGCATCCTAGCTGGGTGACTTTTGGGGAATCTATACTATCAAATAGATAGTATACTCACCTTATACTTTTTAGGTTAGTATGTTATCTTTGACATAGTAAGTGTTCAATAACTGGAGTCATCTAGATTCTCTTTTGTAATTTAAGTTCTGCCCTCAAGACCTGCAGGATTCTAGAAACTGATTGTCCCTAACTCTAAGGGGATTTTGACACCATAGACAGTACTTGAGGATAATGTTTCCGGCGAGCAGTAAGAAACAGATGACTTCTGAAAAAGATTTAGTTGGGAGTGTATAGGCTTCTGTGCTGAATCATCAGCTATGTCAGTTGTTTACATAATAGATAAATAGTGTGAGATACTAATATCATTAACTGTTAAGAACCACAAGGCCAACTTCCTGGAAATGAGTTTTCTTATAAAAGACTTATTCGTACTTTTTTGGACCAAAGAAATACAAGATTGTTGTACCATGAAGGCAGTGAATGGTTTGTGATCAAGTTACAGGAAAAGCTTTGAGTGGACTGAGCTCCCGATTTCAAATCCGACCTGGTAAAACCTTTCCAAAAGTTTTCTTATGTCTAGGGTGGAGACAGCAGACTCCCAGAGACCTTAGGGGCATTAAAACAAATAAGTATGAGTTTTAGATGCCAGTTTGATAGACCAATAAGCTACGTGTCAATGTTAGTATTATTCATAGAATCTGAATGATTTTTCAACATTGTTACATATTAATTCTATGATGATGTTTTAAAGAAGGGAAATATGGATATTCAGGTTTCCTAAAAAGTTGAGTAGGAAGAACACTGGACTTAGCGTCTAAAGTCTAAATTTGCCTTTTGTCCTATTACTTGCTAGCTTCTTATGTGATCTGGTGCAAGTCACACTGAATCCCAAATTGTTTCTCACCTGCAATCTCAGTGGATAACATGCTTTTACCAACATCACAGGGTCATCATGAGGAAGTACTCTGTACACTGAACAGTACATTGAACAGTACTCTGTACACTGGAAACTCTATAGTTATTCATTTACTCATTCATTGAACAAATCCTTCCTGAGTGCCTGCTCCATCCCAGACACTGTGTCCTGGGCTGAGACAGAGTCCTCTCCTCATGGGGGTTATAGCCAATGGAAAAATTCCTACAATAATCTAATCAGTTCAGTTCAGTCACTCAGTCGTGTACGACTCTTTGCAACCCCATGAACCGCAGCACGCCAGGCCTCCCTGTCCATCACCAACTCCCAGAGTCCACCCAAACCCATGTCCATCGAGTCGATGATGCCATCCAACCATCTCAGCCTCTGTCATCCCCTTCTCCTCCTGCCCTCAATCTTTCCCAGCATCAGGGTCTTTTCCAATGAGTCAGCTCTTCGCATCAAGTGGCCAAAGGATTGGAGTTTCAGCTTCAACATCAGTCCCAGTGAACGCCCAAGACTGATCTCCCTTAGGATGGACTGGTTGGATCTCCTTGTAGTCCAAGAGACTCTCAAGAGTCTTCTCCAACACCACAGTACAAAAGCATCAATTCCTCAGCGCTCAGCTTTCTTTATAGTCCAACTCTCACATCTATACATGACCACTGAAAAAACTATAGCCTTGATTAGGCGGACATTTGTTGGCCAAGTAATGTCTCTGCTTTTTAATATGCTGTCTAGGTTGGTCATAACTTTCCTTCCAAGGAGTAAGCGTTTTTTAATTTCATGGCTGCAGTTGCCATCTGCAGTGATTTTGGAGCCCAGAAAAAGAAAGTCTGACACTGTTTCCACTGTTTGCCCATCTATTTTCCATAAAGTGATGGGACCAGATGCCATGATCTTAGTTTTCTGAATGTAGAGCACTAAGCCAACTTTTTCACTCTCCTCTTTCACCTTCATCAAGAGGCTCTTTAGTTCCTCTTCACTTTCTGCCATAAGGGTGGTGTCATATGCATATCTGAGGTTGATATTACTCCCAGCAATCTTGATTCCAGCTTGTGCTTCATCCAGCCCAGCGTTTCTCATGAGGTACTCTGCATATAAGTTAAATAAGCGGGGTGGATTGGTAGAATCAATATAGTGAAAATGAGTATACTACCCAAAGCAATTTATAGATTCAATGCAATCCCCATCAAGCTACCAACGATATTCTTCACAGAGCTAGAACAAATAATTTCTCAATTTGTATGGAAATACAAAAAACCTCGAATAGCCAAAGCTATCTTGAGAAAGAAGAACGGAACTGGAGGAATCAACCTGCCTGACTTCAGGCTCTACTATAAAGCTACAGTCATCAAGACAGTATGGTACTGGCACAAAGACAGAAACATAGATCAATGGAACAAAATAGAAAGTCCAGAGATAAATCCACGCACATATGGTCACAATTGAAGGCGGAAGATATATGAGTAAAGACATCTTTTAATGGTGTGGGAAAACTGTTAAACATAAAAGAATGAAACTAGACACTGTCTAACACCATACACAAAAATAAATTCAAAATGGATTAAAGAGCTAAATATAAGACCAGAAACCATAAAAACTCCTAGAGGATAACATAGGCAAAACACTCTCTGACTTACATCACAGCAGGATCCTCATGACCCACCTCCCAGAATATCGGAAATAAAATCAAAAATGAACAAATGGGACCTAATCAAACTTAAAAGCTTTTGCACAACAAAGGAAACTATAGGCAAGCTGAAAAGACAGCCCTCAGAATGGGAGAAAATAATAGCAAATGAAGCAACAGACAAACAACTAATCTCAAAAATATACAAGCAACTTCTACAGCTCAATTCCAGGAAAATAAACGACCCAATCAAAAAATGGGCAAAGAACTTAATAGACATTTCTCCAAAGAAGACATACAGATGGCTAACAAACACATGAAAAGATGCTCAACATCGCTCATTATCAGAGAAATGCAAATCAAAACCACTATGAGATACCATTACACGCCAGTCAGAATGGCTGCGATCCAAAAATCCACAAGCAATAAATGCTGGAGAGGGTGCGGAGAGAAGGGTACCCTCTTACACTGTTGGTGGGAATGCAAACTAGTACAGCCATTATGGAGAACAGTATGGAGATTCCTCAAAAAACTGGGAATAGAACTGCCTTATGACCCAGCAATCCCACTGCTGGGCATACACACTGAGAAAACCAGAATTGAAAGAGGCACGTGTACCCCAATGTTCATAGCAGCACTGTTTACAATAGCCAGGACGTGGAAGCAACCTAGATGCCCATCCACAGATGAATGGATAAGCAAGCTGTGGTACATATACACGATGGAGTATTACTCAGCCATTAAAAAGAATACATTTGAATCAGTTCTATTGAGGTGGATGGAACTGGAGCCTATCATACAGAGTGAAGTAAGCCAGAAAGAAAAACACAAATACAGTATACTAACGCATATATATGGAATTTAGAAAGATGGTAACAATCACCCTGCTTATGAGACAGCAAAAGAGACACTGATGTATAGAACAGACTTTTGGACTCTGGGACTGGGGAGAGGGTGGGACGATTGGGGAGAATAGCATTGAAATATGTATAATATCATATCTGAAACGAGTCAGTCCAGGTACGATGCCCGATAACAGATGCCTGGGACTAGAGCACTGGGATGACCTGGAGGGATGGTGTGGGAGGGGGGAGGGAGGAGGGTTCAGGATGGGGAGCACGGGTATTCTGGTGGCGGATCCATCTCGATGTATAGTAAAAGTAATACAATATTGTAAAAAAAATAAAATAAAATAAATGTGATTATAAGCCAAAAAAAAAAAAAAAAAGGGGGGAGAATATAGTCTCCTCTCTTACTCCTTTTTTTTTTTTTTTCTCTTTTTTTTTTTCTTTTCCTTTCTATTTCTTTTTCTTTCCTTCTCTCTATATTTTTTTTTATATATATCATAATTATTATTAATAATACACAAAAAAAAAAAAAAAAAAAAAAAAAAAAAAAAAAAAAATATTTTTTTTTTTTTTTGTTTTTCATATCATCATCTATTTTTTTATTTTATTTTTTTAATAAAATAAAAATAATAATAAAATATAAAAAAAAAAAAAAAAAAAAAAAAAAAAGAGGAGAGAGGAAGAAGGAGGGGGGGTGAGTGGAAGATGCTAAGACTGGAAGCAGAAAAAAGAACTTCTAGTAGCAGGACAGCTGGAACAGAGTGGAGGCCACAAATGAAGTTGGAAGGATGGTAAGTTCTGTATGCCAGGTTAGAGATTTGGGGTTTTATTATCGGTGTGGTAGATTAAATCTGCATTTTTAAAAGGTCAGTCTGGCCAAAGTACAGAGAATTAATGGAGGACCCAGAAGCATGGAGAGCCCTGTTGGGAAGTTATTACAGCTGCATAGCAAAGAAATTGTGGTAGCTTATCGAGCATGGAGACACAGAAGACAGATTTGTGGTATATTTTGGAGGAGAATTAATTGGACTTGGTGGTGATCCTGGATGGAGAACGAGGTACGGAGAATGATTTCTCAGTGTCTTGCTGGAGGAAATGTCAAATAGTGGAGCCCTTAACCCCCATGACGAAGCCTGAGGGAGGGGCACCCTGAGCAGGAGAGGGTCAAGGCCCATTAAAGTGCTAACACGGGGTGTCTGTGGGTTTTCAGGTGGAGGTGACCAAAGTCAGCAGGAGGAGGAGTCTGCCACCCACACCAAGTCATCCAGCTGCTCACCACATATTGATGAGGACCAACAATATGTGCAGAGAGTTTGTACTTAAGCGCTGCAGGTTTAAAAAACGGTGGTACAAATGGCTGTGATCTTACAGAGCTTATTATGTCCTAGTAACTGGTAGTAGTTGCACAGGTGATTGTCAAAGTCAAAGACAGTAAATTTATCTAGAGTATGACTGAGAAAATTCAGATGGATGCAGGGGTGTTAATATCCCTCAAATTATGTGCTATGACTCTTCCAGTCCCCAGGGTGCTCAGCCTGGAGCCCCACTCATATTTTTCTTTAAATCATGTAGACCATAGTTATCAACTATACTTTCAGGTTGGACAAAACAGAAAGAATGAAACAAGATTTTATTCTAAGGGAGACAGATCTTGTATAAAGATTTATTTCCTGAGGATGAAGATTGTCACGGTAATGGTTTCCTTGGTGATGTTCCTGATTTCCCTTTTCTAGGCTGGGAATCTCTGTGTTAAAAAATAACCATTTTTTCCCTTAATTTATTTATTTTTAATTGAAGGATAATTACAATATTGGGTTGGATTTCTGCCATACATCAACATGGGTCAGCCATATTAAACATTGTGGCCACATTGACTCCCTTAAAGGATGCATTGTGACGTAATACTATTAGGCCTGTATTTACATTAAAAACATTTCTTTTTAATCTGTCTTGCTGTCAAAATGGGAGTTTCACAATGGGAAATTGGAATCATTGTTCTATTAAACCCAGGTCTAGGCATACAAAACAAGGCCTTATATTTGTATGGGGGATGTGGAGAGTTTTGAGGGATCCCCCAAATGATTATATAAGAAAAACTGAATTCCATAAGGCAATCTTTATATTTAGCATAGATATTTATGTGTCATGGAGGTGAGTGGAGTGTTGAGGAGGAATATAGGTTGGCAGTTTTAAGTATGTTATTATTTAGTTGCTTAAGTCATGTCTGACTCTATGTGACCCCATGGACTAACCCACCAGGCTCCTCTGTGGGATTTTCAGGCAAGAATACTGGAGTGGGTTGCCATTTCCTTATCCAAAGTGGTTTAAGTATATCAACATCATAACTGTCATACCTAACACTTGCATAGTAGTTTATAATTTTCTGAGCCCCACTCATATTTTTCTTTAAATCATGTAGACCATAGTTATCAACTGTAGTTTCAGGTTGGACAAAACAGAAAGAATGAAACAAGATTTTATCCTAAGGGAGACAGATCTTGTATAAAGAATTATTTCCTGAGGATGAAGATTGTCACTGTAATGGTTTCCTTGGTGATGTTTCTGATTTACCTTTTCTAGGAATCCTTAATAACAGCCTAGACTCATTAGATGAGATCGGTCTCATTCATCAGTCAAAATGAGAAATGGTATAAATACATATGAAAGTATGTATAGGCCCTTCCCTCTTGCAGATGAAGCAAAAAAAAGAGCACAGATGTTAGAATCAGACAGCCTTGGTTGTAATCCCGACTCCGTCTCTTGCTTGTTGTGCACCCATGGGCAGCTTATGTGACGCCTCTTCCTTTATCTTTAGAGGGAGCTTGGGAAGTGTTAAGGATGATTTAATAATCATTTGTCTCCTACATCCTGATGCTTTCCTCTGAGACTTCCATCCTTCCCTAATATTCTAAAATTGAAACTTATGAACAAAAGAGAATATGGGACCAAGGATAAAATTGAAGCCCAATTTAACACTCACCTTTTCCTAAACGCATTAAAGTGAAGTGAAGTCGCTCAGTTGTGTCCAACTCTTTGCAACCACATGGACTGTAGCCTACCAGGCTCCTTAGTCCATGGGATTTTTCAGGCAAGAGTACTGGAGTGGGTTGCCATTTCCTTCTCCAGGAGATCTTCCCAACCCAGGGATCGAACCAGGGTCTCCCACATTGTATGCAGACGTTTCACCATCTGAGCCACCAGGGAAGCCCATTACTCTAGTGTAAAGTTTTAGCAGCATTTTTAAGTCTAAAACTAGTTAAGTCAGCTGAAATCATAGACCATCTTTTTTATAGTTGACCAGATGAAACGTCTGATTAATCTCTGTGATTTAAATTAAATTTACATACGAAGCATGCAATGGAGTTTTTACATACCAGAACAGGGTTACAGTATTAAGATCAGAAAATATGATAATAATAATAGTATTTATTAATCTTTACTGTCACTTCAATATTTAAGGGAATATTAGGAAAAGACAATCTTTATTTCCCACTTGATAAGCTTTATTTAAATTTTATTCCTTTAACTACTTTGTGGTATTTAGATGACTATTGCCTTACTACTGCAGAAAAGCACAATTAACATGAATTGATCTGTGTCTCTTTAACAGGGACAAGTGACCCATACGTGAAGTTTAAAATTGGAAGAAAAGAAGTTTTTAGAAGTAAAATAATACACAAGAACCTCAATCCTGTGTGGGAGGAGAAAGCTTGCCTTCTTGTTGATCATCTTAGGGAGCCATTATATATAAAGGTCAGCCATTTATTTGTTTTTTACTAATGTAATCTGATGTAGAAACTCTCATTTAAATGTTTTTTTAATCATGTCTCTCTGTCTGGTAAGTTTTTCCACCAGAGATATATTCTGCTATCCTCAATTCTAATCTGTTGGTGATAAGATAGAATGAGCTATATTCACCAGGGGGGAGCTCATAGGAGCATTTTTCTTCCAGACAGTTCTATTTCCAGGCATTTTTAGGAGGACTATGAAGTTCATCTCCTGCTGTTTGGTGCAGTTAATGAATTTAACACACTTTGGGAACATATAAAAACAAGTCTCCATGTAATAGAGCAAGAGTAAGATCTTGCACAGGACACAGTTTTTGTGTTTAAGGATTATTTTACCATCAGGGGTCTGCCATTCCTGGCTACAAACAAAATGCTTTACTTGGAAGGTTAGGAAGTTAAAGATAATAGAGGGAGAAAAATGCCTGTCTCTATTGCATTATCAAAGATGAAAAAAAGAGTATTTCCTCTCCTTTGATGTAGTTTTGGAAAAAGAGAAAGAAGAATTTATGGAAAGAGTTAACCGTAATTCCTCATTTTACTTTGAAATAAGGAAAAAAATAACTGACTTCCCTTTAATTCATGTCTCTGGATACTTATTTTCTTTTCGGCTCCTATGTTCTGACTATCCATCCAGTGACCAAACCTTTCTCTACTTTGACCGCGTCACATGCCCCATCTTTTTCTCACATGAGCCCCAGATCTCACAGGAGCCCTGCGTCAGCAGTCCCTGCACTTCCTCCTCCCCCTCAAACCTTCACTTGTGTTGATTCCAGTCATTTCCCTTTCCACAAACAGGGAAAAAGAATCAAGATGTTATTAACATTATAGCAGGACAGTGTATAAAGTCGATGACAAGAGAATCTCCAAGTGTGGAGTTAATAAGTTTCTAGAAGTCATTTTGGGGTGACCAGACCTATATTTACATAAGAAATAAACCTGTATTTGCATAAGAAACTGTCTCAAGTGAACGTTGGTTAAAGGGCCTAAAAGAATGTCGTGTCATAAACCAGTGACCCTCAATCCTCACTGTACATCAGAATTATCCCTAAAATTTTAAAGAATCTAGGGATCCAACTCTCTTTCCCAAAGGTTCTGATTCAGGACCTCTGAGTTGGAGTCCAGGCTTCTGTTTCTGAAAATGTATTGCTTTGTATAGAATATTTAAATGTATAGATAAATAAATTTAAACTGTATAGATAGCATTTAAAATTTTAAATGTATAGATAAATAAACTCGATCAGAATAAGGCATTTCTTGTTCTGAACTCACTTCAGAATGAAAAGGGGTATTACTCAGTCCCAATCAGCTTCTGCCTAATATTACCTGATGTTTCCAACTCATGGAGTAGAGGGTCTAAAAATGTATTTCTTTGTATAGAAACAAAATGTTTTCTGTTTCTGTGATGTATTGTTTGAAGAGGGAGACACTTTTGTAGACATTTGAATGGAAACACCTGAATAGTTGGAATGGAAATATTTCACAACCATAAAAAGTAGAGCACCCAAACAAAATTATTTCAGGGGTAGCTGTTTGTATTATCTTACCTGCTTTGTTTTGAATGCTTCAAAAATATTTCCTAAGTGCATGAATCAAGAATCTCAATTGTTTTAGACCAAAAATAAATAGTAAAGCAAAACATGGCTGTTCAGTTCAGTTCAGTCGCTCAGTCATGTCTGACTCTATGCGACCCCATGAGCTGCAGCACGCCAGGCCTCCCTGTCCATCGCCAACTCCCAGAGTCCACCCAAACCCATGTCCATCGAGTCGTGATGCCATCCAACCATTTCAGCCTCTGTCGTCCCCTTCTCCTCCTGCCCTCAATCTTTCCCAGCATCAGGGTCTTTTCCAATGAGTCAGCTCTTCGCATCAAGTGGCCAAAGGATTGGAGTTTCAGCTTCAACATCAGTCCTTCCATTGAACACCCAGGACTGATCTACCTTAGGATGGACTGGTTGGATCTCCTTGCAGTCCAAGGGACTCTCAAGAGTCTTCTCCAACACCACAGTTCAAAAGCATCAATTCTTCAGCTCTCAGCTTTCTTTATAGTCCAACTCTCACATCTATACATGACTACAGGAAAAACCATAGCCTTGACTAGATGGACCTTTGTTGGCAAAGTAATGTCTCTGCTTTTTAATATGCTATCTAGGTTGGTCATAACTTTTTCTTCCAAGGAGTAAGTGTCTTTTAATTTCATGGTTGCAATCGCCATCTGCAGTGATTTTGGAGCCCAGAAAAATAGAGTCAGCCACTGTTTCCACTGTTTCCCCATCTATCTGCCATGAGGCGATGGGACCAGATGCCATGATCTTAGTTTTCTGAATATTGAGCTTTAAGCCAACTTTTTCACTCTCCTCTTTCACCTTCATCAAGAGGCTCTTTAGTTCTTCACTTTCTGCCATCAGGATGGTGTCATCTGCATATCTGAGGTTATTGATATTTCTCCTGGCAATCTTGATTCCAGCTTGTGCTTCCTCCAGCCCAGAGTTTCTCATGATGTACTCTGCATATAAGTTAAATAAGCCGGGGGACAATATACAGCCATGACGTACTCATTTTCATATTTGGAACCAGTCTGTTGTTCCATGTCCAGTTCTAACTGTTACTTCCTGACCTGCATACAGGTGTCTCAAGAGGCAGGTCAGGAGTTCTAGTATGCCCATCTCTTTCAGAATTTTGTACTTGTTTTTAACTTATGGATAAAGACCATGTGAAGTTACTGAGTCTTAGAAAGATGGAATCTGCAGTCACAGCTTTATCATAGTACTAACTAACATTTACAGAGCACTGTGCTAATTGCCAGACCTGCGTTGTCTCATGTAATCCTTTCAATAACCCTTTAAGTAACTCTTCTCACCTCCATTTTACAGGTAAATGAGGCTCCTAGAGATGAAGGGTTTGCTTAAGTCGTCCCAGCAATTAAGCAGCATAGCTTCTGTTCTCCATTAGAGATAACTAGTTGCAGTGGCCACAATTAGGTTTTGTTTTATTTATTTTATAATATCAGTTTTATGACTTGAAGTTTAATTACTCTTTTATAGTGAAATGGTTGTTTTGAAATTGCCTAGGTGTGAAATGCATCATAGACATACTGGTATGGGTAGCATCTTGTATCTTGGGCCAAGGGTACCTGGGTACCTCTGTGAGCTGAGTACCTTTCCATTTCCTATTCGCATTATGTCTTCTCACTTCACTCACATGACACTCTCTCTCACTGTCTTCCTAAGCATCTTACATAAAGTAGCAGTTCCCGTCACTCCTGTTCCCCCCAATATTTTTCTCCATGGCACTTACCACCACCTAACATGTTTTTTATTGTCTACATCCCATCATTTATTAAGGATCCCTCCCTTTATTTTGTTCACTGCTATATTTCTAGTGCCTTAAGCAGTATTTGGCGCGTTGCAGGTACCCATCAAATGTTTTCCAAGTAAATGAAAGAATCAATATATGAATCATTTGAACTACCCCAAATATAAACTCCCCTGAAGTCATAATTACGTATGAACATTGCATTCATTTAAGCTAATAAATTGCCATTCCTACTGAAGTCAGTGTGAGTTGAGTTTTCTGTTACATGTACCCAAAAGCATTTTAACTGATGCATTTCCTAATCCGGTTTCCATAGAAAACAGTTGAATCAAGATGATAAATAAACTCGTTGATGAGAATAAAGCATTTCTTGTTCTAGACTCGCTTTAGAATGGAGAGAGGTGTTACTCAGTCCCAATCAGCTTCTACCTAATATTACCTAATGTTTCCAACTCGTGAAGCAGAGGGTCTGTGAAAGCAAGGATCCCTTATAAACTGTTCACATTTGAATTCCCAGTGCTTTACCCAGAGTGGGTGCCCAAATTATATTTGTTCAATTTAAAGATGTTCTGTGTCTGAAATCCGTTACAAGAGATGACTCCGCCTTCTTCCTAGTCCTGGCATTTGGGGGCAAGTAAAATAAATATATTAAGCTTTGGATTCCTTATCTGACAAATGGAAGCAATGCTTTTTTCACTGAGTTGTAAAGAGTGAAATTTATTAATAAAAATCTATATGATGTGTTTAAGGCAGTGCCTTATATATGATAAATGTTGGATAAACATTAATCATCATTAACTGCACTTATTGCAGTGGGAGTACTTTTCCTATTTCTCTCTTCTATGCTCTGTATTTTCTGACATTTCACCTAGAGCAATAAATTGACATATAAATTGACAAATACTTTATAGAGCTTGGCTACAAATTTCATTGCTAACAGTTTCATTAACAAATGGATTCTGGTGTTTGCATTCTTTCCCATGTTAATGCCTTTGCTGATTAATAGGAATTGAGAACTAATGTGAACATCTAGCATTAGGATGGTAGAGAAGACTCTCCCCATGAGACTAAACAGAGTTTGAATGCTGAACCACCCATTTGAGCTGTCTATACTGATCAAGTCACTGGATTCGCAGCTTTCCACACTATATGTGTAGATGTACCCCAGGTGTTCTCGTGGGTTATAGATTGCTGTAGTCTCCCCAAGATTTTAATCCTTAGGCTGATACAACTAGAAGAGATTGCACAAGAGAGATTTCTCTAATTTTGGTGTAAATTTTATATTGTAAAATACACTACTGCAGCCGTTTGCAAATACCAAGGTGTCAGTTGCATAAGATATGCCGCTGAGCAGATGACTGAAGCTCAGAAGTGTAATTGATCAAGGAGAATATTTATTGCAGGAGTGCTGCGCTTTCTACAACAAATGTACTCCTGAAAGGTTGTATGTAAATCAAATGACTATAAATTGAATAATTTAAAAGGCATTAGAGGAGCTTATAACTTAAATAAGTCCCTTGTGACTCTTCCAATTTAAGAATCCCTTTGTAATGCAAAGTATGTATTTTTTGTTTAAATATCAATTTTCTACACATTAAGTTTGTTTGAATTGTGGTACACATATATTACTAGAGGGAAAGAAAAAGTAACTGATGCAGGATTTCTGTATATACTATTCCCTCTGCTTAGAGCTTTCTAGCTAGTGTGTCAGGAATTGGGCAGAACAGCACTGACCAGTGGATTCTCATAGCCTGGAGAGTGCAACCGTCTGGCTCATTCTTTTAAGATCAGACTTACCTGTCCATGCTCATTTACAGTGTGCAATACAGTGATTTTCCATTTGAAAAGGTCAGGCACACAGCTCTAAACTTCATCTAGCAGCACTTTTTCAGTCTTCAAAGCTTTCCCTGATCTCCAATGTACTTTTTTTTCTATTTCATACCCTGTTCTTGTCTTTACAACAGTTATTAAAATTTGTGGTTGTAACACCTGGGCATTTCCTTGAATATCATCTGTCTCTCTCACAAACTATAAGCATTGACAATTCACCACAGTTTACTGAGTGCCTAGCACATTGTCTGGCACATAATAGGTATTTAATCAATGTTGGCTAAGGAATTTCGTGAGTAAGAAAATGTTTGTGTGTGTTAGTTGCTCAGTCATGCCCGACTCTTTGCAATCCCATGGACTGTAGCCCACCAGGCTCCTCTGTCCATGGGATTCTCCAGGCAAGGATACTGGAGTGGGTTGCCTTTCCTTCTCCGGGGATCAGACCTGGGTCTCCTGCACTGCAGGCAGATTCTTTACCATCTGAGCCACCAGGGAAGCCCAAGAAAATGTTTAAATGGATGGAAATTAGCCAGCTCTTGTTTGCTTAGAATTCTTTGAAAATGGCCCCGTCTGATCTAGCTCTGCGTTCTCTGCCCGTCTTCCCTCCAGTCTCCATCTTTCTCAATTTGCTTCAGCCGCGCTGGCTACTGGCTTATTCTTGAGCATGCTAATCACTCGCTGTTTCCTTCACCTGAACTGCTCTTCCCATTCTGGTTGCTGCCTTCTCATCATTGCAGGCTCTACACAAACACACTTCCTCCAAGAGGCCTTCCTGGACTCCAATATAAATTAGCAGCTCCCAACACACTCCCTTACACTTTTGTCTCCATGGTGCTCCTCGCAGAACTCTACAAATCTGTTCAGGTTTTTATTGGCTCTCCCAGCTGTGAAACGTAGGATCCAGAAGGTTCAGCACATTGCCTATCTTGTTCATCATAGTATGAACATGAACCATGAAAGGCACAAAATAGACACATGATTTTGACAGAAGAAATACAACCTTTTCTTTTTCTATTTGTTGTTATTAGTTACATTAATATTATCCCTGAATAGTTGCTTATGACAATAAAAACAATTTAAGCATAGTATAAATGTATAAAGTGTTATAATATCTTAGTGTTTACTTACTGTATATGTTTAAAACAACACTGTCCTAGAATGTCAGGGAATATGTCTTCATTGACCTGAAAAACATACAGATATTGGAGTCCTGTCTTCATCACCTACAGCCCATTATGAAAGACATATTTGTTGAATTTCATACCAACTCAGTTTACCATTCAGTAATACTAATACACCTTCTATAATGAGGGGTAAATATTCTTAGCCTGTGGTTCCCACATTTTTCACGATTTGCTATATTTTATTTGATTTCGTTATTCATCTTCTGTAAAATTCTATTTCATTTTAAATGAGTAATTTAGTTACAAAATTAAATGTAATTCCCTTTTAATGTTTTGTGAGACCTTAGCATTTCAAAACATAAAAACAAAATTTTTAAAATAAACCTGAGGAAATTGTATTGACTTTGGTGACATAGAAAGACCATTTTATAATGAAGATGTTTCCATTTAAGGTTTGTTTTCATTTAATATTAGAATTGTTCATAATAATGTCTGTCTTTGGCTCCGTAGGTGTTTGACTATGACTTTGGACTGCAGGATGACTTTATGGGCTCAGCCTTTCTGGATCTCACACAATTGGAGCTAAACAGGTAACTTTTGCTCTGTTGTAATCACTATACCTTGTTGTGAAGCTAGACCTTTGCAGCAGAAAATGTCAACAGATCTGAGCTCTTGTGGCTGTTCTGTCAATCATGGCTGTGAGTCTTCATACCAGCCAGCCTTTGTCAAGTATATCTCTCTCACTTACTCAGTGGAAATAATAACATCTTCCCGCACTATCTCATTGACAACAACTATTTAGCAGAAAAATTCTTAAGACACCTACTTTGTTTTCCAGAATGTGCCAAGAACCAGGAATCTAGAGTGACACATTGTTCACTCTCACATTGCTGGTGTGGTTGTAGTGAGACATGAAGAAGATTATACATGTTAATTATAATCATTAATTTAAGAATGAAGCTACCATTTGATATTGATTGGTATTGATTAATATACCACGGGTCCTAGCTCCATCAGTAAAACATCTGCCTGCAGTGCAGGAGACCTGGATTCGATTCCGGGGTTGGGAAGATCCCCTGGAAAAGGAAGTGGCAACCAACTCCAGTATCTTGCCTGGAGAATCCCATGGACAGAGGACCCTGGTGGGCTACAGTCCGTGGGGTCATAAGACTCAGACACAACTTATAGACTAAAACACCACCACAGAAGAAAAAGTAGATTTTCAAAGGTCTAAAGCTGTGTTGAAATGGGTTGCAAAGGAAGCTGTGAACTCATCTTTGGTGGTTTAGAGATGTTTTAGGTGATCGTATTATGTATCATCTAGCAGGAATAGTGGAAAGCAGGAAAGCAGAGCAGTGGGCCAGATCACTACTTTATACTTACATGTAAATGAAATAAGCAGTAGAACCCTCATGTGTTACAGTCTGAGCATGATGGCAGCTAATTCATCTTCCAATGTGATTTGTGCCTCACGCAGGACAAAAGAGCAGCCTTTTCCTTACTTCCTACATGTCCTGCATTCTACCCCAGAATCTAGCGCAGGCCATTACTCAATTTACTCAGGGTGATGGCTGGCTCCCCACCTCCCCACGCCTGTCCTTGGAGGTGTTGTATGTGGTCAATTATCATGAAACACCTCCAGCTAGAATGGGCTGTGATGCTCCTCTCCAAAGGCCACAGTTATTTTCTCCCTGGACCATGCATAAGGATCTGCAAATTATTAACATAAAGCAAAAATTTCTCTTTTTCGCTATTAAATATAAATTATTGCTGAAAAATATTTTAACTAGAAAAAAATGGGGATGGTTAAAAAAAATTCAAAGATTATACATAAGCATTTGATGTTTACTTTGCCATGTTCATTATTTTATGAATTTAGTGGACTATTCCCACCCCTCCCAACCACTTAAACAGTAAGTTACCACTTTAAAAAAATCACATATTCATGTATTTCATTGCATTCTGTGTATAGAAATCAGCAGCTTTTGGGTATAGACAGATGGATAGCAATAGCAGCCATATAAATACTTAGGCTGCTGTATAATGCATTAAGGTATTGTTTTTGAAGAAAACGATAATCATCGTAAAGCAATTGCAAATATTCTTAAATCTTTATCATGTAATCATTATAGAAATGTAATTAAGGTTTTGCTGTTAATTTTTTAATGTAGTCATTATTATAGGAAAATGATCCAAATAAAATTATAACCCCATGTAAAGACATGTGTGTATACATATGTGTATATAATATGTGTGTATGTACAAATATGTATTATATATAATATAGTGACGAATGTGCATTTGTTAAAAGGGTAAAGTTGTTACTCTCAAACCATGATTAGTTATAACTAAAATTAATATTGGAATAATTTTCATCACAGCTCTTATAACTTACGTATATTAACAGTTTGCTTGGTTCCTTATGCTTCAGTTAAAACCTCTAACATCAAAAAACCATCCACATTTCTCACAGCATCATTCCTTGAATTGGTGAATTAAGAATCATGTGAAAGAGTAGCCTAGGATTGTAAAATCTTAGCATTGGAAAGTAGCTGTGGTTCCCCAAATTGCTTGGGCACATTCATAAATATATAGATTTTCAGACTCCAGGCTGGATCTACAGAACCAGAGTCATCATGGGTAGAGTTCAGGATCATGCTGTTTGTAAAAGCTTCCTAGTTGATTCTGAAGTGCAGCCAGGATTGGAAGGTTTTATTTGGACAAGCTTTCCCATCAAACCCTTTCCCTAAGACTAGAATCTGGCTGTATCACTCACTGAAACTTAGGCTTCATGAAGACAAGTGTCTTATATTTGGTCTTGACCTCTGATTTTTACCCAGAACCTAGTACAGTGTTCATTTCCTGTATTGTGAGTTAAATGAATAAATGATTGAACAACCAAAGGAACATTCCTAATTTACTGGCATTTCAAGATTCAAGTTTGATGCTAAATGTTCTACAGTCACTTAGGTTAATGTACCTAAGTGAACCTGAACCCTTTTTTTCAGTATTAATTAAAATATGGAAACAAGATATTACCTATACATTGTCAGTTGAAGGTATATTTTGCATTATTTTCTAAAAGTTATTGTGGGTAATATTCAGTAATTCATAATCTCTTCCTCAGAGAAGAAGTTTTCTAATTCTGAAGCCTTCTGAGTATTGGTCACCTCTTTTAAGTGTTAGTTTCTTTGAATTTCTGAACCTAAACAGTATTTAGGTATAGGTTTAAATAGCCAAAAATAGAGCATTATTTTAAATATTAGTAGCTCAGTCAGTAAACAATCTGCCTGCAGTGCAGGAGACCTGGGTTCGATCCCTGGGTTGGGAAGATCCCCTGGAGAAGGAAATGGCAACCCAGTCCAGTGTTCTTGCCTGGAGAATCCCATGGACAATCCAAGGGCTGTACAGTCCATGGGGTCGCAAGGGTCAGACACAACTTAGCGACTAAACCCCCCTATTCATTGTTTTAAAGTATGTTTATAATGTATATCGGGCAAATTATACATTATATTTTCCTCTTCTCCTGCTCATCTGTTTAATTATACTCTACCTAGAAGGGTGGGTTGGGTGGGGGTTGGACGAAGACTCAAAAGGGAGGGAATATACATATACTTGGAGCTGATTCACGTTGTTGTATGCCAGAAACCAACACAACTTGTAAAGCAGTTATCCTTCAATTAAAAATAAATTGTAAAAAATCATGCTCCTGGTTAAAAAAAAATTCTGAAGACCTAAAAGGAATGTGGAGGTCAATAAATGACCCTCATTTAGTTGTTGGACTCCAATTTGTAGAAAATAGCTACTATTGCTTTCTGTGTGTTAAGAGCTCGTGGAGACGTGCCTTCCAGGTCTCTCAGTGCTTCCTTCTTGTACTTTCTTGGCCTTTCCAGTAACTCCATGACCTTTTAGAATTCCATGAAGGACTGAAACTTAGGTGTGTGAATCCAGTTATCCATTTGGCCCATGATTTTATTAGATAACTTAATATGTTGATCATATTTTAATAACAACAGAAACTATACCAGGAAATTAAAGGAAGGCAAAATTACTTTTCTTCTTAAAAATAATAAAAATTGTTGATATAAGATATACTTTGGCTTATTCATTTAAAGACTGTTTATAACCTTTTTAATATTTTATATATATATTTTTTTTAATTGAAGCATAGTTGACATACAATATCGGTTTCAGGTATACAACATTGTGATTTGACATTTATAGGCATTACAAAATGATTCCAAACGTAGTAACCATCTTGCATCATGCAAAGGTATTACAACATTGTTGAGTATATTTTCTGTGCTGTACATTATATCCCCTGTATTTATTTAATGAATGGAAGTTTATGTATCTTAATCCCCTTCATCTATTTGATCTGTTCCCCTGCTCCCTCCCTTCTAGCAACCATTTGTTCTGTATATTTCTGAGTCTGTTTCTATTTTGTTTGGTTTGGTCATTTGTTTGTTTTATTTTAGATTCAGCATATAACTGGAATCATACAGTATTTGTCTTTGTGTGACTTATTTCACTTAGCATAATACCCTCCAAGTCCATCCATATTGTTGCAAATGGCAAGATTTCATTATTTTTATGGCTGAGTAGTATTCCTTTGTGTGTGCATACACATCTTATTTATCCATTCATCTGTTGGTGGAGACTTTGGTTGCTTCCATACCTTGGCTATTGTAAACAATGCTGCAATAAACATAGGAGTGCCTGTATCTCTTCCAATTAGAATTTTTGTTTTCTTTGGATAGATACCCAGGCAGGAGTGGAACTACTTGATCATCTGGTAGTTCTATTTTTAATTATTTGTGGAACCCCCATACCATTTTCCATAGTGGCCTCGCCAATTTAAATTTCCACTAACAATGTACAAGTGCTTCTCTTTCTCTACAATCTCACCAACAGTTATTTGTTGCTTCTTTGGTAATTGCCATTCTGACAGATATGAGGTGATATCTCATTGTATTTTGCTTTGTATTTCCCTAATAATTAGTGATTTTTGAGCATCGTTTTATATGTCTGTTGACCATGTGCACGTCCCTTCTTGCAAACATGTCTGTTTAGGTCCCCTGCCCATTTTTAAATCCAATTGCTTGGGGTTTTTCTATATTGAATTATATGAGTTCTTTATACATTTTGGGTATTAAACCCTATTGGATGTTACCATTTGCAACTATCTTTTCATGTTCAGTAGATTGCCTTTTGCTGCTGGTTTCCTGCATGCTCAATATCTTAACATTTTATATCATAGGCCCACGGATGTGACCTTAACACTGAAAGATCCCCATTATCCTGACCATGATCTTGGAATCATTTTGCTCTCGGTCGTCCTTACTCCTAAAGAAGGAGAACACGTGGTAAGTTCCTGCAGAGGCTGGTTGTAGCTTTCTTGCTCCCACTTGCTTGAATGTTGTAAGCCTTCTCTGAACACAGAGGTAACATTAAAGAGAAGCAGTGTAACAAAGTCTGGCCTTTTATTTGTTTCTATGAGTATCTTGTGTATCAGCAGTCTAGGTGTATCGTGTCTTTTGAATTCAAATTTCTTATTCTGTTCTCTAGGTCAGGACCTCTTACTGTAAATAAGAGACACATTCGCATCTTTTATCATAATTTTATTTTCCAATTTCAGACATGTTATATTGTAGTGAACAATGGTATTCACTCAGGGATTATATTTACTGGTGAATTGAATATTTTGAATTCCACCTAGAGATATCCAGACCCTACTGTTTTGATTGTACTGTCAAATGTACCATAACAAAGAAAATGAGGTGAAATTACAATAGAATTTCTGCTTTCTGATATTTGTTTGATGAATGGTAAGTGAGTACTTTTCATCTTCTTGGTGGGCTTCCAATATTGGCAGTACCAATTTTCTAGCCTTGGCTGTCTGTACTTCCTTGCACACCATGCTACTATGAGAAACTGACAAGAGATACAGAAACTCCAGCACTGTTGAAGTGACGGTAAAAAAATATATATATATGCAGGTTTGACTTGCATCGATATGCTTGCCAGTACACTTTCTGCCGCAATTTACCAAAGATTATTTATTAGACTCAGAGTACTTTCATTTACTAAGAGCTATTCTCATTAATTCTGATTGCACCACATTTTAAGAGTAGACACATTTAATAATTTTTAGGCAAATTTAAACACTCTTTTTCAGCAATGTATGTGTTGCTGTCTTAAAATATTGCATGATTAAAGTTGGTATATGTTTTCTGCTGGAAAGGTATTAATATTATTGGCATTTTTCTCCTAGGTTGTAAGTAAATATAGTGAGTTACAGTTTCAGATGAGGAAGTGTTTTAAACTCATTGAGAAACTCACCTTTTCCAGTGTACTTTTCTCTATCCTTTCTAAAAATTAAACAATGAGCACACCTATACATATATCATATTTGTTACGTACGATTTAAGTCTCTATACTTTATTCAATGAGGAAGAAAATGTTCTTTTTGAATAAGTGCTGTCTAATAACAGCTACATTGAGAACTGAGCATGGTGAAAGACTGTATGTATGTTCATAGGCATAGTCTCGTGTGAGCAAATGAAAGGGTAGGTGATGTTTTTTCACAGAGAACATTTAGAAATAAAAGCTCATCATTTTGGAAGTCATCAATTCAGAATGTAGTATTTCACCCAGTATAAACCAAGGAGTATACCCTATCTGGCTATTCCATACACAGGAATAAAGTATAAATATTCATTTATTCTTTTATTCAAATTAACCTGGTATTCATCAGGTACCTGCTATGAGCTAAATCCTATGCTAGACCCTCGAGCTTCCCTGCTGGCTCAGTGGTAAAGAATCTGCCTGCCAAAGCAGGAGACACAGGTTGGATCCCTGGGTTGGAAAGATCTCCTGGAAAAGGGAAAAGGAAATGGCAACCCACTCCAGTGTTCTTGCCTGGGAAATCCCACGGACAGAGAAGCCTGGCAGACTATAGCCCGTGGGGTTGCTAAAGAGTCAGACACAGCTTAGCGACTAAAACAGCAACAATATGCTAGACCTTTAGGATTCAGGAGAACTGAAATGCAGTGGAGAGCTCAGAAATCAAATGATCCCAGGAGGAAATGTAAAATGACAGCTGTTTTAAGTGCCATGAAAGAGTGGTGACGTGCTTCTGTAGAGAAAATAGAGGTGAATTTGTTCTAGTCATGGGAACAGCATTCTCTAAAGAAGTTAAATGAGACACGAGGTCTCAAGTGCGAATAGGAGTTGATAAAAGCAAAAAACAAAGAAACAAAAACAGAGGAGGTATTTGAAGCCGAAGAAATAGCACAGGCAAAGGCTCTATAGCTAGGGAAACCAAGCTGCACTCCAAGAACTGCAAGAGTATCGGAGCTTAGAGAAGGGTGGAAGCAGACGGTGGGAGATCCTAGTGCATGAAGACAGTCAAAGGCAGGCACCCAGACTGCGTTAGGACTGTTGGCCACGTTAAAGTTCGTGGTCTTTCCCCAAAGAGCAACGGGGAGCCACTGAAAAGTCTGTAAGTGGAAAGTGGCGTAATTGTATTTGCTTTTTGTTGTGTAGCTACGCTGTAGAAAAGCGATGGAAGAGTAAGAATAGATGTTTGGAGACCAACTAGGAAGCTGTTTTAAAAATTCTGGTGGGAAATGATGGAGATTTGGATTAGAGTTGTCCAACGTAGAGATGAAAGGAAATGAAAAAGTTTATCTATCGAAGGTGAAATCAACAAAACTTGGTGACAGAATATTCTTGTTTGGTGATGTTCTGTTACTTTAATGAAAGACAGCACTTCATAAATGAAAATACCCGAGCGCCTGAGATCTTAGGTGTCCCTGGAACATCCGAACTGGCAGTACTACTGAGGATCCAAATATATACAACTGTTTTAGTTATTCGGGTGACTTCATGAGGAGGGGTCTGGTGATTTTCTACATTAAAAGAATATTTATTAAATACTCTAACATCAGACTGAGGGTGTAAGGGATCAAATTGGTATCAAGAGACTTTATGATGAAGTAGCTGAATTGTTCTAAATTACTCAGAAATATAGCACAGGTAGAGTAGTTCCAGAAATTAGTTTTTCTTCAGCAATGCTTGCAAAAATCCTTCCATCTCCACTGTTGCTCAAACATATTTAGGCACCATTTCTTTCTAATTAGGAAAAATCATTTTCGAATATGACAGTGCCTGGTTACTTATCATCAGTGGTTTCTCAAACATGAATAGGAAAGGAAACAGGTTAGGGTATACGAAACTGTTAACATATCAGAAACCTGGTATTGTTAATTATCTTTTCTTCATTTTCCTTACTCCTTAATTGTATCTGTCCAGCCACATTCGCCCTTAACATTTCAAGATTCTTCCTGAAATCTTCATGCCATTTTCTTGATTCAGATCTTTTTGGCTAACTTAGTTTTTTGGAAGAAATCTTTTACTGCCAAGTATTTTTCATTTTTCGCCTTACTTAATACCTCCAAATAGCACTAGATTGTTTCTGCTGCCGCAACGGAAAACCAGTGTCTTTTCCCTTCCCATTTTGGATGCTCTGTCCTCTGCACCAGAGAAGCAAGTGGCTTATCAGCACCCAGTGCCTCAGAAAAGGCACAGTGGTTGCAGCCTGTACCAGAGATGGCCTCTGGATGGCAAAGCCCCTCTTGACCTCAGCAATACCCAAGAAGCAGAGAGAAGGGTGACCTGGAGGACCTGGTCCTCCTTGTGGTTGGACCGATAGCTGGGAGCTTGGAGTTGGTTATTGAGAAGCAGCTGGGTTAGGGGCAGGGGAGGAAGCATGACAGTTCCTCTATAGGAAATTCTATTAGGATCTCCAGTATCCTGGCTAGTCTGATTCCTAGGCTGGGCTTGCGGCTTCTGTGCATATGCTTAACATGATGAAAATTTCTAACAAAGACACATAATTAGTACTTCCCCCCTTTTGTTTATTTTGGTCTATATAGCAGTTCTAGAGCTGTTTATTAATTACTGTCTCTAAAATTGGTAAGCGATCCTAGTTGGGAGATTTTTGAACCTCTGAATAAATGTCATTTGTAGGCAGCTATTGAATAAAACCACTTATTAGCCAGCTATATGCATTATGCTAAGTTGTATAACTCCTTCTTTATTCTTCTTCTAAGTGTTCAGTGACCTCTGGCTATTTCTCTAACATGGAAATGGAAACTCCTGATGAAGGCTTTAATAGTTTCCAGCAAGGGAACATACATTCCCTAACGTGTAACCTTTGTCCCAGCAAAATATAAACTCCTACACAGCTCACCTCCTCTCAAGTCCAAGCTTTCTCCAGCATGACTTTTCCTACCTAAAATATACTTCTACAGACTGTACTTCACCTTGCCTCTATCCTATACCCTGTCCCTCCTGGTTTAAGAAATAATAATTTATAAGTATTTACAGATATTTAAAATTATTGTTTCTGCTTACCTTTCTTATGATGACTCCTGTTAGAACCTAGTCCAGCTTTCTGTACCTGGTTGATTTTCAGTGGGTTGTAGATGAATCTCAAGGAGGATTTGATGGAATGCCTCAAAGGTTCAAGGGAAAGTATTTTAAGTTTCCTTCTTCAATATTCAAATCCCTGAGGTTGTCACAAACAATATTGGAAATAATGATTTAATGTTCCTTTGGAACTCTTAAATTTTATATTAATGATAATCTGATTAAAATCAGTCTATACTGCTCGTCTCGAGATTTCTAACAATGACAATGAATTAGAAGCACATCACTGTATTTTCTTCATTTGGTAACGTGCCTAGTATTGGCTAAATATATTTACCTGGAATACATTAGAAATTTCTTGGTTAAAAGCAACTCAATTATCCAGTGTACCTTCAAATTAAATTTTTAATATACCTGAAATATATAATGTATTGCTGCAATGAAAATGACATGCTGAACTTTCATAAATTACCTAAGAATAAATCTTATTTAGAGAAATTCAAATGCATAATGCAGAAAACCAGAATCAGTTTACTAAATGCTTCATAATTCCATTTAATATTCAGAATGACGCATAGGGAAGGAATAGAGAATGATTTTGCATTGACCTTCTCACAGCAAAATTATGAGTTCTGTTCTCTTTGATTATTAGCTCAGAAATGATCTATTTTAAGCTTTTGGAACTTAAGACTTAGTTCAAAAAGCACATGTTTATTTTTATGCCTGTGTTTATAAAACTTAACTAAATATTTTATATGGATTCACATGGAGAATGGATAGTATGAGTTTCAAGAGCCATTGACAAATAAATCCTAGCCATCAGATAGGAAATAGAACATTAATGTTAAGAAATCCTATCAAAAGTGGGAAGAAATGAGTAACTGGAAACAGAGGACTTAGCATCACAAAGTGCTCAGAGTTCTAAATCAATTATCATGCCTGTGTTTAATACACTATTAATACTGACATTATGTTTCATGAATCACATGGTTGCCATGATTTTTCCTTGTGTGAACAGGAGAAATTTCTCCTTGGGAGAACAGTTCTCCTTCTGGAACTCAGTAAAAATGAAGAACAAGTTGAAAACCTTATCAGTCTACTGTATTTACTAAAGCCTGTCAAACATACAATATCTAATTATAGCTAATTAAGAAATATACATGAGTCATAACAAAAGTATTTCATGGTTACTTATGTTAAAATCTTCTCCATTGAGTCATGATTCTTTTGTAAAAAATCCCAGTTGTGAACAGATGCATATATGTATGTATGTGTTTATGTTCGTGTGTGTGTATATATATATGTATACACACACACACATACATATGTGTGTATGTGTTTTAACTTTCAGTGTTGCGTGTGTGAGAAACCAAAATCTTCCTGGGGGCACACTGATGACTTGCATGACACAACTGTCTTTTCTGTTTTGAATGCATGTCCTGTTTAGGCCTATAGTATGCAGTGCATACATGTGAGTCCTATATATGATATTTTGGTCTGATTGTGTGTTTTAGTTCTTTCTGGCTCTTTTTCTAGCAGAGTTCAATCCACAACTTTCTTCATTGGCGAATTTGTGGAATAAAAGTGAGTTAATTTGTGTTACACACTCTCTTAGATAACCTTGACCTACAGATTGGCTAAAGCTAAAAAGTAGAAAATTTTAAGAAACATATGAATTAACCTTAGTTTATCTTTAGTGAATTTATTTTTCTTGGTAGTTTATTTTTGAAAATTTTCTGAATTCTTTCATAACCTAACATTTGGGGGAAAACCCATATAAACATACAATACATGTGTTTTATAATATGTAGATACCATAATATCAAGCCATTCTGTGATTTTTTTATATCTATAATAGCCATGTAATTGCCTTAAAAAAATCACTGCAACAAAAGATAAAAACAAAAAATGGATTGAGAATGTGAAACTTCTAAAAACACAAAAGATTCTGCAACTCTCAGAGTCATATTTTAATGTACTTACGCCTTTTATTGGGCTTCAAAGAGGTTGAGTTGCTAATAAAGAGTTTGAATTCATCTATAATATTAGATAATGACACTTTCAAAAACAAATTCATATGTTTCTCAGCTGAAGTTAAGATCAAAGAGCAAAAACTAAATCTTGTTTTTCTAGAATTTGCTTCATCTCATATCTTTAACATTCCCCAATCTTTCTTCTCTAACATGTCTCACAGTTAGCAAAGGTAACAACATTAATATTGATAGGATGTCTGTTAAATTCAGTTTTTAAAAAACTTTTTTACTGTTTTCAGTTTTATTGAATCTACCTTCACCCAACCATCTAAAAAATAAAAGAAAATTGGGACTGAGATACTTAAATCCAGTGGTTAGCAGGTTGGATTCACTCAAGAAGCAGAAATTTTGTTATAAAATCCAGGGCCATTTTGAGAGTCATTGGATTTATAATTGAACTCTAGAGATTGAATCAGAAAATATGGAATTAGTCCCTGTAACTGCCCAATCTTTCTATTTACACTTGGAGAAATTACTGGCCTTTTGTTTGTATCAGTATCCCAATCTGAAAAATAATACCATCCAGCTTATTGGTAAAACTGATTTTGAGAGACAGTCAAATACCAAACCGGTAGTTAGCTTTACATATAAAAGGTTAATTGCATACAGCGGTTATGAGTCAGGGCGTGTGGATATGCCAGGAGTAGCGAACCTACGTAACATTGAGTGTTGCCCTGAGGTTCAACTCTTCTTGTGTTCTTAGCCATTTTTTCATAGGACAGCGTTTCTTACAAAATGGAACTTTGTAAGATTCTTAGAGACTAGTTGATGATGATAAATGGCCACGAGATAAGAGATTTTAGTTTTTGATTTACTTGTGTTAATTATTCTCGCCTGATTTGACTCAAGAACTTGTCCCTAGGAATTACCATTCTTTGTTCATAGAAACTTTCCGAGAAAGTTGAACATGTGTAGTATGACTCCTAACTGGGACAGTTTTGATAAACTTGGCATACCACGAGTGTATTTCATGTTCAACTGACTTTAATGGTGAGAATGTGGTGGTGGTGATGATGGTAATGATCATGGTGGCGATGACCATGACAATAACTCATCTGCCATCAACAACAGACATCTATTACACATCCATCTCCACAGCCCAGTGGTGGATTTTGTTGCTTCAGAATAAGCTGGACATTAGTAATTAGAAAAAATATAATACCATTGCAGTTCATGACTCCATGTGAAAAAAAATAAGGAACTATTGTAAACTTGGGAAATCTATTTCTCTTCCATATTTTGGTTAATATTTAACTCAGAGTGTATATAGAGAGAATATAATCCATAAAACTACTGTCTACCTTAAAGAGGAATATATCCTTATCTTTGACAGTTTTATGATTTTTCTCATTTCCTATGCTAGAAGTTCTACATAATTCCTTTGTCTTGGTTTAAGCCAAAGTTTGCCTTCTAAATGACTTAATCTTATATTAAAATCTTTCCCTTTTTGTATTTTTGTAATTTGTGAGTGGTTTCTGAAATGGTCTTGCTTTACAGTGAATTTTGCTGAAGGAGATAGAGTTCTTAAAAGGCACCAGTGCTCTTCCTTGATGTACAAATACAGCTAGCATTTCTATTAACTGTATTCTTTGCTCCAAATATTCCCTAGTCCCTACCGCATCCGCCTTAAAGGTAATGATAAAGCTGAGGGTAAGGAGGTTATCCAGAAGTTAATACCTCAATGTTCATTGAGAATTTTTCTTTTTAAATGGAGAGGAAATTAAAAGTCATTGTATTTTTATGAGTTACTTTATGAAAGAGACCAATAATCTTGGGCACTCATCACGAATTTCCATGAAACTCAATGAAAACTTGAAGTCATAGCACCTCTTACTATGACATGAAAAAACTCTAAAGGATCTGAAATGGCTAAACATTTAGCAGGAAGATCCACTAATAACCATCACAGTATGCAGCACTTTTTCTCAGTTGAAAGCATTTGAAAACCCTAATGTAATTACAGACTAACTGGAAACAGACACACATCTAAGATGCCATCAATGCAACAGACTTTGAATGTGTTTAAAGAGGAAAATTATTATATACCCAGTAATGTCATGATACATCCTCAGCCTCCACTACCAAAAGGAACAATTGCTAATTGGGAGACGAAATGTATTTTTTTTTCCTGTCAATAAGATATTTCAAATTTTCCATTATATTTAAAATATACTGTCCCATTTCTTTGTACAAAAGGATAAAGCAAATGAACTCTTACCAGAAAGACTGCTTGAATGTTAAAGGTGCTTCTTCTAGCTGTGTGTACCAGAAAAAACAATTTTTGTCTTGTGTAATTGTTGCTGTAAACCGTTTGCTGTTTAAATGTTAAGCTCCCTCCAAAAAACAATTGGCTGCCCTGACCTGTGCTTGAGTGATAAGATAATGAAAATGCTTTATTTCATTTACAGACAATGCTAATGAGGAAGAGTTGGAAAAGATCAAGTAAGGTAATGCTTAGCATGTGATCTTTCAGCTTTTCTCATTGAGAAGAACTATCAGCTGCTTTCCCAGGCTCTCTCATACCTCTTCAAACTACACCTCAGAATTTCATCCCTCTTCACTTTTTTCTTTTTCTCCCCATGAACTTTAAGCCAATCATGTGATGCTTTTTCAGTAAATAGAAATCACTCTGATCAATCACATCCAAACCATCTTCTTGCTAATCTTGGGTCACTTTTGAGCATCATTCTCAGCATCTGCTTTATGTTCTGGGCACCACAGGGTCTAGAAAATGCCTTTGCTCCAGATCAGGTTTAAAATAATGGCGCTAGGGTAGGGACAACTCCAGAGAGGAGGAATATCCATGTAATCTACTGTTTTCTTTCACTGAAAACCGAGTCTGAGGTTTTCTAAACTCAAAAACCCCTTTATTGCTACATCTTTGAAGTGCATAATGAGAACAGTTTTCTGTCATTGCTTCTCCTCTCAATTCAAGAAATAGATGGCACGTGGGAGAGAGAGGAGTTTATAGTTCTTGTAAGTTCCCAAACCCTGGCTCTTCCTATAACTTGTAAAATATGAAAGATCTAAGCTTCTAATTTGTTCAGTGGTGGTACCACTAATGTACACAAATAAATGTCAAGATTAAACTGACTTTTGTATGACTGCTCCTTGGAATAAATCTAAAAGATTTTTATTTGTAAAGATCATTTTTGCTCAAATTTCTATTTTACAGAATCCGTACTCCTTTTGAATAGTGACTTATTTTTTTAGACCCTGGAACATAACGGTCTTTTTTCTTTCATTCTGATTGAATCATGCTATTATTTAAATTTTTCT
Organism: Tragelaphus eurycerus; assembly: GCA_935064755.1. Lineage (NCBI taxonomy): Eukaryota > Metazoa > Chordata > Mammalia > Artiodactyla > Bovidae > Tragelaphus > Tragelaphus eurycerus. The sequence continues at coordinate 260,519 of CAKXYN010000014.1, forward strand.
TTAATTTTGTCACTTTCATTATCGTGAATAAAGAAAATACTTATAGCAACATGATTATTTATGGTAATGTCTTAATTTGCTTTAACCAGAATTTCTTACTGTAAAAACCTTCTTCCCTGTTTTTGTAGAATTAGCAGCCAAAAGATAATTTGGATCATAAAAAGGTCAGGTCCATGTTAAAAATCACCTTTATCATTTTAATAAAATTAAAAACATTTATTAAGGAAATTTGCTGAATATTTCTCATCTGGTGTTCACTAGGTTTTCTCCTGGCCAAAATAAAATTTCAAAAATCTTAAGGAAATCTTTGCACTGTTCATATTTGTATTATACTTTTTTCTTTTTAACTATACTTCAAAATTAGTATTATATTAAAGATATATATGTTTAAAAATTCATGTAACTTGACTTTCTTCATTCTGTGTCTACATTATACTATATTTGTGTAAAAACATTGTAATCCATTAATCCATAGCAATATCTCTCTTCCAGTTGTGGTTAAGATATAGTGCTAGACCAAGATATTATATAGTTTTGAGTATTAACTAGAAGGAATAATCTATTTTATTGTAATATAAAAGAACAAAGATTCTTCTTTAAATAGTTTATTTAATATTTACATTTAGTTTTAAGGATAAATTAAGCCAACATAAATCCTTTTTTTCGATCCACAAAAAATAATAAACATCTATTCTTTACTATTTTCATTTCTAAACTTCTAGAGTTTTTAAGCATTAACAGTGCAATTGTACATTCAAACTGGTATATTTTCTAGCTTGACACTGATGATACAGAACTCCCTGTATCTAACTGCACTCACTGGGGTACTTGGTAGATTATTTTTAGTGTGTATAATAATAATATAGCTTTGGGGTTTTTAGCCTGAGGGATTTTCAGTTTTATAAAATTTAATGGGGACAGTGAATGCTGAGTAAAAGAAAATCATTTGCCGTTGTTTTTTTTCTATGAGAACATACTGAATACCTAATAATTCATTCAAATATGTCACTTAAAATATGTGCCATATTCATCTTAGTGTTACAAGAGCAGAGTGTTAAAGTGAAAATCCAGGGAAAGTTTGAAATTTCAGTTACCACCTCGTCCGCTCTCCTTAACGCACAAGGAGACTGCTTCCCCCAGTTCTTTCCTCAAGGGATTGAAGGAGCAAGGATGATGTTCAAGTAAATAGTCCTTCCTGAGAAACGAAGGGACAAATGACTGTACTGTGTAGTTATGTGTTACCGTGTTGTGCAAATGTGTCCCTTTTCTAATGATTTCAGTGTTTGCCCTGTAAAGATTCCTGTGTAAGTAAAGATTTTTTCCTCTTTTATTTTTGGAAAGAGGATGTAATTTATTTGGATGACTCTTGAATACAGGTATTTTTACATGTGATATAACTATACTCAAAGTCAAAGGTGAATTTTTCATAGAAACAGGTCATTTTCTTCTTTGGAATCTTGGTTTGGGACTGAGGTCTGCTTTTTTATAGACAGGCTTCAGTCTGTTTTTAAGCCCCCTTGGTGAAGATAAGATCTGAGAATTATACCCTTTGTGGCAAAGACTTACATATAGTCAAATAATGTTGTTAGATATTTTCTCCAATATGGAGTTCTTCTTTGCTTATTTTCTTTTTATTTTCAGAAATGATATAACCATGGAAGCGGGGCGAGGAAGAGCTAAAATGGCATTGTTATTTTTTTAATATGTACATCTCCTCAGTGTATACGTTCATCAGCTCAGGGAATTTCTCATTACTTAAATATCTGCTCATTTTCATTGTCTTGCCAATGGCAGATTCTTTCAATAGAAATCTCATTATTTGTGAAACTCACATAACGTGGGGTTGTATTTACTAATGAAAGCAAGAGAGGTGAAGAGCCGACTTGAGGACAGAGAATTTGTAATTATAGTTCAGGACAGACTTAGATATTATGTGGAGTATATGTGTTACCATCTAATAATGAGTAGGGAAAAACTATGCCTAAACTTACCTCCGGAAAGGAAGAGTGTTAAAATATGTGTTATATTTAAACTGTATGTTAACCAGTAAACAATTATGAATTCCATAGTATTTCCTTTTCTGAGGATAGTAGCATCCTGTAATACACTCCTTCTGGTTTTTCCACAAGGCATACTTTCCACTGTGCACATTTCTAATTCTGCCTACACTAAGCTTTTGTAGGAAAATATTATTTTAAGAAGAAAGAGATCAATAACTCCCTAAACTTGGGCAACTGGATAATTATCCTGGCCAAAGTTTTCTATGTAGGTAACAAGATGCATTTTGGCAGAGAAATAGTGATGCTTTGCGTTATTGTAATGTTTTATTCTTTAGAAGAACCTTATTGATAATTTATTCTAAGGCTAAATTATTCAACAAGAAAGCTTCATGAGTGCAGAAGAGAAGGTGTATATGAATTTTGTGAATTCATTTTGTGGGGTCAAACAAAAAAATAGAAAATCAATAATGAAATAATTGCCTCTGTCAGATGGCAAGCAGACATGATTTTATACTACACTGTGTGTCTGTGAGTGTTTTAACATAGAAGAATAAGTTTATCAGTGAGAGTAATAATGAACTTATGCTTTCAATAAGTCACTTTAATTCTATGAGAAATAACCATTGTGATATAAAGATATACACATTGCAATTTCTGTTCTCAACAATAAGAGTTTAAAATTGTTTTAAGAAGAGTTCATCCTTTGAATAATATGACTATGTGATGATGTCTCATTAGCATATCTTCTGTTGCTTGATAGCTTATTTTTTAGTAATATCTTTTTTATAAAGATTTTAATCACTTAGCATAATTTTAATGAACTATAAAACACTTTATTCACTGGTTGAATGAGGCAATTTATAATAATACTTTTGGCAAGGATATTGTTAATTTAAACTAGAGAACACTTTCAACTCTGTAAGTCTGCAGGGCGTAGTTAAACCTGACACCTTGGATGACACATTAAAAATGCATCAGTGAAAACCTCTAAGTGCTTTAATTTAAGAAATGGTAGAGAAACAGATTAACACATTTTTAAGTATCTCACACAGTCAGTCAGACATGGTGGGGGGAAAAGTCATTATTTAACAATTACCATGTCCTTTTTATAAAGACCTCATATCCTGATAATAAATAGAGGATGATCTTTAAACAGTTGCAAAAATGAAAACTTTAATGATTTTTTACTTTCTCAACTGTGAGTGACCAAAATGGCTTTTCTTTGGTGTCTCATTTCTAATGATTATGTATATGTCTTTGAAAAAATTAAATGCTGACATGTTTTTGAAGGAAATATAAAATTCTTTTAAAAATTCTTACTCTTCTATCTGTACTCCCAAATTTTTCTTATTTGGAAGTTCTATAAAGTCAACCTCATAATTAAGACTTCCAAGAGTCTGCAAGACAACAATAAACAAAGGGCAGATAGCATGAACATTTGTATTATAAAGGACTGTATTTTTACCTGAATTAATTATATTCCTAAAATTCATAATAAGTTTATTTAAAATAGAGATATCATAATGCCAGTAAATATTGGATTATCGCCTCAAAATACATGGAGCCATAATTAAATTTTATATTGAGATGAAATTTTTTTCTTGCTGTTTCTGGCAATGTTTTCCCAGAGGTATAAAATATCATACATTTTTATGTATTGTAATTCATAACTACAGGGATTTGCTGTAACAAGAGCATTACATTTATTTGACCCCTCATGTTGAATTTTTAAAATGTTGGGAGTCCTTTGGGGAGAATCTGGATGAGCTGGCACAAAGTGAAATGCCAAAATGTAATCTTAAGGAGAAAGTGGATTCCATGACGCCTGTGTGCTAGCTCTAAGATGTTTGATTGTGGGAACATAGATTGGCTTTCACATTGCTAATGTGTGCTACCGAGTGAGCTTTCTGGACCCTTTCTGGAATGATCAAAGAGAGGGAACTGACATAGCTTGACTCCAGGATGATGAAGGCTCATTCACAGATTACATGGCCTTTTAATTCAAAAATTCATATGTATGTACATATAATGTATATCATCTAACATGTATATGTTAGATACAGATATATGTGTTTATGTGTGTGTGTGTGTGTGTGTGTGTAGAGTGTGCCTGGGAGGAGATTTATTGGTTTTAAAGCCCCCAAAATGTCTACAGTGAAATTAAATCATAATTTTTTAAGGACTGGTTGACAAGCCCTTGTTGAAAATGCATTTAATTATATATATATATATATGTATATGTTAGAGAGATACACACACACACACACACGCACACACACACACAAACACATGTACAAGAAAGACTCCAGGTAAAATTTCTAAAAAGAATAAAAGACAAAGCAGGGCCAGGCTTCCGCTATAGAGTAGGTCCTCTGGGGAGCTGACGTTGCCTCTTTCCCTTCAACAATATTTAAAAGGACAATGGGCATTGCAGAGGGATTATATATATGTTTAATGAGTATAAATGATATGAACATCTATTTGAGGAACCAAGAAAACAAGAAAATAGTGTTTCAGTGTGCGCTTCTACTTACTTCACGTTCCTGGGTTCACTGACATGTCGATAGGTTTAGTCAACTTGATGGAGGCATCTGAGAATCGCAGCTTTGGTAACTAGATTGCAGTGTGACTAGGAAAGTCTATGAAAATTATTTACTTATGCACTTACTCATTTTTTAACTCTTAAATGCCCACGGAAGTGGGCAAGAAGGTAAGAGGAAATTATGCACCTATAAAAACATGCTGTGTAATAATAATACTACCTGACTTGACTTTTATATCAGAATCTCATACTTCAAAACTTCCAATCTACTGTGAATGTTTTGACTATCATAGAATTACTGAACTAAAATAATATGCAATGTGTTTAAAGGCCTCTACAATTTAAGGCCAATAAAAGATATCACTTTTAATGAGTTCAGTGGCTATTCTTGCTTGTCTGATGGCAAAGTCATTAAATCTTTCTATGATTTATTTTATATAGAAATAAATAGAAATATTATATTTATATATACTTGTATACATATAAATATTTTACTATTAAACATTTAATATATATAAATAGTTTCATACTTTAATATGAAACATCATATTCATTTGTTGGGGGAAAATTGAGCATTTAGTTTTATTTCTCTGAGAAAAAGAATCCATCTTCTAGATTGTTTAAATTAAAACCACATTAACTTTTAGATTAATAGTAGAATTTTTTTTCTTTGAGGAGAAACTTTCTTAGTATGCCTTGGGTTTTTTGAAGGCAAAAAAAAAAAAAGTAGATTTAAAAAAGATATTACCAATTGATCTTGCTTCTTTAATAAATTCAAAAACTCAAAAGAAATAGTTCAACAGTTCATCATAACTTCAATAATTTTCCTTTTATCTGCTTGACACCTATGGTTTTTGTTCTGTTTCCTTTTGTTGTTATTTTATAATTTTAGCATTTTTAAAGTGGCACTTTCCTTCACTTGCTAAAGTCTTGTTTTGTCAGAGACTGAAGTGTAACTAAATATCTATAATTAAGACTTAAGACAAGTCTTCTCTGGAATTCATAACAAGTTTATTCTGCTTTTCTTGCCTTCTACAATAAAATCACCACTTTCTGTTTATTATCGTAAAACAGGTGTATCATTATTATTGTTTTTTGTTATTGTTATTATTAGAAATTCTAATGAAAAAAAGGTCTTGGCTAATCTACTGTGAATTTTATATTCATCAGAGCTACAAGTAGCATAAGGGTCCACAGGAAAATTAGCTTGTTTTATTTGAAATAGACCTAAATTTACATGAGAATGTAGGTTGTAAAATCAAATATAAATTTTAGTTGGTTAATAATGACAGAAGTAATTAAATATGACATAAAAAGCACAGCCTGGGGACTTCAGTGGATCCAAATGTGATGAGTATTTTGTTTCTTACATTTTAACAGAGAAACCTAAGTTCTCAACCATAAAAATCCCTCCCTACCCCCACCAACTCATCAATCTCATTTTGCTCTTTGCATACTAATCACATAATTAAGTCATTGTCCCTGATGTTCATCTAGGGAAGAACGGAGAGTAGGAATTGGTGCAGTTTCAGTATTAGGTCACCTTAGACCACTTAGGCTTCCCTCATAGCTCAGTTGGTAAAGAATCTGCCTGCAATGCAGGAGACCCTGGTTCGATTCCTGGGTTGGGAAGATCTGCTGGAGAAGGGATAGGCTACCCACTCCAGTATACTTGGGCTTCCCTTGTGGTTCAGCTGGTAAAAATCCGCCTAAGTGCTTCCCTGGTGGCTCAGATGGCAAAGAATCCGCCTGCGATGCTGGAGACCCAGGTTTGATCTCTGTGTTGGGAAGATCCCTTGAAGAAAGGAGTGGTTACTCACTCCAGTAGTCTTGCCTGGAGAATCCCGCGGACAGAGGAGCCTGGTGGGCCGCAGTCCATGGGGTCCCAAAGAGTTGGACATGACTGAGTGACTAACACTAGACCACCTAAACTTTAAATGAAGTAACAAGATTTTTAAGTGCTAAGTGGTTGTCTTAGTTGCTGTGACTGTTGAGTCTAGAGCCAAGACTTTCACATTGATTTAAGTCGCCTTAACACATTTTGCATTAAGAAAAAACTCAGTGTTAGCTGAATAACTTGTTATTGACTCTGGAGAAATGATTTTTGTCAGGAGCTTTGAGAAATAATTTCTTTAATACGATATTTTAAAATTTATCCACATTTTGTTTAGCCTGCTGCTTAATTAAAAGAGAGTTGGGAATCAAGGGGGGTAAAAAATGGCAGTAGAATAGGAAAATATGCTTCTTTTCCAGAAGCTACAATAAGGATTTTTTTGAGTTAAACAATAGCATAGCATCAAAGAAGACTGCAGTCATTTCATCTAAGGTTTGTGCTCCAATGTTCAGCTGTAAGTGTATTTCATGAGGACTTTTCTAGAAACTGGTATGACAGTTGAGAACCAGTGGCAGTTGAGTGGCAGTTGAGAACCAGTGCTATAAATGTAAATAACGTGTAACTCTGTAGTGATGGTCAAACCATGTCTTAAACTCATGACTATTTCCTGATGACCTCTCAATTACTATGCTACCTGACCAAACCAGGTACAAGTAACTTAGGGAAATGTTATTGGTTTCATTAAGGAATAGATTTCATGTAAAAAGCACAGGTAGAGTACATAGATGATCTCTGATATAATTCTAGTTAAACTTAAATTATTCAGATTGCCGCACACCTTTAAGTATGTTAGTTCATTATTGCTTTCGAACATAATTTCTTAGAAGGATCACTTTGAAAGGAATATATATCCTTAAGCAAATGGAATTCCAAGTGGCTGGCAGTCAATCAAATATTTATTGAGCACCTTCTATGCATAATCAGGTATCATGTAAGGTCCTGGACCCTACCGTCTTAGGTAATCATGCTAACATAAAATGCGGAATAATCAAATAAATTACAAAACTGACTTCTCCACGTCGATGTCAAAGGTTGATGCTTTCCCATAACTGTCAGCAGTTTCCCATAATTTTACTATAACTGTCATCCAGAGACAGGATGCAAACATCAAAGTTTAAAGGCTGCATGCAATTTAGATGGTCTCTTTAAAAGTGAGGAATTGTGTTCTTGATTTCCTAAAGTCAAAATTGGTTTCACTTTATAAAAGTCTGATAATTCAACAGTAAAATGTCCAATATGAATCTGTTGCTTTGTTTCCAGCTAAATAGCCATCTTTCATAGTATTCATTTATTTTTTTTAAATTTTATTTTTAACTTTACAATATTGTATTGGTTTTGCCATATATCAATATGAATCCACCACAGGTATACACATGTTTCCCATCCTGAACCCTCCTCCTCCTTCTCTCCCCGTACCACCCCTCTGGGTCATCCCAGTGCACCAGCCCCAGGCATCCAGTATCGTGCATCGAACCTGGACTGGCGACTCGTTTCATATACAATATTATACATGTTTCAATGCCATTCTCCCAAATCATCCCACCCTCTCCCTCTCCCATGATGGTAACAATAACCCTGTACACGAGACAGCAAAAGAGACACTGATGTATTCATTTATTTTTAAAATCATTTTAGGGAAGTTCCAATTAACTAAGTAATTTATATTATATATACTAAATGTTATATCGTAAAACTATGAAAATTTTAGTAAGGAATTAAGACAAATTTGACTAGGTACATGTTTATAAATAAGATTTGTGCTGTTGTTATTTTAAAATGCTCTGATGGTTTGTGACATTAAATTAGCTTGTTGAAAAGGAACAGATAATATCGGATTTATTTCTGAATTTTAAAATATGTTTAAACAGTTCTACTTTCTAAAATAAAATGTTAGACTCAGATACATTAAAAAACTACTAATAAAGAGGTAAGTAGATTCTTTTAAAAATTACAAAAATAATCCTTTCTAAGCTTTACTACCATTGGATTAGATAAGAGCAAGACAGTTTAATTAAAATTTTAAAAATGTGATTTATTCAAAAGAGGAAAACTTACAGTTCATAAACATCCAAAGTGTCTTTAGGATATATCATTTTAAGGTTTTTACTTGTCTGAATTTTGATGAGTTAATCAAGTATGCTTAAAACACCTCAAAATTTAGCTAAATATTTGTTTATTTTTAGGAACTCTCAGAAAATGAAGTGCTTGGATCTTATTTCTCTGTGAAGTCTTTCTTTTGGAGGGTAATGTCTAAATCCTTTATATTAGTATTCTTGACTTTTGGTTATGATTATAGTAATTTGGAAGTTCGATGTGAATTAAATTCACTTTTTAAAATAGACTATTTTAAAGAGAGATGTATTCATTTGCCTTTTTTATTAACTCTTATTCTGTCATTTAAGTGACTCTTTTATTCTTCACTTGTACAAACTAAGGGCTTCATATATTTAACACATTGCTTTGAAGTCAATGGAGGCCCAGATTTATCCCAAATTCTTAACAATTAGAGGCCCACAGATCTTTCAGGAATATGCGGCATTGTCTAGAGAGTGGATAAAGATGCTTTTCCCCTTCTTAAAAAAATCTTCCATCTATTTGGGGGAAATAATTCTATTACAGTGATCTTGTACTGTATACATACTAGATAATGAGTGTTCTTTCTTTGGAAAGAAAACCCTATGAATTAGAAAACAGCAACTCTGCTTTTGATTTAAATTAACAAAAAAATTTCCACAAAGAACTTTTTTAAATGCTGTTGCCATTTAACATTATTTACGCTTTCATGCCTTAAACATAATGAGTTCTGTCATCGTTTTTCTCTGTTATAATTCTGCATTGTGCAAGGCATGGCTTATTACTAATTCACTTACGGCTTTGCCTTCAAGAGTTTCCCTCTTTCTTGGAAAATTCATACTTGGTACGTGATTACCTAGCAATAGACATCGCAGTGAAAATGCTACTCTTGCAGGACTTTGCCATTTTCTTTTCTTGGTTCTTAAACCTGCTCATGACTGAAAGCTGCTTTTCTCCTCTTAGAGTTTTAAGATTTGTTTTGGTGTCTCTGTGAAGCAGACAGGCAGATCCTAGATGAAGTCATACAGTGACTTGACCAATGAGCAAGTAAAACCAATACCTATTTATCTTCTACCTCCTCCCCACACACTTCTTTTTTTAGTCTTGTATTTGCATGAGCTTATTTTAATTATTATAGCTTCTTCATTTCCTTTCAGTCTACTGATGACTGCCTTCACTGATGTTATTCTGTATTGCTGGCAAAATAATGTTTCCTCTTATATGCTCATACATTATCCATGAAGACACAGAGTGACTGTTTTTAGAATTACCCCATTACCTTAAATGGAAAATAGCTTTCGGCAAAATTTTTTTCTCTATTTTCCTAAGACCCACAATTACGGTGAATTCACACAGTATACACCTTTGCCAAGAAAACAGAGTTCAGGGGTGTTCGGTGTTTGTTCTGCATGCAGCAGATGTACAGAATGATCATTAGGAAGACTTGCACCAGGACCAACTCTGTCAGCACTGCTTTCTCTGGGTCTCCCTTTCAAATGACTTTCTCAGCATCTTGTTTTCACTTTCTGCTTCCAAATTAGCCTTCTACTTATCAGTACTTTCCATTTGGTTGTATCCATCTTTAAGTATTCTTCATTAACCTTTCTCATCTCTTAATCTGTCTTATTTTAGAATATCAAATATGCAAATTTAAAAGATAACCTTTTTACATCTGCAGTACAGTGATCTGCTGTCTTTTTTCTGAGTATATACTGAGCTACAAACAAATGGAGTCATAAAAGCAGAACCTTTAGGGGTCATTTATGTTACCAGTGAGCAAACTAAGGCTCGAGACACGGTGCCATTGCCCTGGAGTGCCTACATGGTATGATCAGGACAAATATTTCTCTCCTTCTGAATGTCAGAGAAATAAATGTTTTGGTGAAAACTTAAAGCAGCAGAGTTCTTTTGGGGCTGATGAATAGAGATTCAGCACATAAATAGAGCTGCCCCTTGGTTAATCTGCATTGACAGCCTTTCAAATTCTTGCGTATGTGACCCTTCTTCTGTGCAGATCCTTGATCCACGAAGGGATGGATGAGTTTGAGGGCTATGATGTTGCTGTGCTTGAGGTTCCATTTTACAAAATCAGTGACCAAGTCTGCTTTGAGTGAGTGTGATCTTTCATATTCTCATTCAAAGGTCGCTCTTATAACTGACCTCATTGCTCTTTGTGCAAGCAACATTTGTATTCTGATGAACTTTTGGAAGAGATGTATATAAAAAGAGGTTTGCCATATTTTCAGGAATGCAGGAATCCTAAACAGCTCAGATAAAATCTTATATGAAGAGTGTATGTGTGCTTTGGGAGTTAAAAAGAAAGTGATATGAAAAAAATTATCAGCTTGTTTATTATGTAAGGATTAATACTTTGCCCAGGAGATGGTACCTGAATTACACTGAATGAAGCTGAATCCTGGTGAGAACTGGCTCTTGCTATATCTTAATTTCCTTGAGAGCAGAATAACGGAGAGAAAAGAGTGAAGTGATACGGGGATATTCTAATTTTTCCAAAAGCATGTCATTTATAATTTATCAAAACGTGGTATCTGAGCACACAAAACATTAAGCAATGTGTATGGCAATTACCAAGTTTCTCATGAAAGGAGCAAAAATATGTGAAACCAATTGGATTGCTCTAAGTCAGGATTTCATTAAAGACATTTAACTTCCCATTAAAGGATGGTAATTTAGTGAAGTTCTTTCAAATATTTAGTACATTTAAGTTCTTCCCAGTTATTTCCACTGACTAGACATTTAGATTCTGATGACTGAGAGCTGATTGAACAATCCATCTTATGAGAATATTACAGTGAATTAAAGAGAGATTTTAATATTATTTAAATGGAGAAGGCTGGGCTAAGCCAAGATGCCTCATATTAAAAAATGGAGAAATGGATCATAATATGAAATGAGTAAAAAAAGTGCATAGAATACAGAACAATTCAGAGTTGGTCAGAGTGGTACTTTATGGTAGGGTCAAACAAAAGTTTGGTTGAAGGAAGACCCTGCAGACCAAGGAGAAGAGGTATTGAGGTATTTGCTTTGTAAAACAAGAATGTGATCCTGTGCAAAAATACTTACATCCTGAACAACTCAATATATAACATTCCCAGGAAAAGTTCAGGTATTATTTCTATCAATAGGTATAATAATAATAAGGCCCTCTGGAAAAAAATGAACTTTTAGTTAAAAACCTCAAAAATCTATCTCTCTAAATCAAATACAAGACTCATTATTTCTTTCCCATACCACTGAAAGAAATTTACGGATTACTTTAGCAAACCTACAAGGTTACAACTTACATGATGCTTCTATTTGTATATATTTTGAGCAAATACAGTAAAAGCTTAAGACCATTTGGGGGGTGGCACATTTAAGTTTAGAGAAGGTAGTTAAAACATCTGAAGTAAACAGAAATACCTTCCTGACAACATAAACTGAATCAAGAAGCCATAGACATAGGAAAGAAAGTTTACGGATAAAAACCTATGAATCTCTTGAAGGATTATAGCACCAGTGAATGATCTTCTAAGAAAAAAAGGGATCGAAGCTTTATTATTAGATGAGACACTTCAGAACAGGCTGGACAAAGCGCTGGGAGGGTTTTCTGTAAAGGCAATCCTGCTTTGAGAGGGTGGATGGACCGTAGAACAAATCTACTTGTTGGACTTCATCATCCAGGTGCAATTCACTGGAATAAACTCAGCAGGAAAAGGGAAAGATAGAAAATGCCTGTGTCTGGGGTGAGCTCATAATTGCTCCACGCTCCAAGCTTTGCAGCACAAAACAGTCATTCCAAGCTGTCATTATCTCTTCTTTGTAGTGTCTTGTGGATCATTTGATTAAATAAAGGCATGTGCACCTCTGTGCTGAAAATAGAAGCGAGGGCTGTCTCCACACACAACCATTGTAAAGACACAGGCTATGTCCTTCACTCCAGTTTCATAGTGTCTGGGTCTCATTTAGAAGGATTAAGTTTCACACAGGTTAAAAAAAAAAAATCCAGGATGACAAAAGCCAAGGATTATTTGCACACAACAGGGAGCAGATTGGTATGACTGAGTGTCCCTTTAGCCACATGTTAAATCTAAATAGACTTTTTTGGTTTGGTTCTCTGTTTTAATCAGGATCTAGAATAATAGGAATTTATTATTAGTGATCCAATTTTTTAAGGAACAGATTTAGTAAACTTTATTCATGAAAATTGGAATTTAGAGATAGTCTTAATTTATATGCAAAACTCCACAATTTCACCACATTGTTAATGAGACTATAATTTATGATGGAGTGCAGCTAACTCTCAACTGCTTTTACTTAACAACATATGCTAGAGGTATCACCTCTTGAAATTTTTTTCTTTATTTAAGCCCTTGATTAGCCCTTCTGAATAACCTATACCCAAGGATGTATTTCATCTAAATATAAGTCAAAGTGTTTCAACAAATCCTATACAAATTAAATGCATTTTTTGAGTTGAACTTATTAGACTCTGTCCAAAAATTGAGATGTAGTGGGAAAAATAAAAAATTAATTATCAGCAATTCCAAATTAAAATCTCTGCTTTGCCAATTTTAGTCATTTGGCATTAGGTAGGGTATTTATCCAGAGAAGGCAATGGCATCCCACTCCAGTACTCTTGCCTGGAAACTCCTATGGATGGAGGAGCCTGGTAAGCTGCAATCCACGGGGTCACTAAGAGTCGGGCACGACTGAGCAACTTCACTTTCACGCATTGGAGATTGGAAAGGAAATGGCAACCCACTCCAGTATTCTTGCCTGGAAGGCTGCCCTCTATGAGGTCGCACAGAGTTGGACACAACTGAAGCGACTTAGCAGCAGCAGGGTATTTATCTTCTCTGTTCCTGTTTCTGTATCTTAAAAACACTTGTCATGAAAAACACTAGATTGTGAAAACTCTAGCACTTAATAGCTGCTCAATACATCTTGATTTCTTTGTGTGAACTAACCTAATTCATTCCTCCTTATTGATATTAGTAAAGCTGATGACTCTCATCATAATACTGTCCAGCTGCTATAGAATTCATTTAATAGAAACTTTTAGCTCCGCCATGATAATTTCTTTCCATTTTTTCTTGTTCAGCTCTATCTTTTTTATCTACTTCTTGTTGGAATTGGTCTTGGTAGTGAAGGGAACTTTGGGTTTGTTTTTTTTTTTAGCAGCAAAGACAGCAAAGATAAGTGTTACATGGGGCAAAATTTCTGTTACTTTAGAAATATCTCTTTAAATATTGAAAGAGATTCACACGTGGGATACAGTTACTATGATCATAGTTATTGCATGTCCATGCAACATTTATTCTCCTGGAACTTTATCACCATTTTGACATTGGAAAAAGTCTCCAAAAATTTGAGGGCAACAGACTTGGGGAAATTATTTTTTCTATGACTTCTCATGCTCTTCTTCTTTTCTCTGCTATACCTGTTAACAAAACCCTGAAACCACTCAAGCGGGATCTATCACCATATAATCTGTCCTTTTTCTCCTTGACCATTACAGTGTAACGTTACTAAAGAAAATGGTGGCTGCAGACTATCGTTGCCCTGGCATTTGTCTTCATTGTGCTGGGACACATTTTCTGACAGCGACTTGAGATGCAAATACATATTTCTTTCAAATAATTTTTTGCTGGAGTGATGCTAAACTCTGATTGACATGAGGTGTTGAGAGTTGCCCAAACATTTCCCCTATGGCTCTGATCGTTCATTTCCATCCAGACATGCGGCAGGCCTGCTCTTCCTGTCCTGGGCTTCTGCAGAGCAGAGCTTCAGAGTGCTCATTACCAAAATGCACAAGTAAGTTCAACCAGTTTGTTTATTTTTTTTTTCTTCTGAGCTTGCATGAGCTGTGAACTCTCATGGCTGACTTACTCTTCTGAAAACCGTCCCCTATCCTAACATCTTTTATGTGTATGAAAAGGGATTGAAATCTTGAATTTATTTTCAAGGCATAATGTACATAAACTAATATTCTTAAATGCCAGCTCTCTAATTCTAAAATCTTATTTACATGTCACTGACTAATTACTTCAGACTTTGAAATTTACATTGTCACCTGGTATCTTGATATTCTTTATTAAATATGAACTTGGATGGATATTCCTTATAAGAATGGATCTCCAACTTCAGCGTATAGGAGAATCACATGTGCACTTGTAGGAGAAACAACATGAAGTGCTGCCCAAAAGAACTGAATCACATCCAGGAGGATCAGGCCTGGTGATTTCAACAAATAGCCCACAAAAACTTTGGAATTGCTGCTTTAAAGGTTCAAAGAGTACTTCTTCCTTTTATGGAATTGGTTCTTTGCTTCGAAGCTGGGTTTGTTTTCCTTTTTATTCTTCCTTCCTTTTTGCTTTCCCTCCTCTAATAAAGGATGTAGTTGAAAACATTATCTTAGATGATAAGAACCCACTGTAATATGTTGATTTTACTGAGAGGTTTCTTAGATGTATTTAACATTCCTTGTCCTTTAGGTGGTCAATGAGTAATTTTTGGTTGACTGGTTATCAATCATTCAGTTAATATGTATTACTTAAATATATCCTATTAGAAAAATCATTAGCAAAGGAAATAATAAATGAACCATATAATTTCTCACGGACTTCCTACTTTTCTCTTTAAATGCTCCAAATATCCAGACCAGTGTGCTTTCCTGATCCGTAAATTTATAAGCAGGACTAAAGAAGGACTTTAATTAGCATTTATGGCATCCATGCCAGAGAATGGATATCTGCAATTATAATAATTAATAGTAGTTGTTAGAACATAGGAGAATCCCAGTGTACATGTACCTCAGAACTTTTAAAATGGGAGGGGGCTGTTCTCACACTTCGGTGTGCATCAGAACCCCCTCCAGTGAGGACTGGTTACACCAGAGCAATGGGCCTCACCCCCAGAGCTGATGGTTCCATTGTTCTGGGATGGAACTAAGGAATCTGAGTTTCTAACATGTTCCTGGGTGACACTGATGCCATTGGTCTGTGGACCACACTTGGAGAACTTTGCTGTATGGAAGAAGGACGCTTAAAACAGAGAAGCAAATGATTCAGAAGCTACCACAGGGAGTATTAAAGCTACTGCTTTTAAAAGTTTTCTTGTTTTAGTTGTAGCTCTCCACTTGTTCCCCAATGAACAAAGTTCCCCTGACACTTTGATGTAAAAAGTCAACAAAACTAATAACTATCTTAAGTGGATAAAATCTTTCTTTATGAAATGTACTTTTTAATATTTAGGCCCCCAACGCACCCCCCTGATGGCCCCCATCAGACACACAAAGAGTGGTGCTCTTAGTCCATCAGGGCCTGGTGTACAGTCTAGAATCCATAGGTAAGAAAACTGAGGTCCAGAGAGGGAGTAACATGCCCAAGTCACATAGTCAGAAATTGCTAGGAAGATGCAAGTAGACATTTGTGCTAAGCCCTTGTCTCTTTTCCTACTAGTAGCCTAAGTTTAAATTCTTAAAGAGGTGGGAATACCAGGTCATCTTACCTGCCTCCTGAGAAACCTGTATGCAGGTCAAGAAGCAACAGTTAGAACTGGACATGGAACGGACTGGTTTGGTATTTGGAAAGGAGTACGTCAAGGCTGTATATTGTTACCCTGCTTATTTAACTTATATGCAGAGGACATCATGCAAAATGCCATGCTGAATGAAGCACAAGCTGGAATCAAGATTGCCAGGAGAAATATCAATAACCTCAGATACACAGATGACACCACCCTTATGGCAGAAAGTGAACAAGAACTAAAGAGCCTCTTGATGAAGGTGAAAGAGTAGAGTGAAAAAGCTGGTTTAAAGCTCAACATTCAAAAAATAAGATCGTGACATCCAGTTCCATCACTTTATGGCAAATAGATGTGGAAATAATGAAAACAGTGACAAACTTTATTTTCTTGGGCTCCAAAATCACTACAGATGGTGAATGCAGCCATGAAATTTAAAGATACTTGCTCCTTGGAGGAAAAGCAATGACAAACCTAGACAGCGTATTAAAAAGCAGAGACATTTTAATACATGCCAACAAAGTTCTGTATAGTCAAAGCCATGGTTTTTCCAGTAGTCGTGTATGCATGTGAAAAGTTGGACCATAAAGAAGGCTGAGTACCAAAGAATTGATGCTTTTGAACTGTGGTGTTGGAGAAGACTCGTGAGAGTCCCTTGGACTGCAAGGAGATCCAACCAGTCCATCCTAAAGGAAATCAATACTGAATATTCTTTGGAAGGACTAATGCTAAAGCTCCAATACTTTGACCACCTGATGAAAAGAGATGACTCATTGAAAAAGACCCTGTTGCTGGGAAATATTGAAAGCAGGAGGAGAAGGGAATGACAGAGGACAGGATGGTTGGATGGCATCACCGACTCAATGGACATGAGTTTGAGCAAGCTCCGGGAGTTGGTGATGGACAGGGAGGCCTGGTGTGCTGCAGTCTATGGGGTTGCAGAGTCAGACATGACTTAGCAACTAAACAACAACAAAGCCTAAGTTTATATCTTCCCTCTTTACCTTCTAATTTTATTGCAAGTTCCTATTATTCAAATATAGGCTAAATATTTACCTGTTTTATGACTGTGTGCGTAGTCACTTAGTCATACCCAACTCTTGCAACCGTATACTGTAGCCCGACAGGCTCCTTTGTCTGTGGGATTCTCCAGGCAAGGGTACTGGAGTGGGTTGCCATTTCCTGCTCCAGGAAATCTTCCTGACCCAGGAATCAAACCCGGGTCTCCTTCGTTGCAGGCAGACTCTTTACTAACTGAGCTATGACGGAAGCCCCTTTATGACTATGCAATTAGTTAAATTACAGCTAAGTTACAAAGTCTCTAAACCAGCTCTCCAACAAATACTAAAGGACATTCTCTAGACAGGAAACACAAAAAGGATATATAAATTCAAACCCAAAACAACAAAGTAAATGGCAACGGGATCATATTTATCATTAATTACCTTAAATGTAAATGGGTTGAATGCCCCAACCAAAAGACAGAGACTGGCTGAATGGATACAAAAACAAGACCCCTCCATATGAATGAAACTAGAACACTTTCTAACACCATACACAAAAATAAACTCAAAATGGATTAAAGAGCTAAATGTAAGACCAGAAACCATAAAACTCCTAGAGGAAAACATAGGCAAAACACTCTCTGACTTACATCACAGCAGGATCCTCTGTGACCCACCTCCCAGAATATTGGAAATAAAATCAAAAATGAACAAATGGGACCTAATCAAACTTAAAAGCTTTTGCACAACAAAGGAAACTATAAGCAAGGTGAAAAGACAGCCTTCAGAATGGGAGAAAATAATAGCAAATGAAGCAACTGACAAACAACTAATCTCAAAAATATACAAGCAACTTCTACAGCTCAATTCCAGAAAAATAAATGACCCAATCAAAAAATGGGCCAAAGAACTCAATAGACATTTCTCCAAAGAAGACATACAGATGGCTAACAAACACATGAAAAGATGCTCAACATCACTCATTATCAGAGAAATGCAAATCAAAACCACTATGAGATACCATTTCACGCCAATCAGAATGGCTGCTATCCAAAAGTCCACAAGCAATAAATGCTGGAGAGGGTGCGGAGAGAAGGGAACCCTCTTGCACTGTTGGTGGGAATGCAAACTAGTACAGCCACTTTGGAGAACAGTATGGAGATTCCTCAAAAAACTGCGAATTGAACTGCCTTATGATCCAGCAATCCCACTGCTGGGCATATACACTGAGAAAACCAGAATTGAAAGAGACACCTGTACCCCAATGCTCATAGCAGCACTGTTTGCAATAGCCAGAACGTGGAAGCAACCTAGATGTCCATCCACAGATGAATGGATAAGCAAGCTGTGGTACATATACACAATGGAATATTACTCAGCCATTAAAAAGAATACATTTGAATCAGTTCTAAGGAGGTGGATGGAACTGGAGCCTATTATACAGAGTGAAGTAAGCCAGAAACAAAAACACAAATACAGTATACTAACGCATATATATGGAATTTAGAAAGATGGTAAAAAATAACCCTATTTACGAGACAACAAAAGAGACACTGATGTATAGACCAGACTTTTGGACTCTGGGACCAGGAGAGGGTGAGATGATTGGGGAGAATAGCATTGAAATATGTATAATATTATATCTGAAATGTATTAATTGTTCAAACTAAACACTATCATGTTACAATTTGTTCATACTAGATGTTTGTAATGTTTCTGATAATCAATAAAAGAGATTCTTGATTAAAAAAAAATAAAAATAAAAAATAGCCATTTAATAAAATAAATATTGAAAAAAATCACTTTAAAAATGATATTAGGTTAGTATGTCTTTAGACCCCCCCCCTTTGTTTTTCTTTTAGCTTTTTATACAGGTCGCTTTAATTTGCATATTCATTAGCCCTGTTTTGTTAAAAAAATTGTCTCTCTCCTCTACCCCTTAGCTTCTCAAGTCATTTGGGAATGTTTCTCCAGGTTATAGAAGCGCATTTGCTAACACCTAGTGACACTAGGTAAAGCCTCCATGAAGTTCATTCTGTTTCTGTGAAAGCATGATGAATTCTATGGAAAGCATTCCTTTTCATCTTAAAAGATTCATGTTCTCATGTCAAGAGGAGCATGCAAGCAAGTGTTTCAGACATAGTACCATTTAAGTACCTAACTTAGCATTGCTAACCAGAGTTGCTTTGTAACTGGACTGTACCCAACTTATTTGACAACTGCAGCGTATGACTAGTGCTGCTAGAGTGTGTAGAAAATGTCCTAAGAATATCCAACTGCAAGCTGGAACATTGTAAGTATGAACACATATGCTTATATGGCAGAGAAGTAGAAGGTGATGTCATGTATTAGCCATGTAGGTAAATGTAGACCAGAATGTTGTTTCAAATGTAATCAACTCACCGTTACTGGAGAGCACCATTTAGTAACAATATATTTAAATCATGATTACTTTCAAACCTTGGGGGGAGTCTCTGCCCTAATGACAAATATTGGAAGAAGCTCAGAAATAAAGGTCAGAAATACTGTTCTAGTCACATATCCATCATTTATCAGGCCAACCACTCTGAGCCTCAAATCCCTCATCAGTAAAATGAAAATAGCAGTACTTGCCTTTCTACTTCATAGACTCTTAGTGGAAACCAAATTATATAATGTATATATATGCACTTTCAAATTCTGAAGCTCTATATAAATAAATAGTATTTAACTACTTGGTCTTTGCTAAGATAACTGTTTCTTCTTACTTGCCAAAAGTTTGTTTCTTTCTTTGCTACTGCTGCTGCTGCTGCTACTGCTAAGTCGCTTCAGTCGTGTTCGACTCTGTGCGACCCCATAGACGGCAGCCCACCAGGCTCCCCCATCCCTGGGATTCTCCAGGCAAGCACACTGGAGTGGGTTGCCATTTCCTTCTCCATCTTTGCTACTAATGCTCCTTAACAAAAATTTCAGTCCCCTAGTTGACAACTTGATTCTCTAGAGTCTGCTGTGGTCTCAGTAGCAGCAGAAATAGATGATAGGTAGACAGACAGACAGGCAGACAGATACTGAAATTGATTGCTGCACTATATAAAATAAGTAGCATGAAATCTTAGAATAAAAGAAAACTTGAAGATTATTTGGTGCAATTAATTCTGAACATTGATTTTAATCTAAGAAATCCTTGGTTCAAACAAAATTGATGAGGTAACCCAATGGATAAATCAGATGGGAGCAGGGGGGCTTCACTGAAGTGGGGTATGGAGTCCTGTGGAAGGTACAGATGCTCCATGTAACCTCGGTTTATCTTCAGAACACAGGTGACATTGCTCCTGGGCTCATGGAGGTGAGGGATGTGTAGGCAAAGCCGTGCATTGATATTAATAAGGCAGAGCCACCAAGCAGAGTTGTTCAAACTTTACTGGTCACCAGGATGGGGAAATATACAATGTGATTTAGAAAGATTTCCATGGAAATGTTCAAATATGAAAAGTATTAGCTTTTGAAGAATGTAGTTTTCATTTTCCTAATAAGCATCCTAAAATGCATGACTTTTGATGATAGATAAAAATGGCTATGGCATTGCTATGGTATAGGAAAAAAGAATTCAGAGTGGAAGGGGGAATTATACAAAATAGACTATAACTTTAATGTAGAAGGAATTAGGCCAGAAATAGAGATAATCCATAATTTAGTGTAGTATTTTGAGATTGGAAGAAACATTGAATTTCTTCATGAAATGACTGTAAGTGAAGAAAATGTGCTTAACAACATGAAAAATATAGCAATTTTTATGAGACTTCTTGGTTTTGAATCCAGATTGAAAAGGTCTTTAATATTTTAGCTACTTTTTCTGGTTGTTTTATATGCTGTTTAGTTCAAAGAGATTATGTGGCCATTTTTAGACTTGCTGATTTTTAAAAATTTTGAATTTGTCCACTGATTTGAATATTGTCTTAGAATCGGGCAACTCAAAATTATTAAAGAAAATGTTCAAATACTGAAGTGATAAATAAATCCAGAAACATATACCTGCCAATATAAATCACATAAGTAATTTTAAAATTTTGTAATAAAAGTTTCAGGCACAAGCAAGACATCTTAGGAGGAATATTGAGTTTATTCTGTTCTATGATACCTTAGTTTTTTAGTGAGCTGAAACTCAGTTATCTTCTCTTGTAGAAATAAAAAAGCTTTTAAATTGCTTGAATAAAATTTAAAACTAATCTTAGAACTAAAAACCACCTGTAAAATCCTTTTGTAAGATGAAAAAAGAGATTTAAAAAATCATTACTAACAATTGCTAGCTGTGTTTATTACGATTTATAATAATAAAAACTTTGAAGCAGCTGAGACAGAAAAAAAACTGCTACCAATTAAAAATTACATATTGCAGTGTAGGTGAGGCCTTTTATATTTATATATTTATACATATTTAAACACAAGCATATTTGACACATGTGCAAATATACTTCAATAGTCTTCGAGCATCTGCATATAATTCTGAGTTGAAAAACTAGACTTTATTTTGAGTACACACCTCTTTTACACAGCAACCTTAAATTTATGAGATGATCATTTCATCAGTATTGATTATATAATTATTAAATAATTAATAATCTATTATTTTTAATTTCAAAAAACCTATAACTGCCTATTTTTTATTTTTGAAAAACTATAGCAAAAGAGGAAAGGGTCATGCCAAATGCGGTATTTTGGTTTAAAGCACAATAAGCTAATTCTGTTTTCCTTCACCACAAGTTTCAGACTCAAAGTTTACGACTGTCAGACGTACACAGAAAATCACACCTTTGGAGAGGAATCGTCAGCATCACATTGATTGAAGGGCGAGACCTAAAGGCGATGGATTCAAACGGGTTGAGTGACCCCTATGTGAAGTTCCGACTTGGGCATCAAAAGTACAAGAGCAAGGTGACCTATCTCTTTTGTGTTCCCGTCAGGGCTTGGAAGGCAGTGCTTGGTTAATGGCCACACTCTTTGAGACGTGAAAACACTGGACACTTTATAATGCTTTACAGAACTGCTTTTGAACAGTATGTCAGGAAACAGGATCAACAATTGTATTGCATTTCTTTTTGTGCTATGAGACCTTTGGTAAACCGTTCCTCTATGTCTCAATTTCTTCATCTATCGCACAGAATAATACTAGAAACTATCTTTTGGGAAAAAAAAAGGCTGGAGCAAGCCCCAGTCAATGCCTGGAGCATAAAATGTTCAGAGTATTGGCTGTGCCTGATACTAGCACACAAAATACAAAGAGCATCATTTGACGTGCAGTAAAAATCTTCATGCAGTACTCAGTACTCTGAACCATGTTATTCAAACTGACTTACACTGATGAAGATGGCAAGGTTTTAAAATTTTATTCAGAAATCAAAGAGCCAAGTTTCTGCTGCCACTACAGCAAAGTTACTTTACCTTTCCATACTCCCATTTCCTCATCTGTGTGAATGAGAATGAAGATAATGCCTACCTAATAAAGTTATTGAGAAGATGGTATGCTATATGTCAAGTATATAAAGGGTTTAGAATATTGCTTTGCCCAAATAAATAATAAATTGTAGTAGCTGAAGGAAGGAGAAGAGTAAACACATTGTGTAATAACACATATTATTAGTAATAACATGTTAAATAATCATTAACAGAAGTAGTAATAATTAGTAAAGGTCATAGTTGTCTATATGTGACAGTTACATTTATCTGGGTTATATCTAAATACAACCTCTTGAATGATCAGCTTCTCCAGCTAGTATGCATTGATAGCTTGGGATAATTGATTACATCCATCTTGTATTAAAAATCACTTTCTCCTTTGGGAATATCTTCACCTTTACATCACAGTTTTTGTGAACTTTTGATCAACAGCCTGCCCAAGTTCCTTTTGGCCCAGGGACTTCTCATCAGTAACGTAGATAGTTAGAAATACTGCCGAGTAATTTGTTAGCAGGTTGATGGGTCACCTTGTTGAGTGTCCCCACTGAAGGGGAAGACATCACTTCCGACCTATAGGAAATCATATGGAAAAGACAATCCTAATAAACTGAAAACCTAGGCTTTTTGGGGCCAAACAAGCCAAACAGCCCACTCTCCCAAACACTGCAGGAGTTTATCTGAACCCAGTTATGAGACATTTGAATTATCACAGTATCCATCCAGTGTCATCTTTTTTTTTTTTTTTTTTTTTCCTGCATTGGGCTTAATAATAACACTTTAAAGAAAGTACTGATTCCCCAAAATAGGTACCTATGACCACTTTCATCTTGTCCTTTATCAATTAACATTATTTCCATGTTCTGATAGGCTTAAAACATTACTTATTTTTATAGTTCTGCTCTTTAGGTGTGAAATATGAAACCCAGCTATGGACACGTGTCTCTCTCTGCTCTTTCTTTCCATGATGTATTGCAGATTAATTTCAGATTATGAACTTTAAAAATTGTGATTCATTTGCATTACCTCTGCACATAACATACTTCATTGCTTTCAAAGTCTTTACATCTGAAGATGTGTCTCTCATACATTAAAAAGAGAAAAGGCCACTACAGGCCCTTCTGCTAAAAAGAAAGAATAGAGAAACAAATATGAATGAATGTTGTCCAGCTCAATGAGGAGTGAAATTTTAAAACACTTCAGTATTGGGTCACTTTATTCATTGATTCTACCAGGTGTCTAATCTAAATACTTGAAGGTACAAAATTGCACATCAGATATCCTTCTTGTATATGCAAGATGGAGATTATACACACACACACACACACGCTCATATTAATTCACAAGCATTTTTGGCATAGCGCTTTGGGGCAAGAGATCTGAAACTCTAATCAAAGACTTGAGTTATAATCTAGCTATTAAAACTTAATGACGGCGGCCTCACTTCAACTTCAGGTCTTGGTTTCTCCATGTATAAAATGGGGATGATACATCAGTACTGTCATGCTAAGATAAAAGTTTGCCTGGCCACCAAAAACTTACTTTTCCCCCTCCTACAGAATTTCATTGTCTGTTTTCTTCACTATTCTGTTTGAATTCTATGTAAGATGGAAGTAAGGGGGTAAGAAAGGAACTCTAGAAATCCTCGTCTCCCTTTTCTATAAGATCAGACTTTGAGCTATATCTTAATGCATTAACTGGTTATGTAAACCAAGTGCCTTTATCTGAGTGAGCTACTTCACTTAGAGACTGTTTGCCCTTTCTATAAAATTTGTGTCTCTCATCTGTTCTCCACGATGAGGAGAAAGTGCCTCTTGGTCTTTAGGACACGTCTTTTTGGGTTCTTTCAGACCATATGCAGTAAAAATGCTGACATCTAATGTCCATCATTTCTGGAAGCTCTCATTCAAATCTCACATGCTTTTCTAGGTAGTACCTAAAGTTTGATTTATGTCTCAAGTTGCCTTTTTTAACACTGATACTGATGAGATGGTAATGACATTTTGGTTTTTCCAGATTATGCCCAAAACATTGAATCCTCAGTGGAGGGAACAATTTGATTTTCATCTCTATGAAGAAAGAGGCGGGATCATTGATATCACTGCCTGGGACAAAGACGCGGGGAAAAGGGACGACTTTATCGGCAGGTTTGTGCAATTTGGTATTTTTTATTCATCCTAGAGAGGGTAAGTGTTTTAAAAAGAAAATTTAGTCTAAGTCTGGTGTTATAACTGATGTTCACTGTTTCGAAGCAAGGGATCTTACAATGGGGAAGCAAGGCTTGGGTGAACTGAAAAATAGATTTTGAAGACTGACCAGTAGGTGGCAGTTTTGACCGGCTGATGGACAGGCTACTTGAATTTGATACCCAGAAATTTTCTCCCTATGTTGGGGACATTGTGCATGAACGTTACAGGAGTTGAGAAAGAGGAATCTCCTTTGATGTGCAATGCTTAAAAGGAACAAGGAGCATACTCATAGTGTGCAGAGTAATCGGAGATAATATTGCTTTGCATAAAGCATACTGTGACCGTAAAATGTGTTGTTTCATCCAGCTCCCTGCAAGGTAGAGAATCTTGATAATCTCTTAGGAGTTCACAAATCTCCCAGGAGTTCAAGTGTTAGTGAAGGAAGTGTGTAGGTGAGGCAGATCCATGTTAATCTGATAATGCAGCGAAGAAAAGAATATTCTGAGGCTTGCATGATATCTCTGCACAGTTCAGTTCAGTTCAGTCACTCAGTCGCATCCAACTCTTTGTGACCCCATGGACTGCAGCACGCCAGGCCACCCTGTCCATCACCAACTCCCAGAGTTTACTCAAACTCACGTCTGTTGAGTCGGTGATGCCATCCAACCATCTCATCCTCTGTTATCCCCTTCTCCTGCCTTCAATGTTTCCCAGCATCAGGGTCTTTTCCAAGGAGTCAGCTCTTCACATCAGGTGGCCAAAGTATTAGAACTTCAGCTTCAGCATCACAACAAGCTTATTTTGAAAAACTGCTTGAATTATATGATTGTTTTCTTACTTTTACACCTATTTTTGTATTTTCAGAAGTTACATATGTGTCTTTATAGGAAAAACACATTGAAATGTCAGTACTGAGATAAAACACAGTGTACAGAAGAACTTGTTAGTTTAAAAACTTCTTTCATCATTGTAGTTCACGTGATTTCCAGGTCTCTAAACATACAACCTGAAGAAATGCACACATACTAATAATAATAAAGGGGATTTTACACTAGGAGAACAAAACACAGGAATCCAACCCAACATATGTATCTTTTTGTCTTTTTCCTATTCTAAGAAATATGTTTTAAACAATAGTTTTCTTCATAGGATTACAGAATGAGAGGTCAAAGATGAGCTTCAGTTAACCTTTAATATTATACTTACAAAATGGAACGAGAAAAACACCACTAATCTTATGCCATGTTACATTTCAATCCTTTTTAAATGACAAGCCTTTACTGCATGTTTTTTTTCCCTCTAGTAAAATACTGTTTTCAAGGTTTTCTTAATGTTCTATCTTTTTCTCTTTGGGCTGTACCACTAGCTTGCTGCTGCTGCTAAGTCGCTTCAGTCGTGTCCAACTCTGTGCGACCCCAGAGACGGCAGCCCACCAGGCTCCCCCGTCCCTGGGATTCTCCAGGCAAGAACACTGGAGTGGGTTGCCATTTCCTTCTCCAATGCATGAAAGCGAAAAGTGAAAGGGAAAGCTTAAGTAACAGTAAAGATCTGTTCATACACGGAATACATTTAATTATGAATATGTCTGTTTCTTTTTCCCTCAATATGCTGTGAGCTATTTCGAGTAGATACTGTTCTAGCTATTCCTTGAATAATTCATTCATTTTCATAATTTTTAGCAACATTAGCTCTATTCGGTGACCACCAGAATGACTGTCATGTGTAACTCACTACCTCAGTCTCATTGCTTTGTATTCGAATTTTCTTATATGAGTAAAATCATGACATAAATCATAAACTGTATTGGCTTCTTGTACCTCTGGGTCCACTCTCCATGAAGTCCTTCTTATCCTATTTTCCATTTTTTCCATGATAACATGCACCCTTTTAACGACTCTTCTTTCTTTGAATCTCTAAATTTGGAAATGATGAAAATTTCTAAGCCCATTTTTTAAACTTTTGGTTGTGCTGGGTCTTCATTGCTGCGTGCAGGCTTCCTCCAGTTCCAGTGAGCGGGAGCTCCTTTTTATTGCAGTGCATGGGCCTCTGATTGCAGTGGATTCTCTTGTGACAGAGCACAGGCTGTAGGCGCATGGGCTTGAGTAGTTGTGGTGTGTGGGCTTAGTTGCCCTGTGGAATGTGGAATCTCCCAAGATCAGGGATCAAACCATGTCCCCTGCATCAGCAGGTAGAATCTTATCCACTGCACCACCGGGGAAGTCCTCTCAGCTCATTTTTCACTGACTTCTCCCTTTTCCTCATTTGATAATATTACGGATTCTTCAAGGGCAGGCCTAATTATTTGAAGAAATGTTTGGCAGAGAGGTAGACCTGTGTATCCCACTTCATCTTGTTTCTATGGGTTTATCCCTGCTTTGGCAGTTTTTGAGAGAACAGTGATAAATGGCACTCAGAAAATAATAGTGATTTCTCTAGACAACTAGGGAGCTAAGAAGGTCTCATGAAGTTTGGAAAAAGAGACGAAATCCATTTTTGGAGTTTCTAGGTTGGGGAACATGTGCAAGTCCTCGCAGGTGCTGGGGGACTGGTGTGCCCTGAGAGGGCTTGGAAGCTCCATACCCCTTACCACATACCTGCTGTGCATCTCTTCCTTCCGGGGCCATACCCTTTTCTAATAAACTAGTTATCTAGTTGGAAGTGTATCGCACCCTTATTTTTTAAGTTGTTGAAAATGCTTCAGTTCAGTTTAGTCACACATTCGTGTCTGACTTTTTGCAACCCCATGGACCTCAGAATGCTGGCCTCCCTGTCCATCGCCCAAACTCATGTCCATTGAGTCCGTGATGCTATCCAATCATCTCATCCTGTCGTCCCCTTCTCCTCCTGACTTCAATCTTTACTAGCATCAGGGTCTTTTCCAATGAGTCAGCTCTTTGCATGAGGTGGCCAAAGTATAGGAGTTTCAGCTTCAACATCAGTCCTTTCAATGAACACACAGAACTGATCTCCTTTAGGATGGACTGGTTGGATCTCCTTGCTGTCCAAAAGACTCTCAAGAGTCTTCTCCAACACCACAGTTCAAAAGCATCAATTCTTCTGTGCTCAGCTTTCTTTATAGTCCAACTCTCACATCCATATATGACTACTGGAAAAATCATAGCCTTGACTAGATAGACCTTCTTGTATATAGTTTCTGGCCTGGGCTCTGCATGGGTTGTTGGATGACTTCTTTATGCCCATAGCTATTACACAGGAGAACTTTACAAGCAGGATCAAGGAGACCTACTCCAGCACCCTTATTGCTTTGATGGACACAACTGTGTGCTCTGCTTCCCAGTATCCTGGTTAGATTAAAACTGGCTTAGACGGAGAGACAAAATACTACCTTTAAAGAATTATAAGGATTTCTAAAACTCTCTTTTATTTTGAATGACTTACTCTTATTTCCAGTTACATTTTTGTTGGGAAGATCCCCTGGAGAAGGGAATGGCAACCCACCCCAGTATTCTTGCCTGGAGAACTCCATGGACAGAGGAGCCTGGTGGGCTACAGTCCATGGGGTCACAAAAGAGTTGGACATGACTGAGCGACTAACACTATCTGGCATCAGCTTCACTAAAGAAATTCACATTTGGTCATCTATCAAATATAATTCCCTATGAAAGAAATTTGAGCCAAGAATTTTTAGAGTGAACAGAGCACAGGAAGACAAGAAGACTCTTAGGACCACTTTTGAGTATCAGTTTGAATCCTTTTGCATAGTAAAGGGAATTATTGTTGAATCTGGGTTAATCAAAGGTGGACAGTAGAAAATCACTGTATACTCTGCTAATTTAACAAAGATGCCTGTGGCAGAAAAAGGAAATGACTATGGCAAATACCATTATTTTCAATCTAGCTGATGACCAGAAAGCAGCCGAAGCTCTTGATCACTCACTTCATACTTACTAAATTGTACTTTACACACATCCTGCCGCTGAAAAACAATATATTACTAGATCAAAGTAGAAGGCAAGTAGACTTGCATGTGACTTTATGTGAAGGTTGTGTGGTAACAGTCGAAATAATGCCGATTATAATAGAATTCCTTGATCCTAGAATAGTTTAGAAGAGAATTGAGTTACCTTCTAATTAAATTTGAGTTCTAAGATTAAAGTAACAGGAGCAAAAGTGTCATCATGGTCTCCTGTGTTCTTTTGCAAGTACTGTTGCAACATTCTATGTCTATATTAAATTATTTTTAATTAATTTATTGAAATATATTTTACATGAAACATGTAAATTGAAGCTGTACAACGTGTTGATTTAATACATTTATATATTGTAATACAGTTGCCATTGTAGCTATAGTTGGTGCCTCTATCATGTCACATATTATCTTTGTGTGTTTGTGTGTGTGTGTGTGGTGGAAATAACTAAGATGCGTCTCTATTCACTTAGAAGTTAGAGACTTCTGGTAGTTGGCTGGTAGCTGGTGAATTAAATTTAAAGTTGGCTGTGGAGGGTAATGCTGTCCCATTAATGTCTATTAACTGGTTTTAAGGATCCTTTTTGCCCCTTCTCAAGTACACCAGACATCTTCCCACCTCAGGACCTTTCCCTCCGTCTCCACATGTCCACCTGTCTAGCTTCTTTACCTGCTTTAGGTCTGTGCACAAATGTCACACCAGCGAGGCAGCCATCCCAAGTCTATGTAAAAATGAAACTTCTTTCCCTTGACGTCCCGTTTCCTTTATCCTGCTTTGTTCTCTGCATGAGGTCTGTCACCACTGGACAGACTATGCATTTCGCTCATTTTATCATTTACTTCCCATCAGTAGAATGTGAGCTTCATGAGAGTGGGAATTTTTGAGTTGTGTTGTTCGTCATGGCATCAATACCTAGAAAAGCGTATGGCAAATAATAGGTGCTTAAGAAGTATGTGCTAGATTTAATTTTACATACCTGAAGCTTGATTGAATGCTGGAATTATGGCTCTTCCTTCTCTAAATAAATATAGAATTTGACAGCAGATGTTAAGGCAACAGCAGTTAGAACAACATGTCTTAGTGGAAAGTATAGAGTTTCAGTACAATTAAGAAAGATATTTGTATACAATTCAAAATGGAGAATTAATGAGTTAAAGTATTAAAGTGTCTGAGTAATCTTTGTACTTAAAAAATACTGAGTGGTTGCATTTGAAAAAAATGCATATCCATTTATAAAGATATTGACAATTTTTTATCATAATGTCTAGTGAGTTAATGCTATCTGGTTGTTAAATTTTACCAAAAAAAATTAAATTTACTATGAATGGAAAGAAACAACAACAATAATAATGTTTTACACTTTAAGGGGAACTATTATGTACTTTAACTCAATATTAGGGTAAAACAAGGGTGGTTCATATTATACCAATTTTGCAGGTGCAAAAAGTGAGGTGTTTTTGAGGTATAGCCAAATGGTTTAGAGACTGCTCAGCTAGTATGAATTTGAGGCAACTTATCTGAGATTCAAATCCAGGATTCCTGACTCTAGAATCCATGCCCCTTTCACTTTGGCCTCATATTCAGTATGTTCTGGAGCCATTAAGCGCTTGATAAAATGCCAGGGGGGGCAGTAAACCCACTTGGATGGTGTGCACCATACTGCAAGTTTGAACAACAAATTCTACCTGTCGCTGAACTACAGATTTCAAGTGAAGGTGAAATAATGTTAATCTGTGAGTAATTATTTAACTTTCTGATCACCTGCATTTTGGCAGGCAAGACGGACTGCCACCTTTACAATAATCAGCTAATAAATCCTCATGATTGTTACACTTTTATGCAGAGCAGTAATCTGAACAAATTGGCTGCTGACAGCTGTGGTAAATTGCTAAGAATGAGTGCTGTTAGAGAACAAGTTGTTTTTATGAACGTGCAGAATAAGTAAATCCCATGTCAAGCAATTTCATTCAGTTGGAGTTATTTGCAATCCAATATAGCAAGATTTATAACATTATTTATTAGTGTGCAAAATGCTTGTTTATCTTTAAAGTGGCATTGATTTGGTGACGGTATATTTTCGGTTGGTGGATTGCTCCTAACTTTATTTGCTGCATTGTTATCAGGGCCAAGACATTGATACTGCCCACAACAACAGAGTGCTACAGATGCAAACTTCAGTAGAAAGTTCTATTTTAACACAATTTTTCTTAGTAATATAAAAGAAAAAAAGTTATTCCAAATGGGCAAGTTCTGGGTGAAGAAAAATGCTTTCAAATGCTATGACCATAAGAATAAATCTGTGACTCTGTAATTTAATGCCAAAGGAAAGAGAATGCAGAATAAGTAGGCATACACATACATCTCTCCAGGTACAGTGTGGAAAATGAGGATGCAGCCTTTGACTTTGTATATTAACCAAATTAATGTTTCTTAATTGAAGGACATTGCATGTGAGCATTTGCCACTCTATAGGTTCTGATTTGCAGTGATTCTTATTTGTGATATAAATACTACAGTGATAATTCTGCTGCTAAGTCACTTCAGTCGTGTCCGACTCTGTGCGACCCCATAGATGGCCTCCTACCAGGCTCCCCCGTCCCTGGGATTCTCTAGGCAAGAACACTGGAGTGGGTTGCCATTTCCTTCTCCAATGCATGAAAGTGAAAAGTGAAAGTGAAGTCGCTCAGTCATGTCTGACTCTTAGCGACCCCATGGACTGCAGCCCACCAGGCTCCTCCGTCCATGGGATTTCCCAGGCAAGAGTACTGAAGTGGGGTGCCATTGCCTTCTCCGACAGTGATTATTCTACTTCCTACCTAAATCAGAGTAGAAGCAATCTCTGCTTCGTTATTAATTTGAAAGCACAAGATAACTATTCATAAAACTCTAAACTGAAGAGGTTTTAGTGGAATCACCATTTTCCTTACTAGGGACTGAGTGAAGTATTTCATTTGGGAGATAGGTAATGTTTCGATAAAGAATGGAGTGTCGTTGATTCTTGTCTTGGTTTGTCGTAAACTCAAGTCAAATATATTGAGATTTCAATCCATTTTCTTTCATGACTTACTATTTTTTTCTTCTGAAGACTTTCTCAGAAAGTTTATACTCACTGCAGTATTTTATATATGATAGACAAAGTTTCCAAAGACAGTTTCCATGCACCACTGTGTGTATGTTAAGTAGCTTACCTTCTAGGCAATGAAGGGGAACCTCCCAAGTTTGTATTAATAGAAGTATGCTCTGATAAATCCATCTCCCCAAAGACAGTTGGACAGTGACAACTGCTGACAATGCAGTAATTGCATTGCTGCTGCTAAGTCGCTTCAGTCGTGTCCGACTCTGTGTGACCCCATAGACAGCAGCCCACCAGGCTCCTCTGTCCGTGGGATTTTCCAGGCAAGAGTACTGGAATGGGGTGCCATTGCCTTCTCTAGTAATTGCATTAGCATTTAGTAATGTCAGGTGGCGTGTACACTGCATCATCATGAAACTTGAAAAACTTTAGTGGTTACCTGTTGAATTCTTTAAAATGCAAAGATTCTAAAGAGTTATCTATCATATTGATTTATAATATGAGATCTTATGCGTTATTTGTTTTACCAGTGTAAAGTAGTTCTCAAACAATAAACCTCAAAAAGTTTTCTAATTTTATGGATAAATTTGGTCCAAATTATGTAAACTGTGTTTTTAGAAATTCTCCCCCGCAAAAGAAATCCTATAGAGGCTTGTCTTCCTGTCCCGAGGCTTTGATTTTGTTTTATTTTGTTTTTTAATTAATTAACTTTTTATTGAAGGATAGAGGCTTTGTTTGTAAATGTTCTCTTATCTGTTTGACTTCGTAATATCATGAGCAGGTACTTCAGGGCACAACACACACTTAAATGTTCCTTGTTAGAGGAGATATAAATTTCTGTTGCAGATATTCTTCCTGATAATTTAAAGTTGATTTTGGCGGAATTCTTGCTAGACCTGATTATGCTGCACCCCTGGTTTGTAAATCAGAATCAGAATGTAGCTGACACAGAGCTGTGCGAGGAGGAAATGTGTCAACTCTGGGTGTTCTTGGACACTTATGCTTGTCCAGTTAGCATAATCTTCAATCCACAGTTTCTTTACAGGGATCTTTTTTTGTTTTCATTTTTGTTTAATATTGGAGTATAGTTGATTTACAATGTCATGTTAGTTTCAGGTGTACAGCAAAATGATTCAGTTATACATATACATACGTCTTTTTCATATTCTTTTCCCATAATGGTTATTACAGAGTACTGAGTAAGTTCCCTGTACTATGCAGTACATCCTTGTGGGTCACCTATTTTATATATAGTAGTGTGTATATGTTAATCCCAACCTCCTAATTGACTGGTATCTTTTAAAGCCGTTGTCCATTTTGTGAAAATTGGTTCAGTTAAAGCTAGATGCTATAATCTGTAAACCCACCTCCCTGGGCACATATCATATGGACTGTGGTTCAGTGGAAGCCAGTCACCAAGTTCAGGGGTCACTGTCATCTCCTCTATGTCATGCGGCTACTGCTCGTCACTCGAGATACTTGCCGGTCGCGTGTGACATACCCGATGCATAAGCCATCAGTATGAATGCAGGTGTAAAATATTTATGCAGCTTGAATCCTAGTTTTATTTTTTAATTTTCTGTCTTATTTTTAAATTAAAAAATACATAAATGCATTCAAATAGGCCGAACATTTGCTTCCTGCATCTCACATGTATATCACTGGTGCTAATCACAAAACTTTTATCTGGGTTGGTGACTGGCTTAGGCAGATGGAAAGGCGGTGAGAAAAAACGTGATAAGAATACTAAGCATTTTCTCCTTGAACTTAGGGGGAAATGTCACCAAATAAATGTGATGTGTTCCTTTCACATGGCCAAGTAAGTGCATATAGTTTTTAACAAGAGCAAAGAATTTCAAGCTTTGATATGGAAGTCAGGAAATGTGGTTTGAGGTCTTAAAACCATCACTTGATTTCTCTCAGCCTCAATTTCCCATTTGTGGAATGAAAGAAAGTAGCACTCAAATCTCTTTTAGTTTGAGTCTCTTTTGATTCTTCTATTGATAATTCATTGATGAGTTCGGTTCTGACAGTAAATTCTAAAGTTGTTCAATATCAAACTAAGGCATATGAGATAATAAAACTATATAGTATTTATATAGCATTTTCATCTTTTCACAGTAGTTTTTCATCTATTGGTTCTGTATGCAAAAAGAAAGCATAAATGAGGAAAGCTGATGCATAAAAAGTTTAAGTGACTTGCTTAATATCACAGTCCTAATGAATAATTCAGCTTTATTAAAACTCTAATGTTCTGAATCCCTGATGTAAACTCTGAAGCCAAATAACTTCACTCAAACAACACACTGGGCCTGTGGTAGTTCTGCAAATAAGGATGTGAGAGATCACAAGGCTTACAAAGGGTTGAATCCTTCAAATTTAACAGAAGCCTGATGCACAATGCAGTTAATATAAATAAATAGTTAATAAATGGGTGTTGGAAAGAAATCAATCCACTTTCTAGGAAGACAATATAAAAATGGTAGCATGAGCAAAATTGCATGCTGATTCTGACTCTGCCACTATCAAAATGGGTAGAATTTTGGCCTCTCTGAACCTCTATCTCCTCCTCTGTAAGTATTTTGGGCTGTGGTTCAGTGGAAGCCAGTCAACAAGTTCAGGAGTCACTGTCAGCTCCTGTGTGTCATGTGGCTGTTGCTCATCACTCGAGATACTTGTCGGTCGCGTGTGATCTACCCGATGCACAAGCCACTGGTATGGATGCAGGTATAAAATATTTGGACTGTGGTATTCTGACTGTATTCCAGGTGTTGGACTAGGTGCCTGCCCTTGAGGTGTACCAAGAGATGGACAGAAAAAGACAACTGCTGGGTTTTGCCCTGAGAATTAGTTAAAAATTAGCCAAGCAAAGACAGGTAGATATATCATCTCAGGTAGATGGTATTGCTTCCTTCACAACAGAACACAAAGAAGCAGGTGAGCCTTAGCATGGATGGTGGGAGAATTACAGACGATCAAGAATTACTGAAATAGCAAGTGTAAATGAACAAGTAAACACCCAAGCTGATGGTAGGTTGTGGAGGACCCCATTGCCTTACTAAAGAATTTTCATAAATGGTGAGAAGCCAGGAGTGGGACATGGGCAGATTTGCTTCTTGGATATCTGTAACTGTCAGGATTGAATCATGTTAATGGTTTTTGCCTTAGGCCGAGTTTCCTACGGCTTCTCTGGTGGCTCAGATGGTAAAGCATCTGCTTGCAATGCAGGAGACCCAAGTTTGATCCCTGGGTTGGGAAGATCCCCTGGAGAAGGAAATGGCAACCCAGTCCAGTACTCTTGCCTGGAAAATTCCATGGACAGAGGAGCCTGGTAGGCTACAGTCCATGGGGTTGCAAAGAGTCAGACATGACTGAGCGACTTCACTCACAGGTTCCCTAGGACACAGGGCTTGAAGCAGTGATGAGGTGCGGGTGCTTAACTGGGAGGTACAATCCCAGGCACTGAGGGTGAGAGAGAGAGAGAACATGATGCAGAGAAGACTAGAGAGTCACGCACGGTGATGTGTTACTGGGCTGGCCACGTTCCCAGAGTTTCAGAGACCCCATGGCTGCTCAGCAGCTGTGTGCACTTGACCACGTGTGCTCGGGCAGGCAAGATGGAGACTCCTGCTTTTGGAATGATTTGTGAGAGAGAGAAAGTTACCTTCCTGTCTCCTATGCCATTGATCTAAGTTCACCCCATCAGGAGAAAACATCTACGTGGTTTCATCTGGTTTCTTTAGTGGTTGACCAGGAAGCCAGATCCCATACATACTCTTGAGTGCAGTTTTTCATCCAAGGGCAGAAGTGGCCTTAGAGGCCAGAAATTTGGGGCATGCGGCGTTTGGGCCTAGATGCACAGTGGCAGCCGAGGGGAGCCCTCAGCCCATTTGGGCAAGTGAGAGTTTTGACTGTCTGAGGCCAGTCCTGGGTGAAAGACATCTGAGGAGTCACACCCAGTTGACTGGTCACAGTCGGAGGATGAGGAACAGCCTCTTGGAAAGACCCAGTCAAAGTCAAAGCTAAGACAAAGCCGGCAGCTGAGGACCCACCCAGGAGTTCCATGTAGAACCCAGATATAAAACAAGATGTGAGAGGAACTGTTATTTGAACCAAAGGGGAGAATTCACACCCCATTTTTCACCCTTCCTCCATCTATGGTGATTAGGATGCAACCCCCAACCCATGCTCCTTAGAAGACAATCTGAAGTGAGATTAGATTCTTACATTTAGACTTTTTTTTTTCTTTGGTGGGGCGGAGGCATAATACATCTGAGGAATAGTATTTCGTTACCTGGAAGATGAATTTGTTCTCATACTTTTTTTGATATGTGGAATTACAAAAAAGGAAGATATGTTGTTGTTGTTGTTGCTGCTCTTTAGTTGCTAACTCAAGTCCAACTCTTTGTGACCGCACAAACTGCAGCATGCTAGGCTTCCCTGTCCTTCACTGTATCCCTAGAGTTTGCTCAAACACATGTCCATTGAATCACTGATGTTATCCAACCATCTCACGCTCTGTCATCTCTTTCTCCTCCTGCCTTCAGTCTTTCCCAGTATCAGGGCCTTTTCCAATGTGTTGGCTCTCTGCACCACATGGCCAAAATATTGGAGTTTCAGCTTCAACATCAGTCCTTCCAAGGAATGGAAATCAGGGTTGATTTCCTTTAGAATTTACTGGTTTGATCCCCTTGCAGTTCAAGGACTCTCAAGAGTCTTCTCTAGCACCACAATTCAAAAGCATCAATTCTTCAGTGCTCAGCCTTCTTTATGGTCCAACTCTCACATGCATACATGACTACTAGAAAAAACATAGCTTTGACTATACCAACCTTTGTCAGCAAAGAGATGTCTGCTTTTTAATAGCTAAGTTTGTCATAGCTTTCCTTCTAAGGAGCAAGTGTCTTTTAATTTCTTGGCTGCAGTCACCATTTACAGTGATTCTGGAAACCAAGAAAATAAAATTTGTCACTGCTTACAATTTTTCCCCTTCTATTTGCCATGAAGTGATGGAACTGGATACCATGATCTTAGTTTTTTGAGTGTTGAGTTTTAAGCCAGTTTTTTCACTCTCCTCTTTCACCCCCATCAAGAAGTTTTTTAGTTTCTCTTTACTTTTCTGCAATTAGAGTGGTATACTCTGCATATCTGAGGTTGTTAATATTTTTCTGAGCAGTCTTGATTCCAGCTTGTGAATCATCCAGCCCAAAGGAAGATGTAAACAACTGTAAATATGGATAGAGTTGTAAGAAATTGTGAAACTTGGGAGGTTTTTGAGAACTTAAAGTTCATCTAGTTCAATTACCTCATATCACAGAAAAGAAAACTAGAATTCAAGAGGATAAGTTGTCTAAGAAAAGGTCATACAACTAATTAGCAATAGATGGAGGGCTAGAACAACAGGAATCTGATGCCCAATCTTGGGCTCTTTTCCCAGTTATATGTAGTTGGAGATTTCATGAATTTGCTTCAGTACTTTAAAATTTTTCATTTTCATGTTCTTAACAATATAAAACCAACAACTTTTGCTTATTCTGAGCCACCTGAATGACCATTTAGTATTTCTGTAACCAAACTACAGCAAATCCTTCCTTTGTTGAGGACATAATAGTACAGGCAAGCCAAACACAGATGAATCTGTCTTTTGGACAGCTATAACCAAATGCCATATACTGACTATATTATATTCAATGGAAGTTTATTTCTCACAGTTCTAGGGGTTGATCTATATTCAAGATCAAGACAGCAGCAAATTTTCCACCTGGTTTCCTGGTTTATAAACTGCTGTTTTCCTCTGTGTCCTCACATGATGAAGGATGAGAGAACTCTCTGGTGCCTCTTTTATAAGGGCACTAATCCCATTCATGAGGGCCCCACCCTCATGAACTAATCACTGCCTAGGCTCCTCACCTCTTAATATCATCACACTGGGCACTAGGGTTCAACATATGAGTTTTGGACAGCACACAAACATTTAAGTCATAGTACTGGCCCATATTGCAGAAGCCTGGCTTGGAGAATTTTGAGCATTACTTTACTAGCATGTGATGTGACGTGACATGACGTGAAGTCGCTCAGTCGTGTCCGACTCTTTGCGACCCCATGGACTGTAGCCTACCAGGCTCCTCTGTCCATGGGATTTTCCAGGCAACAGTACTGGAGTGGATTTCCATTTCCTTCTCCAAGGGATCTTTCCAACCCAGGGATCGAACCCAGGTCTCCCGCATCGTAGACAGTAGCTTTACCGTCTGAGCCACCAGGGAAGTCCTATGAGTGCAACTATGTGGTAGTTTGAAAATTCTTTGGCATTGCCTTTCTTTGGGATTGGAATTAAAACTGACATTTTCCAGTCATGTAGCCACTGCTGAGTTTTCCAAATTTGCTGGCATATTGAGTACAGCACTTTCACAGCATCATCTTTCAGGATTTGGAATAGCTCAACTGGAATTCTAGAAAAGGCAGAGGAACCAGAGATCAAATTGCCAACATCCACTGGATCATGGAAAAAACAAGAGAGTTCCAGAAAGACATCTATTTCTGCTTTACTGACTATGCCAAAGCCTTTGACTGTGAGGATCACAATAAACTGTGGGAAATTCTAAAAGAGATGAGAATACCAGACCACCTGATCTGCTTCTTGAGAAACCTCTATGCAGGTCAGGAAGCAACAGTTAGAACTGGACATGGAACAACAGACTGGTTCCAAATAGGAAAAGGAGTACGTCAAGGCTGTATATTGTCACCCTGTTTATTTAACTTACATGCAGAGTACATCATGAGAAACGCTGGACTGTAAGAAACACAAGTTGGAATCAAGATTGCTGGGAGAAATATCAATAACCTCAGATATGCAGATGATACCACCCTTATGGCAGAAAGTGAAGAGTAACTGAAGAGCCTCTTGATGAAAGTGAAAATGGAGAGTGAAAAAGTTGGTTTAAAGCTCAACATTCAGAAAACGAAGATCATGGCATCTGGTCCCATCACTTCATGGGAAATAGATGGGCAAACAGTGGAAACAGTGTCAGACTTTGTTTTTCTGGGCCCCAAAATCACTGCAGATGGTGGCTGCAGCCATGAAATTAAAAGACACTTACTCCTTGGAAGGAAAGTTATGACCAACCTAGATAGCATATTCAAAAGCAGAGACATTACTTTGCCAACAAAGGTCCGTGTAGTCAAGGCTATGGTTTTTCCTGTGGTCATGTATGGATGTGAGAGCTGGACTGTGAAGAAGGCTGAGCACCAAAGAATTGATGCTTTTGAACTGTGGTGTTGGAGAAGACTCTTGAGAGTCCCTTGGACTGCAGAGAGATCCAACCAGTCCATTCTGAAGGAGATCAGCCCTGGGATTTCTTTGGAAGGACTGATGCTAAAGCTGAAACTCCAGTATTTTGGCCACCTCATGCGAAGAGTTGACTCATTGGAAAAGACTCTGATGCTGGGAGGGATTGGGGGCAGGAGGAGAAGGGGACGACAGAGGATGAGATGGCTGGATGGCATCACTGACTTGATGGACGTGAGTCTGAGTGACCTCCGGGAGTTGGTGATGGACAGGGAGGCCTGGCGTGCTACAATTTATGGGATCACAAAGAGTCGGACACGACTGAGCAACTGATCTGATCTGATCTGACTGGCCCATAAATGTAAATTAGTACTGAATTCACTTTACAATATATTATGTTGCAGAAGTTCCATCTTTGTACACATGTATTCAGTAACCACAAAGTGATAGCAAAAGGGTTTTCTCCACTAAATCCCAGCAGTAATTTGATTTGATACCCATTTAATGCAGATATCAATGATGCTGTAATGATGACATTATCTCAAGTTAGCAGGACAAGTTTGCTTAGGTATGGGGTAACATTTTGTTTTAAATGGCATCTGAAGAATGCTCCTGAGCAGAGTTTTTAAATGGATAGAAGATCTGAGTAACCTCAACTAGCAAAATATGTCTTAATTCACTTACTCTTTTATCAAAATATTTGTATAGTTATTTTCTATATTAAAATGATTACAGTCAAAATTCTGAAACATTAAACATGGGACAGGGCCTGGGACTATTTATACAAGTATACCCAATATTGAAAATCTAGTTGTAGTAGAAAGGTGTAATCCTCCCTACAAATGTATAATGATAATTTAAATTTCATTAGTTCCATAACTTTCAAAATTAAATTTGTAAGCTTTTCTTCATTTATTATTTTATAAGAACAGTTGTAGCCTTCTTCCCTTGCTCATACATATTTTTAAAGCATAAAAATAACATACCTCTGAACTTGAAAACAGATAATTTTTCCATTTTGAAACAAATCCAGGTATTACCCAGTAAGAGCCATCTCACACAGCACAAACTTCCACCAGGATGAAAAATTACAATAATGACAGATCAGTTAAGGAAAAGTCCTAGATCTTGGATTCCAGAGTCCCAGGTTCAGGTCTGGCTCTGCTAGTAACTGTGCATCTCCATTACTTGAGGTCACTTCTCTGGCCCTAGGTTTCCTCACTGGTAAATTAAGGCGACTTTGAGGATCATAAATCGTTATACCTATTGGTATAAATGTCAACATTTATATATATATATAAATGAATGTTGACATTCTAGGAATTAGCGAACTAAAATGGACTGGAATGGGTGAATTTAACTCAGAGGACCATTATATCTTCTACTGTGGGCAGGAATCCCTCAGAAGAAATGGAGTGGCCATCATGGTCAACAAAAGAGTCTGAAATGCAGTACTTGGATGCAATCTCAAAAACAACAGAATGATCTCTGTTCATTTCCAAGGCAAACCATTCAGTATCACAGTAATCCAAGTCTCTGCCCCAACCAGTAATGCTGAAGAAGCTGAAGTTGAACGGTTCTATGAAGACCTACAAGACTTTTTAGAACTAACACCCAAAAAAGATGTCTTTTCATTATAGGGGACTGGAATGCAAAAGTAGGAAGTCAAGAAACACCTGGAGTAACAGGCAAATTTGGCCTTGGAATATGGAATGAAGCAGGGCAAAGACTAACAGAGTTTTGCCAAGAAAATGCACTGAAGAGGGTCATAGCAAATACCCTCTTCCAACAACACAAGAGAAGACTCTATACATGGATATCACCAGATGGTCAACACTGAAATCAGATCGATTAAATTCTTTGCAGCCAAAGATGGAGAAGCTCTATACAGTCAGCAAAAACAAGACCAGGAGCTGACTGTGGCTCGGACCATGAACTCCTTATTGCCAAATTCAGACTGAAATTGAAGAAAGTAGGGAAAACCACTAGACCATTCAGGTATGACCTAAATCAAATCCCTTATGATTATACAGTGGAAGTGAGAAATAGATTTAAGGGCCTAGATCTGATAGATAGAGTGCCTGATGAACTATGGACTGAGGTTCGTGACATTGTACAGGAGACAGGGATCAAGACCATCCCCATGGAAAAGAAATGCAAAAATGCAAAATGGCTGTCTGGGGAGGCCTTACAAATAGCTGGGAAAAGAAGAGAAGTGAAAAGCAAAGGAGAAAAGGAAAGATATAAACATCTGAATGCAGAGTTCCGAAGAATAGCAAGAAGAGATAAGAAAGCCTTCTTCAGCGATCAATGCAAAGAAATAGAGGAAAACAACAGAATGGGAAAGACTAAGGATCTCTTCAAGAAAATCAGAGATACCAAAGGAACATTTCATGCAGAAATGGGCTCGATAAAGGACAGAAATGGTATGGACCTAACAGAAGCAGAAGATATTAAGAAGAGGTGGCAAGAATACACAGAAGAACTGTACAAAAAAGAGCTTCACGACCCAGATAATCATGATGGTGTGATCACTGACCTAGAGCCAGACATCCTGGAATGTGAAGTCAAGTGGGCCTTAGAAAGCATCACTACGAACAAAGCTAGTGGAGGTGATGGAATTCCAGTGGAGCTATTCCAAATCATGAAAGATGATGCTACGAATGTGCTGCACTCAGTATGCCAGCAAATTTGGAAAACTCAGCAGTGGCCACAAGATTGGAAAAGGTCAGTTTTCATCCCAGTCCCAAAGAAAGGCAATGCCAAAGAGTGCTCAAACTACCGCACAATTGCACTCATCTCACATGCTAGTAAAGTAATGCTCAAAATTCTCCAAGCCAGGCTTCAGCAATATGTGAACCGTGAACTTCCTGATGTTCAAGCTGGTTTTAGAAAAGGCAGAGGAACCAGAGATCAAATTGCCAACATCCACTGGATCATGGAAAAAGCAGGAGAGTTCCAGAAAAACATCTATTTCTGCTTTATTGACTATGCCAAAGCCTTTGACTGTGTGGATCACAACAAACTGTGGAAAATTCTGAAAGAGATGGGAATACCAGACCACCTGACCTGCCTCTTGAGAAAGGTTCGCCTAGTCAAGGCTATGGTCTTTCCTGTGGTCATGTATGGATGTGAGAGCTGGACTGTGAAAAAGGCTGAGCGCTGAAGAATTGATGCTTTTGAACTGTGGTGTTGGAGAAGACTCTTGAGACTCCCTTGGACTGCAAGGAGATCCAACCGGTCCATTCTGAAGGAGATC
Source organism: Tragelaphus eurycerus (assembly GCA_935064755.1). Classification (NCBI taxonomy): domain Eukaryota; kingdom Metazoa; phylum Chordata; class Mammalia; order Artiodactyla; family Bovidae; genus Tragelaphus; species Tragelaphus eurycerus. The sequence goes on from CAKXYN010000014.1 coordinate 302,724, forward strand.
AGCCCTGGGATTTCTTTGGAAGGAATGATGCTGAAGCTGAAACTCCAGTATTTTGGCCACCTCATGCGAAGAGTTGACTCATTGGAGAAGACTCTGATGCTGGGAGGGATTGGGGGCAGGAGGAGAAGGGGACGACAGAGGATGGCTGGATGGCATCACTGACTCGATGGATGTGAGTCTGAGTGACCTACGGGAGTTGGTGATGGACAGGGAGGCCTGGCGTGCTGCGGTTCATGGGGTCGCAAAGAGTCGGACACAACTGAGCGACTGATCTGATCTGATCTGATTGGTATAAATGGTATATTGGTATAATTGGAACCAGGTACAGAATTAAGTGAAATAGTCCAGCTGTAATGAAAATATTAGGAAAAGTAACTCAGAGGGCATTTGTATTTAAGCTTATTTAAATTCACAACTCTTTTAACACGATAAAAACAGCAAATCCATCGACCTGGTTTGATCTGAAAGTTGCCAATTTGCAATTCTTAGACCAGATCATCTTTAGAACACCTTCCCTAACTCTAAAGAATTAAATGCAGTGACTCTAATGTAAATCAAGAGGAGGCCAACATCTAAATGACCAGCTTCCCAGGTGCCTCAGTGATTAAAAAAAAAAAAAAAATCCACCTGCCAATGCAGGAGACACAGGTTCACTTCCTCTGTCAAGAAGATTCCCTGGAGAAGGAAATGGCAGCCCACTCCAGAATTCTTGCCTGGAGAATCCCAGGGACGGGGGAGCCTGGTGGACTGCCATCTCTGGGGTCGCACAGAGTTGGACACGACTGAAGTGACTTAGCAGCAGCAGCATACAAAAGAATAGGGCATGATCAGGACTGAAAATAGATAAAAGTGAGTGAAAGACCCTTCTTTTTCCCAACTGTATCCAATAGAAAGTATTATCTGAACTGTAATCTCTGTTCAATTCTCTAGTGTCATACTCTCAATCTTGTCCAAAGATTCATTCACATTCAATAAATTGTAGGTTAGGTACTGTGCCAGATGCTGGAAAGATCTGTAGAAAATCAAATTTATGTTTTTCCTTTTTATTAGAAAATACATTTGATTAGCTGTCTTTCACTGTTGCATTTTTAACCCTCAATTTGTTCCACGTATTATTAGGAACTAATTCCAATTAAAATTTGAATATTAAATAAGGTATTTGATGTGGTTTTTATCATTTAGAATTTAAGGAGACAGCATGAGAGTATTTTGAAATGGATGTGGTGTTCGCAGAAACAATTAACAAGTAACAAGAGGTTACTTGATATACATCCTAACTTTCAGATCAGATCAGTCGCTCAGTCATGTCCGACTCTTTGCGACCCCATGAATTGCAGCACACCAGGCCTCCCTATCCATCACCAGCTCTCGGAGGTCACTCAGACTCACATTCATCGAGTCAGTGATGCCATCCAGCCATCTCATCCTCTGTCGTCCCCTTCTCCTCCTGCCCTCAATCCCTCCCAGCATCAGAGTCTTCTCCAATGAGTCAGCTCTTCGCATGAGGTGACCAAAATACTGGAGTTTCAGCTTCAGCATCATTCCCTCCAAAGAAATCCCAGATCTGATCTCCTTCAGAATGGACCAGTTGGATCTCCTTGCAGTCCAAGGGACTCTCAAGAGTCTTCTCCAACACCACAGTTCAAAAGCATCAATTCTTCGGCGCTCAGCCTTCTTCACAGTCCAGCTCTCACATCCATACATGACCACAGGAAAGACCATAGCCTTGACTAGGCGAACCTTTGTTGGCAAAGTGATGTCTCTGCTTTTGAATATGCTATCTAGGTTGGTCATAACCTTCCTTCCAAGTCTTTAGGAAGATGTTTTCCAGACTTGATACAGACTCTAATATCCTGCTCTCTTGATAGTTAGTGTCTAGCGCATACAGATTCTCTGTCACTGACCAGGACGTTTCTTTTCTTCTTCATTTCTTGCATCTATATTCCTCCTCTTCCCAAATGTTTCTAGTCTGGGTGTCTTTTGTGTCATTTCTGATAGGCAAAAATACAACGTGTAAATGTGAGACTTTGATTCTATTTCTAAAATCACTTACACTAAAGAAGTGTTTGAGCTCAACCATCAGGTTTGATGCCCTATTCATAAAAGTTTGACTTAAAAGCAAAATAATAAACAATAAATAGAGTGAAGAATCAGTTCAGTTCAGTCACTCAGTCGTGTCCGACTCTTTGCGACCCCATGAATCGCAGCATGCCAGGCCTCCCTGTCCATCACCAACTCCCAGAGTTTACCCAAACTCATGTCCATTGAGTCAGTGATGCCATCCAGCCATCTCATCCTCTGTTGTCCCCTTCTCCTCCTGCCCCCAATCCCTCCCAGCATCAGAGTCTTCTCCAATGAGTCAACTCTTCACATGAGGTGGCCAAAATACTGGAGTTTCAGCTTCAGCATCATTCCTTCCAAAGAAATCCCAGGGCTGATCTCCTTCAGAATGGACTGGTTGGATCTCCTTGCAGTCCAAGGGACTCTCAAGAGTCTTCTCCAACACCTAAGAAGGGGCAAAAATTTAATCTTCCCTGATAGCTAACCACTCTGTTTATGACATTCTCATATTTATTCTTATCATTGGCTATTTCCTGTTTTAAATGTCTTTTACTCATGTCTGCCCCCCTTTCTCTCAGTTTATTGGCCTGTGGTCACTACAGTATCTTTCTCTTCCAAATCAACTGACATTTTTATGAAAATAATTTGCTCAACTCTGAGAGGGTAGCATACTGAGCATGGGCTACCACGTTATTACAAAGTCTCTCTTAGGACAACTCTTGTATGTAACACTTGAGCTATGACGTCTTCAGAGGATCTGTTAATTTAGATTCATGAAGTGTTCTGTGAATAAACTGACATGGTTTTAAAAATGTAAAACGTCTGACATCATCATAGTAATGATCTATTCACTGCTTAATAGCATTTATGAACAACCATAAAACACCTATATTTTTTAGAGTGTAACACAAGTTCAGACTCTTGGTAGTTTAGACAGCTCCTGTTAGTCTTTCTACAACAAGGCCTCACTCATCTGGGCCATCTTGGGGTTGAAAGCCCTTGCTGATTTATAAATGTGGTGACAATGGGTGGTAATCAAATCAGATAAGCACACTTCTTGCCTCTTACAAGAAATAAGCAATTAGTTACTAAAATAATCAGAGTCTGAATTTTGTGGAGTCAGCTGACATGAAAGGCATATGCTTCCAGTGGTTCAAATGGTATTTTCATTGATTTATTTTTCACATAGCTCTGAGCAGCCTGCACCTCCACTGATTGATGTGGCCAAAAAAATTTTTTAAAAGCCTCTTGGTAATCCAAAACATTTGTTTTTAGGTGCCAGATTGACCTGTCGGCTCTCAGTAGGGAGCAAACACACAAGCTGGAGTTGCAGCTGGAAGAAGGGGAGGGGCACCTGGTGTTGCTGGTCACCCTGACAGCTTCGGCCACTGTCAGCATCTCTGACCTTTCCGTCAACTCCCTGGAGGACCAGAAAGAACGCGAGGAAATATTGAAGCGATATGTACGTATGTAACCCTCCTCCCTCAGGGTCAGGGGTGACTAGATGAGGTTGTAAATAATTTACGTGGAGTGGCAGGAGTACATCTGCAAAAGCTGTCTGACACACGAATCAGCAGAAGGCAGGGCAGGTGCAAATACCATGCAGATCTTTGCGGAAGCACTTGGGTTACCCGAGGATATCTAGATACCTGGTGTTTTCTCCAGTCTCTTTCAGAACCAGTTCTAGAGTCTCAGGGTCTCCTCAGTGTTCTTATCACACAAGGCAACTTTCCATGATGGAAAGTCAAGTTTACACAAGACTACTGTAAAGTGAGTTCACTGATTATTTGTCATTGGAATTAGAATCTCGTCTTTATACATTTGAAATGGAGTTAATGGCACTTAACTTTTTAACTCGTAGCTTGATAACTAGTAGCTTTACTGGTGGCTCAAATGTTAAAGAATCTGCTTGCGATGCAGGAGACCCGAGTTCGATCCCTGGGTCCAGAAGATCCCGTAGAGAAGGAAATGGCAAGCCACTCCAGTATTCTCGCCAGGAGAATCCCATGGACAGAGGAGCCTGGCAGGTTACAGTCCATGGGGTTGCAAAGAATCAGATATGACTGAGCACCTAACAGGCTTTTGATAACTAGAGGATATTTACAGAAATCATTTTCTTTTTCAGCTGCTTAGAAAGCCTCACTTCGTCCTTTTTTTTTTTTTTTTTTTTTTAAATTATGGAATGTGAACTATAATTAAAAGGAAGCTTCTTTACCTTTGGCTCAGATGTAGAGTGACAGGGTGGCAGAATGAGTCACTAAGTACCCTTCTCAAATTTTACCAAGCCCAATTGTGACAACCGAGTCTCTTTCCCAGCTTCCTCACAGTATGCGTTTCCCGCCCTGTAGTTTTCATGAATCAACAGAGAGGGGAGCTCTTACTCCATCGTTCTCTCTCAGTGAAGCTTTGAAGAAGTGAATGTCTCAGTACCCATGAAGCTGGAAGGAAAAAAAAAAAAAACACGCTTTTCCACTTAAAATTACAAAGCTTGTATTGTACAATGCTGCCAGGTGTTTAGGAGGCTCCTCTAGACTCTCAGTCATGAAACCAAGCTCTGACTAACAAAGAACTGCCTAATTTTTTCTTTAGATTTTAAAATATTCCTGTTTGCTGACTGACATCCTTCCAATAACTGAATTTAATAAAGATGTACCTTATCAGGCTGTGCAGATAACATGAAGTGCTGGTACTAATGCTCTACAATATTCTTCAAACAGATTAGCGGATGTGTACTTCAGCAAATTTATTCTGGCTATCTGCACCGAATCAGCTGTCTGCTAATGCCTGTACAACTCACCCACCAATGGTGTTATCATAAACAGTTTAATAGAGGTGACTTAGCAAGGCTAAATAGTATATATTTTTAAAACACCTATGCGCCAAAGGTATTGTATGACATCTTCAAATATATAATTGCAGTTGTGAAAATTATTTCACATTTTGGTACCCACCAAGACATATTCTCCTATTCCCCAAAGTGAGCCTCATGAATTAAAACAATTGTAAAGAAATTAATTCACATATTAATGTAAAAATGAGTCTAGGTATTATAATATTGTATTTGATGGATTAATATTTGATACAGTCCCATATGTTAGTATCATACAATGAGCTTGGTAATTAGAAATGATCTGATTACTATTGATTTTTTTTTCCTTATTTTGCTACATGAAATTCCTCAAAGCAGCCATTTCCACTGAGAATTTGAATATTTGTTTCCATACCTTCTTTCAAATATTAGCTATTGTGTCAATAAAATGTACAATATTATGTGGATGTCCCAGCTAATTCTCATATTATGTTCAATATACTAAAAAGTGAGCCAACTTTAAATATACATTTTTTAGCCCTGAATTTCAAGATAAGCCTAAATCTCCCTTTAGAATCATACTTGCTAAGAAGCTAGTGTACATAATACAGCACATGTTATTAGGATTACTCATAGCAATACAAGGACAAACACCGATATTTTAGTGTTTCAGAGTGTTTCCTTTTTATTAGATAGATTATAAAGTGAATGAATACTGTGTGATGTCTGAAATATCACTTGTTTTGGAGACACATATAAAAGAGTTTATTTGGAGAATTATCCATAAGTTTTCTGGTGAGAACTTTGTGTATTTTTTTTCAAGGTTAGGTTAGACCTAAGAATTTGAGTTGGCACTGGTTGTGGTGAGGAGAGTAAGTAGATTGCCCCCACTCTTGCATGAAACAACCCTGGGAAGGCTCTCCCTTGCTGTCATTCAGTGGTTCATTGTGAAGCATTGAAGACCCACAAATTAAAGACATTACTGTGTGAGCTATTATTTGATCACCACGTTCTGAAAAGATGGCTAATTCCATTTTTACTTTTTTCCCCTCCTGTTTGGAGGGAGGAAAGCAGGGAAGGTCAATGGGGGCAGATAGTAATGGGTAGTAGACCAAGAGCGATTGTATGACCTTTTCAGAACGGGGATGCTGAACCCTTGCTCCCCCTTGTCACAGTTTAAAAACCAGAGGAGCTAGTTTAGAGAAGAAGTTGTTAGCATTCCATTTTTATTATGACATTTCACAGTCATCTGATTTAATGTCCCTTGACCGGATTGTCCACCGTGAGACGATGGGCTTGAAATGTTATTTAGAGCATTGATAAAAGGTGAGCGGTTCTAAGATGACAGCGAGTCATAAGGCTGGTGGTGTGACATTAATTTTCTCCATAACAGAGATGGAATAAGACGTCACGGTGACAAGCTGTCAATCAGCGCTGGCCCCTCAGAGCATCCCGATGCCATAGGATGGGGTGTTGCCTCTCCCGTAATAGAGCTGAACTGAGATGCTCTCCTGACAGCTGCTGCAGCCATAGAGAAAATATATTATACAGCCTTTCATTAAAAAAATAAAGAGGACTCCTCTCCAGAGCATTTCAATCTTTTCCCATCTATTGAGGGCTGAAAGGATTCGCAGCAAATCATAGATTCCTCTGCTATGGAAATTTCTGGCTTCAGAATCCGTCCCGGTTTAGAGGCCTTCTAAAATAACCGTAAATAACAAGGCCGGAATACCTCTTGATAAAGTATTCCTTAAAGTTATATTTTTTAACTGATATATTTACGTGTTTTGCTTTTTTTTTTTTTTTTTTTTTTCCTCCCCCTTGGAGTTCTTATTATAATCCATGTGTTGCTGGCCTAAATGGTTGAAATTTGCCATAAATGACTGTCAGCTGACAGGAGAAAATGAAACCTTCAAATAATTACTCTTCTGCATGGAAAGCAGAACTTTGGAGCTAACGTACCGGTAGCAGTGTGACTCTGCAGTGAGTTTACCAGGATAAAAATGATTCTCAGACTGCAGATACCTGCTTCAGTCATAGTGAAACTTGGTCTAAATTGTTCCTAAAAATTAAAGGACAGAAACCTTTTTGATAAAACTCCTCTCCATGGTTAGATTAGGAGACTTACCTGGTCCTTAACAGTCGGTAAGCTTTGAGATAAGAAGCAGCTTCCCACACCTGACTATTAACACCTTAGGAAGACAACAAATACAGATCTCTGAATTATAACACTCAGTCTAACATTTCCACTCTTAAACCCTCAATTTACAGAAATTTAAATGAAGAGAGAAGTGTATTTTTATTAAACCCTGTCATCTGGGTAGCTTAAACAGAGTTTGGGTGATAAACAGCTGTTTAAAAACAATAAAAGATTAGGAGTTAATCCTTGTGCTAAACACTCTTTTTTTTTTTTAACAAAGTTAGGCTATGAGATTACACATCTATCTGTGTTTCCTCCTCTCAGTGTACCAAGGTCAGAGCTTCAGTCTAAACAATGACTAGTCATACAGGGCTGATAAAGTTAATATCGTGGTAAGCCTGTGCTTCTCAGTATTCTCACGTTCTCAACACAAAGATGGGAATGATCTTTAGTAACATTTTAATAGATAACTTTATTATGTGAAACTGTGTTATGCTTTCTAGTTTTAAAGCATATTAAAGATTATGATAAAGCAGTGCCTTTGATTTACTGAATAAAAATATACTGATTTTTTTCATGAGAAAATTGCACTGAAGTGCAAATAAACAAATGTGTGTGGGTCCTGTCATTCAGTCACGTCCAGCTGTCCGTGACCCTATGTACTGCAGCCCGCCAGGCATCTTTATCCATGGACTTTTCCAGGCAAGAATACTGGAGCGGATTGCCATTTCCTTCTCCAGAACAAATGTGCATCATGTAGTATCGGTTGATTTTACTCTCTGTTTAAGTTCATGAGAGTTCTGAATTATTTTCTTGGTATCCCTTCTTTTAATTCCTTTAGGTATTACACTTATTCACACTCTACCATTTTTAATTCATGAAATTAAATTGGTTTTAGCATTTGAGTCTGATTCTTCTATCAAAATTTCTATACTTTTATACCTACTACAATGACAGATAAATTTACAAATTTAAGAAAAGATTATCCATCACTTTTGAATTTATTTTTAGTAATCATCTTGATTTATTTTAAAAGATTATATATTACCTGAAAGGTGTGTGGTATTTTCTAATATTTAAACCTTTTGAATTAAATATTAGAACATAGTCTTTAACCCTCATCTAGCACCTACAATTTCCAAAGCTCACCAAGGAGAAAATATAGTAGAAAAATAATTTAATGTTGTCTTTCTTACTCCCAAAGCCTTAAGTGTGTTTGTTACTTAACCAACAATCTACAATTCCTATTAAGAATCACTAGTCTCCAGATCATCATGACTGTAGATGAAAGATTTCTTGGAGTGCTTTGGTAAAGGAGATGGATGGAAGAAAGCATACATGTCATATTTTATAATTGATTGTTCACTATCTACTGCTAATTACTTATGGAGAAGCAATGTTGTGGTATTCTTTTTACTCTTTTAAAAAAATCTACTTACATAGCAATAATTATCTACACAAATGTATGTGTGTGTGTGTGTACATATTTATGATGGCAGAAAAGGGCATCCTTATTGAAGAAACAGAAATATCCCTTGGATCATTTCAGCAGCATCCTGAGATCAACTATAGCACTTGGTATTTTATCAGAGCACTCCCAGAGGTGTTTGAGGACCTTTCTTTTCTAATACTGACTTTGGGGTGTTTCAGAGCCCGTTGCGGATATTTCACAACCTGAAAGATGTGGGCTTCCTCCAAGTGAAAGTGATCAGAGCGGAAGGGTTAATGGCTGCTGACGTCACAGGTAAGAAATGCAGTTTCCTTTTGCCTCTGTATCCAGCAGCATGCCAGGTCTATAGTTTGACGACTGAACTTTTCATTTCATCTGACTGAATAATCAAAGGAAATTGTACAGTGTGTTGATCTCACAAAGATTTGCTATCCACCTGATTTTTATACTGTCTCAGCTGTTTAAAAGAAGGGTGACATAATAAAAAATGAACAGTAGAAAGGAAAACAGCTTTTGAATTGTTGCCTTCTCCAAGGTTTAGTCAACACAGTGGTTGTATTTCTTTCAGGTTTTGTCATTTTGGCGTCTCTGGGTAGTAATGATGTATCTTCTTCTCTTAAAACAGTATCAGCCTCCCTCAGGTGATAGTGTAGCATCAACACTGATAATTCAAACATGCATGAAATCTCTTACATAGTTTGCTGAAAAATTTGGATGCATAATACTCAATTACTTGGAATGAACTTTTGGTATTTGTGTTGCCAATCCAATTCTTTAGTTGTCCAAATTCCCTAGTACACCTCAGAGATAATTCTGGATCTAAACTAAACATCTACATTGTTCTAAACTTTTTTTCAAGAAACAGGCCTGGAAAACCGAGAAACAGGCCTGTAAAAATGCCAAAATCAACATGATATCTTAAAGCTTCCTGATTTGGATACTGCTGTTTCTATAACATGTTAATTATTTCATTACTTTCCAGAATTATTGTTTTGAATTTATAGCTATGTGAGCATTTACTTACTGTTTAATTTCATAGGATTTGGGAGGTATTTATACGATTCCTTAAACCGTCCATCTCAAGATGGACAATAAATAGGATTGACTTGACCAATTTTTGTGCAAACTTCCCTGTTCCTGAAAGAAAGTATCCACTTATAATTTGTAGAAATATGCTTACCACTGTGAATGGCCGGCAAGTTGACCCTCAAAGGGTAGCTAAGTTATTTGAAAGGGAGGAATATACCTTTCCTACCAAATGAGGCCTTGCAAGCTCATTATATGGTCACTGCTGCCCTTAATTAATGGAACAGAATTAAAATCTAATTAAAAGATCACATGCCTTAAAACTAAGGTAGCAGATGTCTATTCCAAAATGACAATATTTCAAATTTTTTAATATTTGCATAGTATTGAGTGATTATTTATTGTATGATAAAAGTAAAAATGCTAGGACTTTACAGTTTCTTTATGGAAGATATTACCAACTCATTCTTAACCAAGCAGAGAATAACAACTATCAAATATTGTTTCAAGATAGGCATACCTGAAAATAGTGGGAGAGAAGATGTAATTTTTTGCACCTATACTGACTTGCTTCTTGTACTAAACAATTAGTGAATGTCAAGTTTATTCACGTTCTATTTTTTTTCATGTGTGATTGCAACCAAATTAATCTGGACAAAATGATTTTATTTATTACGAGCTTTCATTATTAGAACCAACAGTCAACATGAATGGTTGACTAACTGGTCTGTTCTTTTTTGTTCACTTTGAACATGAACTTAAACACTAGAAGAGGAATTCAGTCCTGCTTTTACACTACAGAGGTTCTGGCCAGCCTATGATTCCCAGCAGCAGGTAGATTCAGAAATTCATGGCAATGACATTTACCATCACAGGAGGTATCTTCACTTTTCTTGCATATTTTCTGCAGTGAAGGGGAGCACCCAGTGTTGGGCTAAAAGCATCTGAAGATAAAGACTAAAATTAAAAGTATGTCAGAGGGTATCATGTGTGCGTGCGTGCATGCTAAGTTGCTTCAGTCGTGTCCAACTCTTTGCAGCTCCATGGACTATAGCCCACCAGGCTCCTCTGTCCATGGGATTCTCCAGGCAAGAATACTGGAGTGGGTTGCCATTTCCTTCTCCAGAGGATCTTCCTGACCCAGGGATCAAACTCACGTCTGTTTATGTCTCCTGCACTGGCAGGCATGCTCCTACCACTAACATCAAAGTGTTAAGAACTATCCCTGGATATTTATAGTGGGTACAGTAATTTCTTAAACAAAAATTCAAATCCCATTTACTTCAGAAGTTTAGATACCTGCCCATTACACAAGTTAAATGTAATTATCTGTTTGTGTCTCTTGGAGAGAAGCTGTCATTGCTTTTGAAACTTCATGAATATGCCAATTACTTTAACCCAGATGGCCTATATGCCACTCTGCAAGTTAAAGTACATGTTCTCTTGAAGCTGGAGAAAATAGGTATATTTCTTTCATAATGGTTCTATGTAAATTAGTGTGAATAGCAATTGCCTTTTCCCTAGGGATTCAGTGAGACATAATTTTGATCTGATAAAATGGACTTTAATTTGGAGAATACTAAATAACAGATTCTCCATTTTTTCCTTCCAGTTTTAGGGATATAAATCTAATGATTCCTCATTCCACACTGACCTTATAATCTAATGTGCTCTGAATTGAACAAGAGAGATGTTGAACTATTCAGGGGCAAGAGGATAATTCAGTCTTTGACCTCGCTCACTCTTGGGCCTTTTGTGGTCTTTGTGACATTTGTGATGGTGGCCAAAACCGAGGACCATATATTCAAGTCAGATGTCTGAATATTCTGCCAATTTTTTTTTAAAAAAAGTCTTTACTTCTGCAAAGGATAAATGCATGCTTACCCTATAAATACATACATATAAATATGTACTGATCCTTCCTGATCTTTAGCATGAAATTTGGGGCACAAATAAGCTCTTTGTATACTTTATCTCCTGCTTTTTCAAAGTAGAACTTTAAAAATATGTCGTGCATCTCAGTGGATAATCATAGTCAGACTCTACAAGATACTTAGCAACAGTTTGAGGAAAGGGAAGAGAATCAGTGGTGCTGTCTACAAATGCTCAAATTAGCATCCGTTTAGGACTGTTGTGGATGGTGAGGGGAGATTTTAAATCACTGATAGCTCTCTGTGTGAAGCAAAAAATACTTTTGAGCTGATATAAACCGGGCTGTTGCCATAAGATACTTGGTTGGTTTCCAAACACTTTTCCAGACAAGTCCAACAACACAAACTTATATTTGACCAACTTCACTCAATTCTTAAAATATGTTTAATGACCGGAATATCAAGTTAAGCATCCACAGTTTGAGCAAAAAATTTTAAATTACAATATTTCATCATTTAGCATGAGCACTAGAAAAGAGATGCTGTAATCTTTTAAGTAGCCATCAATCTTACTGCAGTTACAAAGAGTTTTTCCCTTTCAAAATGTAAAATTTTTCTTTTGTTACAACACATTCATTGAGAAACATTGTGATACTGTATTAACTCTGTGTGAATAAAGAGCAATTGAGACTCTCTTTGAATGAGTGAGTATAAAGCACAAATTACTTTTTAATGAAACCCTCAATTCTTCTCCCTTCCACAAAAAGCCTATAGCCTTGTTCAGCTGAAGGCTACTACAGTAGGTCACTTCAGTTAAGCCCCTAATAAACTGTTGATAGTTGAGGGTAGTTTTTTCTTCGGTCTCAATGGCCCAGTGTTGGACAGTGCACTTCAAATCATTAAGGTTAATACAGATTTAAAAAAGAGATTAACTCTGGTGGTTAAGGCCTCCATTTACAACTCCCACACATACACATGCATTGAACGAGGCACAAGAGTGGATTGAAATTTCAGTCAAATTGTGGGCAGCCTTTCACAGCCTGAGAAAGTGGCACTCTGGTTTTCAAAGTTGGTCAGTGAAATTCTTCAGGAGGGAAAAAGTTGGATTCACTGAAAAATACTGAGTGGTACAACTTACTTACCTTTCAAGTAACCAGTGAAAAGGTTAATGTCTCTCTGGACCATCAGAGCAAAATCTTCCAACTGTCTGGGCCTGTGTTCACTGGGGAAGATTCTACCGCTAAATCTAGTGTTCCTTGAAACTGGACAGATTGTGTGGAGAGAAAAACCAATGAAGGGGGAAAATTTTTTTTTTTTTTTTTTTGGTGGTGGGAAACAGTTCACTGTATGTTGGAATTTGTCTTTCCTAGCTTCTAATTATTCTTCTTTGGATGAGGCCTAATTTTTGCTTTCAGCTGAACATTTCTATATTGAGTGAGGCTTTCTTTGCAGAGTATTTAGACCTGGCCTCTTGGTTCTTTCAAGTTCTTAAAGAAGAAAAAGAAAAGGGTTCTTCTCCTCAGCCCCTCCCCTTCATTTTCCCTTGGGTTGTTTTTTTGAGCTCCTGAGGAAGAGGTCACAGCCTCCCCAGGGATACCAGGCACTCAGTTTCAGAAACACTGATATGGGAGAACTGTGAAACCCTTTCAAAAGATGCTCTGCCTTTTCACTGTATTAAAAGGTACACTCATATAAAACTTCTTCACTCCAGGTGAATTGATCTCTCAAATTAATGCACATCTCTTTCAGGAAACAATAGAGGGAGAGCAAGAATAAAAAGGAAGAGAGGGAGAGAATTTTACAATTAACAGAGCTGTCATTGAAACAGTCCCACTAAATGAGCGTATCTTTTTCCGGAACAAGGGCTGCACATCAAGACTTGCGACTCACCAGCCCCCGGAGTCTGGAAACCTACTAGTTATTAAGAGAGATGTTTACTACCCCTTTATTTGCATAGACTTTTCCCATGTTTTTCTTTAGGAAAACTGTCTTCATTGTTGGAAAATATTTAAGTAACAAAACAGCAGAAAAAGACATGCTACAGTTTTTTTATCAGCTTCCGTGAGAGTCTTATTATCTTAAGAAATAACAGTTAGCAGCTCAGATTCATTAGCAGAGCTAAATTTAAGCCCCGTTTGACAGGCTGCCTGGAAAACATTTTGTTTTGCTGTCTGTGGGCTTTAATTAAGATGTGTTCAATTTCAGTCCTCTTCAGTCTAGCCTTACCCCCCACCTCCTCACCACCACCCCCAACTTGCTGTGTCACAGACCGACGATCAGACACTTTTAGATGGTCCGGCCCATGACTTTGACCTTCTGCGCAGTCCGGCGTTCCCTGGGGAACCGTTCAACTCATGAGGTCTGATTTCACACTTCCAGGATGCCTCAGCTCTCTTAACAATGACAGGGAGACAAAGCCCTTTAGAGCAGGCCGCATGGGGACTTGTTTAAATTGGAAACCAGAGAGGAGTCAAGGAACAAGGTTATGGGCTACAGAATAGTGCTTTTAATAAAGAGCTCACAGCTCCAGCTCAGCTCAAAGAAGTCTACCTCTGTACAATTAATTGAGCCATTTATCTGGAGCTTCTTAGGCCTCTACTTTCTCACAGATTGCGTGGTAAATATCAGCTAAGAAGCAAATGAGATATGCATGAAATGAATTTTAACACTTTGATTACTGTGCCTCCAGTCTTCATTAAAAGTAAATTTATTTGTATTTCTGACCTCATTATCAGTAGGCTGCCTGCATTTTTATTGGTTCCTGTGATTTCCAGCTTGAGTGTGTCATGAAGGTATATTTTATACAGAGATTTGGATTTATTATTCTCGGTATTTTCCCTGAACATTATGGATCTATTCAGAGAAAGAAAATGAAAAGCTAGCTGTACAGAAAAAGGCAAGTCTGGTCTTTGAAAGTTTTATATACTAAATGCCAAGCACATTGGCAAGATATTATCCTTTTAAAAAATTAACTTTTGTGGGTTACTCAAGCAAATTGCATAAGATGGAAGCCATTGTTGCTTGAGTGGCCCTCCAAATATGATAGCTCTACTAGAATAGGAGTAGCTATGCTGTTTCTTTTATAGAATTGTAGCAGTTTGAATTTTTAATAGCATAGGCCTTTCATAGACATCATCACATTTAATAACGATGATATCTGATAAATGCAGTCTTAGAATTTATGATCACTATTTAAAATCTATCATTGAAGAAGAGAAAATAGATGTCCTTTAAACTGTACATAGTTCCATTGAAAGCATTATATACAAAATGCAACAATGTTCCTTTATATTTGTGAATTGTCAAGGGTAAAATAATTTACCCATGGTGGGGTGGGAGTTATTTGTGGATATCATTCTTAATTTTTAAACTCTCACTATCTTAAAACTATATTTCTTGAAACATAAAATCAAAATTTTACACAAAACATAAAGTTCCCAAGAATGCTCTATTTCTTTTCTGTAACTTAATGTTTCTATGTGCCTTTTAATAATTAAGATTGTAGAAGACTTTTAAGCAGATAGTATACTTTCTGACACCATATTGCACATAGAAATAAATGTTGCTTCCTTTTGTAATTTTATTTTTTAAAAAGCTAAGTCATATTCTAATCATGGAAATGCAAAAGTGTTCGTCTAAAACCAAACAGTTGACAATATTTGTGAGGAGAGTAATTAAAATAATAATTTAGCATAAGGGCAGGTGAGACCTGAGTCTGAACTAGTGTTTTACAGGGAATTGCAGAAATCATGTGTGATTCATATGCTGGTCACATGGCTAGAAGATACTGCTCTGGAAGAATAGGTGGGATGACAAAAGAGATTAATAATTGGGTTTGATATGCTCTAGAGGTGAAGGACTATAGGCTGAAAAAGTGGTGGTCCCACTATCAATGGGAAATGAGGGGAAGAGAAATACTATAAAATAATTAATTGAGTTCTGTGGAAGTAAGATTACAAAATGATCCTTTTAGTAAAGAAATAGAGAATTGCTGATTTGACTTGGAGGGCTAGCTCCAGGGTTTTACCCAGTGCTTGAAGAAATGCTTTCGATGTTAAAATAATTGTTTAAAATTAAATTATTCTATGTATTTTGTTGCATTATGATATAGGTGTGTAAATAAGAAATGAATTTTCTAGAACGGTAGATTAGGGAAACACTGCAGACAGGATCTGGATTTAACTAGGCTTTTGAAATAAAATCTTACTGCAGGGATATTTGGATGACATGATAGTGTGGTTAGACTCAGAAGTGACTAAATGATCCACCCCAAAGGGTGATTATATTAAAGGATTGATGGCAGGGGGAAATGCCACGCAGAGGAATGCAGCACTCTATCCCTTGTCTAACCTGTTCAACATATTAACCATTGACTTTGAGGAGATAATTGCTTCTTTATCAAACTTGCTAGAGGCATAATTAATTCATTATCTATCAGACCAATATGTATGCTATTTGTATACATATATACTATATATATTATACAATTTATACATATATATATAATCAACAAACTTAAATAATAGACAGTTCTGCAAAATGAACATTAAAAATTATAAATCAAAAGGCTTGCCTGTGTAAAAAGCAGTGATTTCTTGATTTAACAGTAGAAAATAAAGTCTTTGAGTTTGAATCAAGCTTAATATCCATGAGAGTGAATTATACATACATCAGTTTTGTTACATTCAATCAGAGGAGAATGTTGAAATGATACTCCCTTCTGGGTTCATCAGACATCCTGGGGTGGGAATTCAGTTTTGGAAGCTACTCTTTAAAGAAGGACATTGACAAGCTAACCAGAATACGTCCTCGGTTGGTATATCCGGTGTTTTAAAATCAAGGCCATTGAAACTAGCTCAATGAAAATGATAATGACAGTAATCGTAGCAACTAACATTTATTGAGCCCTTATCACGTGTCAGACACTACCCTAAGCCTGATATGAGGATTATCACAATTAATCTCACAACAACCTAATTAGGTATTGTTGTTATCTTCCCTTTACAAAATAGAAAACAGAGGTGTGGAAGGTTAAATAACTTGTCCAGATCAACACACACGCACACACATACACAGGCATGCACGCACGCGACACACACACACACACACACATACACACACACTCCAACTCATAAATGGCAGGGCAGGGATGCCAGTCCAGATCTAGTCACTGAAGCCACCAGCTTGTACTAGAGAAAGGAAGATGTTGAATTGATTTTTTGGTCAGTTATCCAAAAGACTGTCATGGAGAGGGTATTATTAGGGGTTGGTAAGAATAGTAAAGACCAAGGTTCAATCCAGAGAGCAAACTTCGTTCTAGCACATTTCATCAGAAAGGAATTTATTATAGAGTTTTTAGTGGATCACAGAATCTTTGGAGGCAGGAAAGGCCTACAAAAACAAGCTCTAAGCCCAACTTCCAAGGGTTGCTACAAGAGCTACATGAAAGAGCCAAGATGTTGCAGCTCCTGCCACGTGAGCCTGTGGGGAAGGCGCTGTGAGAGCAGCGTAGGCCACTCCCGCTCGCCCGCTCTGTGAGCAGTTCACCCTCTCGGAGAACTGAGCTCTAGTGTCAGATCTCAGGCAGATAGCTCTGATCGATGCGGCCCGAATCACATCTGCAACCCCAGCTTGCAAAGAAGTCAGGAAATGCCACTTGGGCCTTTGTGGCTTCTCTGGTTTCAGGAGGAGACACACTAGGAATAGAGTAGGTGCTCAGCCAGCCGTCCACACTCTCCAGTGCAAGAGGGCAGGTGACAAACACGAATCGCGTCGTCTCGGTGACAGATGCTATCCCTCTTTTTCACCCCTTATTTCATTTAAACTTAACAAAAGCTCCAGAGAGACAAAATACAAAACCCCCCTAATTTATAATCGCCAAAAAATGAATCAGAATATTCCTGTCAAAGTAGTGATTCCCTGTCACTAGAGCCATTGATGCCAGGTCGGTATGACCACCTGGTTGCAGGGGGTGCTTCAAGTCCTAGATGAGCTTTTGAACTTGGACTCTAAGTTTGCTCTCCTGGGCCTTCAGAATCTGAGATCCTGAAGTAGGTGCCAAGATGAGAAGCAGACCCTTGAATGAGTAGATACTATGTAGATGAGAAATAAAAAGAAAGATATCATGCTAAAGACAAAGGCCTGACCGGTGGCAATTTTCAGTGTTATCGCCTAAAAATATAAAAAGATTTAATCACCTAATATGATTTTTAATTTTTTAAATCTAAAGAATTTTATTCCATTGCAAAAGACCTCTCCAGCTAGTTCATTCACTTATGTGAATTATTCAGATAATCATCTGAAGCCCCATAGTTTTCTGTGTAGAATCTAATTGAATATATATTTACTGAAGGCCCTAAAGTGTCTATAAGGACTTATAAAAACAGAGGAGTTCATGATATATTTTTACATTTATTTTAGGCCAAACAACTTTTGTGTTTCTAATCTAATAGCAAGTCAGATACGTGCAGTTTCTTGTTAAATGTTAATTGAAAATAAAGTCTTTAAATGTTTTTGCCATAATTTATTTAAACTCTTAAAGGTTTAGACATAACTTCTCTACTGCCTCACCTCATTTTATAAAGCCCAGACTCTCTTTTGTCTTTATTTTCCAGATTCTTATCTGTCTTGTTTCCTATTCTTCTATCATAAATTTTGGGCTCCCCAGCATATACCAAGATGGTTCACTTCTAGCACTCAAGAATGCACCTAGTTATACAGGATACTATAAATATTCTTTTGCATCTAATCCTAGATCCCTGGGCTTCCCTGGTGGCTCAGCTGGAAAAGAATCCGCCTGCAATGTGGGAAACCTGGGTCCGATCCCTAGGTTGGGAAGATCCCCTGTAGAAGGAAACAGCTACCCACTCTAGTATTTTGGCCTGGAGAATTCCATGGACTCTGTAATCCATGAGATCACAAAGAGTCGGGCACCACTGAACGACTTTCATTTGAGTTTCCCTGGTGGCTCAGATAGTAAAGAATCTGCCTGCAATGCGGAGACTTGGGTTTGATCTCTGCATTGGGAAGAACCCCTGGAGGAGGAAATGGCAACCCACTCCAGTATTCTTGCCTGGAGAATCCCATGGACAGAGTCCATGCTACAGTCCGTGGAGTCGAAAAGAGTCAGACATGACTGAAGTGACTTGGCACAGCACTAGATCCCAAGGGAAATAAATTCATATATACATTAAACTTTATTTCTGTTGCTCTTAGTCATGGTTCTCAAAGTGTAGCTCAGAAACGTCTAGGAATTCCCAAGACCCATTTAGGGATTTGTGAAGTCAAAACTCTTTTATAAATAATACTGGGATGTTATTTGCTTTTTTTTACTGTCATTCTCTCATGAGTATACAATGGAGTTTTTCAAAGGCTGCATAATATTTGATCACTCTAATGTTAACATTAGTCCCTTGGACTACAAGGAGAGCCAACCAGTCCATCCTAAAGGAGATCAGTCCTGGGTGTTCATTGGTAGGACTGATGTTGAAGCTGAAACTCCAATACTTTGCCCACTTGATACGAAGAGCTGACTCATTAGAAAAGACCCTGACACTGGGAAAGATTGAGGGAAGGAGGAGAAGGGGATTACAGAGGATGAGATGGCTGGATGGCATCACCAACTCAATGGGCATGAGTTTGGGTGGACTCCGGGAGTTGGTGATGCACAGAGAGGCCTGGCGTGCTGTGGTTCATGGGGTCGCAAAGAGTCAGACACGACTAAGCAACTGAATTGTACTGAACTGAATGTTAACATGTCATGAATTTATTATTGTTATTTCCAAATGAATATCTCTTATTGTTTAATTCAATATAGTTGATTTAATATAATATTATATAATTTATAGGTGTACAATATCAGTTCAGTCACTCAGTCGTGTCCGACTCTTTGCAACCCCATGGACTGCAGCATGCCAGACCTCCCTGTCCATCACCAACTCCCAGTTTACTCAAATTCATGTCCATTGAGTCGGTGATGCCATCTAACCATCTCATCCTCTCATCCTCTGTTGTCCCCTTCTCCTCTCACCTTCAATCTTTCCCAGCATCAGGGTCTTTTCCAATGAATCAGCTCTTTGCATCAGGTGGCCAAAATATTGAAGTTTCAGTTTCAACATCAGTCCTTCCAATTAACATTCAGGACTGATTTCCTTTAGGATGGACTGGTTGGATCTCCTTGTAGTCCAAGGGTGTACAATATAGTGATTCACAATTTTTAAAGGTTATGCTCCATTTATAATTATTCTAAAATATTGGCTACATCCCCTGTGTTATACATCATTGTAGCTTATTTTATACATAATACCTTATACCTCTATCTCTACATTGCCCCTGCCCCCTTCCCTCCCATTGCTGCTAAACACTAATCTATTCTTTGTATCCGTGAATCTGTTTCCTTTTTGTTATAGTCACTAATTTGCTGTATTTTTTATATTTCATGTGTGGTATCATAAGTATTTTTTTTTCTCTGACTTATTTCACTTAGCATAATACCTTCCAAGTTTATTCATATTGCTGCAAATAGCAAAATTTCCCTCTTTTTCTGGCCAAATAGTGTACCACATCCCATTTCTAACACATCTCCTTTATCTATTCATCTGTTAATGAACACTTAGTTTGCTTCTCTATCTTTGCAATTTTCAATAATGCTACCACGAACATGGGGATACATGTATCTTTTCAAATTCGTGGTTTGATTTTTTTTTTTTTTCAGATATATTACCTGGAGTGGAATAGCTGGGTCATAGGGAAAAGTTATATTTTTAGATTTTTTGAGAAACCTCCATATCATTTTCCAGAATGTCTATACCAGTTTGTTTGTTTATTTGGGTGCAGCAGGTCTGAGTTGTGGCAAGCTGGATCTAGCTCCCTGACTAGGGATTGAACCCAGGTCTCCTGTATTAAGATTTAGAGAGATTTAGCCACTGGGCCACCAGTAGAGTCCTGACGATACCAGTTTAAATTCCAAACAACAGTATATGAGAGTTCTTTTTCCTCTACATCCTGATTACGTTCCTCTTCATTTGATTACAGAAATGATGACAGGTGTGAGGTGGTATGTAATTATGGTTTTGATTTGTATTTCCTTCATGATTGGCAGTGCTGGCCATCTTTTCATGTGTCTATTGGCCATCTGCCTTTCCTCCTTGGAAAAATGTCTATTCAGGTATTCTGCTCATTTTTTTAATCAGGTTTTTTTTATATTGAGTTGTATGAGATGATAATATATATATATTGATAATGATAATATATATCATTAAGAAGTTAATATCAACTTCTTAATAGTCATGCTATGCTATGCTATGCTAAGTCACTTCAGTCGTGTCCGACTCTGTGCGACCCCATAGACAGCAGCCCACCAGGCCTCCCCGTCCCTGGGATTCTCCAGGCAAGAACACTGGAGTGGGTTGCCATTTCCTTCTCCAATGCATGAAAGTGAAAAGAGAAAGTGAAGTCGCTCAGTCACGTCCGACTCTTAGCGATCCCATGGACTGCAGCCTACAGGCTCCTCCGTCCGTGGGATTTTCCAGGCAAGAGTACTGGAGTGGGGTGCCATTGCCTTCTCCTCTTAATAGTCATATCATTTGCAAATACTTTCTTTCTTCCATTCAGCAGGTTGACTTTTCATCTTGTCAATGGTTTCCTTTGCAATGCCAAAGAAATAAAGTTTAATTAGGTCCAGTTTGTTTTTTGTTTGTTGGTTTGTTTGTTTGCTTTTACTTCCTGGCTTTAGAAGACAGATCCAAAAAACAATATTGCTATGATTTATGTCAAACACTCTTCTGCCTATGTTTTCCTTTAGGAGTTTTCAGTCTTACATTTAGGTCGGTAATCCATTTTGCATTTATTTTTGTATACAGTAGAAATGTTCTAATCTCCTTGTACACGTAGCTGTCCAGTTTTCCCAGCACTATTCAAGCTGTCTTTTCTCCATTGTATATTTTTGCCTCCTTTGTCATAGATTAAGTGACCATAAGTAACTGAGTTTGTTCCTGGGCTCTGTATTCTGTTCCATTAATCTATGTGTCTGTTTTTGGGCCAGCACTATACTATTTTGATTATTGCGGCTTTGTAATATAGTCTGAAGTCGGGGAGCATGACTCCATTCAGGTCTGTTCCTCTTTCCCAAGAATGTCTTGGCTATTCAGGCTCTTTTGTGTTTCCATTCTTATTTTTAAATTATTTGTTTTAGTTCTGTGAAAAATGTCTTTAGTATTTTGGCAGAGATTATATTGAATATGTAGCTTGCCTTGAGTGGTATGGTCATTTTAATTTTTTCAGCCCAAGAACACAGTATGTCTTAACATGTTCTCAATTTTAATTTCTAAAATGGTAAATTTTGCTAGATATAACCCACTCACAAAAAAAAAAAAAAAAGAAAGCTCTTTGAGATCCTCAATAACCTTTGAGTTCCTTAAACCAAAATGTTTAAAAACTGTTGCTGTGGGGAAATGATTCTCAGTTGGGAGATGGCAGTATTGCCCCTCAGCATTTTAGACATCTGTAGGGGAATTAAGTTGCCACAGTGATTGGGGAGCATTCTTTGTATTGGGTGTTGGGGATACTAATTGTCTTTTAAAAAATTAGACAGTAATAAATAATGACAACTAGATATAAATAGTGAAAATTTTCCCTGGTCCTACATGACTAAATATAGACAGTAATATAGCTTTAAACTCTGCTTCATGATTATCTGACTCTAGATTGCACCCTTAAATACATATTCTTTGCTCAAGTCTTGTTGATGGCTGCCACGTAACACCAAAGACCTTAGAATTACCTCCAAGGTACTTCATGGCCTGGTTCCCT
Organism: Tragelaphus eurycerus; assembly: GCA_935064755.1. NCBI lineage: Eukaryota > Metazoa > Chordata > Mammalia > Artiodactyla > Bovidae > Tragelaphus > Tragelaphus eurycerus. The sequence continues at coordinate 324,890 of CAKXYN010000014.1, forward strand.
GTTACATCTCTGGCCTGTTATTCTTCCCGTTGCTCCCTGTGCCCCACTATCAGAGTCTCAGAGGACACCAGACTTTCTCTGTGGCTCCCCCAACTGCCTGGAGCACTTTTCTCCTGATATCCCCTTAGCTGCTGCTTCATTTCCTTCCGTCCTTTGCTTAGGCTTCCCTTATCAGTGAGGTCTACTCCAGACACCATAATTAAATATACAAACTGTGACCTTCCCCACACTCTTCAAACCCCTTACCTTGCTCTATCTTTTCCGTTTTCTGTTAACATACGTCACTCTAGCATGCCATATAATCTACTTATTAATTATGTTCAGTATTCATCCTCCTTCTCCTCCCTCCCCACTGCAAGCAAGCTCCAGGAGAGCAGAGATCTTATTTTGATTTTCATCTGTCTGTGAATCAGTCAGTCACGTCCAACCCTTTGTGACCCCATGGATTCTAGCCCGCCAGGCTTCTCTGTCCATGTGATTCTCCAGGCAAGAATACTGGAGTGGGTAGCCAGTTCCTTCGTGACCTGGCAAAGAGTAGATACTCAATAAATATTTGTTGAATAAATATTTTAACAATAAAAATTTGTTAAATAAATAAATGTATGACTTAATTGTATACAGCTTTCTGTTTAGTCCTCTGAATAATAGCATTAAAGCATCATATTAAATGCTCCCAGAATAGAAGGTCAGTCCCAATCCAGTTAGTCTTATATTTCAGAATAGTGAGAGGAGGGCATTACAAAATCTTCACTATGAGGAAAAACCTACTAGACCAAGAACCACAAAGTTAGAGGACCCATTTTTTCTGCCACTCTGACACCTGCTTCATGCCTTAACTAAGAAAAGAGAAGACCTATTATTATTACTCAGTCCAGAGCCAGACCTAGTGGGAACCTAGTGAAGAGTGTCAGCTAATGTAATTATACCAACCAGATGTTTAAAGTATATTGAGGGCAGTCAATGAAAAAAGCTAAGGCCAAAGCCTCACCTCCAGTGATAAGGAGAGGATTGGAAGATGTCTCCAAGGTAGGCTGCTCTTTATTTTGGTGGACCCTGTGGGATTCCCTCAACTATAGCCTTGTTATATGCTAGGATTTAGTTCCAGTTAATAGAAAGATGGCAACCTTGATTATAATTTTTAAGATTAATTATAACCATTTCGAGTTGTGGCAACTGAGGAAGTTAAACCAGTGAGCTTGATTTGGGCCAGGTAGCCCCAAATAAAAGGCCCTTGTGGGTATCAATTGCTTTTAGTGCTACTGAAAGCCTCTGTGTTTTCAGAGACGTGCCAACAAAGAGGGGATCACAGGGCCTCCACATGCACACATTTTTATAACACATCACACCCAGCAAACGGTGCTCCTTGTCAGCAGCCAAGGGACCTTGGACAAACCCCACCACTGATGGATTGGGACTGACCTTCTATTCTGGGAGCAGGAATATCATTCAGTATCCCTTGAGTGGCTTCAGCGCTCAAACCAGTTGTCTGCATGGACTGGAGTCATCTGCTTGCCCACAAAACACAGATGGTGCTGACTTTCCCATAGTTCTTTGTAAATATGTCAGTGTGGTGACCTCAGAGAGCCAGGGCTAGGAGTAAGAGAGAATTAGCCAGTCAGCACACCCTGTTTAATCCTGACCGCTGGTTTGAAAATTGCCAGAAGAGATGCCCATTGGAGACTTTTCTGATGTTTATTTTAATGGTTATAGGAATGTCTTTCCACCATAAGAAGAGTTGAAGTAATACGGTAGATGCTTCAAAATCTGTTACAGGTTTATTTTTATAAGTCAAGGTGAAATAGTCTCCTCCTAATTTTAATTCTTTTGGGAGATTTTCTTCCCTATAAAATTTCATAGAAAAAAAAAAAGAGATAGGCCTTAGTATTAAACCAGATTATGGAGAAATGCATCAGTCCTAACATTATATTTGTAAGTATCTATGTCATGGGCTTCCCAGGTGGCCCAGTGGTAAAGAAGCCACCTGCCAATGCAGGAGACCCAAGAGATGCAGGTTTGATCCCTGAGTGGGGAAGAACCCCTGAAGTAGGAAATGGCAACCCACTCCCATATTATAATTGTTATATAATATAGATCTAGATTTTGTGTTACAGAGACCCTATTAAAGGGATATACAAATAGATTTAAACTAAATATTCCTTAGCACAAATCTGAAAGTACTTCACTTCTAAAATTGCTGGTGACAGAGTTGTAAATACCATAGATCACCAGAGTCATCTCCATTGGGAAAAAGTCTTCATTTTCTTTTCCCCTTTCTGTTCTAAACTTAGAGAATGATACACTTCCTTTGCACTCTTTACTCACCTTTATTACAGCACTCACAACCCTGCATTATTATTGTGTGTTTATGTGTCTGTTGTGCCTACTAAATTGTGTGTGTTTTGAGAGCTGGACCATGTCTTTAAAAAAAAAAAAGGGGGGGGGCTAAAGGCTACTTTAACCCATTTGTTTTATTTTAGATTAATACTCATTTTTTTAGAGCTGTCTTAGGTTTTTGGACTATGCCTTAATCATACTTAGAATTCTGGGGAGAGACAAGCAGATACTTAATAAGTAATGAATAGCTTCAAAATGTGTTCCTGCAACTCTCTAGAAACCATCGACATGGAAATGGCCATGCTCTAAAAGAAGGTGAAGATGCTCTTCTAGCTGTCATGGTGGGTAACACAGTCAACGCACTGCCCCATCGTCATTCAGCACTGCTGCCATTTCTGTCTTGCATCCAAACCAAAATCTCCAGTTTCCTGCACTGGAAAGGAGAGGGATGGGCACTTTTAGTCTAAAATAGTGAAAGATAAGGGATTGCCAGTTGGTACCCACAGGTCTGCGTTAGTCTTCCGACAAGAGTAAGAGGGCAACAAGAGATTATGTAATCTTTGTTCCCGGACACGCATGCTCTTCAAGTAGCCCCAATCGGCTGGAAACAAAATACACTGCAACCTTGAATGCTGCTTTCCTTCCTTGCTCTCCTAGCCTGACAGTATCGAATAAAACGATAACAGGAGCCAGTTCTGCCTCGCTCTCTGCTGCTGCTGCTGCTGCTAAGTCGCTTCAGTCGTGTCCGACTCTGCGACCTCAGAGATGGCAGCCCACCAGGCTCCCCCATCCCTGGGATTCTCCAGGCAAGAACACTGGAGTGGGTGTCTCGCTCTCTAGAGCTTTGCAAAGTACAGCGTGCTTTGCAGACATCAGCACTGCATCCTGTAGTCAATGCCTCTCCTCCAGCACCCTCAGCAAGCAAAGCAGCATGCCACAGGGTCTAACCAGAATGATAAAAGCATGAAAAGAAGGAATAATTAAGCAGATAATGAATGGTTAGGCCCATCACTGGTATTTCTGTGATTGTTTTTGTTTGTTTAAGTGGCGGCTAATCAAGACGGCAAAATTTAGGAACTGAAAAGCCAGTCATTTAAAGCATCATTTAGCAAACCAGATAAGCACGTCAACTATGTGTAGCCGCTTCTTTAAAACAAAACTGTCGTGCGGGCTTTCTAGTAGTAAGCTCATGGTATTTAATATTGTATGTTTACTCTTATTTTGGTTGCAATTGCTGTTAATTTTTAATTGCCCTTGAATCATACAATGGCAGAAGGATACTTTCTACATTAGTCAAAAATAGCATAGTGTGTAAAGGCCTAATGTTGGCATCCACACTGATAACTGTAAAAACATAACTTTTTAGAAAGAAAAGATGAATGGAAGCTCAAGATAAAATGGCCTTGCCTAAATGTTCGTCTTCTGAAGTCTTGAAATAGCTAGTCAGAGCACTTTGTTGAATACTTCTTGTCCTTGCCAAAAGAGACTGACTTGGGTAAGTGCAATAGATTGTTCTCCGTTTCCAAATAATAATATCAGGCATAATAGATTGTTCAATATTGATATCTGCAAATTCTTTCGGTTCTACCATCGACATATATCCAGAATCTGATCGCTTTATACCACCTGCTTTATTGTAATATCCTCCTAACTAACTCTTCTCCCTTATCTCCTTCATTGCCCTCCCTCTACCTTATTTTACAAATGGCAGCCATCAGATCCTGTTGCATCTCAACCGAGATCCCTCCAAAACCTTTCCCTATCACTTAGAATGAAAGCAAACTCCTCCAGAGACTGGCCACCCTCCCCGTACCTCTCCAACTATGTCATCTACTACTCCTTCCCACTCCTCATCCATTCCTCCAGTCACACTAGCTTTCTGGAGATTCCTAGAAACACCAGGCACAGTCATTTCTCTGGCCAAGGATCACTCTCTTGCCTCTTTTATTTCTTTGCCCGCTTATTGCTTTCTCACTGAGACACCCTCTGGCTGTCCTTTTTAAAACTGTGCATATGTAGCAGCACTCCTTACCTCCTCATTGATCTTCTCAACTTAATTTTTCTCTATAGTACTGCTGCTGCTGCTGCTGCTGCTAAGTCACTTCAGTCGTGTCCGACTCTGTGCGACCCCATAGACGGCAGCCCACCAGGCTCCACCATCCCTGGGATTCTCCAGGCAAGAACTCTGGAGTGGGTTGCCATTTCCTTCTCCAATGCATGAAAGTGAAAGTGAAGTCGCTCAGTCGTGTCCAACTCCCAGCGACCCCATGGACTGCAGCCTTCCAGGCTCCTCTGTCCATGGGATTTTCCAGGCAAGAGCACTGGAGTGGGCCACCATTGTACTTAGACCTTTCTAAAATACTCTCACTTTCTTAAAATACTCTAACATGTTCTTATCCATTGTCTTTCTTCTTCAATGCAAACTCTGCAAGTTCAGTGGTTTTTAAAGTTGTTTTATGCATGTCTGTGTCCTCAGCACATAGAAGATGCCTGGTATATGGTAAGCGATAAGCATTTGTTGAATAAATGAATCTGCAGACAAGACATTACCCAGCCTTTCCATAGGTGTGACTCACTAAATACTGAGATATGGAATGGCACAGTTGAGGCTTCCCTGGTGGCTCAGATGGTAAAGAATCTGCCTGTAATTCAGGAGACCTAGATTCGATCCCTATGTCAGGAAGCTCCCCTGGAGAAGGAAATGGCAACCCAGTTCAGTATTCTTGCCTGGAGAATCCCATACACAGAAGAGCCTGGCCGGCTACAGTCCATGGAGTCACACAGAGTCAGATATGACTGAGCAACTAAGGGGTTAGATCAAGGGCTCTAAATGTCAAATAGACTTGAGTTTGAATGATGGTTTCACTACAACCTGTGTGACCTGGTGAGTTATATAATCACCCAGCCTCAGCTTCCTCTCTGTAAAATAGAAAGAGTAAAAGCATCTTTCTCATAGAGGAATCATAAAATGTTTTGAGCAAATGAATGAAAACATTATGTTGGGCTTATATAATAACTCGGAAAATGTCTGCAATGATTGCAGTAAGTATTGTATTCCCCTTATTATTATCGCCCTTATTATTGCTGTATTTTATTGAGGCCTTTGCTAGTATTTTACTACTTATATTCTAGCTATTATCTACAAGGGACCGTTACTGTCACTGTTGAAGGGGTATGGGAACTGGCCCAAAGCCCCAGAGTGAGTATTCAGTCCCAGCTTGCTCTGCCTCCAACGCTTAGGCCCTTCCTCCCAGACCACTGGCCTTTCACATTAGACTTTAATGCCATGCCCTGAGCTCTGGAAGTACTTAGAATATTTGAGGACACAAAAGGTGTGACATAGTTCAAGAAAAGAGCTTTACGGACCTTGAGATTGGAGATGAAAAACTACATGGCCCACCATATGATGGGCTTCCCAGACAGCACAGTGGTAAAGAACCCACCTGCAATGCAGGTTAGATGTAAGAGTCACAGGTTTGATCCCTGGGTTGGGAAGATCCCCTGGAGGAGGGCATGGCAACCCACTCCAATATTCTCACCTGGAGAATCTCATGGACAGAGGAGCCTAGTGGGCTGTAGTTCATAGAGCTGCAAAGAGTCAGACACGACTGAAGCAACTGAGCACACACGCACATACCATATAATATGGAGTTTAAAAGGTACTGAAAAGGCATCAAAAGTGGGTTAAATATTGGAAGAAGTTTTTGGAAAAACAAAAATAGCCTTTACATGGATTAGTTCCTGTCACTGATCACAGTCTTTAATGTGACCGTAAGTGTAAGACTAATAGATTTCAGATTGGGAAAAATTAGTATACATCAAAACATGTTTGGTCTTTCTTAGGCAAAAGGCTTTCTTTCTTCATGTAATCACCATTCTATTCTGCATAGTGTCTAACGTGATCTCTTAAAAATTACATTGCTTGCCATTTCAAGTTGTAAGATAGGTGCTGATAGGAGAATGTCTTTGCCATTGATGGTATGCCACTGCAAGTTTGAATACAAAATGACTGAGAAGTGGCTTTAGAAGCCTCTTGCACTGTTTTAGATGTTGCCTCTAGTTCTTTAGCAACTTTATTCTAATAGAAAAGAGTAACTGAGGGGTTAAGTAATGTGGTGATAGATGGCTAATACTGGTTTTCCCTAAAATGGCTTTGAGAAATAATCAACTAAATAGCAAGAAAGCATGGATTGCAACTACCTCATAGACATAGGGTTTGATAAATACATTAGTTTCTTAGCAGAATATGAATAATATTAAACTTTAAGCACAGATTTTGTTTCTTTCTAATCCTTTGGCCAACCACTGGTCTTCTATTGTCAGCAAATAAGGAGATAGTAACAAAGAAGGTGATGATTTGGGAGACTTTCCGTGGGGTTGGTTGAAAGTATTATATTCAGTCTTGTTGCTGTTGTTCAGTTGCCCAGTAGAGTCCGACTCTTTGCTTACACAACTGAATACTATTTCCTGTGGGAGAAAAGTCAACGTTTTCATCCTCTGTTCGTAGAAGTTTTCCAGCATAGATTTCAGTCTCTGGAGTTTGTTCTTGTGTCTTGTTATTGGAGAAGTGGTACAGTTTTGACTGAATCTATCACACATTGTTGATCATTTGAGGGCAAGTAAAACCAAGTTAATTGAAATAGAATAGTATTAACAATTGGAGTATAGCAAGTGAAAATAAGGGAACAAAAATACCTTCAGAAGTGCTGTTTTTTGTTCTTATTTTTACTGGTTAAGATTAATATGGATGTACATGTGCATAAGAAAAATTACAAGGAAGTCCAAGGAAATGTGAGAGTTATACTTGTCTTTTAAGTGTTTTTGAAGTTTATCTTTCATCTAAAGTGAAAGTGAAGTAGTTCTTGTTTTGTTGTAGATTCTGTCATAAATATGGCTTTAATATTGTCTCTGCTTGTTATATATGGATATATTTTATCTCTCCAAACCTTTTATAAACTAGTTGAGGTTGTAGCTTATGTGCTCTGTTCTTTTGTTCCAGCACAGCTAGGTGGAAAGACAATGTTTAATATGAGTCTTAAGAGCAACTAAGGTTTTGAAAACTAATCTACTTTTCATGCTTTTATCTAAATTCTCTGGGACAAAATAAAGTTGTGTGGATGTGGCAAATAAATAAAATAAAGTTATGTGGATGTGACAAATAAATAGAACAAAGTTGTGTGGATGTGGCAAATAAAACCTACTATAAGATGAATTAATGAACAAAATATTTTTGAATACTATCTTTCATGGCATATATGAGTTATGAATGAGGTTGGTAGCAGGTAGGGGAAGAGGAGTGAAGAATGTAGGGGGAAAAAACACAAATCCTAAACCAAGGGTGAAATTTTCACCAGACCTGAAAGACTTTCAGTTCTCTATTCTTTATTGAAAATTAATCCCAAGATCAAAAATTGAAAAGACTACTATAATGTTAAATTATGCAGTTTTCCTGGGCTATGTGAGGCCACCAAACTAACACACACACATATTAAATCTCTTTTATAATGTAAAATTAATAAAGAGGTAAATTAAAAGGTAAGTCAAAGTTAAATTAAAGGTAAGTCAAAGTTTGTACAGCTCATTTTAAATATTACAATATGGAAAGTAAATACACTGCTGTGTGGGAATACATAGCTTATCTGTCCTTGCCAGCTAATGAATTCTTTCCTATTAAATTTTAATAGGAAAATCTTCAATGATATTTAAGCTTTCACAGAAGTGTAAACTACTGTGACTACAATTCACAATGCATTTAAAACAATTATTCTTTATCATTAAAGTTAATAATATGCACATTAACCTCTTATGTAGTCTAAATCAATATTGTCGTTTAAAAGATATGACCTCTGGACAGCTTTGTCTAAATATTGATTTCATTGTCATTTGTATAAGGTATCAAACAAATTACATGCTGCACTAATATCATTAACACTGCCCCCATAGAGCCTCTGACTTTACAGGTTCTTATAATATAGGACATGACATTACAAAAATATTGAGGACATCACAAGATATAATTACTGAATAGATGAGGTTTGACTATGGTTGCACAGAGTGGCTGTAAACATGTGATAACTTCCAAATCCTTTACTCTCCATGGACATAAAAAATACATCTTTTTAGCATGCAGATTGGTTTGTTGAGGTTAAGTTTCAAATGGCAGAATTTTTTCTGCCTCAGAGGGTCTGATTTACCTTTTTGTGATGCCATAGACATTTCAAAAGAGAATCTAAAGTCGGATTAAAATATTATAGTTCTGCAATATAGCAGTTTTCCCAAAATAAACTTGTCTAGGAATTGTTATTACAAGTTCCTAGTGACTCAGATGAGTTGGAAAATACATGCAACTTTATGCATGTAAAGTGAAGGGGCTGAACCTTTCAAATGATCATTAAATTAAATAAAAGCTGATTTAGGAATAGGCACATATCACATTTGCCCTCATAATTGGCAGTTACAGTATTATTTTTGTAAAAACAAAATATGCAAATTAAAATAGCTATATAAATTAGCGCTTTAAAACTTTTTTTCAAGTTCTAAATTGCTCTGAATCACAACTGTTAACATCACCCTATTACATCTAACTCTATATTAATGCTTATTTGTTTTTTCAATTTTTAAAATTGTACTTTCTGTTTTCTGTAAAACTTTTTAGAAAAGAGATGTGGTCATGGTCACGATACTGATAGCTGTGGGTGCTCTTTACACTAAAACTGTTCTCCCCATATTTCTTGTAGGTAAAAGTGACCCATTTTGTGTGGTTGAGCTAAACAACGATAGGCTGCTAACACATACTGTCTACAAAAATCTGAACCCTGAGTGGAACAAAGTCTTCACATTGTAAGTAGTCGTTACCTTGAGCTCGCTTCAAGAATGATGCTAAATGATATTTATTTTCGAGATTTTTGTGTGTTTTTTTCTTAACTGATTAACAGCTCAGTGCATCTGGCCTGCCTTTGCCAGCAACAGTGAACTGCATAATTGTATTACCTTCCTGAGAGTAAAACCTGGGGAAAGGGTATACCATTTTTTGGTGTGTTTATACAGATTTTTTTTTAAGCTATGCATTTTTTTGACTAAGGATTTTGCTCCCATTAACTGAATTGCCATACTGCTTCTTCCTTTTATACCTTCTATTGAAATTCTCCCCAATTGCATTGACACCAAGGAGGACAAAGCTCTATTTGTTCCATTGCTCAAATCAGCAAACAATCCAGTCTCAGATTCAGCAGATGTTTTAGTTTTGGTTTGTTGCATTTTAGCCACAATAAGAATATTAAGTACTGTCCTACTTACCGCCCCCCCCCCCAAAAAAAGAAAAAAACCCTTTGAGTTAATTTTCTTTTTGTTTTAAAAAGTTTGTAAATTTTTCCAGTCATTCGCTGTAAAAGCCGCCAATGATACTCTGTAATATCTCCTAAATTTGTGGTTTTTTTTTTTTTTTAAGCTGGGCTTTAGGAATGAACTCTGAACAAAAGAAAACTCTCCAAATAGAAGTACTTCTTAAAAGTTTTCTAACATAGTTTTATTTTTTTGTATATGAGAAACTGCTAAATTCCTCATTAATTTCTTATAATGTCCTTGCTTAAGATCCAGTAACTAATCAGATTTAATTATCTGACCAATTTACCTTTAAGGAATTTCACATTTTTATAAGACATGAAAGCCTGGTCAGGAGACTTGCACTCCTAAGAAGGTTGTGGAGAGTGTTTTTCTCTGGAATGCATAATTGAATGAATAGGTTTGATTATTATCAAAGCCATTAATTGATTGTGTTCTGATAAAGCCTTTTCTCCCATGTGGCTGCAGTCTTTCAGTAATGAATATATTCATTTTTTTGTTTTCTCTTAATTCATGTTTTCTTGGTAAACAGTTTGATCAAAGAATAAATGCTGTCAACAATTGGGGCTTATTTTTCTAGAAACAAAAATATGAAGAGCTTGCACAGTTGTTTATTAGCATGTGTTGTCTTTGGAACATAATGGAGCACTACTTAATTTCTAAATCCTAGGGTGGTACAATAGCTATCAATGTTACATTTTCTCCATTCTGTATTCTGTGTAGTTAATTTTTACTATAAACTTAACAGAAATAAGTTAGCATTTTGATGAGAGCTGTGGATAAAAATTATTTTTAAAAAAAAGACAAATGATACAAAATATACTGTGACTCTTGCTGAAATCAAACCTGGTGATGTTTTATGTGGGAGTTATAAGAAGATAGAAATTATTTTAATAGTGAGAATAAGGAAAAGCCTAAAAAAATCAGTGCCGCTCATTGATGGTTTTTTTTTTAACAGTGATTTATTCTGTGGCCATCCAGATGGAAGTTATATTTTATTGAAAAATTATAACTTAAAATTGTATTCAAAGTTCCAGATAATAGAACCATCACTGCTGTCTACTAAGATGCATTGTGGGAAATTCTGTCAGATACCAAGCTGCCCTACATACATGTATATGCAAATAGCATACACAAAACACATATACACCACATCAGCTGGAGCTATCTAAGTTTTCAAAAGCATTTGTGTTCTTGTTCCCCACTGATGAAGTCTTCCTCCCCCCTTACATATATTTATTTTGCAGCAACATTAAAGATATCCATTCAGTTCTGGAAGTGACAGTTTATGATGAAGATCGGGATCGAAGTGCTGACTTTCTGGGCAAAGTTGCTATACCATTGCTGTCCGTAAGTTTTATTCACCTGACACACTGCTCTGTGTTGCTTTTGCTCAAGGAAAAAAAAAAAAAACCCTCAGCTCTATATCTGTCATTTCTCAACCAAGGTCTGTAATAAGAACACTAAAAATTTTAACATACTCAATTCACGGCCATGTTGAATCCCATGATAGTTAATTTTTCCTGACAGACTTGATCCTGGTAATGAACAGGTACTTGTCAGAATTGCCACAGTTGTTTTGGGTTCTCTGTCAGTTTCAGCAGCTGGGGGTCAAAGGTCACTGAGGGAGTGTATTCAGTGGAGACCGCGAGACAGACGGCTGTCATGTCCTTTTCCCGCAGATTCAAAATGGTGAACAGAAAGCCTACGTCTTGAAAAACAAGCAGCTGACAGGGCCAACAAAGGGGGTCATCTATCTTGAAATAGATGTGATTTTTAATGCTGTAAGTCTTAACTTTGGCTTTTTTGTACTGCTAAAGAGTTCAGTTTCATGAAAGCTTTTGTTCCTGATTTGTAGAGAATTTCTGTCATCCCTCATTTTCTCTAAACCTTGATGTATCCTGGAGAATACGCTTCTGCCACTGCCTGGCACACCCACACTTTCTGGTAGAGTTGGCGGCGGCGGCTGCAGCTGCGGCTGTGACCACTGCCTGCCGGCATCAGAAATGGAACCGCATGCATGTGCCACTGTATACATTTCTATTTTCTGGGAACCGCAGCCAGGACTTTGAAACTTTAGCAACGATTGCATATTGAACTGCGTGAAAAACTTGTAAACATTTGTAATATATTCATCCATAACAGACACATATGTTGATGTATAGGTGAAAGCCAGCTTACGAACATTAATACCCAAAGAACAGAAGTACATTGAAGAGGAAAACAGACTCTCTAAACAGGTAAACAGCGAGGAAAGATGAATCCCTCTGGGAAGACCTGATTTTATCTGTAAAACATCTATGTAAATTCAAATAAACTTTGGAGGTGTGGGGCGGGTGGGGAAAGACTATGGAATGTTTGATCATCTACGGATGTGAAATGGCTCTTTCTTTTCTTCTTTCTTTTTCTCTCTTCCCTTCTTTTCCTTGAAAGATCAAACAAGGACAATACCAAACTTATAAGTTGAATGGGGGTGGTCAGAAAGGAAAGGGGATACTGTAGGCTCTGCATAGAATGGATATGTATTCATGCATTAGCAAAAGAATGATCATTTTGAACATAAAATACAATTTGATTGCCATGGAATGTGTAAATGAGAACACCAAAAGCTGAGGTTCAAATATACATCCAGACCACCCACAGGTATGATGCAGGTGTGGGTAAAGCAAGCCCAGCATATAGCTCTTCCCTCTAATCCACGAGAGAGGGGGCTCTATCTTTTAAGGGAGACCTTCCTGTTAATTAGATTTTGACTATGATCTTTTAGTAGTGAACTTTTATTGGCATTTTTAGCTCAGGACATAGAAAATCAGGAACCCTGATTTTCCTATCAGGAAGGAATTTTAGACTTGATATCTTGTAATTAGACTTGTAGCTTTAAATTTGATTTGATATCAAGTTAAGAAAAGAACACTAGGTTTCCCCTTTTAAAAGTTGTTTACTTCCAATTAACACAGCTAAAATAAAATATATTTGAGACTCTACAGTTTACAGAACTCGTCTGTGTGTGTTAAAATCTTTAATAATTTTCTGGGCTATTAGAAGACCAAAACTACTTTGTTTTTATTCCAATCACTTCACCCAAAACCGTGGAATCTTTAGTTGTTTAAAGACGGTGCATGAGGTACAAACGTAATATCTATCTGAGTGGAAATACAGATTACATTTTTCCACAGTTATATTTAAAGATAGTAAAACTCTTAAAGATGATTAGGGACCAAGAAGGAAACAAATAGGGACACTTTTTACTTTGCCAGAAAGAAATTTTAACTTGTTTAAACTGCTGTGCATGTACATGCTTCTATATGTACATACATATGCAAATGTTTTCCATATGAGTCCAGTTAACTTTACATTGCTACTTCTTTAAAATACCAGATTAGCCTTCAAATATACTTGTAAGTAGCAAAATATTAACCTGCAGACATAATTACTCTAATTATTAACATAACTGTATGTAATTTTTTGAATCTGTATCTAGTATATGGGCTGTTTGCCTTACAGCTCTTAGCCAAACCTTAGTTTTAAATTTTTTAATTATATAAATTCCCATATACCTCTTAATCTTGTTCCATATCTACAGTTTATTTTTTGTCTCTTTTTTTTTATTGAGGTGTAATTGATACAAAATATTCTATGTTACAGGTATACAGTACAGTGATTCACAATTTTAAAGCTTTGTTCCATTTGTCATTACTATTAAATATTGGCTATATTTCTTGTGTTGTACAATATATTCTTGTGGCATATTTTATATGTAATAGCTTGTCATATACCTTTTGTAAGAAAATATTTTGTAAAGTACTTGATTACCATACATTTTTCCCTAAATCCAAAATTAGGAAAAAATAATGAGAAATGTGGGTAAAATGTATTGTGGGAGGAAGAGAAAGGAAGAGGGAAAGGAGAGAAGGGGAATGAGACTATGATAGGAAGAAAGGGAGATCCTACTGAAATGGTGATAAAATATTCTTTTTTCTATAATAAAGCAATACTTGACAGGTTTTTTCTAAGCTCCTCAATAAAAACATCCCAAGTTAGCAATTTCACTTTGAAATATCTTGAAAGCATTTAAAGAATTTTAAAACCACAGGATTTCAGAATTTTTAAATATATTTAAAGTTCTCAGCATTTTAAGTGTCAAAAAAAAAAATGTTTTTGATCCGTTGGAAATTTTTTTTTCTTTTGAACAGAGGTAACTCAGCTTGCCTGATAGTACTCTTTATGCAAATATATTTAACTTAGAAAATGCTCTTGTAATTTAGTTCTTTCCACCTTCTCCAGATAAACCTCTCTCCCTCTAAGTTGTGAGCCAAATTACTTGGTATATTCTTACAACTTTATTAACTTTCTAAATTCATATTAAGTCACACTGAACTCGAAGAATTTTGTAGCATATCTGAAGGATTGTAGTCTTGCAAATTCTAATAATGGCTTTCATCTTCCTTTACAGCTGCTGCTAAGGAACTTTATCAGAACGAAGCGTTGTGTTATGGTGCTCGTAAATGCTGCATACTATGTTAATAGTTGCTTTGACTGGGATTCACCCCCAAGGAGCCTCGCTGCTTTTGTGGTATGATCATAGTGTATTACTTACATTGTTATTCATTAAATTCGGTAATCATAGCTGCATGTTTCTGTGGCTCTAGTTACAGTTATGTCGATGTGGCCATTTTTAACTTCTATTTTGAGATTTGACTGGGCAGATTTGCCGTGGGCAGGAACCTGATGGATGTTCAAGGTCTGAGTCCAAGAATACATCCCCACTCCCCGCCTCAGATTTCCGGAATACAAGACATCTCAGCCAATGTGCAATTTTCTCTGTGACAGTTAAAAAGTAAAATTTTACATGTTGCATAATCCCAAAGCCCAATAGCAGGGCCAAGAAAAGTCCTTAGTGTTAAAAAAAAAAAAAAAATTAAGAATCTTGACCATCCTCATTTTAATTGTATTTATCCTATAGATATCTTTTCAAAATATGAAAATCTTTGGCAGTAGAATGCTAGTTGTAATATTTTAATATGTGAATCATGGTTGGAAGTGGATGAGTGCTTTATTATTTCTGAGATTTACAGGTTTTAAAAAGGTACAAGTGAGAAATTTAATAGTTCCAGAGTCCTCTGACAACATTCATCCGGTGGTCTTTTACTTTGGTTATTTAAAAATTGTTGATGAGACCAACTTGCAAAACTAGAAATTCGGAGAGAATTCTTTCCTCTGAGCTTCAGCTGAGATTTTTCTGCTCTCACGTTATTTTTGCATATTCAGGATTTCAGTCTGAAGTTTAAGTGGAGTCGTTCTTTTGAAATCTTTCATTTTCTTGTCCTACTTGTTAGAATATGAGTACCCTTATGTGTCCTTATATTTGCGGGTTTCACAGACCATGACTTTATCTTGGGGGGCTTACAAGAAGAGCTTTAATTATAGTAACAAGTCAACATTTTAGAATTACCATTCAAATGAGTGTAGGCACATCAGTTCAGTACTTTGAGCCCTGTCCTCCTCTCGGGCCTTGTGCGGGACTTTCATTAATGTCTGAGCACATGGAACAAAGAGTGTGCACGTCCCTTTGTGTTGTGAGTTACCAGAAAGTTAGGCAGCCTGCTTCCCGTAGACATGTTGTTGTCTCCTTAAAGAAAGCGACTGGCATCATCGTTAAGTTTTAGAAAAGAAAATCTGCCTCTCTCAATATTCTTTTATTTAACTCTTTCACATGATAAATACATTGGAGTACTGTTAAGCAAACTTTGTTGCTGTTTTTCAGCATCATAGAGGCACTTTCATCTTAATGAGGGGGAAAAAAATGATGTTGAGTTTATGTGTGTATTTTATGCCATTACAACCAGATTCTAGGGGGCCGTATAGCAGACACAATAATATTCTACTGAGAGCGTCATGCTGCCATCTTTGTTTCTTTCCTTTGTTTCATAGCTATTTATGACATTTGCAAATAGAGAAACCTGTATATTGTATTATTTGTTCAGGAACCTTCATTTTGGATACTTGAACATTGCGGTGTGTATGTAAGTCTTCACAAACTTCATCTGGCTTCTAGAGGGCTCTCCTGTACAGTGAATCCAAGATGGTGGACTTTCCTCACGATTTCCTACTGATTGAAAAAATATATATATCAGCCAGTGAAATTCTGAGAAACTTAGCTACAAAGTCCTTGAGTAATTTCACTGTACGGGAGTCAAAATTCACTGGGGAGTAAAGGTAGCGATCTCTCTTTTAGCTGGTGGTCAGTTTCTAACAGACTCGTCCCTGTGAAACAAGCTGAATGCAAGATGCTTTCAGGAAGGAGGGCCAGGGGAAGCCATAATAAAGAGAGGAAAAGGGACTCCTGACACCCATAGTGAAAAAACAGGCCAAAAACTACAACGTGAATACATGCTAACAGTGATTTTGAGAAGAAGCAATAGTAATGGTTTCATTGAAAAAAAGAAGCATTGAATTTCAGTCTGTTGAATGTCATTAAAACAGCAAATAACAGCAACCAGCTTCATTTATCTGGACCTGAACTAGGAGTTCCAGGAGAATGGGGGCCCTGCCTTTTTCTCCTGGGACTCCAGCATCACCTGCAGAGCATCTAGCCCCTTAGTGGGCTCCTGGTGTAAATACCTGTCTAAATCAGTAGACCAACCAATGATCCAGTCAGTCTGAAATATTTTTCTTATGTGGAGAAACTTTGTTCAATGAGGCCATATAGATAAGAGTTTGCTCTAATAAAGTTAGTGATTGAATGATGATAGGCTTAGCTTAATACCTTTTAGTAATTTTTCCTAGACCTTATATTGAAATTCTAAATTATTTCATAATCCTCCGTCCATCATCTCTTTTAGCCTCAGATTAAATTCTAATATAAAAAACCCTTATGTAATGATAACTAATATCTATCACAAATTTATGTGCCAAAACACTTTTCCAAGCACAACAGCATGAAAGTGCCTTTTGTGCATTAGTAAATTAAATATTCCCAGCAACGTTATTTGAAGTAGATACTGTTATTTTCCTGGTTTGCAGAGGAAGAAGCTGAGGCACGAAAAAGTTAAGTACCTTGCTCAAAGCCACACAGATATTATTTCCTTTCCAAAAGAGCTTTTAAAATATGTACCTTGTAATCTTAACATCATAACGATTCAAGAAAAAAGAAAACACCATGGTAGGATTTTTATTCATCTTCTAGATATTAAATATGTACTTAAAAACGAAATGTTTCAAAGATCTTATTGCATAACCAGAGCCTTTTTAGGCCAGTTTATTGAAAAGAACTGCTTTCCATTAGGAGAGGCTATGAGCAGCACCCCATTGTTACAAACATATTGTTCCCATCATTCCCTGTTGATGGATCACGGGTCTATTATTATAATATTGGTTCCACTTGGCCCACTTTTTCATAAATGCAGCTGCCTCATGCAGCACATGCGTTTGTACCATTATGCTGCTTGGTTTTCGGCCCAGATCAGTAAACTTTATAATGTTTAAGTGCCTTTTTTTTCTGTCCTGTTTTCTTTTTCTTTTCTAATTTAGCATCCAAAAGTAAATGTAGAGTAGTGAAATTTAAACGGAAAAACAGTCATTTTTGTCCTGATGTCAGTTAGAGTGGAGAGCATGAGAAATCCAGATGAAGAGCTGCCCGTTCTCTTTTTGTGCTACCTGTGTGTTCTGCGGAAGGTTCAAAGCCGGCTGACTCTATGAGAAACAGAAATTAGCCTGGAAGGTGATGGATGAAATATAAGCAAGCACATGCCTGGGAATGTCCTTGTTGTTGTGTGCCATGAATTAGGTTTTTAAATTTTACTACGAGTATTGTATGCTTAAGAGCAAACACATATGTATGTGATGTGGAAGGCAGGGACGCTTGTCTTTGGGAATCATCCATTGTAGGCGTGTAAATGTCTCATCAATTGGGTTTAATTTTCATCAGGCTCTTGACCAGACATGTGTGTTCTTGTGGATGTCAGTGGGTGCAACATGGGGGAAAAAAAGAGTGCACATTCTCTTTTTCAGTACTGTCATTTCTCACTGTAATGAGCACAAAAATAATTGGACAACTGAGCTATCAGTAAAAGGACACACTTCAGTGTGCGTCAAAGAATTATTTTACAGGACAAACTTTAATCTTTAAATGGGATTGTAGATAATTTGTGGTACCATCTGTCCATTTGGAATTGTTTTAGCCTTTTCTGTCGTTATACAGTAAGTGCCGCTGTGTTTAACATTAACATTTGATATTTTACACATTTAATTTCTGTTCTGCTGTGTGGTCCTTAGGGAACGGAACGCTAGTGCTACATGAGAGAGACAAAGTATTGATCAGTTAACATTTCAGCTACATTTATGTATGTCGCAAAATTAATGAAAATGCCAGACAAAAATGTCAGAGTGCACAAAAAGGTAGAATTTAAATTTGGTAGTTTAATGAAAAGTTTAAGATGTGCATTATCAAAAATGTCCTCCTGCCTTTAAAGCACAATTCCTAACAGAATAACTAAATGGAGACACATATTTTACTTAGAGGGACAATGAACATGAATTATGAAGGGATGTCAACTCCTCAAAGTACCTTGTGTTCCAAAACAGCGTGTTTGAATGCTTAACCATTACTCATAAAATACATGTGTTTCTCTTCCTATCTGGAGAGCTACTGGCTTCACCCCTCCAGGCTGACCAGCCGATGAGGCAGGCTTCCTACTGAGATTTCCCCTCCTTAGGTTTTCCTTGGTATCCAGGCATTCCTTTTGTGTCAAAACAGAATTCCCTCTAGAGCAATTCATTGAGGCCACTCTGGTTCATTACTCGTTCCTTTCTGGGTCCTTTTCAAATGCCTGGTTTTCCTTTGCTCCCAGATAATTTGAGCTCCACCTTCTTTCAATCCCCGTTTTAGTAAAGGATCACACTTGGGACAACAGCGACTCTGAGCAAAGCAGGGCCATTATGCAGGGAAAGAGAAAAACCAGAGATGATGTATGCAAAGAATGACATGAGGCAGCTCTCTGTAGCCAAATGATAAAAAATAAAATAAAATGGAAGAAGCACAAGCAAAGGAGGAACTGAACTTGCAGGGACGATGTGGCTGGTGTACAAGGCTCGGAAGACAATAGGTTCCCCAGGAAACCATATCGAGCACTTCCTGTGTAGAAAGCCTGCTGCTATTAAACAACATATGGATTTTTCTAAAAGTTATTACAAACAATAAGGACATTTGAAGTGGCCTTCATGTTCAGAGACTGAAAAGGGAGCATCGCTTAAGAAGAAATATTAATGTGAAAACAAAGACACGTCTAGATCTCCCGTAGTTCAGATTCAAGGCTTAGCCTTCACTGAGCAATAGAGAGGGATTGTACTGGCCATATGGGAGGTAACTTTGAATTTCAACAGAAATTTCTAGTTTAAATAATTTAAGAGGCATCAATAATACCACACCAGCAAAATTATGCTTCAGGTCTGTAGCAATTTTCAAATGATTTTTATAGACGCTTTTGTTGTTGCTACTATTTTTTTTTTTAGTGCCAGCAGAAAAATTGGAAATGTTCCAGACATAATTTTTGTTTGCTCCCCAAAACAGCAAAACAGAAGGACCCCTGAAAACCATAGAAATAAGTACTAAAGTAAAATGATCTGTAACTGATGGTCCTATCCATGTATTCTTGAATTTTTCTAGAATTATGTAAATCTAAACTTCCAAGACCTTTTGCCAACCCTTCTTTATGTATGATTTCCTTTAATGTAAATACTTACCAAGTTTATAAACAATACTTCTGATTTAATTTATACAAATTTTAAAGGTACATTAAGCATTTCCCTCATAAATGTGTGAGAAAGAGAAAACCTATACAGAATTTCATTGCTTTCAAAGACCGTATACCTCCAAAGTTGCCTAAAATTCCTATTACAACATCAGAGACCACTGACACTTAGAAAATTCTAGTACTACACTTTTCAGTAAGTAGATTGCGTGCCCAATTCATATGAACATGCTGGCACTTTAAGTTGGTGTTCAAAGTATACATTTTTCAAAAATTTATCTAGATTCCATGGAAGGAAATTGTTTTCAAGCATTAGCCAATGAAAAAAATAGGTTTTTTAAAGTGATGCCTTTCACAAAGCATTGCATATAAATTCTCACAACTCCCCCCACCAAAGACCAGATTTTTGAAGTGAGTTGAATTTTAAAACTGATCACAATTAGCTAAAATCAAATATTAATAGGACAAAGCATTTTAACTAGATTTCTCTAATCCTTGAAGATGCTGCTCTAGTTCACTTTGTAGGTCTATTTAAATGTATAATTCTTTTGTTTTATTTTTGTGGCTGTTACGTATACCAATGTAGCACTTCCTCAAATCAGCACTTAACTTTCTTTAAACGGTGCCAATGCCCCTTTTTTGTTTGTTTTAATAGATGTCAGTAAAAGGGCCTCCTGCTCTTTGGAGGTAGGTAATCACATAAGCTGTAGAATCTGCTGCTGTCCAAAAAACTAATTCCTCTTAGATTTTATTTTATATTTACAAGAAGAATTTAATTCTTAAAACACATCACTAACTTCTTCTATCATTTCTACTCTTCTTCCTTTGTTCTCTAAAGCAGGAAGCTGTCAAATGCTATAATCTGGGGACATTCTGTGGGTGACTTGAAGAAGATGAAATTATTTCACTTTTTTTTCAAGCACAGTGCAGTTGCGCTGTATTATAATCAAACATAAAGCTCAAGTATCACCAGCATAACAATAATACCATATTGAATCTAGGAATTAGCCTCCTCGTGAATCTTAGTGATGAGTGCAGTGAAACTTGGGATGACACCAATGGCTTTTTGAGGTCTCTCTGGCTACAGGGCTGCTGACCCATTTCACCTCAAGCAGCCTTCTTGCATTACATATCTTGTAGTTGCAGCCTCAAAATCTTTATGTGATCCTTAAAAAGTATGTCGCATGGTCCAGATTTTATGATTAAGTTTACTACGGATTAAAAATGACAAAATAATGAAATCAGAGATGTTTCACTATCTCTCCTCAGATTCCTAAACCAATGTTCTTGTCCTCCGAAGAATTTTCCACCCTCCAGCTTCAATTTAAATTGCTGGGGACACATATTCTAAGCAACATAGGAAGGCATAGTCCTTTCCAAAATAATATTCTGTCAAATGTTTTGCAAAAGAGAAAGTGTAAATGAATAATTATGACATTTATTTTAGTAAAATTTTGTAAACTAAAAATAATAGCTCTTCTGAAAGATTGTACATTGCAACAGAAATGCAGTCATTACCATGCTTTAGACAGTGACTTAATTCTCCAAATGTTTTCATGCCCTTTTGTATGGGGTAAATATTAAGAAGTAAGGAGAGAATTATTGTCTGATTTTTCTATTTTGACCAGTTATGGAGATATACCTTAGAATTATGGTGTATTCAAGTTAATTTAACAAATGAGAAGCTAACCTGAAATGCTGTTAAGAAAGATTTTCCTTGCCATCGTTTTACCACGTTTTAACATTACAGTTAGAATGAATGGAGACGTAGGAGTCACTCTTGCCATAGTAGGTCTGTGAGTTACGACCCTGCACTGCATCCTCTATTTTGCTCTGATGATGGAGATCTGACACCCAGCGAGTGGTAACATTAGAGATCAGTAACACTGAAGATGAAAGAGTGACCATTTCTTGTGTTTGCACCAGTCATCAGCCACCGGCTCAAAGGGAAGTAATGAAGAGAAATTCAGAGAAGAGCTCCCAAGGAAAGATGGAAATCACATCAAAGTGTAAACAGATATTTGGATAAAAATGAAAGGCAACCCTGATTTTAAGGATGGGATAAAGGATTTTACAGACAAAACTTGGCTTTTCTTTTGTTTTAAATCAGCATTTCTCAACAGTTTTTTCATAGTTACTCCCCTAAGGAGAAGCTTTTCATGTAATTTAATGAGAGAAATGAAATACTAAGGAATAAGATTTTCTCAGGGAGTGTGGAGCTTTGGGGGCCGCACATCACTGTGATATGCAAGATTCTCTGTATGCTATGCTATGCTAAGTCACTTCAGTCGTGTCCGACGCTGTGCGACCCCATAAACAGCAGCCTACCAGGCTCCGCCGTCCCTGGGATTCTCCAGGCAAGAACACTGGAGTGGGTTGCCATTTCCTTCTCCAAGGCATGAAAGTGAAAAGTGAAAGTGAAGTCGCTCAGTCCTGTCCGACTCTTAGCGACCCCATGGACTGCAGCCTAACAGGCTCCTCCGTCCACGGGATTTTCCAAGCAAGAGTACTGGAGTGGGTTGCCATTTCCTTCTCCAAGGCATGAAAGTGAAAAGTGAAAGTGAAGTCGCTCAGTCCTGTCCGACTAGCGACCCCATGGACTGCAGCCTAACAGGCTCCTCCGTCCACGGGATTTTCCAAGCAAGAGTACTGGAGTGGGGTGCCACTGCCTTCTCCTGTGCTGTCCCCTAAGAACCAGTTTTTGCCCCCTTGGGTACCATCTCAACCCCGCTGAGAATGCATGCTCTAGAGGTGGTTTACTGTGAGTTTTAACTGTGTTTACTTTCATGCTCTTGGTGGCAAAGTCTAGTTTAGATTTTCTGTAGTTTGCATACAATGCAAATGATTCCCATAGATAATCAGTCTGAGGAAAGAGAATTTGTGATGTTTATACAAAATTATCGACTATATTGGAGTCCAATGAAAGGAGAGGTTTTGTCTGGCTTCATAGAGACTGAAGAATTAACTTTTCTCCCTATGAAAACCCATGTGAGAGCTTTCTCCTCTACAGCAGTTCCAAGGGTGCATTGTAGTGCTTCACTGAAAAGAAGTGGGGTGAACATTAATTCTGGGCTAATATCTCCATCATTGTGAGCGTTAGATGGGTTTTGCCCATACATTGTACTATATTTATGACTAATAGATAATCTTTATATTCCTAAATGGATATCATTATGTCAGAGATATAAAAGAATACTTCATTAGACTTGATTACCTATTAGATCTTCACAGGAAGGGAAGGCAAAGGGGTTGTGGAATAGAAAAGTCATTTAAAACAGTGAGGATACATGTTCTACTGGCTCTTCTGCATGGCTGATTACTCAGTTCCTCATAGGAATCAAACAACTTTTACTGTTGTAATTTGTCAATAATAAGTAAACATATGATGTTTTATATCCCACTTAGCTATAAAAATAATTCTACTGCATTTTCCATAGTTAGCAATCTCTAGATTTTCTGCCAAGCAGACTTCAGGCAATGCTTACGTGTTTGAAACAAGAATATATCATCCAATTTTGTTATAAAATGTTGGTGAATTAAGTACTGTTTTCCTTAGTCAATCAGAGAAATCCTTTGGATTTAATTTAAAATAAGAGATTGCTAAAGTTGCAAGTAGCCCATGAGTTACCTACAAATTATTATGCCGAGGTTGTATAAAAGAGGTGTTATTATATATTTTGAAGTGCTAGGAGTGAAGGAGAAAAATAAAATATAAATGTGGAAGTTCAGAAAGCTGAGGTCCCTTTCTCTAGTTAGGCGGAAATGTTGAAAACTTATCTGGATTTGTTTAAATTATTTTATATAGATCTTGGTTCTTTCATTGCATGAGACTATTCCATGCCCCAACCAGGAGGCTGGTATTTTTAGGAGAGACCTTTAACCTAGGTTCTGTTGGTCTGGATGTGCA
Source organism: Tragelaphus eurycerus (assembly GCA_935064755.1). Classification (NCBI taxonomy): domain Eukaryota; kingdom Metazoa; phylum Chordata; class Mammalia; order Artiodactyla; family Bovidae; genus Tragelaphus; species Tragelaphus eurycerus. The sequence goes on from CAKXYN010000014.1 coordinate 348,221, forward strand.
CTATATCCTTCATTTTTTCAGTTCTCAGAATACAAGCCTCCTACCACAGTTTTATTTCCAAGTCCTAAATCTTGGTTGATGTGTAATTAAAACTTTTTAATTTTTCATATAGACTCAAAAACCTCCAGGCAAGATGTATCTGTTTTGTAAGACAGTTGCTTTGACCCTGGGACACATTGCCCTGTAGTGGCAATTTGGGGGCCACAAATCATTGTGATGTCTAATGTCATAAGCAATGACATAGAACCATTCACAGAGCCTGGCAATCCCTTCATGGAGTACTAGCTGTAGAATGGAAATGTCGTATAGGAAGTATATTAGAGTGCAGTCACGGCTTGGTATTGAAAATGCCACACCCACCCCAATCCTAGCTTCAGATAGACCATCTTCCTCATGACAAAGGTAAGGGACCCACAGAAGTGGAGATTGTATAGACTTTTAAGTGTGCCAATGAAGTCATGGAGTGTTATGGTTAGAAGGGAGCTTAGAGATAATTTTATGGTGGAGGAAATTAAAGTGCTATAAGGGAAAGTGACTTACTGAGGCATTTACTCTTCTTCTCCCCCAGTTGTTGGTAATGAACGTTTCAAAGACAGCAGCATTGAGAAGAGAGAGAGGAAGAGAGTGAGAAAGAATCTTTATCATGAAGTTTATAAGTTGTTGTCCTTAATTAAGGAAAAACAAGTGTGTGACATTGTTCTGTAGAGTTCTAAGAGTGTAAAATTAGGCTCCAAATTCTTGGTATGTCTTTTATTATTAAGAAATGTGTTGACCTGAAAGAGCTGGAATTGCCTACTCAAAATAGTAAATCTTTGCTTGCTTTGTTTAGTATTATTCCTACAGTTCATGTAATAAGTGCATATTGTGTCTTTTGATGTACTTCTCTGCTAGTTGGGATCACATCACATCACAGCTCCCCTGAACACTGCAGAAGTGTGTGTATAGTAATGTTGCTAAGTCACTTCAGTCGTGTCCAACTCTGTGCGACCCCATAGACGGCAGCCCACCAGGCTCCCCAATCCCTGGGATTCTCCAGGCAAGAACACTGGAGTGGGTTGCCATTTCCTTCTCCAATGCATGAAAGTGAAAAGTGAAAGTGAAGTCGCTCAGTCGTGTCTGACTCTTAGCAACCTCATGGACTGAAGCCCACCAGGCTCCTCTGTCCATGGGATTCTCCAGGCAAGAGTACTGGAGTGGGGTGCCATTGCCTTCTCCATGTGTATAATAATAGAGAACACAAAAAGTTCATGTGTATTTGAGGGAGATATATTTTAGACAAGCAAAGAAATGTCATTTGGCCTCTAAGTAGTATAAATCACTCATTCCCAAAAGTAAATGTAGACTCTTTAAGACTATATTTCCCAGACTTTAAACATATACTATATCGTGAGTTGCTTAAACAGTTTAAACCATCTATATTGATCCATATCGATTTAATGGTAGCTGAGATCAACCTGTCCATGCCTGAATTTCCATTAGACTAAATAAATGCCAGGAAAAAAAGTGTATGTATTGTGAATTACCTAGGAAAACTGGTGATTCAATTTCATTGGTTTGCTCCAATCCTAAATTTCCTTTAAAATTACATAGATCAAAATTCTTCTAGCATATAATTAAGCAATAAAATGAAATATTATATTCCTTTACAAAGTGTTGAAAGTATTAATAATAATCTGGGCATATTTTGAGATACTATTATTAATAGAATTTGTAGGGTGTTGCCCACTTGTTATATAAATTATGTGAGGTATAGTTTGCTATAAACTTGGTGCACCAATTTATTGCTATTGGAGTTACTCAAGTGAAGAAAGCTAAATTAAATCATCTATATGAAATGCTTTGAAGTTCTTAAGTATGAGGGCCCTTGGATCATTTAGGCTTGAATAACATATAGGACCCCAACAATTCAGGGTTTTGTTCCTGAGAGCTCTGTAATCTTCAAAATTTGTATCAGTCTTTAAAAAATGATTTAACTTAAAATCATTATTTGAACATATCCTATACTGGACCTAAGAAAGGAAGATAAATCACAAGGAAAAATTTCTCATGGATGTTTGCTAAAAATGCACAGCTCTTCCTCCAAAAGTATGTGGGAAACGTAATAATACCCGGGTTCAATTTCTAATAGACTAGAATGTTTAACCTAAGTTTAAGGAACTAGGAAAAAACTAGATCGTAAAATGAAAAATGCCATTTTTTCAGAATTTTTAATCCGTCACTAGAACCAGTGACAGGAGATAAATTCAGGCTGTTCTGCTTGAGATGCATTTCACTTCCATTAACAGATCTTCCCCGTTTTCATGCACACTCAATAAAGCTGTGTTGAATGACTGACTCAGATGACTTTAGCAGCAAAACTGGAAGTTAAAGCTGTAATATTGTAACAGAAACCCCCAACAGTAGTATCAGATGAAGCTAAGAATAAATGTAGTATATCAGGCTTCATAAAAGGGTGAATGTGGGATACATTTATGCCCTCCTGTATCTACTGTGAGATTCATACATAAGATTCACACTCATTATTCTCGTCATCTTAATGAGATCAGTGTGGGAACATTTCTCTCCTCTCCCTTTTGACTGTCAGAAATGGGGCACTCCATTTTTTCCTCCTTCCTCTCTCCACTTTTAAGGGACTAGTTATATTTTCTTGGAAGGCTAGAAATGTGAACTGGTTACAGCAGGCAGCCCCAGAGTATCACGCAGAAAGGCTGAAGGACTCTAGGTAGAGACCGCAGAGTTGATCTCTCACTTTTGTGTCTATTCTTTTTTTTCTCTTACATGCACTTTCCTTGCTTTCAGACTTTTAGCATCTACCCTATTTCCCAGAGCGGGGGGTGACAGTGAGGTGAGGGGCGGGGGGCGTCCCTTGGAAAAGAAGGGGCAAGATCCTTTCTCCATGTGGAGGAAAATAGGGTACCTGAGTGTTATCTCCATTTGTGACCCTCCTTCTCATTGAATCTATTGCCCTGATTAATTTTGCACAGTCTTCCTAAAGCAACTCTGAACATAATCCGTTCGTGTGTCCCAGCTAGACGTATGTCCAGCCTTGAACTAAAAAAGAATGGGCAAGACACCAACTTCTAATGCATCTTGTCCTCAAATAAATGTTCAGATCTGTCAAGAAACATTCACTTTTTATAATTAAAGTTGCTAGGAGAGATTTTTATCATGTTTTTAGACCATGGGTTCCCTTCATCCTTAAGGACAGGAAAACAGGAACTTACAAAAATATTATTCAAGCCGTCTAGGCTATTGATTATTAATTTATATTATAACCACACTGGTTTGGGTACTGCTTTCCTTGAGAGGAACTTGGATTCCCTTTAACATGATTGAAGAATTTTAAAGTAGGCATTTTTAATATTTGCGGCCCTCTTAATTATAACTTGTTTAATGTAGCACTGTTAGCACAGGGATTATGAGTTAATAAAAATGTCATAGTATTAGTGAATAAAACACTATGTAATTTTCCCCAGGTAATAATTAACAGCATAAGGCTATATTAACAATAGTCTTAGAGAACAGTCCCTAAATGTGTTTGATTCTCATCTTTTAAAAAGTAATTTTATACTGAAATTCAGTAATAGAATATTGGAGGGATTTAGTTAAGCTAGTTACCCTAAACTTCTTAGGTGCACAAATCTTTTCAAGTGATTTGCATTATATTGCTATGTTTAACATCATCCTATTTTAAAGTCAGTCTTAAAGTTTGAAATGTTAGCTTAACGTTCACCAGAGCAATCTTATTGAGATTCATAAAGAGTTTATTTACCTCATCACAATATTTGTTAAAACAGTTGAAAAAATAAAATTAATAAGCCATGAGGTCATTATTACATAGTGTTTTTGCTTACATAGATAAATGGGTTTCTTTTTCTCTTTCTTGTTAAATAATGTCTCTCTGGCTTTGTTCCGTGGTTGCAGCAGACTGTTAGTATGTATCTTTATACCGTCAGAATGAGTGAGATATATCTGTGTAAATTATTGATTCACTTGAGCCTACCTCTGTAATGCAGGGTTGAAAACTCTGGCAGCTTATCTAGTAGAATGATATAACTAGGAAACCGAAGTTACCTACCACAGCAACAATTGCCAGTTGGGGGGTCAAATGCCCTTTTGCCTTTATACCTGAACACCTGCAAATTGAGCTGTATCCCATTCGGATTTTAAGAACAGGTCCATTGTCACAGGAAGTAGAGTTTGTTTCTTGGAGAAAATTATGCCAGTTCTAGTTCTGAATGAAAGATGAGGCTTTTATTACTCAAGGGATATTAGGGCTGACTGCTTTTTTGAGAAAACAAATTTGCTGTAACTTTATCTGTAATTTAGTCCTGAATGGGTGCAAATAGACTGCACATTGTATGGTGCAGAAGGAAGAAAATAGGGGTTTGTTAAAGCCATACAAGGGCTATGTAACCACTATATTTCCGAGGGAAGTCTTATCGGAGTTGCAGGTTATAAAGGGGGAATATTTTGGTTACAGCCTTAGCATCAAGCACCTGTTTTGAATTTTAGTTTAGAATGACGCTGGAAAAGACAGTTTTTGTCTAAAATTATGGATGATGAAGTTGCCCTTTCCTGAAAGTTGCTGTGCAGGCTGACTTTGACTTTGAGACTGGCCCCTCACCCCCCAGAAACTTCAGAAATCATTATAATCACTCCTGAGGTTGAACGCTAGACTCAGACCTAGCTGGAGTGTGTTGACTTTTCACTTTTATAAGCAGATTTGATTTCTAGCATAAAAAATACATACATTTTAAAATAAAATTAAAAACCAAATAGCATGTAGTATTCTTCACATAAGAGGCTGATTTAAGCTTTGTCAACACGGAGAACAAGATGGGTATTTGGAGTAAGGGACAAGACAAAACACACCTGGGCTGGTGAACATCCAGGTCACACAGTGTGGGGACTAATGGAAGATGCGTGATTTAGAATATCTCACCCCTCAGGTGGGTCACCCACACCTTAGTCGACTAGCAAGCTCAGTAGTTGTCATAGAAACTCTCCTTTTTACAGTGTTAGAGTTGATCACTGTCATGGAACCAGACTAGGTAATCAAGCATCTTAGCTATATGCTCGTTCTGAGCTCCAACCTAGGCAATTAGCACATTTTCTATTAAAAACTTAGTTGTAATAGGTCTTCATTAGCTAGCAGTTGCCATAATTGAACAGTTACTCAATTATGTCCATCCCCCAACCTCATTTTCACTTCTTTTTTGTGTCCAACTAGGAATATATCCAAGAGCATTCATGATTCCCCACCTTAGGCAACATTCATGACCCCCACCTCAAACAAACTATTAGAAGGGTAAGCCAGGGTTTAATACTTTATTTTCCTTATGTTTCTATGTTTTGGCATATATAACTAGGCCCTTGAGTTCTCCTTTTTTCTGTGTATTTCAGAATTTCCAGTGTTTTTCACTAAGGAAAGGAGAAGTCTACTGGAAAGGCCCACTGTACGATAATGTCTCTAGGATGTGACAACCTTTTTACCCTTAAATCCATCCCTTCTTTCACCATTTTCCATTCTCCCCATCAGATACCCATCCGGGCACATCATTATCCTGACATCACTCCCCATTATCTGCATTATGGTCCCTGCTACCGTCTGCCTGTGTCTGCCATTATCATGAAACTCACCGTGTCGTGTATCATCTGATGATCAAGTCTATTGTCTAGGAGAGGGAATGGGTCACCCCCAGATAACATATGTGCATTTTATCACTGGCCTTATGGAAAGTGTTTCTGATGTGCTTAGACCTCCAAGCCCTTACTTACAAGCAGGTGTAAAATGTTGTAACTGGGTTATCAGAGAGCAGGGAGGGAATTCGAGTGGCCCTCGGATAACACCATACAGGACATTTCTGGCCCCAGCAACTCACACGGATGCTCTTCTTGGTTGGAAAGAATTGTACCTCTTCCATCATTATAAAATTATGAATGTGAAACAGTCTTGAAAAGAATCAATCATAAAGGTTTTCTAAGCTTGGGAGCCTCGTTGTGCTTTCCTCTGTGTAATACAAAATAAGCAAAAGCAGAAATGTAACAAACAACACTTCACTTAAGAAACATAGAGTTTACACTTCCCTGCATAATGAAACATAGCTGCAGATGCTCAGCCAGGGGAAAGGCACATGAAAAGGATAGACTCAAAGTCTACTGGACTTCCTGCTTCTGTCCATTTTCTGGAATACAGAAGGATTCTTTCTAATGCATCCATCCTTCCTGACCAGGTCTTTGCGATTTAGACTTGTATGCTGGACTCAGTGTAAGATGGTAAATTGTTTCAAGGATGACAGATTACACATCTGGTTTCTTCTCCCCACAACCCCCACGTTCACCTTTATAACAATTTTTTTTTTCAAAAAGTAATGTGGTTTAAAAATCATTTTAAGTTGCCCAACATAAATGATAAAATCAAATATTGGATTCACAAACAATAGCCTTTATTGGTTTGTGACAAGTGATCCATCTTTTTGCATTAGTGCAGCTTTCTGAACCAGATTATTTTTCATAATTGATAATTTGTGAGTCATATATTTGTTATCTGTTCTTTTATGGCTTTGAAAATAGTGAACGATGCCAAAGATCACTGTGCTTTTATAAAGAAAATTATTTTAGTGTAGTTTATTGGCTGGCATTTTCTGAAAGTATGTTACCAATAAGTTTTGCAGAGAACGTAACAAAGATAAAAGTAACATTCCTTGCTAGAAGGAGGCCTGATAGGTCTAGAATTCATATTGATAATGTGAATTTAGTTTTAGAATTTATTCATGTTTAGCATGAGAACAATGAATATACATAAATAAGAAAAAATGTCAAATAAATTTATGCAAGCTGAGAGAAAATATTTTGTTGCATATTTAAGCAATTTTCCCAATACAAAATCCACATTAAAACAATACACAAACACTGTAAAAAAAAAAAAAAAGATACCTTGCTATGTGCATTGCAATTATAGCAACAGAATAATGATACTTCTTCTTGTGATCAATAATTTCAGTTGATTTTGATAGATAACCTTAGGAAAAGTGTCCACCATAATACAATTTTTATTATTCAGCCTTATATTTTTGTTCCTAAAGCCTTCATAAGTGCAATGGAAAATTCTTATCCAGTATTATAGTTAATAAATATGTTATGATAGAATTAGAGTTCTACATATGAATTTATTTGCCCCAGGTAAATAATAATACGGCCTTTGAAATCCATTTTGCCTAACAGGACAATATTAAAAACTTTTGCTTACCCTTAATTAATAATTCTCTCACACAACCTGAACATATTCACTAATTCTGTTCACAATTATACTGACTGACAAAGTATAAATCAGTTGGAAAAGTAACAACCCAATTTACTGAGGACTAATATTGTTAGCTGAATTAAATTTTAATTTCACAGAAAACTTGTTATGAATCTGCTTTTAGAAATTACACGGTTCGTCTTCAATCTTTACTAAAATTTCTCCTGAGCAATTTAATTATAGAAAACTATTTCTAATAAAAAGATTATATACTTAATTAAAATAAAATTGAGATCATTTCATCATTACATAATTATATTAGGATTATATACAATTAAATACCATATATAAAACATTTACTCTTCAGGAGACACTAAAAGTGGGGGGAAAAAAACACACCTGTAGGTTAATGTCCTTATCACTTCCACCTTTAAAGTTATAGGTTCTATTACACACATTTATTACATCATCTAGGGCTGCCATCTATGGGGTCGCACAGAGTCGGACACGACTGACATGACTTAGCAGTTGCTTAAAATTCATACTTTAGTTGGGGAGATGCTGACCAATATACACTTGGCTGTAAATCAGAATAAACTAGCATACTCATTACTGGTACAATGCCTTTGCTTAGATGATTTTGTTATATCTGAACTCTCATTAACAGAATTTCAACTAAGATGATCACTTCTAAATATGCCAAAGATATAATTAAAATTTTATTATTTAATACCAAAATCCAATTATGAAGAATAGCCTTCCTTCCTCAACCTGAATATGCTCTAAATTGTGTTTTTTAAAATTGAGGATGTGTGGAACATCTTTATCAGATAGCCAAGCAGAATGTTTGAACTATATAAATAGCAGTGTTAAAAATGATAGCTTTTCCTCTATGCATCTCTTAGAAAATGTTGACAGTGTTATTTAGCGTCTGTAACAGTACGAGGAAGAATTTGCTCTACCTTTTCAGATGTTTCGTTGGTTGGCCTCGTTTATGGCGTGTGCGGTGATAGTGGGGTATGTTTATTTGTACATATGGTGTGACAGATTGTTGATGTGTTTTAACCATAATATATTATTCAGTTTTGAAACCTACTCTCTTTAGAGTTGGAATTTCTCTGTGGTTGCAGGGAAAATGCATTTCTAATAACTTGTCTTACAGTTTTGAAGATCTGCATTTTATTTTTTTTTTGTCTGACTATCCCTTTTATATTTTCTAATTGGACAATAATTGCTTTACAATGTTGGGTTGGTTTCTATCACACAACAATGCAAAGCAGTCATAACTCTATATATATTCCCTCCCTCTTGAGCCTCCCTCACCCATCCCACTGGATCTGAATTTTAAACATCACTCTCCATATTTCAGAAAATGTTACTTGCTATATAAATTACTTAAATTCAGTATTAATTTGATATTTTTCCAGTGAAAAATTAGATTATTTTATTGTTATTGTTATTCCATCTGAGCTTTATTATAAACCAAAGTATTTGATATTTTCTTAAAGAAGAAATGCAGTTTGAAATATATATGACCTTTAAATCACTCTAAATAGTTAAAGTAGATAGTTTTGACCAATGGATTTTGAAAGCTATATAAAGTCTGGCGGAAAGTATTGGGTTGTTCACAAGTTTGTTTGGGTTTTCCATAACATCTTACATCAATAATATAAACTATCCCTTTTCCTCATGAGATTTGTTCAAATCATGAAAACTAATTCCAAATTTTATGATTGATCACTCTACCCAAAACAATTAAATTTATCAATATAGATTCCCTATGGAATTCTGTAGAATGTAGAGCTGCAATATACATTCAGAGGTATTAGAATACATTATTGAAACAGAACTTTTTCCCAGCAGAAAATTAATTTACGTTTTTCAGAAGATAAAACTCCAGAAGGAAAAAAGTAGGAAATAATAGGGAACTCTAAACTGGAGTGTAGTTTTAGATCAAAAACTATCCATACATATCCCAATGTGTATTATGAAATTTGTGCATTCCTCTGGGGTTATCTGCTCGTCAGTAAACGCCTTATAAAACATTCTTTATCTCTGTTCCCCCACCACTCCAATTGTCTTGTATGTCATTCTGCAGTTTGGCCTGTAGAGAGCAATCTTGTACCACTAAAGCTCTCCATTACCATTTATTTAGGCTGGAGAAGCTTACAGCCTTACAGATCTGTTCAATGTAAGCAGAGTTATTTGCATAAATTCCAGACTCTGATGATGGTCTGTGGCCTGCAGATTATTTATGCAGTTGTTTGGCCCTGAAGTTCATGAAAATGCTCAGAGGTGATTTTACTTTGCATTGTGACCCCGTGTAGGTGGGAGCTGGCCGGATGGTTGGGTGAATAACCTGAAAGTGTGAGGCCTCTTGTCTGAAACGTAATGCTTTGTCTCTCACACAGCCCTTCAGATAAAAAAGAAATCAACCCACCATCTAAAATATAGAATGATATTTTATCACCTATGTAGCAAAGATGACCAAAAAAAAAAAGTTCTGAAGTCTCACATGCAATGAGACAATTGGTGTTAGCCTTTGGAAACATTTGTCAGTTTAGACCTGTTTAATCTTATTTCAATTAAGAATAGTTAAAAGCCAGAAGGGCTGGCATTATTCTTGTGGCTTGTTATTTTTACACAAATACTACAAAGTGCCACCATGTGCATATTTTTTAAATGTGAAGAAGTATCAGTTCCTTCCTTTTTTCTCAGCTGTGTTTTGGAATAATTGACAGCAGTGTATTAATTCAAACAGTTGCAGAGCATGTGTTCCATACCGCAGTGTACCTTTACTTCTGATTCATGGGTTGAAAACAGTACATGATGCTTTTAGAAGTATAACTTCTTATTTATTTCAGGAAAAATAATTTTCTCCCGCTAATAAATATATGTGCCCAGTTTTGAACTGCTTACATTCCTTCGTTTCTTCCTTCCTCACATTGACTGAGCACCCGCTAAGTGTCCATGTTCTATTCCACACTGGGATTCCAAATTGGTTAGGACCTGACTGTGAAAACATTTATGTTTTGTTAAAGTCATATTTGAGAAGAACGGATTGTAATTACACTAAGATCTTATTAACATAGTTTAAATTTAGGGAATTTTGACATGTCCCACCTGTGAATGTTTAATTCCATGATTTTTTGTGGAGTTAACAAAAATTTATAAACCCTCGTCTCTATGTATATTCCTTTGCTATCAAGGAACTCACCGGGTTTTAGAGAATGGAACTTGGTTTATTTCAGGGATGGTGGCTCAGTCAGTAAAGAATCTGCCTGCAATGCAGGAGACAGGGCTTCAGTCCCTGGGTTGGGAAGATCATCTGGAGGAGGGCATGGCCACCCACTCCAGTATTCCTACCTGGAGAATCCCTTGGACACAGGAGGCTGGTGGGCTACAGTCCGTGGTGTCACATAGAGTCAGACACGACGGAACAACTAACACTTTAACGTTTTTGGAACAAATTATTTCTGACTGATTATATTTCTTAATATGGAAAATTATGCTTAGGTAAGAGAGAAACCAACCTTTGATTGTCACATTTCACATATATCAGCATATTTCAAAATCCGAGCGTTTTAAATTTCAGCTGTTGACCAAGTTGGCAATACAGTGCATCTTATTTTGCAAAAACTGCTCCATAGTCCTAGAAACTGTATGTCATCACTTACCACCTTTGTTCATAAAGCTTCCACTAAGGTTTGGAATTAATCAGTTATAAGAAACTTATGGCTGCAATTGCCTTTTGGACCCGGCATACCTACTTTCTGTAATACTTGCAGAGGTTACTGAGTGTGGTTTCAGGAACAAGGAGAGTGTATTGTTTGTGAGGAGCAGCCTTTGATTCCTAGATCTCTGGTTATTAGAGCTGCATCTGGTTCACAACAGATAGTCACATCTTGAGTGGTTAAATAGAGAAGTTGCTTTTCTCACAGGGTGACCTCACAGCTGGGTGCGGGCAGACAAGCTCAGAAAGAAGTCACTTGAGTAACTAAGAAGTTTTGAACAGACTGGTGAAACTGGGGCAAGAAAACTGACTTTAATGTGATAGGGAGGCTTCTTCATTTCTTAACAGGACACATTGTATTTTGAATCCTTTATGTTTCTAAAACTTTCTGATTACAAGATGGGGCTAGCAGACGTAAACTATTATACAGAGGACAGATAAACCACAGGTTCCTACTGTACAGCACAGGTGGCTATCTTCAATATCCTGCAATCAGCCTAATGCAAAAGAGTGTTAAAGATAATATATATATATATATATATGCAACTGAGTTACTTTGTTGCACACCAGAAACTAACTTTGTAAATCAACTATACTTCAATTAAAAAATATATTTGAAAAAAGATACAATGATGGATTCCTTTATTAAGTGTAGTTGATTTGCACGTTGGTTTTAATCAGATTCAAATACAGTATTAAATCATTATTTTCTAGTATGCACTTTTTAACTCTGAACATGTTCTGTTACCTACAAAAGCAGATCATCTGACAGCCCTTTTCTCCACTTGCTGACTACCCCTCCCAAATCAAGGCTTAGGCTAGGGTACCAAATAGATAAAGGACCTGCAGTTTCAAGGGATCCGTTCTTATCTGAGCTAAATGAGGCTGAAGATTCAGATGAAAATAGAAGAGTCAAAAAACAAAAACAAAACAGGTGCTTGAACAGGTGGGTTTGTGATCTTTTGCCATTACACTGGTTCTCATAGTCTTAGAATAATCACAGCAAGCAACAGAGCTCCCTCTGTTACAGAGGAATCTGGGGCACCCTCACACCAGGGCTTGACCCTAAGAGGTGATGAACTTGACTTGGTAGAAAGGACATTTTCCTCTCTCTAATTTACCCACCTCAATATATATACAAATACACACATTCCTTCTTTTTAATACATCAATAAAGATTTTTTTTTTTTTTACACCTAGAGTTTCTTCCCCATGCGTGGGAGAAGACACAAAGCAAAGATTCCATCTTTGTTCTTTGTCAAGCCCCTGAGATCCAGTTTCCAGAGGAATTAAATGGATATACTTCTCAGAACTAAGGGGAACACATTAGGGATTGTGATCTTTTTTTTTCTTCTTCTTAGGGAAAAAGCAACAAATTACATACAAAGAAATTTTGACCTTTTAGTTCTTCATTTTCTCAGGAGATGTGAAAATACCCTTAGAACAGAAACAGAAAATAGAAAAAGAGTCAGAGTAACATGTACACAATACTGTATTTAAAATAGATAACCAATAAGGACCACAGGGAACTATACCCAATATTTTTTAAAAACCCGTATGGGGAAAGAATCTTATGTGTATGTGAGTGTTTATGTGTGTGTGTGAGCAGATATATGTAGATATGGATATATGCATGTGTGCTCACTCAGTTATGTTGAACTCTTTGAAATCCCATGGACTATATATAGCCTGCCAGCTTCCTCTGTCCATGGAAATTTCCAGGCAAGAATATTGGAATGGGATGCCATTATATGTATATATTAATTTATAACTGAATCACTTTGCCGTACACCTGAAACTAATACAGCATTGTAAATCAACTATATTTCAATTTTAAAAAAGGAAAAAGGCTCAAAGCTGGTACCACATAAAGAAAAACAACTTTGATTCCTTTTTAATAGTTAAAGAATGAATGGCTTCCATTGTTGAGAAATGAATAATTATTATATTTATTAACACAATCATTAGTCCAGTACTTTGGCCACCTCGTACGAAGAGTTGACTCATTGGAAAAGACTCTGATGCTAGGAGGGATTGGGGGCAGGAGAAGAAGGGGACGACAGAGGATAAGATGGCTGGATGGCATCAGTGACTCAATGGACGTGAGTCTGAGTGACCTCCGGGAGTTGGTGACGGACAAGAAGGCCTGGCGTGCTGCGATTCATGGGGTCTCAGAGTCAGACATGACTGAGCAACTGAACTGAACTGAACACAATCATAAGAGTCAACTCTGTGAATACAAGCTTGAATTAGTTCTTAGAACGTTGCTTCTCAGCCTCTGATCTACACACACATCACTCAGGATCTGATTAAAAATCAGGTTGCAAACCTCAGCAGGCCAAGGGTAGAGTTCTTGAGTGATCCTGATCAGGAAGCACAGTTTTACGTGAGGTATGAACTTAGATACCAGAATTATCAGTGATCTAGCACATAGGCTTCCAAATTTTAGCATGTTTCAGAATCATCTGGGAAGATCTTAAAAACACAGCAGTCTGGACCCTGATCCTGAGATTTCTGATGTAGAAGGGTGGAGCTGAGGTTCAAAGGTTTGCATTTTTAACAAGTTTGCAAATAATGATACTGGTCCAGGGACCACACCTTGAGAACCACTGGTCCGCTGTAATCCATCTACTAGATGTTCATGATGTGGAATATACACACACACATCCACACACACCACACCCCTACACCCACCCATACTCCCACACCCACACACCCCTACACACCCACACCCACACACCCACCCCCACCCACCCCCACCCACCCCTTCTGCCCTTAAATGATTCTGATTTAACTGGTCTTGGATAGGGGCCAGATATGATGAGTAAAATCCAACTATTCTCAGGTTACTCAACATTAAGTCAGAATAGAAAACCCAGCTGGGTTCCTTCCATGGAAGGATATATATAAACTAGAAAAGGAAGAATTAAATCAAGAGAAGAAAAGAGACATCATTTCAAAAGACCAAGGAAAGAAACCAGAAACTGCTGCAGCAGGAGGGGAAATAATGGCAAATATTGTTTTTGAAAGTCATCAAAATAAAGTAAAACCTGTGAGTGAAGGAGGTTCAGAAAATGTTTCTGCAACTGCCAGTTGGGGAGCTGGCAGGATATCATTGAGACTGATAGTCTGATATTCTTCAGTCTCTCTCTCTCTTCCTATGCCTCCTGCCGTCTTAGACCCAGAAGGAAAGGCAAGCTCTTGAAGTGGCATCCTTAAAGTTTTAGTGCTCTTGGAGTAGATGAGTGTCACATTAGAAGTAAATTAATGAAATGAATACAAATAATTTCACTTGTTTGTTGACATATTTTTAAAGTTTCCTTCTCTCTCCTACTCCTTCCTTTAAAGAATGATGAAGGAAAGGCTTATGTATTTGATGTCACCTGATGACAGTGTTTGGAGAAGGCAATGGCACCCCACTCCAGTACTCTTGCCTGGAAAATCCCATGGATGGAGGAGCCTGGAAGGCTGCAGTCCATGGGGTCACTGGGAGTTGGACACAACTGAGTGACTTCCCTTTCATTTTTCACTTTCATGCATTGGAGAGGGAAATGGCAACCCACTCCAGTGTTCTTGCCTGGAGAATCCCAGGGATGGGGAAGCCTGCTGGGCTGCCATCTATGGGGTCGCACAGAGTCGGACACGACTGAAGCGACTTAGCAGCAGCAGATGACAGTGTTATTGGGGAAACATCCAAGAAGCAAGATGAGGAGAAACATGAGGAGGGTGATTTCCTAGTCCTCCTTGGTACGTGGCACCTATTATATCTAGAGAGTAGAATGAGAAGCTGCTTCCAGCTAATATTTTTGTTAACATTTGGAGACTCAGGAAAAAAAAATCCTATTTTTGCAAGAACACAACCTTCCTCTTTACCTGATAATTTTGGCCTGTTTCCCTCATTCAGATATGCTGGTCCCACCTTACAAATTGTCAGCACCCATGACTTCCACTCTAGTATAGTGTCCAGTTCAAAGCAATGTCTCAGTTTATATTTATAGCACTAGTAAACTTTTGTGCCTTGAGTTTTACATTTGAATATTCTATTCATGTTTTTATTTTCTGCATAAGCCACTCTGAAATTCACATAAGGAGATGCGATTAATGGCTCCAAATCCCCCCCCTTTTTTTTTTTTGGTTCAGTTCAGTTGCTCAGTCGTGTCCAACTCTTTGCGACCCCATGGACTGCAGCATGCCAGGCCTCTCTGTCCATCACCAACTCTCAGAGCTTGCTCAAACTCATGTCCATTGAGTCAGTGATGCCATCCAACCATCTCATCCCCTGACATCTCCTTCTCCTCCCTCCTTCAATCTTTCCCAGCATCAGGATGTTTTCCAGTCTGTTTTTGGCATCAGGTGGCCAAACTATTAGAGTTTCAGCTTCAGCATCAGTCCTTCCAATGAATATTCAGGACTGATTTTCCTTAGGATGGACCAGTTTGATCTCCTTGCAGTCCAAGGGACTCTCAAGAGTCTTCTCCAACACCACAGTTCAAAAGCATCAATTCTTCGGTGCTCAGCTTTCTTAAAGATACTGAAAATAAAACCCCACTAACCATCCAAACCTGGTTTCTTCCGTATAATCTAATCTCTGCCTTACATTCCATCTTTTAGGCCAGAGGTGTCAAAGATATTGCTTATGTTCTATATTTCTTATGCCCTCTCTGGGCAGACAATAGAAGTTGATCACAGCAGAAGCATTCCTGTTGTATCTCAACATAACATTCCAAGTTACTAAAGAGCACCAACTATTTCAAACTGATTCTCAAGATGAACGGACTTGCCATTCTCCAGTTGTTTTTGAACATGTCTGTCTTCCCTCCTGGGTTGAACCTCTAAAGGAGGGACATGAGATTGTGTTCGTTTGTTTATTCTACTGAGGATGTGATAGAGGGCTTAGTACATAGCAGATACTCAATGTCAATGTGTTTTGTTAAATTTTATTTTGTAGGTCAGTCTAGACCTATGGAAAAATATATTTTGCAGTTTTTCATGTAGGCTTGATTGTTCTTAATAAGCCACATCTCGACTAACAGAAAGTAAAATATAGCCAAATCTAACTACCCCGAGTCAAGAAGGACTTCTAGCTATGTTGGATGCGAATGATATAGCTAAAATAAAAAGCAGATTTTCAAATTGAAAGTACGGGTTCTCTCCCTTGAAATCCTTTTTATGTCATTATAATTTTCTTTGGTAAACCTTTTGATCAGAGCAAAAAGTCAGTTGCAACCCTCTAAATTTTCATAAAGCCTAACTTGATGGGGTTTACACTAATGGTCTTTTTAATATTACTTCCATGGTATTTCAGTAATAAAAAGCAGGTTGCTGAAACCTTTGTTAACTCAAAGTTGTGATATTTCAGTGTCGTGTTTATCAGAGAGATTGTTTAGTCATACACACCATCCATGACACACACTTTGAGGAAGAAGATTTTAAAGTAGTTAGATTTGTTCTAGTCTTATTCTATCACAAATATAGTTTGATAAGAAGGGATTGTTTGTTCCTTTTTATTCCTTGATGACTTTTCCCAAGACAGACTACTAATTAATAATTTTGCTGGAAATCTATGTATTTCAGATGGATAAAGTGTGAAGTAGACATGGAGATAAAAGACTGCTGTATTTTAAATGACACAATCCATATGTTAGCATTTCACAAAGAGCTTGTTTGCTTATGAAGTAAAACGTGCCCTTTCTCATAGCTACATTCTATAGACTCTGCAGTGAGTGTGTGTGTGTGTGATTTTGATGTGGAAGCAAAGGTAAAATCAAGTAAAAGTCTTTCTTTACAGGACTACTAATAGTTTCTCACTAAGTTTCCCTAATGTCTTCAGAGAGGGGGAGGGAAAAAAAAGACCTTAGCACCTTTTAATTTTTTAGCTGTTTATACACTTTTATTTCCTCTTCTTTCCTCCCACATTTACACAAAAACCTTCTCAAGTCTCTTTTAAGCACTGCAGCAACTAAATCAATCCTAAGTGGCAACCACTTCTCACAGCGCTGTGTACGACTGTGTGTTAATTAGCTCCAGCAGATTATCCCCCGGTGTGCGGCGGGGTGTTGGTGGAAACTTCTCAATGCGCAGAGAGTGCTGAGGATTTCATGTTTATTTTCATGTATTGAGGCAAATTCTCAGTATGTCTTCAAATTATCTCCTTGGGGGTGTTTTTCCTGAGCTAATCCTGACAGAATCTTTCTGTCAGATATGCCCATCATCAAGAACAGGAGAACGGTGCACATACAGGAACCTCTGTGCTTCGGGCTGTATGCAAATTTAATGCCCAGCTCATTTCTGCTTCTCTTACATGGATGACAGACATTTTAACAATGTGTTCCACGCTTCCCTCTGGGAATCCAGTTGAATTCCTGTATGTATGTGAATGCATATAGGCCTCCATTTGGAATGTGTCTTTGAATACAGTATTGGGAACATATATGCATACCAATGTGCTTATGTATGTACATATAAGCACATTTATTATAAGTGATGTGGATATTGGGATGCACGTGTGAGGATGGGAAAGGATGAAGCCGCTCTTGATCAGAGAGGCGCCTACCTCCCAGGGAGACTAATCAGCTGCTGAAAAATAGATGGGGTAGGAGAACTGATAAACAGATCTATACTGAATGTAATTCCACAGCATTTGGGGTGGGAGTTGTGCCACTATGAAATGAGGACTAGCAACGGCATAGGAAATCAGCTTTGTTTTTCAGCTGTTTTAATGGGGAAAAGTTAACATCCTAAGAGCATTTCCAGTCTAAGTGCCAGTCTTCGTGATTGACCTTAGATTTATGACTTGTTACCTTCTGCCGCTGTTGTACTGTGTCTGAGGTTGCCGACCTCGTAAGTACTTTCTTTGCAATTGTTTTATTTTCAGTGGCTCCTTTCCCCCACCCCCAGGGATATGTCCTTGAACCCCTGTCTTCCATTTCCTGGTGAACTGGGCTGGCGACCTCAGAGGGACAATGGAAGAACCATCTAGATCTCTCCTTTAGGCCTAGGATGCATGCCAGGTAGACAGCTCTATCCTTTTCTGTCTCCTGTGGCACTCCAGTTTTAAAGATGCTTCTCATACTAAACATTTGCTCTGTTCCAAATACTTAGATGTTTTATCTGAAATGGCCAAACCTAAGGGTAGAACTCTTTATTAACAACCCTCACATCCCCCCAACACACACAAATCCATCTCAAAGGAACACAGATGCTCTGCCAACATATCTTATTTAATATTCAAATGCAACTTTTTGATAAGCAATACTGCCTTCCTAGAAATCAGGAGGTATTGCTATCTAAATTATACTGCAATTACACTGTTTTGTTCTAACAAGAGTACTTGAGTCTTGTGATAGTACTCCTAGTTCAGATATGGAAACTTTGTCCAGTGAGTTTAAATCATGTGCTCATAGCTCATGGCTGGTAAGCCCTGATCTATTCAGGTGTTTCCCTCTCCCAACCCAAATTAGAAAGAAAGGGAAAACACAGGAATTACATGGAAAGGATGAGAGCCTTAAGAAATCAAGAGCAGCCCAAGAGATGAAAAGCTCCAATCAGATGGTCCTAGGAGGGTCAAAATCTCTTCCTGCATTGTGGGCTCTTCCCTTGGAAACTCTAAGCACAGCTTTTCTCTCACACTCACTTTACTAGGCCCCTGTTGTTACAACTAAGGCTTGATCCCTGGGTTGGGAAGATCCCTTGGAGGAGGAAATGGCAACCCACCTCAGTGTTTTTGCCTGGAGAATCCCATGGACAGAGGAACCTGGCAGGCTACAGTCCATGGGGTTGCAAAGAGTCAGACACGACTGAAGCGACTCAGCGCAATGAGAAAGAGAAGATGATAATGCTATTTGTCACCACTGTCTTCCTCTGCATATCTCGGGCTTCCTAATTTTGTTATGTTTTCCTGTGAATGTCATTTGCGTTCTTAAAGAAGGTTCTCTCATCATTGTTTCTTCCACTATCAGACTTACTTAGATGGCTCCAAGAATCCCCTTGACTAATGAGGTGGATGAAACTGGAGCCTATTATACAGAGTGAAGTAAGCCAGAAAGAAAAACACCAATACAGTATACTAACGCATATATATGGAATTTAGAAAGATGGTAACGATAACTCTGTATGCGAGACAGCAAAAGAGACACAGATGTATAGAACAGTCTTTTGGACTCTGTGAGAGAAGGCGAGGGTGGGATGATCTGAGAGAGTAGCATTGAAACATGTATATTATCATATGTGAAACAGATCGCCAGTCCAGATTCGATGCATGAGACAGGGTGCTCAGGGCTGGTGCACTGGGATGACCCAGAGAGATGGGATGGGGAGGGATGTGGGACGGGGATTCAGGATGGGGAACACATGTACACCTGTGGCTGATTCATGTGACTGTATGGCAAAACCACTACAATATTGTAAAAGTAATTAGCCTCCAATTAAAATAAATAAATTAATTTTAAAAAAAAGAATCCCCTTGAAAGTCAAGGAATGGGGGATTTTTCCCTACCTACATTATTTGCATTTAATATGGATATCACTGTGAACCCAACCCAGTTTTAGCATATGGGATTCATTTATGGTGATTCAAAGTTGATTCAAAGGCCTTGATTTTGTGTGCCCTGTGGGGGTCAGATGCAGCCGTATTTCTAGTGCTTAGCCTGAGGTCATTACTCTAGATCTCTAATTATTACCAGAGGACATAATTAAATACTGGATCGAGGGTATAGAAAGTACTAGAATGTGATGTGTGAATTAGTTTCTTTCAATTAAGGAGAATGAATATTTATTGAGCATATATTATCTGCCTGGCGGTGTGTAAATGTCATCATGTGATTTTTATAATTATCTTTTAAGGAAGGTGCTGTTATTTCAGCATTTCATGGAAAAGGAAATCAAAGCTCTGAAAGAGAGATTTGTCTGATAATCACAGAGTTAGAAAGTGCTAGAGGCCTGATTTCAAACTCCTTGTTGGGTTTGTGTCTCCTGGCTTTCCAGATGCCTCATCATCAGTAGAACAGAGTGAACGTCCATCACAAGGAGGCTTGGGCTACCCAGCATGAAAGGGACAAGAAATTTTTCTGTATCTTCACATTATTTTTGAATGAAGATGATAGCCATTCTATTATGAAACATTTTCAAGATTATTTTACACCTTACTTCCACACACACAAAAAAGTTTCCTATCTTGTTTATTTAGCCTCACCTCTGCCTCCTATCAGAAAACTGCTATGTAAACTCTGGTACTTTTTAGTATTCCAGTGTGAAAACTCAACTGTGAGGGAAAATAATACGTATTAGCTTAATGTCTTTCTATTCTACGTTAGCGGAGAAAGTAGAATCTGGTGCTAATGAGATATTGACCCAAAGGCGTGGTTACAGTTGATTAGAAAACTTTCTGGATATTCAGATTCGGTTACTTCAACTTGGGGATGATAGCCAAGTATTGTATCTGTATGGGGGCAAAATATTTTTTAAGAAGTTGAATTTTGAGTTCTTGCATTTCTTGGTGAACTTACAGACTGCAAGATCTCATCTGAGGAGTCTTCGTCTCTGTGTCCTAGCACCTGGCTCATGGCTCAGCTAGTCAGTTTGTTGATTGGTTAGTTGGTTGATGACTAGGTGAGCGTAGATCTTCACAGTATTCCAGCCTAGATGTTTCCGAAGACATTCAACACCATGGGACTAATTCTAGGCAAAATCAGGATGGAATTTTGTCTTGAGTCATACCAGACTACTTAGAGAATTCAGCACTAACAACTCTCAAGATCCCTTTGGTCACACCAGTCCATCCTGCCCCCGTCAATGCTATATCATTTCCCTTGTCCAGCGTCATCTTACTGCCTTCCTCTGCCTACATCCATCACATTTACTCCAAATATATACTGTAAAACCCTCTGGTTGTTGCAACAGGCCAAGCATGCATTTAATACATTGATTTGTCCATTCAACATTTGTTGATTGAGTACCTCCTACGTCGCTGCCAAGGTACTGGATGCTGAGAGACAGACCTGGTCATCTTCTAGAGAATTTCGAGTTCAGATGGATGATGATTTAAGATGATGCACTGAGATGTCCTCACTGCCTAGAAGTTTCCTGTGCATTTCACAGAAGTTTCTGGAAACAGCTTCAGGGCCATTGTTCTCTGACTCTAATGCAGTGAGTCTAAAATGTAGTTGAGTCCTCTCAGAGACCCAAGAAAAAGGTCTGGGTCGTACATGCTTGCTGCCTGTTTTCCATATCATAAGAGGTCACAGTTGAGACATTATCAGTTATAAGAACATTGTCTTGAAACTCTTATGGACTTTGAGAAATTCTCACATAGCAATTCACCAGGGGACAGAGCTAAACTGAAACACAACAGTGACTGTCCTTTTGGAATTAGGGTTA
Source organism: Tragelaphus eurycerus (assembly GCA_935064755.1). NCBI lineage: Eukaryota > Metazoa > Chordata > Mammalia > Artiodactyla > Bovidae > Tragelaphus > Tragelaphus eurycerus. The sequence continues at coordinate 369,574 of CAKXYN010000014.1, forward strand.
ACGCCTCCATCTTAATGAAACTTTTATAACTTACATAATATTCTGGCAGGAAAGATGCTGGGTAAGTGTAAAGCATGATGATGGCTGCTGCTGTTACTTCTGTGACATTTGGACAACTTAAACCATATGGCCTAAATGTAACTCTAGATAAGTGTATAATTTTAGGTTGATTTTGTTTCAGAGCACTTGGAGGTCTGTTTGAATTAGGAGCCAAATCAAATCCCAGAAACAGGTGTATTTCCAAAAAAGGAAGGGATATGTGTTACAGATGACCCAGTTAACAAATCACGGCCTTAAATCAAATAGAGCTATGTGAAGGAATGTCTCAATATCATTTGCCAAAAGTCCTGTCCAAGAGTTCTGCCTCAGGATGTCTGCCTTTCTGACTCCTTGCAAGCGTAAACTCATGTTAAATATACCAATGAATACTTTCCCCTTGTGTGAGCATGAAGATCCCTCTGATTCGGGGGCCTTATCGAGACTCATTCTACTTTAAGCGATGGCTGCTCCATAAACCAGTGCCCACTTCTGCACACTCAAACCCAAGCACTTCAGACTGCAGATATTGCTTTTGCATCCCTCTGACCAGAGAGCTGCTGAGAGAAAACTAGCTCTAGAAATGTGCAAGCCAGCTCAGCTCTTACTCACTTAACCCATCCTTAAGTTGTGCTTACCACATGCCAGGCTTTGTCCCAAGGACTTGATAAATAGTAACTCGTTTAATAATCGTAACAGTCTCCTCAGGTAATTGCTCCTTATCCTTACTGTGCATACAGATGAAGAGACTGAGGGCCAGAGAAGTGAAGTATAACTTACCCAGAGACCCATGACTGCTAAAAAGAAGATCTCCTACCCAAAACGGACTAGCTCTGTTCTTAAGCACGATGCTATGCTTACCCCTCTATGGACAGTGTGACTCATTTTCACTTATGTTAAAACCATAGAATCTTCCTGGAAAGACTTGAAAAGTCAGGTTTTCCACAAGAAGCTTTGCTTTTAGGGTAAAAAGCAGTCTAAGGTCGGCATTACTGAGAGACTGATATACAACAGAGCATATTTCCATTCAAAACCTCTTTGCTTCCTGGGATGCAAATGACCCTCATTTATAAGTCCATGATTTTTAAAGCATACAGCAGGATCCAATAATACCTTGTCCTTGTCCTTTTGTTCAAGAGACACAAAGATATAATAAATGGGAAATTAGATTTTATCAGCTCCAGTGTATGTTACATAAGCAACTAAGCTTGTCACTTAGGACCAAACCATGAGCAATTCAGGGGGTCTTTTAAATCTGCTCCAAAGACAAAGGCTCAGATGGCAAAATCATAAAATCACCAGGGAAAAGGAATTTCATAGTATAAACCTTCCAGCATTAAGTCTCAACCCTGAGTGTCTTTATAAAGAATCTGAGTTGACTCCAACGGCCATGGTAACCAGAAAATCACAGGAGACTGGAGGAATGAACAGTAATGAAAATCCCTCAACTCCTCAAGTGCTTTCTATCTTTACTGTTCATTCTGCTGCTTCACAGCATGATATCATGTTTTCTTTATTAAATCAGTTCTATGTGTGTATCTTCTCTTCACAGCTGGATAGTAAGCCTTTGAGGACCAGTTCCTACTCTGTGTACCTGGGGCATCTCTCGGTGACATAATGCAGACATACAGATGGGTTTATTCTTTCATTCTTTCTTCCTATAATCCGGTTGGAAGAACTATAGTAAGGAAAGAGCAAGAGGTTTAAAGTAAGACAGCCTGGATGCAAATCAATCTCTGCTAAGAGTGTTAATGATGATGTCATGGTCATAGAAAATCCTGAGGAGTTGGCAGCCTTAACAGAAGTGCGCTTAGTCAGGCAAACATCAGATTGATATCCATAGAGAGAATCCCTGCTCTTGACAGACAACAACCCCTTGCTGCTGCTGCTAAGTCGCTTCAGTTGTGTCTGACTCTGCGCGACCCCATAGACGACAGCCCACCAGGCTCCGCCATCCCTGGGATTCTCCAGGCAAGAACACTGGAGTGGGTTGCCATTTCCTTCTCCAGTGCATGAAAGTGAAAAGTGAAAGTGAAGTCACTCAGTCGTGTCCGACTCTTTGTGACCCCATGGACTGCAGCCTACCAGGCTCCTCCGCCCATGGGATTTTCCAGGCAAGAGTGCTGGAGTGGGGTGCCATCGCCTTCTCCACAACAACCCCGTAGGTAAGGACAAAACCCAGAGAGGTGATGTCCCTTGCCCATTGCCACAGAACTGTAGGACAGAGCCGAGCTTCACATGCCATTATAACTCACTCCTTTGTGTTGTATTTTGTGCATTGGACAGGTTAGCTAACCTTTCAGGTCTTCAGTTAGCTGCTTGGTCAGAATGGGGAAACTCATACCTATCTTGCAGGGTTCTCTGCAAATAAAGGAAGAACACCTAAGAACGAGATCTGTTGACTGAGTTACTCCTCTAAGAGACACTCAGTAAAAATCAGTTTACTTCCCTGTCAAAAATCCCCTCCTCAGCACTCAAACAAACCCTCACATCTATGCATTCTTAACTGCCGACTACACTGAGACAGGCAGCGTGTGGTAACGGTACACCATTGCCTAATCCAGTCACTGGGTGTCCCAGTGAAGCACTGTTTGGGGATAAGTTATTTTGGGTTAAATTGTTTCCAGAGAAACCAAAACATTGCTGAAAAAGAGTTAGACAGAAGAATATGTTTCCTGACTGAAGGAACTGTCAGGCCAGTCAGAAGCGAAGGTTGAGTGGAACCATGTTGAGGCTATGGGAAGGGACCTCCTTCCACTGGCTTCATCCTCCACATCCTATCCAGGCGACCACCTGGTCAACCTGAAATCTCCAACTCCAAAACCAGCTGCCTCTGGCTTGCCATGGGTGTCTCTTCCTCATGGTGACCCTGTCTGTTGTTCCCCTTATTGTCTACTAGTCTAATAATCAGTGCATTGCAGCCTTGAGATTTTGTGAACAAAAGTTCCCAAATGTCTTCATGTCCCGAAGCCTTTATAAACCTCATAAATAAGGCTTACAGCCATAAAAAGCAGTACCAGTTTATGCCTAGAGAAACAGATGTCTAGTGGTCAGTATCTTTCTGCCTGCTGTAAAAAAATCTGTCTTGAAAAAATTCTAGAATATGCTTAAAATTCAAAATGGCTAGTTCTGAGGCATGTTACATGGGTGATACCAAATGTCTTTCTTTCCCCTGACTAAAAAAAAAAAGAACGATAGTTACCTACTTCTTCATCAGCAGTTGTTCTGAGTGGTTTCCTTAGTGACGACTGGAAAGACTAAATAATATACAGTCAGGAGAGCTTCCTCTGTTTTGCAGTGGTGAAATTTCACTGCCACAAAAGCCTGCATTTCTTACTTTTACGAACTTGTCACAAACTTTTCACCATAATGTCCAAGTCTCCCCTGAAGATTGTGCAAAGCGAAAATCAAAAATCTTGCACAGCTTTAATGATGACATCAGTGGTGAGAAAAAGATTATGCACGCACATACACAAATCCAGCTGGCGCATGAGCATAAATAACAGTTTGGTGACAGCAGAAAAGTATTGATGCCTTTCAAATGTGATGTCTTTCCCTGAAGAAATTTGCTGATTTGCCGTGTTGAATTTAGGATAGTTCTCTCTTTCTTGATAAATCTATTTTTTTTCTCACTTTCTTAAGTTATTATGCATTCATAAACTGCATCTTGAAAGATCATAGTTGTCATCACCCACCCCAATTTTTCTTCTGTAGATAATCTTGGGAACTTTTTTAACCTTTATTTTGGCACTTGATGAACAGTGAGATATTAATACATTTAACAGAAATGGGAAAAATAACTGGAATAGCCAACTGCAGAGCTCCAGAAAAGAAAAGTTTTGATAGCACAAACAAAGTAATAATCCTGGTAATAATTTAGAAACATGCATATATTAGCATGCCTCTAATTTAAGAGCTAATTATCTTTGTATTCATTCTTAAAAACAAATTTGTTTTTTCCATTAAATATAAAAATGGTTCCACCTTCTAGCAACCCCTTCATTAAAACTGTACGAATAATTAAAACAAAGAAATTACCACATAATTGGGCCATATTACGCATAATTTATTGTACCTTTTTAGTCTTTAAATAATAGTTTATTTGTATAAATAATTTTTATAATACTTTGTTGTTGGGTAGGGAGGATGCAGTATCTAGGATGAAAGAAGCAGTGTGATTAGTTGATGAGGTGTTGACATTGCCTTTATTTTATTATAGCTACACAGGTTGATTAACATCATAACATTAGAATAAATCTGCATGCAATTAAAATAAAGCATATTGCCCAAAAAAGGCACACAGAACCTATCAGCCTGATTCAGTAACTTCTGGTATAGCTGAAATTTTGCTTTTAAAACAAATTGCTCGAAGCTTTCCTTTTGCTTATATTTTTGGGTGTTTTCTTTGACTAGCTTTCTTTACCTTCTGAAAGATATTTATAACTCTCCAGGGTGCACCATCCTACTGAGATAACTGTGTTTTTAGATGCTTGAAGACAAAGATGAACAACTCACGTGTGGTGTGTGGTTATCTCATTAGGTCTACCCACCCTGTTGTAGGGCATTGCTAGAGCTGCAGTGAACTGTTGGCTCTGCTGGCAAACAAGCCCCTTGCAGCTCATGACACGTGTTTTAACCGTTATTTAGGCTCGCTCTTCGCAGTAAGCCTCAATATGCCCTTAGGCTCCCAATGAAAAGGGAGCTTAATGATGTGTCAAAAATTGCACTACAAGGGCCCACGATAAATTCAGATGCTGTAAATACAGGAGCCAACGGGGCAGCTGAAATTTAACATAGTGTTCAGACTCAGACCACTTGTCATGAAGTCATTCGAAGGGGAGTGTGTGTGTGTGTGTGTGTGTGTGTTCAGATAACCAAAAGCAAGAGACAAGAACCTACGTCCAAATGACTGAGGGAAGAAGCTGAAGGATAAAGTGTGGACTGAGAGTCAAAAAGGCCAAATGGACTTTCTTTCCAAAGCCATCTCTAGAAGAAGATCTAAATTTCTAAGTTGTCCATCAAAGAAATCATAGGCATCTTTTCCCCCGCAGAAATAGTCTTGGGCACAACTGAAGTTCTGAAAGCTGGGGAAGGAATGGCTCCCTTACTCTTGGCAAGGCTGTGGTGATTCCTTGCAGGCTTTCTTCCCTGCACTAAGGAAGCCATGGCAGAACTAACTTTCCTCTCTCCTCTGGCAACATGAGTGGCTTCACACCTTCTCCTCTTTGAATCTAGTTTAAAAGAAATAGCTTATGCAAAAAGAGGATGGCCTTATAAAATAACTCGCAAACATGTGTGTAAAGAGATATAGGCCTTTTGTTTCCCTGAAACAGTTCTTAAATAATGAACTCAAAGGAGGACCATTGGGAATGCCCCATTTTTAAAGAAATCTTTTAATACCCTAATCAAACATCAGCAAGTTCATTAAAGAAATTGTCCTAGGCCACTACTTGATCCCTAAAAGACCCCATAGCAGGGTTCCAGGACTTTTTCATCTTCCCTTCTCTCTAGTTTGAATATCATTGGCACTAACACATTTCTTCTCATCTTTTTTATTATTTGAAAGAAATGAGTGCCTGAATTTTGCCACCAGAAAATGTGTATATCCTTCCCATGAAACCATCGCGGGCTTTTACATTCTTAAAAATCTTAATCTGAGTTTAATTTATAAAGAGCATTTAAAAGAAAACTCAGTAAAGCTTAGGTGAATTACATCACACAAAGGATCCTTCTTTAATCACCTTTAACTCCTAAAAATGGATCCTGTAGACCAGGCTCCCCTGTCCCTGGGATTCTCCAGGCAAGAACACTGGAGTGGGTTGCCATTTCCTTCTCCAATGCATGAAAGTGAAAAGTGAAAGTGAAGTCGCTCAGTCATGTCCGACTCTTAGCGACCCCATGGACTGGAGCCTACCAGGATCCTCCGTCCATGGGATTTTCCAGGCAAAAGTACTGGGGTGGGGTGCCATTGCCTTCCCCGATGGAGTACCATGCTCGGAAGCTAAAATGCCAGGTGTCTGTCCGCTGTGAGAAGAAAATTTTCAGTGTGTCTTTAAAGGACATTCAAAAGTTATTTCTGGCACTAAATTTGGGTGTTTAAAAACTAACTAAGAGTGTTATAAAAGCTATTTTTTTAACATATTTATATTTGCATATGATCACAAAAAACAAGGAAGCTATCAGCTTCCCTGATAGCTCAGTTGGTAAAGAATCTGCCTGCAATGCAGGAATCCTCGGTTCAATTCCTGGGTGGGGAAGATCCCCTGGAAACCGGAAGGCTACCCACACCAGTATTCTTGGGCTTTCCCTGTGGCTCAGCTGTTAAAGAATCCGCCTGCAATGCAGGAGACCTGGGTTCAATCCCTGGGTTGGGAAGATACCCTGGAGACAGGAATGGCTACCCACTCCAGTATTCTTGGGCTTCCTTTGTGGCTCAACTGGTAAAGAATCTGCCCACAATGCGGGAGACCTGAGTTTGATCCCTGGGTTAGGAAGATGCCCTGAAGAAGGGAAAGGCTACTAACTCCAGTATTCTGGCCTGGAGAATTCCATCGACGGTCCACGGGGTCGCAAAGATTCAGACACCACTGAGCAAATTTCACTTTCACAAAAAACAAAATGAATGCTTTATAATTTGTTGCAAGTTGGGAGCTTACACCAGTGATTTGGAGGCTCTTACTGGATATTGAGTAATGAAAAGAATGGAATGAACTGGAATATAATATGAAGATCCATTTTGCCTTGTCAGGACTACCCTTGACTTAGTGTCATCAACTGTAAACTATATTAAGCTGTAATACTATAGTAGTTAGAATTTTTCTCAGCATTCCCACTTGCCAACTGAATTCTCCATCTGCAGTCTGCTGGCCATGCTCACTGTCTTACTAACACTGGTGTTGAGTTCTTAATATGACCCTGCCCTTCAGTAGCCGACTCTTATCAGAAGTCTATGGCACCATGTGTCCTGGCCTAATCTTACAGCACTCAATATATGTTAGCTAATTGGCGGCAGCAGAATGAAAATCCAGAGTCTTTATTTATATCTAGATATGGACCAGAATCTGGACCTCATTATCTTTAATTGGTTCATGTTTTACCATCTACAAAGCATGTTCACATGCCTTATCTTCACAACAATCTTCATGGCCCATCCGGCCGTGGTTTGCCCAGAGTGGCCCACTTCATGGCTGGTGGATTTGGGGCTAAGCCCGGGACGATTCCAGCATCAGCTTCACTGTCCTGTAGTTCCTTGCAGTTTGTTAATAAGAGTCAATGCAATTTTAAAATGACCCAGCTTGTCTGTGTTTAGAAATCTCTCGCATGGAGGAGATACTAAGGAGACATGCCGAGAGTGTGACAGTGCGACTGTGTAGAAGAAGCGTGAGGAATGTGACCCCTCCTTGCATATTTCTTCCACAAGGAACCAGCTGAACAAAAGACCTAGATTTGATCTAAAAAATTAATTCCAAATTCTCATTTTTAGCATGTCAATCCCAGTTGGACCTACAGAAACCAGCAGTTTCATAGCCTAATTCTCTCAGAGACAATCAGTATGCTATATATTAAATCTTGAAGGTATTACCGACTGGTAAATTCACAGACACCTAGGTGGTTCCAATGTGAACTTTTAAAACCCATACCATTCCTTAATCGATAGCAGATCCATTAAAATTTCATGGGAAAAAGAAATCTTCATTTTTAAAATACATCTTAAATTTGAAAGTAAAACATGGAAGCTGTTTCCTAATACAGCAAGGTCTACTTTTAAAGTGTTTCGGAGAGTTCATTATTAATTCATATTCCAGGGATAACTTATTCTGATGTATACGACCCCATGTAAATAGCTGTACTTCTCAAGAGTGATTTGCTTTCCACATTCACCTTTTATATCCTTGGCTGTGAAAGGACAGTAAAAAGTGATGTTTTCTTGGCCTGGGGTCAGAAAAACAAAGGAGTTTGATTTGGGCTTTGTTTGTACGTGTGTATGCTTAAATCTTTTGTTTATTTCTGTGTGTGGCAACGGACAAGAGTTTACTTGGACTGAAGAAAAAAAAAAAAAAAACACCAGGCTCTTTACTGGAAATCAGCATTATGAAGCATCATGAATGCTGCTTCTGCTAAGTTAGTGTTGTAAAAAATATGGTCGAATTCTCCACCAAGTGATGGAATCCACTTGGGTTGAGAGCAGAAACACAAAATGGGCTAAATAACAATAGAGGGGAGCATATACTTGGGCAAAGGAGTGCTTCAGAAGAGATACAGAAGTTTATAGTGAAAAGTAGGCATTTGGGTATGGATAACACTAGTGGCTGAAACGTCAAGAAAAAGTCTTTCTGAGAGTTCCCATGATGATATACTTCAGAGGCCCAGTCCTGAACATGTTGCATCTCTGTCCCATGATCCTCTTCTCCTCTCTTGCTTTTCATTCCTTTTCTCTCCCTGACTTTTCATCTGTTTTTGCTTGCTCCTTTTCTTCTCTTTTAGGGGATCTTTCCCCCATCGTTTCTTTTTCCTTTCTCTCACATATCCTTTTGTTCCCCTTCTACTGTGTCCATCTATTCCTAACTGACCATAATTTGGAGCTGAAGAGATAGAGCATAGAGGCTAGTAGTTCAGATTCTGGAGTCAGGCAGAAGTCTAGCTCTGCTGTGTGACTTAGGGCACTTTACTTAACTTCTCTGAGCCTGATCTTCCTCATCTGCAAAATGAGGCTAATAATGTAATCTATTTCACAATGGCTTTAAGGACTAAAAAAGAAAATATGCCAGTTAGCACAGGTCCTGAGAATAAATGTTCAATAGGCACCAACTTTTTTATTTGGGTTTGATTATATTCTGTCTCATTCTGGGGAGATAATGGAAGTGAATTATAAAGCTACACGTACCATAACAAGTTAATGTGTAAGCAAAGGAATCACACTGATGATCAGAAAGTGGGAGGATAAATAAAATAATGCTGGTGGCATAAAATTCATCGCTCAAGTTCTAGATAGAGGAAGGTCAAAGCTTGGAATCTGGGCTTCCCAGAAAGTAGATTAAGGGGAAAACTATCAGTGACACGATTCACAATCTTCTTAATATTTCATACGAAGCCTATTTAGTTATTCAGTATAAGCCCAACTATTTCTAGTACTGAGACCTCAGAAATTCTTATTCAAGAGCCTCCATCACGCTGACAGTGTATAATGTGAACAAAATCTCCAGAGTTAAATACAATGCTGTACTTCATAGAATTCTTTCTTATACTTTCCCTCAATAGGGGCTGCTGTAACACCAAAATGCAATTCAGTAAAACAACACCAGCTCTGTAGATAGGCCATGAAATTTGGAGCCAGACAGACTTTGGTTTGAATTGTGTTTCTACCGTTTTACTTGCTGGGTGGTCTTGAGCAAGCGATTTGATGGTGCTAGGATTGTTTTCCAGGTATTAACCCCTGCTTTGCACAGTTATTTTAAAGATTATTACCAGTGTCTGGAAAGCACCTAGTTCAGTGCTAGGCACATGACCACACATGATAAGTATCAGTTTGAAGTGGCATAGCCATGGCATTTGAGTATGTTACTTTCAAGTGGTTTGGCTAGATCCAAAACTAAAACTTAGAATATCTAAAAGGGAATATATGTCCTTCAGGCAACCTTCCATAAATACGATTTCTCATGACTGATTTTTGATAGGCACTGGGCAGCAAGCATTCAGTGTTATCCTCTTTTGACAAGTACTTGGAGTGCAAATATTCTGTTGCCAATTAGGGACAGACCATGCTTTAAGCCTCAGCTGAGATGGGAATATAGTTGACAACTCTTTTAAAAGTTGAGAAGCCTAACCAAAACATACGTCTGTAAAATGCCACCTCGCCTCCACATGGACATGGGCTGAGAATGGGACAAGATTTTTCTCACAAACCTCAAAATTCTATGCCAAAGAGCATGACTGTGATTATTTTAGCCTGCAAAAATGTTAGCGTGTTATGAAACTCCCGGTGCCATAGAGATAAGGAAGTTCCATTAGAGCACCCATGGAAGAGCTTACCTCTTCACTTCTTGTGAGTCTTAAGCCAAAACTTTCTACCCTTAGGTAATGGACTCCTGCCCAGAGGGGTTAGCTGTAAGTGAGCTAAGTATTATAGAGCATCTGCCAGGAGTAATTATTTGGGTTTTAGGATGATTCATCTTAAAACCATTTTTTTCAATACTAAGTAAATACTAGGCTATTTGTTTTTTAAACTCACACCTATTTTGTGACAGTAACACCGTGACATCAATACTTTAGGAAACACGTTTTCTCTCTCTCTTCCTGCTCTGCATCCAGCTAGATCAGGAGATAACAAGGTGCTAAGGTATGAGTTAAAAAGAAGAAAGTGAGAGCCGGTGTGAAAGAGAGAACACATCCTGTTTCATCTCATCGGAAATTCCTTTCCAATAGGACAACTTGCCTATAAAACCCAACTCAAAATGACACAAAGGGACAGGTTCCATAGGACCATTAATTGTTGGAGACCCAGACGACCTCATGCAGCTTGTTCATAGTGAATTCCTGTCCATTTTGAAAAATCTCAGCATGAGCTATCTGAAAGCATGTGGTTCAAAGTCAGTTTCCGAAAAGGTTCAGTTGTCAGTTGATAGAATGCTATGCCTAGAATCTGTCTGCTTTTTAGACAAAATTTTGGCCTGAGAAGGTGGACTTCAAGGGAAAACTAGCCCAGAATGTCCAGTGATATAAAAAGATTGATAATTTTTATAATAATTATATTAAGAAGTCTTTCTCTTTAGTGGGGCTTCCCTGGTGGCTCAGTGGTAAAGAATCTGCATGCAATGCAGGAGATGCAGGTTTGAACCCTGGATCGGGAAGATCCTCTAGAGGAGGGCATGGCAACCCACTCCTGTATGCCTGCCTCGAGAATCCCAGGGACAGAGGAGGCTGGCAGGCTACCGTCCATAGTGTTTCAAAGAGTCGGACATGACTGATGCAACTATGCAGGCATGCACTCTTTTTAGTAGAATGGCCATCCTGGGCCTATTGCCCACCCTTAGAGCTGGCCAGATGGACAGGTCTGCAGGAATTGAAACCACTGTTAAGCAGATCTGAAGGCAGGAAATCTACTCTGAAGCATGTGTCAGTCTCAGCCTCCCTAAACGACTGTACTGTGAGAAGAGTGTTATTGGAAGCGCATCAGGAACCCAGGAGGGTGCACTTGAAATAATTTCTCTTGCTTATAAAATGGGGGAAAAGAAACCCAGATAGTCAACTGAGATCTCACTCCTTTCACACCTCAGGAAGCTAGGTCCCCCAAATCAGTCCTTACCTGAGTTCTAAGATCTAACAGACAAACTTGTTACAGTTCCTTCCAAGCAGATTACCTGAATTTTCTAAAACAATGAGAAAAATTGAATTTGGGTGTTCACTTTCAAAGTATATTCTATCTTGCCTTCCTACTTTTCTCACCAGTCCTAGTCAAACAGGTAACAAAAAAGTAAATCCCACAATTTCCAGAATACACACGCAGGAGAGTACTTTATCAGGAAGTTATTGAGAAGAAGGAAGAAAGGAGACCTCCCTTGGTTAAAATCTATTCCACATAATTGCAGTCTCTTCTCTTGACTGGAGGAGCAAAGGCATGACAATGGCATTACAGCTATCAGAAAGAGAATTACCGTGGTCCTCAGCCTGCTCTATTTTGTAGTGTGTTCTCTGGGAAGCCTCTAAGGCATTAGGCGAGCTTCATCTGGCCTGTTGATGGTGTTGGAAAAGGAGTGAGGAGTTTTGATAAATGCCCAGAGTAGTTCCCTAAGTTAGGCGATCACCAGAAACACTGAGGGAATAATGAAAACGTTAGATTCTAGGGCCCCACTGCCAGAGATTCTACTTAGATCAGTCTGGTGGCGGCCAGGAGTGGTGGATGAATTCTACATTGTTCAACAGGTGTAAGGATTTCACTGAAATATTTGAATTGCCCTTCCTATCTTCTTTTGTATATGTATGTGTGAGAGGCCAAATTATGCTTCTAGACATATCTGGATTTGGGGGGCTTAAATGATTCGATCAGAACTCAGCTTCTTGCTATTTCTTGGCTTGATCTTCACTGATCTTGGGCATGGGCAGGATTTCCCCTAAGGGACAATTCACACACAGACCCCACCTCCCACCCTCTACCAGGTCTACGTGCTTCTAGTTTTTGTTTAAGGAAAAAAGACTCTCTTTTTTTCAGTAGGCTCAAAGACGCAGAGTTGAGTCTCACTTGTTCTGATTGGCCCATCCTTGAACTAATCACTGACCAGGTTTAAGTCAAATGTCCCTCTTTCCGGAGCCAGAGGCAGAGTCAGAAACCATCAACTGAGAGTGTTAGAGGGTTTGCACAAGTTCAGGGCACTGAATAAAGAAACAAGAGGTGTCTACAAGGAAGGGTGGCCCAGTAATTCCTTAAAGAGACAGTCATCAGCATAGAGTTGAACTAACAGTTATGAGACGAGGAACTACTGCTGCTGCTAAGTCACTTCAGTCGTGTCCGACTCTGTGAGACCCCATAGACGGCAGCCCACCAGGCTCCCCCTTCCCTGGGATTCTCCAGGCAAGTACAGTGGAGTGGGTTGCCATTTCCTTTTCCAATGCATGAAAGTGAAAGTCAAAAGTCAAGTCGTTCAGTCGTGTCCGACTCTTCACGACCCCATGGACTGCAGCCACCAGGCTCCTCCGCCCATGGGATCTGCCAGGCAAGAGTACTGGGGTGGGGTGCCATCACCTTCTCCTAGGAACTACTACATGTAAGTAATAAACTGATAAGCTGATTTGAGGTGCGACATGGTGCTCTCCCGTGCTCCCTCCCCACACTGACTTTCTTATATTGATATTTCTTATATTGCAAGTCAGACTCATGAACTGGAGGAGGCGATGGCATCCCACTCCAGTACTCTTGCCTGGAAAATCCCATGGATGGAGGAGCCTGGTAGGCTGCAGTCCATGGGGTCGCTAGGAGTCGGACACGACTGAGCGACTTCACTTTCACTTTTCACTTTCATGCATTGGAAAAGGAAATGGCAACCCACTCCAGTGTTCTTGCCTGGAGAATCCCAGGGATGGCGGAGCCTGGTGGGCTTCCATCTATGGGGTCACACAGAGTCAGACACGACTGAGGTGACTTAGCAGCAGCAGACTCATGCAATAAAATTTACCAATAATTGAGGTTGAAGTAAAACCAAAGAAACAACAGCAAGAGCAACAACCAAACAAAACAGAACAAAAGCAAACAAACAAAACCCAACACTACTTTTTTAGGTCACGAGTGTGTTGGGGACTAAGACTCGTGTAATTGTCCAAAAGGTGATGGAGTTGAAAGCTTGTGATGTAGGAAATTTCAGCTGCTCCTGTGTGATAGGCCAGGCATATTTTAGTTGTGCTGAAGCACTGGGCAAGTCTTGACAATGTGAGAAGATAAGAGGTCTTCAGCAAGGTATAGGATTTCTCTGTTACACATTTTCAGTACTGATTATCAAGAACATTTTCTTATCTTTGACACCTTTATCTTTAACATAGTCTTTTAAATGGATCTTGAAATGGGAAGGAAATTCTAAAAGCAGATTAAAACGATGACTTTAAATTATATAAGAATAATTATTTTACATTTAACAAGCTTTATAATATATTTATGTATATTTATGATCTTTTCATGTGATCTTGAAGAGAGGCTACAAAAATTGTTTAAAAGCCTTCCAATTTTACCACTTTATTTCTGGAAATAAGATAGTAAAGTAGATGTTAAAAATGATGGCCAATACACATGGTAGAAAATACTTCTTCCACCCTAAACTCAATTTTCCTATCTGCAATATGGGAAGAAAACTCATTAAAAATTATAAAGGTGAAAAGTTAAATGGTTCCTTGGGGTTTAGAAATGCTTAGATATAATTATTCCTCCATAGTAATAATTTTACTTAATTAAAATTATTTAAAGTGGGTTTCATTTTCAATTCCAACTGAGCTTTCAAAATAATAAAGTTCCTTAATATATTAACAATACTGTGTTAATATATATCTCATGTAAAATTATTTCCTTAGAAGTGAGATAACTATATAATTAGCAGCATTTAATGAATTCAGTCGTGTCCGGAAAGAGTTGGACACAACTGAGCGACTGAACTGAACTGAATAAACTTTCACATTATAATTGAATTGATACTTACATTCTAGAGTTAGGGGAGTGTCCCGTAAATAATCACTTAATATTTGTAGTTACAAACTTTCCATGGGATGGATGAATAAAAGTATAGATAGATACAGATACAGTATACATATACATTTATATACACACATCTTCTCTTATATGCATATACACAAACATTTTATGATATATTATAACTTAGTAAATGTATTTATACATAACCTATTTTATCCTTAACACTGAAATTTTTTAGCTAATTCGGGGCTCTCATTATCCATAAGTTTCTCAGTAGAAAAAGGCTTAATTGTTTGGCGGCAGAAATCATAGAAAAGATTTTTTTAGCCCTTTTTATTTTACCTTTCACAGTGTTCCCATTTAGGTTCTGCCCCCAGTCACACTCTATTTTGCATAGGTTAGTCAAAAAAAAAAAAAAAAGAAACAAAACTGTATAGACAATCCAGAAAATTCCGTGCCCTGGGTTTTGTTTCTAGGGGGTATATTGCTCTCTCTCTGACACCAACCCCAATCCATTTACTTTTGCTGTGATTTGCAGTAGAGGTGCTCTTTTCTAGTTAATGTTTAGAAGTCATGCACTTTTCCCTGCCTGCTCTAGATCATAAAGGAGCTAGAGAAGAGGAAACATGTCACTCTCACTTATTACACCAGTAAACACTGAACCCAGAGTTGCCACTAAGTCAGTCTCTTTATTAGAGCGAGAAAGGTGATGAACACTTCAGCACCGAGTGTGGTCAAACATGTCTGAAAGGCAACAGCGTCAATGAAAGAAGCGCGATGTTGCCACAACATGAACGGTGAAAGGTGAGCTGTATTTGGCCCTGTGTTGTGCACTTAAGAGGACAAAGCCGCACCTGCCGCCCCCCGAAGACAGAATAGCTCTGCGGCACCAACAGCAGAGCAGGGAACCAGTGTAGATTGCCGCGATTGATAGAGAAAATGCCTGTGAAAACAATGGGAAATCTGCCAGGGCTCACCTGCTTCTTCATGCCTGCTCTAATTTAGTTAACTTACAAACACTCGTAGTAAGCTTTATTGCAGGAAAAAAAAAATAATCTGAGACATGTATGCAGCAGTCTAGGAAGATACAGGATTAGCCTAGAGTTTTCAAAGTACGGGAATGAAAACAGTTGGAAGCGGTTTTCCGATTTATTTCACTCTTCCTGCTGGGTTCAGCAGTTTTCCTTTCTATTTGTTTGATGTAGTATACCCAGAAAAACAAACCCAACCAACCAAAGGGAGCTGCTGACCAGAAAAATAAAACAAATCCCTCCTAACATTTTCCTGCTACGTTGGTGGATGAAGAAGTGAAGTGAAGTGAAGTCGCTCAGTCGTGTCCGACTCTTTGGACCGTAGCCTATCAAGCTTATCCATCCATGGGATTGTCCAAGCAAGAATACTGGAGTGGGTTGCCATTTCCTTCTCCAGGGGATCTTCCCAACCCAGGGATCGAACCTGGGTCTCCCACATTGGAGGCAGACACTTTAACCTCTGAGCCACCAGAGAAGTCCGACGTTGGTGGATGGAAAACTTTTATTTCCTTATAGCTGGTACTGTAGATAACTTGGTAATGGACATCACTGAAGAATTCAAATGAACAGCGAAGTCTCTGGGCCCAAATTGAAAGAGCTCCTCAGCCTGATTGCAAAGGAAGAAAACACTGTCATATTTATGCAGTACCGGAGAGCTTTATTGTGGGCAAAATGGGAAGATGACCTTTTAGCTCTATCCTCATTTTCCTATGCTGCTGCTAAGTCGCTTCAGTCGTGTCCAACTCTGTGCGACCCCACAGACGGCAGCCCACCAGGCTCCCCCGTCCCTGGGATTCTAGAATACTGGAGTGAGTTGCCATTTCCTTCTCCAGTGAATGAAAGTGAAAAGTCAAAGTGAAGTCGCTCAGTCATATCCGACTGACTCTTAGCTACCTCATGGACTGCAGCCTACTAGGGTCCTCCATCCATGGGATTTTTCCAGGCAAGAGTACTGGGGTGAAGTGCCATTGCCTTCTTCATTTTCCTATATGAAGGTTTGATTCTGTTTTGCTCTGACTCTTTTTTTTTTTTTTTTCCTTCCAGCCTGTTGCTCTAAGTGGTCCTTCCTTCCTTCCTTTTTTCCCTATCTTCTCGGACTGAGTTTTCCTTAGCATTTTTTGTTCATACTTTGTGCCATTCTTTATTGATAGGGTAAGGAATTCAACATGTTCTTTTCAAAGTGGATCATATTTTATTCTGGGAATTTAAAACTCATTGTAATAATAGTCTCACATTAGTATTGCAAGCATTTCATCACCTACCTCTAGGATGTTGCTTTTCCGATTATAATTAGCCATGATTGATGTTGATACTCACTTTAGCTGTTTCTTAATAGCTGTGGAACGTCTCTGAACTCAAAGGAGCAGCAACTGTTAGAAGAACCATCATGTAGATGGTGTCATCAGCTAGCATTTTAAATCTTTTGAGCAGATTGGCCAACTACATCCAAAATCTATGATCATTCATTGCCTTGGCCTAGTTTCTCTCTGTTCTTTGGATTGGAATTACCGCCACCAAAATTATCACTTTTTATTTTAAACAACTTTACTGAAGTATAATTTATAAACCATAAAATTTACCCATTTTAAGTGTACAATTCCCTGATTATCAGTAAATTTACAGTTGTACAACCCCTGGTGTCAACTACAAGGACTTCCCTACTGTAGCTCAAACAATAAAGAATCTGCCTACAGTGCAGGAGACCAGGGTTTGATCCCTGGGTCAGAAAGATCCCCTGGAGAAGGGAATGGCAACCCACTCCAGTATTCTTGCCTGGAGAATCCCATGGACAGAGAAGCCTGGCGGGCTGCAATTCGTGGGGTCGCAGAGTCGGACATGACTGAGCAACTAACACACACACACGTCAACTACAATCATCCGCACCATCAGCCCTTAGCAACCATTGGCCTGTTTTCCGTCTCTAGTGATTTGCCTAGACAGTACACATGAGTGGAATCACTTAAATGTAGTCCTTTATGTCTGACTTCTTTCATTTAGCACAGTGATTCTGAGTCCATGACAGAATGTATCAGGAGTGCCTTCTTTTTATGGATGTAGTATACCGTTCGGGGAAGGCAATGGCACCCCACCCCAGTACTTTTGCCTGGAAAATCCCATGGACAGAGGAGCCTGGTAGGCTCCAGTTCATGGGGTCGCTAAGAGTCGGACACGACTGAGCGACTTCACTTTCACTTTTCACTTTCCTGCACTGGAGAAGGAAATGGCAACCCACTCCAGTGTTCTTGCCTGGAGAATCCCAGGGACAGGGGAGCCTGGTGAGCTTCCGTCTATTTGGTCGCACAGAGTCGGACACGACTGAAGTGACTTAGCAGTAGCAGCACTATACTGTTGTGTGGATATAGTACATTTTGATTACCCGTTCACCCACTGACAAACAGTTGGGTTGTTTGCAGTTGAGGGTAGCATGAAAATGCTGCTGAGATAAGCCTTCATATATAAGACTTTATGTGGGCACATGCTTTTATTTCTGTTAGGTAAATAATTAGAAGTGGAATTGTTGGTTTGTTTGTTCAGTTTATGTGCATTTACCCTTTTAAGAAACTACCAAACTATTTTCCAAAGTGACTGTACCATTTTACATCCTCAGCAGCACTGTGTGAGCGTTCCAGTTCCTCTGTACCTTCACAGTTTACTACTTTCTGCCTTGATTACAGCCATTCTAGTGGGTGTGAAGCAGTATCTCATTGTGGTTTAATTTACATTTCCCTAGTGACTGACAGTGTTGAGCTTCATAGGCTTATTAGACATGCATGTGTTTGCCCTGGTGAAATGTCTATTCAAATCTTTTGTCTATTTTTTAATCTTTTTTTTTTTAATTTAGCCTTAAATGTTCTTTATATACTCTGGATACAAGTCTTTTATCAGATAAATTATTTGCAGTTTTTTCTCCAAATATGTGGTTAGCCTTTTCAGTTTCTTCATAGTGTCTTTTGAAGCACCAAAGTTTTCAACTTTCATGAAGTCTAATTTTTAAACATATATTTAGGTCTTGTTTTTTAGTGTTATACATATGAGTTCCTCACCCAGCCCAATTCTTTTCTCCTATGTTTTCTTCTAGATTTTTTTTTAAGGTTCCTCTTTCCTTTTTTTTTTTTTAGGAAAAATGACGTCTAGTCTGTATTTTTGGCTGTGCTGGGTCTTGGTGGCTCTGCCGGCAGGGGCTGCTCCAGCTGCATTGCCCAGCCTTCCCGTTGTGGTGGCTTTTCTTGTTAGGAAGAGGGGCCTCTAAGCACGTTGGCTCCAGTGCTTGTGGCTCAAGGGCTCGGTAGTTGCACTTCCCAAGCTCTGGAGCCCAGGCTCAGAAGACGTGGCGCCCAGGCTTAGCCGCGTGTGGGATCTTCCTGGACCAGGGATTGAACCTGTGTCTCCTGCACTGACAGGGGGATTCTTTACCACTGAGCCACCAGGGAAGCCCCTCTTCCAGATGTTTTATGGTTTTAGCACTATGATCAATTTTTTGCTAACTTTTGGACGTGGTAATTTTATTACTTTTAAAGATAGATGAAATTAATTAATTATCACCCTGCTCATTCCCACAAGTATACCTGAAGATATCTTTGGGAAAGTTCTGAAGGTGAGTAGAAGTGTACAGTTTTGTTTTTGTTTTTGTTTTTTTTTTTGATTTGTCTGACCTAATCTCAATCTATACTATCTTTTGCTTTAGTTTTTAAGTTTACTTTCTGAAACATCCACCTGTTAATAGCTCACATTTTTCTTTGAGAGGGCATTAAGTTTCAGAACCCTCCTGAAGCTTGTGAATAACTTAAAAGTTAAGTAATATAGTCTTTTATGTTACTGTCCTATCAACGAACATTCCAGTAATTTGCCAGCAAGAAACATATAAAAAAATAAATTAATGATTATCGCATGAGAGTTTAACATCAAAGCTGTCCCATCTGAACCTATGGTTATGTCCTCTGAATGTCCTCCTTTGTTTAAACAAAAAGCAGTATTTAGTTGATAAAACTGACGATAGCACACTGATAGAAAAATTTCAAAAAATCTTGATTAAAAAAATACAAAAGTTTCTGCTTGTTGAGAATCGTGTGTTAGTGCTTTGTGGCCAAACGAAATGTGTCCACTCATGACAGGTCATTTTTAGAAATGAGGTTGAAAACCCTATCAAATATAACAGCAGAAATGCCTGAAAGATGATATATCTGAGTCTCCCCATGTCAATGAAATGAAAGCTTTTCTGAAAATGAAATGGCCTTCTTTTAGAACTCTGGAATCCTAAACTACCAGACATTTCAGGAACTATTTTGGCTGCAAATGATAAGAGAGATTTTTCTTTTTCATAATTTTTATTACAGTGGAAATGGTTTTTGTATTTCTAACAGTTTGACAAGAGCTAATTACAATGCGCTCATCTGTTTTGCGGACTAATTTGAGCCATCGAGCATCAACACCATAGACATGCAGCAGCATTGCAAATGATACTCATGCTTCCCTTGCTCCAAGAATTTGTACTTGCTATAAAAGAAAACAGATTTGGACAGCCCTGAAAAAGTTGGGTTTGGTTTGAAGAAAACATTTCAGAATTACATTAGAGCTGGCCTACAAGTGAACTAAAAATACCTGCTCATCTCAGTGGTCTTGGCCCAGGGCCTTTCCTTTTACTGTAAGAGTCAGGCTGTTTGAACAGTTGGAGTGCGGCTTGCTTGCTGTCTAAACTAGTGTTCTCTGATAACTTCTGTTACCATTGAAACACAAGCCCTATTGCAATCGAAGAGAATGTTTAGGGGTGTGGAAAATAGCCAAGAGAAATGTATACTTAGTGTTCAAACCTCTAGGCTTCCCGTGTGGTAACTAGACCACTTGGATCTGTTAAGAAATGGGAGAAAGACATTCATTAGTAAACATTACACAGCAAGGGTAAAAGATGGAGTGGAGTAAAGGAGGCTGTTAAAATCAGCCTGAGATGATTATTTGAATTGCAAACAGAAATGTTCAGACATAGCTAGAGCTGCTAAACATAACTCTTGAAGTTTTTCCAGAACAGAGGGATTGGAGAGGGGGAGAGACCAGTGAAGGAGAAAATTAGAAAATTATAAGACAGAATGGGAGATGGAAGTTTCAGAAACTGGTAAGATTGTTGAAATATATGATATTATTAGGTCTTAAATCTATTTATGAGGGTGAACATTTAAAAACATGCTTTCTGACTTTGGCTCTGTGATTTTAAGATGGAAATGAAGATATTAAATCTGGATTAAAAATAAGACGCAGTTAGAGCGCAGTTATGTCATGAGGGATTAAAAAGAAAGATCAAAAATCAGCAGCCCAGGACAGATAATCATGGCAAGTTGGATAAATGTGAGGGAGGTGATTGGAGTGGAAAAAAATCAGAATGGTACCAAACATCCCCAAACTTGGCAGAGAAGAACCCTCTGCATATCAGCTACTAGATGAAAAAGCAGTTACCCGTGATTGATCATCTGCTTTTTTTCACGGTGTTTCTGTTTCTCTTCAGTGAGATAGGTGGAGTATGAAGACCACAGGACTAATGTTTAAAGTAACTGGTATTGCAGACTTCACTAACATGTGTTTGGCTTGTTAGATAGCTGCTGGGTATACTTATTTTCTGGCATGTCTTATGGAACAGAGGGAGTTTTCCCCCATGAGCAACTGAAGTGCCAGCTGTTGCCCTAAATATTGTACCTGTTCATGATGGAGAGAGCTTGAACGCCAGATTTCAAGCTTAGGAAAAATTTACATTTAGTACATCAGCAAACATTGTATCAGATTTGTCTCTCTAGTAGAGCATTTACACACACAAAGAGGAAAGTTAATCAAGAACCTGCTTCAGAAATAGTAATGATAATAGAGTAACTTCTTTACAACTTGAAAAGATAACTATCTTGAATACGCTTTAACATTTACAGCACTTCCAAAGCCCTAGAAAATACATTTAAATGGCACATTTATATGACAATATCCCTAACTATCACATTTAACCCGATACTTTTATTAAATAATAGTGTAAGAAGTTAAAAGACAGGAAGGGCTATTAGAACATTCTGTAATGACTTGCATATCATAGAAAAATAGGCCTTTTTCATTGTCACTAGAAACAAGGAAAAGGAAAACAGAAACAAATTGAGAAACAACATTTAAATAACCCCCTTTTTTAATTAGAAAGTAATTCAAGCATGAAATGTTCTTTACTTACACTAGTAAGATAGTCTTAATAGGGCTTCCCTGGCGGCTCAGAAGGTAAAGAATCCACCTGCAGTGCTGGAGATCTGGGTTCAATCCCTGGGTCAGGAATATCCCCTGGAGAAGGAAATGGCAACCCATTCCAGTATTGTTGCCTGGAAAATTCCATGAGTCCCTTCAAAACCTGTTGGATTCTGGAGAAATGGTATTCTAGGAAAAGACAAGCTTCAGTGAGCTTAATAACCTTATTTATTATGTGTTTTTTGGCGTACCTTAAGTATTTTTTAAGAGCAATTGTTACTCGAGACCCGCAGCCTCCTCATCGACCAAATAACACCAGTTCATCAGTTCCTCTTTATTGTTCGTATTTGGTCATTTATAATGATAAATATGTGTTGACAAGTAATCTGCAAGGACAACTTTACATGCAACCTGTTTTTAAATAAGCAGAACTTCCATGAATGATGAAGCTATTAAACTCAAAAGCATAACTGTGCTTGGTTCTGTGCTAAGTGTTATAACTACTAGGTAAAGTACTAATTTCCAATGAAAGGCATCTCGGAGAATCAACATTCTCCAGGCATGTGTAAGCATTTGTCACTTTCATTCTACATCCAAACTTTTATCAACATGAAACTCACAACATTGCTGGGATTGCTTATCAGTTATTCATGTGTGGTTGATGCGATGCTCTAGTTGGACACACTCTGGGCTTTACATTTTGGAGTTGTCAGTGTTCTCAAAGCAAAGCCAGAGCCTTTCATCTCTGACTTTGATTAAAAAAAATGACATGAAGTAGTGGTACAACTTATAAACTGAAAAAGAAAAAAATCTAAATAAATAAATACTTCCCAAGCCTTTTGGCTGGCAGATTCTATTGATATAATATCTCCATCAAGGAGAGTAGGGTGCATTCTGCTGTGATTAGTTGATAGCACCATCTCTGAGCTTGTTTTGGTCCATTTTGTTGCGGAGAATCTTCAGTAGGTATTTCTGTGAGTCATAAGTAAGACAGCTTCAGATGAGTCCTGCTGCTGCTACTGCTGCTAAGTCGCTTCAGTCGTGTCCGACTCTGTACAATCCCGTAGACGGCAGCCCACCAGGCTCCCCTGTCCCTGGAATTCTCCAGGCAAGAATACTGGAGTGGGTTGCCATTTCCTTCTCCAATGCATGAAAGTGAAAAGTGAAAAGTGAAAGTGAAGTCGCTCAGTCGTCTCCAACTCTTAACGACCCCATGGACTGGAGCCTACCAGGCTCCTCTGTCCATGGGATTTTCCAGGCAAGAGTACTGGGGTGGGGTGCCATTGCCTTCCCCGATGAGTCCTAGCTTGTTGTCATTCTTGTTTCTTTAATAGATGAAGCCAAGCTATGATTTTCAAAAAGGCCGGGATGTACTAATTTAAAGTTTCAGGCAGCAACTTCCAAAACCCTGTGTACAGTTTCACAAAGTAAAGAACTGGAACTTTCTGATATGTATTTATAAGTGATCTAAGTAAATCTGAACAAACAATGATTTTTTAACACCATCAGTAAACAAATGAAGTAAGTTGCAGGTTTCACCAATGGCCCAGCAGTAAAGAATTCAGCTGCCAATGCAGGAGATGCAAGAGATGCGGGTTTGATCCTTGGGTAGGGAAGATCCCCTGGAGGAGGAAATGGCAACCCACTCTAGTATTCTTGCCTGGCGGGCAGTAGTCCATGGGGTCACAAAGAGTTGGACACAACTGAGCATGCGTGCGGGCACATTGTATGTAGATTCAATTCAAAGCTTTGCCAATAAATCAACTGATATATAATTTTTTTCTACTCCTGACCATATATCTCATTCTGTCACCAGAACAACAGAGACAGATGGTTCTCTTGACATGTTTTGCCTAATCAATGTAAATGATCATTTGGTAGAGAGTACATTTTGACTTTTTTCCTTTAAACACATAACCACTCCCCACCCCAGCCCACCCCCCAGCACATACACAATAGGTCTTGTCAGTTTGGTATCTGGTTGTAACTATTCAAAAAGAAAGCAGTAGAGGCAATCATCTTGGTTCTTATTCTGATTGGGGGGGTGAGAAAAACCACTGGATATAAGCATGTATGTGAGCCCATCAGTTTCCCTGGGTCAATGTGGCAAGAACCATAGGAAACAGGAGCAATCCACTGGGTTTAAGGTTGTCACCAACTTATTTTCAAAAATTGTCCAAATAAAGCAAAGCTTTTCCTCAAGAGAGCAATGTGTCCTACTTTGAAACTACCTTCAAAAGGCTATCGTGAGGCTGGGAATTAATCAGTTTCACAATTGCCTATCTTCTCTCCTCTGTTGATGGAGGTGGTACCAAAAGTTTTAGTGGAATCAACCAGAAATAAAGACCTGAAAACAAGTGGTGATACCATCTGGCTGTTGAAATCAAGACCACTCCCTTCCCTGAAGATGAAGTTCCAAAGTCCCTGATGCTGTCGTAGAGCCTAATTTAATCCAGGGGAGAGTAAGTGGGCAGAGTGGTTCCCCCCGCCCAGTTCTTCTTTAGACAGATTTTTTTAAGAAGTAGTGAATGCCTGATAACAGATGCCTGGAGCTGGTGCACCGGGATGACCCAGAGGGATGGTATGGGGAGGGAGGAGGGTTCAAGATGGGGAACACATGTATACTTGTGGCGGATTCATTTTGATGTATGGCAAAAGCAATACAATATTGTAAAGTTAAGCAAAAAAAAAAGAAGTAGCGAATATTAATGATGGAGAGAAGCAGTCTAGTGCAAATCCATCTGAATGAGCACATTTTCGTTTTCTCTGCTATCCTCATGCCATCATCTAGGAAATACACCTAGCCTTCTTACGTGCACCTTTGAGTGCATATGTACATACCTGGTTCTTCTTTTCTAAGTTAGCTGTGGAATAGCCTGGGGTCTATGTGAGAACTGGCAATGTTTCTCAAAGAGGAGTATTGTTAGCACTGGGGACAGGAATTTTTATTGGGGGGAACTGTCCCACATATTTCACAGTGTTTCACACCCATGCCCCACCCAACAAATGTTGGTATTACTTTTATTATCACCCAAGTCATTGTGATAAATAAAAACACCTCCCCCCATTTTTCTAGATGCGACTTGGTGGGAGAGGTGGCAACCTCTCCCCTTCCTTTCTTTCTTTGTGCCAAAAAGGATTTAAAGGAGGTGACTGATGGGACTGATTGGCAAATAGTGCTTTCATTTGTTCCCTGCTGTTCTTAGGAACAGTTTTTAATTTTTAAAAACAGATCATATTTTTAATTCAGGAATTTTATAACCTTGCTGATGGCTTTTTCAAAAAAGAAAAGACAAATGTTTTGGATTCCGCTTTATATCCACTAGTTTTTCTCTTTAAAGACAGTCTTAATGGTAGAGGTAAAATAGTTTCCTTGTAAGGATTAATCATCAAAATCAGTTTTTGTAAGTGGCTAGGCCCCTTAAAATTTATTTTTAAAGCATTGCTTAATTCTTCAAAAGGCAAACCTTCTGCATTTATTATCTTTCTAATCTGAGGCCTCTCACATCAGCAAATATTCTCACACCAAATGCTGTTAGCATGAGCATGTGTGTACTTTTGATACATTTCCTTATTCTGTTTCATCTGAAACAGACATTTTTGAATGATGAAACAGGAAAACATGAGACGGTGCAGGTTGGATGGAAATGGGTTAATACTGTGAGGGTCGCAAATGTGTTAAGTTTAAGAAAAAAAAAATGAATTGAAATTAGGGAGGAAAGGATTTTCTAAAAGGGCTGTGAAATAATTAATTGTTTTGTAGGAGATGGCCTTTCCATGTAGGCAGAGCATTTTCTCTTCACTTCTTTCTGAAGAGACAGTCAAATAGAGAATCTCGTCTCTTAATTAGAAAGAAAAATACTCATCAAACACATCTCATCACTGAAGAACTAATGACTCACAGCTGTTAGTCTGAAAGGGCAGGCTTTTTTTCCTGAACAGTAGGAAGTGTTAATCATTTTGGATGAGATTTCTTTTTTAAAATATACTGTAGTTTGCAGAAGAATAGGATATTCAATATTCCAACTTAAATGATTTTTTTTTTGAAGTGCACTCCCCCAGAGACACTCTCCTGTGCCACAGTGAATGATCCTTGAATGCAGGCATCTTCCACTGCACTTCAATGCGAACATCAATGGATGGGACGAGGTGGATGGCCCAGTCCTGCCAGGGACTCTTAAAACCCCAGGCTCAAAGAAAGAGAAATCAGACATCTTGTGCCTCCTAAGAAATGGTGTTGCTGTAAAACCTGAATATTTTGATTCATACCCTCTACTTCATATAATTTGCCTTATTTAAATGTAAGTGAAAAGCTCTGGTCCACCTTCATTAGCTTCTGAGTAGAAAGGGGCTTTTTGTTTGTTTAATCTCCATGTGAAAAAGTAAGGCTTTTTTATTTTTTTGTCTGTAAAATGTAATTGGCTCGTTCATTTTCCAGTCTTTGCCTTTACAGACACCTTGCTAACCTCTTCTAAACATTTTGGACAGAAGAAAACCCCATTTAATAAGAACCTTCTGAATAGCTGACTTTGATTATTCAGACAGTGACGATAAAGAATAATGAAATTGGCTCCACAAAACTCATTCTGACCATTAGTATTTGACCTCTTTGTCATGCCAAACTGTTACCAGAGCACCTAAAAGTGGTATTCAATTTCTTTGCACTATGGCGAAAGTGGTTATCCCAGAGCAAGAGGAAGCAGGAGAAATAAAGTCTACAAACTGAATAATCAGTCCCTAAATAATTGATACCTTCGGAGCATCGACGTTCACTGTGGGTCCTTTACCTTAGAGGCAGTGGAGCATTGTGGGAAATCACACTGGCTTGGGAGTCAGCCGACCCTGCCACTCAGTGAAGGGTGTCCCCGGACAAGTCTCAACCTTCTCGTTCTCAGTTTTCTCCTTTGTAAAATGAAAATCGTCTCAGCCTTCCAGGCCTGTCATGTGGGACTTGCCCTCTAAAGTTCACTTTATGCAATGTGATATGATACTTGTTAGGACAAATTATGTCATTTACCTTTCAGATTTTCAAAAGAGCCCTTTGGAGTACTTATGATTAAAATATAGGTTTCTCTTAAAGCCTGGCCCAAATAGATATTGAAGGATTGTGTTTTGTGATGTTAGTGATAAAAATCATAGGCAAGATAACACTGATTTAGCTAAAAGATATCTGGATTTAAAAGCTAAAAAGTTGTGGACAGGAATTGACATTCATAAAGTTGATTGTTCAGAACAAGATTCTTTTATATCTAAGGGCATGAGGTTGTTAAAAAATTGTTAACGTTTAAAAACTTAATTTTTTCAATTCAAGACTTCACAAAATCTATAATGTGTGCTAATGTCATTTACTAGCACTAGTGAGTCTCCATAAAGATCTAGATCTTTCTTGCTCTGATTACTAGTAAAAAAAAAAAAAAATTCACTGCAACCCTTCTTAAGTTTAATACTTATGACTTCCTTCCAGCAAACTCTTTCTTTCCTGACTGCACAGAAATCCCTCTTAGAAACACCACCCGTCTTCTATAACTGCTCAGAGAACAATCATCATGTTGACTTATCTTGGAGTATTATTTTATAAAGCCTCTGTAATTTTTCAGAAATAATTTTAAATATGAAAAGCATAAATTGATAGTACATACATTAATACACTACTTTGTAATAAACGTTTTTACATGTATTACATCACTTGTTGCCCACAGGCAACTTGTGAAATAGATATTACCATCTTCATTTTATAGATGATAGACTAAAATAAAAGAGAAAAACTGACCTGCCCAAGGTTTTATGATGATCAAATAGCAGAACTAGATCTAAAACCACTTCTTCAGGCTCCTGGTTCAGACCATGTTTTATTATAGGGCACTGTCTCCATGGAGAGAATATACATCAGCTAACATTTGCTGTATAACCACTCCATTGGTGGTGCAAAGGAACTGCCATTCATCTAGCGATGATTCTGTAGGTTAACGGACTTCCCTGGCGGCTCAGACGGTAAAGCATCTGTCTACAATGTGGGAGACCTGGGTTTGATCCCTGGGTCAGGAAGATCCCCTGGAGAAGGAAATGGCAAGCCACTCCAGCACTATTGCCTGGAAAATCCCATGGACAGAGGAGCCTGCTAGGCTACAGTCCATGGAGTCGCAAAGAGTCGGACACGACTGAGCGACTTCACTCACTCATTCACTCTGTAGGTGAACAAGCCAGATCAGGTTCAGCTGAATATTTATTTTGTTCTCCTCTAGCTATGTATCTGTGCTCAGCTTCTAATCAGTTAGGCAGCTCTGCCTCTGGATACGTCTGGATCCTGGGGCAGTGGAGACAACTGCGTCACATGTCTCTCACTCAGCAGACTAGCCTGTGCTTCTTGACATGGTAGCTCAGGGTTTGAAGACAGCAGAGGGGAAAACCCAGTGAGCAAGTACTGTTTAAGCCTCTGTTCAGCATTTTTGCAACTCTTTCCTTGGCCAAAACAAGTCCAATGTCTAAGCTCAGTGTCATCGTGGGACAGTATTTCAAAAGGCCTGAATACAGGGAGACTTCAACAAATTGGGGTCATTACTGCATATAATCGCTATAAGTCAAATATAAAAATACTGGAAATGGCATTCACTTCACCATCTCTTCTATGGTAGTTGACTTAGCTTTCTAAACATAGCTCTTTTGCTTGAATCCATTCTATGGATGCTAAAGTGGTATAGGAACAGTGATGAGCTACAAGAGCGTCAAAAATGTTACATGTAGCGTGAGCCAAATATAGTCCTGCTTGTAATAATAACTAATGTTTTTTGGGCATCTTATAGGTCTAAGCACTAGGCTAATTCCACCTCAAATCTGTAAATAGTGTAGTTTCCATTTTTCAGAAGATAAAACTAGGAATATTCTAGTAAGTAACCTAAAGTCACATAGTTAAGGACTAGTGAACGTTGATACAAATGTGGGCCTAGTTCACCCACCCATGCTCTTTCTCATGCACCACACTGCAGCAGTCTCTTGAGGGATTCCCACGGTCATGGCTAACAGTCCAAGGAAGATTAACAAAGAACTTCTACTTTCCAAACTAATGTGTAAAACTCACAATGTCCTTTTTCTAATGAAAAAGGTTGTATATACTTAGTACCATTTGACATATGTCCCATGGAGATTTTGTGATATAGGATTTTAATTGTAAATCACAGCCATCTAGTGATTTGAGAAAGAAAACCACCAAGTTCTTGGAACAGTTTTCGTTTCTAATGAGCAAGGCAAACAAATGTAGGACTGAAATGTTTTATTTTGAATGGAGTCATGGATTTTATGAAAGTTATATATAGATAGCCCAAGTTTCCTTATTAAAAGTGTTGGGAGGAGAGAGAGGAAAAGTCAAGGAGACTGTGACAAAGAGAGGAAAAATAAGGAAAAGATGTCATGCATGGTGATGAAGTCAAGGGAAATTAAACACTGTACAAATGTGTAGAAGTCCTTATTGTCTAGTTTAACCTGGAAAGTGAAAGTTGCTCAGTCATGTCCAACTCTTTGTGACCCCATGGACTATACAGCCCATGGAATTCTCCAGGCCAGAATACTGGAGTGGGTAACCGTTTCCTTCTTGGGATCTTTCCAACCCAGGGATTGAACCAGGGTTCCCTGCATTGCAGGTGGATTCTTTACCAACTGAGCTATCAGGGAAGCCCTAGTTTAACCTGGAGAAATTCTATAATCACCAGATCCTCTTTCCATGTCCCATGTAGGCATAAAGGGTTTCTGGATATATGGGTTGGGAAAATCCTAGGCATTTTATGGTTTATATTTATGTTCTGTGGATGTGTCAGTGATTTTTTTAAAATTGTTTTGGTCTCATTTTAGTACATTATCTCTCTCTCCCTCTTTTTTTACCCAAACCTATGAAAAAGTGTGGTCAGGACCAAGGATAGATCCTGCCTTGTCTTAGCCTCCAAGTTTCTCTGAGCTGCTTTCTTTTTCTGCTGCCCTCATGGGACATTCCAGACCCATCCAGGAGTGTTTGGGTTTTTTATAGGAAAAAGGAAAGGTTCCCATCTTAGTGGAGGTGGGCTCCAGGGAGAAAAAATAAAATAGCTTCAGTGTGGAGAGAATAAGCTAAAAGGCCCCTTCTTGCTTTGAGGGTTCTCTTTCTTAGAGGATCATCACCATTAACAAGAATTAGTATCATCACTAGTACTATAGAGAATAATTGCTTTTTTCTTACTGATTCTTAGCAATGTGAATCCAGAGACTGTGTCTTATCCTAATTTTGAACACCTAGTATTATATAGCACATAGATGTTCAATAAATACCTTTTATTGTTAATCTGTGTTCATGCTCTTTTTTTTAAATTGATGTTTGATTGACCTATAATGTTATATTATTGTTAAGGGTTCTACATAATGATTCAATATTTGTATGTATTGTGAAATGATCACCACAGTGTAAATCTAGTTACCATCCTTCACCATATATAGTTATAAGTTGTTTGTTTGTTTTTTTTATGAGGACTTTTAAGATTTATTCTTTTAGTGACTTTCAAATATTCACTACAGTATTATTGACTATAGTCACCATGCCATCCACAGTATTCCCATGGCTTGTCATTTTATAACTGGAATTTTGTACCTTCTGACATCCTTAACCCACTTCACCCAGCTCCCTCACTTTTGGCAACTACTGATCTGGGTTTTTTGTTATTTTTTTGTTCATCTGGTTTCTTTGTTTTCCCCCTGATTATTTTTTTGGCTGCACCACAGGGCATGTAGAATCTTAGTATTTCAACCAGAGATTGGACCTGTGCTTCCTGCAGTAAAAGCATGGACTCTTAACCACTGAACTGCCAGCAAAGTCCCTTTTTTTAAATCTGTTTGTTTTGTCTTTAGATGCCACATAAATGAAGAGATCATAGGGTGTTTGTCTTTCTCTATCTGACTCATTTAGCTAACTTGATTCACTTAGCATAACACCCTCTGGGTCCATCTTGGTTATTGCAAATGGCAGGATTACATTCTTTTGATGGTCGAATAGTATTCTATTGTATATATAACATCTGTATCATTCATCCATTGATGAACACTTAGATTATTTCCATATCTTGGCTGTTGTAAATAATGCTGCAATAAACATGAGGGTGCATATATTTTCTTGAGTTAGTATTTTCATTTTCTTCACATACTAGATCATATGGTAGATGTATTTTAATTTTTTGAGGAATTTCCATACTGTTTTCCCCAGTGGCTGTACCAGTTTGCATTCCCACTAATAGAGCATCAGATCAGATCAGATCAGATCAGTCACTCAGTCGTGTCCGATTCTTTGCGACCCCATGAATTGCAGCACTCCAGGCCTACCTGT
The DNA here is from genome assembly GCA_935064755.1 of Tragelaphus eurycerus. NCBI lineage: Eukaryota > Metazoa > Chordata > Mammalia > Artiodactyla > Bovidae > Tragelaphus > Tragelaphus eurycerus. The sequence goes on from CAKXYN010000014.1 coordinate 400,346, forward strand.
CCGTCACCAACTCCCAGAGTTCACTCAGACTCACGTCCATCGAGTCAGTGATGCCATCCAGCCATCTCATCCTCTGTCGTCCCCTTCTCCTCTTGCCCTCAATCCCTCCCAGCATCAGAGACTTTTCCAATGAGTCAACTCTTCGCATGAGGTGGCCAAAGTACTGGAGTTTCAGCTTTAGCATCATTCCTTCCAAGGAAATCCCAGGGCTGATCTCCTTCAGAATGGACTGGTTGGATCTCCTTGCAGTCCAAGGGACTCTCAAGAGTCTTCTCCAACACCACAGTTAAAAAGCATCAATTCTTCGGCGCTCAGGGATCCCTTTTCTTCGCATTCTTACTAACACTTTCTGTTTCTTGCGTTTTTTATAATAGCCATTCTAACAGATGTGAGGTGATATCTCAGTATGGGTTTGATGTGAATTTCCCTGATGATTAGCATCTTTTCGTGTGCCTGTTGACTCTCTCTATGTCTCCTTTGGAAAAATGTCCATTCAGCTCCTCTGCCCATTTTTTAATCAGTTTTCTTGGTTTTTGGCTATTGAGTTATATGAATTTTTGAACATTTACCTGTTATCAAATGTATATTAATAATTTACAAATATTTTCTCCCAGTCAGTCAATTGGCTTTTCATTTTGTTGATCGTTTGTTGTTTCCTTTGCTGGGCTTCTTAGTTTGATGTAGTCCTACATGTTTATTTTTGCATTTGTTGCCTTTGTTTTAGAAGTCAGACCCCAAAAAATCATACTGAAGATCAGTGTCAAGGAGCTTACTGCCTATGTTTTCTTCTAGGAGTTTATGGTTATAGATCTTAACATCCAAGTTTTTAATTTGTTTTGAGTTGATTTTTGCACATGGTGTAAGATAGTCTGGTTTTATTCTTTGCCTGTGGCTGTTCAGCTTTCCCAACAACATTTATTGAAGGAACTTTCCTTTCCCAAAAGAAGAGAAAATTACAGGCCATTTTCCTTGATGAACACAGATGCAAAAATTCTCAACAAAATATTAGCAAACTGAATCCAGCAATACATTAAAAAGATCATGTACTATGATTAAGTGGGATTTATTCCAGGGGTGCAAGGCTGCTTTGGTATCCATAAATCATCAACCAACAGGATATAAAATGTTAATAAAATAAAGGCTAAAGTGCATATGATCATCTCAATAGACCCCCAGAAAAAGCATCTGACAAAATTCAGTATCCATATATGATAACAAGAACTCTCAACAAAGTGAGTGTAGATGCAACATACCTCAACATAATAAAGGCCATATATGATAAGCCCACAGCTAACATACTCAATAGTGAAAAGCTGAAATCTTTTTCCTCTAAGATGAGGAACAAGACTAGGATGCCTGCTTTGCTTGGTTTATTTTACAAAGTGTTGCAAGTCCTACCAAGAGTAATTAAGCAAGAAAAAGAAAAGTCTTCCATATTGGAAGAAATAAGTAAAACTGTCACTATTTGTGGATGACATGATTTTATATATAGAAAGCCCTACAGAGTCCTCAAAAAAATTTTGTTAAAATAAATGAATTCAGTAAAGTTGCATGACACAAAGTCAACATATAAAAATGTATTGCAGTTCAATGCACTAACAATGTACTATTAGAGACAGAAATTAAGAAAACAATCCCATTACAGCTGCATCAAAAAGAATAAAATACTTAGTAATAAATTTAATTAAGGTGAAATACCTATCACTAAAAACTACAAGACACTGATGAAAGAAATTGAAGATACAGATAAATGGAAAGCACCATTCTAGGCTCTGGGGATAGAAATGTGAGCTAAAAGGAAAAGTCCCTATCTTTAAACAGCTTATATTTTAGTGATTGTCTAAATTTTACTAATAAATATGCAAAGAATTAATACGAATCCTAGCCAAAAATAATTCTCTCTTTTATATGTGTTGATGTCTGTCAAATTTGCCTTAAATCACTTCCTGAATAAAGTACTTTTTTAAGATACATTTTAATAGAATAATCATAGCCATCAGTTATAATTTGTGTCATCTTTAAATATATTACATATATTTCAAAAATTAAATGGAAATATTTTCCTTTTCTGGAAATCTTTCTACTTCCCTGGTGAAAGAGAAGATATGGCTCATGTTTCATGCATTAACATATTTGAGATTTTTCTTATTCAGGAACTTGAATCTATAGTTACCATGTAATTCTGTCCAAAATTCATTTCTTGGGTTACTAAACCATTATTTATGCTTTTTGGTGTCCATGTGGGTTATGAATATAAAAGAATCCAGTAAAATATACAGTCTTCAAAATTTAATGTCACATTAAAAAGAAAATACCTGATGGTACAGTAATGTCATTTAAAATATTAAAGAAGAGATGTTAGTGGTGATAAGTCTACAGAGCTCTGTTGAGAACTGAACACTCTGAGGCAGTGTGACTTTCTAAGGCCCAAACCTGTCTTCTGGCCCATGGGCCAGGGGTCCCTCTGCCACTCTGGACAGGTTTCTTTTCTCTGCAGTTTGAATAGGCTTTGGGCTTCTCTGAGGTTTGTTAAGAAAGCTGCAAACAGCCTGTGCTGCTGTCATTGGTGTGAAGGTTCTTAGGGCACTGATCTGTCAAATGCAAGATACCAGCATGACCCCAACCAGCCGGCTCAAATTCCCAGTTATACTCTGGTTCAGCTAAATCTTAGCAGACAGATACTTTCTAGCTTTCACTATTAGAATATGTATTTCCTAAGGGCCTCAGTTGATAAATAGTTAATTTCATCAGTTTTGTAAAATATTGATATTGTTTACACAGTCATTTTTTTGAGCACTTACTGAGTACTCAAACAGTGTGCTAAACCTTAAACACATTTCAACTGTTAATTCTCACAACCTCTCAGGGGGACACTCTTAGGATTCCCATTTTACAGAAGAAACTAAAGAGAAGAGATGTACCATGCCGGAGGTTAGAGGACTAGTTACCTTTAGTGGTGGAATCTAGCTCCCAACTACCTTCTGACTTAAACTATCTTAATTTGGCAGCAGGGGCCACAGACCCAGAGAACTTAGATGGTCTGTGCAGGGTTCTAAGAGCCTGGTGGGGAGTGAGAGTGAGTCACATTTATATCCATTGCTGGTTATTTCACCACATAGATACTCTTAGAATGGTTTCTTCTGCCAGCCCAGGTGAGTCTCTAATCTTACATCCTTCTTACAGTTTAAAAAACCATTTACATACTTAGACAAGTAGGTAGTTTTAAAAGATAATTAAAGTAGACATTTAAAATTTCCCTTTGATCAAATTGCTCCATTTTTAAAATAGCTGTTCGATTTCTATGGTAAGGCTGCATGTTTTTACACTTGTTGGGAGCAGTGCTTTTATTTATCATGTGAAATCTTGAGGACTCTCTTGGTGTAGATGTGATATTTTCATCTGCCTATTATGCTTGTTACGTTGCCTTATTCAAGTGAGATTTTTTTTAAAAACCCCTGATATTAAATGGTGATTCATCCTTTATCATTAAGGCACATATACCATTTATTTCTGACAATGTAGTGAAGCTCATTTTGCTGACTTTTTTTTTCAAACTTGATTTCATCCAGTCTAACAATAATTTCACTGGAGGAGAAAAATTAAAATTGCCCCATTGACAATGTGATAATATCAGTTTTCCGTCGGTGAAATTTAACAAAGTGAAATGCAACAAAGTGAAAATCTTCATGATTTTCCAGGGGTCAGTTATCCTTTTAGAAAAAATGCCTAAGTTCTCAAGGCTTTGTTTTCAAGATAAATAAATCTTTCCGTTCCGCAAATTTGGTTGTGTGTTTTTGTTTTTGAAATGCAGTATGGATAAGAGAGTCCATTTAGTGAAATTCAAAATTGACTCATCTTTTTCTTTGCCCTTTTCTCTCCTCCAGCTCTTTCTCTTTGTCGTCTGGAACTTTGAGCTCTACATGATACCACTGGTTCTGTTGTTACTACTGACATGGAACTATTTCTTGATAATATCAGGGAAAGATAACAGGCAACGTGATACAGTAAGTCTCTTACTTTCTTATTTGTATGTGTTTTTGTTCTCATTCTTAGTCTCCCTGGCAAGATCAACATTGCATTTGATTTTGCACACCAGAAATTCTGTCTATAAATACTCAAGTTTGACAGAAAGTTTTCCCAGTTCTAAACTAACAACTCTTTGGTTCTAACACAATGTAAAATATTTGCCTATTTTTAACATTACTCATTTTGGTAGGAACTAAAGTTGAGAATACACTGAAGAATGAGTTATGAATTTTAAGTATAAATTGTTTATTCCAAGTGATTATTTCTTTTTATTTTCCTTAGTTGTGTTTATGTTTCAATGAATCCTAAGTTAAGATATAATATTGCAAAATTATCTGTTTGGTCAGACCAAGTGAATGTATTTCATTTAAGACATTTCTCTGTGGTCTGCCATTGGAGGGAAGGAAGACTTGATGGTCGTTGGCCTAGATAAGTGCAAAAAGTACCTTAATTCAATGTTCATTCATTGAACAACAGTAAATATACCTATCTGTGTCAGGGGTATATTAGGATACTGGCTTGTGGATCAAGACCTTTTGTTTAACCTAGGGAAAGTTATACTGAACTTACCTGTGCTCTTTGACATTTTTGAAAATTTTTAGAATGTGTGAGATGACCTTTTATCTCTCAAAGAGTTTTAGGTTGAGAAGTAGAAGTTATAATCATGTTTGTAATTCTCCCACCAGCCTTCATTTCCTTAGATTATCTGTCACTACACCCCAACCAAACTTAACAGCTTCCAAAACCTCCTCATAAATAAATAAACACAAATGTCTTACCCATCTAGAACATTTGAAGTTTTATAATAATATACAGCTGTTGAGAGTAATTTAAGGGTTTTTCAAACATGAGAATCTATTTGCTAGCTATTAGTCCACATCAGATTGCATTGATTCTTTTCTTACTTGCCATTAAAAGCCTCCATTTGACTTCTAATCAAGACTTTTGCCAACTATTGTGCCCATAATGATGCAAGAAACAGATCTATTTGATCAGAAGTTTAGTAGTATCATATACTACTTTATTATAAAGCAGTACATACGATAGCGTCATAATGTTTGCACAGACATACCTATGACATAAAAGAATTTTCCTTTTAAATAACTCAAGCACAATATACTTTAAATGGTTACAAAAGAAAAATATATACTTTTTGAAATAATTTTCTTTAACATCAAAGTAAAAGAAAAATCCAGATACACAGCTACCAAATAGATGGCAGAGTTGCCAACAACAGCCACGTTTATTTCCCTATATTATTTGTGTATATTTCTGTCTGTCTCATGAGGTTATAAATTTGAAGTGGCGGACTATTCATCTTTGTACTTGCCACCATCTCTAGAGTGTGTTTTGTGAGTTAGAAATGTTCAAACTCTTTTGGTAAAGTCTATCAAACCAAACATGAGATTTCTCTGAGAGATTTTAATGGTTAGACAGCGTCAATAGATGAGACGTTATTATTATTATTGGCAAGGATTTTGTGGATATATATTTAACTTGCACACTGAGAGACAAGTCCCACATGGTGTCATGGGGACTAATAGGTACTTTTGTCAATTAATCCAGAATGTTTTCTTTAAGAACATAGTACTCTTTTAGGCAATTGCTTTTTTGTTCCATTTATTTCTGGGAAATTGTTGAGAGAGAGGAAAATCTACTTTTCATTCAGTTGCCTTGAGACAAATTTGCAAATAATAATGTTTGTAAATAAGAAAAAGTGGTAATTTCATTTCAGCTTCTTAATCCTACGAGGGGGCTTATCTTCAATATTTAGTCATTGGTTTGACTATTCTCAGTAAAAAAAAAAAAAATTCTGAAACTAAAGACTTTGCTTGCTATTTTCTTCAAAATATACCAGTCTTGGCTGGAAAGGTCTACTTTTAGAGGGAAAGTAATGATATATAAGGTAATCCCTTTTACTTCAAAGTCTCTGAGAATTTTTATAAGCCTATTGAAAAGTTACGTATCATGCCAATTTTTCTGCTGCTCTTTTCCCCCCAAAATATAACTCCAATATGGTAATTACACATCTTTCCTTGTTGGCACATCTCTGACAGAATCTCCCTTTTAGCCATGGACAACATTTTCTTCCCCAGCACAGCCCACTGTGAAATGTTCTTTAGTCTAACTTGCATGGAATGCCAACTGCACTCCATAACTCCCAGTAATTGCCTTTTATTTGCCCAAAACACACATATCCACATATTCTGTTCTTTCTAGGCACCGGAGCAGCAATCACAACGTTTCATTCAGCTTCTCATTCACTGGCTCAGTTGAGACCTTACGTAACTCTTCAATCCAATTTGTCTAATTATGTGTTTTCTGCCATACCCAGCTGTGCATTTGAACTGGTTGCTCCTTTTGAAAAGAAACCTGGATTATACTTTGCTGGTTATAGATTACATACACACGTGTATATACATATATATTCGTACACATATGTCTATATTCACATTCATATGTATGTAAATTAAGGGAAAGTGTTTGTAGGGGTGGCCATGCTGTGCCTAAAGACTACTTATCTACTGCATTGTGGAAAGTATTGAAAGAATGGTACTTTGTCCTAAATCCCTATTGCTTTCCCCAAAAGAATGTAGAATTTTTCAGCATGTGTAAAAACTTGAGGGAATCTCTAAAGTGCATAAATCATACTGTTGGCTGATTCTAAACCAGAAAACTTTCTGTTTTAGGAGAAGGGGATGTAAGGGTGGAGGGGAGTATTCTGTCAGGCACAAAAAAAATCATCTGTACATTGTTCAGCTGAGAAAATCCAACTAGGATGAAAATTATAGAAGAAAAATAAATCAAAATGAATCTCAAGTTTGTGTGGCAAAGAGCAAAAATGAGATAGAATTTCCATGACATAAGAGAGAGAAAAGGAAATGAATACTGTAAAAGATTAAAAAGTATATAGATGGGTAAAAATTCTGTCTTCAAAATATTAATGGATAGTTGAGATTAATACTAAAATAGGAAAGGATTTCTTTGTCTATTGTTTGTTAGGGAGACCACTTCCATTTTGGGGACTTAGGATCACAGGAACTTAAATCCCCTACTTTTTCCTCACCGTGGTGTCTGTTTTATTTTAATGAAAAAAAAATGAGATCTAATCCTTGCCAAGTAAGTTTTGTGGCATTTAATGAGCAGAACTCATTGAGGAAAGGATAAACAAACAACCATTCCAATGATATAGACTTAGAGTTGCACTCGAGAAAGAGGTATGGTTAGCAATGGTATTTTGCCTCTATTGTCTCTTAGTCAGACTTGTTAAAAATAAGCAATTCTTTATCTAAATCTATCTATACTCAGACCATGACATTAAACTTTCTAGCATAAGAATTGTTAGACTTTTCCAGAGGAAACTGTTTACTATAAACTTCATTCAGAGATGTCTCTGGCATGAACAGGATATAAAGATAGGACTATCATATTTCTCTTGGTTTGAGCCATCACTGCAGAACCAGGGGGAAATCACCCCTGCACTGCCCATTAGGCTGGTACCAACTGTCCACAATACAGTTACTATAAAGTGAGATTTTGTAGAAGTACATGCCGAGAAGTGGTCTTTACTTTGGATTTAAAAATTACCAAGTCTTCATCACACTCTGGGCACTGTGTTAAGCAGTTTCTTTCAGGCATGGCTACAAGACCCTTCCTTGAGAGAGAGAAAATCAAGTCTCAAGATATAAGAAATGGGTTGGCCAAGCAAACCAGAGCTCTGTTACACTCGCTCAGAGACAAATATCATTATTACTACCTTACATCCAGGTAAACAGAGTGGAGAGATTAAACAGCTCCAAAGGCACACGGTTAGTCCGAAAGTGGCAGAGAGGGAATTAGAATCTGCCAGTCTTTCTGAAGTTTGCACTCCTTACCTCCAGTCCATTAAATTTCCTCTTAGAGCTATTTTCAGGTCTTCCTGGGTACCTTGTAAGCACATTTCTCCATTACATTTCAGAACAGTCAGTAGGAGGAACTCTACCTTTGAGCAGAGAGATTGTTTGAAAACCCTCATTTTCCCCACTCCACCCCCCATCTCCTCCTCACCTCTCATTCAGGAGAGGAGCAGGTACCTATTCAGCCTCTTGGGTTTATCAAATATCCTGTTAAACCTTTCAGAAGCCTGGTCTCTTAGAATTCTTTATAATAACAATGTCAAGGAGATGATTCTAAATGATTGTATCTTCATTTTATGAATGGGGAAATTCAAACTCAAAAAGGGTCTCCATAGAGTAAGTGGGACTCGAGCCCAGCTCTACCCTGTCCTGAAAACTCAGGTTATCTCTGTGGTGCATGTTCGGGCATGCCTTTAACCAAGCCGTCACTTTCGAAGTGTCTGGAGCCTTACAGAGACTCCTAGGCACCCCCAAATTCCTTCCTGTGAGGTACCTGGTGAACGCTCAACAATGGGTACTGGTCACATTGACTCCAGGTGACCCCATTCATTTAAAAAAAAAAAAAAAACTTCATGACCTGGAAGAGTACCTTCCTCCACCCAGATGAGTACAGGGAGAGTAAATCAGAGATAATAATCCTTCACATTCGTGAAGAAAGTCTCTGAATATCTGTGGCATTCAAACATTCTTCAAGCAGTATGTTTTAATTACATTTTAAGAGAGCATTCACTTTTACTGTCAAGATATGCCTCCCACGGAACAACCTCAGTTGCCTAATCAATGGAGACTTTAAAAGACTGAAGAGAAGGCTAGATCAATGAAATCATTCTCTAACTGATGATCTCCCTGTGATACAAGTTGAGCCCCAACCTGTCTACTAAAATATTTCAGTAAATACTGAAATGTTTTGTTAGTTCCACCACATGGCAAAGCCCTCCACGCGTCTTTTCCCCTTTAGAAGAGCACTGAATATATTTGTTGTTGTTGGGTCTATTCCAATTAGGCCCAGAACATTGATGTCTAGAAATAAAGCTTGTAAGGAGAGCATTTTCTTTGCTACCATAAATGCTGTTGATTGGACAACTGGGAATCATCCACCAGATACAAACCACCAAAGAGACGTCTGACTGTTTGACCTGACTTCCTATAAATGAAACTTATTTATTATTTTCTCAGCCAGTACTCTCAGCTCCAAAGAAGTCCAGGGTGGAATATTTGAAGAAGCAGACCATTGAATATGTGAAGTATTCTGAACAGGATCTAAACAGACTGTCCAGAGCTGAGCTGAGAGGAACACACTCTATAGAAAAAGCACTGGGGTGTGTGGTCAGACCCTTGGTACTTAAATGAGGACTTTATCATTTACAGAAAGTAGCGTGGATCAGAGCCTCCTGAGTTTGCATCTCAGTACCAAAAAGACTGTGTACTTGCTCTCAACAGAAGCAGCACTGAGTCATACAGCCTGTAAACACATCTAAAAATAGATGATCACTCTTTTCTTTTTCCTACTTATTTCAACAATTTCCTCAAATTTTTAAGAAGGTCACCAGCTTGCAAAAACATGAGGAGGATTGTGCAAAGTACCAGACCTCTAGTTTTCTAGCACAATCACAAGCAGAAAGAAACCAACCACCAATCGTGTGTCAGTAAAATATGTCATCGCTTATGACCCCTCTCAAGCTTTTCAACTGCTTAGATGTGCCAGATGATCACTCACTGTCTGGACTGGTGCCCTGTACCCTGATGACCGTCACGTCGCAGGCTCTGGACACACCCCTAGCAGGATCTGCACATTTTTTCCACTCTTCTCAAATGCTCCCCCCACTCTATATCTCCTGCCTCTCAGTAGATGACCACGCCCTTCTACTTTGCAAAGTTTCCTCAAAACTCCAACCTCTGAAGGCCTCTGAAATTGTTCCCAATTTAGGGTTGCCAGATTGAGCCAATAAAAATACAGATGCCCAGTTAAATCGGGATTGCAGATAAACAACAGGAGATATTTATACAAAAATAATATTCATTATTTATCTGAAATTCCAATTTCACTGGATGACTTGTATTTTTCTGGCAACTTTCCCCAAAATCACAGCTTGTTTTCTTACCTCGAGACTTGTAGGAAGGTGATAATTCTAAAACAAAATGCTGATTTTTCTCCCTCTGCTACTTTTATCTTTCCATAATATCTTCAAGGCTGTCAAAGAAAGATTCCTCACATGTACACCCCACCCAAACCCTTCATTGTGGTGGTTTAGTTGCTAAGTTGTGTCCGACTCTTTCACAACACCGTGGAGTACAGTCTGCCAGTCTCTTCTGTCTGTTGAATTTTCCAGGCAAGAATACTGGAGTGAATTGCCATTTCCTCCTGCAGGGGGATCTTCCTGACCCAGCGATCAAACCTGTGTCTCGGGCATTGCAGGCAGATTCTTCACTGCTGACCCACCAGTTCAGTCGTTTAGTTGTGTCTGACTTTTTGTGACCCCATGGACTGCAGCACGCCAGGCCTCCCTGTCCATCACCAACTCCCGGAGTTCACTCAAACTCATGTCCATCATGTCGTTGATGCCATCCAACCATCTCATCTTCTGTCGTCCCCTGGCAACACCAGAGTAGCCCCCAAACCATAGCTTCAGTTTTATCTCCCCTATATTCCATCAGGATCATTTGTGTGTGTGTGCGTGTGTTTGTTTGTTTGTTTTTGAGAATGGAGTGCTTCATGAGCAAAAAGACAGAGGTAGCAAGCACAAGTGGGGAACGCTCTTTTCTCATCTCTTTCCTCTAAAAAGGAACCATTCACCACTTGGGAGAGCAGGAGAACAAGGCTCAGAGAGTCTCTGCCATGGGCAAACGCTCACACAGCACAGCAGGGCGGGAACCCAATTCCAGCTGGCTCCCAGACCTGTGTTTTCAGTCTCTCCTGCAACACACCCTTTCTTCAGGCCTGGGGAGGGCAAGGGCTTGGTACAGATAACACAACAGAAGTTGAAGAAAGAAGGAAGGATGTGTCTCTCTGTATAGATGGGGATCCTGGGGCCTAAGGTAAGGCACTGGCTTCTGCACAGGCAGTGAGTGTGTGTGGGTGGGACAGATGTCACGGCCCAGGGAGGCGTGAGCACTCACACTTAGTGGAGGTGCTCCCGCTGTGCCCGGGAGCCCCACGAGCACCAGAGCAGATGTTCAGTGGGCCAGCCTGGCGTGACCTGGGGCACTGTGCCAGGACAGGTGGCTGGGACCTTTGAAGTCCTTGCTTCGGGAGCCAGACATTGAAGGAGTTGAGCTCAGAAGGCCTGCAGAGAGGCCTGCAGAGAGGCCTGCACTCCCTCGCAGGGGCCTGGCTCTCTGGGGATGGACTCACTCCACTCTGCCTCTCTAGAAGGCAGACTTCTTTTGTTTTAGTTCTGTTAGGACTCGAGAGAGATGCTTAGAATTTAAAGTTAGCAGTAGCTGCCTTGGAGGACGCTTGCAGTCAACCCTCATTTCCTGAGTCACTCCAACCTTGCTCAGACTCCCCAAAGATAAATATAAGAATGTAAGAAGATAAAAAGATCCTAGTCTTCATTCCTATCGAGGCTTTCTGCCTTGAAACCCAGCTCTTTTTCCACCAAATGAATTGTCTCGGTGACCCCAAAGAAAACCTGAAGATCTCACCCTTATACATGGCTGGATTTCTATTATTTGAAGCTCAGTTGACTCCTGGATTCCCAGGAACTCATTAGAAAATCAACTTCCTAAAGTCGCCCTAAAGTCTCCTATGAATCCAAAGAATTACCATCTAAATGGTTTTCCAAAATGTCCAGCCCAAGCATCCACCCCTTTGTCAACCAAATGGTTTGATTATTTCTGTTCCCTTTCCAAAAGGTTTGCCCCTGCAATTTTGTCATTTCTGTAATTGAAGAATGGGACTTAGGAGAGGACAAGAAAGAATATCCACAGTTTGGGTGTCACTTCTCAGGATGGATGTGTTTTTCCCACCTATTTCTAGTGATATCCTGTGGGTTCTTTCTAAATGATTCTATACACTCGCCTTTGTAGGTAGCCAAAACTCCTTGACACAGTATGGTTAGGGAGGTAGGATATAGGATTCACAGAAGCACCTTCTGGCTGACTCATAACCCCATGACTGTTTGTATCATGCCCTGTGGGATGGGGTGGTGTTGGCAGAAGGTTTCATGTGATATTTGCAGAGAATAATTGGCCCTAGTTCAGAAAGGTGACAAGAAATGACATGTTTGTTAAATTATCAAACTAAAAGTAGAAACCAATGACATGTCTTTTTATCTGCTTGTGGAAAATGTTTATAAGTCAGAACTATTATTAGGAGCCCAATAACCCCGAGAGTTTTGTCTTCATTATTTTTTAGTATTGCATGAGATAAGCTTATTAAGAGCATGCAATTTTAAAACCTTTATGTTCATAGAACTGGAATAACACCTGTAGGTAACCAAACTAAAATATGCCTTCAAGGGCATTTTCTGTCATTTTGTTATTGAATTTATTTCATCATACAAGAAAAAGAAAATAGCCATGATACCGTATCACTTATTTTTAAAAATAATGATATTCTGGCAGCCTGCTGAAATGAAAGACAGTTCACCTAAACATGGTTTCCAGATAGGTTACACTCCGTGGGCAACAACAGAAACATCTTAAAGTGGAATGTTGCCCCTTTATAGCTGGTAGAGGTTACGGGTCCAGACTTTGAAATTATGAAGACAGGGTATTACATTTCAGACCTTCCATCTGTTAGCTGTATGAATTTATTCATTTCCCTACGTCTCAGTTTCCTCACCAGTGAAATGGGACTAATACTTACCTTTGTTGAGATCTTGTGAGGATTAAAGAGACAGTCCACTGTGTTAAGTATATAGTGAGTGCTCAATATAAATGATAATTAGACACCTGACTATATTTAAAATAGCACAAGCTGGTGCGGGTATAGAAGCGAGTAACCTAAAGGAGGGCTTCCTGGGTGGCTCAGTGTTAAAGAACCCACTCGCCAATGTAGGAGATACAGATTCAGTCTCTATGTCGGGAAGATCCCCTGGAGAAGGAAATGGCAACCCACTCCAGTATTCTTGCCTGGACAATCCCATGGACAGAGGAGCCTGACGGGCTACAGTTCATGGGGTTACAAAGAGTCGGACATGACTGAGCGACTGATCGTACACATGGTGGAGGTAACCACATTTCTTGAAGAGTTCCCTAGTAAGACCTGTTGAAGAGAACAGTTTTCCATGGCCATTAGTCCTTCCTGATTCTGAACTTGTGGACAAAGACAGTGACATTGCTGCAGAAAGATTTGTTTATAATCCCCCTGCTATGTATATGCAAGGCCCACAAAAATAAAAACTGTATTTTTATCAACCAAAAAAGCTAATGAGGAAATATAAATGATCTTCTATAGACAAAAATTTCTTAAAAACCATTTTAGAAAAATACCAAAAATGCATGCCATTTTACAGATCAATTCCATAGATTTTTGAAAGGAACACTTTCTTTGATTATTGTAATCCAAATCTCCACCACACACAGTGCATAAAGACGAAGGCCAGCTGCACTGTGAGCAAAGAACAGGGCATTTCCCTGAAACCATCACTGGGTCCAAAAGCAAAATATTCTTTCCTAACAGCCTCACTCTGGATGTCGACTAAGAAAAGGAGAAAGGTAAACCTACTAGCAAACCAGGCCTGGGCACAGGAGCTAATTTTAATAAATCAGAACAGAACATGAAAATGTCAACTTAATCAAGCATTTAAATTTTATTAATCAAGCCTAATTTTTATGAGTGCAAATAATCACTGAAGCTGGACAAATTTGTTCTCGATTGCATCAGAAACATAATTTTAATATTTAATGGACTGATGAATTTAAATGGAGAATTATCTTTATGAAACATGCTCTTCATAATTTGCCATTAAATGAGAAATAAAAAAAATCAACATAAATCTTACGTAAAGGTTATTTAACTAAATGTTGGTACTATAAATATTATAAATACATTATGCACTAATTTAGCAATCACACAGTACACTACATAAAGCCGAAATGATAAGTGGACCAGGCAAGGTTTTCCTAGAATAGAGAGCTCTTGTGTTGTATTGTGGGAAGCTCATGATAAAACGGTTACGGAGGTTTTGTGTGAGGTTTCACGAACATTCTTTTCATTCAGGCTTTTGTGCTACAATTCACCACTCACCACAGACGTTCTTTCCAGTTCCAGTGCAGGTCTAAACCCACATGGGCTGTCTTTTGTGAAGTGATAATTCTTTACAAAAAGATAAAAAAATATTTGATCATTATTATTTATAGAAAAGAGATACAAGGAAAACACTGAAGTTTTCTGACTGATTTTTTTGACATTCAAAATATGCTCCATTTTTAAAGTTAGACTTTCTGATATAATGTCCTCAGGCCTCAAAATATTCTAGACACAAAGGGGGGAAAAAAACAGAAAAAGAAAAATCAAATTAGCATCAGAATATTTTTCTCTTCAAATGTCCACCTATTCTCCTCACCTCCTCTACTGCTCCCAATTATAGTGCTTAAAATAGGCAGTAGCAGTGAATTTTTTTAAGTTAATCAAACCTAACAGAGCAGTATGGTTCAAAAGTTTGCTTGTATTAATCTCCAAGATAAATTTTTTGTTTTGTTTTCAAATTCTATTTTTTAAAGGAACCTAATCTTCCCAAAGTGTAGCATTCCCCTTATATCTGCTAAACTATACACTTACCTGTAAAGAACTTCTTGCCTATTGCATCTCTAATGCTCCCACACATACCTGAAAAGATTGGACATCATAGCAGCTCCATCTTTCTGCTTTGCAGAAAATGTTTTTAATAGATTATGTGGCCTCTTTATTAGGCATTTTTAAAAATTCCTAAGGTTGTTTCTCAAATCTGAAAAATGTACAATTGTGACTTTTTTGGTTACAAATCTGTGTTTCTGGAATGGAAATTTGGTTTTATAGAGAGAGACTAAAACACATAATTTTCTTTTTGATTTGCAATCCATCTACTATTAATAAACAAAAATGTTTTGCTTTGAAAATATTAAATTTTTATAGAATAGATTAGTAATAAGACTAGCTAGCTTTTCATTTCATTTGGAAAAAAGAGGTTAAACAATTCAATTTTGTGGGGGGTTTTTGTATAATTTTTAACCTGAAAAATTTTGCTTCAGGAAAGCATTAGCTTTTAAAAAGCACATTGCAGGTTAATAGTTGACCTATTTTTCCCTACTCAATCAAATTAATATGCAATATCCTAAAGATGCTAAGATTAGAATTTTCCCTGCAAGCAAAAATACATTACATTGTGAAGCCTTTAGATGGAGACATAGTTCAAATAAACACTAGAAATCTGTTCACAGTGCTTTGTGTAAGCATAAGAATGAACATTTAAGAATACCAAGAAGGAAATATGAAAAGAAACTCATTTAAGATGCTTATACTGATTATAGAATTTATCCTGTGCTTAGCATTTCTGAATGGAAGGGTTTTTCTGCATATTAAGCTGACACTTAAAAACTAAAAGGTTACATACTCTTGGCCAGTAAAGTAAATTTACTGTCCTTGCACCCTACAGCAAAGCATATTATACTGCAAATAAGAATGCTCTTGTTGATGATGCAGAATACAGGCTGTATGTAATCAGTGGCATGCATCAAAAGTCATCTGATAGCCACATTAAAGCCACATTTCCTATTAAGAATCAGACTAAATTACAGCATGGCACTTCCCAGAATGAGCCAAGGAAATGCATTCTGCAAGAAGAAATAATTGTATTTGAGTGTCTCTGTAAAAATCAGGAAGTCTCTTAGCAGTAAGTAATAATGCTTTTGTTTTTAGTCTGCCTTCTTTTGTATTGCAATATATTCAGCTTCACTGGCAAGTCTATCACACTAATTATTATTACATCTAGTGGTTCAGTTATCTTGATGACTACTGTAGCTGAAATACTCCAAGGTCAAATCCTTAATAGCGTGAATCAAACTAAGCAGCCATCACACATGCAGTTGCTTTTGAGATAGGCTGGATGAAACAGTATATTCCAGACCTGTTTATGGGTTGTATTATTCCTTCAGATGTGGAGTAAATTATACGTACAGTTTAATTGCGCCATTCATTTTGCAAAAGTTCCTTCTCAGAAATCTTGAGAGGTGCAGGTGTCTTGTGGTGAAAATGGGAGTGCAGGCCCACCTGTAATGATCGTATTGACCAAGAATGTCTTCAGCCCAACCTCCGGTGCTTTTGAGTGATCTGAAATAATCTGAGCGGTTATATGCATCTTCTCAATTCATAGACTTTCAATAATTTCATGTGATATTTGCACATGTAATACATCCATTGGCACACAAATGCATGTTCTGCTTGGTTTATGTACCCGTGAAATGATGTAAATGAACTCTAGACCATGTTGAAGAAAACTGCTCTACCCAAACTCCTCCGTATCTCTAGGGTAGAAATAAGCATTCAGTTTGTAATGTACCCAAATATAAGCATCTGTACACATTTGAATGTTCTATGACTATGAAATCAAATAGGAAATGTCTTTCTTTTGTGACAATTTCTTTAATTTTTTAACATTGCAGTTGCACATCTGGACAGCAGTGATTTCTTCTTTAATTTAAATGTGTTGCTTTTTTATAGACCGTTTAGAGTAAGGCAATTTGAATTGTGCAACTCGTCATTCTGAACATAGCAAAACATCCATTTAATTCAAGGATTATTTCTGAGGGAAAAAGTAAACATACAAAAGAAACTGGTTTGTGTCAGCTTTGGCTTTCCAGGGTTTTTGGCCCTGTGGTACTCAATACTTACAAAAGTAATATAACCAAGATTTGTTGTTGTTGTTGTTTAAAGAGATATGAGTCAGTGGCAGACTTTAGCCCAGACAAAATTATAGTACAACGTGTTTTAAGAATTATTGGTGGAAATTTTATCCCCTTCTTTTAAAAATCATTTTAGCTTTACACCATGCACCCTGAATTAATATTAAAAAGCAGCACTTAGGGTCCTGTGTGATGATTTTAATAATGAAGTTTACCTGAATCTACTTTCCCTCATCTTTCCACTGTGTTATCTTTTTTTTTTTTCTTGCTGGTCCCCCCTCCTTATATATCTTTGTCTAGTGGAATAATTCTAAACATAGTTATCATACCTTTATTCAGATTACCAGCATCATTTTTAACATCTTCAGCCAAATAAAATTTTATTTCCTTGCAAATCATAAAGCATTTAGTTGTGTCAAATTATCATTAAAAGTCATAATATTAATAGAGCATCTATACAACTGTATAAAATATATAGGTTCCACAGATACAGTGTTGCTCCATTTTGAGAATGGCTTTTTTACAATAAACAGCCACATATTATGTGTTATATGTTAATGACAAATGTTCCGCAAATATGGACTATGAAAGAAGAAATATTAGGCTTTTAAAAATAGTGTGATCTGCTTATCCTTTGGATGTCAGGTAGCTAGAATGCTGCATTTGGGCCTGTCTACATGTGTTTTTTAAAATGTCATCTTTATTAGTATTACGTTCAAGGAATAGTAGCAAGAATCAGTTTCTTGCAAGACCTTCCTCCACCGTGTGGCATATAAGTCTGTGACGAGCGACATTACAGAAGGTCATGTCACTTTTAACTGCTTGCATTACATCTTTCTGATTTCCCTCGTGCCCTTCCTTTGTTTGATTAATACTACTTGCTTTCAAGCAAGGTATCAGAAAGTATAATTTGGAGAAAAGAATTCTAGAGCCAATCTGAGATAGCCTCCCTCAAGAAAAGAGGAAAAAACCCAACTTTGCAAAAACATATCTTTTCTAACACATGCATTTTTTTGTTACTCTTCATTTTTTTCTCAAGGAAATCCTACAGATGTGTTGCTATTAAATTATTGCTGACAACTCTTTGGGCAACTGGACTTTGTATACATGAAAACAAAACTATGTAGTCCTTACTTGGTTTTATTTGCAGAGGAAAGAACTGGAATTTGAGACCGGAACTTCTTTATTTGATTTGTTTTCCTTAGTTAAGTGTTAAACTCCAGCCCACTCTTTCTAAATAGTAGGTGTTACTTGAGTTCTCTGGGAAAGTTTGCAGTTTTGTGCAATCATTAAATGCACTTCAGTGATATATATGGTTTGTTTTTACAAGCTCAGTTTGCAGTTTCTGTATTCATTGCATTTGGTCAAGGCTCTTGTCTTAGAGCACAGCCTAGCTTCTGAGGTACTTGCTGTCAAAGTCATCTGTTTCGTTCAACTGTTAAAGCCTGAAAGTGAGTTGTGAAACCATTATCATTTTAATTGGGAATCTTTATCCACAGCTCTACCTGTGCCCCTTTATGTATTTCTTAGTGTCAATGAAATATGAATCAAAATTGTATGTGTCATTCAGAACCCTGAATATTTTTGTCCAGGAAAATAACTGCATCATTTAATTTCCAAAAATTAATGTTTAAACATTATTAACTTGATGTCTTTTCTATTTTTATTAGTCATGCACATTTTTTAAGTACTTTGGTACAGGTATTGTGCTGAGCACTTTAAATATTAGTACATTATCTCATTGGATACCTAATCAACGCTGTGGGGTAGGTGCCATGATCGTCTCCATTTTCCAAGGCTGTAGCATGCCTTAGTGGCCTTAAGTAAGCATCATCTGAGCAAAATATAACAGTGGTATATATTCTGAAGCCACTTAAAGGCATCCCTAGGAACCATCTGTATTATACATCCTCACTTGTAGATGTGTATGTTGTAACATTAAAATATCACTGGAGGAGGGAAAAAGCTATCACTCGGGGGCTGCAACCCAGCACAACAGCCTCTCTTGAACACAGCACTTTGCTGCCAAATGTAAAAGCAAATGGTTGTGTTGGGTGGTTCTGGCCACACATTTGTGGAGCAATTGTGCGTAGCCAATTACCCACTTGTGCAGGGTGGGAATTGTTCGGGTTTTGCAAATGAAGGGTCTGATTGGGTAGACCTCTTTTGAGGTGTTCTTGAACATAAGGTCTGCAGCTGACTTGTGAAATGTGTAAATTAAGTTCTTGGTTTGTTTCCTGGTTCAATAATATTTTTAATTTTGAAAAATTAACTTGAAAATATTGAAGAACTCAAAATCTTGAAATAATAGTTAAATATCCGTGCTTTCTCTTGCCTGGCAAATCTTTGAAAACACTTTGAATATTGGCTTTTATTAATCTGCATCATTGATTCGATGTCTTTGCAGGTGAGCTAGTTGAGTTCTGTGAAATTAATGACAGGCCTTCTACCAGTTGTTCAAAGATATGAAGCATAGATTATGTATTTCTCTGTTCAGCCTATCAACAAATATTTCTTGAACACTTATTACGAACTGCTAGGCCCAATCTGCAGAGAAGGCAATGGCACCCCACTCCAGTACTCTTGCCTGGAAAATCCCATGAACGGAGGACCCTGGTAGGCTGCAGTCCATGGGGTCGCTAAGAGCCGGACACGACCAAGTGACTTCACTTTCACTTTTCACTTTCACACATTGGAGAAGCAAATGGCACCCCACTCCAGTATTCTTGCCTGGAGAATCCCAGGGACGGGGGAGCCTGGTGAGCTGCTGTCTATGGGGTCGCACAGGGTTGGACACGACTGAAGCGACTTAGCAGCAGCAGCAGCAGCAGCAGCCCAATATGACACCATTTTGCCTTCCTTGCATCTGTAGTGTGATATGATAATTACTGAAGAGGAGAGACATATAATACGTCTTAACAATAACTAAAATATTGTTTGATTTTTTTATGTACAAGAATAAAAGTATATTAATTTCATATTTCATACAAGACTATATGGGTAATTTTAGGGGAAAATTACTTAATCTGATATATATCAAACAATCATATTGTATACCTCAATATATATAGTTTTTTAAAAAATAGGTAATGACCAACTTTTAAAAATTACTTAATATGAACCTAACATTTGAAACATCATTTTATTAGACTTACAAAATCATAATCTTTAAAAAGATCATGTAAGGGTTAGATCAGTCCTTCTCTTGTTTTCCTTTTCCTCCCCACCCTTTTTTTTTTATAATTTTTTTTTTAAAGTTTTCATCTTTAATGAAATGACTTTGGAAATAACATACAATTTTTATAATTTTTTTGGTTTTTGAACTGGGCAGAGTTTAAGAGCTGGCTCTGCTATCCCACAGGCTGAGTTTGAATTCTAGTTTAGCTACTTGGTGTTTGGTGGGTTCTTTTGATGCAACATAATGTACTGAAATACCGTGACTGCTTTTCCTGTATCAGCTTCCCTCACAAAGGGCCCAGTTTGGAATAGCCTGGCATACAGCACCTCAGTTACACATCATCACTGTTGTTGCCTATGTGTGTACGATATTCATGCTTCAAATTTTCAGGAAATTAAAAGGAAACATGAAAGGCTATCTCACATCCCCCATTTGAATTCTATTGGATTATAAGCCTCTTGAGGGCTGAAATGAAGTCTCTGTGTCATCCATCTTTGTATTTCCACCATCACTAGTACCATATGCCTTGGACAAGGGCATTTGTAATCAATGCTTATGGAGTGACTGAGCGTAGATAGAATGTCAAGAGTCCTTCATCCTTGCTGAGGTTGAATTGCTTTAGATGTTCCCAAAGTAAGTGTAAACTCTCCCCCAATACTGGAAACGGCACATTGTGTTACTCTGGTTCTTTTGAAACGCTGAATGTCCAAATGAAAGGCCATTTAAAGTATGATAGTAAATGAGGAACAATTTCCCAGTTTGTCAAATGCTTTTCATTATGTTTTAGTTCATGAGAACTAGAAGTTTGTCTTTGGGCTCTTCTTTTAAATCAGTGCATGCTTTTAAAATATTTGAGAAAAATTATTAAAATAACTTCAGGGTCCTGATATGTTACCTCAGCCTATGTAACTCTCTGTTTAGTGAGTCTTCATTATTGAAATTTTCATTCATAGCATATTCCTGTGTCTATCATAAAGCCACATGAAAGAAGAGTTAGCTACTTCTGTCTTCTGAAGTTATGAGCTTTGGAGAAAGGTTTAAAAATATTTGATGACCATGATTTTATTGAATTTATTCAGAGATAAAGACACTTTTGTATTTTGTAAAAATACAAAAGCACCGCAAGAATTAAGTTATATTAAATGGCGTAAATGCAATAATAAGTTGGCACATAGCTGAACAATAACTCCCTTCAAAGTTGTAAAATTTTTGGTTTCCATGAAGTGTGTGTGTATAAAAATATAATAAAACACCTGAAATGGGCTGAAGTCTCGTTTGTAATGCCTGCAGTTATATATTGATCCAAGCAAGGGGAAATTATTTAGCAAATCCAAAATGACTATTTCATTCTGCTGAAGTAGATAAACAAGGAGCCATTAAAAAATATATGTATGCATATCTGTCCTTATGGGCTATATATACATGTTATACACACTTGATTATTGAATGAATTTCTCATTTTCTTTCAATAGTAATGTCCATTCTCGTAACATAATCCACGTGTAAAATCGCAGAGAATAAACATTAGAGTTTCAAGTAATCCACAAAAGGAACAGGTAATTTAGAGATAGTCAAGAGTTGACATTTATACCTCAGAATTCAAATTGGAGCCATGAAAGGTATTGTTAGTTTTATGCCATAGACCGCTAGCATGAATCAATGAACTGACAATTTTTTATCTTAGGGTTTGGTGACAAGTAAATTAGAAATAGCAGAGCTGTATTCTGCTTAGTTATCTAGCTCCAAATTTAAAGTGCCTAATTAATATAGACAGTGGAGTAGGTGAAAAAAAAAAAGAAAAGAAAATCTCCTGATTTAAAGCATCCTTCAAATTAGTATTGGTTTACCTTATGCATAGTTTCGATTCTTTAAGTCGTCACAGAACATTTCATACAAATAGGGTTCCCCTGACTGGGGACTCAGGTCCCTGGCGTTCATCAATTAAATGCATAGCATTTTCCTAATCCCTGCCTCTAGATCAGATATTCCCTCTCAGTGCCTCTGTTTCAAATGTTAATAAAGTTTTCATTTCCAAAAGGTTCAAAATGACAGAACAAAATTGTCTCTCTTAAAAAGCAGGAAAACGACTTCTGTTTCTGTCTGCAGGTAGTGGAGGACATGTTGGAGGACGAGGAAGAAGAAGAAGACAAAGATGACAAGGTAATCATCTTTCCCAGCACTCGGGTACCTGGGGACGGGGAAATGTAGACATGACACTGTTTTCACAGACAGTTAAAAAAGGAGTTGAAGTGTTTTGAGTCCAGAAAATTGGACAGTGCTGTTTATCATCCTAACAATGCCACTGCATGTTGCAAAGAGGCAGAGAGGGCTATAAATCGTCTTCGCTTTTGTCCAGAGCTGGGTCAAATATTTTTCTGCCAGGAACAAAAAAAAATAATAATAATAATAATTCAGCTTGTCTGGAACTTGATAGCTCTCACGAAGATAACTGCAGTGACAACTGTTTTTGAAGGGCAAAAATTTGTCCTATCTCAAGTATTACAAATCAGGCTATACTTTGGGGGGAAAAAGAAGTGAAAAAATAGCAGCCTGTGTGCGTTAAACATGGATATCGTCATCTGTAATTTTCAAAGAATTGCTCAGCAAATGAACACATGTGTACAAAGGGCTCTGGAGGGCATTTAAGTAATCCCAGTGCTCACTGCCCCTGGTCTAGACTTGGAAACAGCCCCATGAGTTCCTTGGTCTGGAAAGCCTGTGCAGAGAGGCTCGTGTGTCAATTGCTGGTTGCCTTGCGGATGGTGACCACAGTAAATAACAGCTGGTTTCTGGGACAGCTTGAATTGGTTGTCCCCTGGGGAGAGGGGACAAGTAGAGAGAGAAACCGGAATGACCTTGCCCCGCTGCAGCAGTACCTGGAGTCAGGAGGACAGCTTTCTATGTCACGGAAACTGTTGGTGATGGTTTATAGCATCATCTTTGGGCATTTCTGCATCTAAAACCTAAAAAGTCTTAGGGTCAGACTGGGAGGAGGGGTGAGAATGAGCTTTCATTTTGACCACATTGTTGGGCATATAAAGCCTGAGTTTTGGCCTACACTGAATCTGTCTGACTTCTGTTCTAGTAAAGCACTAAAATTTTTTGAAGGAAGGAGAAAAACAGTGTATCTTAATTTATGCCCTTGACCTTTGATTCCAATAGAGATGTACACTTATATCCCAGTGTAAGAATTTGTGTGCTGGAAGCAAGCATTGGAACTGTCAAAAAAAAAAAAAAAATTCACAGTGATTAGTTAACTTCCTGAATGATTTTTTTTCCTAATATTCAATGCTAGAAGGAAAATAGAAAGACACACAAGCACACACTTGTACCTTCTTTCTCCAAGTACATTCTTTCTCCCTTCTACTGCTATTTCAAACATTTTAAAATTGATAATGCTTTTATGTAAAATGTTTCTTCTGAATATCATTTAGTTATTAGCAACATCCTCAAGCATTAACAAAAATCTCCTTTCTGCAAAAACACATATGTGCTTGTTTCTAATGTTGAATAACATGAGCATACACTCCTGGCAATAAATGATATGATTTATTGTTAAGGTCAGTTGTGGAGCTGTAGAGAGCTTGTATTTTAACTCAGCACGCCAGCTCTGAATCATCATTCCTCTGCTGATAAACACTGAGCTGCCATCCATTTATGGCCATTTTTCCCTTGCTTGTTGCTGCTTTATTATTAAAGCCACCATAAAGATCCATTCTAGCAGCAAGTGTCTCCCAAGAAATGTTCATAAATGGAAACCCTTAGTGAAGTCTGGTGCTTCAGTGCCCCTGCTTGAAGTCAACCTATATTTTTTTAGCCCCTTTGTTGATATCCTATACACTAATCTCCCTTTGTGGTCATGTTTTTAATAGATAAAATGTTTGTGGAAAACCAGTAGTGACCTGGTTAACCAGCTTTCCAAAGCATAGATATCAAGTAGAAGGTGCCATGTAGGAGACAACTCAAATCTTGGGGGTGGCATCTATTGTTATGCGGTGTTTGATTGTCTGGAATTGACACCTTGGTTCTGACACATTTTCAAATCTGGTTTACTAAAGTTGACTGAAGTTTACTAAAGTGAGTGCTTAAATAACTCTATGAATTCACCTCTGTTCTTCATAGGATGCCAAAAAACAGTGGTGTTTTCCATATGAAAGGATTGTGAGCTGATTTTCATAAATCCACCCCTTTATTTGAGTGATATATAAGAGGGTTTTGCTTTTATTCACTCATAACACAATTGATAATATAAAAACCATATCTGAACAAAAAGAAAATCTCAAGTGTAATAATTTACAATAGACTTTTAGGGACTTGAATAATAGAGGGAAGAATCTTAGAGTGGAAATCTTATATTCTGGAAATATAAAGTTTTTACTATGATAAACGAAAATATGAGAGGCTACTTCAAGTTTCTATTTACCAGCTTCTGTATCTCGGCTGACTCTCGCAGTGGTAAATGTTGTAAGTCTTGGCTATCAGAGTGTCTGAGCGAAGGGAGAAGGGTTATTTCCTACTTTGAAAAATTCATTGGTTCCTCTATTTAAAGTTTGTGTATAGAGTCATGCGTAATGGAGTTTCATGAGAAAACAAATGTGTTTTTTTGCCATATAAGCAGGTACTGACCTCTAACTCTCATTATTTCTCTGTTTTTTCATATGGTATAATAGTGGGGTCAGGTCAGTGGGTCCTCTTATAGGATAAAAGTAAAAAAGATTAATAAATGTGCCAAAGCCTCACTTTAATTGAACCTGAAGCATATGTTGCAAGTATGTAAAATATGTCCCAGATGTTTCACCAGGACCAGTGTCTTGGCTTTCGTTGATTACCACAAGGCAGCTATTAGTCCTGTAACCTTTGGGCTTGGGGGTAAATGGGGTATTACGTGGCACAGAATGAAAGCACCTGTTTTCCATTCAACAAAGACCCCTGGCAGGCTTCGCCTAAGCCCATCCATATGTTTTCACTTAGCAGATTGTTGGACGATTATGAAAAGTGTCTTTCTTTAGAGCCAGCATTGATATTAGTCACTCACAATGAAAGGACAAGTCGCTGGCTACTTGACAAGGTCCGTGTGAGCAGAAACCGAAGTTGTTCACTTCTTTTGAGCTTGGAGTGTTTTCCCTCATCATAATTAGATAGCTGGCATAGACACAGGTATAAAAGATTGAGGCCAAGATGATAATGGCCTAACAGCTTCGTGATAGCTTTTCTTTAGGGCTGCCTTTAGCACCTGGGAAGACTTTGGGTAAACTTGGTAAAGGCAAAAAGTCATGATTTACTTCGATTCCCAGATCTTGAGATTTTTCCACATTATGGACTTTGAGGTTTTTTGTGTGTGAGCTTTTCCTTTTTATTAAAGCAGCTAATCATTATTCAGATGAGGGTTTGTGATGCTCAGATTTATCCTTTATTCTAGAATCCATTGTCCACATTTGCTTAAATCTAAAATTACATGGCCTCTCTCTCAGTCCAATTCCATGGTTTTCACAAAGGCAGAGAATATGGGTTTACAATGGTGAGTCTCAGTTATGAATCACTGACTTGTTAATATTTCCACTTATATCTGCCTTGTGTGGTAGCACCAGGTTAAGTGGTACCGGGGGTGGAACTTTTCTTGAATTAAAAGCTAGAAAGACACCATATTGCATTCTCAGTTCCCTTTGTGCTAAGGCATTCTTTCAGCCATCAACCACAAAGTCACAGTGTGATTTTCTTACCTGATGCCAAATCCTGCCTTTGTGGTTAATAGAATATCTTAGCACATAAGGCTTAGATAAATTACCTACATGGAACTATCAACAAACTATATAATCGGGCTTTTCGCCATGTTATGCGTAATAATACAGTGGTCAGTTTGCATAATCCTGACATCTAATTAATGCAGACCAGCTTTCTGTTTTGTAGCTTTAAAAGTTTAGGCATGCTTTCCATGGTGTGTCCTCCCCTTGTAATGGGATCCACCTGCAGTGTCAGGAAGCAGAAGATAGACTGCAGGTTTTCTTCAGGAAAAGCACAGATCCAAATGCAATGGCATTCTAGTAATGTTTATCGATAAAAGATAGTTAAATGTTCAGACGTGTGTGCTTACACTGCTTCTCTTTTTTTCTTCAGCCATGATGTCAAGGTTACTGTGTTTCAAGATAACTAGATGTATGAAGGAAACATATCCGAGTTACTTCAAAACACAGATTGTTTGCTTTAATTCTCAAAATCTGTGTTTTCTGGCTTGATTCTCCAGCCCTACATGTACATAACATACCCAAGATGAGTACATCTATGCATCTCAAATCAACCGTGAGGGGGAAGGGAAGAGATAACTCTGATAAGTGATATGAGACAAGATTGTAATCAGGCAAAACGGCATTTTCTAGTTATAGTCAGTGAAATAACTTCATGGTGGGAAAACAGATCAAAGCTTTGGAGAAAGGCAGGAAAACAGAAGACAAAAAAAAAATCCTATTTTATGATTAACTGAAATACATAAGTTAAATCTTATTTTATGTTTAACTGAAATTGTGTTAGCTTATTGATATTATTAGTATTTTATGTGTATGTATTGTTAATTTTATTTTTTATTTTTTAAATTTATTAGTAGTATGTTATTAGTGGTATTATTAGTATTGTTTGTATTATTCCTTCATAACAAATTATCACAAACTTACAGGCTTTTTAAACATTTTAAAATATATATTTACTAAGGCTAGCAATAGTCCATTGTGAAATATTAAAATAAGATTTCTGGGTTCTTTAATATTTTAATTTTATTGGAATATCAGTTCATTTCATTCGCTCAGTCATGTCTTTGTGACCCCATGAACCGCAGCATGCCAAGCCTCCCTGTCCATCACCAACTCCTGGAGTCCACCCAAACCCATGTCTATCAAGTCAATGATGCCATCCAACCATCTCATCCTCTGTCGTCCCCTTCTCCTCCTGCCCTCAATCTTTCCTAGCATCAGAGTCTTTTCAAATAAGTCAGCACTTCGCATCAGGGGGCCAAAGTATTGGAGCTTCAGCCTCAACAGTAGTCCTTCCAATGAAAACCCAGGACTGATCTCCTTCAGAATGGACTGGTTGGATCTCCTTACAGTCCAAGGGACTCTCAAGAGTCTTCTCCAACACCACAGTTCAAAAGCATCAATTCTTTGGCGCTCAACTTTCTTTATAGACAAACTCTCACATCCATACATGACCACTGGAAAAATCATAGCCTTGACTAGACGAACCTTTGTTGGCAAAGTAATGTCTCTGCTTTTGAATATGCTGTCTAGGTTGGTCATAACTTTTCTTCCAAGGAGTAAGCGTCTTTTAATTTCATTGCTGCAGTCACCATCTACAGTGATTTTGGAGTCCCCCAAAATAAAGTCAGCCACCGTTTTCATTGTTTCCCCATCTATCTGCCATGAAGTGATGGGACCAGATGCCATGATCTTAGCTTTCTGAATGTTGAGCTTTAAGCCAACTTTTTCACTCTCCTCTTTCACTTTCATCAAGATGCTCTTTAGTTCTTCTTCACTTTCTGCCATAAGGATGGTGTCATCTGCATATCTGAGGTTACTGATATTTCTCCTGCTGCTGCTGCTGCTAAGTCGCTTCAGTCGTGTCCGACTCTGTGCGACCCCATAGACGGAAGCTCACCAGGCTCCCCTGTCCCTGGGATTCTCCAGGCAAGAACACCGGAGTGGGTTGCCATTTCCTTCTCCAATGCATGAAAGTGAAAAGTCAAAGTGAAGTCGCTCAGTCATGTCCGACTCTTAGCGACCCCATGGACTGGAACCTACCAGGCTCCTCCGTCCATGGGATTTTCCAGGCAAAAGTACTGGGGTGGGGTGCCATGGCCTTCCCCGGATATTTCTCCTGGCAATCCTAATTCCAGCCAGTGCTTCTTCCAGCCCAGCATTTCTCATGACGTACTCTGCATATAAGTTAAATAAGCAGGGTGACAATATACAGCCTTGTATTGGAGTATATAGTTAATTTATGTTAGTTTCAGGTGTAGAGCAGAATGGTTCAGTTATACATAAACATATATTCATTCCTTTTGAGATTCTTTTCTCATATAGGTTATCAGAGAATATTGAGTAGAGTTCCCTGAGCTTATATAAGTAGGTCCTTGTGAATTAGTTCAGTTCAGTTGCTCAGTTGTGTCCAATTCTTGCGACCCCACGGACTACAGCACACCAGGCCTCCATGTCCATCACCAACTCCCAGAACTTGTTCAAACCCATGTCCATTGAGTCGCTGATGCCATCCAACCATCTCACCCTCTGTTGTCCCCTTCTCCTCCTGCCCTCAATCCCTCCCAGCATCAGAGTCTTCTCCAATGAGTCAACTCTTCGCATGAGGTGGCCAAAGTACTGGAGTTTCAGCTTTAGCATCATTCCTTCCAAAGAAATCCCAGGGCTGATCTCCTTCAGAATGGACTGGTTGGATCTTCTTGCAGTCCAAGGGACTCTCAAGAGTCTTCTCCAACACCACAGTTCAAAAGCATCAATTATTCAGTGCTCAGCTTTCTTTATGGTCCAACTCATCACATCACATATGTATGAGGTAGATAACATGTGAGTTATCTACTTTATGCATAGAGTGTGTGTGTGTGTGTGTGTGTGTGTGTGTGTGTGTGTGTGTGTGTGTGTGTTCATCCCAAGCTCCTGATTTATCCCTGTCCTTCTTGTTTCCCCTTTGGCAAGTTTGTTTTTGGTATCTGTAAGTCTGCTTCTGTTTTATAAATATGTTCATTTGTATCTTTTTAAATTAGATTCCACATATGAGTGCTTTCGTATGATACTTGTCTTTGATTTACTTCACTTTGTATAATAATCTCTAGGTCCATCCATATTGCTGCAAATGGCATTCTCCACTCCTCTGTCAATGGAAGTTTAGGCTGCTTCCATGTCTTGGCTGTTGTAAATAGTACTGCAATGAACATCCTTTCAGATTATGGTTTTCTCTGGATGTATACCCAGGAGTAAGACTGCCGGATCATATAATAGTTCTCAGTTTTTTAAAGAAACTTCCATACCATTGTCCATAGCAGTTGTGCCAATTTACATTCCCCCCAACAGTGCAGTAGGGTTCCCTTTACTCCACACACTCTCCAGCATTTACTCTTTTTAGACTTTTTGATGATGGCCGTTCTAACCAGGGTGAAGTAATAAATACTTCACTGTAGTTTTGATTTGCATTTCTCTGGTACTTAGTGATGCTGAGTATCTTTTCACGTGCTTTTTGGCCATCTGTGTGTCTTCTTTGGAGCAATGTCTATTTGGATCTTCTGCCTGTTTGTCTTATTGAACTGTTTGGTTTTTTGACCTAGAGCTCCATGAACTGTTTCTATATTCTGGAGATTAATCCGTTGTCAGTTGCTTCATTTGCAAATACTTTCTCCCATTTTGTGTGTTGTCTTTTCATTTTGTTAATGGTTTCCTTTGCTCTGCAGAAGCTTTTAGGTTTAATTAGGTCTTACTTGTTTATTTTTATTTTCATTATTCTAGGAGGTGGCTCAAAAATGATATTGTTGCAATTTATGTCAAACAGTTTTCTGCCTGTGTTTTCTTCTAATAGTTTTATAGTGTCGGGCCTTACATTTAGGTCTTCGATCTGTTTCGAGTTTAGTTTTATGTATGGTGTTAGAGAATATTCACGTTTCATTCCTTTGCAGTAGCTGTCCAGTTTTCCCAGCACTTATTGAAGAGATTCTTTTCTCTAATGTATGTTCTTGCCTGTAGGTTAATTGACCATAGGTGTGTGAGTTTATTTCTGGCTACAACCATAAACATTTATTAGCTCTCAGTTCAGTAGATCAGAAGTCCAGGTATGGCTCAACTGGGTTCTCTGCCCAGTCTCACAAAGTTTCAGTCAAGCTGAATTCTTGTTTAGAGGCTCTGCAGAAAAATCCACTTTCAAGCTCATTTAATTTGTCGGCAGATTTCAGTTCTTTGTAGTGAGGGGACTGCAGCCTTGTTTTCTTGCTGGCTCTCTGCTGCTAGTGTCTGCTTGCCACGGCCCCACCCATCTTGATATCCATCAGTGGAGAATCTCCCTGTGTCGAGTCTCTTTCATACTTCAAATATGTTTCTTCAAGAGCACCATTGCTTTAAGAGGTCACCTGATAAGGCCAGACCCACCAAAGATACCCTCCCTTTTAAACGTCAACTGTAACATAACCTAATCATGACAATGACTATCCCATCATATTCCCAAATCCCCCTCACAAACAAAGGCAGAGGATTATATAGGACATATACATCAGGAGGTAGGAATCTTGACAGTCATCTTAGAATTCTGCCTGATACAGCCATCGAGTCCCACCCATGCTCCAGAACAAAAATGGAGCAGTTTCTGCATTCCTTGCTTTGCTACAACCTGATATAACTATCTTGCAGTAAACAAATTAGGAAATCCTGCCTGCCTGGACATAGCCTTTCAAAGATGATAGCAAACAGCTTAGACCAGAGGTATAAGCTGAGATATATTTCACAGTCATAATACAATATGTTCAGGTTCGATCCCTGGGTCAGGAAGATCTCCTGAAGGAGGAAATGGCAACCCACTCCAGTATTCTTGCCTGGAGAATTCCATGGACAGAGGAACCTGACGGGCTACAGTCCATGGGGTCGCAAAGAGTCGAGCACGACTGCACACATGCACGTGTGCACATGTGCACACACACACACACACACACACACACACACACAATATGCTCCCGTTCCTTATTATCTGATTCACCTCTGCTATGAGGGATGGTTAAGAATGCAGAGAGCCCAATGCGCTCTTTACCCTTGTTGCTTCCTCCTGGGAGAAGAGCAAATAAGAATAAAATCAACAATAAGTGAGAAAGGGCCCATTCCTCCTATTGGTGCCTGGACCCACTGAGCAGATAGACCTGTGACCTTGAGTCAGTAGGAACAGGCTCTCCTTCCATCTAGAATCATAGCAAGATGGAAGCTGGAGGATACCCAGGACAGGTGAAAGAAGGCTGCCTTGCTGCCCTGGAGCCGTCCGTCTCCTGGAAGGTGGGAGGCTTTCTGCCTGTGCACGTGTGGTTCACTGACACTCCCACCCCGTGGGCCTTCTCAGGGGCTGCCTCTTTGCACAGCCCTTGGGTCAGAGTCCGTCCAGCACATCCGGCTGGCCCCTGGAGCCAGGCTCCATGCCAAGGTGACCCTGGCCAGGGCATCAGGGGAAGTGTTCATGATGCCCGAGCTTTGTTTGATAGAGGGCATGGACCAGAGTCCTTAGCAGGAGTCTGGGATGAGGGCCCACTAGCACCAGGGGCACCCAGGCATTTCTCATCCCAGGACTCCCTTGCGGGCCGCCGGAACCTGTGCAGTTTCATGAGAGCTCCCTTCCTTTGAGCCCCTGACACTCAGCACATCCCAGTGCATCCTCTCCCTGCCTCTCCTAGTTTTAAAGAGGAAAATATGCTTCTAATACAAAGTTAAGTGAATCGCCAAAGGTGATGTAGACAGTCAGTGATAGAGCCAGGGCTAAACACTCAGGTTTCCAATATTGCATCTTTACCCTTCCTTAATGTTTTCCAGGGGAAAAAAAATCAGAGTATAGACGCAAATGATCTCAGGGATGGTCTTTAGTAGCACAATCAGGAAACATACCATTGAAGCTAGCAAGGGGCTATTTACACGTCTGTTTCCTTTACTTCTCACTATTCTCTTTACTCTTTCCCATCATACCAGCTGAGGGGCTGTGTGGTAGGCAGAATAATAGCCCCCCAAGAGGTCCCTGCTGATCCCTAGAACCTGAGAGTATGTTACACTACATTGTAAAGAGGCATTAAGTGGCAGATGGAATGAAGATTGCTAATCAGCTCACTTTGCAATAGGGAGCTAATCCTGGATTATCTGAGTGGGCCCAACACAACAAGTGTCCTGAAAAGTGGAAGAGACCCTCAGAGTGGGTAGCAGCTGGCAGCCACTTGTGCAACTACGGCCAAAACCAATGCTCAGAACCTTCCCAGCAAGAAGGAAGAGCTGCTGAATCATCCGGACCACCTGAAGCAGGAGCTCTCCCAGCTGTGCAGTGCCAAAGTGACAGGCGACATGTGGTCTGAGCTCTCCAAGATCTGCACTGTCCATGAGTTCATTGCCCTTATTCTCACATCATTAACCAGACTCAGGAAGTTCCATAAGCCCCAGGATCTGCTGCCCAAGAAAGTACATGCCCTAAACCCCAGGCTCAACAAGCACAGGGAGTTCTGAAGACCATGGAGAAGCAGCTGAAGCAGCAGCCACAGAAGACACACCACCGTGGAAACACACAATCAAGGCCGGAGCACTGGCTTGAATAAAGCATACACCGAGTGGGAGTGCGGTGGGGTGGGGCGGGGCAGGGAGGTAAGCAGCTGTACTGGCTTTGAAGGTGGCGGAAGGGGCCATAACCCAAGGAATGTGGGCAGCGTTTAGAAACTAGAAAGGCCGCCAGACACTCTAGAAAGAAATGTGGCCTTGCCCACATCCTGATTTTAGCCCCGTGAGACCCATTTTCAACTTCTGAACTGCAGAAGTGTAAGATAATAAGCTTACATTGTTTAAGCCACTAGGTGTAAGGTAATTTGTTACAGCAGCAATAGGAACTAACACTTCAAACTTCATTTTCTATACTTCTCAAAAAAAAAAAAGAAAAATACTGCATTTCAAAGCCCAAAATCTGAGCTCCTAATTTTTCCTTATTATCTTAGTCCTACTGTGCTATATAAATATGGCTGTATGATTTTTCATTTAATGTGGAAACTAAAAGCAGAATCTAACAAAACAAATATTTTTATTCAAATTGCCTTAGTTTTTGTTTCAGAAAGCTTGTCTAAATCGAGAGTGAGTTAGAACCCATCTCTAGTGCAGTGGGTTTCTTTCCTATTTAGGAAAGTAGTATTATTATTATTCATTGGTGAGTGGAGCACCAAAGCATGGTTAACTTCATTTTTCAACAGAGGAAATCCACTTCCTCACAACATTCATTCTATTTCTTAAAATATTGCATTCCACAAAGCACCGGGACGCAGGGTACTAGCCTTATTTCGGTCACAGACCCTTTCAGAATCTGAAGACAGCTGTGGATTTTCTCCCCAGAGGAAAACACATAAACACATATATAAATAACTTTTTGTGCCTTTTTTTTTTTTTTTTTGCAACGGAAATTGAATTATTTTCCAGAGACTATAAAGTATCTTTCTAAAGTCTTATCTCTGTTGCTCTCACCACATTTCTCTTGACATTAATGCCTATTTTCCTCAAACACCTGAGATATATGCAAATTTTTCAAGTAAAAATAAAGTTTAATTCAGCTCAAAAGTAAGATTCTACGAGAATGCTGATGTTTGGCTTTGATATTGAAATTATGGAGTGCTTTTTTTGACACAGCAATAGGCTTGTTATTTTTGACATCTGTTTGACTATGACTTTTCGGTTTCATGGCAATAAGTGCTTGAAATACTTGGCAGAAGAAAACAGTAACAATTAAAATGGGAGCTGCTGTGGCTTTATTAGATGAGGGTTAGACATAGTGAGATTCCTAGAGTTCTCCAAAATTCCTGTTGAGTTCATGCTTTGAAAAGTCTGTATCATTAATGCTTTGTCATTTTTTAAAAGGATCAAATATTCACGGTTGCATGTTAAGCTCATCTGAGGCAGGATTAGCTTTGAAGGGTTATCTAAGGACTCCAGCCGCCTATCGGTTTCTACCTGTAAACAAATTGGAAAGCTTTGTTACTCATTCCAGCTTGCGGAAGCCCTTCTGCAGCCTTGAACTCCTTAGGTAGCTGTCTGTCTTCCACATTGCAGTGTTAAAGAATCCACCTGCCAACGCAGGAGACGCAAGAGACACAGGTTTGATCCCTGGGTTGGGAAGATCCTCTGGAGAAGGAAATGGGAACCCACTCAAGTATCCTTGCCTAGGAAATCCCATGGACAGAGGAGCCTGGGAGGGCTACAGTCCATGAGGTTGCCGAGTCAGACTCAACTGAGCAACCTAGCAAGTAGACACACACATATTGCCTCCCATGTGCCCTTTCCAGAGTGGCAGGTGAGCTGAAAAAAATTTAAATGAAAAGATTGACCTAGGTAACTTGGCAAGAATATCCATCAAGTACGACAGAGGATGAGATAGTTAGATGGCATCACTGACTCAATGGACATTTGGAGCTTGTCCATTGGACTCAGTGGAGTTTGAGTAAACTCTGGGAGTTGATGATGGACAGGGAAGTCTGGCGTGCTGCAGTCCATGGGGTCACAAAGAGTCGGACATGACTGAGCGACTGAACTGAACTGAAAGTGAACTATGACTGGACTCTTTCCTGTTGCATTATTCTAATAGTTGGATTTCCTTGGCCTCAAAAAAAATGTGGAACTTGCATTTGAAGGTCAACCAAACATTTGAAGACAGGTCCTCTGGAAAGCTAGTTAACTTCTGTTTTGCAGCTCTGAACTGACTCTTCTACTCTCATTTCTTGACAAAACTTCTTAAAATAGCAGTGTGTCAGCCCTGGCTCTCAGGAGGTTGATAACGTTCGTAGAAATAGACACAGTTTTTTCATGATTGCTGGCAGAGTCGTTGACATGGGCTGACACCACTGCATGTTGAGATGAGGAGCGTGTTTCTTCACCAAAGCAGCAGAACCAGATGTGTTGCCAAGCGTCACAGATGCTCCATCTGAGCGCAGGGTGCCAAGATCTTTATTCCGCCTGAAAGTTTGTTTGGCAAAGAAATCCTTCACCATATTAAAGACATTGACTCTGCAGGTTCTGTAAGGAGTTCACAATGTAGGAATTCTTCCTTGATTGTGATAACTTGCCAACAGAAGTTGGTTATGGAAATAGAAGTATATATTTTCATTAAGTTATTAATATATGCAAAAAGGGAGATATTAAAGAGAGGTCAGAAATTCTGCTGTGGCAACAGCATTTGATGAGAACACAACCTCAAGAAACATGTTGCTTAACCAAAATATTTCAGTGGCCAGGGAGTGGGTTATTTTTCTTGGTCATATGATGAACTTAAAAAAATGTTTGAACGCAAGTCTTTTTGTCTTAGGGAATATCCAAAGCCAGGTAAAGTTCCAGTTTGTAAAAATCAAGATATTTTTATATAAAGAAAAATATCCACAACGTCAAATAGATTTTTAGAGTAGGCAGCTTTAGGTACTCCTTCCGTTTTGTTGGTTCAGTACTTCCGTGGGCCGGAATCTTGTCACACAAGAAATACTGCCCCTTTTGTGTTACCCTGCACTCCATAATTAATATAAAATTAATAGATATAAGGACTTCCCTGGTGGCTCAGACGGTAAAGAGTCTGTCTACAATGTGGGAGACCCGGGTTCGATCCCTGGGTCAGGAAGATCCCCTGGAGAAGGAAATGGCAATCTACTCCAGTACTATTGCCTGGAAAATTCCATGGACAGAGGAGCCTGGTAGGCTACAGTCCATGGGGTCTCAAAGAGTCAAACACGACTGAGCGACTTCACTTTAACAGATATAGAAGTTACATGGTACTATTTTTCTTTGCAATTTTCCAGCTGTAGCCAAACTCAAAGTAAACAAAGGTATATGCCTATGGCTACGATCACGCTAGCAGGGTGAGTCTTCTTCGATTCCTGTCAATAGGAAACTGTTCTAGAGGGCTTAACGTGGTAGGGACGACGCCAGCTGTCTCTCTACCTCCTATAGCATTGATGGCAAAATGCCCTCTGTTCTGCACTTTCCTGCTGACTGATCTGAGGCTGAGCCATGGACCTCTCTTTGGCTGACCCATCAAGAAGGCTCAAGAGCTGTCCTTTGGCTCTGCCCTCTCTCTTTTCTTCTGAAATGCAACTGCAACTTTCCATGCAGAAGGGCTTCCTTCAGCCTGAAATGGAGTAAAGATGACATGGTGTGTGTATATTAGTTGCTCAGTCTTGTCTGACTCTCTGAGACCCCATGGACTGTAGCCCACCGGGCTCCTCTGTCCATGGGATTCCCCAGGCAAGAATACTAGATTGGGTTGCCATGCCCTCCTCCAAAGGATCTTCCTGACCCAGGGATCAAACCTGGGTCTCTGGCCTTACAGGCAGATTCTTTACCATCTGAGCCATCTGGGAAGCCCCTTCAGCCTGAATTCTGGAGTAAAGATGACATGGAGCCAGCCCGTATGGTCATGAATTTTGAGCAAAAAATAAACCTTTGTTTTTATAGGTATCTGATTTTGAGGTCTTTTTTTCACTGCAAACAAATGATTTAGTCTAGGCTGATAGGTACAGCATTCCATGCCATATCTGCTATGTGAATCAGTGTCTTCATCTTATCTAAAAAGCAAAGTCTCAGAAAGGAAGTATTAAAATGTTATTTACTTCCCAAATCCAGAAACCTAGCCCCACCCTTTGAAGCCCAATCTCAGATATAGGATGAACTAATTTGCTCTTGTGTCTCTCATATTGAAAACTGCTACTTTTTTATTTATCATAAACATATATTGAAGGACAAGTCCCTAGGTAGACCAAGATAAATATGACACAGCTCAGGCCTTTCAGGAGTCATTGTCTGATGGGACCCTTGGTGATATAAGCTAATAGTTGTAATACAGTGAGAAAAATGTCGTAGCAAAGTTGTGAAAAGAATCTGGGTGGGCAAAACAGGAGGATGATCATATTCATAGGATTATCAACAAATATTGCACAGAAGAAACGGCATTTGGTTTGGGTCTTGAAGGATATACGAGGAGGTGTGGTGTGTGAAGTCAAGTAGTGTATGAAGACATAGGAGCCAGGGTGGAGGAAAGTGACACTGGTCAGGGAAATTTAGGGTTGCGAAGGCTTGTGTTGTTCAGTTTTGAATTGTGTCCGACTCTATGCAACACCCTGGACTGCAGCACTCCAGACTTCCCTGTCCTTCCCTGCCTACCAGAGTTTGCTCAAACTCATGTCCATTGAGTCAGTGATGCCGTCCAACCATCTCATCCCCTGTTGCCCCCTCTCCTCCTGCCCTCAATCTTTCCCAGTATCAAGATTGTTTCCAATGTGTCAGCTCTTTGCATCAGGTGACCAAAGTATGGGAGCTTCAGCATCAGTCCTTCCAATGAATTTTCAGGGTTAATTTCCTTTAGGGTTCACTGGGTTGATCTCTTTGCAGTCCAAGGAACTCTCAAGAGTCTTCTCTAACACCACAGTTCAAAAGCATCAGTTCTTTGGTGCTCAGCCCTCTTTATGGTCCAACTCTCACATCCGTACATGACTACTGGAAAAACCAGAGCTTTGACTATACGGACTTTTGTTGGCCAAGTGATGTCTCTGCTTTTTTATATGCTGTCTAGATTTGTCATGGATTTCCTTCCAAGGAGCAAAAGTCTTTTAATTTCATGACTGCAGTCACCATCCACAGTGATTTTGGAACCCAAGAAAATAAAATCTGTCACTTGTTCCACTTTTTCCCTTTCTACTTGCCATGAAGTGATGAGACTGGATGCCATGATCTTAGTTTTATGAATGTTGTTTTATGCCAACTTTTTCACTCTCTGTTTTTTGCCATCATCTAAGGAATTTGAAGTCTATTCTCCAAGCAATGAAGAATCAAAGGCAGTTCTAAAATAAGACACTGTTATCTTGAAATTTGTGCTTTATGAAGGAAACTTTGGCAAGAGGGCAGAGGATGGCATAAGGAGGAGATGAGCCTTGAAGGGAGGTGGCCTGGAAGGTTCCACAGTAGCCCCAGCAGTAAAATAATGTCAATCCTGTACCTACATGGTAATAGTGACAATAGAAAGAAATTTGAGAGATATATTTAGCTATCTCTGTAATATGATTATTGAAAAAATTTATGTGGCTAGAGTAAGACCTGATGCGAAGAGCCAGCTCTTTGGAAAAGACCCTGAGGTTGGGAAAGATTGAGGCCAAGAGGAGAGGAGAAGGGGGCGACCAAGGATGAGATGGTTGGATGGTATCACCGACTCAACGGACCTGAGTTTTAGCAAACTCCGGGAGACAGTGAAGGACAGGGAAGCCTGGTGTGCTGCAGTCCGTGGGTCGCAAGGAGTCGGACACAGCTTAGTGATGGAACAACAACAGAAGGGAATGTTGGGGGCTTTAGATAACTGGGAGCTGCCTACCTGCGGCATCCTGACATCTGTGGAACACTTCAGCATTTCAGACTACTTCCCCTTCCTTCTGTTAGTTAATTTCTCTATGACTGTGTATTGGCTGAGCAAGTGCCATTATCGTGATGAGGAAACAGCTAAGATTAGCAACCAGATAATGTGCCTAAATTAGAAAAGTAGTTGAGCCTAAAAACCAGTTTACTTGTCTAATAGAGAGGAAGCTAAGACTAGGAATTAGGTAGCTTGCTGGATGATGAGGAAACGGAGATGAGGAAACAAATTCTCTCATTTGTTTTCCTTCCCGGTCATATTGTGTCTCAGCCTGCGGACCCACCTAGAGACGACAACCAGGCCACTTGGAATGCGATTCTGCACGGCCAGAGCCTGTTTGCCCCAGTTTACACAGGGAAAGTGTCCTGTGGGCCGGTCCAGCCCTCTTCGGCATGCAGGGTCTTGAGAAAGCAGACTGAGCTTTGGAAAAATGAAGGCAACAGTGTCTTTTACTCATTCGGTATCCTTCCAATCGGGAAGTCCAGATCCAGTGTGGAAGCAAAGAACATGAATGTGAAGGGAAACCAAAGATTTTTAATGCCTCAAAAGTTGGTTCAGAGCAAAAATGTTTATTCTTGCCTTGCTCTAAGAGTCACTAAGAGCGTATGATGCTGGAAGAATATGGGTCAATTGAGAAGCAGCTACTGTCGTCAGTATTTTTCGATGAAAACCAAAACCTCTGAGACATAAAGTAACTCACTAAAGGTCACAAAAGAAGTGAAACAACCAAACTTCAAACTCTAGTCTGTTGCCTCAAAGCCCCCCATTTTCTGCATAACAGCCTTACCTCACACCCTCCCCCTCAAAAAAACCTTAGCGCCCTAAGGTAATAATTTTCCATGTCTTCACCATGTAGTGGACTGACTGGGCTCAGCTGGGCTGTTCTTGCTGAATTTCTCATGTGGTTCCAGCCACATGTCTGTGGTCATCTTCAGGGTGGCTCAGTCAGGTGACTAGAGGTTGTTGCAGGTTTCTCCTAACGTGGCAGCTTGGTTCTGAGAGAGAAAATTCAAAATTGATTGTTTCAAGAGATCCAGGTGTTGGAAGTACAAGAATGTCACTTCTGTCGTACGCATCAGGCTAGTCTGTAAAGTCAGCCCAGATTCAAGGAGAAGGTGAATTTGATTCTACCTCTTCAACAGGAGTGTCAAGGTCATATTGCACAAGAACCTAAGGGATAAGATGTGTTGTGTGGCCTTTATCTTTCAAAAATAAATCAGCCACAATTTTCAAGAGCACAAGCTTCAAATAGATGTCCTGTTGCCTTCAGGAATATGAAGCCTGTTACCAGGAAACTGTCTAAGGCTTATCCACAGTTAGTGCTGAATTAAGTTATCTCAAAAATTAAACTAGCAAAAAAAAAAATTAAAATTAAACTAGCACTTTCAATTTGCCAGGTATATCTAAATTTTATCATGCTATTAATATTTCTTTTTATTTCACTTTTTGTGTTCGATTTATGAAATGAAAAGCAACAAAGAACTGACTAAATTGTCATTCGTGACTTCTCCACTGAAATCTCAAAGGGCTCCCTAAATATCTCTTCTTTTGCTTTGTCCAGAGATAAGAATGCAATCCAAAAATTTCATCTTCTACCTAAGCTCTCCTTTGAAACTAATTGGGGGACG
Organism: Tragelaphus eurycerus; assembly: GCA_935064755.1. Taxonomy (NCBI): domain Eukaryota; kingdom Metazoa; phylum Chordata; class Mammalia; order Artiodactyla; family Bovidae; genus Tragelaphus; species Tragelaphus eurycerus. Next base: position 440,029 of record CAKXYN010000014.1, read on the forward strand.
GGGGGCGGGTTGCTGAGTAGGAAGGAAGTTGTAAAGAATCCTTTTAAAATTCCTATTTAAGTTGTAATGGACATTCATTGTCCTCTACCAAAGGAAGACAGAACGCCAGTCCTGTGTTCTGGTAGTCAGGCTTTACTTCCTCTGACTGGCTGCCAAAAAGAAAAAGTCAAGTGAGGAAAAGAGGTTGCACAACATTTCCTTCTTAAAACATAAGGGTTTCTACTTTTTAGAAAATGTAATTTGAAATTGCCAACAGATCACATCTGGTATTTTACTAATTTGTTCAAGGTCATTTCTCATAGGATTTCAAAGATCACTTATATCTCTAAAACTTGTGTTGTAAGAATTCTGAGTAACTCGGTCAGAACTCTTTTCCAAGATCCTTGGAGCTAATATTTCTCTGTTGTAGTGAGGTAGGCTCACATAAAATAGATATTCAGCACGTTATACACATGCATGCTATTTCTCAGTTCTGGTATCTTAGCTGAGTCTTCTGATCAGCAATGATTTAGAAATGGGAACAGCATCTGTATTCTCTGTGATTCCACACTTGAATACTTTGTAGACATACAAGGCAATAAGATAAACGAATATACAGCTGTTGCAGTCTGATAATGTAAGATTTTATTGATTATCCAACAAGAGTAACTACCCTGGGTATTAGATTTGCTCGTCACAACCTTCAGTGCCTGGGGTAGTTGAACAAGTTCTTTTCTTCCACTGAGTTGACCTCAAAGTCACATAGTTTCTAAATCAAGGTCCTCAGATTTCATACTTTGGCAATTTCTTTCCTTTCTAATGGGGTATATTAGAGAAAATGTGTCACCTTTTGCACCATGTAATACCAAATCAGATCAGAATTCATGCACAATTATGTCAGTGGAAATCTAATAGTACAGGCTGGCTTATCTCTAGATAACACATGGAAAAATAAACTTCCACAACTGACAGATTTACTTGATTTTTTTTTTTCAGATAATTTATTTGTAAGTAATCGAGCTAAAGACTGTAACTAGATTATTTTTCATACTATTAAAAAAAAAAAAAAAAAAGACCCTCTATGGTAAAATGGTTCCTAAGTATTCAAGCTCTGTCAATCTGCCTTCTTCTCCCCTCTTTCTCTTTGAAAAAGTTCCTGTATAATGAGTGCAAGGAAAGAATCAAAAAAAAAAAAGACATTTTGCATAAGCTATATTTATTAAGAGAACTAACAACTTTAGGCAAACAAAATTTACATAAAACACTTATGTGAAAATTACATTCGTTGCTGGTTAATGGCATTTAAGTAACACAGGTTATGTGGTAGTCTACCTGGGAATGAGATCAGGCTGCCTAAAAAGCATTCATCTGTATTTCTCTTTTATAATCAGGAAAAGTCAAAGCCCATTACTAATCTGAAGTCTTCTTGAAACCAATTAAAATAATTTAAGATAAGTTGTACTGCAAATGTGCTTTTTAAGTGTTTTAGACTTAGGATGTCTTAGGGATGTTGTAACCCCTTTTAACGTTACTATTTATATATAACTACCATGTGTATAGTATTACACCTTTAATGCACTGTATTAGCTGTCACTTGAAATTAAGTGCAGGCGTGTTCTTTTTCGGCCTTCAGTTTCTCCTACATTAAACGTTTAAATAATGATACCAGTAGTAAAAGGGGAGGTAGCATTCCCAGCGGAAACTCGCTTCTGCATCTGGTTGGGTTGTGTTCGGGTTTCTATGTGAAAGATATCGTAATATCAGAATCTCTTAGTGTTTACACACCTGGTATCCAGAACCCTACCTGATGTCTTTTCTCGGGGAATTAATGGAATCAAAGCTTAGGGTAGGCATGTTTGATAGATATGCCTTGTCTGGAGAGATCTGGTGATAATTCCATCAAAATTTGTCCCTAGCTGGTCATATATCTATGCATTTTTATATCTTTGTAGTTTTCTTCACCAGCTCTGCTTGCATCAGTGCCTTCATTAGAAGGTCAGGTTTTGAGGATTTAGTAATTCACCTTGAAATGTACTATAAGTTGAATGTATCAGGCATGAGTTTTCTCCACTCAGCATGAATTTCATAGCATTAAAAAAGGCAAACCCAGGGCTAAAATATTTTCTTGATATCTGTTTCTCATTTAGATGGGGAAAAGTAAATAGATGCTTATTGATTTCAGCTGTTTTTTTCTGTTTCTGTAAGTCATGTTTGCTTTTTGCGGTATAAAGACATTATACAGACCTTTCTCCATGAAGATAAAATTGTGCATTTTCCAAACATACAAAACAATTAGTTTTAATAAAAGAAGCTATCCAGATGGGAGCCACTGGGAGAGGTTATAGTTTATATTAAAACAACTGATACAAAAATCAAAATTCCTTATATTTACTCATAAATAATCCCCTTCCCACAGCCTCATGCACAGTGATCCAACTTTCTGTGCAAGTCTTCTCCCCATAACAACAGGAAAAAGAGGAAGATGTTAGAAAGAGATAAGTTTCTATCTTACAAGTTTTGACTAACTTTGTCACCCATGAGTCTATTCATATCTATTTGCACACTCACAGCATAGAAATGAAGGTGAAATTTTTCTGATAAAGAAAAAGTGATCCAGATGTATTTTTCACAGTTAATATGAATGATTCATTCAGTTCATTCATTCACATATTCATGTATGAGTGCACTTCATTATTTGCATATCTTTGACAAAGGTTGACTCTGTGCGTCCCATATTTGCACATTTTGAGAAAAAAATCCACTCCTTCGTTCACCTTTCGTCTCAGGCCTCCATTTACTCCCCTCTTTCATTCAGTCTTCTTTCTTTCCTTTGTGGCTTCCATCTGTAACACTTGACTAAACCAGTTCCCTGAAGACATCGATAACCTGGGCTTCCACTTTTTGAGTGCATTTATCCCAGTGCCCTTTCAACCACCATTTAGTATCCCCCTTCTATTTCCCCATGTACGTGTGGTTTTTTGTTCACTCAAACTCTTCGATTTTTGTCTTTTGTCTCCAGTTTGGGATACTCCTAAACTTGTTCTTCCTTAGAGAACTGATCTATGCCCACAATGTTAACTATCACCCCTGGGAAGATAGGAGAAGGAAATGGCAACCCACTCCCATATTCGTGCCTGGAAAATCCCGTGGACAGAGGAGCCTCACAGGGTGCAGGCCAGGGGTCACAAGGAGTCAGACACGACTTAGTGACTAACAAGAGGGAAGATAATGACAAAATTTTTACTTCCATTCATTTACTCATTTGTCCATGTGATAAGTATTATGTTCTTGGAATGTTCAAAGCACCATGCGAGGTGTTCTGATGGATACAAAGAGAAATGAGACCTAATTCCCTCAAGGAGCTAAAAATCTCTGGTTTTGTCTTTTGTCCCAAGTCTGCTGCCTCTTTCTAAGACATTGAAAGTTGTTCCATTTTAACTCCAAACTCGGTGTATTTCAATCTGAACTTGTGTTCTTCCTCTAAAAATAGCTTCCTTTTGTAGTCCATGGATTTCTACCCGTAGCATAATTATTTTGCCCGTGAAGACCCCAAAACTCAAGTTATCTTTGGTAGTTCTCTGTGTCTAATCTGTAATAAAAGTTCTGTAGATTCTGTGGTTGTAGTACTCTTGATTTTGTACCTTCTGCTTAGATTCTCTTGACGTGCTCTGCCTTGCTATCTACATGAAATGCCCTTCCTGCTTGTTCAGGACCTGCCCATCATTTAAGTCCCAGCTGGAATCTACTCTTCCCACCCTAGCCAGTTGACTCTTGAGCCAATATTGAGCTCCACTGTGGAAAATATACTGATGCACTTGTTCTCATCTGACACTCATCTTTTTCCTCCTTTCCATTTTGTGTGCATGTGTGTAAACAGTGAGTGGTAGGAGGGGAGCCGGAGGATCCTTGTCATGAAATCCAAGAGTTGTGAGAAACATGCTGCTTGAATTAAATATGGCAGATGCTCATGGAAGGCGAGAACTGAGGGGAAAAAAGTCACGCACATTGGTGATTATGTTAGTCATGACCTTGGTGCTCTTAGTCTCCCTAGAGTGGTGGGAGCAGAAAGCTGAGGGCATATTGGTGGCAGCTTGTATGAACCACCCTTCAGAATAGTTTGACTCTGAAAGGATAACAGGAGGAAGGACAGGAACTTAACAAAGTTGCTGAGAACTTGGGGTTTGCTTAAGTAGTGGAGAAAGAAAGAAAGAAAGTGAAATCGCTCAGTCGTGTCCGACTCTTTGCGACCCCATGGACTGTAGCCCTCCAGGCTTCTCCATCCATGGGATTCTCTGGGCAAAAGTACTGGAGTGGGTTGCCATTTCCTTCTCCAGGGCATCTTCCCGACCCAGGGATCAAACCCGGGTCTCCCGCATTCCAGGTAGACGCTTTAACCTCTCAGCCACCAGGGAAGCCCTCCATATTTTAGAAGGAACCACTGAGAGGGTGGAATTCCAGAGACAGAATAGAAAAGGGTCAAGAGGTGATGGATATGGGTGCAGGGAAAAAGGGATGAAGTTCCACGGGGAGCTCCTGAGTGAAAGGGTGAGGACTGGGGAAGCACATGTGATCTCAGTTCTCTCAAGAAAGTGGGAGAAATAGTCAGCTATTACAAGTTGGGAGTTGCGATGGAAGGTTCTGGAAAAAGGAAGAAGACTGAAAGAACACTTGGGAGGAATGTGATGGCCAGTCAACACAAGGTGAAGAGATCGTCCAGAAACTGTGAGGGCTCAGCCAGGGCTACATGCAGAACAGGCGAGTCTACGGCAGCCAAAGCAAAAGAGTTTGCAGCTCAACAGCCCAGAATGACCTGTACGGAAACAGGATAATACAGAAAAGGCACAAGGACAAGTGCACTGAAGTCCGTCTAGGTTTCAGGGAGAGGAGACAAGTGAAGCTAAAACTGAGCGGATGAGCTGGTAGAACGGGGAAGAGCTAGAAGGGTGAAGTCTGTTAATGAGTAGGCTAGAGAAGGCATCCCTCACAAATGAAGGTACAAAGGACAGAACAAGATAAATGTTTCTCCTCCAGATGCTGAAAAATTCTCTCCCTCCCCCCACTCTCTCCTTCCCTCCTTCCCGCCCTTCCTCTCTCCCTGCCCCCCTTTCTTTCTCTCCCTTCTCCCTTTCTCTGTTTCTGTCTCTGTTTATAATAGAAGACTCTTCCTAGATAATAAAAGAGGATCTATATTTAAAGTTAAATGTACTTTGACACTCCTGAAAGCGTCAATCAGTTGAGTAAGGACAGGCGAATTTTGTTCTCCATCTTCTTTAACTCTTCACCTGTGGCTTCAGATGAAGTCTATTTTAAAAGAAAAAGAAGAAGAAAAAGATGTCAGAGAGAGTTGTAAATTATAGAACGACATCCACCAGGCAGTTCTTCTGTCACTCTGACTAATATTGCTTAGCATTCTGAGTTTTAAAAATAACACAGTATTGAGATTTAAAAGTCTGTGGATGCAGAGTACATTTTTAAAAATAAGACTTTTTTACTATGCATAGCCAATTATAGTCCACTGAGAAAATGATCTATTTTTCCAATACATTTTTATTATGTACTTAACTGACAGACCTTCCCAGCTTCTTCATGGACGTTCCACGCTGTCAGCCACTGTACATAATATACTTCTTAGAAATCTACTTAAATTTGTATTTACCTGTGAGGCTAGATTGGCTCCAGAGGACACAGTCCTTTTTTCCTTGAGTAAATTATACATATTTTAGAAAACTATCTAAAAACATATTTACCTCATATGGAATTCTGGTCTCAAGGGTAATTAAGACCAGTTTTTGAAAATCATAGCCAATACACTTTTACTCTCTCAGGTAGATAAGATGTATTTTATAATCATCTAAGGAAGAGTTCTCTTTTCCTTCCCTCCCCTTTTCCTTCTCCTGTAACTATCGCCATACCTCTTTTATACAAATATTTAGTAATTATTTCAGTGTTTGCTCAGTCACTGCCCTTGTCTTGGGGTCAGCACACCAATTATGCTTTCCTTCCATTCTAGGCACAGGCAACTATACACAGAAGAGGCAGAGTTACCCTTAGAGTACTTTCTAGAAGAAAAGTTATTTCATGAAGATTCAGATTCTTCTGCATATATATTTTATTTGGTCTTCACATTTTAAGAAGGAAGTTCCAATATTAGGGAGTTTACTCACAGAGCCAAGAGTAGAGTTTTTAGGGCACTATTACAATATTTGCAGTGATTGCTAAGCTTTGAGTAGACTTTTGTTCATGAAGAGATGCATAGTTGAATGAATATAGTATTTTGAGTTTATTTTAAAAATCAAAGTAAGCTCTGAAAGTATATATGCAATTTTTACTGTCATTGTATTGATTTGCAGATTCGTTGTAATTATTTGCAAAAGGCAGCTGTAGGCCACGATAATTATTAAAGCCAGAGAAATAAATCAAATTTCCTAGGAAAACGTTCTTTCTCATTTCACTATTTTGCACTTCTAAAATATCCTTTATACACTGATTGCTTTGTCTACATTGTTTAATGAAAATGCACGGCCCACTCTTCCTTTATCTTACAAGTATATTGCAATAGTTCCTCTAGGAAGAAACCAGTAGAAAAGTCACATGACAGTTATTGTTAGGTGGTTTGTAGAGATTGTATGAGAATAGAACTAAAAACCCGGGGAAAGGTGTTTCCTAAAAGCGTCAGATGGATATTGGTATAGAGTAATGCCTGGTTTGTTTCTTCTCTTCTCTGCTTTTGAGAACCAATCCTTTTCATGTCATGAGACTGCTGGAGTTGCTGGGGATGCATGTCACTACTGCATGCATCCTTCCACTGGCAGGTCACGGTTTCTGCTGGGCTCTTTCCAGCCAGGATATTGGGATCTAAGAGTTCATCCTGCTTTGCCTAAACCAGTGTGAGCCTATGAACTGGATTCTCTGGCTTTAGGGCCCAATTAAAATATTTGCAGAGACTGCTAAGCTTTGAGGTTTGGATTAGGGCTTCTGTTGGGTTAGTGGCCTAAATCTTAATCAATTTTTTATGCCTAGATTAGTCTTACAACTCAGGTAAGCATGAGTCCTGGTTTGCCTAGCAGAGTCCCAGTTTACACCTGTTATCCTGCTGTAATTATTGATAGTCCCCAACTTCACTTTCAGAAGTGTCTTGGTTTGAATGATAGGATACGATTTCTCACTTACATGAGTTCTTTGGATTGAGCTTTGTTTTCTCAGGTATGTTTGTGTTTGTGATGTTTATGTTTACGAAGGGTTACACTTTCTTTTTTCTACTCAGGTAAATGTGAGAAGATTTAAAAACAAAGACTCTAGTCTCTCTTGAAGTAATCTAGGAACCATGTTAAACTCAATTGCTTCGCCCCACTTCAAGAAGTTTTAATTCAGAAAGGATATGGTGGGACATGGGAATTTTTTTACTGAGGTGATTCTTTGGCGTCCTAGAGTTTGAGAACTTTTGTTTCAACACACACAAACCCAGCCTAGTTATCTGACCCCTGAACTCTGAACTCAGCTCCATGCAAAGGGACGTAACGACTCCAGGATCCTCTGGTGAACATTCAGTCAAGCTGATGGGCCGAGGTCTGGCTGGGTGACACTGTGGGCTTGAACAACTAAAATTCCCCAGGCTAGCTCCCAGGGCTTACCCTCACTACCCTGTCAAGACCGGAACTCAGGTTGTCATTTGGGGATGAAGTTCAGTCAGAAGAATTCTTCCCCAGTTCTTTGGCCAAACACACAGACACTGCTTCAGCCAGGTGAATGAATCAACGTACCTTAGGAAGCTATTTTGAATATTTTGTGTAGTGAGTGCAGACCGAAGAGCGGTGTATTTCTAGAAGGTTGGTCCTAGAACAAAAGACAAATCATTGAGGGATTCAGCCCCACCTGCAGGTTCCTTCAGGAGGCTTCGTGTCAAGGACACACGGCAGTCGATGGCGGCTGGCTCGGCTGACACGCTCAAAGTCGTTCTTTCCTTTCCCAGCCCTCAGGGCTCTGCACCCTTGGTGCATTCCCTCTGGGCACTCCACATTCCACCAGGCAGGAGAAGCTGGCACCTGAACAAAAGGAAGCCAGGATGCCCCCCTGGCCTCCCAGAGATGAGGGCCATGGGCCTCTCACACATGTTAACGAAGTGTCGGCTACATTCTCCAGGGCGCTTTTATTAATCTTTCAAGGGCACCTGCATTGGAGGGTCTTAAACATTTTTTTTTCCCTCACTCTCATCTTCACCGCCTCCTTCCACACCACTGTGCCCCTTTCTCTGGTACACTATCTCACACGTCTGGGCTCTGCAGAAGGAAATTAAGCTGTGATTTGGTATGCTAAATTACCTGAACTAAAAACTATAATTTGCAATATTATTAAGTCATCACTGTCATGGATTTCAATTTCTTTCTGTTTAAACCCCTAACTCACAACCCCTAACCCCCAACCCCTAGCTCTTTTTGATGATTACTAAAAAGGAGAAAAGGGAGAGAGAAAAGGCACTGTTTGGTCTACTGACGGATCATGTCTGTCAGGAAAGTTAAAATAGTAGTGTGCTTCCGAGTGGCTGCTTCGGAACCAACACAAAAACTGGCCGATTTTTAGTTAAAAAGCTCTTCAGTGCTTTTATGGTGTGCTCACTGAGGTCCAAGGGCATATGGGAATATATGAGGCTTCTGTGGTGCTCCTGACTGCTTGGGTCAATTGTAGGAACTGGAAATTTCACATTTCTGCTTCCAGAGAAATCTTGACCAGGTTTCAGTCCTGGGGCATGTGGACTTTTTCTTTCTGAACTGCTGTCTTTAGTCCTTTTGGAAGGGCCTGGATATTTCCTGTTAGCTGGCAGCCTCGATGACCTTCACTATAGTCAGAAGTCCAGTCTCCTTCTTCTGTCGTATTCACTGTGTCACGGCTTCAGATTCAGATCAGATCAGTCGCTCAGTCGTGTCCGACTCTTTGCGACCCCATGAACTGCAGCACGCCAGGCCTCCCTGTCCATCACCAGCTCTCGGAGGTCACTCAGACTCACATCCATCGAGTCAGTGATGCCATCCAGCCATCTCATCCTCTGTCGTCCCCTTCTCCTCCTGCCCTCAATCCCTCCCAGCATCAGAGTCTTCTCCCATGAGTTAACTCTTTGCATGAGGTGGCCAAAATACTGGAGTTTCAGCTTGAGCATCATTCCTTCCAAAGAAATCCCAGGTCTGATCTCCTTCAGAATGGACTGGTTGGATCTCCTTGCAGTCCAAGGGACTCTCAAGAGTCTTCTCCAACACCACAGTTCAAAAGCATCAATTCTTCGGCGCTCAGCCTTCTTCACAGTCCAGCTCTCACATCCATACATGACCACAGGAAACACCATAGCCTTGACTAGGCGAACCTTTGTTGGCAAAGTGATGTCTCTGCTTTTGAATATGCTATCTAGGTTGGTCATAACTTTCCTTCCAAGGAGTAAGCGTCTTTTAATTTCATGGCTGCAGTCACCATCTGCAGTGAATTTGGAGCCCAGAAAAGTAAAGTCTGACACTGTTTCCACTGTTTCTCCCTCTATTTCCCATGTAGTGATGGAACCAGATGCCATGATCTTCGTTTTCTGAATGTTGAGCTTTAAGCCAGCCTTTTCACTCTCCACTTTCACTTTCATCAAGAGGCTTTTTAGTTCCTCTTCACTTTCTGCCATAAGGGTGGTATCATCTGCATATCTGAGGTTATTGATATTTCTCCCAGCAATCTTGATTCCAGCTTCAGATTAGGCATCAGTATTTTCTGTAAGAGTAGGCCAGTCAGGATAGGATAGGTTTTGCTGCAATAATGACTCCAAGTCTTCCTTATAATTTCTTGCTTATAATGCTTTCTTTCTTTTATGTCAAATGTCTCCAGGGAGCTTTGCTCCATAGTTCCACTGTCGACCTCACCATGGGTAGCCACTGTTTGGAATATTGCCAGTTACCAAGTCTGAAGGTTAAAGATGGCAAAGCATGCTCTGGGTCTTCAAGCTTCCTCACAGAGGCAACAGAGATCACTTCTGCATATCTTTCACTGGACAAAGCAAGTCACTTCCAGACGCTGAAGAAGGGCAGTCCTAAAAGAAAAAGAGCCAGAATATTTATGCATAGCCTTAATGATTGCGATAAAGGTCTAGGAGGTTCATGAGTCTAAAATAATGAAGGGAGTGAATGACCATAAAAATCAAGTTTTTTTCTATTCCCAAAATAGTGCCTTGAACCATTAAGAACGTATTGCTTGCCCCTGCACTTCCGTAACATTCCAAAAGCAAGGTGCAGACTTTGGTAACTGTTGGGAAATAGTAATGTTAACCTCTGATCACAGGTTCCTGATGGTATCTTCCTTTGTGACTGCACAGAACACATTTGTGAACAATAGCACAAGGTGGGTTGTGCTCTGTGATATGTAAGCAGTGATCCGGGGAACAGTGGGACTGAAACATATCATCTCTCATTCAGCAAGTCTCTCTGTCTCTCACTCAGCAAGTTCTCTACTGAAGGCTATAGATTTTACAAGCTGATTATACACATTTAGAGTAAAAGTTCATTCAGGTTCTGGGTAGAGTCAGACCTCTTCAGTTTAGATCCCATCTTCCTCATTTACACCACCTTGACTAAATTGTTTAACTTCTCTATAGCCTCAGTTTCCTCTGGTGTATAATGGATATAATAATGGTGTTTACTGCACAGCATTGATAAGATATATTTATAGTTCTTGACCCCAGGATCCATGGCAGAAGATCACTTACCATTTTCTTATTTACTTTGACACAATAGTTATAGATTCTGAAATCTTAGGAAACAAACTCTTTTTACACTGCTTTAATAATGTGTTTTAAATGTTTTCCATTCTTTGAAAGCTGGCTTCAGGGTACAAGGCTGCATATATCTTAAGTTCTAGGTGGTGCCAACTAGTAAGACACTACTGCAGGTATCTTCTGCTCAGTCATCCCGAGCAAATACTTCTATGTATTTCAAAGAAAATTTTTTTCCTTTAGTCTCATTAACAATAGATTGGGCAGGCAAAAGTTATATAGGCTGGTGAGGATTCTGAACTTCTTCCACAGTTGATCTAAATATTTAAATATGATGTGTATAACCTAATAAGACATGGATGCTCAGAATCAAAATACAACCCCAAGTCATGGCATAACTCAAGGACAAGAGTGCTCTGGAGCCACAATTAGAGGAGAGGCATGAAAGAGCTGTGTTTCTTGACCTTCTAGAGTCAGCTCCTCTTCCAGCCTCTGGTTGTGTTGAGTGCTCCTGAAGAGGCTGGCCAGTATTCCAGTGGTTAGTCTACTGTGAACAGTCAAGAAGGTAAGAGCATCTTGTCTTTATTCAGAAGAATAAAGTACGTTAGATACAGTTTACTTCTCTCATTTTCTGATTAGTTTGTGGGCCCAGCAGTGAGCTTAAAATATCATGTTACCATACTTCTGGCTCCAGGAAATTCTCCTTGAAAGATTCTCCTATTTGTACCGTCAAGGAGTCCTAAGACAATGATTGATAAACTTTACTGCAAACAGTGCTCATGAAGTAGATGTGCAAGGGAATGTTAAATGTCTTTTCCATGACATTCCCAGGCTATTAATAGAAGGAACAAAGGTCACAGAATAACAGCTTTCCATAGAGAAATTTTATTTCCTGTCAAAGATTTGAATCAACAATGCAGAACTAAATATTTTAGAGCCAGCATGGGGTTAACAGGTCAAGCTATCATGGATTCTGTCTTGTAGCCACAAAGGGGATTCCAACCCCTTCTAACCATGTCAGAATGTCCCCTGGTAAAATAGGTGGCCAGGTTTCAATCTTGGCAAGAAGCTACATGTATTCAGAATCACGCCAGAAAATCTTGTCAAGGGGCCACTGTCCTGACAATGTTTCTGTAGTTCCAAAACCACCAAATCCTGCTTTTTAATAAGCACTGAAAGTCTTAACTATACAGTTGTGGTGTGTTTGGTGTGGGAAATGCTTTTCTCTGCATGATAAGCAAGTAACTAAATTTAAAAGTCCATTTGCCTTTGGAAGTTCCAGAAGATGGAATAAAATCCACCTTGGGTCTGATAATCTAGGTCAAAATTATCTAATTTGCCAATAGTATCAGATCCGCTTTAGTTTCTAAAGCTCAGTTTATCATGGAATAATGATCCCAATTCAGTTAGTATTAAAGACCACTGAAGAACTGATCAGAAGATCTGGATTCTAGGTCCACCTCTGGTGCAGTCTGAAACAATGGCTTTACCTCTCCTGGACTAATATATAAACGGGTTATTTGGACTATAGCAGAAGTTAGCCAACAAAAATTGAAGGCCAAACCCAGCCCATTGTCTTTTTTTTTTTTTTTAATAAATAAAGTTTTATTGGAACATAGCTGCATCCATTTGTTTACTTAGTGTCAACAAATGCTTTCATACAACAGTGGCAGAGTTGAGCAGTTGCAGCAGAAACTGGGTGGCTTCTAAAATTAAAAATATTTTACTCTTTAGCTTTTTACAAAAAAAAAAAAAAACATTTACTGACTCCTGGATTAGGAACTATTTATTTCCTCTGTTTCCTCATCAGCAAAATGGGCATAAAAAAATAGTACCTCATAAGATTGTTAAGGATCAAATGATAGTTCTTAATACAGTTCCTATTTAGGAAACGTTAGCTACTGAAATTGTTAATTGCATGGTCAGTCTAATCACTGTCAGAATTCTAGCAATCAGTTTCTCCTTACAGAAGGAATCATTGCTATTGCGGTGCTCTGCTGAGTAAGATCGGGGAAGGCAATGGCACCCCACCGCAGTACTTTTGCCTGGAAAATCCCATGGACGGAGGATCCTGGTAGGCTCCAGTCCATGGGGTCGCTAGGAGTCGGACATGACTGAGCGACTTCACTTTCATTTTTCTCTTTCATGCATTGGAGAAGGAAATGGCAACCCACTCCAGTGTTCTTGCCTGGAGAATCCCAGGGACGGGGGAGCCTGGTGAGCTTCCGTCTCTGGGGTCACACAGAGTCGGACACGACTGAAGCGACTTAGCAGCAGCAGCAGCTGAGTAAGATACTGCATAGAAGGAAAGATGATCAGTTATTCAAGTGATTCTTGGAAAACTGGAGTAACAGAACTCAACACAGGCAGAGGATATTCTGTAGACAAACTGTATTTCTAACCTAAACAATACTGGAAACTCACGTTATCTAAATAGCAACTCAATAATTGAGCCAACCTTCATAGGCTAAGTCTGATTCAGACAAGCCAAGAGAGGATTTGAATGTATTCAAGGTCAAGGGGAACAGAATGCCTAAGAGGAATGGAGAGACAGTGAGTAGAAAACTTTGGCTGGAGTGAAATATTCTGATACAAGAGTTATGAGGGACAGAGCAAGGAGGATTGGTTAGGGCCAGGTTATATAGCATGTTAAGCCCTGGAGTGAGGAGTGTGGAAAGTTTGTCTGTGCCTTGTGATCCACTGAAGATTTCTGAACCTGAGAGAATGAGTTTTTCTAGAATAATTTGTCTATCTTTATGGTACAGAATGCATTAGAGGATAAAGAAACAGGAAATTAACTTCATTTTATAGAGATGAATTTCGGTTTTGTCTGCATTGTTGTTACAATTATAAGAATGTTTTATATTTGTTGTTTATATTTGTTCTTATATCTCTTTCTGTAACTTCACTTAAGTCTGCTTTACTTAGTGTGTTTAAAATGGAATAGTAGGTAATGCACAAATGTGAAATGAGTTCGCTTTTTTCTTTTTATAGCTACTTAAAAAGCATCATTTTGTATGCACTCCAAAGAACATTTATAATATTTTCCATTTATTTAACAACAGTTATTGAGGGCCTACCGTGAAAAGGATATAGGAAAATGAGTAGAATATGGGTTCTGCCTTCAATCTGGGAAGGGGGGAAGTAAGTGACGTAAATTAATACAAGGCCTCACTTACTGACCACCTTCCTGTTTAGGAGCAATTCACCCATAAGGGAGCTAACCTTTTTCCCAAATAGGTCAGTTATAGCATATTAGATGAGGGATCCACGACTCCACTCCCTCCTGGACCTTGCTGTACCCAGGCTGCAGCGGAAAGAAACCCACAATGATGAGATGCCATGGAGAGCATTTTTAGTCTATGTGGCTGGGAATGTATCATAGGATTTGCTCTGGAGTCTTTTCTTGTTTTCCATCATCTTATAGCCAACTGGTTATCTAACAGGAAATGCTTTGTGTTCAGTCTCTGTCTTTGATACTGTGTTTTGGGAAATGAGCTGAACATAGGTTTAGTCTTGGTATCAAATCTCTGAATGTACTCCAATTAAAAATTACCTTTTGGTCAGAAACCCTAACTGCTTCAGAAATAATCGCTTGGCCAAGATGCTCCAGTGATGGATGGAGCTGTTAACAGACCAGTGCGCCATTTACCGAAACTACCAGGATGGAGTCAACTCACCATTCTTGCCAACAAACTGGTGTCTCCTCTTAGCATCTTTGTTTCTGCTAATGCCATCCCGCCAGCCGCTTCCATTGTTTCTCTCTCCTTCAGAGATCAGTCGCTCAGTCGTGTCCGACTCTTTGCGACCCCATGAACTGCAGCACGCCAGGCCTCCCTGTCCATCACCAGCTCCCGGAGGTCACTCAGACTCACATTCATCGAGTCAGTGATGCCATCCAGCCATCTCATCCTCTGTCGTCCCCTTCTCCTCTTGCCCTCAATCCCTCCCAGCATCAGAGTCTTCTCCTTACCATCTCTTGATTTAGCTTCTCAATCACCTCGCAAGCACTGCCTTAAATCAGGCCCTCATTATCTATCATTGGAACTAGCAGTGACCCAACAACTAGTCCCCTGAACCCCAGACTTCTGTAATGTAACCCACGTCTGCTTCCCTGGGGGCTCAGCTGGTAAATAATCCATCTGCAGTGTGGGAGACCTGGGTTTGATCCCTGGGTTAGGAAGATCCCCTGAGGAGGGAACAGCTACCCACTCCAGTTTTCTGGCCTGGATAATTCCATGGACTGTCTAGTCCATGGGGTCGCAAAGAGTCCGACACAACGGGGCGACTCGCAGTTCACTTCATGTCTGCTTCCTATCGCCTCTAGCTTTTAGGGTCATGAAACAGTGACTTTGTTTGTTTTGAATGAATGAATGGCTTCATTCATTACTGCATCCTCAGAACCGAATAGAGTGCCCGGCATGTAGCAAGTTCAAAGTAAATTCTAATTGGATGGACACATCGTATAGGACCGCTCTCATTTGATTTGGATCCCTTGCTCAAAACCTTATTGTCTCCTCATTTCCCCTGATGTAAAGTCTAGCCCTCCCCAGGGTGGCATTCAAAGAGCTCTAGAGCCTGGGTCAGAATCTGCCATTCTGGAGTTCATTCTCTCTTCCCTCTGGCATGTACTCTGTTCCACCTCAACCAGACAGCATTACCTTTTTGCCTCCTTTCAGTATCCAAGCCTTTGCTCTCTCTTCCTAGAATGGCTTGAGGGCCCTCCAGGCCATCTCTGCTGGTCCAAATTCTAAAGCCGACCTATCTCTTAGGAAACAGCTCTCATTTTGCTTCCTTGAATACAAATACTGAAGCCCCTACTCTCTCTGATCTCATCATCCACCATAATTGTTCCCAGCATGGCTGGGGGGCACAGAGGCTACAAATTGGCAGGCAAGGGGTTAAATTCGGCTGTGGAAAGTATTTTAAAAGCAATCTTCAGGAATCTGGAGATCTCATAGGAACAATGTGAATCTGAGCTCTTCTTGAAAAATAGAAAGTTCTGGCAATACTGAGTTAGGGTCCCATGTGGCCATGATCCCGGGGAGCTGGGCTCTCCTCTGTATAAGGCCTGTATTCTCACCCCACCTGCTCTGTGAGGCATTTGAGTTTGTGTCCCTGAGAGCAACTCGTTGGCACCTGTCATAAAGCATTTTTCAAATTCTCCCTTATCTCATTTCATCTTCCTGAGGCTGCAAGCTCTGTCCTTTATTTCTCTCTCTCTTCCTAGCATGAAATCAGTGCATGGCATATCATAGGCCCTCAATTATCTTTTTATCGAATTGAAGATAAGTAAGTTTGCAAGTTTCCTAATAAGCCCAATACTTAATATTTCCCCAACTAGAGATTTGGAGTTAATTTGAGTATAGTCAATTTTATTTGTTAAAAAAAAAAAAATGAAGTGACAAAGCAGATTTTTAAAAAAAAAAACATTGGATTACACTGAGGTTTTCATTAGATTTTCATTAGGTGTTTGTTGCTGATTGTTTTCAATCAGATCAGATCAGTTGCTCAGTTGTGTCCGACTCTTTGCGACCCCATGAACTGCAGCACGCCAGGCCTCCCTGTTCATCACCAACTCCCGGAGTTCACCCAGACTCCCGTCCATCGAGTCAGTGATGCCATCCAGCCATCTCATCCTCTGTCGTCCCCTTCTCCTCTTGCCCCCAATCCCTCCCAGCATCAGAGTCTTCTCCAATGAGTCAACTCTTCACATGAGGTGGCCAAAGTACTGGAGTTTCAGCTTCAGCATCATTCCTTCCAAAGAAATCCCAGGGCTGATCTCCTTCAGAATGGACTTGTTGGATCTCCTTGCAATCCAAGGGACTCTCAAGAGTCTTCTCCAATACCACAGTTCAAAAGCATCACTTCTTCGTCTTGTTCTCAATCAGTAGATGATAAATCATTTTGCTTTCTCTATGAAGTCTTCTCTGCTTCTTTTAGTTGGCCATCTCCCCACCTCTCTACTCCTCCAATGTAGAATTGACCAGATAGGACCAAAGAATTTGTTTACTAGCCTCTTCTCTTGTGAGCGGGGACTAGGTCTTATTCATCTTTGTATAGCTCACACTGAGCAGAAACTCTGGTGGATAATATGTGTTCAATACAGTTTCAGAATTATTTGCCTGAAGCACATACACAGTAGCTACAAAGATGATCTAAATTGAAGCTTTAGTCTGACATGAAGGGACATAGACACTGCTTCCTCAAGGTTAATCAATGGTATTGATAGGTTAATACAGCATTTTTCTTGATATTTCCTTGCAGTTAAAAATTTAACATTAAAATTCTTCAAAGAGGATATCTTGTTGTTGCGTTTGGGGCAGAACCAAGAAGCTTCAGAAGTTCCTTCTTTCCTCTTTAGAAGTGATTTTCAGAGGCAGTAATTGAGATCATTAGTCCGTGTGTCTCTGCCTCTGGGGCCACCAGGAGACCCTGTGTGGGGCTTGTGTATTTGATCATCAGCAGCCACAGTTCAGGACTCAACTCTGACTGCATTGACCAAAACAAACCAGAGCGCTCCATTTTCTTAGTATCACCAAACCCAGTTCAGTTCAGTTGCTCAGTCGTGTCCGACTCTTCGTGACCCCATGAATCACAGCACACCAGGCCTCCCTGTCCAATCACCAACTCCTGGAATTTACTCAAATTCATGTCCATCGAGTCAGTGATGCCATCCAACCATCTCATCCTCTGTCGTCCCCTTCTCCTCTTGCCCTCAATCTTTCCCACAATCAGGGTCTTTTCCAGTGAGTCGGTTCTTCACATTAGAACCAAAGTATTGGAGTTTCAGCTTCAGCATCAGTCCTGCCAGTGAATATTCAGGACTGATCTCCTTCAGAATGGACTGGTTGGATCTCCTTGCAGTCCAAGGGACTCTCAAGAGTCTTCTCCAACACCACAGTTCAAAAGCATCAATTCTTCGGCACTCAACTTTCTTTATAGTCCAACTCTCACAGAAATACAGTCATTTTCTTTCTTTCTTTCTTTCTTTTTTTTTTTTTACCAAAAGCAGATACAAATATTTGAATATTTAAAACCAGAGTGTCTCTTTATGTTTTCTCTCATACTTTGGTTTAGGAAGCAAAGTACAATTAGAAATGCATAAACCAGTGTTTCACCTTATATTTGTATGGTGAAGGATCTTTTAAGATTTTGATTTACATGAATCACTCCTGGGAGTACATAATGGAAGCCAAGTATTTTCTGTGAATACCTGAAATCATAAGTTTTGGCAACAGAGCTGTATAAGACTAATTAATTTGCTTCTCAGAGTTCTGCCACTCTATGCATAGGCTGAAGATGGGTAGTTAATAGGTTATACTTCAGGGGTAAAGAGATAGTACCAAGATGGCTGGCTGAACAGGAGTCCCTGGTTGCTGAAGCTCTGGGCAACTTCCTACCAGCTTCTAGTAACCTCAGTTCTCCTTGATGTAGATCCTTGGCTTTAATCCTTCACATTGTCTTATCCTCAAACAGTAACTTGTGTGTTTCTGCATCCTGCATCCCCACCTTCTCTAGGAAGTCTTCTTAGATTCATCCAACCTTCTTCATAATCACTCCCCCCAGAATGGGAACACTGAGGATTCTCTAGTATTTGGAAGCATTTTCTTGTAGGGACTCTTTAGCTCTTCAAGGGTACAAAAGTCCACTGTACTTCAAATGCCTGATTCAGGACACCCTGCACACAGTGGGTGCTCAGGGAATGAGGACTGACTGACCAGATAAACAAAGGCTGGGCCTCTCACGGAAGCCCTGTGTATTTTACATAAGAATGGCTAAGGCGTCAGGAGTAATGTCTCCATTTGTATTAAAATTATGAACTCCTACAGACAGATTTTCTGCCTCTTAAAACTGTAGCAGATTTAATCCCAAGGGGCAGCTAGTTTTCTGGGAAAACCTGACTCAGCCGGTTTAAGTTATTTCTTTTGAGTCACTTAACTTCTGAATTTTCTCATTCAGTGTCTTAAACTCGACTTTAATACAGCATGCACTCCAAACATTTGCATTTAATTGCAGCACTAGTCTGTTTTCCTGTTGCCATCTGAAACATATTCATTATCAGTGTCAGGCTTTCACTGAGAGAGTTTGGTTATTTATATCTAAAAAATCAAATTCAAAAAGATAACTGAAGGCGTGTAAGTCGATTTTTCTACTTTTTTATTGTCAGAATATGCAGGCTGTAGATACACAAATCCAAATCCTTGGCAAATCGTATTTGCAATGACTGTTTGTCTAGAGATAAATGGATATGAGTAGAGAAAGTTATTTTAGGAATGATAAGTCAACATGAATTTTATTTTTGCAATGTATATATATATATATTCAATATGTGTATGATTCAAGAAAATATTGTGTCTGGCAAGTAATGGCTGTAGCACTTCATGTAATGAAGAGATTTGAGCCTTATAAAAATGTATTTAAAACTGTCTTAAACCTTATTCCAAATTAAAGAGCATTAAGATCTTGTTATATGCTTATAACCACAGGGTTAAAATGGAGGTTTGTGTGGGCTGGATATCTACTCCCTGGATTATCCATTTTATTAAGACCAACTCACAACCATTCTAATGAATGTGGTGCCCTTGAAGACACAGGTGGCAAAGTTCAATACCTTTTGTTATTCCAGGATATATTTAAATTAATTTAAGGACAAAGTGTTCCTGTAGACCCATCACTTGTTCCTGCAGTAGTTTTAATCAGAACCAGAAGCCTGCTGACTTGCCTCAGGTGATGTCAGGGGAATAAATGTTGATTTCATGAATCCTCTTTCCTGTTGATCAACCACATTCTTGCCTAACAGGGTTTGTGAAACAGTAAGTTTCTTTCCTTAAAGCAGAAGGTTGCTGCTAAAGACTGATGTATTTTAAGGATGGATAGTGACCTTTGAAAGGTTTTCATAAATCATTTACAGCTGACCTGCTAATACAAAGTGAGATGAATAGATGAGACAGATCCTTGCCAATATTAACCCTAACTTTCACCTTAAATGCCCAGGTTATCCAAGAATAACTCTTCTCTTGGCTTAAATTACCAGGAAACCTCATGCCAGTTGTCTTCCAGAGTGAATATGTAAATGTATTGACATGAAGGCTCCTGATGCTGCTGAAAAGATCATCTATGTTTTAACTAGAGAAAGATGATGAGGTGGTCAGAAGCCACACCTCGGAGTCACCTGTAGGCTCACAGATCAGACTAATGACATACTATTAAGGATTGGAGCAAAGAGCCCCCCAGTATTTATGGAGTCTCAGTTTTTCACTTGGCTGGGTCCAGTGCAGAGGGAATATTTAAAAATACGCACAAATTGCTGCCAGTAGGGTGTTGCCCTCATTAGCAGAGAAACCATCTATGAGTCTACAGACACAATGGACACTGATGAAAAGGCAGAAAAAAACAAGTCAAGGGTGAACCTCGGGCTGCAGACCATCATTACTCTTAAGATTCATCACAGAAAGAGAGAAATGAACTGCAGTTGTCAGGAAGTCTTCAAGTGGGCTTTGAACTGTGTCTTAGGGAGTGGGCAGCCGTTCCCCAGGTGGAGTTGGGGCGAGGGGAGTTCAGGTGGGGAGTTCAGTCTGGGGACAGACAGGGAAGGGTGACACACGCCCAGAGTGGTCACAGCTGAACCTCCTGCTAGAATTCAGCTTGCCGAGCAAATTCGGAAACAGCACTTCCTAACAGCCCCAAGTGCTTCGACGGGATGTGTTACCAAAAAAAAAAAAAATTATTTTCTGTTTCCTAAGTGGAGGAATGATCTAAATGGCAGTGTTTGAGAGGCACTGGACGGTCCGGTCAGGGTTGTCTAGTACCCCAATGCCAGGAGAGGTCAGGGCAATTGAGTGTGGACATTGCAGTAGAGATTTGAGGAGGAATAAAAAGAGAGGTTATTCTGTTGAATTGCTAGGGGCTAAAACAAGAGAAATGATCTAGAAAATGGGAGTTATCTCTAGCACCTCTGATGTGCTGCATGAGTTAAATTAGGAGAACACACCAAGCGTAACGTACCTGCTGTTCCCTGGAAGTGCCGCTAGGTGGGGAACTTGCCTTATTTGTGGCTTTCAGATCAGATCAGTCGCTCAGTCGTGCCCGACTCTTTGCGACCCCATGAATCGAAGCATGCCAGGCTTTAGATTAGCCCTTTGCTTCTCTTCTGGTGAAAGGGGTTTAGCTCGTTTTGAAAATTGCAGCTCTTATTAACTTAGATTTTCTTTTCGTGAAATATGACTTAATAACTTATGGAGCTAGTCATTAATAGGTACAGGAAACTGAAATATTACTCAGTGGCAATTATTTCAAACACATCAGAACCTGTGTTGCAAAAATTAGAGCTATCTGAGTAAAACTCCTATAGGATTCCCTATTTTACTTTAATTTTTCCTATTTAGTACCCACTCTGGAAGCTTCCGGGGAAGGCAATGGAACCCCACCCCAGTACTTTTGCCTGGAAAATCTCATGGACGGAGGAGCCTGGTGGGCTGCAGTCCATGGGGTCGCTAATAGTCGGACACGACTGAGTGACTTCACTTTCACTTTTCACATTCATGCATTGGAGAAGGAAATGGCAACCCACTCCAGTGTTCTTGCCTGGAGAATCCCAGGGACGGGGGAGCCTGGTGGGCTGCTGTCTATGGGGTCTCACAGAGTCGGACACGACTGAAGCGACTTAGCAGCAGCAGCAGCAGCTGGAAGCTTCCTTATTTAGTCTTCAAGTAGTGACAAGTATCTTTGGTAATAAATGACATCAAACTGTTTGGGTGCTTAGAGATTGGAAATTGTGCTACATTCTAATATCGGAGCTGACTGATCCGGGTGAGAGCCTGTTTCTTCTACTTGGCTGTTTGCAGTGGTGTGTTAGGTAATGCACGTATCTGCCAGTGCTTCTGCGAGCACCAGGAATGTGCTGTGTTAACTCCACTGTCTTCCTCACGGTGTCTTCCCTGACTGTAAGCACCAGGAAGGTAAGACCCACGTTTGTTGGGCTTTGCATTCTATTCCAGTGTCTGGTATGGTGCCAAGCATAGCAGACACTCAGTGAGTTAATGACCTTTTTATGTTAGTCAAAAAAATAATAGTGTCTTTCCCACCTGATCTCAGTAAATCAGGTACAACCGTATAGTGTATTTTTGACAATCAGAGCTTACTTCTCTTACTGTACGAAAATGATTCAGAAGTTCATGCAGAATTTTCATATGTATGTGTATGTGTGTGTGTGTGTGTGTGTATAAGAGGCCTGGCACTTTGGTATTAATCTTTCTAGATTAACTCAGCAAGATTATGATTAGGGTTAGGCTAAATTCTCAGAGTTAGCCTATATTTATATTGCTTATATTTAATCTATATAAGGAGAAGGCGATGGCACCCCACTCCAGTACTTTTGCCTGGAAAATCCCATGGATGGAGGAGCCTGGTGGGCTGCAGTCCATGGGGTCGCTAAGAGTCGGACACGACTGAGCGACTTCACTTTCACTTTTCACTTTCATGTACTGGAGAAGGAAATGGCAACCCACTCCAGTGTTCTTGCCTGGAGAATCCCAGGGACGGGGGAGCCTGGTGGGCTGCCGTCTCTGGGGTCGCACAGAGTCGGACACGACTGAAGCGACTTAGCAGCAGCAGCAGTCTATATAAACATGGGAACACATCTTACAACGGGATAGAATATTTGGATTTGGGACAGCGCTTCCCTAGCAATATTGTAAGTGTAGTTGTACTCATTGTGTTAAGTACTGTGTATTTGTCATTAAAATTTTCAGTAATCAAGTATTATCAATAATATTGTGTAGATTAAAAAAAGCTGAAGCCTAGATGGGATAAGTCAGGTGCACAAGGACAAATAGTTACCCAGCAATGGTCCAAACCCAGGGCTGTCTGTGTGAATAGCCTGTTATTTCTCCTGATGCTGTGTTTCCCGTCTGTACTACCATGCTGAATTTTTCTGCTTGAAAACCTATCCAAAGTAGTAAAAGAGAGACATTTATCTGAACGTACTTCCCATGTTAGATACCTTGGACGTAATAGTAGTGGCATTTGCTCAGTCATGTCTGACTCTTTGAGACCCCATCAACTGTAGGCTCCCAGGCTCCTCTGTCCACGGGATTCTCCAGGCAAGTATACTGGAATGGGTTGCCATACCCTCCTCCAAGGGATCTTCCCAACCCAGAGATCAAACTCAGGTCTCCTGTATTGCAGGCAGATTCTTTAACATCTGTGCTACAGGGAAGCCCTGCTGTTAGATACCTTGGATGTAATGTATAAATAATATTAAAATCTCTTTCAGAATAGCCATTTTGGTGGAAATTGCCATTTAACAAGAAAAATTCTACTTCATCTACTAGGGGTTTAGAAATTATTCATGACCCTTCTATACTGTAAAATAGTCTACGGATTTGACCATTTCTATAGCCAGAGGAAAACTATCCTCTTGTCTAGCATATATTACGTACGCAATCATCTTACAAATCGCAATGATCATCATTTAATACAAACTGAAGTTTGAGTATCACTTCATGTTTAATACAAAATGTAGACAAATACTTGATTAAAAGTGTACGAACTGACCCCCTGGAGCCACCACAGCAAGCAGTCTGGGCATCCAAATACTCTTGAAAATACGAGGGCAGAGGCGCAGCGAGTCTGGTGCAGCCTGGCAAGGACCCGGGCACCTGCGTGTCTTCCTGGTGGGAGTGGGAACGGTACAGTCTCTTTTGGAAGGCAATTTGGCAGTAGGTATCAGCATTACAAAAACACAAATCCTGTGGCCAAAACAATTGCGCTTGCAAAAGTTTATCCTACGGATATATGTATATATGTGTGAAATTATCATATACGCAAGGTATTCTTTGGGGCTTTCCCAGGGGCTCAGCGGTGAAGAATCCGCCTGCAAAGCAGGAGACACGGGTGCAAGCCTTGGTTCAGGGTGATCCCCTGGAAAAAGAGATGGCAACCCTCTCCAGTATTCTTGCCTGGAAAATGCTGTGGACAGAGGAGCCCAGCAGGCTGCAGTTCATGGGGTCACAAACGGGTTGGACATGACTCAGAGAGTCAACAGCAGCATTCTTTGCTTCTACTTTTTTGTAATACCAAAATATTGGTAAAGAACCTAAATATCCATTAAGGGAAAGCTGATTTTTAAAAATTGTAGTGCATCAGTATAATGGACTATTTTGCAGCTGTAAGAATAGGGATTTTTTTTTTTTTTAGCACTGATACAGAACAACCATATATCTATATAATTAGACACAGGTATAATCTATAGTTAAGTAAGAAACAAGGGCATGGCAAAGTTTAAAATATGGCACTATTTGTGCCTTAAGAAAAGAAAGGAAAGAACTCACACACACATACACTCTTGACTATATATATTTGCTTGACTTTGCCTAGAATAATATCTGGGAAAGTATATAAGAAATTGGTAACATTAATTCCTTACAGAAAAGGAAGCAAACTAACTGGGAGCCAGGGAGCAAAAGAGAGGCTTTTCCATGCATTTAAACATATATTATCTATTTTTTAATTTTTTTTATATCTTTTTTTAAAATTATTTTTTAATTTAAAAACTTTTAGATACATGTATATCCTTCATTCCTGCATTTCAAGTTCTAGGACTTCAGCTTAAGGAAATCATAAAAGATGTACCAAACACTTATGTACAAAAATGTTTTTTATATCATTATTTATAAAATATGTAGAGATTAATCAATGAAATTTGTTCAGCATTTAGACATTAAAAGCATGAAATATGTGTATAAGTGTTCACACAATACATCTTTGTAAAATGCAACAAATTTATTTGTTAAATATCAGGGTTTCGGATCAAGTCTGTTTTGTTCATTGAATCCTTAGCATCTGACACAAATGTTTGACATGTAATAAACACATGATTAATAATCATGCAAAAATTAATAAACAAAAAAGAGACTAGAAGACTATTTTCTAAAATGTTAGTGTTTACCATAGGTGTTTACTTTCTTCTGTACTTGTTTTTATTTTCCAAATTTGACATAATGAACATGTATTGTTTTTATGATTGGAAAGAGGGACATTAAGTGTTGTAAGACTGCATCCTAAAAAAAAATTCATGATTTTCATGTCATGCCTATCTGTAGAATGAATAGCTATTTTAATGAGCACTAGTGAGTGTTTGCATTTGATCAGCAGTGCTTACAAAAATTCTGGAAAGGATGGTGGTGGTATGTAGGTGGCAGCTGGTACATTTAGTGAGTATTGGAGGTACATGCGGGGATAATTTGAATGCTAATTACAATATCACTCTGCACTTAGGAGGGACCACCGAACAAGGATTAGAGTTATTTGATGAAACAGAGTTATGTTTACACTGAGATCTTTTCTGTAACATTAAACCTGATTTTTGTGTTTTCCTTGTTTTTGACTACAGACAGCTCTAGGTTCTGCTCCCCATGCAGTACCTTGCATATTCTGTGATCTTTCTAAGCTTATACGTCTGTAAAATGAGGCTAATAGTATGGTCTTTGCAGGGTTGTTTGCAGAGTGTATTTCTAGTGCAAGTGGAGAGTTTAGCCCAGGACCTGGCATGTAGAAGACCCTCAGGGTTGCTTCCCTCCCTCTATGCTTCTCCCACATCCATCACTGAGTACTGGGTGTGAAGAAGGACTAAAAGTTGGTTTTTCTTTTTTTTTTAGTCACCAAGTTGTATCCGACTTTTTTGTGACCCCATGGACTGTAGGCGCCTTTGTCTATGGGATTTTCCAGACAAGAATACTGGAGTGGGTTGCCATTTCCTTCTCTAGGAGATCTTCCCAACCCAGGGATTCAGCCTAGCGACTAATTTGTTAAGCAAACATTTTACTTAATCATACTAATGATCCTTTAAGATACAGATCATCCCATTTTATTAATATGGGGAGGGAGTGCCACCTGAGGGGCTTCGACCATCCTAAGACCACAGTGGCTAATACCTAGCACGTGCTGATACCAAACACACAGACCCTCTCTATGGCCTCCAGAATTTTGTTCTAAGGGAAGAAGATGGAAATCCTCTCTCGATTATATTGCTGTGCCTGAGGACCCTGGAGAACTTATTACATTAGTATGGGTTCTGGATGTTTGCCACCCACCTTTTGACATCCACCTTCTAGCCCTGAGAAACTCCTCATCATTCATGTAATCCCTGCAAATAAGATAAAGCAGGACTTTTAATGAAATATTATCTGTTCCTCCTTGCTGTCTGATTTCAACTGTTTAAAAAAAAAATTTTTTTTAATACTAATTTCACAGAATAGTTTTCCAATTAGTTTTTACTTAGTTAGCTTTGGCTGTGCTGGATTGTCATAGCTATGTGGACTTTTCTCCGGTTGCAGCAAGCGGGGGCGACGCTCTAGTTGCTGTGCACAGGATTCCCTCTGCAGCGGCTTCTCTTGCTGCGGATGCGGGCTCTAGGGTGTGTGGGCTTCAGCAGCTGTATCACACGGGCTCAGCAGCTGTGGCTCCCCGGCTCTAGAGCACAGTACTTGTGGCGCACAAGCTTGGTTGCTCCCCGGCATGTGGGATCTTCCCTTATCAGGGATCAAATACTATCTCCTGCATTAGCAGGCAGATTCTTTACCAGTCACCAGGGAAGCCCCCACTTAATGTTTAATACATCTAAACACAATGAGCATATTTAAATAACAAAACTGGTGAGTGTGATTGAATTTGTGGAACCAAACTCCTATATTTGGAATAGGTAAAATTAGTCTATAATTAATTATGTAAAATTAAACCTTAAATTTAAATGGTAAAAGTATAAGACTTCAATATATAAAGACAATTTTATAAAACCTATCTGAATGATATGACTAAATCTTTGTGTGCTAAGTCGCTTCAGATGTGTCTGACTCATTGCAACCCTATGGACTGTAGCCCACCAGGCTCATCTGTCCATGGGATTCTCTAGGCAAGAATACTGGGGTGGGTTGTCATCTCCTTCTCCAGGAGATTTTCCTGAACCAGGGATTGAACCTGTGTCTCTTTCGTGTCCCGCCTGCCAAGTTCTTTAACTGACTAAAATGTTGATTAAATTTCTCAATTAAGCTAATAAGCTACTAAGGAGAAATACACAAACCATTTAGATGGATGAATATTTAATCCTGGCAGGAAAAAAAAAAAAAAAACATAGCAATAAGCACTATTAAAAAGACTTTTCTTAAACCGTGTTTCTTAAACGCAGTCACTGAGGACTAACTTCACCCTCGTGCTGATGAAACTCACAGGATGCTAGCCACTAGTTCTCCACAAAATGACCTTACCTTGATTCCTGGTGTCACTGTCTTACATTTTTAATTGATATTTCCCATTATCTCTGCTAAGCTAGAGGAAATAAATAAATGCCCATTTCCTAAAGAAAAGTATTTAAATGATCCTTAGAAACAGAAAAACAATGCAGAAATTAGAAGGAAAACTTTGGCATTTGGACTAATAAAGTGAATAATGGAAATTCTTCTTTTAAAATGTCAATTTATAATGTCTTTGTTTGCCCCAGCTAACAGTCTGCCTGGAGAGTGATACTTCTATTTGTATTTCGGCATAGCAGCAGTTTGGCTCAAATGAAATATCTGATTCTTAATACTGGTAGATGTGCCAAAAAGCCACACAAACCAGAAGGTTAAAAATAATTTCTATCAACTCTGCACAGTGTGTTTGAGGAAGAGCAGATTGTTGTAACTTTCATGCTTACAATCAGAGTGCATTCATAAACAGAGGCATTTAAACATTTATACGTATCTGATATCCGGGATGTAGTGCAGGGCAGGGAAGCCTGGCATGTTGCAGTCCATGGGGTCGCAAAGAGTAGGATATGACTGAGCGACTGAACAACCTCAAGAGTATACCTGATATCGTAGAAACACCAAAAGCTGGGGAGGAGAAGTCAGTAGTTATTGTAATCTATCTTCTAACAGTCAATGATAATAATAAAAATAATAGTGATAATATTTTTGAGAACTTACTGTATACCGAGAGGAG
This sequence comes from Tragelaphus eurycerus, assembly GCA_935064755.1. NCBI lineage: Eukaryota > Metazoa > Chordata > Mammalia > Artiodactyla > Bovidae > Tragelaphus > Tragelaphus eurycerus. Next base: position 467,720 of record CAKXYN010000014.1, read on the forward strand.
GTGAAATATTTTACAAATTCGGAGTTAATTTATTATATTAGACATATATATAACTCTTTACCATATTTACTATATATTTATATATAACTTTACATCCACATACATATTTACTATATAAAATATATATATTTACTATATTTACCATATATACTATCTTTACTATACTATACCATCTTTACTATATATATATTCACTATATATTACTATATATATTTACTATATGTCTTTACTGTATTTACTATATATATAAATATACTATATATTTACTTTATTTACTGTGTATATGTGTATACTATATTTACTGTAAGACTTTGCTATATTAGATTTAAAAACAATCTTAAATCCCTCTAAGCGTGTGGTGATTTATTCACCTGAGAGAAGTTATACCTGAAATAGTTTTCTTTGTCCTCCTGGAAAAAGTGTGCAAAGAAAATTCTAGAAGTATATTACACCCTCTTGCAGCTGCACTGTATCCTGCTTCCTTGCTACTGGAGGTTTTCTTGGTATGTTTTTAAAATAGGTATTTGGTTTTATGTTGGTCAAGTTCTCACGCAATTTGTGTGTGTGTGCGTGGTGTTTGGCTGGAGTTGCTAATATTAGCTGTGATCCAGAACTCAAAGTGTTTATGATTTTATTATAGAGGTTCCTGAATGGTGGTAACTATGTATTTCTAACTCCCTTCTGAAACACGTGGGAATAGGGGGCTAGCAGGAAAGGATGGAGCTCGAGGATGAGAGGCGTGTAACTTGCAAACAGCAAGCAGGGCACCTTCGTGAGATGCGCAGTGAGTCCTTCCTTCCAGCATGTATGGCTTTAAAACTTGCCTCTGGGTCACCATCTGCTTGCAGGGCCTTCGCCGTCCCCAATTCTTTCAGCTTCTATGGAAAACGATTCCTCACTCTTCTTCTTTTTAAAAAATATTTATGTATTTGTCTGCACCGGCTCTTAGTTGCAGCACCGGGGTGTATAGGATCTTTCGTTCTGGCATGCTAACTCTTGGTTGCAGCATGTGGGATTTAGTTCCCTGACCAGGGATTGAACCTGGGCCCTCTGCATTGGGAGCATGAAGTCTTGGCCACTGGCCCACCAGGGAGCCCCCCACCTTCTTATTCTTCTTGATGTTGGCATCTCTGATACCAGTGCTTCCCTGGTGGCTCAGATGGTAAAGAATCCACCTGCAAAGTAGGAGACTTAGGTTCGATCCCTGGGTGAGGAAGATCCCCTGGAGAAGGGAATGCTCCTACCCACTCTAGTATTCTGGCCTGGAGAATTCTGTGGACAGAGGAGTCTGGCATGGGTGGCAAAGAGTCGGGCATGACTGAGCAACTTTCACTCACTCTCTGGCACAAAAAGGATTGGGGGTAGAAGGTCCAATCAGAATATAGACTTGAGAGATGTTTATTTCAAGAGTCAGACCAAGTATAATGCACTTTACTAAAACTAGAACAGGGTGGGACAATACTGATCTTTTTTTCCCCTTTACTGTTATCAGTTGGATGCAAATGCATCTGAAAATCAACAAATTCTCCTTCTTGGAACAGCAAATATAAATCTGATGGGGCTATTCACATACTTTAGAGACTGATCTCCTGCCTTCCCACTAGAATAATGAAAGTGAAAATGAAAGTCACTTAGTCATGTCTGACTCTTTGCGACCCCATGGAATTCTCCAGGCCAGAATACTGGAGTGGTAGTCTTTCCCTTCTCCAGGGGATCTTCCCAACCCATGGATCAAACCCAGGTCTCTTGCATTGCAGGCAGATTCTTTACCAGCTGCTATGCTATGCTAAGTCACTTCAGTCGTGTCTGAATCTGTGCGACCCCATAGATGGTAGCCTACCAGGCTCCCCCGTCCCTGGGACTCTCCAGGCAAGAACACTGGAGTGGGTTGCCATTTCCTTCTCCAATGCACGAAAGTGAAAAGTGAAAGTGAAGTCGCTCAGTCGTGTCCGACTCTTATCGACCCCATGGATTGCAGCCTACCAGGCTCCCCCGTCCATGGGATTTTCCAGGCAAGAGTACTGGAGTGGGGTGCCATTGCCTTCTCCGCTTTACCAGCTGAGCCACCAGAATAATGAGACACACCTTAATTACCTGTGGTCTGGCCAAGTTCGAGATTGTTTTGTTCAGTTACTTAGTCAAGATCTGTCTTTCGTCTCCTAAGAAATCAAGAGAGCCAGGAATAAAGAGCAGGAATTGGTGGGAAAGAAAGAAAAAAACAGAGCCCCGTCTTTCTGTTCTTCTGCACCAGGTTTTAGCTCAAGCACAGGCTCGATCGCCAGTTCTGCTGGGGAGTCGATCCCAAAGAAGGAACTGTTATTTTCCTTAGAGGAGCAAATTGTGGCTATTAAAATTTGAGTTGAGACGTTTTAATAGTAAGGTATGTGACGTCATTTCAAGCGTCATGAAAAGGGGTTAAATGAAAAACTGGCTAGGCTAGATGGATAAAATTCTTATTTTATGAAGGCAGTGAAAGAGACAGAAATGCAAAATCAATAGCAAGGAGGATGGTGCAGAGCTCAAATAAATCATCCGACAGGGCCTGTGAACAGACCTGAGAAAGATAGTGTATTTCCTGGTGAAAAGACAGTTTCACACCCACTGCCTCGCCACCAGCTTCCTCTACCAAGGCCCTGCTCCAGCTCAGTCTGAGCGAATGACTTTTCTACCTGCATTGTTGAGAAAGGGCTTCCCAGGTGGTCACAGTGGTAAAGAACTGCCTGCCAGTGTAGGTAGATATAAGAGACGTGGGTTCAATCCCTGGGTCGGGAAGATCCCCTGGAGGAGGGCATGGCAACCCACTCCAGTATTCTTGCCTGGAGAATCCCATGGACAGAGGAGTCTGGCGGGCTACAGTCCATGTGGTCACACAGTCGGACATGACTGAAGCAACTTTGCACACACGCACACACATCGTTGAGAAAACAGAAGCAATTAGGAACCCCCATCGTCATGTCTTTCTTCCGCCAAAGTCTCAGACCTGCCTCCTGTGTACGACACTCTTACCTTCCCTCCCATCACAGTGGGGCGGTATCTCTGCCCTTCTCTCTATAGGGGCTTTGTCCTATCCCTTCCCACACACATCACCCCTGCGGTAGGTGCCCCCTTTTCTGCAGCATCCCTTTCACCTCTGCACTGTATCATTCTGAGAGCAAGTAATGCACGGTAGCAGTGAAGTGAAGTGAAAGTCGCTCAGTCGTGTCTGACTCTTTGCAACCCCATGGACTATACAGTCCATGGAATTCTCCAAGCCAGAATACTGCAGTGTGTAGCTTTTCTCTTTTCCAGGGGATCTTCCCAATCCAGGGATTGAACCCAGGTCTCCTGCATCACAGGCAGACTCTTTACCAGCTGAGCCACAAGGGAAACCCACAAGATAGCAGAGCACTTCTCAAACTTTACCTTGTGTATGCATCACCCAGGAATCTTGCTAAAATGCAGATCACCATTTGAGTAAGGCTGGATTTCCCATCTTTAAAAAAGCAAAGTCCCCTCTTTGACCCCATGCATATACTCACCAGTCCGTCCCCATTTTTTAGCACCCCTTTACAACCAGACTTTCTGAGAGAGTTGTTTGCAATGCGTCTGCTTTTCACTTATTGCCCAGTCCATCCACCCCAAGCTTCTGTACCCACCGCTGAACCGAAATTGCTTTTGTCAGTAAACTCCATTTGGTGAAAAACCCACGGACAGGGTCTCCTTGACCTTGCTGAAGCAGAGTTTCAGAGAGATTACCCCTCCCTTCTTCTCGACACATTTGCCATTAACTTCTGAGATGCCTCTTCCTCATTTTTCTTCTACTTCAGTCTTTTTCAGTCTCCTTTGCTGGCTGCTCCTGGTCTGCCTAACAGCCACGTTTTGTTGTGCCCTGGGACTCTGTCTGGTCCCTGGGTATTCTTATTCTCAGGACTCTGTGGGCCATCTACATACCACAGACTTCCAAATCTGTATCTCCAGCCCTGACTCATACCTCCATCCAGCTATTGACATCACCTCCTGAATATCTAACAGGCATATTTTTTGCGGCCCAAATGCATCCCTTCATCTCCTTTCTCCCCTAAGTTTGCTATTCCTCTTCTCTAGTTCAATTAAAAAAACAAAACAAAACAAAAACAGCCTCATTTACCATGTCCCTCAACCAAGAATATAGGCAATTCTTTGATTTCTCTCTCTCTTACCTCGCAGATCCAATCCAGTATCATGTCTATGATGACGTTATTTGCAAAACATCCTGAATATGCCTACCTGGGTCTAAGCTTTCATCCCCTGGTGGATCGCAACAATAACCTCCTCTCTTGGTCTCCATTATGCCTAAATGGTCTTTTAAAATGTAAATTAGATTCTGTTTTTTTTTATTTTTTTGCCTGAAACTCTCCCATGGCTTCCCATCAGGCCTGGAATCAAATCGCCTCTGCTCACTGCCCGCTCTGCGTTCCTTGCCGTCTGAGGCCTGGCCCGCTTCTCTGATACCTTCTTGCTCCGCTCCCCTCTCCACTTGGCTCCCAGCGGCGGGCATCCTTTGTTTCCTCAGAGGAGTTCACTTTGTTTCTCCCTTAGCACTTGTGCGTTGTCTGTCCTGGTGAGTTCCCGCCTTGTTCTAGTGGTCAGCCTTTGACTTCCAGATCAGTCTCCCCCCACCCCTTATCCCACCCACCAGCTTTTCCAGCTCTCTTGACAATGGCTTTGGGGGATTTGGCCGATGGGAGGAGCTGAAAGGAGGGAAGAAGGAAGAAAACGGGAGAATTTCCTTCTTTCTGTCTTTTCCTCTTTCTTCTGCACCCCGCCCCCAACACCACCACCTTTGGAGACATTTGCCAGAGACACCCTCTCCTGCATAATCCTGCCACCGCCAAGCAGTCGCGACCTCGGCTCCAGCTCTTGTCCTGGTTCATCCACGTGGTCCAGCATCTGGCCCATCATGCCCCCTCCCTCTGGGAGTGGCTTCCTGCTTCACTGATGTCTCTCACATTCTTATTCTCAATTCTCAATGGAGCCGCTTCTCTGAGTGAAATTCTGTGTGTCTGAAATGCCCAGAGGAGTTTCTATCTTCCCGACCTAAATGGGTCTCAGGGATGAAGCTGGTCCCCAAAGCAGCCCTCTTAGCGCTCTGAGTCACTCTCCAGCCCAAGCACCTGTTTGGACTCTGTTCATTACCTTTTTCACTTTCTGCAATTTTTCTTCTTCATTTACCCACATGTTTGTTTGGAGCTGTCTTGCGTATTACCATTTGCCCAGAGTTTTGAATAGTGTCTTACATGTAGTTGGTATTCAGGAAGTATTTATCAAATGAATGAATAAAGGAAATGGACTAAGATTTGGCTAAACAGAATACTGCTCAAATGTGTGTGTGTAAGTTGCTTCAGTTGTGTCCGATTCTTTGTGACACTATGCATTGTAGCCTGCCCATGGGACTCCTCTGTCCTTGGGATTTTCCAGGCAAGAATACTGGAGTGGGTTGCCAGGCCCTTCTCCACAGGATCTTCCTGACCCAGGGATTAAACCTAAGTCTCTCCTGTCTCCTGACAGGAGATGATGGGGAGTTGTTTACCACTAGTGCCCCTGGGAATGAAGTTAATGATCATCCAGCTTCTAAAACTCAGAAAAGAAAAAAGACAATAAGAGAAAGGGAAATTAGGCAAAAAAGAAGAAGAGAATATTTCCCCTTGGGAAGAAGGAAAATTAGTGGGGAGAAGGAAACTAATCAGTATATAATATCTACTAACGCGCCAGTGGCTTTATGTACGTGATTTCTTTCTGTTCCCATATCAACATTCAGGTAGACATTATCTCCATCTTACTGATGGGGTAACTGAGTACCTGAGAGGCTGAGTAAATTGTACAAGCTTGCGTGGCTGTAAAATGCACACAGCAGGATTCAAGCCCACAGTGGCCGTCTGCTGGTTAGGACAGGCCCAGGAGCTGCTATCAGTGTGATAGAGCGGGCCTTTGTTGTTTTCTTCCAGGCTGATTTCAGGATGAGCCTGTTTTTGTGATTTAGTCTGCAGTAAGAAAGGGGTTTAGAGGGTAGGCCCACCTCATATATCAGCAGCATCCCGTCGAGCACAAAGTTGTTTTTCAGGGACGTGCTACATATGGCATCGATAAAGAAAGATGGGCCAGTTCCCTTCAAATTCAGCAGGCCCTTTATTTGTACCCACGTTGCCTCTGTTTTGTTGAATTTCATTGAAGAGCCCTATTGTCTTCTTAAAGTGGACAATTAAGTTCTCAATTTTGTCCTCAACTTGCTACATTATGGCCAGGTCTGAAATGGTGGGTTATATTAGGTTATGGGCTTCGCTGGTGGCTCAGATAGTAGAGAATCTGCCTGCAATGTGGGAGAGACCTGGGTTCAATCTGTGGGTTGGGAAGATCCTTTGGAGAAGGGCACGGCAACCCACTCCAGTATTCTTGCCTGGAGAATCCCCATGGACACAGGAGCCTGGCAGGCTACAGCCCAAGTGGTCACAGAGTTGGACACAACTGAGTGAGCACACATATTAGATCATGCAGTTTATAGGGAAACCGAGGAAGAAAAGCCCCAAATGGTGGAACAAATTATTTTTTCCTAATGCTGATCTCCCTTGTCTGGTGGATTCAATCCAGGCCATCAACATGGCTTTGACATTGCATTTTCCCTGATTTGTTCTTAAGACCTTTCTCTATCCCCAAACATCGTGCTCTCAGAACCCCGAAAACTTACAGCAAACAAACAAATCACAGAAATTAAATAGCAATAGAACTGTTGTTGGCTTCATACAAAAAAATATTATCCAGTATTTAAATGGCAATTATTTCCAGAAACTTGGCAATTGTAACCGTACAAATGATGAAATTGATTCCAGTCGCAGTCCATCTCTGTTTGGAAATGAAATACCAGTAGTGTTTGAAAAATGGATTATTAAAGACCTTGCTTTGCTGAAGGTGGCTCATATGTTCTATTTGCTAACACAGCATCTTGTTGGGGGAAAAAAAAATAAATGCAGCTTTTCCCTACCCCAGATTATTTTCACTACAGATCTTTAGAGCAGGAAATAAAAAACAGCTAATGGTTCATGGGGCATGTGGAATTAGTTTAAGCAAAGCCAAGCCCTGGTCCTGCTGACCGCCTCCTCCTTCCTGTGCTGTTTTGTCTATGCGCGCCTTAGAATATGTCAACAAATCTCTTTTAAGCTCTGATGGGAAGAAAGGAGGGTGATTCTCTCTCTTTCTCTAAGGGAGTAATTTACAACAGATGTGCTTTCTTTTTTTTTTAGAAAGGTACAAGTTTGTCTTGTAAAATATTTGTAAAGAGAAATAGCCTCCGGATTTCACAAAGTAATCCTCACTTGGTCTCTGAGATGTCACAGAGAGCGTTGCTTTTATAACACTAATGTGATTCTTTGCTCACACAATTTGATTAAACCAGAGATTAGTTTTTGTGAATAGCCAAGTTTAAATATCTAAAACAATGTAGTGAAGAAATACCATATGTTACTTGATGGCTTTCTGACAGTGACCTGCAAGGAGTCCAGTTTCAGTCATGAGACCTAGAATCCCAGGAACTCTTTCTAACTAGAGTAATGAGACCCTAACTTCTCCAGGTCTCCCTTTCCTTATCCATAAAATGGGGAAACCACCTGCCCCTGCCATCCAAGTGGGAAGATAAGTTAAAAATGCTTTATAAAGTCCTATACGAGGTAAACGATTTCAAACAAATCTATTCAAGAAAACATCTTCCAGGGTTCCATACCTTCGTGTATATGCTTTTTTTTTTTTGTATAGTTAGTAAAAGGAATCTTTTTTTAAAACTACTTTTTTAGTAAGTAGATTGGCAGCAAAGCTTGTGCTGTTTAAGATAAAATAATAAATGTGGCTCTGATTCCGCCATGAGCCAGAATTGAAGGAAAAAAACTACTGATTCTAATGTGAAGTGTTACCTGCATAAGTGCTGACAGATAAAAATCACATGAGAAAAAGGTGTATGCTTTGCTGAGTATGACTGACTTCAGCCTTAGAGAGTGTGCAGCTTTCAGCAGGCAGGGATACTGTAAAGAGATGAATTGACTCCTCATTTTTCAAATCCTGTATCTCAGATGAGGACAGATCCGGTTGGGGGCACCAAACGAGAGTGAGCATAGATGGGGGTAGAAGTTTGAGTTGGGATGAAAGGCATCTGGTCTTTGGTTTGCTCATGTAGGGAATGAGAATAATAATACCCTTCACCCTTGTGTGACTGTGGCAGAGATCATGTAAATCGATACATGCTTATGTAAAATGATACAATCAGAGATAACCTGATTGTATTTAATGACAAAGAAATTATATAAACATAGTATTCCTTAGGAATCACAAATAAGGAGAAAATTCTCATCTTTATGAATATTTAATAAAATTTATCATTTAAAAAGTTTTTCAGTGCTTCCTTTTCAGTCTCTTTAAACTGCTAAGTAACATTAATGGCTAGTATGTCCTGAGCACTTTCTGTGTTCTAGACATTTGTGGTAAATGCTTTAAATAGTTTAAACTCAATTTTATAACCATCAAGGAGGGAGGCTCCATAATTACCCCCATTTTACAGATGAAGATAAGTAAATTGCTCAAAATCACAGAGGTAAGGCCATAATGGCAGAGAACGCAATGGCACCCCACTCCAGGACTCTTGCCTGGAAAATTCCATGGACAGAGGAGCCTGGTAGGCTGCAGTCCATGGGGTCACTAAGAGTCGGGCACGACTGAGTGACTTCCCTTTCACTTTTCACTTTCACGCATTGGAGAAGGAAATGGCACCCCACTCCAGTGTTCTTTCCTGGAGAATCCCAGGGACAGAGGAGCCTGGTGGGCTGCTGTCTATGGGGTTGCACAGATTCGGACACAACTGAAGCGACTTAACAGCAGCAAGGCCATAAATGGAAGCACAATCTGAACTAGGGTTAACCAACTGCTACTGCTACTGCTGCTAAGTCAGGGACCTGCGACCCCAAGAGAAGCCCCCACCCCTCCATCTGGGATTCTCCAAGGAGTTAATCTAGAGTAGGGACAACTGAGCATGAGATGGCTGGATGGCATCACCAACTCGATGGACATGAGTTTGAGTAAACTCGAGGAGTTGGTGATGGACAGGGAGGCCTGGCGTGCTGCAGTCCATGGGGTCGCAAAGAGTCGGACGTGACTGAGCTGAAGACTGTGGTTGTCTAGAAGGTTTACAGCCTTCCCTAAACTCAGTTGCCCCCTAAGCTGTGCATTTGAACTCCAGTCAGATTTAAAAACACATCTGGAAATGAAACAAATGATTTTGAAAGAGGCTTTTAAACACACATGTACACACAACTTTTTCATTAGAAACTGGGATAAAGAAGAACTCGCCTGGCACTGCTGTTTAGATTCAGAAGCAAGCCCAGGCTTCTGCTCCCTATTGTCACTCAGGCTGACAGTACTGGACCCTTAGAAAGTGCAGGAGAAACTCTATTCCTGACCATGTCCTCAAATAAACATTTGTCCCCAAATGAATCAGCCAAATAGCCCCGGGGAGCAGAGGCTATTCCACACCCTTGCTATCTCCTCTGTAAACTGGCTAATCATCACCAGAAGGGATTTTTTTTTAGGACACACCTAACCTTTTTTTTTTTCTCCAAAGGGTCCTAAAGACAGGCAGTGACTTGTCTTAGGCCACCATATCCTGAGTTTTGATTCATAACGCTTTAGCATTTTCTAGACCTTTCTACAATGCGTGCATTTTGACTTTGTAGAATTCTTATCTCAACACTTGGACTGTCCTGGGTGAAGGTTTCCTTTGTCACTGATTTTCCTGTCTGGTTGCTTGAGAATAGCAGCCTCGGGGCTTCTGCTGTGGCTTCTATCGAGGTCAGCCTGGAGCCAGCTCTTGTGGCCCTTTCCCTTGAGAGTCCATCTGAAAGCAGAGCTTCTCCTGGGACAGAGCACCCTGAGATGGCATCATCTATAGCACCGCCCCCTGGAAAGTATACTTCCTGCCTGCTGGCAAGGAGATTAGTTCAAAGGTTTTGACACTGATATATAGCCCTAATCTTTCAAGTGATTACAGGAACTAACTGGACAGTTATAAGGAATTTTCTTAAATGCTTAGAGAGAGGGAGACTGGTACATCCCTCGAGGTCTACAAGATGAGGGTTTTGAGTAGAGAAATTGGGCTCCAGGGAACTCTCCCTCCCAACAGCAGGTTCATCTGTGCCCTCTGGGTACTTTCTGTAAGGTTTATCTACATTTATATTTAATGGAAAGGTAACATTTTATGTATAGCTTTTTTACAAATAATAAAAAATTAGAACTTAAGGTGGGTAGTCAACGATTTCGTTTTTGCCTGGCTTCAAGTCATCTTCAAGAATATTCACCTTCACGTCCTCATATTCACCCCAGGGTCTTTGTCTGCTCCTCATCCTCCTGTCCCGTGGGGTGTCCCTTCTTCAAGTTTTCCTCTTGCCTGTTTTCTTTCTCTTTCCTTCAGTCTCTTTTTTCTGCTCTTTCGTCCTTTTCCTTTTCTCTCTCTCCTTCCTTCTTTCCTTCCCTCTTTTCCTCCTTCACTTTCTTTGCCCTTGTTTTCTTCCGTTCTTTCTTTCCTGGCTTTCATCACAACCTTTAAGAGTGCAAGTTGCTATTTTTTAATGCCCTCTTTTTTTTTGGGGATCAGATCGATCGGACAGATAGATCAGTCGCTCAGTCGTGTCCGACTCTTTGCGACCCCATGAATTGCAGCACGCCAGGCCTCCCTGTCCATCACCAACTCCCGGAGGTCACTCAGACTCACATCCATCGAGTCAGAGATGCCATCCAGCCATCTCATCGTCTGTCGTCCCCTTCTCCTCCTGCCCCCAATCCCTCCCAGCATCAGAGTCTTCTCCAATGAGTCAACTCTTCGCATGAGGTGGCCAAAATACTGGAGTTTCAGCTTTAGCATCATTCCTTCCAAAGAAATCCCAGGGCTGATCTCCTTCAGAATGGACTGGTTGGATCTCCTTGCAGTCCAAGGGACTCTCAAGAGTCTTCTCCAACACCACAGTTCAAAAGCATCAATTCTTCGGCGCTCAGCCTTCTTCACAGTCCAGCTCTCACATCCATACATGACCACAGGAAACACCATAGCCTTGACTAGGCGAACCTTTGTTGGCAAAGTCATGTCTCTGCTTTTGAATATGCTATCTAGGTTGGTCATAACTTTCCTTCCAAGGAGTAAGCGTCTTTTAATTTCACGGCTGCAGTCACCATCTGCAGTGATTTTGGAGCCCAGAAAAATAAAGTCTGACACTGTTTCCACTGTTTCTCCCTCTATTTCCCATGAAGTGATGGGACTGGATGCCATGATCTTCATTTTCTGAATGTTGAGCTTTAAGCCAACCTTTTCACTCTCCACTTTCACTTTCATCAAGAGGCTTTTTAGTTCCTCTTCACTTTCTGCCATAAGGGTGGTGTCATCTGCATATCTGAGGTTATTGATATTTCTCCCAGCAATCTTGATTCCAACTTGTGTTTCTTCCAGTCCAGCGTTTCTCATGATGTACTCTGCATATAAGTTAAATAGTGCTTTCCAAATTTTTGTTATTTTGCAATCACCTTTCTGGAGAAGGAAATAGCAACCCACTCCAGTACTCTTGCCTGGAGAATCCCATGGACGGAGGAGTCTGGTGGGCTACAGTCCCACGGGGTTGCAAAGAGTCGGACACGACTGAGTGACTTCACTTTCACTTCACTTAAAGTTACATGCAGAATGTATAACATTAACGGGGTGAGGCACAAGTAAATGTGATTAAAAACTGTACTGTAGAAAATGAGTACTGGAAGGGGAAGTATACTAAATAGAGGAAGCAAAAAAAATTAAGACCAGGTAAATGTTCATTCTGGGGAAAAAAAAAAAACATGCAAAGTCAGCAGAAGGAGGGGGAAAAAAAAAAAACTCAATAAAGAAACTAATATCAGTTTCTAAAATGGAATCTGACAAGTTGACACGAAGTCATCTGGGGCACGACTAAACATGCATAAGAAGTTTCATATGTTTAGGCATACTCAAGTCGCTTCAGTCGTGTCCAAGTCTTTGCGACCCTGTGGACTGTCACCCACCAGGCTCCTCTGTCCATGGGATTCTCCAGGCAAGAACATTGGACTGGGTTGCCCTCCCTTCCTCTAGATATATTGAGGAGTTCTAATATTTCAAAATTTTGTTTCAAAGGAACAAAAATAGATAAAAATAATTTGAATTGTCTTGATAAGGAATTGTATCCCAAGGTTTACTGCTATACTACTTCTGCTACGGGACAATTATTTGTACCAGATATTGTACTAAGAGCTCTATGTGGCTTATCTTATTTAACTTAGTCCTCTTTATAACTGTGAAACATAAATATTTTTGAGAACTGTTTTACTTTTTAAAAGAAAATATTCTGTCTTAAATGGTGTCCATCTTTTTTTTTTTTTTTAAACAATGGGGTAACAATACTTACTTTTTAAAAGAAAATATACTGTCTTTAATGGTGTCTATCTGTCTTTTTTTTTTAAACACTGGGGTAGCAATACTTACTTCAGAAAAAACAGACTTTATTTTCCTTTTAATTCTGTATTTATTTTCGGCTGTGCCGGGTCTCCGTTGCCGCACAGACTTTTCTCTGGCTGCAGCGAGGGAGGGCTGCTCTCTAGCTGTGGTGTGCAGGCTTCTCACTGTGGTGGCTTCTCTTGTTGCAGAGCACAGTCTCTAGGCACGTGGGCTTCAGTGGTTGTGGCTCCCGGGCTCTGGAGCACAGTCTCAGCACTTGTGGTGCAGGGGCTTAGTTGCTCTACAACATGTGGGATCTTCTCGGATCAGGGATCGAACCCGTTTCTCCTGCATTCGCAGGATTCTTTACCAGGGAAGCTCCCCAATCTGTCTTCTTAACCTTAACCATACCTGAGACACCTTTAATATTTCAGTGGAGGGTTCATATTTTCAAGGTGAATATTGGAAAAAGAGCCACGGCACCCAGTAAGTAACCTGGATAAGATTTGATATCATAAAAACTGAATAAAACACTGAGATTCAGTAGTTAAGAGTCCCTGTGAGTTGTTGATTTCTCTGAGAATTTCAGTATTCTAGATTTAAGGCTGCAAGGTAGGTTCCTATGCCTGAAAAAAAGAAGGAATATCGCCATAAAGAAAACATTTTGCCACTCTATGTGCCTTTATACAGCCTATACCTCATGTCTAACATTTCCGTAGGTTAGAAGTATAGATCCAAGAGGAAGTCGGTTTTGCAGGGCATGAGTGAAAAGACCAGGTGAGTGAACCAAGGTTACTGAGTGAACCAAGAAAGCTGTACATTAAAACCATCTTTAGCATAAAAAATAAATCACATGAAACATAAACATATTCCAAACACAGTTGTATACTTGGTGCTGTGTTTGCTTATAGAAGAGCTGTAGTCCACAGTGAACTATCACGATTATGTATCGTAGCAAATATCCTAAGTCTTACTGCTCACCTTTTGTGAGCGTACCTAGCGGGACTTTAAAGGAAAAGCAAAATTATGGTCCAGATGAGCTCTCTGGGATGCACATCTGCATGCCTCCTCCAGAAGATCATAAGTAAGGTGAACATATGCTCTGGTTTCCTAGGACAGTTCTGTTTTGTGCTCGTCCTGATATGAGACTTCATTGCGCTTCCCCTTTACACTCTTAAGACACGCTCTAACCCTAGAAAGTGAAATAAGCTGAATTTTATAACATCAATATTTTGAGCAACATGTTCTACACACCTGCTGTGTTGAACACAGCACAGGTGTCCCACAGATTCCTTTTCTCTGATGTGAACAGGACTGACCGTGACCTCGTTGGTGTGAGTGACTGGCAGGATGCAGCTGGGTGCACAAGGAACCCAACGCCACAGAACACACATCCCCTGACACCTATCACCTTGGCTTCTTGTTCTCTTTTGGAACAGAATCTGTGAATGGGAGCACATACTGATTCCTGAGGTCTTGAGAGTTTCCTCAATATCTCACAGCTAGGGTCCAGAGAGTTCTTTGGAAAAATCCAGTTCATTTTCTAATGGGATACATGATAGTAAAATAGGTGACTATGAACGAGTCACTATATTTCAGGTGTGCAGTTATTGATATTTTGTGGACTATTGAAAATAACTAGATTTTAAAAATCATATGGAATTATTTGAAAAAAACTTGTATAATATACATCTCACATGTTTTCAGATTTACAGTTATAGTTCTATTTTACGGCTAAGTTTCTTTTTACATCTTGAAAAGAAACCTTAATAATGCATTAAAAAAAAAGGAAACAATAGTGTCATTTCCAAGCTTTTCAATGATTCACTACCCTATGATATTTTTTTCCATCCAGGCTGGTTTATAAAGGAAAGTAAAAACGACAATAAAAGAAATGTACCAATTCATTCTCTACTAATGAAGTATTGAACATTAATGAAAAAAGTGTGAAATATTGGAAAGCAAGAGAGAGCAATTCCATTACCCACTGCAGTTTGGGGTCATATACTGTAGATAAAGAGTAATTACTTCATTGGTTGGAGACCTCAGTGGAGGAATATAGAATTTGATGAAAGATTTTAAAATAAAAAATTTTATCCCAAAGCATTTCCTTTTCAAAATTTGCCAACACTACAGACTTTATTTTGAATTTTGGTGGCCAGGGGTGACAAGCTTGCGGGGTAGGACAGGTATGCAGAAGAAAGAAAAATATTGAATGAGCAGATTTTTAAAAACTCTTTAGCCAATACTCAACATTCTGCTGCTACTGCTAAGTCGCTTCAGTCGTGTCCGACTCTGTGCGACCCCATAGACGGCAGCCCACCAAGCCACCCCGTCCCTGGGATTCTCCAGGCAAGAACACTGGAGTGGGTTGCCATTGCCTTCTCCAATGCATGAAAGTGAAAAGTGAAAGTGAAGTCACTCAGTCGTGTCTGACTCTTAGCGACCCCGTGGACTACAGCCTACCAGGCTCCTCCATCCATGGGATTTTCCAGGCAAGATTACTGGAGTGGGGTGCCATTGCCTTCTCCGATACTCAACATTAGTACTTGGATTTAAAGTATCTACTAAAAATAGTCTTTGTAGATGCCTAAAATGACACATCTTATTAATGAAGGGCTCATATTTTATATTTGCAACTGCATTATTAATGTTAAATCTGATGGTTTCTAACAACCTTCCAATTTCCATTTTTGAATCAAGTTTCTAGATTTCATTTTCTTGCTGATCATGATGTTTATAATAATAAGTTTCCAAATCTTTGCAAGTCTTTTCTTCTTATTTATCCTCACAGGGATCCTGGGTAGGAACTGAAATCTTCTTGGGTAGAATGAGAAGGTCACAGTATATTATGCAGAGAATAGACTCTGGAGTTGGCTAGTCGTAGTCCTAATTCCAAGTACTGTCATTTACCACGAGCCTGTTTTCTCTTCTGCAAAGTAGGGAAAAATACACTGGAGGATGGTGGAGAGGATTGAATGAGCCATGTGAAGAGCACTTTATGGTGGTTAATGAGTGTCTGCTTATATTCTACTTCTTTCTAAAAATCTTAGAATACAAAAAAAAAAAATTTAGAATACAAAAAAATAAAGGAAAAAAACATAAACCATATAAAATCGTGTCCAGTGAATGCTGATTCATTTATGTCTTCTATCCCTATTACTTTTATATTGATGTTATAGAAAATCAGGGAACTATTCTGGTTATAAAAGTAAAATATATTGATTGCAAAGAATTTGAATATTATACGAAGGCATGAGGAAGGCAAACATCCATTTTACCTTTACTATTTTGATATATTCCCTTCATTATTTTTCCATCCTACCCATTTCAAAAATGTTAGGATTATACTGTATATCACATTTACTTCCCATTCTTTTAAATTTCTAGTAGATCATAAGTATTTTCACTTTTAAAAAGCAGTATTTTGTGATTTCCTAACAGTCTATCATTTGTATTAACATAATTAATTATACCCAACATGTTAATAATTTTTTTGTTACTGTAAAAAAAAACTGCCATGAAAACTGCTTCAGATGTTTGTTTAATATACTGGAAATCCCATCCCTTCATTTGTCATATTTTTGAAATTTTCCCACTTAGCCTTTTAAATTTATAACTTTTGATATGTTTTTATGTAACTTTTGCTACTAATTATTTTTGTAATTTTCTTTACTGCTTGTATCTTTAGAAAGTTCTTTCCTATTCCAAGGTCAGTAAATAACTTACCTATCTTTTCTTCTGCTTTTATAATTCTTTTTTAGTTATTTGCTTTTAAATTAATGTATATTTGGGATACTTTAGTTTGAGACAGATGCTGAGGTAGATTTGAGCTATCTCAAATAGGTTTGAGAATCTATTAAGGCATGATTTAATATAATTTTCCCCAAATAGTTAAAGCAATTACACAGTAACATAATATTTCCTTCTTTATGATAGATTTATGATGGTGCTTTATCATACAACGATTCCTCTTTTAATGCTCATCTTTCATATTTTAATTACGTAAATATCTGGTACAATAAATGCCTTCTCATTATTTCTCTTCTGCAAACATTGCTTAGCTATAGGTACTCTTCCAAACAAATTTTAAAAATACTTCATCAAATTCTCCCCATTTTACTTTACACCAAACACATTAGGATTTGCTTGAAATTTAAAAATTAAACTTTTATGTTCAACCAAAAGAATACATTCTTTTAATATTCAGTCTTCCATTGCGGAAATATATTATCTCTAATTTCTTAATAAAGATTATGTGCATTTCTTGTTAAGGTATGGCTAAGTACCTTATACATTTTATTGCTATTGTGAAAGAAATATTCTTCACCTCATAATTTCAGACTGGTTAGAGTTTATTCTAAGTAAACTTTCGTTGTATAACCAGCATGCTTCATCTTCAACTTGATTTATCCTGTGTGTAGAAAAATATTTTGTAAGAACACATTACTTCATAGATGTAAATGAACTTAGCTGGTGCTTGATGGAGAACACTGAAGGCCATGGAGATTATTAGAGCAGACCAGTTCTGCAATTTTAAAAGGAACAAGAAGGAGCCACTGGTTGTCCATTTTATTCTAAAATGTACAACTGCATAGGTGAAATGAATGCATTTTGTTTTATTCCTGGGGAGGGGACAAAAGACCAGAAATTGATGTACCCGTTTGTAATGACAAGTGAAGGGCAACTTTTGAAGACAGTGGGCACTCTGAGAGTGTGTCATTGTTCTCTAAACTTTGAGCCTCATGCATTTCATCTACCTCATTGCCTGACAGTCCGTTTGGCATAAGTGAGATGAATCATGTAGGCAGTATCTCCTGTGGGAATTAAATTTAAAGCGAAGGCTCTAAGTAACTGGTATCTAAAGATCATGTTATAAAACTGGCATCCACATCCCCAGTCCCACTGTACCCTGTTGTCCTTGGAGGCTGCCCACACACCTGTCATTCACTTGCCCTCACTTTCCAAGGTGGCAGGATGCCAGCCCCAGCAAGTGTTCACAGTGCAAAGTGCTTTAGACTTTGCTAAAATGAAAGTCAGTATGTAAATGTGCAACATGACGACATTATTATTCTGGTTTCCTGGCTGCTTCCAGCAAGCACTGACTGCCACATGAGGTCTCAAGTGTTCTGGCAGTGTGTAAGTGTTCAGAAGAAGTTAAAAGTAATGAAATTGGATCTACATTTCCACAGAGATTCAAGCTGGCATGGAGAAATGGAGTCATGGGTTGGATGGTCTCCACCAAACAGCCTAGGCAAGTGCCTTTGGTGCCAGGCTACTAAGCAGAATTTTCTATCGTGAAAGGCCACCATTATTTCTTCCTCTGAGTCTAAAATTACAAAACGTGCACATTACCCCCCAGGTTCACACCACTCTTTGGGTGCTTTATGCTCAATCTGCACCCATTCGCTGGAGCACACACCCGCTTTGCTTAGGTCCAGCACAAGTTTTAAGATGAGGAATTAAATACAAATAGAGGGAAAATGTTTAGTTAGAACCCTGACTAATCACCCATTCAATGCTGGAGCACACAGCTTAGGGCCAGCACAAGTTTTAAAAGGAAGAATTAAATACAAATGGGGGAAAATGTTTAGTTAGAACCCTGACTAATAGAGCATGAAGTATGTAGCTCTATTCTTAAGACAGGGCCCAGGCTATGTATTTTGCTGTCCCTAAGGTGCCGTCTAGAAGTGTCCACTTACTGGATTTCAGTTAATTTTTAATTAAAAAAAATTTTTTTTTTTTTGCAGTTTTCATTGCTCACAGGTCTTATTTGCACCCAGCCTTCCCTGCTATTAAAATAATCTGGAGCCAAGACCAAACTTAGGTCTGTGGGTGGTAGGCCAGAAGACTGGGTCTGCTAAGTATCGTGTCATGGTGGGCCCAGGGTCAGCAGAGATTCCAGATTTGGTCATTCTGAGACCTGACCTCCCTCTTACAACTTCATGCTTCCTGTCCCCCTGCTGAAATGTTTCTGTTCATCAGGGCAAGAGCCACAGAATCTGAGTCTCATGCTCTGCAGCCACCTGTACACCGACACAGGTCTACAATGCTGAGTGCTCTTCCTGCTCCACCTCCCTTGTTATCTAAAATGTTCAGGGGCTGCATGCATCCACTTATATCCATGGAAAAATGAAGTTCATTTAAGTTTAAGAATCTAAGTGTTGACAATGAAGAGAATTCAAGACCTGAAGGATATAGATACCTTTACTCACATAGAATCTCTTTTTTATTGTTTTAGGACAGTGAAAAAAAGGGATTTATAAATAAAATTTATGCCATCCAGGAGGTATGTATCAGTGTCCAGAACATCCTAGATGAAGTGGCTTCCTTTGGCGAAAGGATAAAGAAGTGAGTGATGCTGACATGCGAGCCCTGGCTTTCTGGGGGACAGTGTCCATTTGTTTCTCAGAGGGTGAAATGCCACATTCTTTCTGGCAGGGGACACTCCGTCTGGGTGATCTATTGCTCAGTTTCATCATTATTTACTTTGTTTCTGCCAGTCTTTGGTTTTATGAAAGTTCTGTCAATTTCCTCCTTGAAATTTAGAACATATTGGTTGGAAAGAAGTCATACTTGTAGCTTTGAAAAAAATAACACCGTCCTAAATTTTAGCACATTTTCACAACGAGACTTTGTTCTTAGAATATGGAATTGCAATAGAAAAAAAAAAAAAAAACTGAGTTAAATGAGGATTTCAGGTAATCAAGACACACCTGATTTTTATTATTGGTCAAGTTATAGTTTCATCAATAAAGTTAAATTAAAAAAATATTATAAGTAGCACCCTGGAAAATATTCTTTCAATTCTAACTAGCTGAGATCATAATTACAGATGAAATAAACTAATACTCTGTCATTTAGAAAATAAACAGTTTTTATAATTTAAAAGTTAGGAACTAGAGATTCATGGAGAACAAAAGTAAAATTAAGAAACAATTTGCATTTTATCGCGTGCTGCAATTCATGGGGTCGCAAAGAGTCGGACACAACTGAGAGACTGATCTGATCTGATCTAATATATTTTAAAACAACTGTTGAATTATAAAAATGGTAAGGTAGATTTATAATTAATAATCAGTAAAAAGTATACCAAGGGCTCATGCCACTAAACTACATGAAAATTGGCCTGCATAATGATTTCTAAATGGTCTGTTCAAGAAGGGGTGCTTTATACCTGGATAAGCCTATATGATTCTAGCTTCATATCTCTATTCATTGTTTATTATTCATAACCACAAGTGTGCGGCAGATTTGGATGCTTGGGCATACACAGAAATTGAAAGGAGTAAATAATTTAAACTAAAGGTGTGTGGGTCATTCATCTGGTGCCTTTCATGTTTCAAGGCATAATGCATTTTATTTTGTGTAATTTTTAATACATTTCCACATATGCATAGGTGCTGAGTTTCCACTTTCTCACATTAGACACAACAGCCTCCCTGACTCCCAAATGGGACTTTTAAGCAACATTCAGTATCAGACTTCTAAAGATTGCTTTCCACATCTTTCTTCTTCTTCTTCATGTTTTTCCATCTCTAAGAAATGTTTCCTTGTTCTCCACAACCTATCTGCAGAAGCGGAGTGTAAAGTCCTAAATGGGGCATTTCCCTCCCGGGTGTGGTCCTTTCTCTGAGGTACAGTGTGTGGACTATCTGACAAGAATATCTCATTTATAGCAGAAGACCCCGGGTCAGCTCTGAGGTCAGGACTGTGAGTGCAGGAAGGGGCGAGGCTTCTTTCTAACTCTGGGTATTAGGAGACCTCAGACAGGTACTGGAAAAGACCATGGCCGGTTGAAGGAAATAACCAGGTTGTGGCTGTGGACCAGCCATGGGGAAAACTGGATTTGGTCGAACTTTCTAAGGGGTAGACAGAGATAGAGGTATAGGCTGAGGTACAAGAACATAGCATAGAATCTAGTGAGTCTTGTAGGAACTCTCTTCTGCATAATCATCTGTGGACTACGAAAATGAGAGAAACTCCCCTGGAGTCACATTGGATAAAATGGATCTATCTAGAAAGCAGATTTAGATGCAATCTTTAAGTACAAAATGGAAGTCTCCATAATTACATCTTGTTATGAAATAATCCTCCCAGAACTGTCTTGAATAGCATCTCTTGGGTGGGGGGGAATGGTATAGGATCACATTCTAGATTTAGATTCCATGATGCACTGTGGAAATAAAAAGGGCGGTCTTTTTTTCCTCTGACATTCGCTACACTGGTATTCGTGGCCATTTATCCTTCCAAGAGGAATAAGAACACAGGGAGCACTTCAGTGAGGCTGCCCGGGAGGAGGGTTTTCCGCGTGAGGATGGTGTGACGGATGGCTCTGAGCTCAACCACGGCAGAGCACACAGACCCTCAGCCTTCTGTTCTCTCCACAGCGGGCAGAAGCAAGGGAACTACAGGCGTCAGTGAGGAGGGAAGGCATGCTCCTTTACCTGGTGACAATTACAGGACGCTCACTCTGGCCATAGGACATAAAAAAACACGATAGAAAAGCCAGACCCCAGGAGTTACTAAAAATAAGACAACCTGGTTGGATCCAACTGTGGCTTTTTTACTGGGGGAAAAAAAATTTAGATGTAACCTAGAGAAAGACAAAAAGCAAGTCATATGCCACAAAGTTAAGGAATGACTCTTTTTAAGTATTAGGCTGAAGGGTAGTACATGAGAACATCTCTTGACAAACATCCTTTATTGGATTACAGACTTCTCTGGAAAAACCCAGTCCAAGTGAAGAGAGCATCCACTACCAGGAAATTAGAAGAAATAAACACTGACAGTTATCTGTATCATGTACAATTTCAGTATTTTCTCCAACTGTCTTTGGGGCCCTTCTCACTGCTAAGAAGTGCTGTACAGCACTTCCAGAGCTTAATGGCTCGAAATACCATCACCTTGATTCACATAAACATGCTGCCATCATTACCAGTCTTTCTGGATACAGTGAAAGCTGTCCCTATTTTATACCAGGAAAGCTGATGCTCAGAGAGGTTGACCACCTAAAGTCACATAACAGAATCTAGGCTTTGAACACAGATTTGCTACTTATTTTGGTTGTTTTCATTAAATCATGCTCACGAGTCCCTCAAACATACGTTAGTTCCTCCTTGGAGGCCGAGCACTGAGGCAGTAGTATGCCTGTAAATGGAGACACGGTTCATATACCTGACCTTGAAGGCTCCATGCAGTGAGTCTGTTTATAATTTTGTCACTCTCTCTTAAAAACTATCAGACTTACTACGGATGTTCTACACAAAAAGTCGGAAAATATCCGTTCTTTCCGTGTTCTGTTTGCCTTCTGTCATGATTTTTCCTTTCTTTTTGTCCCACTGAAGTCCTTTCCATCTTCTTGGTACTATTTTGTAACTTCTGTTCGTTGATCCCACTTTTGTTCTTTGTTCTGATGTTTTATCCCTGTCAATACTCAGTCTTACGTCCATCCCTGGCTCTAACCCTCTACATTATCAAAAGCCCACCCTTTTCCAGCTTCAACTTCCGTTGTAGTCTTCAAATGTGCCGTGTTCTCCTTTGCTGAAACAATGCAGGGAGAACAGCAGATAATGTTGGCTTTACTTCCTAATCATCTATGCACTGCTGGGAGGAGGGCAATGATGCGAACAAAGTTTTTACAAAACTTCCCCTTGCTGACTTCTAAGTTCCATCTGAAACATAGCTGAAGTGGAAAGTATTTTTCTAAGGATTTCTAAAGTTCTGAGGATTTCCACAACAGTGTTAAGATTTAGGTCTATAGACAACTGCTGGCGATATTTTATTTCCAGTGTGGGTAATCCTATGTGAGTTCACAGAAGAAAGAATGGCCCAGGGGCATTCTCCTCTATGAGAAGCTGGAGAGAACAAGATTGAGTACTAGTTTTAGAAGTAGAAAAACACTTTTAAACCCTAGGAAGTCACCCAAGTAGTACAGACGACTTTATACCCTGAAGTCACCTCAGCCAACGTGGAGGGGTTGATGTCAACACCCCTTATCTGGGTCCTGTATTCAGGAAAGCCCACGACCACTGGCATCTCTTCCCAAAAGAAATAAGTCTTTACTAGATCTGTAGTCCAGAGTTTGAATCACATTCACTGTCATCTTTGAGAAAAGTGTGAAGTGCTCAGATTGCTGATGTGTTGATTTCTCATTCAGTACTTTCAACTGGACCGTCCCATTCTTAAGCTGGCTGGCCATTGTAGCCCTCTGTGCGTTCACAGTCATCCTGTACTTCATTCCGCTGCGATACATTGTCCTTGTCTGGGGTAAGTAAAGCCTCTTAAAGAAAAAAAAAAACTGTCATAGCTGCTAAGAACAAACTATTTTTAAGGGATGAGTTATACTGTCAGTAGTTCCCTGTATTTATGGTCATGAAGCTATTCTATGATGAAAAGAGACAGGTCAGTTAAAAATCACAACAGTCTCAAGATTTAGGTCTACCTGCAAAATGCATTTCTCTTATCTGGCACCATAGGCTCCATCATACTATAAACATGTATTGGTGCAGATTCTCCATACATCAAAGTGTAGCTTTGTCTAGATATCACTCTGATTTATTTTCACCACTTACACATAAACAGAGGCATTGCGATCTGTATGGTGCATTTAGGACAGTATGCTTTTGTGCTGTGGTACTTTATCTTGTGGAAGTGTCCATAAACATGGTGCTATATACGGCTGCATGTTTAAGAGGTCACCCCTAGGAAACAGGAAGAGGGTCTTTGGCATCGGAAGGCTGCTCAGGAACAAAAACCTCTGCTCTGTGTGTAATGAACATGAATGCTTCTGTAAAAACCCACTTTCAAGGTACTATCTGGGGAGGGGCTGTCCTAATTTTTAAGGCAGTTATGCTGCATGCTGACAGTTCCTATGTACCTAGACTCTGTTTAGGACTTCCCTGGTGGCTCAGATGGTAAAGTGTCTGCTTGCAATGGGGGAGACCTGGGTTCAATCCCTGGGGCGGGAAGATCCCCTGGAGAAGGAAATGGCAACCCACTCCAGTATTCTTGCCTGGAGAATCCCATGACGGAGGATCCTGATGGGCTACAGTCCATGGGGTTGCAAAGAGTCAGACACGACTGAGCGACTTCACTTCAGACTCTATTTAAGGTGGTACTTACAGCACTCTTCCTAGTCTGGAGTTTGTTTTTCCTCAACAAAATTCTTTTGGCTGGAAAACTCAATTTTCAGTCTCTGAGATTGATGAATGTGTAAAACTACGTTAATGAAAGATATATATAAAAATAAGACTGGGTAGGAGTAGAATGCTCTACTGGCCCCTGGCCTGCATACACCTGAGATTACTAAACTTATACAACATGCAGAGAGCCAAATGGGTTTTAACTTCAGAAATCATGGGACTTACACTGAAAGCAAAAAGATGGAAAGGAAAGTTTTGTTCTTTTCCTATCAAGGCTTTTAAAGAAATACGCTGGAATAAAATGGAAAAGGGTCTGATGTCTCCAGGCTCCCCCGTCTTAAACTCCTTGAATCTCGCTCTTCTTTTTGGCTGTCTTGTCACATCCTGAGCAAGCTTGTTGCCCTTTTTATCACCATCATTACCTGTACATCTTGGGTAGGGAGTAGAGGGTAAAGGGAAGGGTGATTATGTTTTCTTGTCTTAATTCCTATAATCTAAAGAAACAGGAGAGTGCTTTCATTATCCGAGGGAAGAGGTATTTCCCCCACTATGTTCTTGGGACCCGATTGTATGTTCTTGCATTCCTTCCTCTGATATTTAAAACAGATGCTCTTTTATTGAAGGCACTAGGGTAGGGCATTAGGTGTGGCAGTTTATTACCTCTAACCTTCCCAGGTCAGACCTGCCATCTCAGTTGTGACAGGTGGGGAACTTCTGGCTTCTTTTCCCCAGGCTGGCAGAAAGTGGAGCCCACGGCAGACATCTGGCCGTATAACCTGGGGTGGCCTCACTGGCAAGCTGTCTTAAACGTAATTTTCAGAGAATGTGTTTGGGTCTCTTGTTTCATCAAATAAAGTAAAACAAAGAACAGTATTCCTTTAGTGGTAGGTGATTGCTGAAATATTAAACAGAAATTTAAGACATGGGTCTCACATGAGGAGACAGAGACCAAATCATAATTGCATTAGCTTATCCTGCCAAAATCCCTGAAGAAGAGCCCAGATGCTCTGGTTTGTGACCCAGTCTGTTGATTTCACAAAAAGCTCTTTGTTTACGTTTATGTGAATATGCTTGGTAATTTATTAAGTCCCATATAAATTTAACACAGTAGACTTATCCAATTGAAATTCTACATTATACCATAGAATATGAACAACAGATAACTCTAGTTTTATACATTATTTTGACATTTCTACCTCATCAAGTTTTGGGTTTTTTTGTATACTAGCTCCAAATTCACCTGTATCTGCTCCTCATCCATACTTGCTCTCCAGGTAGTGCAAAGGGTTCACTGTTGGATAATTTAGCTTAAGTAGATATGCCTCATTTTAATGGTTCTTGGCTGTTCTCATCCAAGAAGTGATCCAAATAAGTCAATCACAGCAGCATCTTTTGCAAGCATTAAATTTAAATTTCTTGTAATTTAAAAGGAAAATTGGCTTCTAAAAATTTCAATGCCAGAGATAGGGAAATGGAAACATTTTTTTCCTGTGTGATGAAAATCTACTCTCCTAGCAACCTTCAAATGTGTATTACAGCATTATTAACTATAGTCACCATGCTGGATGTTACAGCCCCATGACATTTAAAAATTCTTTTTGTTGGAACTTTGGTGCTGTGCGGGCTTTTCTCTAGTTGTGGCAGGTGGGGGCCAATCTCTAGTTGCGGAGCCCGGGCTCTAGAGAACAGGCTCAATAGTTGTGGTGCTCAGGCTTAGTTGCTCTGCAGCATATGAGGTCTTCCTGGATCAGGGATGGAACCCACGTCTCCTGCATTGGCAGGTGGACTCTTTACCACTAGCCCACCAGGGAAGCCTCCCGTGACGTTTTATAACTGGAAATTTGTACCTACTGACTCCCTCACCCACTTCCCACTCGCCCACGTCTGTAACCATTAGTCTGTTTCCTGTATCTATGAGCTTTGTTTCTGTTTGTATTTTAAGGATTCCACATGTAAGTGAAATCTTACAGTATTTGTCTTTGTTGACTTATTTCACGTAGCATAATGAATGCCTTTGAGGTCAATCCTTGTTATCACAAATGGCAAGATTTCAAATTGCCATTTGTTTTTTAATGGCTCAATAATCTTCCATTGTGCGTTATGTACACCACAGCTTTATCCGTTCACCCATGAACGGACACTTAGGTTGTTCTCATGTCTTGGCTATTATAAATAATGCTGAATCAACATTGGGGTGCACATGTATTTTTAGTGTTTTTGTTTTCTTCAGATAGATACCCAGAAGTAAAATTATAGGATTATATAGTTCTATTTTTGATTTTTTGAGGAACCTCCATACTTTATTCCATAGCTGTTGTTCAGTCGCTCAGTCCTGTCCAACTCTAGGGACCCCATGGACAGCAGCACACCAGGCCTCCCTGTCCTTCACCATCTCCCAGAGTTTGCTCAAATTCATGTCCACTGAGTCCATGATGCCATCCAACCCCTAATCCTTTATCATCCCCTTCTCCTCCTACCTTCAGTGTTTCCCAGCATCAGGGTCTTTTCCAATTAGTCAGCTCTTTGTATCAGGTGGCCAAAGTATTTTCCATAGTGGTTGCACCAGTGTACATTTCTTCCAACAGTGCACAAGGGTTCCCCTTTCTCCAGATTTTCACCAACAATTGTTATTTATTGTCTTTTTGATGATAAGTCATTCTGATAGGTGTGAAGTGGTATCTCATTATGGTTTGTATTTTGCTTTTCCTAATGATTGGTAATATTGAGCATCTCATGTACCTGTTGGCCATCTGTCTTCTTTGGAAAAACATCTATTCATATCCTTTGCCTATTTTTTAATTGGTTTATAGTTTTTGACTCTTCAGCTGTATATGTTTTTAATGTGTTTTGCCTATCCCCTTATCAGGTATAGGATTTGCAAATATTTTCTCCCATTCTGTAGGTTCATTTTGTTGGTTTCCTTTGCTGGGCTTTTTAACTTGATGCAGTCCCACTTGTTTACTTTGTTACCACCTATGTGAACCGTGAACTTCCTGAAGTTCAAGCTGGTTTTAGAAAAGGCAGAGGAACCAGAGCTCAAATTGCCAACATCCGCTGGATCATGGAAAAAGCAAGAGAGTTCCAGAAAAACATCTATTTCTGCTTTATTGACTATGCCAAAGCCTTTGACTGTGTAGATCACAATAAACTATGGAAAATTCTGGAAGAGATGGGAATACCAGACCACCTGATCTGCCTCTTAAGAAATCTGTATGCAGGTCAGGAAGCAACAGTTAGAACTGGTCATGGAACAACAGACTGGTTCCAAATAGGAAAAGGAGTACGTCAAGGCTGTATATTGTCACCATGTTTATTTAACTTATATGCAGAGTACATCATGAGAAATGCTGGACTGGAAGAAACACAAGTTGGAATCAAGATTGCTGGGAGAAATATCAATAACCTCAGATATGCAGATGACACGACTCTTATGGCAGAAAGTGAAGAGGGGCTAAAAAACCTCTTGATGAAAGTGAAAGTGGAGAGTGAAAAGGTTGGCTTAAAGCTCAACATTCAGAAAAGGAAGATCATGGCATCTGGTCCCATCACTACATGGGAAATAGATGGGGAAACAGTGTCAGACTTTGTTTTTCTGGGCTCCAAAATCACTGCAGATGGTGACTGCAGCCATGAAATTAAAAGACGCTTACTCCTTGGAAGGAAAGTTATGACCAACCTAGATAGCATATTCAAAAGCAGAGACATGACTTTGCCAACAAAGGTTTGCCTAGTCAAGGCTATGGTCTTTCCTGTGGTCATGTATGGATGTGAGAACTGGACTGTGAAGAAGGCTGAGCGCCAAAGAATTGATGCTTTTGAACTGTGGTGTTGGAGAAGACTCTTGAGAGTCCCTTGGACTGCAAGAAGATCCAACCAGTCCATTCTGAAGGAGATCAATCCTGGAATTTCTTTAGACGGAATGATGCTAAAGCTGAAACTCCAGTATTTTGGCCACCTCATGCGAAGAGTTGACTCACTGGAGAAGACTCTGATGCTGGGAGGGATTGAGGGCAGGAGGAAAAGGGCACGACAGAGGATGAGATGGCTGGATGGCATCACTGACTTGATGGGTGTGAGTCTGGGTGACCTCCGGGAGCTGGTGATGGACAGGGAGGCCTGGCGTGCTGCAGTTCATGGGGTCGCGAAGAGTCGGACACGACTGGGCGACTGATCTGATCTGATCTGATGTTTTCTCCTAGGAGTTTCATGGTTTCAGGTCTCACATTTAAGTTTCAGTCCATTTTGATTAATTTTTATAAATGATATAATAATCCAGCTTCATTCTTTTGCTGTGCCAGTCCAATATTCTCAACATCAAATTTATTGAGGAGACTGTCCCCATTGTATATCCTTGGCTCCTTTGTTGTAAATAATTGACCATATATGCATGGCTTTATTTCTGGGCTATCTTGTTTCACTGATCCATGTCTGTATTTATGCCAATACCAACTATTAGTAGAGAGGCCGACTAAGTGAAAGCAGGGAGGGATAGCTCCAGATTTATTCTTTTTTAGTATTGCTTTGGCAATTTGGGGGACTTTTGTGGTTCCATACAAATTGTGGGATTGTTTCTATTAAAATATGCCACTGGAATTTTGAAAGGAATTGTATTGAAGTTGTAGATGGCTATGGGTAGTATCAACATTTAACAATATTAACTCTTATAATCCTTGAGCAGGGAATACTTGTTCATTTGTTTGGTCTTCAGTTTCTTTCATCAGTGTCCTGCAATTTTCAGTGTATAGGTCTTTGACTTTCTTGATTATATTTGTTATTAACTTCTCTGGTAGTACACTGTAGTGTATAGAAATGCAATAGCATTTTATACATTGCTTTTGTATCCTGAAACTTTACTGAATTCACTTATTAGTTCTTACAGTTTTTTGATGGAGTGTTGGATTTTCTATATATAAAGCTATATCATCTGCAAATAGCGACAGTTTTACTTCTTCCTTTCCAATTTGGATTGTTTTAAAGTCTGTCTTATGTAAGTTAGCTTCCCTTGCTTTCTTTGGGTTTCCATTTGCATGGAATATCTTTTTTCTTCCCTTGATGTTTAGTCTCGTGTGCCCTCACATCTGACTTCATCTGTCAAAGGCAGCATATAGAAGAGGCTTTTTTTTTTTAAATTCACTCAGCCACTCTATGTTTTTGGATTGGAAAATTTAGTTCATTTGAAGTAATTATTGCTCTGTATATCTACTGTTGGCTTTTGCTATATGGTTACTGTGAGGCTTACTTATAAAAACTTAAGTTTGAATGCATTTGAAAGTTCTAGATTTTTACTGTTTCCCCATGTTTCATATGTTACATTTTACCTTTTTAAAATATGCTGTATATCCATTATATTTTTACTATATTTGTCATTTAATCTTCATAATAGTTTTATAAATAATTAATCCACTACACTTACTATTTACCTTTATTAGTGACATTTATACTTTCATGTGTTTTCTTGCTACTTATAGCACAGTTTTTTGGTTTAAAGAAATCTCTTTGACATTTGTCATAAGGCCAGGTTAGTGATGATAAACTCTTGGCTTTTGCTTGTCTGGAAAACAATTTTTCAGTTCTGAAGGATAGCTTGGCTGAGTAGAGTATTCCTGTTTGGAAGTTTTTTTCTTTTTCTTTCAGCGCTTTGAATACATTATGCCATCTCTTTCAGGTCTGTGAAGTTTCTCCTCAAAAATCTGCCCAGTCTTCTGGAGATTCTCTTGTACATGACAAGTTGTTAGTCTGATGCTTTCATTATACTTGGCTTTTCATATTTTAATTATGTCTTGATGGGGGTCTCTTTGGGTTTCTCTTATTTGGAACTCCCTGGGCTTCCTGGAGGAGAAGGCAATGGCAGCCCACTCCAGTACTCTTGCCTGGAAAATCCCATGGACGGAGGAGGCTGGTGGGCAGCAGTCCATGGGGTCACTAAGAGTCGGCCACGACTGAGCAACTTCACTTTCACTTTTCACTTTCATGCATTGGAGAAGGAAATGGCAACCCACTCCAGTGTTCTTGCCTGGGGAATCCCAGGGACGGGGGAGCCTGGTGAGCTGCCGTCTCTGGGGTCACACAGAGTTGGACATGACTGAAGCTGACTTAGACATGCAGATCCAGGAAGCCTGCTGCTGCTGCTGCTGTTTCCTTCCCCAGATTAGGGAAGTTGTCAGCCATTATTTCTTAAAACACATTTCCTGCCCTCTTTTCTCTCCTCCTCTATGACTCCCTATAGTGCAAACGTTAGTATGTTTCACTGATCCTTTGTATTCTTTTTCATCTAGCCTGCTGTTGAATCCCTCTAGTGTATTTTTCAGTTCAATTATTTTATGCTTTAGCTCTGTGTCTTCTATTTGGTACTTCATCTGTTATTTCTTTGTTGATGTTCTCACTGTGTTCATCCATACTCTCCTGAATTCGGTGAGCATATTTATGAACATGACTTTGAACTCCTTATCAGGTAAACAACATCTGTTTCATTAAGGACTTTTTCCCCTTAGGTTTATCCTGTTCTTCCATATGAAATGTCCCTCATTTTGCTTGAATCTCTATGCAGGTTCCTATGCATTAGATGAAAAAGCCACCTCTCCCAGCCTGGAAGTAGTGGTCTTGTGTAGAAGATGAATCTTATTATCCAACTTTGCCTTAGCTCTCAGTAGTTGAGGATGTGCCAAGACCTGTCAGTGTCTCGAACAGGAGGCTCTCAGTCAGCATAGACTCAGGCTCACTGGACGTCAGCCCTTTGGGCTGCAGCTTTTAAAGCAAATACATACAGTGGGGCTGCAAGTGTAGGCCCAGCTGGCCACCAGAGCCAGAGGATGTGGAGGTGTCCCCTGGGTGACAGTCACAAAAATCAGGTGAGTTTGTAAGCTCCTTTCTGGGAGATAACATGAGCCGTGGTGAGGGAGAGTGGCAATGACAGCACCCCTGGCCTCTGTTCCCTGAGAGTCCCTCCACAGGCCTTCAGATGTGTGCTAAGCCTGAAAGTGGTGCCTCAGGCCAAAGCTCCAGAACAAGCTCGTACGTT
Organism: Tragelaphus eurycerus; assembly: GCA_935064755.1. Lineage (NCBI taxonomy): Eukaryota > Metazoa > Chordata > Mammalia > Artiodactyla > Bovidae > Tragelaphus > Tragelaphus eurycerus. Next base: position 498,357 of record CAKXYN010000014.1, read on the forward strand.
TCTTTCACAGAAACACTGGGGGTGTGTTTCAGTCTCCCGTTTGTGCAGTGCCCCGGTGGGGGCAGCTTGCTGAGATCTGTCTCTTGGGTGTTACAGTTCTAGTGGACCCAGGCACACCAGCTCCCCTGACCTCCAGAGTCAGGTGGTCGAGGGGCATCCCCTGGGTGGCAGCGGCAAAAACTAGGGCACCAGACATGTGCAAGAGCGCCCTTCTGAGGTGTCTGGAACGGTTCACCGTCAGCCCTCAGATGTGTGTTTAATTAGAAGCCTGCCCCTCAGGCTGCAGCCATAAGCTTACAGGCCTGTTTCACAGAGAGACTGAGCTCCTTGGTCTATACTTTTTGCTGTGCCCTGAGGGTGTCAGAACTCTTTTCTCCATTGGTCACAGTCCTTTAGAACCTGCAAACATCAGTCCCCTGGCCACCAGAACTAGGCAATGTAGGGGTGCCTTCTAAGCACAGTTGCAAACACTGGGGCACCAGACAAGGCTCTGGGAGATCAGCCTCCACTGTTTCCTGACAGCCCTTCCAGAGGCTCCTCTAAGTGGGCCAAACAGGAATCCTGCCCCGGACAAGCAAATAGCCCCTTTCTTGGAAAGACTGGGAGTGTGTCTCAGTTTGCTGTCTGGTTCCCTGGGAATGGTGGTCTATTGTCTCTCCAAATGTCATAGTTCCACAGACCCAGGAATACAAGTCCCCTAGCCTCCAGAGCCAAACACTCAAGGGGTATCCCCCTGGGTGGCAGCCACAAAACCCAGGACACTAGACAGGTGTAAAAGTCCCCCTCCAGGAGATACTGGTGCTCTGAAGTGCAGTACAGGCAGAGCTCAAAGATGGGACTTACCAGCTTCCATCCCCAGAGAGTATCCCAGCAGGTCCCTGCCTCTCTGGCCAACACCTTAAGATCAGTAGATGGACTTTCTTCACATAGAACCTGGGCATCTTTCAGACAGTTGCGCTTCTGTGCTGGGTCCTGCGATGAGTGAATGCTCACGAGCTCTTTAAGAGCCATTTTCCTTTCACTGCAGGCTTCTGGGTCCCATGGCTGCAAGCCTGCTCGTTTTGAAAGCCAGGTGCCTGGAGGGCTCATCTCTCAGGTGCAGGTCTTAAAGGCTGAGGTGCCTTAAACATGGTGTACAAAAGAATTTCTCTCTTGGCTACTCAGAGAAGCGCTGGGTTTGAGGGCTTCCTCCTGATGGTGGGTAGCTGCACTGGGCCTGGGGTGAGATTGTCTTGAAGAGGTGAATTCATGATTGTCCTAGGTTGCCATTTTGAACTGCCTCATAAACATAAAACCTCGGGCACCAGATGTGTGACAGCTCCTCTCGGAGATGCTGGTGCTCTGGAGCATGGCAGAGGGCGGGTATGGAGATGGTACCAACTGGCTAGAGCGAGGTAGCTGGGAAGAGATGGTTCCTGTCAGGAAAGAAAAGAAAAAGATGGCTGCCAGTCTCTGTCCCCCAGGTAGGCAGGCTCCTGAACATTTCAAATCAGATGTCTTCCCTGAATGACTTCCCTTCAGTGCCTGGAGGCAAGCAAATGATCCTTTCCCCCAAAAGGTCTGGTTGCTCCTGGATCAGCTGTTTCCATGCTGGGTCCTGGAGAGGGTAAGTCTGAACACGCAAGTTGGTTTTCAAAGCTGTGTGTTTTGAGACAAAAATTGGGAGCCCAGAAAAAAACCCAAGCATATATGGTAAACTAATATCTAACCAGGGAGCCAAGAATACTCAATGAGAAAAGACAGTCCTTTCAATAGATGGGGCTGGGAAAACTGGACAGTCACATGTAAAAAATGAAACTTGACCCCTATGTTACACTAATCAAAGATAATAACTTGAAATGGACTGTGAGACCTAAAACAATGAAACTTCTAGCAGAAAACATTTTTTAAGAAGTTCCCTGACATGGATCTTGGTAACATTTTTTGAAAATTACATCTAAAGTACAATTAACAAAATTAAAAACAAGCAAGTGGGACTCTATAAAGCCAAAAAGCCTCTGCATTGCAAAAGAAACCATCAACAAAGTGAAAAGACAATCTACAGAATGGGAAAAAAATACTAGCAAACCATATGTATAATAAGGGGCTAATATCCAATAGGCCCCATATAACCCAAGAGCAAAATAATCATCGTAAAAATGGGCAAAGGACCTGAACAAACATACTCCCAAAGATATGTATGAATGGCCAGCAGATCCATGAAAAGATGCTCAATAACCCTAGCCACTAGGGAAATGCAAATTAAAACCACAATAAGATAGCATCTCATGGCTGTTAGAATAGCCATCATTTTAAAGACAACAGATAACATGCTGGCATGGATGCAGAGAAAAGAGAACCCTTATACACTGTTGGTTGGAGAAGACAAAGGCAACCCACTCCAGTACTCTTGCCTGGAAAATCCCATGGGCGGAGGAACCTGGTAGGCTGCAGTCCATGGGTTCGCTAAGAGTCGGACACAACTGAGCGACTTCACTTTCACTTTTCACTTTCATGCATTGGGGAAGGAAATGGCAACCCACTCCAGTGTTCTTGCCTGGAGAGTCCCAGGGACAACGGAGCCTGGTGGGCTGCCGTCAATGGGGTCACACAGAGTCGGACACGACTGAAGTGACTTAGCAGTAGCAGCAGCATACACTGTTGGTGGGAATGTAAAGTGGTACAGCTACTACAGAAAACAGTATGGTGATGCCTTAAAAATATAAATATAGGACTACCATATGATCCAGCAATTACACTTCTGGGAATTTATCCAAGGGCAACACAAAGACCAACCCTAAAAGATATCTACACCCCATGTTCACAGAAGCATTATTTACAATAACTGATTCATGGAAACAACTTAAATGTCTACTGATGGATGAATGAACAAGTGGTATACGATGAAATAGTATTCAGCCATAAAAAGACAAGGAAATCCTACCATCTGTGACAACATGAATGGATTTGAAGGCATTATGCTAAAAGAAATAAGTCAGAGAAAAACAAATACTATATGATTTCACTTATATGTGAAATTGGGAGGGAAAAAAGCAAAATACCACCCCCCTCCACCCAAAGTCATAGAAAAAGAGAAAAGTTCTTCCATCTATCAACATATGACATGATGGATATGAACTAAACCTACTGGGGTAATCATTTCACTCTATGTGTACATGAGACCATCATGCTGTACACCTTAAAACTTATACAGTGATATATGTTAATTATTTCTCAAATCTAGAAGGAAAAAAAAGCTTGATGTTTTGGGGGCTTCTCCCTCTAGGTACAATTCTTAAGAGTCGAGGAGGCCTGTGTTCAAACCCTCACTCCTCAGAGAGCTCCCTCCTGACCATGGGTTGTCAGACTAGCAGTGGAGTTTATGGTGGGACTGTGCCCCTGCCTCTCCTACCTGCTTCAGTGCGGGCCTTCTCTTGTTGTTGGTGTGTAGACAGCATTCAGCCAGTTTTCAGGTTATTCTCAGAGGCAGTTCCGTATACAGCTGGAAATCCCGTGTGTTATGTTTTTTTTAAAAAGCTGGTAGTAAACCTTTTCTAATTCCAGGTCAGTTTAAAATTAAAAAAAACAAAATACCAGGTCATGCATTTTTGGAAATTAATTTGCATAACAGCAACACTTCCCCATCACTGGGGAAAAAAAAAAAAAACAAAACCAAAAACCAAAAGTGTGTCTTTTGAAAAGGGGGAACCAGTAAGTCAGATTTCTTGCCTTAATCCCAATCCAAAATGTAGGGTAGATAAGTTTTATCAAAGATGAAAAACTACAACAAAGCTTCTAAGTATTTGAGGGGAAAGACAAGATAGGTCACTGCTTGTGCCCTTTGTTTCCCAAATAGAAAGCCTTTCCTGCTGGGAAGAAGCCACTGAAGCACAAAAACAGAGCAGCCACTGAGTTGGAAGGTGGAAGGAAGGGAGAAAAGGGAGGGAGAAAACTGGGTTTTCTGGTTCAGTCAGTCAAGGCTGAAAATCAAGGCAGCTTAACCTAGATCTTCAAATCACCAACAATACTTTTTTGCCAGAAATGTACCTTTGGACTCTAAACTGTTTAGGTTTCAATAATATTTGATCTGTCACTTTTTCAGGAATCAATAAATTTACAAAAAAGCTTCGGAATCCGTACGCAATTGATAACAATGAACTACTCGATTTCCTTTCCAGAGTCCCTTCAGATGTGCAAGTGGTATGTAGATTTTATTAACTATTACTGCAGGCATACCTCATTTTATTGGGCTTCACAGATATTTGCTTTTTCACTAATTGAAGGTCTGTGGCCACCCTGTATTGAGCAAGTCCATCGGTACCATTTTTTCAACAGTATTTGCTCACTGTGGGTCTGTGTGTCACATTTTGGTAATTCTTGAAATGTTTCAAACTTTTTCATTATTGTATTTGTTATGGTGGCCTGTGATCATTGATGTTACTGTTGTAAAAAGATTACACTTACTGAAGGTTCAGATGATGGTTAGCTTTTTTTTTTTTTTTTTTAGCAATGAAACACTTTTAAATTAAGGTATTGCTTTTTTAGATGTAATGCTATTGCATACTTAATAGACTTCCATACATCATAAACAGAACTTTTATATGCACTGGAAAACCAAAATATTCATGTGACTTTACTGCAATGGTCTGGAGATAAACCTGCAATATTTCTTAAGCCTGTATCATTTTTAATGTAGTGTGGCATTGGGTTTTCACATTCATATCCATTTAATTTTGAAGGTCTTAGAAGAGCCAGGTAAAGTTAATAAAGCCTGTAGAAGATTTTGCCACTCAGGGATTAGTCCAATTGAGGTATAATCCAACAAGAAACTTACAGAGAAGATGGGGAATGAGAGAGCTTTGCATACAGAACCTACCGGGGTGTAAGGGAGGGAGGGCAGTCCTCCTCCAAGGAAGATTCAGCTGGAGTTTGTGAAGGGAAGTCACCATTACCTGAAGGAGGAATTAGGAATATTAGATGATGAAAGCAAAGTGTGCCAGCAGACACTGACAAAAACACTTCCCTAAATAAACTGCATGAATTAGGTGAGTTTTAAAGATGGCTATTTTAGAGATCAATAAAGGGAGGGGGTAACAGTAACTGATTTTTTTCTACACCTTTTTATTTTATATTGGAATACAGATGATTAACAATGTTATAATAGTTTCTGGTGCACAGCAGATTGACTCAGCCATACAAAAGTAACTGATTTTTGAAAATGGGGGCATATCTTAATCCTTTGAGGTTAATTAGTGCCCATTAATCATTAAATATTTTCAGAGTAAAATGAGAAATGTTTTTATTCAAACTATTGAAGCTGGGTTGCAACAGTACCTTTTTCCTTTGCTTCTGTTGAGTCTTTGATTTGGTATCTGACCTGAAGGTGGGCTGGATGGAGATGAAGCCTATATTAAACAAGCACATAATAAATTGCAAAGAACCATTATTCGGCCCTGCAAAATAGATGGAGATGGTTCACCTTTTAATGTGACGTGTGGATGGGTAGTGGAGATCCTGGCCTGTTAGCAAAGTCCCTATCAGGGCTCTCGTCTGGTTTCTGGCAAGATTTCCCTTGACTTGCTCTGTCTTTCTATTGTTTTCTGCATCGCAGCTGCAGGTCTCATCCAGCTTCCAGAGGGAGCACTTTCCCCCCAAGCAGTCTCTCAATTCCTTTGCTTTTCCTTCCTTTGCCAGAAAGTGGCCACCTGACCAGCCTTTCTCTGAACTCTGTTTAAACAGGTGCAATACCAAGAACTGAAACCAGATCCTTCTCATAGCCCATGTAAAAGGAAGAAAAACAATCTTGGCTAGCCAGCTCCCAGCACTGGGGAGACCAGCATCTGTTTGGGAGGATAAAAGAAAAAGCCTTCAGCCTCAGCAGCACTTCCTTTCTGTTTTTTATTTATTTTGCCTTTTTATCATGATTGAGAGAATTTGTAAATAGTGTACAAAGGCGTATGTCTTTGAAAATATACTTCCATTGTACAGAAACAATTTGATAAAGGTTTAGCTATTGCTGCCTGAAAGCCTTGCTAGCTGTGGATAATAATATAACACTGGAACAACAAATGTAAGAATGGTTAACACCGGGAGATACATACTTCTCTAATTACAAGTGGAAAAACTAGAATATTAGATTAAGTGCTCAGCTGTGCTCTGATTAAATCTACATAAAATGTAAATGTCAATTTGAATTTTAAGTTTTTTTTTTAATGTGACTATTTTTTATCTGAAAAAAAAAAAAAAAAAAATCCATTACAGTTTTCTATGTTTTATACATTTCAAAAGGGAGGGGGGAATCCCAGAACTTGAATAATGGAACAGATGCATTTCAACTTATATAGGTTCAGATCCTGATATTCATTCCTGTGCACATTATTTAGCTATGACTAGGCTGATTTTAAGCTAATGAATGAAAGTATAGTCACCTCAACAAGAGAATTTTCCATACACTGAAATTCTACAAAGAAAATTTCTAAATCTTCTATCATTCCATCTAAAACTTTAAAATGTCTACAGGACAATACAAAAAATACTGCCATGTTTATAAATGATTGCCTATAAAGATTTTTATACCAACCACTATTAATTTGTAGCAAGTCAGCAAATTAGCAACCCAGTTCAGTTGTCAAAAATCTAGCAAATTAAATCCACATTGCTTTGATGTCAGATTATGCCTCTGTGCATTAAAAAATATTTAATACTCAAGTATTTCACAGAAAAAAAAATTATCTACTTTCTCATTAGGTTACTGAAATGTTTTAATGCATTTATGATTTTTGTTATTAGTGTTAATTTTAATGTAGACGAGAATACAGTGTACTAAGTGATAAGCCAGTGTCTCCTTACATTCATTTTTAGAAAAACATAATCATTCTTGAAAATTAGAATGCATGAAAACCTATTTTGTAAAATAAACTGCTTATGGGGAGGGGAAAGTTTGCCTTTAAAAATGTTTCACTATTACCATAGAACCTATACTTAAAAACTGCATTCCCAAGACTCTCATGTAGTTTTTATACGTAACTTCCTGATCTATCAAGGGAGTATACCTCTAGAGAGAGAACTTGGTGAGGATGTCTTACTTCCCTGACTTGGTAGGGGAGTAAGCTTGGCTGAAACTGCTGCAGACAAGTGTTTTGTACTACTTTATTAATAATGGACTGGGATAGGGTGAAGGTGAGGGTTATGCTGGAAAAATGTAGAAAAGTTAGAGCAAGAAGTGTATATTTCATTGTAAAAGAAGATACTTTAAAAATAAATGTAATCTCAAAGTTGATTTTTAAAGCATTTTAATTTTAAAGCTATGTTGGTAAATACTATTTCTTATGATAGAACTATTTTGATCTGTTTATTACACTATGCTTAAAAGAATGTTAAATTCCCTTTCTACAGAAAGGCCTTGACCTCAGTATGTTCTATTTAGTGCATCATGTTTATAATGACATGCTTCCGTCCGCATACCATCATCATTTGTTGCTAAGACATTATTCTCCATGAAGCTGATGCTATTATAGAAAGTTTACTGATAGTATAACCTGTTTGAAGTAACTTTTGATTATACTTTGTGTGAGATTTATGTTCCGTGCTGACACGGTCTACTCAAACGTCTACAACCCTGATATTCTACCACCTCAGATGTGGATAGTAACCATTAACAGATGACTGATTTCTCTTTGCTTCATTCTATCAAATTTCAGACGTTTGGTTCACTGGTAATGTTGACTATTCACTGCATTAAATAAAAAAATAATCTTTTCTAAGAATAATCAGTACTTCTTTTTGGTGTTGAGAGAGGAATGATGGAAGATTATGTGTTTGTTCTCATATAAATGATACTTAAACTCAGGTTTGGTTTGGGGAAGGGGAAAAAAAAAGGCTCTTCCTGAAACCTTGACTGTTGTTAAATAAAACTCAATACTTCTGGAGGGGTTAAGTATCCAGTGATGCTGCTAGAGGAATTAAGAACTATCTTGAAGGCATGAAAGTGATATTCAGAGGAATCATCACTGCTTTCAGAAACTACTGCATTCACAGACTGGAAACAAGAGGCTGTGACTAATAGAATTTTAACCACTTCTTTCCCCTTTTCACCAATTCTGCCTTTTTAAAGCTGCTTAACCTGATTTGGTTTTGAGAGATTTGTAAACATGTAAATATTTTAAGATATCTTAAGAGCCTGGATGTCATTCTAACATCTATTTGGACTGCGATATGCAGTAGTCACAAGAACTATTATATATATAAAATATAGTTTTATATAATTAGATATATTATAATTATATAATACATATATATATATAAAACTATATATTCCTCAGTATCTTTTAGTGAATGAATTTATTGAAAGTCATTCATTATCCAAACTACTATTATCGCCACAAACTGTGGTAATTTATAAGAAATACATATTTAGGATTTTTCCATTTATACAAAGAATGTGGTACTTGTTCATTTTGGTACTGTTCCACACATTCAAACTGATAGATGCTGTCGGGATTCCAAGTTAATTGTGAACCTATGCACTAGGATAATCTGAACTGAAAGATTCTTTAAGTGACTCTGCTCTGTGAAATTTTTATTGAGTACCAACTATACAACTTGCTCTGTCATGGGCAAGGGTCAAACCAATGAAAATATTAAAGTCAAATCCAGAGCTAAAGTATAGTGAGAGCAAATTTTAACTGATGTGATGATTCTGAAAGTATCTCTTAGAGAATCTCATTGTGTTAGTTTCTGAAAGTATCTTTTATGGAACCTTATTGTGTTATTTAAAAGTGAAGAAAAATTTAGTAGTAAGTTCTCTTATCCAGGGACCAGGTTCCCATTTTGATCTCAATATCAAAATATCTCCAATGTTGAAACTAGTCTACTTCTATGTTAACAGGTCTTATTCAAAGGCTTTAATTTCAGTTTATATACTTGTTAAATATATCTAAATGTTTATTTTTGAGTTTTATAATTAGCATTAAAAATAAACCAAAATATAAAAGGCAGTTACTGATCCAGAAATATACAAGAGAGCCACCATCATACTTCTTGCAAAAGCCTCAGGTATTACCAAATTAAGTGTTAAATTTGGGGCTTTAAAGTCAAGTATGACTGTGTATTTGTGTACAGATACCTATTTATGTGTTTTATCAATGTATCTAGAATCAGCCTTTTCTAATTGCTTGGTCAAGTATGAATTAAAGCAACATAAAAAATGATGAAATGAATACTTACAGTACTGTCACTCCTTTGGATTATAATTCTTCCAGGATGATTGGTGTAACTCACTGAAAGAAAAAATATAAAACATCCTGTATTTTTTTTGTTGAAACTGTTCCTCTTCTGCCTAAGTTTCTTTCTACATTTGTACAGCAGCAGTCACATAAGACTCATCCCAGTTGAATCGCTGAGAATTAAGAAGTATCAAGGAAAATTTCTCATCATGTAAGAATACTATGCAGATAAAAACTGTTAAATGTCCAAAGTGGTCATAGGCTCAAGAAACTAAAATACTGTGAAAGGTTTGATGGAATTTAATGATTGTATCTGTGCTTTTCCAAAGGGAAAGGATCAAGGGTTAAGAATCACTCTCCCACAAAGGTGGGTGGAGAGAATATATTATTGGTTTGTTTTTTTTGTTTTTTTTTTTTTTTTTTTCAAGAATGACCAACCTGAGAATCGATGAGCAAACCTAAAAACCAACCACCTCGTATTTTCTCAGGAATAAATAAATGGATCTGAGGAGACCTGGCTAAGTGAGGGTGTTACTACTACTAGTGAGGCAAGATGGTCATACTAGGCTCAGCTAGTATTCTAGCTAGCTTGCCTCTTTTCTCCAAGCAAGAATACTGGAGTGGGTTGCCATGCCCTCCTCCAGGGGATCTTCCCAATGCAGGATCGAACCCAGGCCTCAAGCTTGCAGGCAGATTCTTTACTGTCTGAGCCACCAAGGAAGTTCATTTTGGACAAAGCAAACTTCACTTGAGGCATTTTATTTTGCCAGAGTTCAAATGGTAAATTTAGGGGAAATGCTAAATGCATAGAGAAAGGTGCAGCCGTGGCCCCAACCACTCTTGACTACTAGAAACATTTGAGATGACAGTCAAGACTAACTACAGAGACAGCTGGACCTTAGCAGAGAGGTGAGGCAGAGGAGATGCCAAGATTTGTTCCAAGTTCAGAGATCTTCTTTTAGTAAAGTCACTCAGAAAGCTGGAAACTTTCTAACTAAACTCTATATCATTTCCTCAAAACATTCTTCCTCCGGTACTGATTATGACACTTTTAAAGTCAAAATCTGTGTGTAACATATCATAGTGAAACCATGGAAAACAATTTATTGACAAGAACTAATAAACTCTCCAACCTTACACAACAGTATACCTACCCCTTAGCCTTGTCCTGGAACTTCTGCAGACTTCAGATTTCACTAATACACAGACTAAGTAAACCACAGGAAGGTCTGTGAAGGACATGGTAACCCACCCAGAAAAGTAAAATACTATGTATGTGCGAAGAAGTATTAATAGTTTTAAAATCAACCAATGTGGTGTTCCATTTTGTTTGAAATTGCTGAACATTACTTTTTAAATTTCCCTATAGGATTAAAAAAAACATTTTCAGATATAATAGAGAAAAAATTTTGGGAGGATTTCGCAGAACATCCAGCACTTGACAATTTAACCAGGAATCAAGCATACTAACTTTTATAGTGTGGGCTACCATGTACATACTGTTCCTGTGGCACTATGATGCTGGTACAGAGAACACACATATACTTGGATCTCCCAATGACTGTAACAACAACACAAGCAGGTGAGAAATGTGCCCAAAAAGACAGTGATGTGATACTCCCCAGTGTACTATAATTACGATGTAGGTATACAATGTAGTTAAAATACTGTATTTTGAATTGCACTACTTAAAACAGTAGCTTACAAGAAGTCATTTGCCTCACCTTCACAGAAGAGGTGAAAAATAACATGCTTTTGTGGCAAGACATTTTCAGAATTCTCTCAAGAGATGACTGACTGCTTACATCTGAATTTATGTTGTAAATAGTATGTATTTAGAAGGGAACTTCTTCCAGATCTATGATAGTAAAAGACAACAATTATCAATTTAATCACACAGTAGTAAACTCCCTTTTAAGAAATTAAAGATATGTGCATATGGGCTCAGTTGTGTCCAACTCTTTGCGACTCCATAGACTGGAGCCTGCCAGGCTCCTCTATCCATGGGATTACCCAGGCAGGAATACAGGAGTGGGTTGCCATTTCCTCCTCCAGGGTATCTTCCCGACCCAGGAATGGAACCTGCGTCTCCTGCATCTTCTGCATTGTAGGTGAATTCTTTTACCATCTGAGCCACTTGGGAAGCCCAATTAAAGGTACAACCTTTGATAAATTTAGCCATCATTTAATCTTACAGCTTCTCCCTGCTTTTTGGTGTAGAATCTGGCAGAGGGGTGGGAATCAGAACAAGTAACTAAAATCAGAAAAGGCTAATAATGAAGATATGGTAACACAACTCCACAAGGTATTATTAAATGATGTTTAATCTTTAGCAGTTCAGGAATCCTTCTCAACATAAAGACTCCACTCAACATGGTAAGGCTACTGCTTTGAAGAGGCTCAACAGAAGACAAAAGTAGCATATCAGTAAAATAAGACAGATTGACTTTCAAAGGAAGTCCAAGAGTATTGAGATCTACATTAGGTGATATGAAGCTTAATTATATCCTTACCTTGAAGAAAAATGGCATATTTAAAAAATGCAATTTATATTAAAAAAAATCCAGTAGATGCTAATTTAAATAAGACCACTTTAGAAAAATTTCAAGACTGATTCTTATTTATATTAGGAGCATTACTTTAAAAAATACACTGGCTACAAGTATTACAGACAAATATGTTACATGTTATTGGAGAAGGAAATGGCAACCCACTCCAGTGTTCTTGCCTGGAGAATCCCAGGGACGGGGGAGCCCGGTGAGCTTCCGTCTATGGGGTCGCACAGAGTCGGACACGACTGAAGTGACTTAGCAGCATGTTACATGTTACACGGAGACTTGGAGAAGTGAAAAAGAAATATTCAAAATTCTGTCAACAAATACAACCACTATTAGCAATGGACTTGCTTAGAATCTTTTCCCCTCTGTAATTTTACTTAGAGGAAATAATTTAAAAACAACATTTAAGTAGTTTCTTTTTTTTTTTTAAAAAAAAAAAAAAGGACTAAAATTAGTTCAGAAAAAGGAGTTAACAGGAACAAGTTCAATCACTTTTTATAAATGGTTTTAACCTCTCACGTTTATATCCTCAGTATGAACTTAAATTAGTATTTTTATTATTTATTTTTGACTGAATTTTTAACTAAAAGACTCATCACACACTATCTTGATCCTTGGTTTTCTGAACATTATTCAAAATTTACAAAGACAGTTTATTCCTAAGATTAGGAGATCTGTCTGCCCTTTTTTCTGACTTTATACCTTCACTACCTTCTCAATATATTAAACGTCATCTAGAAATCTTTACCCTCTTTAAACCACAATGATTCCTAAACATTTCCCTCCTTATCCCTTTGCTAACTTTTCATCTTTACAAGTCTTCTAAGTTTTCAATAAAGATCTTTAAAATGCATATTTTAATATTATCAATTTTACCCACTGTTGTATAATTCTATCTTTGTGTTGTAAAATAGAAACAATTCAAAACAGAAAAAAAAAAAATCCATTTTTTAGGATGAAGTCAGATAACCAAGGCATATATTCCTTAAAACAAAAACAAAAAGCTATTACAGATCAAACCATTCTGGTCATTAGAAAAATTTATCAGTGTCATGACGAAAACCATGGCTGACCTAACCTTTAAGTTGAGAAGTATTGACAACAAACTAAATTCTTTTTATCTGTCACCACTTTAAGATTAATGTTTTTTTTTTTTTCAACATGACTATTTCATTTGAGGACAGAAGAATGTAAAGTCATTGAAAATTTTAGTTCATCTGCTATTAAGATAAATGATAGTATAAGAGGTGTAAATTCAAAGCTGGATTCCAGACTTTCAGTTCAGTGCAGCTTACCTGCTGGAAGTACTAAGCACTTTAAAAAAAAAAAAGAAAACTTCCATTCTTTGGTAAAACTAAATCATATGCTCCAACATAGTCATTCTCTATTAATGTTTAATGCCTATTATGCATAAATGTTCACTTGATCTAATTTAGATATTTTTGAAAGGAAGGAGATTAGATTTACTAAATCCGGGTTGAACAGTCTGAAAATATTTGGGGACCATGGTAAAAAGAAAGCCAAAATCTGGAGAATATGTTTCATTTCTATTGAGGACAGCTCTTTATAGACATTTGAATAAGGTACTTAATTTTTTTGGTCTATATTCACAGCAATAATACACATTACAAATTAAATATATAAAAATAGTATATACTTATTAGGATATAGTTTTTATAATAACTGAACATTGATTACTTTGTTGATTTAATACTCTTGGATCTTAATTCAGCAAGTACTTTAAAAATCCAGAGAATAGTTCACTATGTTTCTGTTTTAAAAAAGAAAATACATATATATTCAACAATACAAATACGGTATTATAAAAAAAAAAACCAATCACATCTGTCTAGTGCTAAGAGTTATACTTCAAGATTAAAACAATAATATGGTGTAAGTGTATTTGAACTATAGGCCTACATCAAAAAGCAAACAAACAATACCTATGGTAAAGAATTCAAATATACAAAATGTTGGAAAATACTTTATACATCAAATACACAAAATACAATTTTGCCTCTAATGCAAAAGTACTAATTAGCAAATTCTTCTGTGATAAAAAGCTAATCATTTGGATTTCTGACTGGAAAATATCCTCTCTTAAAAATAATTTAATAGACTGCCCCCTCTCCTCCCAACCCAGAAATTCACATAAATTCATGTGTCTTGGAGAAAAAGCTGCTTGGTACTTTCACAAACTGGGAAACATGAATTAAATATATTTTGGATAGTCTCAAAGATTAGGATTTACTTTAAGAGAAGTTTTTTGAACATCTAGCAATCAACAGTGTTAAAACTGATTGTTTCCTTTAAAAAGGTCTTCATTTAGTGGGATTTGTAGTGCCCTAAAAGATATATGCTTAAAACCTAACAATACCACAGTCTTTTCTAATTTATAGTCTAATAGTCTCTATAATACCAAAGTGTATCATCCTACCACAATTCCTTTTAACCTACAAAGTGAATTTTTTGACAGCATAATTTGATTTCCAAGAAATAGTTAACTATTCAATGTCTTCAGTTTTGATATCACCAGGCACAGTGTAATTCCAATAATGCCACCACTGACTCAATCCACATTTGCTATAAAAACAATTATCATTCCGAAGTTTGCAAGCTCCACGTCAGCAAGAGGTGCGACTGGTGTGGAAGCTCCGTGATAAGCGCCTGAGGGAAAGAGTGCCTCACGTCACTCAAAGATGACCCCTTCCTACTGATTAAGGAGCACCAGTGACAGGCTCTCATCAAGTTCATCACTTAACTGGGAAGGTATGTAAATGCATATGGATTACACATTCCACCAATAATTTTTTCATGCAAAGGTATTAATTTAACTTTCTATAAAAGAATAAACAAAAGTGGCAAACATTTCTTAGTGTTTAAATAAAGTATCCTAGCATTAATGCATTTGCATTTACCTAGGGGAATGAGTACTGGGTTTCACTAATACTGCAAAAGCAAACATGCCACATTCTATTCACTCTAAAATTGGTAAAGTCATAATACTCATCAAAGGATTAAATGATCAGACCCTTGTAATGTTCACATTTAAAAATGAAAAGAGAATACCAATTACTGCAAATTTAAGAAGTTAATTTTCTTCAATAGGCTATACAGAAGACAGTAAAACTGGACTTACCTTCTAGAATGTAAGCTTTCCCTCTCGTATTGTAGTCGGCCCCTGTCAAACATACCACCTGGTACATAGTAGATGTTTAAGAAACTATGAATTCAAAATAATGAGGACAAATGTCTTTCTGGTTATTTTGGAGTTAATGAAATGACAAAAAAAGGTATATACTTGGATCACTTTATTATGCACAGGAAAATTAAGAATAAGCTAGAAAACTTCATAGAGTCCCTTCCTAAAATGCTGACGGTGAATATTCTAAAATCTTTTATATTCCAAATACCTGTGGGGATTATGCATTAAGAAAGCTGAATCTTAACAGCTCAGAAATCTCCTTCCAAGCTTTATTTATATTGAAATAAAGGCTTTCATAGGCTTTTAAAAAAAAAAAAAAAAAAAAAACAACTCCATTGAACTATGATATGAAATCTGGCAGAGTACAATGAAGAATAATGTTACTCAGCTTTCTATTCGGCTGCTGCAACTTTGAAATACCTACAAGTAAAAAGTCAGGGGTCAGAAAGTCTATAAATTTTTTCTATTAAAATTTCCACTTTCTTTATATTTAAAATAAATTTAAGGCAATTATGTTTTCTAAACTAAAACATTTAAGAGGTAATATGGAAAATACAATTTATTACCGCAGGCTTAAATTCATATATATTTACCAGTATTAACTAGGCCACAAAACACTGTAATCTATTTGCCAAGTTATACTTCTAAAGAAGTGCAAAGTGCAATGATACCTTCTTGAGGTAGAGACCTGGCAATTTAGTGTTAAATATTTCATGTCAACGTGACTTGTAGAAATTGGCAGACAGAACAGTCATGAAATAGTAATACTAACTGCAACTAAATGAATATTTCTTGTGAACATTTAATTTAGAAAACGTCTTTTTCTTAGCAGCACAAAACCCTAACTCATGATGGTGATTATCTCATTAACTTAGAATTATTAGCAACTTAAGAAATTACTATCTAAATGATTTGTTGTAACTAAAAAGAGGAGTTAAAATAATAAAACACAAAGTAACATTAAGTGCCATATAAGGTGATAGGCTAGTAATTCTATCATGACCAAGATACCTGGTGTTATTTCCATATGACAGGTGTAACAACCAAAATTCAGAAAGGAACTTGCTTAATTTAGTTAATAAGAAATTACTCAAGAACTTGAAACTATGTTTGTCTGATGTCAAAGTCTATGTTTTTAAGTTTATATTCATTTATCAAGCAAATGTTATTCCATATGCCTTTACAAGTAAGTGATGCAAAGTCGCTGTTCTTCAGAATCAAAAAGTTCTTACGCATCATCTGGGGAAGCACTTAACTCTAAAAGCATTATAATGTGTCTTAGTCTCTGCCACATCATGTTTTCTCTGATATTCTGCCAGTTGTATGTCACATCTGAAGGCTAACTAAAAACTATTTTTTACAGTAGGTGTAAGAAATTACTGATTTTAAAATGTAGGAAAAAAACCTTGATTTTTATTCAGAGGTGATATACTAATGTAGCAATTTTCAGCTTAAGACTATAAACCTAGTAATAAAACTCTCAGTATTTGTATCCTGCTAAAAGATCTATTTCCAAAATAAAACTAAAGAGTGCTTCTTTAATAGATTATAATAACTGTTCTAAGATCATCACTTTAGTTACATAAAATCTAAATCGAAGTTCTAATGTTTCTTTTCCAGCTGTATCACAATGTAACTTATTCCCACTAGTGAAGCAACTCCAGTTTCAAAAGTAATTATTATCCATACCCCTTTTTTAGTTTTACTATAAATCAGTGTTAGGAAAAACTGCAAAATGAAATGTTACTACTCTGTAAATTCATACTGAACCATTAAAATTTTAGATAATCTCAAATCCATTACTTTGTTGCCATTTATGATCTTAATATTTAATAAAACATTATAAAGCAGATTTTGCTTAGAGAAGAGTGGTTACATAGAGTAGAAATACACTTTGTATAGGAACTGCTAAAATAAAATGGATCAAGGGATGAAATTATCAAATTTTGCACGTTTACTACATTTAAAAACCAAAAGAATATATTATTGTGAACTCTGAAATGTTTATTTTAGAAACACGTAAAACTGAGTATTTTATTCCAACAGCCTACAGAGAAGAAACAGGAAGCTACATGTTTATAGGTGCATATTTGCATAAATATTCTCATCATGATTCTAAGACCCAAAACACCTAAAATAGAGAACATTACATTTTGATTTTAAAAAATATTTAAATTAAAAAATTTTACATGTACAGTGTAAATAAATAACTTTTAAACCAAAAAAATAATAAAGATTAATAAAAGCAATATATACCAAACAAAACTATTTTTTACTTTTGAGTTAAATTCTACACACTGGAAAAAGAAGCCTATACTACAGCTTTGCATAAGTTCTTTAAGTGCTTTTAAAATTAGCAAGGCTGCAAATTCTGTCAATAAATAAATGTAATTAACATGTTAATAAGCAACGAAGTCTCTAATAGATGACAAAGCAAGCTGAGCGGGTTTAGAAAGCTGACCCCTATTTTTTGGCATCATCATGAAATCTCTGTGACCGACCTACACATAACTTGCAACGTCACCAATAAGGCCTCAGTGTGTACTCCAGGACACATTGTTACATTCTCAGGCAGTTCCTTCAGAGTATTTGGGAGCTTCTGCAATGTCATTATATTTCTAGCATAAAGATCCAATAACCAGTCAGTATGAGCACTAGTGGTGTCCTTATAATTCTGATAAGCTATAAGCAGCTCACTTAGGTGAGTTAATCCTTTGAAAGCTAAGGACTCTGAAGACAAACCAAAAATTGAACAAAAATTTAGTAACATCCTACTAAGTAAAAATGAGCCAAATTCAAGCTGCTGGTGGTAAAAATGTTTTTCTGCTTGTGCATGAAAGTTCTCCACTGTATCTTCTATTTTTGTGATAGCAAATAGTTCTTCCTTGATTTGAGATGATACCACATAATCCAAGGGCAATTCCCCCTTAGAGTTCCTCTGCTGTAGAAGCACTGGGCCTGTGAAAAAGAAAATGCAAAATGTTAAGCATAAAACATTTTGGCAGCTTAACAGCCATATTTTCTTTTTTTCCCAAAGCCACCCAGGGCTCAGTTTACAGTCATATTTTGCAGTAATTCATATTGATATAATTACCTAGCTGTATATACTAACTGCCTAATAAAGGTGCTTTAGGGGGAAAAAAAACACCTAGCCAATTGCCTAATGAGGTTTGCCTAAAAAAAGTATATGCCTTAGTTCAATAGATAACATATATGATGTTTTATATATATATATATATATATAAAACTTTGATAAAACTTTATAAATTGTCATCTTGAAATAACAATATCAGTGTTCCTGGAGGGAATTAACAAAATACATTTATCTTAAATTCTGTATGAGAGTCTTAAAGATATTTCATAATACCACCAAGAAGAAAAAGTACTGCCCCCTTCCATTGCGAATTGGCGACAGCAGCAGTGCAGAGTGCAAAACTGCCCAGAGACAGAACACATTTTCCATTACCCTTGCTTATGTTCAATTTTTAGTAAAGGTAACTGATTCACAAAAAGTAAATATTAAATGCTCTGGGACAAACTCAGATTTCCTTTCACCTATGCTAGTTAAACCCATCTAACCATCTACTTACAAAGTACTGAAGACACAATTTATCCCCTGGGTAGTAAAAGATGATATGGGAGGGGCAAAGTAACAGTGACTCCGTATTTGGTCACACTGTAAAGAACAGGAGTACTTTGTACCTCTGCCAGTCAAGTCCTGGAATTATTTATGCACTTTGCCATACAAATGTTACAAGGAATGTAAAGGTTTGAGTACTAGCAGACATAACCAGAAGATTCTACCTTACCACACAGATCTCATCAGATCACAGTTGCTTAATCTCTTCATGATGAATCTGACTGGACAATATGTAGTGGGGCTTAGATAGACAATGTCCTTCATTCTTAGTATAAAGGATTAACCAGTGATGACATATGACTAATATATAATTTACAGAAAAAATTCTAAATTAAAATTAGATTTCATTATGGTGACATTTCCCCCCAAATTTCAAGTTACTTCTGTTGAAAAGAGAAAATATAACAAAATTATGACCCCAAGATACCAGAGGTAAACAAAGTTTTTAAAAACATAAATAAATTTTTAAAATCTCTCAAGAAAGACTAAGCAACTCACAACAAAGAGAGAACATAGTTTCTATAGTGATATCAAATCATTCTATAGGTCCAAACTCAGATTATAACTAAAGCAAAGACAAGTCTATATGATTGCCAAAGGACCTTGATAAATCCAAGTACAAACAGATTTCCCTCTCTTAGGACAAAGAACTCATCAGTGTACTATTCTTCACCAAAGGTCCTAAAACAATTCACACTGGTTAATATAATGCCTTCTTCTTCTGAAAAATTGGACTTAATGCAACAAAGGTTTTATATCACTTAGACCATGTGAAGCAAAGCCAAATACTGGCTTGGTATGTCACATTCATGGTTAAGCAGAAAAATAAAACACTTCAGAGATAGAACAGTATGGTTCTGTAACAATATAATATTAAAAAAAGTGTAAGAACTGAAAAATATATTGACTATGAAATGGTATAAGTAAAACAGACACACAAAGGCCTTTAGGGGGCAGGAGAAGACTATAAATAACCAAATACAGCAAACTACAATGATATAGAGCCTTCCTTAGATAGACAAATGAAAGCTAGATATAGATATATAGTTAAGAGATATATAAATAAAATATACTATTTATTTTCATCCAGAATCAAACAGCTTTAATTACTGGACAAATAGTACAGTAGTATTTTTAATGCAAATACAAGTAACAGGAAATTTATACAAATCTGCATTAGAAGCCTGTAGTCACTTTTCCTTTGTTTTTCCTTTTAAAACAGTTTTTCCAAATCAGTTTTGAACATTTTGATATAAAATTTATATTATTCAGTTCAGATATAAGAAGAATATCACTGAACCGGGGGTTGGGGAAGGGTTTGGAAAGCAGAGATCAGAAAAAGAAACCAGCAGAAAAAGCAGATGAATACTGAGCTCAAGTTACTTCCATCACAAACCCCTACACAACTGTTATCACCATTTGGCAATTCTCCTACTTAATTGACTACAAAATGTGAATGAAGAAAAGGTATTCTAGGATATCTTTTTTTGCAGTCTATAAAGAAATGACTCATTAAAGAAAAAGAATCACATTAGCAGTTATATACAGGAAGTGAAATAAGAATGAAATATCCAAGTATTCACAAATGAAGATTTACATATACTCATTAATAAGCTTTCAGAAATAGCCGGTTTATAGACATTACATACTTTAAAGTAAAAGGATTAACAGTAAAAACCAACATACCCAATTCAAAATATATTCTTGTAACAAAGGTAAACAGGTTTAATTTTATGACACAAGAAATAAATCATTTTATCAAAAGGCTTTTATCCTTACTAAATAAAAGGTGCTTGCTTATATGCTAGCAGACTTTTCATGTTTACTTTTCATTAAAATGTAATAAAGGCATCTTTCCTTATAGATCTTAAAATATAAAATGCTTTCTACCTCTGAGGGATTCATCAAAAAAACTGGATAATTTATCATAACCCGCTTAGCATAAATACACTCACCCCCATGCTGGAGCAGCAGCTTGCCAATTTCTACATGTCCGTTTGACAGCGCATCATGCAAAGGAGTCACCCCGTCCACTTGAGTGAGCAGATCTACCTCTGGACAACGTTGCAAAATTTCCTGGACACACACTGTGTTGCCATAGTTACAGGCTTCATGCAAAGGCGTCCAGCCAGCATTGTCTAAATTAGAAATCAAGGCAAATTTTTAAACGGCAAAAGTACGACTTTTGATAGTGAAGTACTGAAATTCTACTTCCCTTATCAGTGTGACTTCGTAAGTGCCTTATATACAAACAGAATGCTCTGATATAAATGCCTAGGGGTATAATATTTCTAATTATAAAAAATAAAAGACAAACTATTTTAAAATGTTGATAGTGGGGTATGTCACAATATAGATGCCAAAAATGACTGTGCACTCTTCTACATCAGTTTGTGATGAATTTCTTGGTTTTGCTACCAACAATACTTTGAAGATGTTAGGTAAATATACTTAAGTGATTTTTAGTAATGCTGAAATTAAACTATTTAATATCACAAATATAAAACACTGAATTAGACAACAAAGATTTAGAACTTACCTTTAACATTGATGTCTATTCCTGGCATAGAGAGAAGAAGAATCAATCTCTCCACTTGGTTATTTATGCAAGCTCTATGGAGGGCTGTTTCTCCTGCCATAAAAAATTAATAGATTATTCCAGAGAAGACAAGATATCAACTAAAGAAAATAATCAAAGGGCATGAACTAGGAGATCTGGCCCCATGCCAGAAAATTATTTATTGAGTTTTCCTTTTGACTGGTTTAAACATCTCTCACATTAGGGGAAAAAAAAAAAGAAGGGGGAGGGAACCCCATCCTCTTTATAGAGCCTCTCTGTCAGCAATTCAGCAATGAAATTCTACTGCAAAAGGTTTAACACAGGCATTGTCTCCTCCTAGTTCAAGGTTTAAAGCTTCAATCCTGCTATAAAACCCCCAAATGATCAGAGAACACCAAAAATACTTGGTTTTACAGCAATAAAAGTTTAGAGTGCAATTGCCCTCTCTTAAATTTATTCATGAACCTACGTTAAATGTATGGCTCTTTTTTATACAGCATTGATAGCTTAATTCAAATGAATGTTTCTGGCTAAGCACGAGTGCCTCTACACACTCAAGTGTAATTCAGAACTTCAAATCCATTAACAGATGGTTTGCTGCTTCTCAATAGGCTGTCTGGCTTGGCTACAGCAGCACAGAGAAGGAGAAATGGGGGAATCTTAATATAAACACACACGCACACACATACATGCACGCACACACATGCAAAAAAAAAAAAAAATCCTTGGTACCACTTAAAGCTGAACAAGAATGAAAAATAGAATGATAAAGTCTTTTCTTGGGGTGGTGGTGGTAGTGTGCAATTAGCGCCTGCTGCCTAAAACTGTCTATATCCCTCTCTGTTGTAAACAAGATTAATAAGATACAAGTAATGATTTGATGTAAGGGGGATTATAAAAATATTAACTGATTGCTTTGAAAATGAAATACATACTGAATCAAACTCTTTCTTGCTATAAAATACTAAGCACATTTTTCCAGTGTTCAGTTTTTACAGATTATTTCTACAACTTCTACTAAAACATTTCTTTTAAAGGCATTGAAAAGCTTTTGAAGTTTTTCCCTACTATTTCTCAATTCTCTTCCTCCCTCCCAGTTCCTTCTGCTGTTCAGCCTAAAGTCATTCATATTCATTTTACTTTCTGACACAATCAACAAAGAAAAAGGACACTTTTCTGAAGTTAGTATCTGAGTTCACATTTAATACATTTTTCATATTTTGAGGCAAATGGGCAGTTGTTTTACATTTGTGATATGCTATTATGAACTTATGCCATGTAGAAATATTATGAAAGCTTGGTACCATAATGATAACATTTGTATTAAAAACATAATATAGGTCATAAACAAGACACTTAGCAATTTACTTTGGCTGGATAGAGACTCTTGGAAGGTATCATAATTTTGAGTTAAAGGGGTACCTAAGTTAAAGAAGTGCTGGAGTGAATTATTACAACGCTATTCTTGTTACTCCATCCCTTTAGGTACTTTAGGTTCCAGTATAGTTAGAACCAAAAGCCAAGCACATTTCATAGTCTGGGCTCAATGCCTGGAAGAAAAGAGTCCATATGCTTAACACAGCTATGTAACATAGCCTACTTCTCATTCTTTGTTCACAAAACGTCTAGAACTGAAAGAGATGAAGACTGAATTATACTTTCAAATCACAAGACACTGATCCTAAGCAGCACAGGTTGAGGTGGAATAGAAAAGTAAGGCAGGCAAGTCTGGAATGAGCTCAACATGAGCTACACAGTGTTTAATATTTGAAAAGGCAGGTGGAGAAAAGGGAGAAATACTCTATTACATCAGATATTAAACATTTTTTTGTATAAATGGCAGTTCAAAAAATAATATGCTCTCCAAGAAGGTATTTTCCTGGACCTCGTCCAATATTTAAGGTGAAGTATTCATCAAGTCCAGTGTGTAAAACTTGCAAATACTGACTGCAACCACACAAAGTTCCTAGCATAAATTAATTTAAATATTTGGAATACCTTTTAAATTAGTCTTGTGAAAATTTATCTTTGTAACTAAAGAGGGGCAATTCTCCTTGGAACATGACAATTCTCCTTCTGACTTCTTTTTCAATCTTTTTAATGATGAGGAACATTTAGCAAGATTCAGTTCTCTGAAAAGAAAGAATGACATAAGGAAAGCTTGTTTCTCACCAAAGCATGGCAGCACAAATTATATGGTGAGTTAAAAAAAAAAAAATCTAGCATTCTTTTAATTTAAACCCCATTATTCATTCAAATATTTACTGCTTTCTATTTTTATATTTATTTCAACTGTATAGGAACAAATTTTAATGAATTTTCATTTTATTAACTTTGCACCCCCAACTGACCACCAAAAAGTGTATGAATACTGAATGTCAGATAAAGAAGTTGAGACCAAGTAAAACCATATTTGGCAGAGAGACTAAAGCAAAATGCTAATAAGATCAAAATTCAGGCCCCTACTTCCCATTCTTATTTTCATATTCTAATCCTATCCTCTTCTTCCCAAAGATTTCAAGTTTTCTGAATTTTGCATAGCATACTTCTCATTTGGGAAGGCTATTAAAACAATTCAGAGTATCTCACATGACCATGCATTCTGAAGTCCCGTCTTTACTATAACTAAGTAGTATTTTAAATTACAGGGAAAAAAATTGTGTGGAATAATATTTTGATGAAGAGTTTTACTTCTTTTAGAAAAGAATCTTTTTTTAATAGAAAGAAAGCATGAACATTGAATTAAAGAAAGTGAAAATGTTGATCATGTGCATTCATAGGTCTAAAACTGAGTTTTCTGCTAATCAGCATAATTCAGACAACATCTTAGATAACCATACGGTTCAAGAAATGCCTAAGAAGAGCTGTATTTGAAAACAAAGCCAAGCTGGTATACAAGCATCACTTACGGTATCTCTGGCAGCCCTTCACCTTGCTTCTGTTTAGCACCATTCAGCATTATTAAGGCCCTCTGAGATTCAAAGCAAGGCCGCAGTCCTACTTTCTTTGGTTTCTGCATCTTTCTAGTCCTACGCACACCGGTTTTCCCCAAAGCTGGCAAGTAGGAATATACCTGTTGCAAAATAATATTATACTGCTTTCTCAACTACAAAAACCTGGAAACAGGTAAGAGAAATTACCTGATTCATTTCACCATTAAATGTAGTTGCATTTTCGTTTCATCAATATGGTTGCCTCCCTAAGTCATTTGAACATGCTAAAATATTAAGAAAGCTGCTAGTTCCATGTCATTATGTCAATATGACATACACAAGAAGAAAATTACTTTCTTAAAAATAATTTTTTTCAAACTCAAATTTGATGTTCATTTAGGAAAGCTCTATTGATGAGTCTCATGCTCAACTTGTTACAATTAATTTGCCTATTTTTAGAATTTATGGTTTACGTACAACTGGGATTTTGTCATTTCCATCTTGGTAATGCCTTCCCCTTTAACAGAAAAGAAATCTGGAATAAACGGAATAGGGAGTGCAAAAGTCATTAAAGACAAGGATTGTTGCAAACAGTATTTCCCTAACCTGACCAATTATTAACAAGTATATTTCTCATTTGTTGAAGAAACTGCTGGAAATAATAAATATCAATAATAGCTAAAGAGAGCCAAGATAAAACTCTTTATATGTGTGTAACCTTGGAGTCATTTGCAAATTTTACTTTTTAAATACCATTAAATACTATGTAGAATTTTTTTGGATCACAGTCTTTCCAAAATAACAATGTTAGGTACTATGGCAAGTGATACAAAGATTCTTGTATAATTTTTCTGTTATCAATTCTTAATTATTCTCAAGTAATTAAAATTTCTATTCAATAATTATTAGATTTTGAGGTAGAAAACTACCTGCTTTTATATATATTTGAAAGATGATTAATATGCTCTGTATAATTACCAGAATAACTAAGAATATTTAAAAACTGAATGTATAAATTTAGTTCTTAAAAATTAAAAGAACTAAGATAGAGTGGCGCTTACCATTTTCTGAAGAGAAAGTGGCTCAGAAGAAATACTAATGGAATTCTGTAAACACAACTTTTTAAAGACTGCCTCTGCAACAAACATTTGAAGCCAGGAGGAGGAAAAGGAAGAAATAAAAATCTCTAAGTCCTGTGAAGAAAAGTCTGTAGCAAACAAGAGAAGTAAATATAGTTATTGCTACACACTATAAAATTTCTTTCTATAGACTATTTCCTCCATGGACTTTATTCATTCAAATGATGATTTCTACACCAGTAAGATTCACCCACAAAATTTTAAACCATGAAAAATAGATAATATTCCTATTCCTTGGTCTTCAAGAGAAATTTTTTTTAATGGCAGATGTTCTCACATTTGAAACAACCATTACTTTTTATTATTTTAAATAAAAGGCTGGAAATTTTATATATATACACATGAATGGAGAGATGAGATATGAATAGACAGTTAGACATGGGTTTTTATCACTACACTTTTCAATTAATGTTAAAGATCTCTTCCCACAACTAGGCTGTCTATAGAAAACCAGAACTTGGTTTTTAAGTAGGCACATTTAATTTGCATTGATTAGTCTTGAGCTGATAGGAAGACATTTTTCCTCCAACCACATCCACAAATCCTATCATTGCAGAGAAGGATGAAAGATAAAGAAGAGAAGTAATGTAAGACACCCTTTCATGGATCACAGCCTGGTCGTGGAGAAGGGGCTTAACTAAATGAGGCCATGGGCCATGCCATGTAGGGTCACTCAAGATGGACAGGTCACAGTGAAGAGTGAGAAACATGGTCCAGTGGAGGAGGACATAGCAACCCATTCCAGTACTCTTGCTATGAGAACCCCACAAACAGTATGAAAAGTCAGAAAGACATATGACACCAGAAGATGAGCCCCCCCGGGTGGGAAGGGGTCCAATATGCTACTAAATAAGAGCAGAGGGCAATTACTAATAGCTCCGAAAAGAATGAAGTGACTGGGCCAAAGCAGAAAAATGGTCATTTATGGATGTGTCTGGTGGTGAAAGTAAAATCCGAAGCAATAAAGAACAATATTGGATAGGAACTTGGAATATTATGTCCATGAATCATTGTAAATTGGACATGGCCAAGCAGGAGATAGCAGGATTGAACATCAACATCTTAAGCATCTGTGAACTAAAATGGATGGAATGGGCAAATTTAATTCAGATGGCCATTATATCTACGACTATGGGCAAGAATCCATTAGAAAAAATGGAGTAGCCCTCATAGTCAACAAAAGAATCCGAAAAGCAGTAAATGGGTGAAACCTCAAAAGCAACAGAACAAAGTACTAATCCCATTTCTGGGGCAAAACATCCAACATCACAGTAATTAATCCAAGTCTATGCCCCAACCACTAATGGAAGCTGTAGGTTCTATGAAAACCTACAACATCTTCTAGAACTTACGTCAAAAAAAGATGTCCTTTTCATCACAGGCAACTAGAATGCAAAAGTAGGAAATCAAGAGATAACTAGAGTGATAGGCAACTTTGGCCTTGGAGTACAAAATGAAGCAGGGCAAAGGGTAAGAATTTTGTCAAGAGAACACAGGGTCATAGTAAACACCCTTTTCCAACAACCCAAGAGACAACTCTACCCATGGACATCAACAGATAGTCAATACTGAAATCAGATTGATTGGGTCCTTTGCAGCTGAAAATGAGGAAACTCTATACAGTTAGCAAAAACAAGATCTAGGACTGACTGTGGATGCGGAAGAAGAAGACAGGGAGATCACCAGCTTCCCTACAAATACATCAAAAACTCATGAAGATATGGAACAACTCCTACAAAGCAACCTCTAGACGACAGCAGAAGACCCCAGGCCTCCAGGGGGACAAGCTAAGCTCCCTGAAATGAGAACGCAGGCACAAGTCACCCCTAACAAGAAATTAACACAAACCACTCAACCAACCTTTCCCTCCAAGGGCAAAAACAAAAAGGAAGAAGGAATATAACCCTAAAGCTTGGGGAAAGGAGACCTCAAGTGGGGCAAGTTAGGAAAACAAACAAACAAACAAACATGAAAAGACCTAGAGCTGACTGTGACTCAGATCATGAGTTCCTTATCACAAAATTCAGGCTTAAATTGAAGAAAGTGGGGAAAACCACTAGCCTTTCAGGTATGCCCTATGTCAGATCCCTTATGATATTACAGTGGCGATGACAAGTAGATTCAAGGGATTAGATATGGTCGACAGAGTGCCTGAAGTATGGAGGTTTGCAACACTGTACAGGAGTCAGTGACCAAAACCATCCCAGAGAAAAAGAAATGCAACAAGGCAAAGTGGTTGTCTTGAGGAGGCGTTACAAAATAGCTGAGGAAACAACAGAAGGGAAAAACAGTTCAAGATGACAGCAAGGAGAGATAAGAAGGCAACAGAGGAAAACAATAGAATGGGAAAGGAAAGACTAGAGATCTCTTCAAGAAAACTGAAGATATCAAGGGAATATTTCATGGAAGGATGAGCAGGTATAAAGGGCAGAAATGGAAAGGACCTAACAGAAGCAAAAAGATTAAGAAGAGGTGGCAAGAATACACAGAAGAACTCTACAAAAAAGGTCTTAATGACCCAGACAGCCATGATGGTGAGGTCACTCACCCAGAGCTAGACATCCTGGAGTGTCAAGTCAAGTGGGTCTTAGGAAGCATTACTATGATCAAAGCTAGTGGAGGTGACAGAATTCTAGCTGAGCTATTTTAAATTCTAAAAGATGATGTGAAAGTGCCACAGTCAACGTGTCAGCAAATTTGGAAAACTCAGCAGTGGCCACAGAACTGGAAAAGGTCAATTTTCATTCCAATCCCAAAGAAGGGCAATGCCAAAGAATGTTCAAACCACTGCACAATCACCTTCACATGCTAGCAAGGTAATGCTCAAAATCCTTCAAGCTAGGCTTCAACAATATGTGAACTGAGAACTCCCAGATGTACAAGCTAGATTTAGAAAAGGCAGAGGAACCAGAGATCAAATTGACAACATTCACTGAATCATGGAGAAAGCAAGGGAGTTCCGGAAAAAATGTCTGCTTCACTGACTATGCGGAAGGACTTTGACTGTGTGGATCATAACAAACTGTGGAAAATTCTTAAAAAAAAAAAATGAGACCACCTTACCCGTCTCCTGAGAAGCCTGTATGGAGGTCAAGAAGCAACAATTTGAACTGGACATGGAACAACTGACTGGTTCAAGACTGGGAAGGAGTATGACAAGGCTGCATATCGCTGCCCTGCTTATTTAACTTAAATGCAGAGTACATCAAGGGAAATGCCAGGCTGTGTAATCAAAAGCTAGAATCAAGATTGCTGGGAGAAATATCAGTAAGTTCAGATATGCAGATGACACCACCCTTATGGCAGAAAGTGAAGAACTAAAGAGCCTTTTGATGAAACTGAAAGAGGAGAGTGAAAAGGTTGGCTTAAAGCTCAACATTCAGAAAACGAAGATCATGGCATCTGGTCCCACCACTTCATGGCAAATAGATGGGGAAACAATGGAAACAGTGACAGACTTTATTTGCTTGGGTTTCAAAATCACCGTGGATGGTGACTGTACCATGAAATTAAAAGATGTTTGCTCCTTGATAGGAAAGCTATGACAAACCTAGATAGCATATTAAAAAGCAAAGACATCACTTTGCCAAAAAAAAGCCCATATAGTCAAAGGGATGGTTTCTCCAGTAGTCATGTAGAGATGTGAGAGTTGGACCATAAATAATGCAGAGCACCAAAGAACTGATGCTTTTGAATTGTGGTGCTAGAAAAGGCTCTTGAGAGTCTCCTGGACACCAAGGAGATCAAACCAGTCAATTCTAAAGATCAACCCTGAACATTGATTAGAAGGACTAATGCCGAAGCTCCAATACTTTGGCCACCTGGTGGAAAGAGCTGACTCACTGGAAAAGACCCTGATGCTGGGAAAGACTGAAGGCAAAAGGAGAAGGGGGAGGCAGAGGATGAGATGGCTAGATAGCACCACTGACTCAAGGGACATGAATTTGAGCAAACTCTGGGAGACAGCGGAGGACAGGGAAGCCTAGCGTGCTACAGTCCATGGAGTGGCAAAGAGTTAGACATGACTTAGCAACTGAACAAGGAAATGATTCTCCATCAAAATACTGACCAAAAGGACATTATTAGAATGCTCAGATTCACTTGTAGGGATTAAGTGTATTATTCTACAGGCTCTATAATAAACAATTTAGTTTCACATTTTAGTTGTAGAAAAGCTACTGCTCTTAAGGATAAATCATTTACTTTTCTCTCCTGATAGAGGCTTAAAATCAACATATAGTAACAAAAATTTAGGAGATATTAATTTGAACCACTTTTAGATGTATATATTTTTAAAACTGCCCACCTATGGCTTAAAAGAAACCAATTTTGTGTGCTTTGAAAAGGGGAAGGAAAGGCTTAAACACACATTTCAAACAGGAATACAGTTTAATCTCTTGTAGTTTTAAATATCAGTGATCAAATATAACTGAGAGCACGGTAATCAGTCTGTGCACAGGATTACAATGGTAACATTAAAGTTCAATTTCAGCTGAAGTCAGTTACCAGCTCAGATATGTTAGGTTTAAATTTGTCTTGTGAAAACTAGTAGTAACAGTGGGTAACAATGCTTGCTTTAAAGTTAAGGGACATTTGATTATGAGTAAGGAAAGCATTGAAGTTGATTCATAACACACAGTAGAATTGTTAATACAAGGCTCATTATTTCATGTATTTGGTTAAACTGTAAGATAAATTGTATCTCCCTAGACGTAACCAATACACACTGGAAACAATGCATATAAATATACTGATAATCTGTAGAGGCACTGCTAATCCTATCCTGGGTGCTCTAACTCAAAGAAGTTTCATTATGGAATGAAAACAGGAAATCCTTTTAGCTGAATGTTTAGTTCCCATGCTAGCAAATAATGCCAGAATTCTGTTTCTAAAATTGGAAAAAAAAAAAAAAAAAACCCTACACACACTATCTGGTAGGAATGGTGGGAAAGAAATGATAAGAAAGGATTCTGAAGGAGGATTGAATTTGCGCTAAGAAATGTTAAAAAGTCATGGAACAAAGGACAGCTACTACACAAAAGGAACAGTAATCACCCCTCAGCTCAATGAAAAAGAAAGGAAAAAAAAGAAGATAAAATGCTTTAGATAAAAATCTTCTAACTTCAGTAGTATAAAGAGAGACCTCTCTTTGCAGAGGGCATCATCGAATAAATCCTGAACCCAGTTACAGCCCGGACTCCTATTCTAGAATCTCTGTTCGAAGTATTAAAGTGATTGACAGCATATTCAAGAATGTTTTCTTTTATATAAAACTAAGATGCAATGAAACACATGTGCAACAAAAGAGAGTACTTACTAAGCAGTCTAAAATATTTTTAAGTATATGAAAATCACCTTTTAGATTTGAAAGCTATAAAAGTTCACTTGGTTTAAAATATGTTCTTTTTAGAAATTTAGGAAAGAAGGAAAGGGAGAAAGGGAGAGAAGAAGGAAATGGTTCATAGGGCACTACTCTGGCTTTGAAGAGTAAGAACGTACATAGTGTGGATAACATTATACTAGCTTTGTATGGGGGCGGATGGTTACTGGATTTATGGTAGTGGTGATCGTTTCTTAACATATACAAATGTCAAACAATGCAGTATACCTGAAACTAAGGTAATGCTGTATGTCAACTATATGAAAAAAAAAGAATGTAAAAATGTCTTACAGAAGCCTCCCTTAACTCTGGAGACCCAAAAGAGAAACAACCTTCATGGGCTTCTCTGGTGGCTCTGACAAAGAATTCATCTGCAATGCAGGAGTCCAGGGTTCAATCACTGGGTCGGGAAGATCCCCTTTAAAGGGAATGGTTACCCACTCCAGTATTCTTGCCTGGAGAACTCCATGAACAGAGAAGGGTGGGCTACAGTCCATGGTGTTGTAAAGAGTCAGACATGATGGAGCTACTAATACACATACATACAAAACATAAAGTAAGCATGTGAAAATGAGTTCTGTCATCACACTGCTTAAATAACATTCCTATTACTTTAGGGGGAACATTAAAATCAGATAATACAGGGAGGAGGAAGAGTGAGAAAATTATACATATGTATTACATATTACTTTTATTTGTTTCATCCATGCTAATTTGTTAGATCATCAGACTCAATGGAAAAGAAGCAGAGGCAGCTTTTTGTTATAATAACAAAAATTATACAGCAACAGGTACATGGGTGAAATGTTTTAACCAGTAATATAAGCTCAAGTTAATATAAGTGGCTTTCTATACCAAAGTATTCTGACCTAATGATTTTCATTTTTTAATAATGTTAAGTATTCATGCAGGAAGAGACCAGGAAACTGCTCATATAGCACAGATAACATTACAGAGAGAGAATGCTTTCTAATTGAATGAGTAGAAGTATTAAATGTATTAAAAGTAGTTTTTACCACATGAGATTCTAAAACACCAAACATAAAAAAAAAGGTAAATCTAAAATAAATTGATTTTAAATCAGTTTAAATATTTACTTGTAGGAGGTAGTTTAAATTTTTAGTTGTAGAATTAAGAAAAACATGATTAATATTATCCACAAATGTATAATACTTTATTTGAGGTTCTATTTTCCATTCTATAATATCAAATTTTATAAAATCATGACGTGTGTGAGGAGTAAGGCTCATGCACCACAACATACTTACCATCACATGAGAGGGAAACGTAACTTCCTATGTCATCAGACATGTGTCGCATCACGTTTCTACCCATATTAAGACCAAGGACAATCCAATAATCTATTGCTGCTCCAAGAATTCCAGTCAATAAGTAGGCTAGTTCATGTTTGAAGACCTAACATTAAGATGGAAAAATATTACTAAAATATACTGAAAGATATAATTTCTATTATTTTGAATACTTGCTGACGAAAAATATAGCTATTAAAAAAAATGGGGCATGCTAATGCTAAAAGGTTATTCTTAAGAACTCTAGCAAATTAACTCCCTCTTTTCATTCTTTCCATCTCCTCCTTTCCCTCCTTCCTCCCCGATCTACATATACATCTAAATCTATATATATATGACAAAACAGTTAATAACATTTACAGCTCTCATATATGGATAGCTTGAAACAAACTTTTAAAATAACTTCATCCAATTGTATCCAGTGCTTTAGTTGGGCAATAATTCTATTAAAACAATAAAGAAGTATTTGGCTTCTGTGGATTTCTGTTTACAAGAACATACGACTATAAAAAAGAGAAATTTAGTCATCTCTACTGTTTATATATAAAATTAACCTTTACATTTCCCTAAATGGGCTTTCAAAGGAAAAGACCTGAAAAACATAATGAATACAAGCTACAGAAAGTGTACTTTGTTGTTAAAAAAAAACAATTGGTTGATCAAATATTAGTTATTCACTTCAGTTCAGGTGCTTAGTCATGTCCAACTCATTGCGACCCCATGAACTGCAGCATGCCAGGCCTCCGTGTCCATCACCAACTCCCGGAGGTCACTCAGACTCACGTCCATCGAGTCGGTGATGTCATCCAGCCATCTCATCCTCTGTCGTCCCCTTCTCCTCCTGCCCCCAGTCCCTCCCAGCATCAGAGTCTTTCCCAATGAGTCAACTCTTCGCATAAGGTGGCCAAAGTACTGGAGTTTCAGCTTCAGCATCATTTCCTCCAAAGAACACCCAGGGCTGATCTCCTTCAGAATGGACTGGATGGATCTCCTTGCAGTCCAAGGGACTCTCAACAGTCTTCTCCAACACCACAGTTCAAAAGCATCAACTCTTCGGCGCTCAGCTTGCTTCACAGTCCAACTCTCACATCCATACATGACCACAGGAAAAACCATAGCTTTGACTAGCCAGACCTTTGTTGGCAAAGTAATGTCTCTGCTTTTGAATATGTCATCTAGGTTGGTAATAACTTTCCTTCAAGGAGTAAGCGTCTTTTAATTTCATGGCTGCAGTCACCATCTGCAGTGATTTTGGAGCCCAAAAAAATAAAGTCTGACACTGTTTCCACTGTTTCCCCATCTATTTGCCATGAAGTGATGGGACCAGATGCCATGATCTTCGTTTTCTGAATGTTGAGCTTTAAGCCAACTTTTTCACTCTCCTCTTTCACTTCCATCAAGAGGCTTTTCAGTTCTTTTTCACTTTCTGCCATAAGAGTCGTGTCATCTGCATATCTGAGGTTATTGATATTTCTCCCAGCAATCTTGATTCCAGCTTGTGCTTCTTCCAGTCCAGCATTTCTCATGATGTACTCTGCATATAAGTTAAATAAGCAGGGTGACAATATACAGCCTTGACGTACTCCTTTTCCTATTTGGAACCAGTCTCTTGTTCCATGTCCAGTTCTAACTGTTCCTTCCTGACCTGCATATAGGTTTCTCAAGAGGCAGGTCAGGTGGTTTGGTATTCCCATCTCTTTCAGAATTTTCCACAGTTTATGGTGATCCACACAGTCCAAGGCTTTGTCATAGTCAATAAAGCAGAAATAGATGTTTTTCTGGAACTCTTGCTTTTTCGATGATGCAGCGGATGTTGGCAATTTGATCTCTGGTTTCTCTGCATTTTCTAAAACCAGCTTGAACATCAGGAAGTTCACGGTTTACGTATTGCTAAAGCCTGGCTTGGAGAATTTTGAGCATTACTTTATCAGCATGTGAGATGAGTGCAACTGTGCGGTAGTTTGAGCATTCTTTGGCATTGCCTTTCTTTGGGGTTGGAATGAAAACTGACCTTTTCCAGTCCTGTGGCCACTGCTGAGTTTTCCAAATTTGCTGGCATATTAAGTGCAGCACTTTCATAGCATCATCTTTCAGGATTTGAAAGAGCTCAACTGGAATTCCATCACCTCCACTAGCTTATATCAAATACCATATCTAACTGACAGATATACAGATATCAAGTTTAAACATTGCTTTATATTACCATTTCTATAACATTATTAAACTACTATAGGAAATATGGCAAGGCATACAAAATTTACTTATAATAATGTTTTACACTTGTGTTTAAAAACATCTTTCTAATCCATAAACTAGGAAGATGAAGAGGTGTGAAAATGATATTTTTAAACACCTCTGATTTAAACAGACACACTTTTTTACAATGACATTAAACTAGTTAAAATTCCTGTAGTTTTGGTATTTGCTGTCTAGGCATGTTGGATGTGTGAAAAAAAATCACTAAATTAACAGTTGGGTAGAAAGCATGTGAAAAGGTTTTAATAAATGTTATGATACCCAAATAGACTATAACTGCTATGTTCTGCCACCATATTATACCTGATATGAGATTAGTGACAGAAATATCCAGTACTTAGCACTTTGAATCCTCAGTGACTACAGGATTTATTTCTCCTGCCCTCAAAGACAAGGTTCTTACGAGTATACACCACATCATTCCTATCATAAGAAGTTATTAAATGATTTCAAAATTGAAGTGCTATTTTGGGGTGGTTGTACAAACAAGGACAAATGGTCAAGCAGCACATACATCAGACCCACTAAAAAAGTGTTTACTGAGGGAAAATCCACAGACAGGATCTTTAGCAGGTGCATAGGTCCCCTTCTGCTCTACCATGATGTTGTTGGGCAGCACGTGGTATTCTGGCAGGGCTGGACATCAGAAGGTGGGGGACAAACTCTGAAGATTGGGACCAAAGGAATTGTAAGCTGCATGATTAGGGAAACATGGCCCTTCTTCCGACATGATCAAGGGCCAAGATACAGAACCGTGACCATACCCTGATTCTGTGAGGTCAGGATTCATGAGTGGGCAAGAGCAGGGCCCCTTCTCCTGCTGCATTAGAGAACTGGGTTTAAACCCTGCAGCTGTGGTTGTGTGGCACGGGGAGTGAGCAGTAGGACTGGCCCTTACCACCAGGCTGGGGAGGTGCCCACATCTCTCTCAGGCTCTAACTGTGACAAGCCTTGCAGCTGACTGTAAATGGCTCTTGTAAGTACTGGGTCTTAGTCTTCAATGAACTTTGCAGGAAGCCAACTCTGTTCTGTGCAAATCCCAAATGTAGATGATCACTGAGCAATGTTACTTCTCATGGTTCAATTTATCAAGAGAACATAAAACTGGACAATGAAAATCTCTATTTAAATGAGCAAACTGATCATGTCTAGATTCATACCACAGAATATTCCTTCCAACATATACATATATCTGACTTTTAGCAATGAGACTATTCAGAAAGAAAGCATGAGACTGTTACATTTGATTTTTCAAAGTATTCCTCTATTTCAATCAGGGTTTCTTCAGCTCCCTGGTCCTAAGACTCCGGATATGAAAGACAAGGTTAGCCCAAAGAGTTAAGCTTCATATAAACCACAACCCTAACACTGAAAGATGAAGCCCCGGGTTGGTAAGTGTCCAATATACTACTGGAGAAAAGCAGAGAAGCAGCTCCAGAAGGAATGAAGACTCTGAGGCAAAGAGGAAACAATGCTTGGAAACAATGCTTGGTTGTGGATGTGTCTGGTGGTCAAAGTAAAATCTGATGCTGTAAAAAGCAGTATCACATAGGAACCTAGAATGTTAGATCGATGAATCAAGGTTAATTGGAAGTGGTCAAACAGGAGATGGCAAGAGTGAACATCTACATATTAGCAATTGAACTAAACTGGGACTGGAATGGGCAAATTTAACTTTACTTTAACGATAAGATTACCATTTTATCTACTACTGTGGGCAAGAATCCCTTTGAAGAAATGAGGTAGCCCTCCGAAGTCAACAAATGTCTGAAATGCAGTACTTGGGTGCAATCTCAAACTGACAGGATGATCTCTGTTGGTTTTCAAGGTAATCCATTCAACATCATAGTAATCCAAGTCTATGCCAAAGAAGCTGAACAGTTCTATGATGACCTACAAGACCTTCTAGAACAACCAAAAAAGATGTCCTTTTTATCACAGGGGACTGGAATGTAAAAGTAGAAATTAAGAGAGACCTGGAGTAACAAGCAAGTTTGGCCTTGGAGTACAAAATGAAGCAGGGCAAAGGCTAACAGAATTTTGCCAAGAGAATACACTGGTCATAGTAAACACCCTCTTCCAACAACACAAGGAATGACTCTACACATGGACACCACCAGATGGTCAATACCAAAACCCGACTAATTATATTATCTGCAGTTGAAGATGGGAGAAGCTCTATGCAGTCAGCAAAAACAAGAACGGGAGCTGACTGTGGCTCAGATCATAACTCCTTATTGCGAAATTCAGACTGAAACTGAATAAAGTAGGGAAAACCACCAGAC
This sequence comes from Tragelaphus eurycerus, assembly GCA_935064755.1. Taxonomy (NCBI): domain Eukaryota; kingdom Metazoa; phylum Chordata; class Mammalia; order Artiodactyla; family Bovidae; genus Tragelaphus; species Tragelaphus eurycerus. Next base: position 534,826 of record CAKXYN010000014.1, read on the forward strand.
CATTCAGGTATGAGCTAAGTCAAACTCCTTGGAAGTGACAAACAGATTCAAGGGATTAGATCTGAAAGAAAGAGTGCTTGAAGAACTGTGGACAGAGGTTCGTGACACTGTACGAGAGGCAGTGATGAAGACAATCCCCAAGAAAAAGAAATGCAAAAAGGCAAAATGGTTGTCTGAGGAGGCCTTACAAATAGCTGAGAAAAGAAGAGAAGCAAAAGGCAATGGAGAAAAGGAAAGATATACCCATTTGAATGCAGAGTTCCAAACAGCAAGGAGTGATAACAACGCCTTCCACAGTGATCAGTGCAAAGTAATAGAGGAAAACAATAGAATGGGAAAGACTAGAGATCTCTTCAAGAAAATTAGACATACCAAGGGAACATTTCATGCAACGATGGGCTCAATAAAGGACAGAAATGATACGGACCTAACAGAAGCCAAAGATGTTAAGAAGAGGTGGTAAGAATACATAGAAGAACTATATAAAAAAGGTCTTAATGACCTGGACAACCACAATGGTGTGGTCACTTACCTATAGTCAGACATCCTGGGATGCGAAGTGAAGTGGGCCTTAGGAAGCATTACTACGGGAACAAAGCTAGTGGAGGTGATGGAATTCCAGTTGAGCTATTTCAAATCCTGAAAGATGATGCTGTTAAAGTGTTGTACTCAATATGGCAGTAAATTTGGAAAACTCATCAGTGGCTGAAGGACTAGAAAAGGTCAGTTTTCATTCCAATCCCAAAGAAGGGCAATGCCAAAGAATGTTCAAACTACTGCACAATTTCTGTCATTTCACATGCTAGTAAGGTAATGTTCAAAATCCTCTAAGCCAGGATTCAGCAGTACATAAATTGAGAACTTACAGATATAGAAGCTGGATATAGAAAAGGCAGAGGAAGCAGAGATCAAATTGCCAACACCTGCTGGATCACAGAAAAAGCAAGGGAATTTCATAACAAACTGTGGAAAATTCTAATAGAGATGGGAATACCAAACTACCTTATGTGCGTCCTGAGAAATCTGTATGGAGGTCAAAAAGCAACAGTTAGAACCAGACATGGAACAGACTGGTTCAAAATTCGGAAAGGAGTATATCAAAGCTGTATATTGTCACCTTGCTCATTTAACTTATATGCAGAGTACATTATGAGAAATGCTAGGCTAAATGAAGCTCAGGCTGGAATCAAGATTGCCAGGAGAAATATCAATGACCTCAAATATGCAGATGACATCACCTTAATAGAAGAAAGCAAAGAGGAAGTAAAGAGCCTCTTGAAGAATGTGAAAGAGGAGAGTGACAAAGCTGGCTTAAAACTCAGCATTCAAAAAGTGAAGATTGTGGCATGTGGTCCCATCACTTCCTGCCAAATAGATGGGGATAAAATGGAAACTTTATTTTCTTGGGCTCCAAAATCATTGGAGATGATGACTACAGCCATGAAATTAAAAGATGCTTGCTCTTTGGAAGAAAAGCTATGACAAACCTAGACAGCATATTGAAAAGCAGACTCACTTTGCTAACAAAGGTACATATAGTTAAAACTATGGCTTTTCTAGTAGTAATGTATGGATCTGAGAGTTGGACCATAAAGGCGGCTGAGCACTGAAGAACTGATGCTTTTGAACTGTGGTGCTGGAGAAGACTCTTGAGAGTCCCTTAGTCAGCAAGGATATCAAACCAATCAATCCTGAGGGAAATCAACCCTAAATATTCACTGGAAGAACTGATGCTGAAGCTGAAGCTCCAATACTTTGAATACCTGATGGGAAGAGTCGACTTATTGGAAAAGTCTCTGATGCTGGAGAAGATTGAGGGCTGGAGAAAAAGGGGGCAACAGAGGATGAGAGGGTTAGATAGTATCATCAAGTCCATGGACATGAGTTTGAGCAAATCCTGGGAGATAATGAAGGACAGGGAAACGTGGCATACTACAGTCCATGGGGTTGCAAAGAGTCGGACATGTCTTAGCGACTGAACAACAACAAAACCACAATCCAGCACTGCGTCACGTAAAAATAACACAAAACCAACCAGCTGAGACTTTCCTTATGCAAATAAATGTACATGTGTACCTGACACCACAGATGAGTATCAATATTGCTTACTATTCAACTCGCCTTCAAATTATTGTTATTAAACAGAGACAGGGCTCCCCTGGGGCTCCAGTGTTGAAGAGTCCTCCTTGCAGTGCAGGGGACACCAGTCAGATCCCGGGTCCAGAAGCTTACCACATGCCTTGGAGCAACTAAGCCCATGCGTCACAAATGTAGAGCCTGTGCTCTAGAGCCCGGAGCCACAACTACTGAAGCTTACACACCCTCGAGTCCCTGCTCAGAAACAAGAGAAGCCACTGCAAGGAGAAGCCCGTGTACCGCAACTACAGAGTAGCCCCTGCTAGCCTCAACTAGAGAGAGCCCACACGACAAAGATCCAGCGCGTCCAAAAACAAATAAATAAATCTTAAAAAAAAAAAAGATTAAAAAAAAATCAAGAGATAGGCACATCTTGCGGTATTTTCAAGGAAAGACTGTGGTTCCTTTACTATGGTTGGAAAAATTCCTGCCAAAGTTATTCTATTTGTGTATCAATGGCTAAAAATAGCTATCACATATCCATCATAGAAAATTTTCATAGAAAAATATACTTTCAAATCAGGTTCTTGGATCCTTTTACACTATTTTCTTAACCATGACACTCACTATAACCATAGAACACTGTGCTATGGATTATACTCACTGTAACCTAACAATGTTATTTATAGCATAGAGAATATACACTTTGGAGTAGGTTAGAGGGAAAAAGTTGGAGAAGGAAATGGCAACCCACTCCAGTATTCTTGCCTGGAGAATCCCAGGGACAGTTGAGCCTGGTGGGCTGCCGTCTATGGGGGTCACACAGAGTCGGACATGACTGAAGTGACTTAGCAGCAGCAGCAGAGGGAAAAAGACAAAAAAAAAAAATCATAAAAAGAGACAAGCTTTCTTGGAATACTGAAATGTTTACTAAAGCTGAAAAAATATAGCACAAATAATCTAAGATTTAAAGAAATGAAAGATTTAATTTACAGATGTGACATATTTACCTTGAAACTCCCTTCTAATATGTTCAAGTCTTTTAGAAGACATTCTGTCAATACAGTTCTCTATTATCTACCAGTACAAATAATCTCCAGGTTATAAACTTGGCAATCTCCTCAAAATTGACCAGTGTGCAGAAGAAATCTGAATGTTGGCCTTCTGACTCCCAGATTAGGGCTTTCTACAATATCTCCACAGCAACAGATGACAAACTGTTCCTCTAGTACCTCTGGCAGAAAGAGGCAAACATTAACTATATACTGTGCCTCTTCCTATTTTGAACAGTGGCACGTGAAATGAGAGAAAGGTTGGCCGCTAGTCAAGGTTTTGCTCTAAGAAGCTGTGACATCTTGAATACGTTAGTTATACTCTTCAACTCAATTTCTTTATCTTTAAATACAAACTAGTTTCCATTTCTACCAATACCTATATGGTTATAATTAAACAGCATTTAAGGACATCACAAAGAAAAGAAGGACTAAGCACTAGGCTTAGTAAAATGTGTACCTCCTCTATAACCTTGACATATCCCACCTCTGCTCTGCCAAGGAAAGCCCAAGCTTTCTGAGATTATAACAATGAAATTCATTGCCATTGTGTCACTCTGCAATACTTTCTGATTGACATTATGACAAAACAATATTAGCATAAACTGAGGACTTCTGTTTAGCTAATGACTTAAATTGAATGCTTCAACTAAGCAAATCAAGATACAAATGCTTTACAGTACAGAAAATGATGCCTGTGAACCTGCTTGGAATTCGTGAAATTGGAAACTGCCAAAAAGATTTAATTAAGTACAATAATGAATTCTAACACAAAGTACCAAAATAAAAAAAAACCCAGCTTATATGAAGTTAATACAAATGTTAAATAAAATATTAATTTGCAAAGCTCAAAACCAGTTCTCATACTGCAACTGATGCTACACTTTCTTGTACACTGCTTTGCAAATATGTTTAATTTACTTATAATCTGAACAAAAATCTTCAAGTTAAATATGTATGAATTCGTTACTATTTACATTAGTATTTGCTGAGTAAATTCTTAACTGGGGGAGTTCTTTGATGATTTAGTAAAATTGTGGAAACATCACTTTTATTATTGTTTTCAATTATAAATGAAAATTTCATTTATATAATGGATAAAAAGAAATGTTTTTTTCTTATTTATGCATTATGCATTTCTGCATAAATAAGAAAATGTTTTCTATACTTAATGATTTTATTGTCTAAACAGTAGGAAAAAAAGGCAATGATAATTAATCAGGATTTTATCACTTTTAGCTTAGAAGTGAAGTTATACCCAGAAACAATCCTCCCTTTTTAATTTAAATTGAAAGAACAAATAAAAACCCTGAAAAGAATTTTTTCTTTAAAGAATGCATCAGACACTCCCTAATTAAGAATCTTTAAAAATCAATAAGGGCTTCCATTTCTGATAATGGAGGCCTCCCTAATTCAGATAAACTGTCTTACAAAAGAAAACTTAAAATGTTGAATATGTAAAACATCTTCTGTAAAGTTAAGAGAAACTGCTCAGCCAGGATCCAGGAGAAGGTAAAAACCAAGTGATGCCTCAAAGCTAGCTGACTTTGCCCTGAGGCCATCTGCTGACCCCAGAGAAAGAGCTGACACACAGGGGAGAAGAGAGTATAAAAGTCATGGCCCAAGGCCTAATGCCCAATAGGCTGGCACCCTGCAGGGCTTCATTCTCAAGGCAAGAACGAAGCAGAAGCAAAACTACATTTATCTGTAGCCCTGTGCTTCACATAAACTATTCAGGAATCCTTGACCCCAGCAACAAAAATTCTCCCTACAAGAAAATAGTGTCTTTGCCACAAACTGTTTCTACAAAGTAATTTTTTAAATGCTATTTACAGCATACAGTCAAGCATACCTAGTTTGCAAGAAAATATAAAAGACAAGAAAACAGCAGAAACAAAAAATAGAAACAGACTCACAAAAACATCAAATATGGAATAATCAGACATAGACGGTAAAATAACTATTATAACCATGTTCAAAGAAAAAAGAAAATCTTAAAAACTTTGTAGGGAAATAAGTTTTCATCCCAATCCCAAAGAAAGGCAATGCCAAAGAGTGCTCAAACTACCGCACAATTGCACTCATCTCACACGCTAGTAAAGTAATGCTCAAAATTCTCCAAGCCAGGCTTCAGCAATATGTGAACAGTGAACTTCCTGATGTTCAAGCTGGTTTTAGAAAAGGCAGAGGAACCAGAGATCAAATTGCCAACATCCGCTGGATCATGGAAAAAGCAAGAGAGTTACAGAAAAACATCTATTTCTGCTTTAATGACTATGCCAAAGACTTTGACTGTGTAGATCACAATAAACTATGGAAAATTCTGAAAGAGATGGGAATACCAGACCACCTGATCTGCCTCTTGAGAAATGTGTATGCAGGCCAGGAAGCAACAGTTAGAATTGGACATGGAACAACAGACTGGTTCCAAATAGGAAAGGGAGTACGTCAAGGCTGCATATTGTCACCATGTTTATTTAACTTATATGCAGAGTACATCATGAGAAATGCTGGACTGGAAGAAACAGAAGTTGGAATCAAGATTGCTGGGAGAAATATCAATAACCTCAGATATGCAGATGACACGACCCTTATGGCAGAAAGTGAAGAGTAACTGAAGAGCCTCTTGATGAAAGTGAAAATGGAGAGTGAAAAACTTGGCTTAAAGCTCAACATTCAGAAAACGAAGATCATGGCATCTGGTCCCATCACTACATGGGAAATAGATGGGCAAACAGTGGAAACAGTGTCAGACTTTATTTTTCTGGGCTCCAAAATCACTGCAGATGGTGACTGCAGCCATGAAATTAAAAGACGCTTACTCCTTGGAAGGAAAGTTATGACCAACCTAGATAGCATATTCAAAAGCAGAGACGTTACTTTACCAACAAAGGTTTGCCTAGTCAAGGCTATGGTCTTTCCTGTGGTCATGTATGGATATGAGAGCTGGACTGTGAAGAAGGCTGAGTGCCGAAGAATTGATGCTTTTGAACTGTGGTGTTGGAGAAGACTCTTGAGAGTCCCTTGGACTGCAAGAAGATCCAACCAGTCCATTCTGAAGGAGATCAATCCTGGAATTTCTTTGGAAAGAATGATGCTAAAGCTGAAACTCCAGTATTTTGGCCACCTCATGTGGAGAGTTGACTCATTGGAGAAGACTCTGATGCTGGGAGGGATTGAGGGCAGGAGGAGAAGGGGACGACAGAGGATGAGATGGCTGGATGGCATCACTGACTCGATGGGTGTGAGTCTGAGTGACCTCCGGGAGCTGGTGATGGACAGGGAGGCCTGGCGTGCTGAGGTTCATGGGGTCGCAAAGAGTCGGACACGACTGAGCGACTGATCTGATCTATACCATAGTAATTTGGAAGTTAAAAAGTCTAAAATTGGAAAAAGTACAAAAATTAAAAAGTGCAATCGCCATGTTTATCTTCTTCAGTTCAGTCACTCACTTGCGTCCGACTCTTTGTGACCCCATGAATCGCAGCACGCCAGGCCTCCCTGTCCATCACCAACTCCCGGAGTTCACTCAGACTCACGTCCATCGAGTCGGTGATGCCATCCAGCCATCTCATCCTCTGTCGTCCCCTTCTCCTCCTGCCCTCAATCCCTCCCAGCATCAGAGTCTTCTCCAATGAGTCAACTTTTCGCATGAGGTGGCCAAAGTACTGGAGTTTCAGCTTTAGCATCATTCCTTCCAAAGAACACCCAGGACTTATCTCCTTTAGAATGGACTGGTTGGATCTCTTTGCAGTCCAAGGGACTCTCAAGAGTCTTCTCCAACACCACAGTTCAAAAGCATCAAATCTTTGGCACTCAGCTTTCTTCACAGTCCAACTCTGACATCCATACATGACCACTGGAAAAACCATAGCCTTGACTAGATGGACCTTTGTTGGCAGAGTAATATCTCTGCTTTTCAATATGCTATCGAGGTTGGTCATAACTTTCCTTCCAAGGAGAAAGCGTCTTATAATTTCATGGCTGCAATCACCATCTGCAGTGATTTTGGGGCCCAAAAAAATAAAGTCTGACCCTGTTTCCACTGTTTACCCATCTATTTCCCATGAAGTGATGGGACTGGATGCCATGATCTTAGTTTTCTGATTGTTAAGTTTAAGCCAACTTTTTCACTCTCCTCTTTCATTTTCATCAAGAGTCTCTTTGAGTTCCAATTCTCTTTCTGCCATAAGGGTGGTATCATCTGCATATCTCAGGTTATTGATATTTCTCCCGGCAATCTTGATTCCAGCTTGTGTTTCTTCCAGCCCAGCGTTTCTCATGATGTACTCTTGTTAGACACAGTTGAACAGACTAGTGAACTAGAAATTGGATGAAAACGCTATTCAAAACAGAGTGTAGAAAAAAATGGAAAATAAACATGAGAGGGTAAAACCACAGAGGATACAAAGAGGAGTTGTAATGTTAAGTTCAACTGGAACTTATAAAGCAAAAGAGAGAAAATGGATCAGAGGAAATTAATTAGAAGAGGGACTATGTAAGAATTTTACTTAAGGTAGAAGAAACGACTTATGGCTGCAAAGTCTGACTGTGTGGATCCCAACAAACTGTGGAAAATTCTTAAAGAGATGGGAATACCAGACCACCTCACCTACCTCCTGAGAAATCTGCATGCAGGTCAAGAAGCAACAGTTAGAACCAGACGTGGAAAAATGGACTGGTTCCAAATCGGGAAAGGAAGATGGAAAAACAAGATGGAATCAAGAATGCTGGAATAAATATCAATAACCTCAGATATGCAGATGATACCACCCTTATGGCAGAAAGAGAAGAGGAACTAAAGAGCCTCTTGATGAAAATGAAAGAGAAGAGTGAAAAAGTTGGCTTAAACTTAACAATCAGAAAACAAAGATCATGGCATGTGGTCCTATCACTTCATGGGAAATAGATGGGGAAACAGTGGAAACAGGGTCAGACTTTTTTTTTTTTTTTTTTGGCTGCAAAATCACTGCAGATGGTGACTGCAGCCATGAAATTAAAAGGCACTTACTCCTTGGAAGGAAAGTTATGATCAACCTCGATAGCATATTGAAAAGCAGAGATATTATTCTGCCAACAAAGGTCCATCTAGTCAAGGCTATGGTTTTTCCAGTGGTCATGTATGGATGTCAGAGTTGGACTGTGAACAAAGCTGAGCACCGAAGAATTGATGTTTTTGAACTGTGGTGTTGGAGAAGACTCTTGAGAGTCCCTTGGACTGCAACGAGATCCAACCAGTCCATCCTAAAGGAGACCAGTCCTGGGTGTTCATTGGAAGGACTGATGCTAAAGCTGAAACTCCAATACTTTGGCCACCTCATGCAAAGAGTTGACTCACTGGAAAAGACCCTGATGCTGGGAGGGACCGGGGGCAGGAGGAGAAGGGGACGATAGAGGATAAGATGGCTGGATGGCATCACAGACTCAATGCACAGAGTTTGAGTGAACTCCGGGAGTTGGTAATGGACAGGGAGGCCTGGCGTGCCATGATTCATGGGGTCGCAAAGAGTTGGACACGACTGAGCGACTGAACTGAATCCTATATGAGGTTAAAAAAAAAAAAAAAGTTAATTTCAGAAAGCAGAAATCATACAGAGCTCACTTTTAAGCTATAAGTTACTTTAGATATTAACAAAAGCACAGACAAAACCCATTAACAACAAAAAGCCATCCATTTAGAAGTTTAAAAACACTCTTTTAAAATATTTCTTGGATCAAAGGGGGATTCATAATTGACAATAAAAAACACTGAAAAAATCAGTAAGAGCACTCTACATTAAAGGATCAAAACTTGAAGGAGGAATCTCAAGTTGTACTCAAAAGGACATTTATATTAAGTACACATATTAGAAATAAAGACTACAAAAAAATAAGATTCAAACATTCAAGAAGACAGAAGAGAAAGTAAAAGAAAGGGATTTTAAAAAATGAACTGAAATTAATAATACAGAAAAGTTTACAATAAAGTCCCCAAAAGATCATTTTGAAAAGAAAAATGACTATGCACCTAAAACATGGAGCAGAATGTTGCTATGCACTTTACATATTTTCTGCATTTAATTTTCCCAGTTACCCTTCAGATAAATGTACTAACATCACTTTATGTTAAATTTCAAATGATAAGCAAAACCTATTTATGGCGGAATGGTTCAGGAAATAACATGAAGAAAGGTAGTTTTAAAAACAAGTAGAACTTATTAGTAGCTCACCAAATAGTTATATGGATTAGCTCAATTTTTAAAATCAATAGTTCCTTAAAAATTGAAACATCCAGAAATGTAAAATCTAGAATAATTAACTGTAGATTTCTTAGCAGTTATAGCCAAGTAATTCTCCAAATGTGAAAACGGCACCACCACCAAATGAGGAGTGATGAAACCAGCCACCAAGAATCTTTTACTTTAAAGTTAGATAAACAAAATAGAAAACAATGATATATTTGGGTACATATTAATTTTTTTCAAGTAACTCCAAATATAAAGGGAAGAAAAAGATGCATATGTCAAAGAAGTACTTTTTCCCAAACGCCAATGTCCATTTGTAAATTAATCCTACTTACATCATTAGACTTGCATTTTTCCTTGTGAGAATATATAGTCCACTCCAAAAGCATATTTACAGGTTTGGTTAAAAGCCCAGAGGTCTCATTTCCTGACCAAAAGATTTCAAGAAGAACTGCCTTTCCTGTTATTTTCAGACTCTGAGAATCTGACCAGTCATACAATCTAATAAAAAGACAAATGAAAAGCATTATCTTTATGCCAATTTAACTATTACAGTTACTAGGCATAAGAGCTGCTAAATTGATCATCACAGTTATTAGGCATAATATGTTGCCATAAAACAAAAAATTCTAGCAATTTCTGAATATAGAAAAATCATAAAATATAAGGATCATAATATCGAGTTATAATTCAGGAGTACACATTAATGTAACTGCAGGTTTTAGAGCATGTGCAAAGCTTACAGATATTACAGCCAGTGTTAAAACCTGGTATAGCTTTTTACTTAGGCTTTCAATTCCTAAAGAATTCAAAAGTATACGAATTCTGAAAAATAAAAACAATCTATCCAAATGTGTAAGTCAGTGAAAAATAAAAATATGAACTAAGGAAACATAACATATAAACTTTTACCGCTACTGAAGGACTGAATCTAGACATATATTTTTAAAATAAATCTACTTTAAACTAGAAAACAAGGTGGTTTTTAAAGAAATGTATATGTAAATAATTAGAAAAACGGTACATAAAACAACATATAGAAAAGATATATATTTTTGGTGTTTAAAACTTACTTTTGACTCAGATGTCGGACTTCACTTTCAATCAAATTAAAGAAAAATTTAAGCAGTGTTAGGTGGAGTACCTTAGAGCCAATAATATTTTCTGAAATTTGATGACAAAAACTTTCATTGAAAAGGCAAGACCTGGAAAACATGAAACCAACAATCTATAACATGTACTACTCACTGAGTAATTTGTGAGCAAATTATTACGCTTCTCAGAAAATCATTGAAAGTTTAATAAAGTTTGCTCCCACAAAATGTAAAGCAAATTAAGCAAAATTTTATTAATAATATATTTTCTTCCTTTAAATATTAAACCCTGTCAAATATCCCATACAGTTAATTTTTCAACAATAGAGATCTAATTTCCCTATTTTTCAATGATTGTAATGTTCAGCAACCAGCTGTTAGTCTCCCTTTGTATTCATTTCACTGAAAAAGAACAAAAGAGCTATGAATTTCATTAATTCATTGATTCAGACGATCAGCTACATTTTCAATTAGCTACACTCAATTTATAATATTCTCCATAATCCTCCTCTTACTCAGATTATTTTCTTATTCATTATTTAGTAAAATGAAGGTTATTTAGAGCTATTTTTTTACTTTAAAAAATTCAGTATTTATTTTCTTTCCATCTTCTGCAGCAGTTCTACCCAACAGAACTTTCTGTGATGATGGATATGTTCCACTGAACACTTGAAATATGGCTTGTGTAGAACTGAGGTGTTGAAATTTTATTTAATCTTAATTAAATTTAAATATAGTCACATGTGGCTAGTGGCTTCAGAGTTGGAAGCACAGTTCTATAGTATTTTTAAAAAGAGAACGCAAGATAAATCACAACTCTAGGACTAAGAGTCTAGGCAACAATATTTATTACAATTTTCTTCCAATTTCATTATTGTATCAATGATGTACCTGCAACTCTGTACCTCTGTCTCCATCCTTTCCATCTCCTTTAGAATACCACACTAACAGAGTAGGTGGGCCCTTAACAGCTATTAAATTTAATAATCCATTTGATACTCCAAACTGGTCTAAAAGGTCCTCCTTGACCACAGTTATTTAACTCTACCTGAAAACTGCCAGAGACGGATACAATAGTATCATTTTCCATTTTATATGGAGAAGGCAATGGCACTCCACTCCAGTACTCTTGCCTGGAAAATACCACGGATGGAGGAGCCTGGAAGACTGCAGTCCATGGGGTCGATAAGAGTCGGACACGACTGAGCGACTTCACTTTGACTTTTCACTTTCATGCATTGGAGAAGGAAATGGCAACCCACTCCAGTGATCTTGCCTGGAGAATCCCAGGGACGGGGGAGCCTGGTGGGCTGCCGTCTATGGGGTCGCACAGAGTCGGACACGACTGAAGCGACTTAGCAGCAGCATATTATGAAATATTTCAAAAATACACTCAGAAGTAGACTAATACCATCCAGCTCATTTACATTCCTACTACTTTCCTAGGCACCTTCCACTAGACTTCCAACAGACCCAATTATTTCATAATTAGATCTGGTATCTGTTTTTTAAAATGTCTACTTTTAAGCTGCCTGAAATCCATTTCCAGTAGTATCAATTAATTCATTCAAATCTTTATTAAGCATTTATTATGTTCCAGATATAAGCATTGAGGAGAGAGATGTTTTAACACTGAGCATCTACTCTTCTGAAATTCAGAGGCCGCTTACATACACTGTTGGAGGGAATGTAAATCAGTATGGAGATCCCTCAAGGCTAATCATGTTTCTATTATGGCATGCAGCTGTAATTATCTTTTATTTTTTGCCTGGCTATTGATTGTGAAAACTGATAAACATCATTTACTATTGTGATTACATAATTATTACATTGACTTAATACTACTGTATTTATGATTGGTTAATAGAAAATAATAGAATTCTACATCACCAAAACTATCATTTAATAGAAAAACCTGTAATCAGTTTTTAAAATCCAGATCCATATCAGAATAATCTTGGAATTTTTTTGAAAAATACAAATGCCCAGGTACTGTTTTTTTCCTCCAGAGTTTCATATATGTTTCTAATGAGCAGCCATGTTTATTTAAAAACAACTGGATTATATGAGGATCGTTTATTTTTATCTAGTTTGTTTCACTTCTATTTCATATCCAGTGCTCCCATTTCATATCCAGTGCTCCCATTTCTATTTCATATCCAGTGCTCCCATTTCGGGGAAGGCAATGGCACCCCACCCCAGTACTTTTGCCTGGAAAATCCCATGGACGGAGGATCCTGGTAGGCTCCAGTCCATGGGGTTGCTAGGAGTCGGACACAACTGAGTGACTTCACTTTCACTTTTCACTTTCATGCACTGGAGAAGGAAATGGCAACCCACTCCAGTCTTTTAGATGGGAAATGCCAAAGAATGTTTGAACTACCAAACAACTGCACTCATTTCACATGTTAGGAAATTAATGCTCAAAAATCCTTCAAGCTAGGCTTCAGCAGTACATAAACTGAAAACTTCCAAATATACAACATGGACTTAAAAAGGAAGAGGAACCAGAGATCAAATTGCTAACATCTGCTGCATCACAGAAAAAGCAAGGGAATTCCTGAAAAACATCTATTTCTGCTTCACTGACTATGCTAAAGCCTTTGACTCTGTGGATCACAACAAACTGTGGAAAATTCTTAAAGAGATGGGACTACCAGACAACCTTACTTGCCTCCTGAGAAATCTGTATGCAGGTCAAGAAGCAACAGTTAGAACTGGACATGGAACAATGGACTGGTTCCAAATTGGAAAAGGAATACGTCAAGGCTGTATACTGTCACCCTGTTTATTTTACTTATATGAAGAGTACATAATATGAAATGCCGGGCTGGATAAAGCACAAGCTGGAATCAAGATTGCTGGGAGAAATACCAATAACCTCAGATATGCAGATAACACCACTCTTATGGCAGAAAGTGAAGAGAAATTAAAGGGCCTCTTGATGAAGGTGAAAGAGGAGAGTGACAATGCTGGCTTAAAACTCAGCATTCAAAAACTAAGATCATGGTATCCGGTCCCATCACTTCATGGCAAATAGATGGGAAAAGTTACAGAAAAAGAAACAGTGACAGACTTTATTTTCTTGGGCTCCAAAATCACTGTGGACAGTAACTGCAGCCATGAAATTAAAAGACACTTGCTCCTTGGAAGAAAAGCTATGAAAAGCTAGATAACCTATTAAATAGCCAAGACATCAGTTTGCCAACAAAAGTTCACCTAGTCAAAGCTATGTTTTTCTAACAGCCATGTATGGATGTTAGAGCTAGACCATAAAGAAGGCTAAGCACCAAAGAATTGATGCTTTTGAATTGCGGTGTTGGAGAAGACTCTTGAGAGTCCCTTGGGCAGCAAGGAAATCAAACCAGTCAATCCTAAGGGAACTCAACCCTGAATATTCATTGGAGGGACTGATGTTGAAGCTAAAGCTCGAATACTTTGGCCACCTGATGTGAAAAGCCAACTCACTGGAAAAGACCCTGATGCTGGGAAAGATTGAAGGCAGGAGGAGAAGGGGATGACAGAGGATGAGATGGTTGGATGGCATCATCAACTCAATGGACATGAGTTTGAGCAAATTCCAGGAGATGGTGATGGACAGGGAAGCCTGGTGTGCTATAGTCCATGGGGTCGCAAAGAGTTGGACACGACTGAGAGATGGAATAACACCACCACTATATGTAAGTGAATCACCTTGCTGTGCACCTGAGACACTGTAAGTCAACTGTACTTGAATATAATATATATATTAAGAAAGAAATTAAGAACAGAACTACCATTAAGATCCAGCTATCCCACTTCTGGGCATTTATACAAACAATACAAAAATGCTAATTTGAAAAGATATACACACCCTTTGTTTATTGCAACAATATTTTACACTAGCCAAAATATGGAAATAACCTTAAGAGCTCATCAACAAATGAATAACGATATGACACACGTTAACACACACAAATAGAATACTACTCAGAAAAAAAAAATCTTGCCATTTGTGACAACATGGATAGACTTTGAGCGTATTAAGTGAAATAAGTCAGAGAAAGACATATACCCAATGATTGTGAAATATAAAAAACAAATGACCAAAATAAATGAGCAAATTAGACCAAACCTAAACAAGCACACAGATAGAAACAGAGTAGTGGTTACCAGAGGGGGAAGGGTTGGGGGTGGGTGGAGAGAAGATCAACTGTATGGTAACAGAAGAAAACTCAGTTTTCGTGGTGAGTACACTGCAGGTACACAAAAGCAGAAATATAATGTTCTTACATAATGTTACAACTTACATAATATCACAAACTAACGTTACGACAATAAAGAATTAAAAACAAAAACAAAAAAAAGCCAGAGGCTGATTTAAATAAGAAACAACTCAAGGCAAAGGGCAAGAGATAGGAAGTGGCATCTGGCCTGTACTCTAAAGGATAAATTAGGAGTGGTCAGGTATTTACAGGGTGTCAGGAATGGAAGTTTATAGAAGGCAGAGAAAATCTAAGAGCAAAAGGTTAAGAAATGAAAAAGAGGGGCTTCCCTGGTGGTGTGGTGATAAAGAATCCACCTGCCAATGTAGGAGACATGGGTTCAATCCCTTATTTGGGGATGATCCCACATGCCATGGAGCAACTAAGCATGTGGGCCACAACTAGAGAGCCTGTTCTTTAGAAGAGTCCAGGAGCCACAACTACCAAAGCCTGCATGCCCCAAAGTCCGTGCTCCACAACAAGAGGAGCCCCTGCTTGCTGCAACTCAAGAAAAGCCCACGCAGCAACAAAGACCCAGCATGGTCAAAAATACATACACATATATAAAATTTTTAAAAAAGATTTCAGTCATTGGGTACACTTGGGAAAAAGATGAAGATTAGAATGAAGACACACAGAGGGCTAAATTACGGAGGGTCTTACATGTTTTGCGAAGGAATTTTAAATGTTTTCTATAGGTGATGTATGTTTTAATGAAAGACTTTTATCTGGGAAATGATAAGACCACTTTAGAAAGACCATACTGGGGTACTTTGGAAGACAAAAGGAAAAAAGTAGAATCAAGGTCAACAAGGGTGGTAGTGCAACAGTTTACATAAAGAGCAATGAAGGCTTTTAAATAAATGTGATGACAACAAAGGAAGACACAGATTTGAAAATGAGGAAGAATGGCAAATAAGTAAACCATATATCCTCACTTCCTACACCTGTGTTGAGACAGTACTGTGTTAGAATTGTGCTCATATCTTCAAAAGTGCAGAAGCTAAGAAAAAAGGTGCAGGAATTATGATTTTACCTTTTTACCCCTTGAAACATAGCACAGTGCCTGGCTTCCAGTAACTACTCAATAACTTTTTTTTTTTTAAAGAATAAATAAATGCACGCTAGCTAGCCAATTAGCTTGCGTTAAATATAATACAACCAAGACGGTAGGTAAATCCTTATAATCTCAAAGAAGTAACCAAGGATCTAGCCTTTGCCTGGCTAGTCAAGTAACCTTTCTCTTACTACTGTGGACTCCTGCTAAAATCAAACATTTGGATAAAAACAAAGTACTTCGCAGACAAAGGAGGGCTATCAGATACAGAGAGCTATCAGAAAAAAATGGAAAAATCGATTAGTTCTGTCTGAGAGAAAGCAGCAGAAATAGGAGCGATTTCTGAAAAGATTAACATATGGAAGACAAAGGAAGGATTTAGGCAGATGACAGCATGTGCAGAGGCATGAAAAAGATGACATATTTAGGAAACATTAAGTTCAGTTTCAAAATTCAAATTCCTAGCTGAAAAAATATAAGAGAAACACTAGAACAGATACTGTACACAGTTACAAATGTTTATACTGATAATGACCAAAATTTGATAATGTTCATATCCAATAAATGAATTTTCTTACTTTTTACAACAAAGTTCAAATTTCTTTTGTTAAAAAGAAAACAAAGAATGATTTAGCATTCCTGTAAGTCCATTTCATATATTTATTAAACATTTTTTTTAAATGACTGACAAACATGACCAACTTAGCCTTTGTGTTAAACACAACACACAAACATCACACACACAAAAATAACTTTTTCCAAAAAGAAACATATTTATCAGTATCTAAAAAATACATAGGAGAACACTGACTATATGAAATTGAGTACCTTTGTATGTGAAATTCCTTACCTGATAAGCACTTCTATTAGAGACCATGTCCCTTTCATACAAGTTGGACACTGAAACAACTCTAAGTAATACGTTGACATGGCTGGGGACTTCCAAGGAGGGTGAAGGTGAAGAAGAGCTGACAATATATGAAAGTATCGACCAGAAAACGTATCTATGTTATCCTATTATTTAAAAACAAAGAAAGAAAGAAAACAAGATGGCTAAAAGTACAGTTTTACCAGCTAACTTAGTTTAAAACTAATAACCCAGCTCTAACTTTCTTGGCAAAAATATGTGTTTGGACAAAGGAGAACAGATGGGAGCATGATGTTTAGCTAATTGAATACTGCCTGCAATTGAGAGAGGCATACTCTAAACATGCATCTATGTATTAGATAATTTCAGCTACTGGGACTAACTTATATAAAATGTCCATTTTACTTCTCATGATTGTACTGAGATTGAGTCCCCAAATGTGACTTGAAATAAACTAAAGAAACTTTACATGCAACATTCTGACTTATTACCAACGTTAGTCTGACACAGCTTAAACCTGTTTTTTCTTCAAATTGTTACCTTGATAAAGAATATAACTAGAAATCTACCTTGACAGAAATCTACCTTTGAAAAGGTGTTTTCATTGGTTTTCACAGTTTAAAGAGTAAATTCAGTACCTACATAGACTATAAATAAAAATGACTACCAATGTACTGAGTAATTTACTAAATGACCTTCTAGATCTCTGAATTTGATTTTTATGTTACTTTACTGCCACAGAAAAAAAATTCTGAGGAAAAATATTAAAACAATTTAATTTAATTTAAAAACAAAAGAAATAGTAATAAATGGGTGTCTCATTTTTTATTAAAATGAGGGAAACAAATAAGGAAGAGAAAACAAATATATACATAATATAAACATACAAAAATAACTATAAATACGCAAAAAAAGAGAAAATTTGTATTTTAACATTCTTTGAAAGACCATCAATACATAAGACTGCTCTTACCTGTAGAATGTTTTCTAGAAGAGCATGGAGAAGGTAAACAGGAGGGATATAATGTGCTTGCAAAGAGGAAAGTTCCTCAATTGCTTCTTTAAAAAACTGTCCTTCTATGAGGCTTTCAATTAAATTTAATATTCCTCGTGGAAATTCAGCATTTTTAACCTACGAAAGGAAAGATTCTATGACTCAAAAGGAAGAGGAAAATTCTGATATGAAATTTTGAATTAGTAAGGAGCCTGAATTTCCTCATCTGTACAATGAACAATCTCTGGTCTCACTACTTCACTAGGTTGTTTTGTGGTTCAAAAAGAATGATTTATATGAATGTGTTTTACAACAATAAAATTGTACTGTAAAACATATACATTGTTAATTGTTCTATTTATTAGTCTTTGTCACCTTGAATAGTATAGGGAAATAGTACCTCTAAAGAAAACTTCAAAAGGCATTTTCAAAGTCTGGCTGATAATAAGACTTCAGTTAGAAGTACAACTACACATAGTTCTTTTTTTAATTAAAAAAAATATATTTATTTTTAATTGAAGATTGCTTTACAATACTGGTTTGATTTCTGTCATACATCAACATGAATTAACCATATGTTTACATATGTCCCTTCTCTCTTGAATTTCCCTCCCACCTTCCGCCCATTTCCACACCTCTAAGTTATTACAGAGCTTCAGTTTGAGTTTCCAGAGTCATACGGCAAATTCCCATTGGCTATCTATTTACACATGTTAGTGCATATACACACAGTTCTAATTTAGGTGCAAAATTACTTTTTGGTGTTCTTTTAAATTATAAGCAAACTTTGTCTATTAACATATACTGAATATATTAAGATGTCATCAAGTACAATCAATATTTGCAGTAACAACTGCTGTAACATAAAATTAGTCTAAAGAGGCACATTAACACAACTCTAAGAGTTCCACAAAATACATCCTCCTTGATCAAAATATTTTTAACAATAAAAGTGACTACTTTGGACTAGTTGAGAATTAAGAATACTGTGAAAAACTAAATAGAATAAAGAAGTCAGTTTTGAAGGAATGAAGGATACAAAGAAAATAATATACTCTTATAAATATTATACTGAAAATTTAATCTAAGTAGTAATTATGAAAGCTATGAAATGTTATGAATAGAGATAGACAACTCACCTGTGATGCGCACAAGTTTTTAATTCTTATCAATTTTATTATTGCATAGAATTTTTTTTTGAGCTTTGATAGAATACTATTTTTTTTTTCATATCTGATGAGAGAAACTACGTTTCAAATCCGATAGGAATCTTTGTCTTGCTGACAGCACATTTCTTTACATCAAAAAAAAAAAACAAAAACAAAAAGCCTAAAAATAGGGGATTCCCTGATGGGTCAGAGGTAAAAAATCCACCTGCCAATACAGGAGACACAGTAAGGATCTTCCTTAATCTGGGAAGATCCCACATGCTGCAGGCAACATGTGGCCCAGGTGCCGTAACCACTGAGCCCGGGCCCTAGAGCCCGAGCTCCGTAACAAGAGAAGGCACGGCAAGGAGCAAGCCGAGCACTGCAGCAAGAGCCCTGGCCCACCAACACTGGAGAAAAGCCTGTGCAGCGATGGAGACCCAGCACGGCCAAACAAACAAACAAACAAAACCAAGAATAATAAAACGTAAAGCTTCTTTTGCCCCCATTACCATCTTACTCCAAACCTCTTACCTCAACATTGTATGCTGATTGTTTATCTATTCTAATGCCACAGTATCTTACAGCCTACAAAATAGAAATCGTTAATTAAACATTTTTAGGTCAAAAAATACACTTCAACTTACAAAGTTTAAAACCTTGGCCAAACGTACAAAACAGATTCAGGAAGACATTAATAGATGTAATTGATCTGATTCTTATGTTTACTAGTGACCTCTACCATTTTAGGGACATGGCACTCTCTTGAATATGAAGTTTCTTTTTTCCCCCTTTCTAAAATAAAAGAGATTAAAAAATAAGGTCATATTCACTTTTAAGACCTGAAGAGGTCCACTGTCCTTAGTACTTGAATTATTAGAAATATGAATGGAGAGAGCATTTTGTACAAAGAATACACAGGAAAAAATGTAGTCATGTTTTATACATAATCACAGGTAAAATCTTCCTCTATTGTTGTCAAATATCTCTAATTTTGTATTTGTTTAAAAAATTATACTGGAAAAATATTTGCAACAAACATGAAAAGAAATAACACCCTGATTACATCAAGAGTTCTAGAAGCAATGGTATAAAACCACCTACTGGAAAAATACAGAAAATACCAACAAGCAACTGGCAGAGGAAAAAATACACAAGTGGCAAGTGAAGGCATAAAATATGCTCCATTTTGCTACTAACACAAGGAATACAAATGAAAATATCTAGCTTCCACTTAGGATATAGAAAGCTGGAAGGAGAGGCATTACCACATTACAAACAATAAAAAGCTGGAAAATCTATGAAATCCTAATTGTACCTGAACCCTTCTGACAGCAGAAGTCTTACTTAGTGCAACCAACTAAACAGAAATATGAAGAAAGACGGGAGCCTCCAAGGACATGAGTACTGCTTTATCTGAGACAGAGTAGGAAGAGGAGGACTCCGATAGAGTAGGTAAGAAAATTTGAGTTTAAATTTGTTGCCACTTGCTAATGGCTAAGTGTGGGACAGAGTGAAAGAACAAAACCCTTGGGAATCAATAAAATGAGGGGCGTTTGCACTCAATGGCATGATCTCCTCCATGGACCTCACTGTGTACTCAGGGAAAGGAAAAGGGACAGGATGGGAGACTAAAGTCAGTCTCCCAGGTGGTGAAGGCTGAAATGTGAAAGAAAAGTGGCTGCTGTGGTCAAGGCAGCAAATACTATTATGTACTCTCAGGACACAGATGAAAACCAATAACCTGCTGAATAAAGGCAGGGGGAAAAAAAAGTCCTTTACTCTGAAGACGGGGAGAAGAGATGGTGATCCCACATCATTAGGGATACCCCATTACTTGGGGCAGGGCAAGAACCCTGAAAAAGCCCTTCCCCCAAAGCCAGGGCACCTCAATGCTTTCCTCAAACTGAGGGTAAACCAAGAAACACCAACAACTTAGAGAGGTTTAGAAAACTCATAATTTCTCCATGACGTCTCTGAGTTATAAACAGCAGAGAATTCATCAATTTACATTTTCTTACTCATTGTCCAAATACAATAATTACTATTTACAAAAATTATTGAACTAAGAAAATTATGTTAAGACATATTAAATATAATAAAATGACTCATTACTGTTATTACTATTATTATATATTGGTAACACTGCAGAACGACAAGAAAACTACACAAGGCCAAATTCTACCTGAGCTCTGTATATGTGTTTCCTTAAGGCATTCTTTAGGTCAACAATATCCACATTTGTCCTGATATCCTTGGTTTTTGATTCTTTGGCATGACCAGCAAAAACAGAATTCTTCCTTTCTTTCTGTATACATATAAGAACCACTTTAGACAATGTACCAAAGAGTGCTAACACAAATGTTAAGTATCACAATGGACAACATAACACCAGAACACATTCATGCAGTGTTAATTACAGCAAAGATCCTTACAACCATATTAGAAAAAGATTACACAATGAAATTTTAAAAATAGTATGTTTTAATTGGAAAGTTTTACCTGATATTTATATGTTCCCTCTCTTACGCATTTTCCCTTTAACCTATTCCAAATCTTTTCTGAAACCTCTCTTATTTTTGTTGTCATGTTCCCACAAAAATGGGGCTTTCCAGGTGGTACACTGGTGAAGAATCCGCCTGCCAATGCAGGAGATGTGGGTTTGATCCCTGGAGTAGGAAATGGCAACCCACTCCAATATTCCTGCCTGGAGAATACCATGGACAGAGGAGCCAGGCAGGCTACAGTTCACAGGGTTGCAAAAGTGAGACACAACTGAGCACTCAAACCACAAAACATGATTGTTTATTTACCTTTATCATTTTTCTGAAGATCCTTCTGAATACATGTAAAAATGCTATGGTTTATACGGTAAAACAAAATTATACTCTAGAACAATTAGCTCAAGAAGGATCTTTTTAAAAGAAAAGATAACGGGGCTTCCCTGGTAGCTCAGTGGTAAAGAATCCACCTTCAGGAAACAATGATTCTATCTCTGATCTGGGAAGATTCCACATGTCACAGAGCAAGGAAGCCCCTGCATCACAACTATTGAGCTTGTCCAGAGCCCGGGAGCCACAACTCCTGAGTCCATGTGCCACAACTAACTGATGCCTGCACACCCTAGAGCCAATGCTCTGCAACAAGAGAAGCCACTGTAATGAGAAACCCACACATCGCAACTAGAGAACAGCCCTTGCTTGCTGAAACTAGAGAAGAGCCCACGCAGCAACAAAGATCCAGCACAGCCAAAAAAATTAATGAATAAAATAAACATTTTAAAAAAGACAAGCTATCTTATTAACAATGGTCTATACTATAGCAGGGATGAACAACATAAACTAAAATTTAGATTAGAATGTCTTACTCAAACTACATACCATGTATTTTCCATTTTAAAAATTTTACCCTCTTTTCCCAGAACCTCTTTTCCTTTTTGTCAGGAAAAATAAAACATATTTGAACATCTTGATCATTAATTCAAATTATTTCTGTACACATGTAAAAATACTTTCATTGTGAATCAAAGCTAATTATAAAATTATGAATATTATACCAGAAAAAAATGAGAAAATTCTTTCCATAACATGTATAGGTTACATTTGACACAGCAAACAATCACATAAATCAGATTATATGTAAAGGTGATATTAAGGAAGAACCAGAGAAAATTAAAACTTTTTTTAGCTTAGCTTGCAAAATTTTACCTGCTCTCTATAAATGTGCTTTCTTAAGGTACTCCTGTCATGTTCAATGTCCTTCCTGGAATCTCTTTCTTTCTCTTTTTTGCGTTTTTTCCTCAAAGTATAAATCCTTTGAATATCTTCATCTTTTTTCTTCATTTCCTTCCACATATATTTAGATCAAAATTAAACAAATCTCAACATGAATGATGTACGTTACTAAATCCAAATAAATTCAAGAAGAGTTGGACTTAAAACACATTAAAAAAGTTATATACAATAGGAAACTTCACCTACTGTTGGAGTGGGTATAAATTAGTATTTTGGAAAGCTTAGTAGATCATTACTTAGTAGAGTTCAACATGTACAGTTCTTATGACCTCGAATTCTCTCAAGCATATATCCTAAGCTAGAGGAACTCTTGAACATGTGCACTAAGAATCAATAAGAAAATGTTTATAGTGCTCATAACAGAAATGCTCATAATTAAAAAAACTAAACAATCCATCAAAAACAAACAAAAAGAAACCCAAATACTTAACAATAGTAAAATGGATAAAAAGTATAACTGTGAAACAATGAAATAAATGCACCAGCAAAAAAAAAGCAAGTCACAGAAAATTAAAAATACCATGAACTACAAAAAGTTTATTAACAGGCAAACTTATTGGGAGGGAAAAAAACATATTGGTAGGTAGTAAAACTATAATGAAAATCAAGAAAATAATTAAAACAAATTCCAACGCTGAGGTTACCTATCGTGGGTAAAAGGAAGAAAAAGGGACACGGTTTGGAAATGACACACAGCAAGATGTTCAAAAGTTGGTAATGCTCTATTTCTTAACATATATACCTTTTTACTCTTTCAAAAACTGTACACAAATGCTTTATCAACACATACACACAGTTCAGAAGAACAACTTCATAAATGACAATATTAGAAAAGAGTATAAAATATAGATAACTTTTAAATGGGAAGGTCTTACCTGATTTCCATAAGTATGCCTTCCTAAGGCATTTCTCATTTTAACAAATTTCAAATTTTTCCTAGAATCTCTGAATCTTTCTTTGCTCTGATGTTCAGTCAAAATAGAACTAATAGTAACATCTTCATCATGATTTTTCATTTCTTTCTGCATGTTTGTAACAATACTTTAGTTAGAGCATAGACTAAGCAAAGCCTCAACACAACCAATGCAAGTCAAAACAAAAATCTCACTCAAAAAAACAGGTTTTATAAAACATATACATAAGATTAAACAGAGTATTATGCATTATATTACATTTTAGCTATACTATGATGAAGCATAAAAATACAGATATTTAGTTCTCGAAGTGTTTGCACATATACTTAATTGAGGTATTTTGTTAACTTAATTTTTCTTGGAATCTCTGCTTTTTAAAAAAGTTGCCATATGCTTATCAAAGCAGATTTGGTTATCCTCATTATTTTCCAAGTATTTGTGAAAATACGCTGGATATCGAATAGAGTTTTCCCATTATTTAGGCATATCAAATTAAACATCTCAGAAAATCTCTGTATAGGAAATAGATTATCATAACATTTTGCTCAATCACTTTGGTCGTGTCTGACTCTTTGCGATCCTGTGGACTGTAGCCCACAGGCTCCTTTGTCCACGGAGATTCTCTAGGCAAAAATACTGAGTTGGGTTGCCATGCTCTCCTTCAGGGGATCTTCTTCCCTCAGGAACTGAACCCACAGACTTATGTCTTTTGCATTGGCCGGCAGGTTCTTTACCACTAGCGCCACCTGGGAAGCCCTATAATAATCAATATTATTATATTGTGTGTGTGTGTTAGTTGCTCAGTAGAGTCCAACCCTGTGATGCCATGGAATGTAGCCCACCAGACTCTTATCTATGTCCATGGAATCCTCCAGGCAAGAAGACTGAAGTGGGTAGCCATTCCCTTCTGTAGGGGATTTCCTCGACCATTAAACAAGATAAAAAGTATTGCAAACTATATTATTTATTCTTTATACAAGGAAACTTATTTAAAAAAATAGAAATTGCTACCTGAATTTGATAATACATTCTTCTGAGTTGTAAAAAGAACAAGATATTTACAGATGTATTCTTTTTACTTTTTAAAATTTTGATATAGCTGATGTACAAGTCATAGATGTACGACGTTGCGATTCACAAATTTTAAAGGTTATACTGAACTTGTAATTATTATAAAATACTGGCTATATTCCCTGTGTTGTACAATATATCCTTGCAGCTTACTTCACACGTAATGGTTTGTACCTCTTACTCCCCTAGCCCTATACTGCACTCTCCTGCCATCACCATTCCCTCTCCGCACTGGTAACCACTAGTTTGTTCTCCGTATCTGTGAGTCCATTTCATTTTTGTATTATTCACTAGTTTGCTTTATCTTTTAGATTCCAAATATAAATTATACTGCATTTGTCCTTCTCTGACTTACTTTACTAGTGTAACACCCTCCAAGTCCACCTGTGTGTGCTAAGTCACTTCAGTATGGACCGTAGCCTGCCAGGTTCTTCTGTCCCTGGGATCCTCCAGGCAAGAATACTGGAGTGGGTTGCCATGTCTTCCTCCAGAGGATCTTCTCAACCCAGGGATCAAACTCACAACTCTTATATTTCCTGCCTTAGCTGGTGGGTTCTTTACCACTAGCACCACCTGGGAATCCAACTCTATCAATGTTGTTTGCAAACACTGATGTTTGCAAACATTGCAAATAGCAAACTTTCATTTTTTTAAACTAATATTTCACTATATATGTGTATAAATACACACACATATATATATATTAATATATACATATCCCATCTTCTTTATCCATTCATTTGTTGATGCACACTTAGGTTGCTTTCATATCATGGCAGCTTCTTTTTTTCTCTAGTATGTACCCAGGAATGAAACTGCTTAGGCAAATGGTAGTTCCAGTTTTAGTTTTTCTGGGAAACTGCCATACTATTTTCTACAGTGGGTGTACCAATTTATATTCCCACCAACAACTGTATTTTGAAAAAACTAGAAAAAATTGTAAAAATATTTTAAGTGCTTGGAAAGTTTTATTTACTCTCTCCACATATGATTTTGTAAGGTACTATTTAGTTGCAGAAGTTCCAAATTGTTTCTATAAATCTCAAGGAAAAAACTTGACAGATGCAGTAAAAACAAATTTTAATTTATTTCTAATCACATTAAAAAATACTTTAGTTTAGACTTTTAGTTGCTCCTGCTATCTGAAAAGTTTTAGTTGAGAGCCACATATACACTTTCTGAAGGTACTTTTCATTGCTTCAAGTTCAGACTCCTTCATGTTTTTGTTTTCCATATTTAGTCAAAGTAGAAGTCCCTTATGCCACTGAAGAAAACCTGATCTATATGCAGTAAAATATCTGAATTTAGACCATATATTTAGACCAATACATTATTGCTGACTCCTTTGTAAGACACACATTACATTCAATATATAGAGTTGTTTTAAGTAATTATCATGTGTTGAGAAAACACTATGTATTAGAAACTGAATTTCTACATGTACATATGTATTACTTCAATAAGAGCTTCAAAACAGACATAGGACAGTATCTATGTTCAAATTATAGACTTAGTATATTCCAATTATAGACTGAAAATCAGATTTGGGTTCCAATACCAGCTCTGTGATTCCAAAATCAGTGTTTTTTCACCAAATAACACCTCTCCTACAATTTTGAAAGAAAAATCAGAAACACAGAAAATTTCTGTTCTTTTAGATGATAAAATGTTACCTGTGTTCTGCACATGGTCTCTTTTAAGGTACCTTTCATTTCAAGAAATCCCATATTTTCCCGGAAATCATTGGTTTTTTCTTGACTGCTATGGATCTTCCAAGTAGAATTGGCTTGGGAATCTTCATCGTTATGAATTTCTTTCTGTATGTATGTAAAAATGGTTTGGGCAACCAATTAAGTATAATTTCAACATTATATACTCTATGTGATATCCAATTTTATAATTGCAAAATATTTTAGAGGTCAAACAAGTAGAAAAAATGCACCTAAATCAAAGTTTATTAAACACTAGTAAATTCCCTGAAGGGAAAAAAAAAAAATCATTACAACAAAGGTCCTGAATAAAGTAGCAGTAAAAATGTATCTCAAGAAAAGCCAGTGTTTGGTTAGTCTAGTAACAGGCAACTCTTTTTATAAATAATCACAAAAACATTTTATCTAATCCCTTACCAAGTTACAATCTATTTCAAAATTTTCTGATTATAGATTATTTCTCTGATTATTTTTCAACTTTTTTACTAATAAGACTTATTTGCAAATCTATCACACAAAGAAAACAGACTAATAGTTGAACTCACAGCTCTTATTTACTTGAATATTAATAAGCAATTATCTTCACCAAGCTCTATCTCAAACACATTTCTCTTTCTAAGAAATCTAAACTGATATCATAACTACCTACCAAGAATAATTTTTTAAAAAGTTGCATGTGTACTTATAATTCTAGAAGTTTAGTAACATAAAGAATTGAGAATAAAGATGAATTCAAGTACTTATGCAAAGATATTCAGAGACTATCTTTACACAGAGACTGGAGAATCACTGTCCTCTTAGGGAGCAATTATGAAATAGCCAAAATGTACTAAGGCCTGTGGAGTGATCTCTGGTCCCGTTTCACTTGTTCTGGGCTTCCTATATGGATGTGAGGGTGCTTTGGTAGCCTGCAATCCTGCCACCAGAGAACAATCCCTAAGAGTAGCTGATTACATTTCTTCAGTTACTCAGGAAAGTGAAATGGAAAACTAAGAAAAATGAAGACTTTCCTTCTTTCCTGTTCCTAGAATCAAGGTAAGTATTAGTCTGAATGTATAATTTTCATTAAGGACAACTGTAATGGGGATAAACTGAGTTTCTGGCTTCAAATTTCACAATGTTGATAAAGAGGACAGATCCTCAGGCTTAGATCATCAAAGAATGTCTAAAACATAGGATGCATTAATCACAATTAGATTCCAGTTACCCAGAATACATATGCAAAAGAACATACCATTATCATTAGCACCTAGGGAAGAATATACTGTTTTCAAAGTATATTTAAACATCCATTTCAGATGCTATATACTGATCTGTGTATTAAAACGTATAATTAAAGTATCCTATTTAAGTTAAATAGTTAAAAATCAGAACCTGATAAACTATGACATTTTAAATGACACCAAATGTGAAACTTTAGAAAATAATTTATTTTCTACAGTGCCAAACATCAACATATAATTATCTCCAAGCTACTAATATGCTCTCCAAAGGGCTACCCTTGTGAAAACTATGGGCATTATTTATCTGTAAATATTCCTTATTCTTTATTTTATGAATATTTTAGTGCCAACTATACACTAGGCACTATGTTAGGTATCTGTCTCCTATATGATCTGGGAAAAGATGGCATGTCTAATTTTCTTCATATAGTATATAATGCATTTCCCAAACAGATGAGCAAAAGCTTACCAATTTAGTAAATTATTTTACGATCTAAGACAGGGTAAAACAGTGTGGCAATGATAGCTGCCTTGGCTTCTGATTCGCATACTTAGGTTTGTTTTCTATTTTAAAACAGGTATGGCTATGATTTGATCTCCAATAGATAAGGCTTTTCTTTGATTAAGCCATACAAGTTGACATACAACTTCAATAAATTCACAAGACTGGATGGAGAGCCAGAGAGGTCAAGTAGTCAGACCAAGTACCTTTCAAGTGCCCTATGCTCTACATGGTGGTTTTTTTTTTTTTTTTTGCCACATCCTGTGGCTTGTGGGATCTTAGTTCCCTGGCCAGGGATTGAACCCAGGCCCCCTGGAAGTGCTGAGTCCTAACCACTAGACCACCAGGGAATTGCCAGTGTTCTACATGGCTTTTAACTAGTATGTATCCTCAGATTCTTAAGCTGAATCTCATAACCCAAGAATGACTACTAGTGTATGGTAATCTTTACAACATTAACTATTTTTAACTATCCAGAAAGAGACCAGGAAAGTATCAAGGAAAGCTATTAATACTCAAAATAAGAAAAGGGGAGACTCAAGGAGAGCAGTCTTAAAATTTTTTAAGTGCTTGCTCTTACATTTTTGGTCTGATATGATAGTTGTAAGATCATGGGAAAATTATTAAAGTCAATTATACTTCACTAACCATAAAATGGGGCCATAATACATACCACATAGGAGCATATGGTTTAAAATAAGACTAAGTGTAAAAAGTGCTTAGTATAGTACCTGGCACATAGTAATCAATAAATAATGGCCTACAGTAAGTTATTAGTTGATCTGGAACAAAAAGTGTGTATTTTTTTCAATTATTACTACTGTATTTCCATAAGAGCTTTCTGTAGTTCATCTTATTTCTTAGGCTGAAAATCAAAAGAAATTTTGAATATTCCTAAGGATCCTCTCCTTTTTGTGAATCTTCCTTGGGCCAAACAACTGAGATTCATTAGTCACTGACTCTTCTGTATCTCTACACCTTGCACATGATTTTACCAATGCACAATACACACTAAACTGTAATTAACAGTTTCCACATTCTGTTTTGCAATGTTCTGTTTTCGCAGTCTGGCAGGTGGTCTTTTTCATTTTCCACAGTGCATAGAAGAGAGCCTGGTAGGCAAAAGTCTTCAATAGATATCTATAAACTTTAACTAAATAATTCCTGATTCTGTTACTAAGTGACTTTCCAGAAAGTTAAGGAGATTAAACAAAACTATTTCTTTTAAACAACTGCTTCATTGTTACTTTTAGCTCAGTCATTGTATATGGCAACCCTTCTTAGAGGACACTTCAGAATCCATCTAATGAGGACTGTATTACATTCTATGCCAAAGAGGTTATGAATGGTTATGAACTCTCAGCTGTCTACTCCAGAGTTTATAAAAAATGTATGCTAAAACAAATATAAGTTAGAGACTGTCTTTAAGTTTGCTTGATACACTATTGCTGCCCTCTAGTACTTCAGCAGTTGAATGTGACTGTAGTCAGACTACTGCAAAGTAAGATGATGGAGAAAGCACATTAATACATTTAATTCATTTCTTTCCATAGAAAAAGGGGAATTTAGACACCTTTTCTAATTTAGTTAAGAATGGTTCTCATTCTTTTGACAGTTAATACTACCTTTAAACTGTTTAGATACATCAGATAGGATGCTTTTAGCCACCATTAACAGAAAACCAATTCAAAGTAACATAAACAGCATGGAAATTCCTACCTCACAGAATGGCAATATGGTCCAGTGCTAAGTCAGGCTTCAGGGCTGACTAATCCAGCACCTCAAGTATCTCTATGGGAGTCTACATTCTGTCTCTAAACTCTGCTGTCTACAGGACTGGTTTCATCCTAAGGCTACTTCTCATGGTCAAAGAATGGCATTTTTCCACTTCACATCTAGCAGACGCCAGGCTGCCAGAGGCTTTTTTCAGAATGAAAAAGAAACTTCCCAGAAGCTCTTACATACCTCTCTGTATGTCCAATGAATTAGAACTGGTTGACATGCCCATTCCTAGACCAATCACTGTTAAGGACAATGAGATTATCCACAGTCCAAGCAGATCCATCCTCTGAACTAAGGTTAAATTTCCAATCCACACTGCTGCTACTCAGTAGGGGAAAGGTAATTATAGAATGATATATTACATCTACTCTTGGAATACTCAAGGGTCATTCATAATTTCTCTATTAATCCAACAAATATAGATATAAAATGAGAATTCATGTGCCAGGCTTATACAAAATGATTCAGATATAACTATGGAAAAGAGACATCATCTTTGAGGACACAGTGCTTTTGGTTTATTAACAGACAGGGGAAAAGACATTAACCAGGTAACCAGCCAATTAATTAATTACAGTTGTGATGACTATTATAAAGCAAAATAATGATATTAGAACACATTATAGGTGGACCTAACTATCTTAATAAGAAGGCCAGGGAGGCTTTCTTGAAGAGGCAACATTGTAACTGCAAACTGAATGATAAGCAGAAAGTAGGCAAGCACAGGAACTGATAGAGTAGTGAGTGGAGAGGAGCTGTTTAGGAAGAGAAATAGCTTTTCAGAAGATACTGAGGTAGGAAGTAGCTGAATCTGTTTAAGAAATTGGGAGAAGGCAGTTACAGGTTAGCAAGCATAGGAAAAAGTAGAGCAGGTGTTAGTTGCAAAGGTAGGAGTGACAGGAACCCTGTGGGAACTTAAAAGCCATGTTAGAGGTTTACAACTTTATCCGATGGCAATAGGAAGACAGTTGAGAATTTTAAGTGGGAAAGTGACAGCATCACAACTATTTTAGAAAGAATATTTTAGCTGTTTCCTCTGAATGAAGCTGAATGGATTAGAGAAAGAAAAGGTAAGAGTTATTAGGAAATTACCAAGAGTAGCAGCAAAGAAGTAGAACAACAGGGAGAGTAAAAAGCAGCTGATTCCAGCACAGGGACAAGAGGATGAACTGAACATGATGTTAGTACAGCAGAGAAGTAGTTTACTCAAGACATATTCAGAATAAAATCAATAGGATTTGGTAGCTGACAAGATGTGGGGAATAAAGGAAAGGAAGGTTTCAAGAGTGATTCCCAAGTTTCTAATATAAACTATTAAATAAAAGGTTGTATAGTAGCTATTGAAATAGAAACACTGAAGGAGCTAATTTTCCCTAGAAGACCAAGATTCCATTTTTAGACATACTGCAGGTTCTCTTCCATCCTGAGTAAACCTTCTAAAATTTTTTTCTGTGCTTACTTTCAAAGCAATTCTTCTAGGGTTATTTCCATTCAGACAACTTAAGGAGTGGTATGTATACCAAGTGGGGAGATGCTGGTGGAGGAAGAGGACAGGAAAATATTTCTGAATTCTTAGAAACAGCTTTCTCTTTTCCAGTGGGAGAATACGTGAAGAATTCTCACATGTTACTATAGCCCACTGATGTTTTATTTATACTGATTTGAAATGCTTAATATTATTTTATAATAAACATCACCAAAGCACTGAAAACAAAAGTAGAGACTCTAGATAAGGCAAATTTTAAATGTAGTAAGCAAGCTCCCTTTAGCTTTATCAGAAGTATTTGCAAATATTTAAATAATTCAGAGTAACTGCCTTAAAAATATCATTTTAATTTTAATCATATTTTCAAAACTCAGAACATAACTTGATTTTATATATTCACTATATCAATTTTATAAAATAAACATTTAAAAATGCTTAAAAAAAAAAAACTTACCTCTAATAGAAAATCTTCTAGATACTGAATTGGATAGAATGGAGCCTTAAAGTCATCTTTTTCTTGTTCAGCCTTGATTCTTGCATTACTGGCAATCACATGAGTTATTCCTGTTGGTGAATTTTTTGGTAAAATAACATTTGCTTTTCCAGCCTCCAAAACTCTAAAATGTAAACAGTATAGAAAAGTGTATTAAAAAGAAAATATTTAGCCAAATTATCTAAATCAATTACTTCTTAGTACTCAGTAGGTGCAGAACTTTCTGAAAGGAATTAACTTCTTTGGTCTATTTGAGTGCCATGAAGAATAATTATTGCAATGACTACCTAAATTGTTAAGTTTTTCAGAACAGATGTTTAAGAAATCATGCTATTGTCTCTATCCATTTCTTGATATGGGGAAAGTTTTTAAGAATCAAGACTACTAAGTTTATTTCCTAAAAGTCACCTCTATAAGCCAAAAAAGGAAGAAGTCTAAGAGTATTTCATCTCAAAAGGCAACATACCTCCAAAAAAACCATTCTGAACCACAAAAAATGGAACTAAAGTTGCCAACCTTCTTCTAAAAATTTACCCTTTGAAAAAGTTTAACTTTGATCTACATTAAGAAATACATTTTACATTTAGGCTCAAAAGACACAGACACATACCCAAAGTTTCATGAAAGTTCATTACTGCTGAGGATTTAGAAAGCTACAAAAGAACACTGCTACAACCTTGCAATAACAAAAAGCCAAATAATCCACAGAAGTATAATTTTTCATGAACTCAGAGAACTGAGATAATAAGCCAGTTAAGAAACTGAATTTCCAAAGGCGCAGTCAGCACCATTGTGAAGAGACTGGATGCCCAAACTATTTCACTTTCGCCAGAGCAAAGGACAGAAGTAGCCACCATAAACGCAAGAGTCTGGTACTGTTTAAATAAATTTAAAGGCCAAGTGTAGGTAGTATGACAGTTTAGAATAACTGAGAATCCCTGACACATGAAAGGATGTCCACTCAGTTGCAAGCTCTTTGTCCCCAGCCTCTACTAAGGATTCCTGAAAAAGATCAGGAGCAAGTAACAGCGGGAATCCCCGATGGTAGTGAAGGTGGGCCAGTGGGGACTGCCTGACAACAAGAAATAGACATAAAACCAGAACCACTTCCCTGGCTCCATCTCTCTTACGAAGCAGAAGCTTGAAGCCATCTGCGTAAGATAAGAAAGTTTTTTGACTTCAGAACCCAGGAAAAGACGCACTGGTTTTTGGAAGAGTGGAAGTTAAAACGCATCTGCCTTTGGGAAAGGGATAGGAAAGCCTCCTGCTGTGCAGCCCAGAAGAGACTGGATAAAGCATAGAAGCAAAAGCCACCGTATCCCTGGAGAAGGGGCAGGAATGCCACTTGGGCCTAGGTCCCTGCACTTATACAAAGCAGACACCTAAAGCTGTGGGAGATGTGGAATTTTTCTTTTACTGCCTACCATACACGGGAGAATTTGGCTGTCATGGCTTCATTGAGACAGAAACAATAGGTGTTATCTCAACCAGAGACCAAGAAGGACGCTTAAGACTAAAGCTTATCCAATGGACAAAAACACACCAACCCTTATCCTAGAGCCAAGAAATGAGTAAGAAGCAACAGGGGAAGGATACACATAATTAAATGTATAAAAGCACAAGTGAATATTTTAGGATGATGTAAAATTTAGAGATCTTGACTGTAGTACGGTAACATAGCAGCATAAATTTGTCCAAACTCATCAAAATGTACATTAAAAAATTTTGCATTTTACAGTCTATACATTACACTTCAGTAAAAATAACAAAAGCCCTCAGACTACCCCCTTCCTGCAAAAAAGTCACAGCAGTCTTGAAACACACTTTACTAAATAAGAAGTCTTAAAATATGATGCAAAATATAAAAAGAAATTAAATGATGAAAGAAACAGTATGAACCATGAAGATATTACATAAACTTAGGAAAAAACCCTTTGTGTAATGTAATACTTCACTTACAAAAATCTGTTAAGTGCTTCACAACTGAAAACAAATACCTCCTAATTAAAAAAAAAATGTTTTTACTTGAGTTGGCCTAGAAATAACACAGAAAATAAAACAGAGATGCTGAGAATAATGCAATGCTTGAAAGTAGATTCTGTTCCATTAGACACATAATACTTAAATGAGTAGAATGGCTTAACCAGGCAATCAACGAGTAAATCACCATGGTTCATTTTAGAATTAATGAGTAACTGCAAAGAAATACAAAAAAATAACTACAAAGAAATGCAAAAGGTATACAGACCTAACAGAAGTAGAAGACATTAAAAAGAGCTGGCAGGAATACACAGAAGAAACTGTACAAAAAATGGTCTTAATGACCTGGATAATCACAATGCTGTGATTACTCACCTAGAGCCAAACATCCTAGAGTGTAGTCAAGCGGGCCTTAGGAAACATTACTACGAACCAAGCTAGTGGAGGTGATGGAATTCGAACTAAGCTATTTCAAATCCTAAAAGATGATGCTGTGAAAGTGCTACACTCAATATGCCAGCAAATTTGGAAAACTCAGCAGTGGCCACAGGACCAGAAAAGGTTTTCATTCCAACTACAAAGAATGTTCAAACTGCCACAAAGTTGTACTCATTTCACATGCTAGCAAAGTTATGCTCAAAATTCTCCAAGCTAGGCTTTAGTAGTACTTGAACCAAGTACTTGAACTTCCAGATATACAAGCTGGATTTAGAAAAGACAGAGGAATCAGAGCTCAAACTACCAACATCAGTTGAATCATAGAAAAAGAGAATTCCAGAAAAACATCTACCTTTGATTCATTGACTATGCTAAAGCCTTTGACTGTGTAGATCACAACAAACTGTGAAAAATTCTTAAAGAGACGGGAATACCAGGCCACCTTACCAGCCTCCTGAGAAACCTGTATGCAGGTCAAGAAGCAACAGTTAGAACCAGACATGGAACAACAGGTTGGTTCAAAATTGGGAAGAGAGTATGTCAAGGCTATATACTGTCACCTTGCTTATTTAACTTATATGCAGAGTACATCATGAGTAATGCCAGGCTGGAGGAAGGTCAAGCTGGAATCAAGATTGCTGGGAGAAGTATCTATAACCTTAGATATGCAGATGACACCATCCTAATGGCAGAAAATAAAGAGGAACTAAACAGTCTCCTGATGAAGGTGAAAGAGAAGAGTGAAAAAGCTGGCTTAAAACTCAACATTCAAAAAGTGAAGATCATGGCATGTGGTCCCATCACTTCATGGCAAATAAACAGGGAGAATGGAAACAATAACAGACTATTTACTTGGGCTGCAAAATCACTGCAGACAGTGACTATAGCCATGAAATTAAAAGACGCTTGCTCCTTGGAAGAAAAGCTATGGCAAAGCTAGATAGCATATTAAAAAGCAGAGACATCACTTTGCTGACAAAGGCCTATCTTGTCAAAGCTGTTTTTTCTAGAAGCCATGTATGGACTTGAGAGGTGAATCATAAAGAAGGCTGAGTGTCAAAGAAATGATGCTTTCGAACTATGTGTTGGAGAACTCTTGAGAGTTCCTTGGGCTGCAAGGAGATCAAACCAGTCAATCCTACAGGAAATCATTTCTGAATATTCATTAGAAGGACTGATTCTGAAGCTCCAATACTTTGGCCACCGGATGTGAAGAGCCAACTCACTGGAAAAGACTGAGGGTAGGAGAAGGGGATGACAGAGGCTGAGATGGTTGGATGGCATAACCGACTTAATGCACATGAGTTTGAAGACCAAACTCCAGGACAAGGAAGGCTGGCCTACTGTAGTTCATGTGGTCGCAGAGTCAGACATAACTGAGCAATTGAACAGCAATAATTAAAAAAAAACAAAATTGTTTTCACATTCACTGCTTTAGTTTTTATGAGATCTCACCTTACAAGAGAGTCACTTCGCTTATCAGCTCTAACAAGGAGGACAACTTTCCATCTATGGAAGGCTCCAGGAGCACCAGTGCGTTTCAGTTCTTCTCGCCATCTTTTAGGTGCAGATTGCATTTGAGGTGAATAATGGGAGTCTTTTTCAATTTTATATCCCCATTCATAAGTTGTTTCATCAAGCCATCTGCCACTTTGGGCACTATGAATTATGTAGTCCTTAGTTAGTACCCACTTTCCTAGAAAGCAAATGAACTGTTAGTCACAAAAGAATTTTGGTTCTGATAAATGGGAAAAAATAAAGACCAAATAACAAATAAAATTTGCCCTGTTTCAACATGCCTTTTTATACACTGCCAATGTTATCTTTGAATTATGTTTTCCTACATTTTCTGATAAAGACCTACAACATCACTGAACACTGTATGTAATCTTTCTTATGATAAATAATTATAATTCTGTTACTGTGTAAAATATAAAGTGAAGGATTAATAAAATATATTGAATTATGACTATTATTGCTTACCAATTTGAATGAGGTTTATATTCTTTCTCCCATGCTAAAAGTTTTTACAATAATGTTTACAGCATTATTATACTTTATAAAACAATGAATTTTCAAGGATATTTAATAACATTCTGTAGTTTCTTTATCTAGGCATCAATGATCTTTTTAAACAGCAGATAAAATACATGTTTTCATCTGTGGAGATAATAATGAATCCAAATATTTTTCTGGTAAATTACTAAAAAAAAAAAAACCAGTAAATTCATCTGAGTCAAATATTGAAGGAGAAAAAAAAAAAAAAAACAAGTGGACTAATGATACACCAAATCAATCACAGTAGAGCAAATTATAAAAGGAACATCAATGGTGACAAGCAGAGAGGAGATTAAGCCCTAATAAAGGTTCAGAAAATTTAAAATCTTAGTAAAACAGAATGGTCGATGCTTCACAGGATGGATGGGAGGGGAAGCAGAGCAAGAGAACAAAAACAGAAACTCTTCCATGGTAGATCAAAGGAAAAAAACTTGACTGAGAACAGCTGAGGCTTCAACAAAAGCTTTTTTTTTTAAAGGTATTTTGTACCAAACCTTTCTGTTAAAAAATATTTTTTTCTTGTATAAAGCACTTACACTAGGTGAAGTAAATATTTCTGCCTCTTCAATATCTTTTTCAAGTGTTATTCAGAAAATCAAAGCAAAACTAATACATCAAATATTTTCAAACAAATATCAGAAAGAACTACATTTATATTTGATACAGTAAACCAACTATCTTTCCAGAGATTAAAGCCTTTTTTCTTCACCATGAGGATTTTTTATTTCAAAAGTGAGGGGAAGATAGTTAACTTACCTGCTGCACAAGCCGCTAAAAATTTCTCACTCTTACACAGGCGTTCAGCTATTAGATGTGTACAATTTTTGTATTTCTGCAAAGACAAATCCACACCAAAAAAATGCTATTAAGGTAAGATTTCCTTTTTAACATATTCTGTCTATCCTTACAATTCAAGGGGGCATTTTATAATTTTTAGGCCAGTACTTTTAGTTATTCTTCAACTATACCTTGAACTGTACTCACCTCACTCTTGATAAAAGTGCAATCCAGTTTTAAAAGCAACTTGCCTAGAGCTTCTTTTTCTTCTACCTTAAATCCTGTCATCTGGATAATATGCTTTGGGGCATCATCTTCCATCTAACATATACATATAAAGAAAACAACATATGTTAAACATGTTATTCATACAGTTGACATTATTTTTTAAATTATGAGTGATAAAAATAAAAACTACTTAAGATATAAAAGGCTTAACTGTAAGTACCAATGTTCAAATGCTAATGTGCAACAGAAATTAGTTTTAAACGTGACCTTATCAAAATGTGGCTGTAAGTAAAATGATTTGTTTTCTGGTTTGAACACTAAAGATTTACCTGCCACTAGAACACACTGATGAGCATAATTCTTCAGAAAAAGACAAACACTTCTAAAATTTCATCAATATAATAGATTCATTTTAAACTACTGTTTTTGCTAAGACGGAAAAGGCATGGACCTAAGAAAAGCAGAAGATATTAAGAAGACGTGGCAAGAATATGCAGAAAAAACTGTACAAAAAAGGTCTTAATGACCTGGAGAACCACGATGGTGTGATCACTTACCTAGAGCCAGACATCTTAGAGAGTGAAGTCAAGTGGGCCTGCAGAAGCATTACAACAAAGCTAGTGGAGATGATGGAATTCCAGCTAAGCTATTTCAAATCCTAAAAGATGATGCTGTGAAAGTGCTACACTCAATTTGCCAGCAAATCTGGAATACTCAGCAGTGGCCACAGGACTGGAAAAGGTCAGTTTTCATCCCAATCCCAAAGAAAGGCAATGCCAAAGAACGTTCAAACTACCGCACAACTGTACTCATTTCACATGCTAGTAAGGTTACGCTCAAAATCCTTCAAGCTAGGCTTCAACAATATGTAAACGGAGAACTGCCATATGTACAAGCTGGATTTAGAAAAGGCAGAGGAAATATATCACAAATATCCATTGGATCATAGAAAAAGCAGAATTCCAGAAAAACATCTACTTCTGCTTTACTGACTGACTGAGCCAAAGCCTTTGGCTGTGTGAATCACAACAAACTGTGGAAAATTCTTAAAGAGATGGGAATATCAGATCACCTTATCTGGCTCCTGAGAAACCTGTATGCAAGTCAAGAACCAACAGTTAGAACCAGACATGGGACAATCAACTGATTCAAAATTGGGAAAGGAGTATATCAAGGCTATGTGTTGTCACCCTGCTTATTTAATTTATATGCAGAGTACATCATTCAAAATGATCCAGCCCATGCCAGGCTGGATGGAGATTGCCGGGACAAATATCAATAACCTCAGATATGCACATGACACCACCCAAATGGCAGATAGCAGAGAAAAACTAAAGAGCCTCTTGATGAAGGTAAAAGCAGAGAGTAAAAACGCTGGCTTAAAACTCAACATTCAAAAAACGAAGATCATGGCATCCGGTCCCATCACGTCATGGGAAATAGAAAGCGAGAAACAGCAAACGGTGACAGACTTTATTTTCTTGGACTCCAAAATTATTGTGGATGGTGACTACAGCCATGAAATTAAAGACACTTGCTTCTTGGAAGAAAAGCTATGAAAAAACCTAGACAGCATATCAAAAAGCAGAGACATCATTTGGCAGGCAAAGGCCCATATAGTTAAACCTATGGCTTTTCCAGTAGTCATGTATGGATGTGAGAGTTGGACCATAAAGAAGGCTGAGTGCCGAAGAATTAATGCTTTTGAACTGTGGTGTTGGAGAAGACTCTTGAGAGTCCCTTGGACTGCAAGGAGATCTAACCAGTCCATCCTAAAGGAAATCAGTCCTGAATATTCATTGGAAGGACTGATCCTGAAGCTGCAATACTTTGGTCACCTGATGTGAAGACCTAATTCATTGGAAAAGACCTTGATGCTGGGAAAGATTGAGGGCAGGAGGAGAAGGGGACGACAGAGGATGGGATGGTTGAATGGCCTCACTTATTCAATGGACATGAGTTTAGCAAACTCCAGGATTTTGAAGAGAAGCCTGGCATGCTGCCGTCCATGGCATCACAAACAGCTAGACAAGATTGAACAACTGAAGAATGACTGGACACTTGTGGACAATGACACACAATCTCATACGAATTTTCAGTGTTTGTGGACAGATACTGAACAGTATATATGAATAAGTCAATGGAGAACTTAAATTTATGGTACCACAGTATTTACATGAAATGTTACACTAGGTATATGGGAACGTGGGCTTCCCAGGTGGCACAGTGGTTAAAGAAACCAACTGCTGATGCAAGAGACATGGGTTTAATCCCTGGGTCAAGAAGATCCCTTGGAGGAGGAAATGGCAACTCATTCCAGTATTCTTGCTTGGAACATTCCATGGACAGAGGAGCCCCAGGGGCTACAGCCCATGCAAAGAGTCGGATATAACTGAGCCACTGAGCACATACACACATACTCAGTTCAGTTCAGTCGTTCAGTCGTGTCCGACCCTTGATGATCCCATGAACTGCAGCACGCCAGACCTCCCTGTCCATCATCAACACCTGGAGGTCACTCAGACTCACATCCATCGAGTCAGTGATGCCATCCAGCCATCTCATCCTCTGTCGTCCCCTTCTCCTCTTGCCCCCGATACCTCCCAGCATCAGAGTATTTTCCAATGAGTCAACACTTTGCATGAGGGGGCCAAAGTACTGGAGTTTCAGCTTCAGCACAATTCTTTCCAAAGAAATCCCAGGGCTGATCTCCTTCAGAATGGACTGGCTGGATCTCCCTGCAGTCCAAGGGACTCTCAAGAGTCTTCTCCAACACCACAGTTCAAAAGCATCAATTCTTTGGTGCTCAGCTTTCTTCACAGTCCAACTCTCACATCCATACATGAACACTGGAAAAACTATAGCTTTGACCAGCCGGACCTTTGTTGGCAAAGTAATGTCTCAGCTCTTCAATATGCTATCTAGGTTGGTGATAAGTTTCCTTCCAAGGATTGAGCGTCTTTTAATTTCATGGCTGCAGTCACCATCTGCAGTGGTTTTGGAGCCTAGAAAAAGAAAGTCTGACACTGTTTCCCCATCTATTTCCCACAAAGTGATGGGACCACATGCCATGATCTTCGTTTTCTGAATTTTGAGTTTTAAGCCAACGTTTTCACTCTCCACTTTCACTTTCGTCAAGAGGCTTTTTAGTTCCTCTTCACTTTCTGCCATAAGGGTGGTGTCATCTGCATATCTGAGGTTATTGATATTTCTCCCAGCAATCTTGATTCCAGCTTGTTCTTTTTCCAGCTCAGCGTTTCTCATGATGTACTCTGCATCAGATTAGATCAGTCACTCAGTCATGTCCGACTCTTTGCCACCCCATGAACTGCAGCACGCCAGGCCTCCCTGTCAATCACCAACTCCTGGAGGTCACTCAGACTCACATCCATCGAGTCAGTGATGCCATCCAGCCATCTAATCCTCTGTCGTCCCTTTCTCCTCCTGCCTCCAATCCCTCCCAGCATGAGAGTCTTTTCCAATGGTCAACTCTTCGCATGAGGTGGCCAAAATACAGGAGTCTCACCTTTAGCATCATTCCTTCCAAAGAAATCCCAGGGCTGATCTTCAGAATGGACTGGTTGGATCTCCTTGCAGTTCAAGGGACTCTCAAGAGTCTTCTCCAACACCACAGGTCAAAAGCATCAATTCTTCGGCACTCAGCCTTCTTCACAGTCCAACTCTCACATCCATACATGACTACAGGAAAGATCATAGCCTTGACTAGGCAAACCTTTGTTGGCAAAGTAACGTCTCTGCTTTTGAATATGCTATCTAGGTTGGTCATAACTTTCCTTCCAAGGAGTAAGCGTCTTTTAATTTCATGGCTGCAGTCACCATCTGCAGTGATTTTGGAGCCCAGAAAAACAAAGTCTGACACTGTTTCCACTGTTTCCCCATCTATTTCCCATGAAGTGACGGGACCAGATGCCATGATCTTCGTTTTCTGAATGTTGAGCTTTAAGCCAACTTTTTCACTCTCCGCTTTCACTTTCATCAAGAGGCTTTTGAGTTCCTCTTCACTTTCTGCCATAAGGGTGGTGTCATCTGCATATCTGAGGTTATTGATATTTCTCCCAGGAAATCTTGATTTCAACTTGTGTTTCTTCCAGTCCAGCGTTTCTCATGATGTACTCTGCATATAAGTTAAATAAACAGGGTGACAATATACAGCCTTGACGTACTCCTTTTCCTATTTGGAACCAGTCTGTTGTTCCATGTCCAGTTCTCACTGGTGCTTCCTGACCTGCACACAGATTTCTCAAGAGGCAGATCAGGTGGTCTGGTATTCCCATCTCTTTCAGAATTTTCCATAGTTTATTGTGATCTACACAGTCAAAGGCTTTGGCATAGTCAATAAAGCAGAAATAGATGTTTTTCTGGAACTCTCTTGCTTTTTCCATGATGCAGTGGATGTTGGCAATTTGATCTCTGGTTCCTCTGCCTTTTCTAAAACCAGCTTGAATATCAGGAAGTTCACGGTTGACATATTGCTGAAGCCTGGTTTGGAGAATTTTGAGCATTACTTTACTAGCATGTGAGATGAGTGCAATTGTGCGGTAGTTTGAGCATTCTTTGGCATTGCCTTTCTTTGGGATTGGGATGAAAACTGACCTTTTCCAATCTTGTGGCCACTGCTGAGTTTTCCAAATTTGCTGGCATATTGAGTGCAGCACTTTCACAGCATCATCTTTTAGGATTTGAAGTAGCTCCACTGGAATTCCATCACCTCCACTAGCTTTGTTCGTAGTGATGCTTTCTAAGGCCCACTTGACTTCACATTCCAGAATGTCTGGCTCTAGGTCAGTGATCACGCCATCATGATTATCTGGGTCGTGAAGATCTTTTTTGTACAGTTCTTCTGTGTATTCTTGCCATCTCTTCTTAATATCTTCTGCTTTTGCATATAAGTTAAATAAGCAGGGTGACAGTATACAGTCTTGATGTATCCTATTCCTATTTGGAAGCAGTCTGTTGTTCCATGGCTAGTTCTAACTGTTGCTTCTTGACCTGCATACAACTTTCTCAAGAGGCAGGTCAGGTGGTCTGGTACTC
The DNA here is from genome assembly GCA_935064755.1 of Tragelaphus eurycerus. Lineage (NCBI taxonomy): Eukaryota > Metazoa > Chordata > Mammalia > Artiodactyla > Bovidae > Tragelaphus > Tragelaphus eurycerus. The sequence goes on from CAKXYN010000014.1 coordinate 577,093, forward strand.
CAATCTCTTTCAGAATTTACTAAATTATTCCTAATCTAGATTTCTTAACTGTGCTACATGTTACTTTATCACCTACAAAGTAGACTGAACAAAATTCATAGTTTCAAATTTATTTTGATGGAGTCATTAATTTCTATTTAAATGAAGTTCAAAATGTATTCTGTATTTGAGGTGGCACATTTATTGGCCAAGAAAAAGAAAATTCACAACATTTCTAGTTAGAATAATAGTTGTTAAATGGAGGAAAACAACAGAATAGGAAAGACTAGGGATCTCTTCAAGAAAATTAGAGATACCAAGGGAACATTTCATGCAAAGATGGGCTTGACAAAGTACAGAAATGGTATGGACCTAACAGAAGCAGAAGATATTAAGAAGAGGTGGCAAGAATACACAGAAGAACTGTACAAAAAGATCTTCACGACCCAGATAATCACGATGGTGTGATCACTGACCTAGAGCCAGACATCCTGGAATGTGAAGTCAAGTGGGCCTTAGAAAGCATCACTACGAACAAAGCTAGTGGAGGTGATGGAATTCCAGTGGAGCTACTTCAAATCTTGAAAGATGATGCTGTGAAAGTGCTGCACTCAATATGCCAGCAAATTTGGAAAACTCAGCAGTGGCCATAGAACTGGAAAAGGTCAGTTTTCATTCCAATCACAGAGAAAGTCAATGCCAAAGAATGTTCAAACTACTGCACAACTGCACTCATCTCACATGCTAGTAATGTTCAAAATTCTCCAAACCAGTCTTCAGCAATACGTGAATCGTGAACTTCCAGATGTTCAAGCTGGTTTTAGAAAAGGCAGAGAAACCAGAGATCAAATTGCCAACATCCACTGGATCATGGAAAAAGCAAGAGAGTTCCAGAAAAACATCTATTTCTGTTTTAATGACCATGCCAAAGCCTTTGACTGTGTGGATCACAATAGACTGTGGAAAATTCTTCAAGAGGTGGGAATACCAGACCACCTGATCTGCCTCTTGAGAAGTCTGTATGCAGGTCAGGAAGCAACAGTTAGAACTGGACATGGAACAACAGACTGGTTCCAAATAGGAAAAGGAGTACGTCAAGGCTGTATATTGTCACCCTGCTTATTTAACTTATATGCAGAGTACATCATGAGAAACGCTGGGCTGGAAGAAGCAGAAGCTGGAATCAAGATTGCTGGAGAAGTATCAATAACCTCAGATATGCAGATGACACGACCCTCATGGTGGAAAGTGAAGAGGTACTAAAAAGCCTCTTGATGAAAGTGAAAGAAGAGAGTGAAAAAGTTGGTTTAAAGCTCAACATTCAGAAAACGAAGATCATGGCAATGTGGTCCCATCACTTCGTGGGAAATAGATGGGGAAACAGTGTCAGACTATTTTTTTAGGCTCCAAAATTACTGCAGATGGTGACTGCAGCCGTGAAATTAAAAGACGCTTACTCCTTAGAAGGAAAGTTATGATCAACCTAGATAGCATATTAAAGAGCAGAGACATTACTTTGCCAACAAAGGTTTGTCTAGTCAAGGCTATGGTTTTTCCATTGATCATGTATGCATGTGAGAGTTGGACTGTGAAGAAGGCTGAGCGCCAAAGAATTGATGCTTTTGAACTATGGTGTTGGAGAAGACTCTTGAGAGTCCCTTGGACTGCAAGAGATCCAACCAGTGCATTCTAAAGCAGATCAGTCCTGGGTGTTCACTGGAAGGACTGATGCTGAACCTGAAACTGCAATACTTTGGCCACCTGATGTGAAGAATTGACTCATTGGAAAAGTGTCTGATGCTGGGAGGGATTGAGGGCAGGAGGAGAAGGCGACGACAGAGGATGAGATGGCTGGATGGCATCACCTACTCCGACAAGTTTGAGTGAACTCCGGTAGTTGGTGATGGACAGGGAGGCCTGGCGTGCTGTGATTCATGGGGTCATCAAGAGTCAGCCACGACTGAGTGACTAAAGTATCAATGGTATTCAAAAACTTTACAAATACATGCTGTTGCTAGAAATCATGATTTAGCCTAATGCAGAACACATATTAACAAACAAACATGGGAATTATAACAAATATAACAAATTAAATTATAACAAACAAACATGGGAATTATAAACATAACCAGGGAGGAAAAACTGCTATCACTAATTTCAGGGAATGACAAAGCCTTTAAGAAAATTTCCTAGAGAAAATAATAGGTCTTTTCAGAAACATGGAAACCTATCTGTGAATACCACCTTGGTATTCTAATGGAAAAGGCAATCTAATTGTTTTTATAGTTCCTGAAAGTCATTTTCATCAGAGGAATACAAGTGTTTTAACCATATACATTTCATCCACTACTTGTATTTTATTTATATATGTAAGAGTCTGAAAAACAATTTAGTAGGTATTTCAAGAAAAATGCTGCCAAAGAAGGGAAGTTTGAGTGGCCTTTAAAATCCTTCCCATGTGGCTATTTTTAAGTGCTTGGACTTCCCTGGGTCCAGTGGCTGAGAATCTGCCTGCCCATGCAGGCGACATGGGTTCAATCCCTTGCCCAGGAAGATTCCACATGCTTTTGGGTAACTAAGTCCATACATTACATGTACGAAAGCCCATGCTCCCTAGAGCCTGTGCCCCACGAGAAGCCACCGCAGTAAGAAGCGCAGGCACAAGGGAGCAGCCCCTGCTAGCTCCAACTAGAGAAAGCCCATGCAGTGAAAAGCCAGTGCACCCAACCTGCAACCAACCAACCAGTAACTTGGAAAAACAAAAAAGAAAATTAAAAACATAAAATAAAATGCCCATATAGAGAAACTACTATTCAGATCAGATCAGTCGCTCAGTCGTGTCCCACTCTTTGCTACTCCATGAATTGCAGCACGCCAGGCTTCCCTGTCCATCACCAACACCCAGAGGTCACTGAGACTCATGTCCATCGAGTCAGTGATGCCATCCAGCCATCTCATCCTCTGTCGTCCCCTTCTCCTCTTGCCCCCAAATCCTCCCAGCATCACAGTCTTTTCCAATGAGTCAACTCTTCTCATGAGTGGCCAAAGTACTGGAGTTTCAGCTTTAACATCATTCCTTCCAAAGAACACTCAGGACTGATCTCCTTCAAAATGGACTGGTTGGCTCTCCTTGCAGTCCAAGGGACTCTCAAGAGTCTTCTCCAACACCACAGTTCAAAAGCATCAATTCTTCGGCACTCAGCCTTCTTCACAGTCCAACTCTCACATCCATACATGACCACAGGAAAGACCATAGACTTGACTAGACGAACCTTTGTTGGCAAAGTAATGTCTCTGCTTTTGGATATGCTATCTAGGTTGGTCATAACTTTCCCTCCAAGGAGTAAGTGTCTTTTAATTTCATGGCTGCAGTCTGTTGGGAGCTGGTTTTTGGATTAGTGCTCCGCCCATGACAAGGGTCATGAGGAAGGAGGCTCAATGACGCAAGGGCAAGATTGAACCTCAGGAGCCCCTTGGAGGTTCTCGAGCATCTACCCCAAAAAAGCCGGAGTCTGCCTACTTTCTGCTTTGTGTTCTCACCTCTGACTTTACAGGGGGCTGTCCCCCACTACCTTTCTCTGAAAAAAGACCTAACTTACAGCTCCAGTTAATAATTCCTGAGTGTGACAGTGTTTCAGCCTACAAACTCCTTTTGGAAATCCTCTAGCCTGCCTGAATAGGTTTTTCCGGCCACATGTGATTGCTCAGATCCTCCCAACTGTGAGAGGCATGAGATGTTCTAAACTTTCTAAACACAGATTCCTTTGAGCAGTTAAAAGATTGATTAGAAATTGTATTGGTGAAGGGTTTTTCACTTGTTGGGCCAATGTTTGCTGCTAAGTCTCCATATCCCTTACCTACTGTGTCCTTGGCAGTGTATTGAAATGTAAGTAGTAGCCTTAAAGTGTGTAACCTCGGACCCTTGAGTACAACCCACCACAACTTTGCCCTATAGATATGCAACGCCAATGCTTTTGGAGGGTGGCGCCTGACTTTAAATAATCACCTTTAGAGAAAATAAGTTCCTTAAAATGTTAATAGGCCTCTGGGCCAGAAGATGATGTAACTCACCTAAACTTTTGCCTGTGATAGGTTTGAAAGCCTGGCTCAGGGACTGCTGTCCCTGCATGACTCCACCCCTTCCCTCATTATCCTCTATGCATAACTTAAGAGATAAAAACTACTTTGAAAAGTAAAGTGCGGGGCCTTGTTCACCGAAGCTTGGTCTCCCCATGTCGTTCTTTCTCTTACCTTCTGGCTGAATTATTCAGCCTCCTCTCTCCACAAAATGTTCTCACTGAATTTCCTTCTCACTGAGCTATCATTTCATCCGCTTTTCTTCACTGAATTTCCTCCTCACTGAGCTATCTTCATTTTTATCACTCTTTATATCTTTAATTAATATTTTAATAAGCAGTTGTTTCCTGATCGCCTATGCCGTCTCCCCTTCGAAATTCCTGGATCCACCGGGGCTGGACCCCGGAAGCAGTCACCATCTGCAGTGACTTTGGAGCCCAGAAAAATAAAGTCTGACACTGTTTCCACTGTTTCCCCACCTATTTCCCATGAAGTGATGGGACCGGATGCCATGATCTTCGTTTTCTGAATGTTGAGCTTTAAGCAAACGTTTTCACTCTCCACTTTCACTTTCGTCAAGAGGCTTTTTAGTTCCTCTTCACTTTCTGCCATAAGGGTGGTGTCATCTGCAACTTGATTCCAGCTTGTGCTTCTTCCAGCCCAGCGTTTCTCATGATGTACTCTGCATAGAAGTTAAATAAGCAGGGTGACAATATATAGCCTTGATGAACTCCTTTTCCTATTTGGAACCAGTCTGTTGTTCCATGACCAGTTCTAACTGTTGCTTCCTGACCTGCATACAACGTTTCTCAAGAGGCAGGTCAGGTGGTCTGGTATTCCCATCTCTTTCAGAATTTTCCACAGTTTATTGTGATCCACACAGTCAAAGGCTTTGGCATAGTCAAGAAAGCAGAAATAGATGCTTTTCTGGAACTCTCTTGCTTTTTCGATGATCCAGTGGATGCTGGCAATTTGATCTCTGGTTCCTCTGCCTTTTCTAAAACCAGCTTGAACATCAGAAGTTCACGGTTCACATACTGCTGAAGCCTGGCTTGGAGAATTCTGAGCATTACTTTAGTAGTGTAACTACTATTATTAAGTAACAGGAAAACACAGAAAACAACAACAACAACAAAATCACTGTAATGCTCCCAAAAAGTTTGATTTAAAGGTTATTTTAGGGGCTTCCCTGGTGGTCCAGGGGCTAAGCATCTGCCTGGCAATGCAGGGAATGCTGGTTTGATCCCTGGTCCTGGAAGATCCCACATGCTGCAGAGCAACTAAGCCCATGCACCCAGAGCCCGTACTCCACAACAAGAGGAGCCACTGCAATGAGAACCCTATGCACTGCAACTAGAGAGTAGCCCCCATCTCTGCAACCATCTATAGAAAGCCTGCACACAGAAATGAAGACCCAGTGCTGTCAAAAATAGAACAGAAAAAAAAATTGTTTATAATAAATAGTATTCTAAATTGTATTTTTCTGCTTCTTGAGAACTACATATGTTATGAAGAAATATAAGGGAAAAAAATCTATCATTATGTTCCTCTTTTATATCAAGTTACAAACAGCTATTTCACAATTTGAATGTTTATTATTAACAAGGTGACATTTTAACATATTTTAGATTGATGTACAAATTATTAAATGATTTGGACTTATGAGAGTTGTATATAATGCAAAGTTTTGATCCTAAATCATACTGTCCTTATGATAGAATAAATACAGCCGCCTTGGATATTTAACAGCCTTTTCTATCAAAGCAAGAGTCCACAGTGATAGGAAAACTGGATCAAATGTGCTCAGTGGTAGAAATCAAGAAAACCTTTTTAAAGCAACTTCTTTCCTTTGAAAAACAATGAAAATGAAACTGATATTAAGCAAAGAGGAAAACTGAATAAGAAACACAGGTAAAGAAGTTAGACTTCCTGATTCAAAGTTTATGAAATATGTGTTAAAAAAACAAATCAAAACATAGGAAATTAACAAATGTATCAGAAAACCTGTGCTATTGGCTAAACTTCCAAAGAATCTCAAATAGCACTGACGGCACACAATAACTAGCAGTTTTTGTTTTTTTTTTAAAGAACAAATTCCATTAATCTAATGTAGTAGAGTCCTATAATAAAATGACCTACATGAACAGAATTCACAATACATTTAGCAATCCTTCTTAACATCACATCATAGGACAAACTAATAACCACAGGTCTAAGTCATAGAGTTACAAGGGAAAATAGTTATCTATATTTGCAGGAATAGACATAGACATACATAGATATTATGTATTTGTTTATACTTAAAAAATTAGTGGCTTAAGGTCTCTTCCTGTGACCCAACAGGAGTAAGAAAACAATAAATAATAGCCTGATATACCAGTGAACCCAAAGAAAGTACTATACAAAACTGGTGTTAATACCTATCAATTACCCAGATAATTCAAAGTGAAGTTTTGTGCTGGTAATAGGTTCTGGGATACGGAGGATGAAGAGCACCCAGATAATTCAAAGTGAAGTTTTGTGCTGGTAATAGGTTCTGGGATACGGAGGATGAAGAGCTTAACTGCTAGAAGTCTTCCCTCAGGAAATAAGGTAAATAAACTGCAATATAATTGTCCCAGTAGTATTTCCAGAAATTAGATATTTTTCTAGAACTTGTAGGGGGTAATCCTTGACGTATTCACACAGAAGATACTACCCTAACACAATAGCAGGAAAAGAAAAACAAACAAAAAACCCCACAGCATTCATTTTTAAGTTAAACGCATTATCTTTCCTGTTAAAAAGTTTAAAAATATACATGAGATTTTCAGTTAAAGAAGATGCTCTTAATTTTCAAAACTTTTGCAATAATTAAAAAGGAATCTAGTTGCTTACCTTGAATCATATAATACACACAACTAAGGAAATAATGAATTCGAACAGAGCTGGCATTTACAAAGAACAAGCAACTGTCCCTGTGGTGTGGACTTTCCCAAAATATCTCCCACATGGGACTATCCTCGATGCCTGACATTCCTCTGCAGTTGGTGCCAGTTAAAAATGCAATTTAACCGATAGCACTCATCATAATTAAGGACACTGTATACTAACTTTTTAGGTCTATGAATTCTTTACAATATGATACATAGCTAGAACACCTTTGAAGAATACCAAACAGAATATTTTAAGAGAACTCAAAGAAATAGAGGCAAGAATAGTCATATGAATAGAAAGGTATGGTATGGGAAAGAGTATGTAAGACCAGGGTGTAACAGTTGGGTGAAAGAGAAAAGTATGCCAAAAAGAAGTGCAAGGTTGCTTAAAGAGGTCTGGGATTGGAAAATAAGGATAAGCCTTCCCTACTCTACTCTGCATTACAATTTTTCTTTTATGATCAGACACAGATTATTATAGAACTATGAGAACATAATGCATCTTAAAAACTATATGCTATTAACTAAGATATTAGGTATTTATTAAAAAGTTTAACTTATGTTTGTATTTAAGAATTAAAATTTCCCTCAAAATAACTTTGACTGATTTGTTTTAATTTACTTAACACATGATGATAGAAAATTTGAAAAATACGACAAAATATATAGAAAGGTTAAAATCTTTAATTCCTTAACTCTATAATACCACTGTTAATATTAGAGGACAGGGAAGGGATCTGACTTGAAGGTTTTATGGATGTGTGTAAAAAAAATATTAAAAAAACAAAAATTTATATAGTCTGTATCATTTATATGATGGTCTTTTTCTGCACTACTGAATATTTTGCCGTTTTAAGGCAATGGGTTGAAAACTAGTAGTTTCTTAATGTTTACTTTTCAGTGAACTATTTTGATTTTAAACCTAAGGAAAATCACCATTAAAATTTCCTTCTTTTGGAAAGGACATCAGATCAGATCAGTCACTCAGTCGTGTCCGACTCTTTGCGACCCCAGGAACTGCAGCACGCCAGGCCTCCCTGTCCATCACCAACTCCCGGAGGTCACTCACACTCACATCCATTGAGTCAGTGATGCCATCCAGCCATCTCATCCTCTGTCGTTACCTTCTCCTCCTGCCCTCAATCCCTCCCAGCATTAGAGTCTTCTCCAATGAGTCAACTCTTCGCATGAGGTGGCCAAAATACTGGAGTTTCAGCTTTAGCATCATCCCTTCCAAAGAAATCCCAGGGCTGATCTTCAGAATGGACTGGTTGGATCTCCTTGCAATCCAGGGGACTCTCAAGAGTCTTCTCCAACACCACAGTTCAAAAGCATCAATTCTTTGGCACTCAGCCTTCTTCACAGTCCAGCTCTCACATCCATACATGACTACAGGAAAGACCATAGCCTTGATTAGGCGAACCTTTGTTGGCAAAGTCATGTCTTTGGTTTTGAATATGCTATCTAGGTTGGTCATAACTTTCCTTCCAAGGAGTAAGCGTCTTTTAATTTCATGGCTGCAGTCACCATCTGCAGTGATTTTGGAGCCCAGAAAAATAAAGTCTGACACTGTTTCCACTGTTTCCCCATCTATTTCCCATGTAGTGATGGGACCAGATGCCATGATCTTCGTTTTCTGAATGTTGAGCTTTAAGCCAACCTTTTCACTCTCCACTTTCACTTTCATCTAGAGGCTTTTTAGCCCCTCTTCACTTTCTGCCATAAGGGTGGTGTCATCTGCATATCTGAGGTTATTGATATTTCTCCCAGCAATCCTGATTCCAACTTGTGTTTCTTCCAGTCCAGCATTTCTCATGATGTACTCTGCATATAAGTTAAACAAACATGGTGACAATATACAGCCTTGACGTACTCCTTGTCCTATTTGGAACCAGTCTGTTGTTCCATGACCAGTTCTAACTGTTGCTTCATGACCTGCACACAGATTTCTCAAGAGGCAGATCAGGTGGTCTGGTATTCCCATCTCTTTCAGAATTTTCCACAGTTTATTGTGATCTACACAGTCAAAACTTTGGCATAGTCAAGAAAGCAGAAATAGATGCTTTTCTGGAACTCTCTTGCTTTTTCGATGATCCAGCGGATGTTGGCAATTTGATCTCTGGTTCCTCTGCCTTTTCTAAAACCAGATTGAATATTTGGAAGTTCACGGTTCACATCTTGCTGAAGCCTGGCTTGGAGAATTTTGAGCATTACTTTACTAGCGTGTGAGATGAGTGCAATTGTGCGGTAGTTTGAGCATTCTTTGGCATTGCCTTTCTTTGGGATTGGGATGAAAACTGACCTTTTCCAATCTTGTGGCCACTGCTGAGTTTTCCAGATTTGCTGGCATATTGAGTGCAGCACTTTCACAGCATCATCTTTCAGGATTTGGAATACCTCCACTGGAATTCCATCACCTCCACTAGCTTTGTTCGTAGTGATGCTTTCTAAGGCCCACTTGACTTCACATTCCAGGATGTCTGGCTCTAGGTCAGTGATCACACCATCATGATTATCTGGGTCGTGAAGCTCTTTTTTGTATAGTTCTTCTGTGTATTCTTGCCACCTCTTCTTAATATCTTCTGCTTCTGTTAGGTCCATACCATTTCTGTCCTTTATCGAGACCATCTTTGCATGAAATTTTCCTTTGGTATTTCTAAGCCTTAAACCCAATCCATATTGATGCTTTGAATTAAAGAGCTTTAAAAGATTTTCACGACTTCTCTTATCAAACAGCATTAATTGGGAAAGTAAATACTACTAAAACTGAGGTCAATGTAATCAACACTACAAAAGGAATACACAAATCACAGAACTCATTTTATTTGAGTAAAATCCTGTTTGGCTCCAAATGCTATTAAAATCAAGAGATGTTTAGGAATTCTGCACCCTTTTCCCCTATGAGGTTTCAAAGGTGGCTCAAGGGTAAAGAATCCGCCTACCAATGCAGGAGATACAGGTTTGATCCCTGGGTCACGGAAGATCTGGAGGAAGAAATGGCATCCCACTCCAGTATTCCTGCCTGGAAAATTCCACAGACAAAGGAGCTGGTGGGCTATAGTCCATTGGGTCACAAAGAGTTGGGGCACAACTGAGCACACATGTACACACACGCTTGGCCTAGAAGCCAAATCAGGCCTTTGGCTTAATATAAGTCAGCTGGGCTTTAGAAAAAATATATATATATATTTTTTAAAGCCACAGTATGTTTATCCTTCAAAGATCAGGGATCCAAAGCATTTAACTGGCCAAGGAAATAATATTCAAATTGAGAAAAGTCAAAGTACTGGATCTCAGTTTAACCAACACCAGAAAAGGAACACCCAAATTACAGAACTCATGCTGTGAGAGTAAAATCCCATTTGGCTGAATACTATAACATCAAATGGAGTTTAGGAATTCTGCAGCCTCTTGGCCTAGGAGCCATATTAGGTTTTTTGGCTTAATATAATTCACCTGGGCATTACAATTTTTTTTTTCCTTTTAAAACTATAGCATCTTTTCCTGTCCCATCCTTCAAAGATCAGGGACGTGAGTGAGTAAATTAATTATTTGACTAAGGTCACCAATGGTGAGACTTCAAGGATATCCTTACCTCAATGACATTGTTTGGGAAAGAAGCAGTCATGTCAGTCTCTTTGATGACTGAGCTAGCAGTGCAGGGAAGAAATGGAGAAGTAGCAGCAAAGTGACTGTGGCGAGGACGAAATGAGGACTCAGGGGAGATAGCCAATCTATTTGGGCACTATACAAGGCATAGGTTGGACTAGAGATGCTAATTTTAGGGATAAAGGGGCCTTAAGGGAAGCAGTGGCCACAGGACTGGAAAAGGTCAGTTTTCATTCCAATCCCAAACAAAGGCAATGGCAAAGAATGCTCAAACTACCGCACAATTGCACTGGTAAAGTATTGCTCAAAATTCTCCAAGCCAGGCTTCAGCAATATGTGAACCGTGAACTTCCTGATGTACAAGCTGGTTTTAGAAAAGGCAGAGGAACCAGAGATCAAATTGCCAACATCCAATGGATCATCGAAAAAGCAAGAGAGTTCCAGAAAAGCATCTATTTCTGCTTTCTTGACTATGCCAAAGCCTTTGACTGTGGAATATTGTGGATCACAATAAACTGTGGAATATTCTGAAAGAGATGGGAATACCAGACCACCTGATCTGTCTCTTGAGAAATCTGTGTGCAGGTCAGGAAGCAACAGTTAGAACTGGTCATGGAATAACAGACTGGTTCCAAATAGGAAAAGGAGTACGTCAAGGCTGTATATTGTCACCATGTTTATTTAACTTATATGCAGAGTACATCATGAGAAATGCTGGACTGGAAGAAACACAAGTTGGAATCAAGATTGCTGGGGAAATATCAATAACCTCAGATATGCAGATGACACTACCCTTATGGCAGAAAGTGAAGAGGAACTCAAAAGCCTCTTGATGAAAGTGAAAGTGGAGAGTGAAAAGGTTGGCTTAAAGCTCAACATTCAGAAAACGAAGATCATGGCATCCAGTCTCATCACTTCATGGGAAATAGGTGGGGAAACAGTGTCAGACTTTATTTTTTGGGGCTCCAAAGTCACTGCAGATGGTGACTCCAGCCATGAAATTAAAAGACGCTTACTCCTTGGAAGGAAAGTTATGACCAACCTAGGTAGCCTATTCAAAAGCAGAGACAGTACTTTGCCAACAAAGGTTCGCCTAGTCAAGGCTATGGTCTTTCCTATAGTCATGTATGGATGTGAGAGCTGGACTGTGAAGAAGGCTGAGTGCCAAAGAATTCATGCTTTTCAACTGTGGGGTTGGAGAAGACTCTTGAGAGTCCCCTGGACTGCAAAGAGATCCAACCAGTCCATTCTGAAGGAGATCAGCCCTGGGATTTCTTTGGAAGCAATGATGTTAAAGCTGAATCTCCAGTACTTTGGCCACCTCATGCGAAGAGTTGACTCATTGGAGAAGACTCTGATGCTGGGAGGGATTGCGGGCAGGAGGAGAAGGTAACGACAGAGGATGAGATGGCTGGATGGCATCACTGACTCGATGGATGTGAGTCTCAGTGACCTCTGGGAGATGGTGATGGACAGGGAGGCCTGGCGTGCTGCAGTTCATGGGGTCGCAAAGAGTCGGACACGACTGAGTGACTGATCTGATCTGAAGGGAAGCAAGGTGAATGAAAGAGATGCTGAGGGATAAAAGATGGACAGAAGACATTGGTTAGCCATGGGTGATGAAGTCACATCTGCTTTAGTATTCTAGGAACTTTGTATTACTTAATAGGAGTAAACGGTTTAAGATTGACAAAGCAGGATTCTGGGGTTTATTTACTTCATAAATGTTAATTTCCTTCTTAACAATTAAAGTGCTATTTACAGTTCTTTTACAGATGAGAATGGAGTACCTCAGAGATTAAAGTAGCTCAAGGGTACACAGCTAGAAAATGGAGAAACCAAGATGCAAAATCTAAGTCTGCGTCTGCAAAAACTATATGCCTTTTCTACAGTACACTGACTTTAATTTCAGAATCTAGTTGGATACTTTTAACGTTATAATTTTACAAAGCAACCTACTTTCAGAGAAGAGAAACCTCACAAGATAAGGAATCTACTGTGAGGGTGAAGAGACATTTAGTTGTTATCACTGAAAACATCTACACTAATTACAATTTAATTTCAGAAAAATAATATCAGTGTCTAAAATTTCAAAGTATTTTTAGGAACAATCCAAAGAGTGCCAGTTTTTTCTTATGAAAAGTTTTCATTATTTTCCTCTCAAAGTGGATTTGGTATTAATGATTCACTAGACTAATTCATATGGGCTTTTCTCCTCCATCAAAAACAAAACAGTTTATTTCAAAGTAATTCTGGTATCAAGAAAGTAACAAGTGAATTTAAAAGTCTCAGGAATATTTTACTTTTAAGCAGTAAGAGGGTTTAAAAGGTAAGAAATAGTACACAGTAAATTTTAGAGTACATATTTCCTATTAGCATATTTAAGGAGAGTCAAATAATAACATACTGTTCTAATTTAATTTTTGAGAAAGAGTGTTGTTTTTTCAGAGCCTATGGAATTAGTGATTTTATTTTTAAAATGTTTCCCTGAAAAAATGTATTTAGAGTAATTAACCAGGCAAATACTGTCTAGTTAATTATACTATTGGTTTTCTTAAAAACGTTTTGGACATTAGTGGAAATCTTCAGAGTTCTGAATCTTGACCATGAAAAAACCCACATCTGACCACGTTTTCAAAGACCGTTTTACATGATTTATGCTTTCTGCTTTAAGAAAGCAAGAAAATGTTAAATGATATAATTAAACCACAGTCAATAATGAAAATCTACTTAGAAAACAGATCTAAGAGCATATTTTGCATTACTGAAGGCTGTCTTCACAATAAAAATTTATATATTCAAGTACTTAAAACATCCTAGTTCATTTAAATTAACACGGAGTTAACTTAGACATAATCAAGGTAACTCTCTTATAAAAATCCACCTAAACGCCTGCAGGACGGGTTAGTCAAACTTGCCAAAAATGGGAACACTTTGCACATCAATAGGTACTTCTAGGAAATGAGGCATAACATAATAACACAAGTCCCCAAAAGTTTACAAGACACAAGAGCCTGTCACACCTACACTGGAAATTAGGTTTAAATTTTCATTCCTTGTGTCTCAAGGATAACTGTTCTGTTTTCTGGTATAGGATATTCATTCGTACAAAAGAGCTTGACGCTTCCAAAATCAAGTTTCATCTGATTTCCGGGTCAAATCTTGAAAGGAAGTACTCAAAACATAACAAGTTTTCTGTCAATATTTAATCAGAGAGGCTTTGGGAGGGGTGGGAGGGGGCGGAATCTCAAGATAATCCCTTCGCCTTGGTCCCTGCCTTCAAACAGCTGAGATACCATAATCCCCAGAAACACAGTCCGCCCCAACCACCACTTCTTTAGGGAAAGTGTGAGTGTGTATGTGCGTATTTCAAGGCCTACAGGAGCCGCAGAGAGACGTTCTTGAACCGTTTGGGATTTGTTTAAAATTCTACGAGGAAGAAGGAAAAAAAAAAAAAAAATCAATGACGGCATTTGCCTTTTCATAGGAAGGTGGGCCTGGGGGAATTCCCAACCACCTGCACAGACGCTAAGTTATGGAAAAGCAGCCGAGAAGCCGGGACTGGGGGAGACGCGTCCCAGGCGGTTCTATGGAAACGAGAGACGGAGTGGCCTAGCGCATTCCTGGCAGTAAAACGAGCTGCGCAAACGGAAGGCAAGGAAAGCCGCTCCAGCCCCCCGCACAAGCAGAGGCGCCGGGGGGCCCGTTGCCCGCCGCCGCACGACCCCACCGACGCGGACAAGCCGCGGCCGCGGGAAGCGCCAGAGGCAAGTGCGGTCGCCGCTCCCCTGCCCCGGCGCCTTCCCACAGCCTCACAGCCCGGACGCCGCCGAAACTTGAGGAGGAAACATCCCCACACGGTCAGGGTGAACACTGCGTCTTCGGGGCTGAAGCCCTTTACCTTCCCGGCCGGGGTTTCTGGGGCTGCTGCCTCCGTGGGGCGGCCCCTGACAGGCGGGACGAAGACTGCCGCTGCGGCACCAGTGGCTTCACGAATCCGGGCTCTGGGAAATAATTTCCCGCCGCGCGCTCCGCGGCCCCGGAAGCGATTGTGACACTTCCGGGTGGTTGTCAGTGACGCTCTCGAGCTGTCGTCAGGGTCTTCCAAGCAGGTTCCTGGGCTGGATCCGGACTCTCGGGCCAAGCTCCTGCTAGCACCGCGCCAAAGGTTGGGAGACTGGTGAGTTATTACTTTTTTTCTGGGTTGCCTCCTGGACCTGGTAATTCCGTACACCCGAGACTCCGTGCAGCATCTTGATCTGACCGAGAAGTTAAGCGGAAAAAGGTTGAACTCCGAGGCCCCATCCAACCCCGTTGGCTCTTGACCCTCTGTGCTGCAGGACAAGGCCTTGAGATTCCGACTTTACCATCTTCTCAATTCAGTTTCTGTCTCCAGCTCGGAACTCGACCTCGGGTCCCCAGGTCCCCCTGGGTAAGACAGAAGACACCGTCTCAGACAGAAGACACCGTCTCCTGCGACCTCGTTTAGGAGAGTGTATGTAGAGGTGGTCAAGGAGTGTCCACACTCCCCCACAGGCAGGGTGGTGGTCACCCTTGATTTTCGAGAGCTGCTTTACCATCTTTTTCCCGAGTATGGTTTCCGTCATCTTGGGGTGCAGTGATGGGGAGACAAGCAGCTGGCTGAAGAGCTCACTTTTTCTATTTTTGGAAGTGGGATGAAGGGGTCGGGTTAGGGGTCGTTCCTGATTGAGAACTCAGCGATACCGCCGCGGTTTGAATAGGGTGAGAATGGTCTTTGTTCTATGAGCTAATTGAGATAGAAAAACAAGCTCAAAATTTCATGCGTGGGTTTTAGATACACATTTTTACCTTTTGGAAAGGAGTAGTCAGGAATAGATGTTCTTTCAGAAAGGAGTGCCTCTGCATTCTTCCAGGCTTCCTAATGAAACCTTCAGGAGAATTTTAGATGGGGGTCTGAGCAGAATTTGCTTCGGTTGAAAAGGTAATGTGAAGAAATGTGCCCATGTAGTTGAAGATTTTAAAAATGTGATGAGAGAAGCTTTTTATGGTGACTTCTCTTTCTTGAGTCATGCAGTTTGTTCAGGTAAGAAGTTTTCACTTACCACTTTTCAGTGAAACAATCACGTGTTCCATAAGCAGCTGCTTGATTTTCTTTTTTTTTTTTTTTTACCCCCAGTCAGTTCTACAGAATTCTAGCAATAACTACCATAAAGAAAAATGCAGTATGTTCAATTCAAGGACCCTGATGCATCAGGCAAATGCTTTGTTATCTTTTGAGAGTATGGAAGCATGTTATCTCGTAGTTGATCAACAATTCAAACTTTTGTAATCTCATTTAGTCCCAATTTTGTCATTTTTATTGAATCTTGTGGTTTTTCCTTATTTCTTCAGTTGCAAGGATTATAAATAATTTAAGAAAGGTACCTTGTTTTTATATAACAACTAGTTGTCAGATCGGCAGTGTTTTGGTTTTTTTTTAATCATTGCTCTTGACTTGTGACCTCTAGCCACTACTGTTAGCCACAAATAGCTGCTATCTGCCAGGTACTTTACATTTATCATTTTATTTAAACTTTCTACAGTTCTACAAGGAGAATCGTATTATCCCCATTTTGTAAACATTTTATACTGAGACTCAGATGTTCTTACAGGTTATACAGTTAAATGGCAGTTGAGATTTGAACCCAGGTTCAGGGAAACTCCAAGCTTGGGCTCTTTTGACTATGCTGTCTACTTCCTTTCATAAATGACAAAATCATTCTTTTCACTCTCCAGTAAAATTGGATAGTATATCACATTCCAAAATCAAATGGATAGCAAAACTTGAGTATAAGAGATTTAAGGAGTTAAGGAATCAATTCCTTAATGTGTTAAGGATTAAGGAACATGTTAGGAATTTAAAGAATCCCTACAAAGAATTTTGACATATGAGTAATCCAAATTCTTTTTTTGTATTTATCCTTAGCCAGTTTTATCATCCTTACTCAAACAAATACAAGCAATCTAGAGACCATCAGTTTATTATTAGTGACTCTAAGACCAGAGTATCAGCTATCTGTTTAGTCAGCTTCTATTTGTGTATGTATGTAGAAAGAGAGAAAATGAATAAATGAGCACAAATTCATAAAACTGAACTTTGTGATGCCCAGTAAGGAATTGCTATTTACTAGCTCTTAGAAAACTATTCTTTTCCACTCATGTAACCCTGAAACAGATGGTGATTAGCGTGTGTTTTCAAGTGTGCTTAACTAAACCTGCCCTTTCCAATAGTCTACTGTATGTAAAGAAATAAAATAGCTTAATTTTCAAGAAATTTACTAAAATCTAGTTGAAATGACCAGTACTAGAAATGACCTAGAACTTAATTCTAAAGAATAACTGGTTTTACAAAAAGACACAGGTATATGTGTATGGCTCATTTCAAACGCTAATGTCCATTACATCGTATTGACTTCTCTGTGAATAATATTTGCTTTGCACATCCCACAGGTAGATCTCAGTGATTTTTTTTTTTCCGGCCAAATTTCAGTGCTTATGAAGGTTGAGATTTTATCTGTTTTGTTCATTTCATACTCAGCATCTGGCATGTACTATGGGCTCAATAGATGTTTATTGAATGAACTTTTAAAAAGTTATTTATCCACAGAGAAGTATTTGTACATGTATTTTTTTTTTTAAAGGGACTTACCAGATAAATAAATGCACATTTAATCGTTACTCACTTTGACCCTGGAATGTAATGTCCACTCCACAACCCATCCACGAAAGGCAATATGCTATCCTGCAAAGAAGAGTGGACAGTGAGACAGGAGATGAGAAAATACCTAGTATTTGTTATTGCTTACTTTCTGCTGTGCAGTGTTACGTTTAATTCTCACAGCACTGTAGGGCTTTATCATTCTTTTAGGATTGAGAAAACAAAGATCAGCTTTGTAAATCTTTGTAGGTTACACACAGTCATTAAGTGCCAGAGCTATGATTTGAACCAATGCTGATTCCAAGGACCATAGTATTAACCACTTCGCTATACTGCCTCCAACTGGATTTTAATCTTGGTTCATCTACTAACTAGGTCTAAACACAGGGAAATTTATTCCTCTGAGCATATCTCTCATATATAAGGGTTGGATTAAATGATGTTTAAAGTCTTTTCTGGCTCAAAAATCCTCCCAAGTGTTATCCTAACATGCTAGAAAATTTTCTTGAGTGGAGTTTTACATATAATGAATGTAAATTTATTGTATTTTACATGTAAATGATGTAAATTACATCATTTAATCCAACCCTTATATGTTGGTAGATGTATAATTATGATTTTGGGCTTCCCTGGTGGCTCAGAGGTTAACGCGTCTGCCTCCAATGCAGGAGACCTGGGTTGGATCCCTGGGTCAGGAAGATCCCCTGGAGAAGGAAATGGTAACCCACTCCAGTATTCTTGCCTGGAGAATCCCATGGACAGAGAAGCCTGGTAGGCTACAGTCCATGGGGTCGCAAAGAGTCGGACACGACTGAGCGACTTCACTTTCAGAACTAAGAATCTGAGGCATGCATTTGCTAGTTTATGACCCTGATAAGTCACTGATTCTTTGTGAGCTCAGTTTGTTTTTTTTTTTTAATCTAACGTAAAATGGATATAGAAGAATGCTTTCCAGGTTGAGGTAGCTTCAAACACCCTGCCTGAGCCCGACACATGCCATTGTTCAGTCACTAAATCATGTCTGACTCTTTGTGACCCCTCGGACTGTAGCCCGCCAGGCTCCTCTGTCCATGGGATTTCCCAGGCAAGAATACTGGAGTGGGTTACCGTTTCCTTCTCCACTGGATCTTCCTGACCCAGGCAACAAACTTGTGTCTACTGCACTGGCAGGTGGATTCTTTACCACTGAACCACCAGGGAAGCCCCACCTGACAGATAGTTGGCATTAAATATATATTGATTCTCTTCCCTTCCCCCCAGTCTTTAAAGGATAAAAGATTGGTGAAAAGTCAAAGGTGAAGAATCTTCAGTTGTAGTCCACTAAGGAGGAGCAAGTTACACCTACAAATATCTATTGTATGCCCAACAATTTACATACAATTATTGAACAACAAAACGATGGGGAACACAGAAAGGAAGTTTTACTTTCAGTAGGACAAATGAGGAAAGATTTTATTTAAAAAGGTAATCGCAAAGAGTCGGACACGACTGAGCGACTGATCTGATCTGATGCTGAGTTTGGGCCTTAAAGGATGACGATTTTGGCATTGGAGGATGCAAAGGTACCAGAAAAGATTAATGAGTACGTATTAGATCTGTGGGATGGATTGAAGGCTAATGATAAAAGGTGAAAAAGCTGAGTTGAGCGCAAGCTGTGGGTAACTGTGGTCCTGTTAAAGATGTTAGACTTTCCACAACGAGCAATGGTTTTTGTGCATAACCAGGGTGGGGTGGAGGATGGGGTTAGCATTTGATTTTTATGGAAATTATACCAGTTATAGAAATGTAAGAGTGTAAGAGTATACAAATAAGCCCCACCCCCGCCAAAAAAAGAAAAATTGCACAATAATCCCACTCCAGACCCAGCCAAGCACCTACTTACTGAACACCAACTTCAGCCAAATCCCCTCCTGACTTGAGAGTACCTCTCTCCATCCTAGTGAACAGTGAGCTGTGACTGGCCACTCGGGTTGGCTCAGAGGTAGGAAAGGGCTCTGAGGAGTCACGTGCCCCAGTTCTGGGCCTCCACCCTAAGGGGCTCACATGGGGACTGGTCCACAGATACACAGTTCTGACTGGGTGAGGGTCTCTCTACAGGTGTATTGCTTTTAACGGTATGGATGCTGGCACTGGCACTCAGGTGTGATGGCAGCAGGCTTCTGGGAGTGGGGGAGAGGGGTACCATCTAGAGCTATGAGGTTTTCCCACCCCACTTTCCTGTATCCTCCCTGCCTCCTGTCCCTTCCTGATGTCTGTGGTGGTGGTTTAGTCGCTAAGTCATGTCTGACTATTGCAACCCCATGGATTATAGCCTGCCAGGCCCTTCTGTCCATGGAACTCTCCAGACAAGGGTACTGGAGTGGGTTGCCATTTCCTTCTCCAGGGGATCTTCCCGACCCAGGAATCTGAACCTAGGTTTCCTGCATGGCAGGTAGATTCTTTACCCACCGAGCTATGAATGAAGCCCAACCCCTTACCCAACTTTGAGCCTGGGTTTCCCCATCTGAAGTCACAGGGTGGACTGGGTAGGGGGACCTTGGGCTTTCCTCTGCCCAGAAGGGGCTCCAGAACCCCTCACCCTTGCCCCACTCCCCCCGCTTCCCACCCATAGTGTGGTCATATTTGGATTTGCCTAGGTTTCCTGACCTACCTGAGCCTGGGTCCCCTCAAATCACTCCTCTCTGCTCCATGTCCTTCCACAATGCCTTCTCTACAGAAACAGAAGACAAAAAAACAAAGCAGACAAAACCAACCATCTCCCTTCCAGGGTCTGAATATGGCTGAGTCGCTGCCTGGCTGCTCAACATCCGAGTCAGGGCACTACTGCCAGGCTGTGTCCTTTTAAAGGGGGGTAAAACACCAGCCTTTGGTCATTAGAAGCGGTGAGTGTGCAGACTGCTGACTCACCTGATCAGGTGACCCTAGTTAAGGGAAGTTTTTGAGTGGTGAACTAAAAGGCTGCAGCTGAGTCAGGAAGAGAAAGCAAAAATCAGCATAAAATTTGATTAAGTTATATTAAAAAGCCTCAGAAAGTGGGCAGAAAATGCTGCTTTCCAGCCTCAGCTGCTAATGTGTTATTGGAGGCAGGTTTTTGAAACAGTGCTTCAGCTATTTCCCTGTAAATTTTGGTTAAAATACAAATAGATGAGAGGTAGCTCAAGAAATATCCTTAATTGCTAGTATTTAATCTATAACATATATTACACTTACACACAAATACTCATAAAGAGAGAATGAACATATATAGCTGTTTAAATCATTTGGGGACTTATTTGCCGAATAAAGTTCTCAAGACAAGTTGTCCAAAGGACACAATTGTAATTTCATTAGTTCAGCAAATCAGTATAATGTGTAACAGCTGAATTCAGAGAAGACCTGTGTGGGCTCAAACTTATGAACTTACACAAGATGATCTTGAAAGGGTTACTTAAATTCTTTGGTCCCCAATTTCATCTGTAAAATGGTAGTTTCAACTGCATGGATTGGTTAGGATTAAATGTGATAACGTGTGACACCACATAGAGCCATCAGAAAAATTTTTTCAGGAATCTACCTACTTTTTGGTGTTAGTTAATAAAATCTAATTGCTTTAAAATAAGGTCTGCAGCTCTGTGAAATTAAATAGACTTGAGTTCAAATCCCAGCTCTGTCACTAGTTGCATCATGCTAGGAGTTACTTTTCTACTCTGTTTCTTTATTTATAAAATGGGAACAGTAATAGTGTCTTAAAAGGGCTTTTGTGAAGACTAAATGGAATAATGATGCCTAGAGTTTAACGTGGAGAAGGCAATGGCACCCCACTCCAGTACTCTTGCCTGGAAAATCCCATGGACGGAAGAGCCTGGTAGGCTGCAGTCCATGGGGTCGCTAAGTGTTGGACACGACTCAGTGACTTCACTTTGACTTCTCACTTTCATGCATTGGAGAAGGAAATGGCAACACACTCCAGTGTTCTTGCCTGGAGAATCCCAGGGATGTGGGAGCCTGGTGGGCTGCCGTCAATGGGGTCACACAGAGTCGGACACGACTGAAGTGACGTAGCATAGCATAGCATAGCATAGAGTTTAACATGGTGACAAGACAGGTGCTTGGTTTGCTCAGATTCCCAGAGAAGCAGATCCAAAGAAGTGAATAGATGTGCAAGAGATGTGTGGGGGAAACTGCCTGTGAAGGATAAAGGAGAGGGAGCGAGAGGAGGAGGGAAGTACCTTCAGGCCTCAGTAGACGTCTGACAACCTGTGCAAGAGACAGGGAGAGAAGCAAGGAGGGTGAGAAGAATCTCAGAGCTGCGCACTGTCCTAAAAAAGCTTCACCAGGTCATGGGGGAATCCAAGAGCCAAAGTCATCCTTAGAGGACTCCTGTGTCGCCCCAGTACTCAGTATGTTTTCAGATCAGATCAGTCGCTCAGTCGTGTCCGACTCTTTGCGACTCCATAAATCGCAGCACACCAGGCCTCCCTGTCCATCACCAACTCCCGGAGGTCACTCAGACTCACATCCATCGAGTCAGTGATGCCATCCAGCCATCTCATCCTGTGTCGTCCCCTTCTCCTCCTGCCCCTAATCCCTCCCAGCATCAGAGTCTTCTCCAATGAGTCAACTCTTCGCATGAGGTGGCTAAAATACTGGAGTTTCAGCTTTAGCATCATTCCTTCCAAAGAAATTCCAGGATTGATCTCCTTCAGAATGGACTGGTTGGATCTCCTTGCAGTCCAAGGGACTCTCAATAGTCTTCTCCAACACCACAGTTCAAAAGCATCAATTCTTTGGCGCTCAGCCTTCTTCACAGTCCAGCTCTCACATCCATACATGACCACAGGAAAGACCATAGCCTTGACTAGGCGAACCTTTGTTGGCAAAGTGATGTCTCTGCTTTTGAATATGCTATCTAGGTTGGTCATAACTTTCCTTCCAAGGAGTAAGCGTCTTTTAATTTCATGGCTGCAGTCACCATCTGCAGTGATTTTGGAGCCCAGAAAAATAAAGTCTGACACTGTTTCCACTGTTTCTCCATCTATTTCCCATGTAGTGATGGGACTAGATGCCATGATCTTCGTTTTCTGAATGTTGAGCTTTAAGCCAACCTTTTCACTCTGCACTTTCACTTTCATCAAGAGGCTTTTGAGTTCCTCTTCACTTTCTGCCATAAGGGTGGTGTCATCTGCATATCTGAGGTTATTGATATTTCTCCCAGCAATCTTGATTCCAACTTGTGTTTCTTCCAGTCCAGCATTTCTCATGATGTACTCTGCATATAAGTTAAATAAACAGGGTGACAATATACAGCCTTGACGTACTCCTTGTCCTATTTGGAACCAGTTTGTTGTTCCATGACCAGTTCTAACTGTTGCTTCCTGACCTGCATACAGATTTCTCAAGAGGCAGATCAGGTGGTCTGGTATTCCCATCTCTTTCAGAATTGTCCACAGTTTATTGTGATCCACACAGTCAAAGGCTTTGGCATAGTCAAGAAAGCAGAAATAGATATTTTTCTGGAACTCTCTTGCTTTTTCCATGATGCAGTGGATGTTGGCAATTTGATCTCTGGTTCCTCTGCCTTTTCTAAAACCAGCTTGAACATCAGGAAGTTCATGGTTCACATACTGCTGAAGCCTGGCTTGGAGAATTTTGAGCATTACTTTACTAGCGTGTGAGATGAGTGCAATTGTGCAGTAGTTTGAGCATTCTTTGGCATTGCCTTTCTTTGGGATTGGGATGAAAACTGACCTTTTCCAATCTTGTGGCCACTGCTGAGTTTTCCAAATTTGCTGACATATTGAGTGCAGCACTTTCACAGCATCATCTTTCAGGATTTGGAATAGCTCCACTGGAATTCCATCACCTCCACTAGCTTTGTTCGTAGTGATGCTTTCTAAGGCCCACTTGACTTCCCATTCCAGGATGTCTAGCTCTAGGTCAATGATCACACCATCATGACTATCTGGGTCGTGAAGATCTTTGTTGTACAGTTCTTCTGTGTATTCTTGCCACCTCTTCTTAATATCTTCTGCTTCTGTTAGGTCCCTAACATTTCTGTCCTTTGTCAAGCCCATCTTTGCATGAAATGTTCCTTGGGTATCTCTGATTTTCTTGAAGAGATCCCTAGTCTTTCCCATTCTGTTGTTTTCCTCTATTTCTTTGCATTGATCGCCAAAGAAGGCTTTCCTTATCTCTTATTGTTATTCTTTGGAACTCTGCATTCAGATGTTTATATCTTTCCTTTTCTCCTTTGCTTTTCGCTTCTCTTCTCTTCTTTTTGTAAGGCCTCCCCAGACAGCCATTTTGCTTTTTTGCATTTCTTTTCCATGGGGATGATCTTGATTCCTGTCTCCTGTACAATGTCACGAACCTCATTCCATAGTTCATCAGGCACTCTATCTATCAGATCTAGGCCCTTAAATCTATTTCTCACTTCCACTGTATAATCATAAGGGATTTGATTTAGGTCATACCTGAATGGTCTAGTGGTTTTCCCTACTTTCTTCAATTTAAGTCTGAATTTGGCAATAAGGAGTTCATGGTCTGAGCCACAGTCAGCTCCTGGTCTTGTTTTTGCTGATTGTATAGAGCTTCTCCATCTTTGGCTGCAGAGAATATAATTGATCTGATTTTGGTGTTGACCATCTGGTGATGTCCATGTATAGAGTCTTCTCTTGTGTTGTTGGAAGAGGGTATTTGCTATGACCAGTGCATTTTCTTGGCAAAACTCTGTTAGTCTTTGCCCTGCTTCATTCCGTATTCCAAGGCCAAATTTGCCTGTTACCCCAGGTGTTTCTTGACTTCCTACTCTTGCATTCCAGTCCCCTATAATGAAAAGGACATCTTTTTTGGGTGTTAGTTCTAAAAGGTCTTGTAGGTCTTCATAGAACCGTTCAACTTCAGCTTATTTAGCGTTACTGGTTGGGGCATAGACTTGGATTACTGTGACATTGAATGGTTTGCCTTGGAAACGAACAGAGATCATTCTGTCGTTTTTCAGATTGCATCCAAGTACTGCATTTCGGACTGTTTTGTTGACCATGATGGCCACTCCATTTCTTCTGAGGGATTCCTGCCCGCAGTAGTAGATATAATGGTCCTCTGAGTTAAATTCACCCATTGCAGTCCATTTTAGTTCGCTAATTCCTAGAATGTCGACATTCACTCTTGCCATATCCTGTTTGACCACTTCCAATTTGCCTTGATTCATGGACCTGACATTCCAGGTTCCTATGCAATATTGCTCTTTACAACATCGGACTTTGCTTCTATCACCAGACACATCCACAGCTGGGTATTCTTTTTGCTTTGGCTCCATCCCTTCATTCTTTCTGGAGTTATTTCTCCACTGATCTCCAGTAGCATATTGGGCCCCTGCTGGACCTGGGCAGTTTCTCTTTCAGTATCCTATCATTTTGCCTTTTCATACCATTCATTGGGTTCTCAAGGCAAGAATATTGAAGTGGTTTGCCATTCCCTTCTCCAGCGGACCACACCCTGTCAGATCTCTCCACCATGACCCGCCCATCCTGGGTTGCCCCACGGGCATGGCTTAGATTCATTGAGTTAGACAAGGCTGTGGTCCTAGTGTGATTAGATTGACTAGTTTTCTGTGAGTATGGTTTCAGTGTGTTTGCCCTCTGATGCCCTCTTGCAACACCTACCGTCTTACTTGGGTTTCTCTAACTTGGGTGTGGGGTATCTCTTCCGGGCAGCTCCAGCAAAGCACAGCCATCACACCTTAACTTGAACGAGGGTTATCTCCTCACTGCCGCCCTTCCTGACCTCGGTCCTGGGGTAGCTCCTCTTGGCCACGCTTAGTGTGCCGGTCCAGTCAGATCAGATCAGATCAGATCAGTCGCTCATTCGTGTCCGACTCTTTGCGACCCCAGGAACTGCAGCACGCCAGGCCTCCCTGTCCATCACCAACTCCCGGAGGTCACTCAGACTCACATCCATCGAGTCAGTGATGCCATCCAGCCATCTCATCCTCTGTCGTCCCCTTCTCCTCCTGTCCTCAATCCCTCCCAGCATCAGAGTCTTCTCCAATGAGTCAACTCTTCGCATGAGGTGGCCAAAATACTGGAGTTTCAGCTTTAGCATCATTCCTTCCAAAGAAATCCCAGGGCTGATCTCCTTCAGAATGGCCTGGTTGGATCTCCTTGCAATCCAAGGGACTCTCAAGAGTCTTCTCCAACATCACAGTTCAAAAGCATCAATTCTTCGGCGCTCAGCCTTCTTCACAGTCCAGCTCTCACATCCATACATGACATATAAACTTCAACTTCCTGACTTGCCCTTGGGACTCATTTTTATGGAGTTCCTGTGCAACATAGAAAATTAAAATTTTCTCTTGTTAATCTGGCTTCAATTTAATTATTAGACCAGCCAAAAAAACCTAAACAGAAGAAGGGAAAAGTTTTTTACTCCTGCACTGTCTGCCCCCAAGAATGTCTATGGGTGGTTTAACTTCTCCCTGTGGATAGTTCAGTCCTCTGCTCTTTGGAGATTGGACTAGGAAAGCGTTGTGAATGGAGTCCTCCTCCTAGGCTCTGTTTTTCTGTTGCCTTATGTACCCTGTTATTGTTGAGGCTATCTTTGTTCATTCTCTTTTTAATTGGAGGATAGCTACTTTACAATATTGTGGTGGATTTTGCCATACATCTACATGAATCACCCATGGGTGCACATGTATCCCCCCAACCTGAACTCCCCGCGCCCACCTCCCTCCCTAACCCATCCTCCTGGGTTGTCCCAGAGCACTGGCTCTGAGTGCCCTGCTTCATGCCTTGAACTTGCACTGGTCATCTATTTCATATATGGTAATAAACATGTTTCAGTGTTATTCACTCAAAATCATCCCACCCTTGCCTTCTCCCACATAGTCCAAAAGTGTGTTATTTATACTTGTGTCTCCTTTTTGCCTTGCATATAGGATATCATTACCCTCTTTCTAAATTCCATATATATGTGTTAATATCCTGTATTGGTCTTTCTCTTTCTGATTTATTTCACTCTGTATAATAGCCTCCAGTTTCATCCACCTCATTAGAACTGACTCAAATGTGTTCCTTTTTATAGCTGAGTAATATTCCATTGTGTATATGTACCACAACTTCCTTATCCATGTGTCTGCTGATGGATATCTAGGTTGCTTCCATGTCCTAGCTATTGTAAACAGTGCTGCAATGAACATTAGGGTACATGTCTGTTTCACTTCTGGTTTCCTTGGTGTGTATGCCCAGCAGTGGGATTGATGGGTCGTATGTATGCTTATTCTTTTGATTAACTTTACCTGGCATGATCTTTCTGTGGCTTTCTCATTTATTCTGACTCAGCAGTTCTCAGACTTTTGGTTTCAGAAGTCCTTTACACTGTTAAAATTACTGATGACTTCAAAGAGTTTGTATGTATGTCATTATATCTTAATATTTATTATGTTATAAATTAAAATTGAGTATTTTAAAAAATGGTTATTTCAATACTAAAGTCATTACATGTCAATATAAATGGCATTAAAAATAACTATTTTTCAAAACAAAAATTATAGTGGAACTGTGGCAATCTCTTTAATATCTGACTTCATAGAATGGTACTGAAATCTCAGATCTGCTTCTTTATTTGTTCTCTTGTGATATGTTGATTTGGTTGAAGTGAGTAAACAAAATCTAACCTTATATAGATGTAGTTGCAAAAAAAAGGAGTATTTAATGGTCTTTTGAGATAACCGTGAATATTTTTCTTTGATCTTACACCAAAACTTAACAAGTGGTAGCGAAACTCTGCACCTCAGATTGGGACTTGAACCAACAGTCTTAATTAGAATCACTCACCTGGTGTCTGGACTTCTTGAGGGTCAGATTCTTTGTGTCTGTTGTTCAGTTGCTCAGTCCTGTCTGATTCTTTGCGACCCCATGACTGTAGCACCCCTGGCTTCCCTGTTCATCATTATCTCCCAGAGTTGTGTGTCTTAGCGCAGAAGGAATTATGTGAGAGGCAAACTGATAGGCAAGAAGTAGATTTATTACTTTGGATGCTTGTGCAAGCAGGCGAGGGGCCTCTGACCCGAGGATTAACCGGGATACATTTTTATAATCAAAGGAAAGTGGGGAAAGGGGAAAGATCATCTTCCTTATTCTTGAGTAGATGTCAGGCTTATACCACTAGCTCCTGCTTTGTATCCTGCAGGAAAGTGTTTGACCCTAGGACCGTCAAAGTACTTGTTCATATCAGTAGAAAGGTGGTAACATGTTTCTTGCACCTAATTGCCTGGGGCCTATCGTGTACTTTTATTTATGGCTTCACAGTTAAGCAAGCCTGCTTTGTTCCATGACCTTTGATAGCTTTTTGCAGCAGTCATTAACTTACAGTGGTCTCCCAAAGTTCCCTAAGTTTCCCTCACTATCTATAATCCTCTACTGCTGCTGCTGCTAAGTCGCTTCAGTTGTGTCCAACTCTGTGCAACCCCATAGACGGCAGCCCACCAGGCTCTGCCGTCCTGGGATTCTCCAGGCAAGAACACTGGAGTGGGTTGCCATTTCCTTCTCCATTGTGTGAAAGTGAAAAGCGAAAGTGAAGTCGCTCAGTCGTGTCTGAGTCGTATCGACCCCATGGACTGTAGCCCACCAGGCTCCTCCATCCATGGGATTTTCTAGGCAAGAGTACTGGAGTGGCTTGCCATTGCCTTCTCCAAATCCTCTACTGAGACTTCTACCTGTGTTAACAGGTAGTTAACACAACTACCTGTGTTAACTATCCTATTCTTTCTGTATCAGTAGTTTCTTAAAGTTTAATTGCAATGTAGAATCTGAAATCATGTCAGTGAAACTTTTATACTCTTACTTTAAAATCCCTTGGTCTATCTTGCACTTTGAGTGAATCTTTTACAAACACAGGCTTTTGTTCCATAATGTATTGGCCATGTGGAAAGTACTGATTCATTGAGGTATGCTTGACTTCCAAATCTTTATGTACTTCATATGATGATACTGAGCAGGGTCCTGTAGGGCTTCTAGGCAAAAGCCCTTTTGTGTCCCCCATTTCTTTAATTATAGCAAACAGCCCACTGTGGCCTCCATTGCCCGGCAAAGTAATAAAGCTGTCCTTTTTTTAACCTCACCCAAAACTCTGTCTCTGAGATTTTATTCAGTTCCAGTGTCCAGAGAAGCTGAGCTTTCGGTATTAATGTGCTGCACTCCATGGGGTCAAAAAGAGTCAGACATGACTGAGCGAGTGAACTGAGCTATACAATATCAACAAAATCCCAGTTGTTAATATCACTAGCAATTTCCTCAGGAAGATCATACTATATTGCAAAACTGTCCAACTGAGAGTTTAAAATTTTCCAGGATTTTGTTTTTGCTTTGAAAGTTCTTATTTTATCCTTGGCAACAAATGTCAGTGTGTTAGTTGCTCAGTCGTGTCTGACTCTGCGACCCCATGGACTGTAGCCTGCCAGGCTCGTCTGTCCATGGAACTCAATGTTAACAAGTACCATCTAATAATTTTCTTGAAAAGACAGTCAGTTTGATTAATTTTGAGAAATTGTGTGGTGTATTCAAAGATTGGGTGAATGAAATTGCTAATTTTTAGTACCTCATCAAGGACATTATTAAGTGAACCTAACATTTTTTTACTCTGTGATGGTGAAAATTTGACTATAGTGTTGATCCTCTAGAAATGCCTACATTATAATCCCTAGAACTTGTGAATAGCAGAGGGGACTTAAAGTTGCTAATCAGTTTACTTTATAATAGCAAGATTATCAAATCAGTAGTAAATGGGTACAGTGTAATCACAAGTGTTCTCAAAAGTGAAAGAACAGCAGCAAAAGTGAAAGTCCTAGTCTCTTCAGTCGTGTCTGACTCTTTGCAACCCCATGGACTGTAGCCCACCAGACTCCTCTGTCCATAGGATTCTCCAGGCAAGAAAACTGGAGTGGGTGGCCATTCCCTTCTCTAGGGAATCCTCCCAATCCAGGGATTGAACCTGGGTCTCTAACATTGCAGGCGAATTCTTTACTGTCTGAGCAACCAGGAAAGCCCTAAAAGAAGGAGGCCGAAGAGTGATTCAGAGTGATGAAATATGAAAAGTACTCACATATCTACTAGAGAATGGGGAAAGTGGGCCACCAGCCGAGGAATGAGAGCAGCCTTTAGAAGCTAAAAAAATACAAGGAAACGGGAGTCTTCAGAGCCCCCAGAAAGGAATGCAGCTTTGCTGACCATATGGTTTTAGCCTAGTGATACCCTCAAATGGTCTTTAACCTGGAAAAGTATAAGAAAGTAACTTTGTGGGGTTTTAAAACAATACATTCATGGCAATTTACTACAGTAGCAACAGAAAACGAGCACAACTAATACAACTTGGGGATTATAATTTGTGTTTAGGCATGCTTGCTTTTGCATTTAGTAGAAATGTCAACGTAGTGAAATGGTTTATAAAAGCAAGAGAGTTCCAGAAAAACATCTATTTCTGCTTTACTGACTATGCCAAAGCCTTTGACTGTGTAGATCACAATAAACTGTGGAAAATTCTGAAAGAGATGGGAATACCAGACCACCTGATCTGCCTCTTGAGAAATCTGTATGCAGGTCAGGAAGCAACAGTTAGAACTGGTCATGGAACAACAGACTGGTTCCAAATAGGACAAGGAGTACGTCAAGGCTGTATATTGTCACCCTGTTTATTTAACTTATATGCAGAGTACATCATGAGAAATGCTGGACTGGAAGAAACACAAGTTGGAATCAAGATTGCTGGGAGAAATATCAATAACCTCAGATATGCAGATGACACCACCCTTATGGCAGAAAGTGAAGAGGAACTCAAAAGCCTCTTGATGAAAGTGAAAGTGCAGAGTGAAAAGGTTGGCTTAAAGCTCAACATTCAGAAAACGAAGATCATGGCATCTGGTCCCATCACTACATGGGAAATAGATGGGGAAACAGTGGAAACAGTGTCAGACTTTATTTTTCTGGGCTCCAAAATCACTGCAGATGATGACTGCAGCCATGAAATTAAAAGACGCTTACTCCTTGGAAGGAAAGTTATGACCAACCTAGATAGCATATTCAAAAGAAGAGACATTACATTGCCAACAAAGGTTCGCCTAGTCAAGGCTATGGTCTTTCCTGTGGTCATGTATGGATGTGAGAGCTGGACTGTGAAGAAGGCTGAGCACCGAAGAATTGATGCTTTTGGACTGTGGTGTTGGAGAAGACTCTTGAGAATCCCTTGGACTGCAAGGAGATCCAACCAGTCCATTCTAAAGGAGATGAGCCCTGGGATTTCTTTGGAAGAAATGATGCTAAAGCTGAAACTCCAGTACTTTGGCCACTTCATGCGAAGAGTTGACTCATTGGAGAAGACTCTGATGCTGGGAGGGATTGGGGGCAGGAGGAGAAGGGGACGACAGAGGATGAGATGGCTGGATGGCATCACTGACTCGATGGATGTGAGTCTGAGTGACCTCCGGGAGTTGGTGATGGACAGGGAGGCCTGGCGTGCTGCAGTTCCTGGGGTTGCAAAGAGTCGGACACGACTGAGCGACTGATCCGATCTGATTACTATGAAAATAGTTTTTATCTTGTAAACCCTCTGGAAGAATATTGGGCCCCACCAGGGATCTGTATACCATGCTTGCTGCTGCTGCTGCTGCTGCTAAGTCACTTCAGTCGTGTCCGACTCTGTGCGACCCCATAGACGGCAGCCCACCAGGCTTCCCCGTCCCTGGGATTCTCAAGGCAAGAACACTGGAGTGGGTTGCCATTTCCTTCTCCAACTCATGAAAGTGAAAAGTGAATGTGAAGTTGCTCAGTCGTGTCCGACTCTTAGCGACCCCATGGACTGCAGCCCACCAGGCTCCTCTGTCCATGGGATTTTCCAGGCAAGAGAACTGGGGTGGGGTGCCATTGCCTTCAGAATCTCTTATTTAATTTTTTCTCTTACACTTTCTGTGCATCAACTGCTGTGCTAGGTACTTGGTTGTTGCTTAGTTGCTCAGTCGTGTCCACCTCTGTAACCCAATGGACTATAACCCACTATGCTGCCTCTGTCCGTGGGATTCTCCAGGCATTGAATACTGGAGTGGATTGCCATTTCCTTCTCCAAAGGATCTTCCTGACCTAGGGATTGAACCGGTGTCTCCTTCGTCTCCTGTATTGCAGGCAGATTCTTTATTGCTGAGACACTTGGGAAGCCCAGGCTGGGTGCTAGGATGCAAAAATAAAGAAAGCACAGTCTCTGTCTTGAGAAGATTATAGTTGAGTAGTTGAGTTGTTGTTTAGTCTAAGCCATGTCCAACTCCTTTGCAACCCATGGATCGTTGCCCTCCAGACTTTTGTCTATGGGATTTCCCAGGCAAGAATACTGGAGCAGGTTACCATTTCCTTCTCCGGGGGAATCTTCCTAACACAGGGATCAAATCTGCGTCGCCTGCATTGGAAGTGCCACCCCAGTGGTTGAGAGAGGTAAGGAAATCAATGATTGCAGATTGCACAGAATGACAGCTGCCCTAACTGATACACTCAAGTGAGGGAAAGAGACCTAATTCTAGTCTTCAGATGCTTCTGTCTAGTGAGAGAAATCACAAAAGTAATTACAAAATGCAAGGGAAAATACCCCATTCAGAAGGGTGGAGGAGGGACCTTTACAATCTCATTAGCAGCATATGATGGTTTCAGTTTTTCCACATTCTCTCCAATTCATGTTACTGTCTGTCTTTTGATTTTAGCTGTTCTACTGAGCTATGAAGTGCTATCTCTTGTGTTCCCAATTTATGTTTATCTAATAATTAATGATGCTTAGCATCATTTTTTGTACTTACTGGACATATATCTATCTCTTTTGAACATGTCTATTCAAATCCTTTGTCGTTTTTAAAGTGAATTGCTTGTTATTTTATTTTTAAGCTATAGTAGATCTTTATAGATTATGGGATACTAATCTCTTTATCACATATTTTATGGGATACTAATCTCTTTATCACATATTTGATTTGCTAATATTTTCTCCCACTCTGTAGGTTGTCTTTTCACTTTATTGATCTTGTCATTTGAAGCACAGATATTTTTGATTTTACACCCATGATTTCCTTTAAAAATTGTACATATGTTTAGGTCTTTGATTGATTTTGATTTAATTTTTGTATATCTTTTGATGAATTTGACTTCACTCTTTTACATGTTGGTATTCAGTTGTCTCAGCAACTTTTCTTAAAAAGGCTAATCTTTTTATATTGAATTTTCTTGAAATCCTCATCAAAAATCAATTGAACATTCTATGGATTTATTTTTGGACTCTTGGTTCTATTCCATTGATTACATCTCTCTTTATGCTTATCCTATCACACAATCTTGATTACTGTAGCTCTGTAATAAGTTCAGAAAGTCAGAAATGTGAGTTCTCTAACTTCATTCTTCTTTTTCAAGATTTTTTTGGCTGTCCTTTGTATAACCAGCATGAATTTTATGATCCGTTTCTTAGTATCTGCAAAATAGGCAGCTGGCATTTTGATAGTGATTGCACTGAATCTGTAGAGTAATTTGGGAAGTATTGCCAGTTTAATAATATTAAATTTTTCAATCCACAAACAATGGACCTTTCATGTATTTGAGTCTAATCCAGTCTCTTCCAGTGATGTATTGCATTTTTCAGTGGATAGGTCTTACACTTCTTTAGTTAACTGTTTTCCTAAATATTTTTTTTTCTATTTGATGTCACTATAAATGGAATTTGTTTCCTAATTTTACAATTGTTAAGTGCTAGCAATGGCAACCCACTCCAGTACTCTTGCCTGGAAAATCCCATGGATGGAGGGGCCTGGTGGGCTGCAGTCCATGGGGTCGCTAGGAGTAGGACACGACTGAGCGACTTCACTTTCACCTTTCACTTTCATGCATTGGGGAAAGAAATAGCAACCACTCCAGTGTTCTTGCCTGGAGAATCCCAGGGACGGGGGAGCCTGGTGGGCTGCCGTCTATGAGGTCGCACAGAGTCAGACACGACTGAAGCGACTTAGCAGCAGCAGCAGCATATAAAAATATAATTTGTTTTTGTTTGTTAATCTTGTGCAACCTTTGCTGAATATGTTTATTAGCTCCAGTAGTTTTGGGGTTTTCTTTAAAGGTTTTATTTTCTTTTATTTTTTGGTATACTGAGTTTTTGTTGCTGTGTGAGGGCTTTCTGTAGTTACACCAAGCGGGGACTATTCTCTAGTTGCAGTGCATGGGCTTCTCATTGTGGTGGCTTCTCTTATTGCAGAGCACCAGCTCTAGTGCATGTGGGCTTCATTAGTTGTAGTGCACAGGTGCTCAGGCTTAGTTGTACCAAGGCATTCGGAATCTTCCTGGACCAGGTTTTGAATCCATGTCCCCTGCATGGTAGGGAAGTACCTTTGGTTTGTTTTAGAATTTCTTACAATTTCCTACATACAAGAGCATGTCATCTATAAGTAGACATAGTTCTTCTTCTTTCCAGTCTGGATGCCTTTTATTTACTTTTCTTCCCTAATAATACTGGTTAGAACCTCTAGCCCAATCAGTGTTAAATAGAAGTGGTAAAAAATGGGCACATTTGTCTTGTTCCTGATCTTCCAGGGAAGAGCTTTCAGTTTTCCCCCATTAAGTACGAAGTTAGCTGTGGGGTTTTTGTTGATGTCTTTTATCAAGTTCATGAAATTCCCTTCTACTCCTAATTTGATGAATGTTTTTAATCATCAAAGAGTGTTGGGTTTTGACACATTCTTCTCTGTATCTATTTTAGGTCACCATGTAGTTTTTGTCCTATGTTCTGTTAATGAGGTATATTACATTGGTTCTTTTCCAGTGTGTTAATTCAGCCTTACGTTCTTGGGATAAATGCCACTTCAGTTCAGTTATGTTCATACGCTCAGTTGTGTCCGACTCTTACTGACCTCATGGACTGCAGAATGCCAGGATTCCCTGTTCATCACCAACTCCCAGAGCTTACTCAAACTCATGTCCATTGAGTTGGTGATGTAATCCAACTACCTCATCCTCTGTTGTCCCCTTCTCCTCCCGCCTTCAATCTTTCCCAGCATCAGTGTCTTTTCAATGAGTCAATTCTTCACATCAGGTGGCCAAAGTATTGGAGTTTCAGCATTAGTCCTTCCAAAGAATATTCAGGACTGATTTCCTTTAGGATGGACCGGTTTGAACTCCTTGCAGTCCAAGGGATTCTTAAGAGTCTTCTCCAACACCACAGTTCAAAAGCATCAATTCTTCAGGGCACAGCTTTCTTTATAGTCCAACTCTCACAACCATACATGACTACTGGAAAAACTATAACTTTGGGTGGAATTTTGTTGGCAAAGTAATGTCTCCACTTTTCTATATGCTGTCTAGGTTGATCATAACTTTTCTTCCAAGAAGCGTCTTTTAATTTCAAGGCTGCAGTCACCATCTGCAGTGATTTTTGAGCCCCCAAAATAAAGTGTGTCACTGTTTCCATTGTTTCTTCATCTATTTGTCATGAAGTGATGGGACCAGATGCCATGATCTTTGTTTTCTGAATGTTGAGTTTTAAGCCAACTTTTTCACTCTCCTCTTTCACTTTCATCAAGAGGCTCTTTAGTTCTTCACGTTCTACCATAAGGGTGGTGCAATCTGCATATCTGAGGTTATTGGTATTTCTCCTGGCAATCTTGATTCCAGCTTGTGCTTCATCCAGTCCAGCATTTCTCATGATGTACTCTGCATATAAGTTAAATAAACAGGGTGACAATATACAGCATTGACATACTGCTTTCCTGATTTGGAACCAGTCTGTCGTTCCATGTCTGGTTCTAACTTTGCTTCTTGACCTGAATACAGATTTCTCAGAAGGCAGGCCAGGTGGTCTGGTATTCCCATCTCTTTCAGAATTTTCCACAGTTTGTTGTGATACACACAGTCAAAGGCTTTGATATTGTCATTAAAGCAGAAATCGATATTTTTCTGGAACTCTCTTGCTTTATCAATGATCCAACGGATGTTGGCAGTTTGATCTCTGGTTCTTCTGCCTTTTCTAAATCCAACTTGAACATCTGGAAATTCACGGTTCATGTACTGTTGAAGCCTGGCTTGGAGAATTTTGAGCATAACTTTGCTAGCATGTGAGATGAGTGCAATTGTGCGGTAGTTTGAGCATTCTTTGGCATGGCCTTTCTTAGGGATTGGAATCAAAGCTGACCTTTTCCAGTCCTGTGGCCACTGCTGAGTTTTCCAAATTTGCTGGGATATTAAGTACAGCACTTTCACAGCATCATCTTTCAGGATTTGAAATAGCTCAACTGGAATTCCATCACCTCCACTAGCTTTGTTCGATGCTTTCTAAGACCCACCTGACATCCCACATTCCAGGATGTCTGGCTCTAGGTGTGATCACATCATCATGATTATCTTGGTTGTGAAGATCTTTTTTGTACAGTTCTTCTGTGTATTCTTGCCACCTCTTCTTAATATCTTCTGCTTGTTAGGTCCATACCATTTCTGTCCTTTATCGTGCTCATCTTTGCATGAAATGTTCCCTTGGTATCTCTAATTTTCTTGAAGAGATCTCTAGTCTTTCCCATTCTGTTGTTTTCCTCTATTTCTTTGCATTGAATGCTAAGGAAGGCTTTCCTTATCTCTTCCTTGCTATTCTTTGGAACTCTGCATTCAGATGCTTATATCTTTCCTTTTCTCCTTTGCTTTTCACTTCTCTTCTTTTCACAGCTATTTGTAAGGCCTCCCCAGACAGCCATTTTGCTTTTTTGCATTTTTTTTCCATGGGGATGGTCTTGATCGTGTCCCCTATACAATGTCACGAACCTCCGCCCATAGTTCATCAGGCACTCTATCTATCAGATCTAGGCCCTTAAATCTATTTCTCACTTCCACTGTATAATCATAAGGGATTTGATTTAGGTCATACCTGAATGGTCTAGTGGTTTTCCCTACTTTCTTCAATTTAAGTCTGAATTTGGCAATAAGGAGTTCATGATCTGAGCCACAGTCAGCTCCTGGTCTTGTTTTTGCTGACTATATAGAGCTTCTCCATCTTTGGCTGCAAAGAATATAATCAGTCTGGTTTTGGTGTTGACCATCTGGTGATGTCCATGTGTAGAGTTTTCTCTTGTGTTGTTGGAAGAGGGTGTTTGCTATGACCAATGCGTTCTCTTGGCAAAAGTCTATTAGTCTTTGCCCTGCTTCATTCCGTATTCCAAGGCCAAATTTGCCTGTTACTCCAGATGTTTCTTGACTTCCTACTTTTGCATTCCAGTCCCCTATAATGAAAAGGATATCTTTTTTGGGTGTTAGTTCTAAAAGGTCTTATAGGTCTTCATAGAACCGTTCAACTTCAGCTTCTTCAGTGTTACTGGTTGGGGCATAGACTTGCTTCTGCTGCTGCTAAGTCGCTTCAGTCGTGTCCGACTGTGTGCAACCCCATAGACAGCAGCCCACCAGGCTCCCCCTTCCCTGGGATTCTCAAGGCAAGAACACTGGAGTGGGTTGCCATTTGCTTCTCCAATGCATGAAAGTGAAGAGCGAAAGTGAAGTTGCTCAGTCGTGTCCAACTTAGCAGCCCCATGGACTGCAGCCTACCAGGCTCCTGCGTCCATGGGATTTTCCAGGCAAGAGTACTGGAGTGGGGTGCCATTGCCTTCTCGGGTGGCATAGACTTAGGTTACTGTAATATTGAATGGTTTGCCTTGGAAACGAACAGAGATCATTCTCTCGTTTTTGAGATTGCATCCAAGTACTGCATTTCGGACTGTTTTGTTGACCATGATGGCCACTCCATTTCTTCTGAGGGATTCCTGCCTGCAGTAGTAGATATAATGTTCATCTGAGTTAAATTCACCCATTCCAGTCCATTTTAGTTCACTGATTCCTAGAATGCCAAAGTTCACTCTTGCCATATCCTGTTTGACCACTTCCAATTTGCCTTGATTCATGGACCTGGCATTCCAGGTTCCTATGCAATATTGCTCTTTACAGCATTGGACCTTGCTTATATCACTAGTCACATCCACAACTGGGTATTGTTTTTGCTTTGGCTCCATCCCTTCGTTCTTTCTGCAGTTATTTCTCCACTGATCTCCAGTAGCATATTGGGCACCTACCGACCTGGAGAGTTCCTATCATTTTGCCTTTTCTTACTGTTCATGGGGTTCTCAAGGCAAGAATACTGAAGTGGTTTGCCATTCCCTTCTGCAGTGGACCACATTCTGTCAGACCTCTCTACCATGACCAACCCGTCTTGGGTGGCTGAACACAGCATGGCTTAGTTTCATTGAGGTAGATAAGGCTGTGGTCTGTGTGATTAGATTGACTAGTTTTCTGTGATTATGGTTTCAGTGTGTCTGCTCTTTGATGCCCTCTTGCAACACCTACTGTCTTATTTGGATTTCTCTTACCTCGGACGTGGGGTTTCTCTTCACGGATGCTCCAGCAAAGCATAGCCACTGCTCCTTTCCTTGGACGAGGGGTATCTCCTCATGGCCACCCCCCTTGACCTTGAACGTGGAGTAGCTCCTCTGGGC
Organism: Tragelaphus eurycerus; assembly: GCA_935064755.1. Taxonomy (NCBI): domain Eukaryota; kingdom Metazoa; phylum Chordata; class Mammalia; order Artiodactyla; family Bovidae; genus Tragelaphus; species Tragelaphus eurycerus. Next base: position 614,858 of record CAKXYN010000014.1, read on the forward strand.
CCTCCTGCGCCCACACAGCCACTGCTCCTTGGACGTGGGGTTGCTTCTCTTGGCCGCCTCCCTTGACCTTGGGCGTGTGGTAGGTCCTCCCGGCCGCTGCCCCTGACCTCAGGTGTGGGGTAGCTCCTCCCAGCGTGGGTCAGCTCCTCTCGGCCATGCTTCTGAGTGGTCCGTCGCAGCTGTTGCGCTTATAGTGCTTAACCACGGTATAAAGTACTTTTATATGTTACTGGATTGAATTTGTTAATATTTTGCCAAGTATATTAATCTATATATTCATAAGGGATATTGGTCTATAGTTTTGTATTCTTGTAGTGGTTTTGTCTGGTTTTAGTATCAGGGTAATGCTGGCCATAGAGCATGAATTGAGAAGTGCTCCCTCCTCTTCTGTTTTTGGGAGGATTTGTGAAGTGAGTGAAAGTCACTCAGTCCTGTCCAGCTCTTTGGGATCCCATGGACTGTAGCCCACCAGTCTCCTCTGTCCATGGAATTCTCTAGGCCAGAATACTGGAGTGGGTAGCCGTTGCCTTCTCCAGGGAATCTTCCTGACCCAGGAATTGAACTGGGGTCTCTTGCATTGAAGGCAGATTCTTTACCAGCTGAGCTACCAGGGAATATTAATGTTTGAAAGATTCACCAGTTAAACCATCTGATGTGTGCTTATCTTTGTGAGAAAGTATTTTGATCATTAATTCAATCTGCTTTCTTCTTATAGGTCTTTTCATATTTTTTAGTCCCCAGTCATTTCAGAACTTCATGTCTTTTTAGGATTTGTCTATTTCATCCAGGTTATAAAATGTAATAATGAACACTGTTTATTATATCCCCTTATAATCTCTTTAAATTTCTGTAATTTTAGTAATGGTGTTCCTCCTTTCATTCCTAATATAAGTAATTTCAGTCTTACCTCTGTTTTTTGTGTATTTGTACAGTATGTGTGTATTTGTCTGTGTGTGAGTCTAGCTAACACTTCATCAATTCTGTTCATCTTTTCAAATAATCTTGTTTCATTGATTTTCTGTATTTTTTCTATTCTCTTTTTATTTATTTCTAATTTAACCTCTGTTGTTTTCTTCCTTCTGCTTGCCTTAGGTTTAGCTTGCTCTTCTTTTTCTAGTTTATTACAGTTGAAGGTTATGATATTGAGTTTAGATTTCTTTTTTAATATAATTATTTACTCTGCAGTTTCATTTTCTTCTGATATGTTTGTTTGACTTTGGTTTTAGGGTAATACTATCATCATAGAATGAGAAAGGTTTCTTTCTTCTGTTTTTTAAATGAGTTTGTGGAATGTTGGTATTATTTTATTTTTTTATTTCATAGAATTCACCAGTGAAGACCTTGGATCTTTGCTTTTCCTTGTGAGAAGATTTTAAATTACTGATTCAGTCTCTTTACTTGTTTTAGATCTGCTCAATTTTTACATTTCTTCTTAATTTGGTTTTGGTCATTTATATCTTTCTAAATATGTGTCCATTCCATCTGTATGTCTACTTTTTTGGCATAAAGTTGTTCAGTGTGTTGTTTTATAATCTTTTCAGTTTTTGTATGACCAGTAGTGCCATCTTTTTAATTCATTATTTTGGTGATTTGTGCTGTTTTTCTTTTTTTTTCTTGCTCAATCTAGCTAAGTATTTGTAGTTTTGTTAACATTTTAAAAAATCAATGTTGACTTTTGCTGTCTATTGCTTTTCTCTTTTCTGTATCATTTATTTCTGCTGTAATCTTTATGTTGCTCTTCTTCTCCTTACTTTACATGTGGTTTGCTCTTCTTTTTCTAGTGTTCTGAGACTGAATCTTTGGTTTTTTTTGACTGCACCGAATCTTCATAGTGGTATGCAGGTGCTTTAGTTGCAGCACGTGGGATCTAGTTCCCTGATCAAGGCTTGAACCTGGGCCCCCTGGCATTTGTAGCTCAGAGTCTTAGCCACTGAACCACCAGGGAAGTCCCCTGAAACTGAATCTGAAGCTGCTGGGTCGAGACCTTTCTTTGTGTTTATTTATTTGTTTATTTTTGGCTGTGGTGGGTCTTCGTTGCTGTGCGCAGGCCTTCTGTAATTGTGGCGAGTCCGGGCTACTCTCTAGTTGCCCTGCAGGCTTCTCATTACGGTGGCCTCTTTTGTTGTAGAGCACAGGCTCTAGGGCATGCAGGGTTCAGTAGTTGTGGCTTGCAGCCTTTGTTGCCCTTTGACATGTGGAGTCTTCTTAGACCAGGGATCAGACCCCTGTCCCCTGCATTGGCAGGTAGATTTTAACCCTTTTACTACAAGGGAAGTCCCTTCTTTTTTGATACGTGTTTAAAGCTATAGATTTCCTTCTACAGCTTTTTGTGTGTCTCATAAAATGTGACACATTGTGTTTCCACTATAATTTAGTAAACAATACTTTCTAAGATCTTCTGTGATTTTTGACTTGTTATTTAAATGTTCTTTAATTTTCAAATATTAGGAGTTTTCTAAGATTTTTTTTAATGCTATTGATTTCTGATTTAATTCTGTTGTACTTATAAAACATACCTTTTATGATCTTATTACTTTGAAATTTATTGGTACTTTTTATGACCTGGAGTATGATCTATTTTTGAAAAAAAAAAAAAAATTGACCTTTGGGAAAAAATGTGTATCCTGCCATGATTAAGTGGAGTAGTCTATATGTAGAAATTAGATTACATAGATTGATAGTATTCAGATCTTCTGTACCTTTGCTGATTTTCTGTTTAATTCCATCAATTACTTAGTGCAGAGGATTTAGGTATATAATTATAATTCTCAAATAGTCTCAAATTTTTTCTTTCAATTCTCTCATGTTTTGCTCCAGTGATTTTGGGGTGCTGTTTTAGGTGCATGCGTGCTAAGTCACTTCAGTCATGTCTGATTCTTTGCAACCATATGGACGATTGCCTTCCAGGCTCCTCTGTCCATGGGATCCTCCAGGCAAGAGTACTGCGGTGGATTGCCATGCTTTCCTCCAGGGTATCATCCCTACCCAGGGATCGAACCCACGGCTCCTGCGGCTCCTGCATTTCAGGCTGATTCTTTACTGCTGAGCCACCAGGAAAGCCCTTTAGGTGCATATATATTTGTAAATATAGTATCTTTCTAATGTACTGACCCTTTTATATCCATTTTTCTCAAATACTATTTCTTGAAGCTTATTTTGTCTAATTTTAGTAGCTCCAACTCTTATGTTTACTGTTTGCATGGCCTATCTTTTCCATCTCTTAACTTTTAATTTATTTATTCTCTTTGAGTGAAAAATATGTCTGTTACAGATGATACATGGTTGATCTTCCTTTTTTATCTAGTCTAACAATTTTTGCCTTTTAATTGAGTTGTTTAGACCTTTAATATTTAATGTATTTGTGGATGTGATCAGTTTGCATTTTCTATATTACTTTGTTTTTATATGACTCATCTTTCTTATTTTTTTCCTCTACCGTTGTTGCCTTCTTTTATATTAGAGTCATATTTTTAATATAGTCACATTTTAATTTCTAGTGAAACTTTACCTTTTAAAAAGTTATTTTCTTAATGTTTGCACTAGAGAATATAATCTACATCTTAATCTACCAGAACAAGCTTAAGCAGTTAGTATCAACTAAATTTTCATAAAATAGAGAAGTTTTGTTCCAGCATAGTTTTATTCCTTTTTCCCATTTCTATTATTACCATGTGTATTACATCTCTACATGTTTTAAAACAAACAATGCATTATTATAGTTATTGGTTTATCCAACTTATATCTTTTATAGAGTTCAATTAAAAGAAACAAAGTAACATTTTAGAGAGTCTTTCTATTAGCCCACATTTTGCCATTTCTGGAACTCTGTTTATTACTCTGGATTTAGGTTACCATCTGATGTCATTTCCTTTCAGTTTGAAGGATTTCCCTTAGTATTTTCTTGTACAGGTCTGTTAGCAACAAATTCTCAATCTTTGTTTTATCTTCAGTTTTAAAGTGATGGCTCTATTTTGCCTTCAATTTAAAGGTAGTTATTCTCAATATAGAATACTTCGTGGACAGTTTTTTCTTTCAGCATTTTAAATTTCTCATTTCACTGACTTCTGGCCTCCATTGTTTCATGGATGCTCACATATGTGAACATTTACTTTTCCCTTGCTGCTTTTAAAATTTTCTGTTTGTCTTTGTCCATCCGTGGTTTGATTATGTCTGAATATCCATCTCTTTACATTTGTCCTGCGTGGGATCTGTTGAGCTTTTGATGAATACATGAATGTTTTTACAAATTTGGGATGTTTTTATCCTTTATTTTTTCATATATATTTTTTCTATCCCTTTTTGTGTCTCCATTTTTTTCTGAGATACTCATTACATGCTGTTTGATATGGTTATGATTATCCAAAATGTATGAGTCTTTGCTCATTCTTTAAAAACTATTTTTTCTCTTTGTTCTATTTATATGCATCTATTTTAAATTCATATTGAAATGTGAAGTCAAGTCTACCAGAGGAAGCGTTACTACAAACAAAGTTAGTGGAGGTGATAGAATTCTAGCTGAGCTATTTCAAATCCTAAGATGATGCTGTCAAAGTGCTGCACTCAGTATGCCAGCAAATTTGGAAAACTTAGCAGTGACCACAGGACTGGAAAAGGTCAGCTTTCATTCCAATCCCTAAGAAAGGCAATACCAAAGAATGTTCAGACTACTGCACAATTGCGCTCATCTTACACGCTAGCAAAGTAATGCTCAAAATTCTCCAAGCCAGGCTTCAACAGTATGTGAACTGTGACCTTCCAGATGTTCAAGTGGGATTTAGAAAAGGCAAAGGAACCAGAGATCAAATTGCCAACATCTGTTGGATCATCAAAAAAGCAAGAGAGTTTCAGAAAAACATCTACTTCTGCTTTATTGACTATGCCAAAGCCTTTGACTGTGTAGATCACAACAAACTGGAAAATTCTTAAAGAAGTGGGAATATGAGACCACCTGACCTGCCTCCTGAGAAATCTGTATTCAGGTCAAGAAGCAACAGTTAGAAACAGACATGGAACAACAGACTGGTTCCAAATCAGGAAAGGAGAACGTCAAGGCTGTATGTTGTCACCCTGCTTATTTAGCTTATATGCAGAGTACATTATGGGAAACGCTGGACTGGGTGAAGCACAAGCTGGAATCAATATTGCTGGGAGAAATATCAATAACCTCAGATATGCAGATGACACCACCCTTATGGCAGAAAGTGAAGAGGATCTAAAGAGCCTTTTGATGAAAGTGAAAGAGGAGAGTGAAAAAGTTAGCTTAAGACTCAGCATTCAAAAAATGAAGATCACGGGATCCAGTCCTATCGCTTCATGTAAATAGATGGGGAAATAATGGAAACAGTGAGAGACTTTATTTTCTTGGGCTCCAAAATCACTGCAGATAGTGACTGCAGCCATAAAATTAAAAGACTCTTGCTCCTTGGAAGAAAAGCTATGACCAACCTAGACAGCATATAGCAGAGATGTTACTTTGCTGTCAAAGGCCTGTCTGGTCAAACCTATGGTTTTTCCAGTAGTCACGTATGGATATGAGAGTTTGACCATAAAGAAAGCTGAGCACCTAAGAATTGATGCTTTTGAACTGTGGTGTTGGAGAAGACTCTTGAGAGTCCCTTGGACTGCAAGGAGATCCAACCAGTCCATCCTAAAGGAGATCAGTCCTGAGTGTTCATTGGAAGGAGTGCTACTGAAGCTGAAACTCTAATACTTTGGCCACCTGATGTGAGGAACTGACTCACTGGGAAAGATTGAAGTTAGGAGGAGAAGTAGAGGACAGAGGATAATATGGTTGAATGGCATCACCAACTCTATCATGAGTCTGAGCAATCTCCGGGATTTGGTGATACCAGGGAAGCCTGGAGTACTGCAGTCCATGGGGTTGCAAAGAGTCAGATACAACTGAGCAACTGGATGAACTGATTTTAAATCCACTGGTCTTCCTTGGTAGCTCAGATGGTAAAGAATCCACCTGAAATTCAGGAGGCCCAGGTTTGATGGCTGGGTCAGGAAGATCCCCTGGCGAAGGGATAGGCTAGGCTACCCACTTCTGTATTCTTGGGCTTCCCTGGTGGCTCAGACAGTAAAAAATCCTCCTGCAGTGCAGGTGACCTGGGTTTGATCCCTGTATTTAGAAGATCCTCTGGAGAGGGCATGTCAACCCACTCCAGTATTCTTGCCTGGAGAGTCCCCATGAACAGAGGAGCCTGGAAAGATACAGCCCATTTGCTCGCAGAGTCAAACATGACTGAGCCACTAAGCACAGCACTCTTAAATTCACTAATCCTTCAGGTCATCTTGAATGTGTTGTCAGGTTCCTAAAGTGAATTTTCACTTAATATACTTTTCAAGTTTAAAATTTCCATTTAGTTGTTTTCCAACATTTTTTCTCATTATTGAGAATTTCATTTTTTTTTAAATTCATCATTGCTTTACTTTCGTTTTGTTTTTTAAGTGTGGTTACCTTTGATTCATTGAATGTATTTATTTATTTATTTTTGATATTTTTTATTTATTTATTTTTGGGTGTTGGAGAAAATTCTTTTTTTTTATTTTATTTTATTTAACTTTACAATATTGTATTGGTTTTGCCATTTATCAAAGTGAATCTGCCACAGGTATACATGTGTTCCCCATCCCCACCCATCCTCCATCCTCCCTCCCCATACCATCCCTCTGGGTTGTCCCAGTGCACCAGCCCCAAGCATCCAGTATCGTGCATCGAACCTGGACTGGCGACTCGTTCCATATATGATATTATACGTATTTCAATGCTATCCTCCCAAATCATCCCACCCTCGCCCTCTCCCAGAGTCCAAAAGACTGTTCTATACATCAGTGTCTCTTTTGCTGTCTCGCATACAGGGTTATTATTACCATCTTTCTAAATTCCATATATGCATTAGTATACTGTATTGGTGTTTTTCTTTCTGGCTTACTTCACTCTCTATAATAGGCTCCAGTTTCATCCACCTCATTAGAACTGATTCAAATGTATTCCTTTTTAATGGCTGAGTAATACTCCATTGTGTATAAGTACCACAGCTTTCTTATCCATTCATCTGCTGATGGACATCTAGGTTGCTTCCATGTCCTGGCTATTATAAGCAGTGCTGCAATGAACATTGGGGTACACATGTCTCTTTCAATTCTGGTTTCCTCAGTGTGTATGCCCAGCAGTGGGATTGCTGGATCATAAGGCAGTTCTATTCCCAGTTTTTTAAGGAATCTCCACACTTTTCTCCATAGTGGCTGTACTAGTTTGCATTCCCACCAACAGTGTAAGAGGGTTCCCTTTTCTCCACACCCTCTCCAGCATTTATTGCTTGTAGACTTTTGGATCGCAGCCATTCTGACTGGCGTGAAATGGTACTCATAGTGGTTTTGATTTGCATTTCTCTGATAATGAGTGATGTTGAGCATCTTTTCATGTGTTTCTTAGCCATCTGTATGTCTTCTTTGGAGAAATGTCTATTTAGTTCTTTGGCCCATTTTTTTGATTGGGTTTATTTTTCTGGAAATGAGCTGTAGGAGTTGCTTGTATATTTTTGAGATTAGTTGTTTGTCTGTTGCTTCATTTGCTATTATTTTCTCCCATTCTGAAGGCTGTCTTTTCACCTTGCTTATAGTTTCTTTTGTTGTGAAGAAGCTTTTAAGTTTAATTAGGTCCCAATGTTTATTTTTGCTTTTATTTCCGATATTCTGGGAGGTGGGTCATAGAGGATCCTGCTGTGATGTATGTCGGAGAATGTTTATAATTCTGCTTTAAAGACTGTGTTTAAATTCAATATCTAGAGATTCCCAGTTTCTATTGGCCACTTTTTCCCTTCTTGCATATCTCATAATATCTTGTTGAAAAGTAGATATTTTAGATCATATATTGTGGCAACTCTGGATTCTGATTTTTTTTTTCTCCATGTTACTGCTTTATTTGCTTGTTTTTTGTTTAGTAATTTGCCTAAATTAAATCAGTAACATCTATTTCCCTTGTGATAAGTAGCCATTTATGTACTTTTTCCTTATTTCTTTTTGAGATTCTTGTTATTAATTTTACATTTGGCTTCCTGGGACTTGCCTCTCTCTCTGTGAAGCTTAAATGATAAGCTGATGGCCAGACAGTGAATGTGCGCAAACACTTCAAGTCAGTAAGGTATCTGTCATCTGCTCATGAATCTCTGTATTGATAGAGGAACACATTGAAAATTTATATTTTTTTCAAGTGTTCCCCGCTTTGGTTTTCTGAACTCTTTCACATTTCCTCTGTGCTATGATTGTTCAGCCTCAGCAATGCGTGGGTAGCTTTGTTCCTCTCAGGCCTCCATTGGACATACTCTTAGCCATAGTCAAAAATGTGCTTGCCCCAAGGGTGAACATAACTTGGATTAATAGAGCTGTTGACTCTTTATGCTTGCTCCCTGTTGTAAGGCATCACTTCCAGTGAAACAATTCAGAAGGCTGGCATCACCCACCACTCAAGTACCACTGAGCCCCCTTTGATCCCTGCAAAGTTCTGGTGATCTTCCCCACTCTGGAAGAACCTCTGTACTCACTGAATTGTGGTTGAGGTCGATAAGAGCACCTGTTGGCTAGGATACAACAGGGTCCTAGTTTTCTTACTAGGGTAAGAAAATGAGGGTCCTCATTTTCTTAAAAATGAGTAGTTTTTCAGATATCAATACTCCTCAAATTGTTATCTTCCTTTGGTCTATTTATGGGTGACTGGGTGACTAAATTGGTTGTTATTTGTCAATTTTGTCTAGCTCTAAGGTTTGACTTATCTCCATCTTCTTTTGAGGCACATTTTTGTTTTATATTGGTTTCAGATGTAAACACAAAGCAAAACAGTTTCTTCAAATGCCCTGGCTGTGCATTCGTATTACAAAGAAGCAAGTTCAAAAGCTGCCTAGAGACTACATTTGGATGGCACCAATTTGATGGTACAGTTTGCTTTAGAGTGAATAGGTGGGTTACCATGATTATGCTGGAAGTCTGCTGAAGCCAGAATGAGGCACATTTTTCTGTGGGGGCACCCATGCTACCTTTCCTGTTTTATATATAGTAGTGTATATATGTTAATCTCAAACTCCTAATTTATTCCTCCCCTACCTCGACCTTTCCCCTTTGGTAGCTGTAAATTTTTTTCCAAATTCTGTGAGTATATTTCTGTTTTTGTTCATTTGTATCATTTTTTTTAGGTTTCACATGTAAGTGATATGATTATTCTTATTTGACTTAATATGACAATCTCTAAGTCCATCCATGTTTCTGCAAATGGCATTGTTTCATTCTTTATATGGCTGAGTAATATTCCACTGTATATACGTACCACATCTTCTTGGGTCCTCCTCTCATCTGTTCTTTTCAGGATTTTCTGTGTGTTCAGTCACTCAGTTGTTTCCGACCCTTTGTGACCCCGTGGACTGCAGCACACCAAGCTTCCCTGTCCTTCACAGTCTCCTAGAGTTTGCTCAGACTTATGTGCATTGAATTGGTGATGCCATTCTGCATTGCCATGTTTCTTCATAGTTATTTTAGTGGATTATGAACCCATTTTTAGAGAACAGTTGTGTTTTTTTTTTTTTTTTTTTTGTAGTGGTTATTATTATTTTAGTTACTGCCTCTTTCTCTTTCTTTACTTGATTCTGTACCCCACATTTACCTTTGGGTTTACATTTTCTTTTACCTGTGTACACTCACATTTTGTCAGGTAAGCAATATTACCAATGTTGACAGTTTCTAGAAAAGTAAGTCTTGATTTTTTTTTCCCTTGGTCAAGCTGTTGAAAGTTATCATTGAAGGACAATTCACTCTGCAGGCTGACATTGTCATCAAGAAAGCAATTTCAGTTATTTATGGTTTTCCATGAAATCTTGTGATTTCAGATATGGAGTATAGGTAATATGTTGTATCTCTATAATGCCTCCCTAGAGTGGGCATCTCCACTTTGTTCTTCAACCAACATGAACCATGTCTCTCGTTAGAATTCCTCTGTTTTCTGTTTTGTTCAAATTTAGTTCCTAGACTGGCCAAGCTGTCCCTGTCGTCTGTTTCTGATGAAGTTTTAGCTGGATATCAGCTTGGGATAATAGATGTTAGTGACATTTGCTGCTGCTGCTGAGTCACTCCAGTCATGTCCAACTCTGTGCGACCCCACAGATGGCAGCCCACCAGGCTCCCCCATCCCTGGGATTCTCCAGGCAAGAACACTGGAGTGGGTTGCCATTTCCTTCTCCAATGCATGAAAGTGAAAAGTGAAAGTGAAGTTGCTCAGTCGTGTCTGACTCTCAGTGACCCCATGGACTGTAGCCCACCAGGCTCCTCTGTCCATGGGATTTTCCAGGCAAGAGTACTGGAGTGGGGTGCCATTGCCTTCTCCCATTAGTAACATTTAAGCACTTATATTTCAGATACCAGGGAAAGGCAAGAAGTATGAGAACAATCAATAAATATGGAGAGAAATATTTAGAGCCTTCTTTATATTAGTTTTATAGTTGAGGTGGCTCAAAGGGTAAAGCATCTGCCTGCAATGTGGGAGACCAGGGTTCAATCCCTGGGACGGGAAGATCCCCTGGAGAAGGAAATGACAACCCACTCCAGTATTCTTGCCTAGAGAACCCCACAGATGGAGGAGCCTGGTAGGCTGCAGTCCACAGGGTTGCAAAGAGTCGAACACGACTGATTGACTTCACTTTCACTTTCAAGTCTAATGAAGAGATCATTTTGGCTGATCACAAATCATCAAATAGCTTTTTTTCCTATTAAATAATATACTTACTGTTTGACTTCTTTTCTTTTTCTTTTAGTGAGGCAAGATAAAGAAATAATTATAGATTTTGGAATGTTTATGATGTCAGGCTATAGAAAAATGTAGTAAGAGTTTTACAGATATCCTGGGTAAACATATCAATGTACAAAATTACGCAAATATAAACAAAACATGAAAAAGCCATTGCAAAGAGATACTATTTATAGTAACATCCAAAATATGAAGTTCCTGGGAATAAATCTAACATAATGGGATGTGCAAAACTCCCATGAGGAAATAATAAAGCATTATTGTGTGACAATAGGACCTCAATAAATTGAATGATATGTAATACACATGGCTTTGGGAAACAAGATCTTATAGGTGCCCAATTAGATCAATTCGATCAAATTTATGTGTATTTTTGAGAGGAGGAGAGACTACTTGACAAAAGATTTAAAAATTATATAGAGAGACAGAGGGCCAAAAAACAAGAATAACTGCAGTGTATTTTGGTGCAGGCAAAGTCAGAGAGATTGGTGGAACCTCACTAGTGAATGTTTAAACCACAGACTCACCTCTTTGGTGACTTTACTTGGGAGATTAGAAACACAGAATCTCAGATCCTGACCCCAGATCAGCTGAATCAGAATCTACTTTATCAAGATAACCTAGAAGAGTAGAGAAATAATTTTTTTTTTAATTTAAATTTTAAAATTTATTTTGTAATATTTTGGCCTCACTGTGCGACATGTGGAACGAAGCCCCCTATATTGGAAACTTGGAATCTTAACCATTGGACCTCCAGGGATGTCCCAAATATGGCTTTAAGAAACAGTTCTGGGGCAACTGGTAATTAAACAAGAAAGCTATAATTGTATTGAAAGGTATTGCTTGATTCATATGGTGCAGCCATCCCTTACTGTCTGTGATCTACTTTTCTTTAGGAACATTTGAAAACTCAATGATAATAAAAGGGATACTTTGTGCATATTTTTAAGGTGCATCTGTTATCCATGTGCCAATACTCTATGAGTCGTCTTGTTAATAAGCTTTTTTAAGGTGCCCCGACTTCAGGATGTCTTTATGTGTTTCTAGCATCTCTTGGATCGAGTCTGTATCTCATGCCTTAACGGTATTGCTGTCACTGCCAATGTAGATCAGTAACGTTGTGACTGTACCTCCTCCATGTGGGTGATAAAGCTATATCTAATTATTTTATAGGTGTGCTTTGTATATTTTGGAAAAAAGCTGCTGAAGACACTGACGAAAAGGCAGCTCTTCTACTGACACCTCAGAAGGAAATAAGTTACCACGTTAGGATTAGAAGACCAGCTCATTCTTAGAATCTTCTGAAACAAAATTAGGTAAGAAATGCTTTTCATCATATTTTAAATGATTTGTCCTCCATCTTCCCAGTTTGCTTGAAAGCTTCTATAATTCTATTCCTTTGGCCTCTAAGAGAAATGCAGTTAGCATTTTCCTTTAGGAAGGCAGCATGCCAGCCAGCTGTCAGCTTTATGATGTATCTGATCTCCGATGTCAGGGGAAGCACAATTCAATTTTAAAGTAAGTCTTCTGCACAATACTGCAGAAGGGCTGCCAGCATCTCTCTTTATGTTCCTTTCTTTGAAATTCTCCCTTTTCCTCAAACAGTATAGTTTTATTTTTAAATCCTTTGTGTAAGATGAAACTACCACTAGCTGACTTTCCTTGTCCTTAGCTAAAAATCAATGAATTGACTGAAATTATCTGTAAATACTTCTGCTACCCTTTCTCATTTCTAGAAAATAAAGTACCACTGCTTGTTTAACTTATGACTTGTCTAAACATGTTGAAAGCATTGACTATAAGGCATAACACTCAGACTCTGCAAGAGAGAGCTGTGACAAGTTCAGTGAAAAGGGAAAAGAGGAATAATTTATAAAAGGTGCTGCAGATAATGATGCCAGCCAGTTATTTTAAAATGCATCCATCTCACCTTTTAATGAATTAGATTTGTCAACAGGAAATGTTTTATGCACCACTTCTAATAAAAGTGGCATGCTAGGAATGCAGTGCTTTGAGGTTGGCTTCTTCAAAGCTTCAGAGTAGCTTCAATTCAAAGATATTTTTTAAATAATAGATATTAAAAGTATATTTAAATAATATTAAGGTTGTGACACAAACACCAAATGACAAAATTCCTGGGTTTCAAAGCAAAGGCTGACATGCCATCACTTTTTCACATAGTAACTTTTTTAAATAAGGAGTGTAACAGACTGATTTGGGGATTGTGTGTCAGTTTAACTTTAGATTCTCTTGTTGTTTTCGCTGGTGTCACAACCTTAATGTCAGCTTTTCAAATAGGTTTCTACATTTCCTTTGGTTCGGGGTCATTAAAAAATGCATATGATGAATCTGAGAGGCATAAATAGGTCACACTGAAGTGAAATTCCTTGACTCTCTGGTATTGAGATACAGCTATTACCTGCCCTGTAAGTGGAAAAAGTTAGCTCAGGCATTTGGTAAATTTCTGTTTTTCAAGATTTTGATTCAGACCATTGTAAGCCCAAATGACAAAAGATGATGTTGGTATAATTGTGTTCTTGTTCCTCTAATCCAAACCACCCAATTTTGTTGATTATCATCCCTAGATATTAAGAATCATAATTCCCACAGGTGATTGTTTTTTCACTTAGAGTATAAGTTAATCCTGACAATTATTTCAATAGAAGTATCCTTATTCAGTATAATTAAGTATAGGTAACTCTACCTTACATTTTTCCATACGCCAGCCTTATTATATATAAACACTTTTATGCAGATTTGGGGGTAAATGTGATTTTTTTTTTAAAGGTAACACTTGTTTAGAAAGCAAATATAAAGTAAAAATCTGTTGTGTTATGTTGAATGTTTAAAAAAAAACTCTCATACCCTATTGGACATTCAAGGAGGAGCATGGAGCCTTCCTTACTCCCTTCTGCAGGGAGAGAGAGAAGGGAAAGAGCAGAGAAAAATAATTCCACCCATTTCCTTGATTCTTTTCTGTCATGATTTCACTGGGCAGGTCATATGCTGAATATGGTTTTAATTTAGAAAAATAAACATCAGAATCTGTCTCACAGTTGTCTTTTTCATCACCCACGTTAGAGAAATGAAAAGTAGAAAGAGAGGGAAATTATTTATTGATCTTTTCTGGCTGACTCAAATATACTGGCCAATCCCAAATATAAGACTTCATAATTCATATCTCCTCCTTCACTGACTCTCCAGCTTTTACCATTTCTCAGTTCAGTTCAGTTCAGTTCAGTTGCTCAGTCGTGGTCTGACTCTTTGCGATTCAATGGACTGCAGCATGCCAGGCTTCCCTGTCCATCACCAACTCCCAGAGCTTACTCAAACTCATGTCCATCATGTTGGTAATGCCATCCAGCCATCTCATCCTCTGTCACCCTCTTCTCCTCCTGCCTTCAATCATTCCCAGCATCAGGGTCTTTTCCAATGAGTCGGTTCTTTGCATCAGGTGGCCAAAGTATTGGAGTTTCAGCTTCAGCATCAGTCCTTCCAATGAATATTGAGGACTGACTTCCTTTAGGATGGACTGTTTGGATCTCCTTGCAGTCCAAGGGACTCTCAAGAGTCTTCTCCAACAGTTCAAAAGCATCAATTCTTCAGCGTTCAGCTTTCTTCACAGTCCAACTCTCACATCCATACATGACTATTGGAAAAAACAAAGCTTTGACTTGATGGACCTTTGTTGGTAAAGTAATGTCTCTACTTTTTAACTTGCTGTCTAGGTTGGTCATAGCTTTTCTTCCAAGCAGTAAGCGTCTTTTTATTTCATGGCTGCAGTCACCATCTGCAGTGATTTTGGAGCCCCAAAATATAAAGTCTCTCACTGTTTCCATTGTTTCTCCATCAATTTGCCATAACGTGATGGGACCAGTTGCCATGATCATGATTCTAGCATGAGGTAATTAGGCTGCATTGTATATTGATGTGAAAATGTATACACTTGTCTGTGAAGGATTTGGCTAACTCTTCCAAATTTATCTAAACTATACTAGTGCTCATGCTTGAACAAATGTTTAAAGTCATTATTATTGTTCATACTAATACCAGTTCTGATTTCTATTTGATTAAAATGAATTTTTAAAACAAAAATATCTCTTTCTAAATTCAAAGAAAGCTATTCAAATAAATGAGCTAAACTCAGTGCACACCTACAATGTAGAAAAAGCTTTCTGGCATAGAAACAAAATAATCTCTTTAAATAATATAGGCCAAAGCCTTCGCACCAATTCATTTAGAACAGTTTCAGATTTATGTAATTAATAAAGTTGAATACTGGGTCTAACATGTATTAAATGTCCTTCAGTGTACAGTGATGTTCTAGTGACTGGAAAAAAATGATAAGAATTTATTTATTTTTTTGATAAGAATTTATTTATTGCTTTGCTACATCAGTCAATTCTGTAAACGGCTTTCTAATATGATACAATATATGCTTTTAATAGTTTTCTATAATATTAAGAGATAGTATTTATTGAGTATTTTCTGTATTCCAGCAGCTGTTCTAAATAGTATCCATGGATTATCTCATGTATCCCTCATAACAACACTGTATTGATCTCAGTATTTTATAGATATGGTAGAGGCACACAAGGAGAACGTTATAAAAGTAGTAAGTAATGGAGCTAGAATTCCACCACTAGCCTTGTTATCCCAGATCTCACACTCTAAGCCCCCACTACTCAAAGCGTGGTCTGCAAGCCAGCAGTATCACCATTACCTGGGAACTTTTCAGAAATGCAGACTCTCAGACTCCACCCCAGTATCACATCTTATATGCTATTTTGAGTATTCCTCATATATAAAGTGCATCATAAAAAAATAAATAAATGTAAACAGGGATCTAAGCTACCTGGAAATCACTTATATAAAGAACCAAAAAAAAAAAAAAAAAATCCTAGACCATAAACAGCAAGTCTTTCTCTCTACTGGGCAGCTAGCTACTTCTACATCTGAGACTTTCTCACAATCACATTGTAGCATACTGCCTTTGAATGCAGACTCTGGACAGACTGCCTATGTATGAACCTCAGCTCCTATTTCTAGCTGTAGGACCCTAGGAAAGTTACACAGCTCTCTATATCTCAGCTTCATCTTCTGGGAATGAGGTCTAAAATTGTACTTACTTCACAGGGTTGTTGTGAAGATGAAACAAGTTAATCCATGGAATAGTTTTAAGACAGAACCTGATATCACCTGATATAAGTGATAAATGTTTTCTGCTATAGTTGTTATTAGTTATGATTCCCATCTTAAAGAGTAGAATAGAGTCTCATCTCATACTTGGTAATAAATTGACAAATATTTTTGTTAGCAGGGCTTACCATGCAAAGGGATATCTTTGCTGTTAGAGTCCAAATCATAAATTTTCGTTTTTGTATTTTCTGCAAACTTTCTCCTTGTGGCACTTCCTGCCTGTGAGTTCTCCTAAACACCACTTCATTGTGGTACTTAACTAGTTAAGTCCAGTGCACTCAATTCAAAATCAAAATGAAACATGTAACGGCATAGTGAATTTTTAAATGTAGTACATGCTTTTAAACAAAATAAAACTAATGAATGAGGCTTGTATGCCCATTTGGTCAACCACTTGGAGAAGTAATACAGAACAGTCAGAATAAAGTGTCTGTTTAAAGGGTGAATGCTTCAGAAGCTGTTTGTTTTCTTTTGGACATTATTCTGAAGTTGTACATACAGTTAATCATGATAGTCTTTAGGGGAATAATGGTTTAGTGTGCCGGTCCTCACTTAACATCCATTTAAGATTACATCTAAAGTGTGAAGTGAGACTGCGTGTTCCTGAAAAGTACCAGTTTGAAATCTCATTTGTGGAAGGCACTAAGATAAAAATAGTCGGTGAAAAGAATATCCTGGGAGACCTAAATTGTTAATTCTGGGACACATACCCAGGAAGTTCAGTTCACTAGGCCAGGGATGAGGCCCCCCTGGGTGTTTGAATTTTTAACAAATGGCCAAAGTGATTCTATTTAAATTAGTGTTCTCAAGTACATTTGGAGAACCACTGCAGTAGTGATGAAGACATGAATTAAAAGAGCTTTTGTTGACTCCTCATCCTTCTGGCAACATTGTCCTCTTTGGTACTAGTTTTTTTCCATCCTGTGACCCAACTTTCTTATTTGTCCTCTCCTTACCCCCATCAGTGGTTCCCAAGCCAAGCCAGTCTTTAATTTTTCTGCTTTTCTCTCTCTCTCTCTCTTTTTTTTTTTACTCTTTCTCAAAGAATATATATTTTGGATTTATCAGTCATATTTGTGCAGATGGTTCTAGAAAATAACTGCAGAAGTCTGTTTAATCTAAAAATCTCTAAGCCAAAATTCAGGTGCTGTAATCAATTTAGAGCCTATGGGCAACATTACAAGAAAGACGAAATAGTTCAGTTCAGTTCTGTCGCTTAGTCGTGTCTGACTCTCTGCGACCCCATGAACCACAGCATGCCAGGCCTTCTTGTCCATCACCAACTCCCGGAATTTACCCAAACTCATGTCTATTGAGTCGGTGATGCCATACAACCATCTCATCCTCTGTCATCCCCTTTTCCTCCTGCCTTCAATCCTTCCCAACATCAGGGTCTTTTCAAATGAGTCAGCTCTTCTCATCAGGTGGCCAAAGTATTGGAGCTTCAGCTTCAACATCAGTCCTTCCAAGAAGAAGTAATAAAAAAGAATAAAAAGAAGTAGTAAAAAGGAATAAAATAGGATGAAATGGAATGGATCAAAACAAGAGAAGCAGTGTTTCGTGAGACTTTGGTTTAAGATATGTGTGCACAACTACACATTAGATTGCAATGCATTTTGTTTTAACCTCGTAGGTCATAATTCAAAAAGTATGAAAGATACTCTCTGAGTTTTGGTCTCCTGGACTTCAGTGTGACATTACAAGCACTATGTTTTCCCATGCGTTCCACTCATATATCTGCTGTGTCTCTATTCTGGACATTACCAATTTGTATAATTCGTTCAAAATCATCATGTCTAAAATTGTATTTGTTGTGTGTTCTGTTAACATTTTCCTCCTAAGTTATTTATTTATTTATTTTTAAATCTGTTCATAAACTACCATTCTGTTATCCAGAATAAAATTTCAAAATTGCTTTGTAATAATTTAGCCCTTCCTATGTAAATTCTCTGATAGCCTCATCTGATTGCCCTGGCCTGTCCTGTGGCCCAACCAAGCAGAAAACCTTATTGGCAGCCCTTGCAGTCACCGACTCCCCAGGTAGCTTCTTGAAGGCTGCCTTGGGTGTACCCTACCTGGTATCTGTGGCTGCCATCCACAAGACTGTAAGAGCCATCGTCAACAAGATGCCCTGCTCTGTATGATACCCACCTCTCTTAGCTCTTTCTGTTGTAATTGGTCATTTTTTTTTTTTTATTGCCAAGGACGAGCCTCACCCTGGATTTTACCCTTTGCTACTTTCTAAAGACATATCCACACATTTTCTGGCTCTTAGCATGACTATAGTTTACACATCATTTTGTCTAGTGTCTCTGATGACTTGGGCCTAAGTCCAAGCTTCTAATGCCTGGGACATGTCACACCTGCCTGGTTGTGCTCTCAGCTATAATTGCCTGCCTCAGTCAGCGACCCCAAACTCTTATCTAGTCTTACATTGGAAAGTCATTTCAAAAGCTGTCTTTCCTTTCCTCCTGGTCCCATCCTCTTCCTAGTCATCATCACCTTCATCTGGATTAATTCACTGTCCTTCTAACTGATCCTCCTACACCTCTTCTCTCACCCCACACCAAACCGTCTTAACACCCTGTTTAATAAATATTTGTAAAACAGTAGTCATGTACTCGGAGAAGGCAACGGCACCCCACTCCAGTACTCTTGCCTGGAAAATCCCATGGACAGAGGAGCCTGGTGGGCTGCAGTCCATGGGGTCACTATGAGTCGGACATGACTGAGCGACTTCACTTTTACTTTTCACTTTCATGCATGGGAGAAGGAAATGGCAACCCACTCCAGTGTTCTTGCCTGGAGAATCCCAGGGACGGCAGAACCTGGTGGGCTGCCATCTGTGGGATCAGACAAGACTGAAGCGACTTAGTAGTAGTAGTAGTAGTAGTAGTAGAAGCGACTTAGCAGCAGCAGCAGTCATGTACTGCCTTAGTGAAAAAAAAAAAAAAAAAACTTTTATGACTCCATATTCTCTGTAGAATAAAAGTACAAATATTTTCCTCCTGCAGAATAAAAGGCCTCAGCACATCCATCTAGCCATGGCATACCTCTCCAATTTTATCTTTCGCTCTTTTCATTTGTGAATTTTCTGTTCTGGTTCCACAAAGCAGTTCTCTATATGCTTCAGGGATGGTCTCACCATTTTCATTACCAGAGCACCCTGTTGGTGGTTGTTCGTGAGTGTGGAGCAGACAGTTGTGGCTGAGGTTTAGCAGTAGGATCCCACCACATACAAAGAAACCTCATGTTGAGGACCTGATTACACATTGGCAATTAGAAGTTAGTAAGAGCCCAGGCTGCAGAAGAAAAGAGAGATGAACAGGAGACAAACTGATGAATTACTTCTCTTATTTACTGTCTAGCTGAGGCTCCTTATATCCTCTGGCCGCTAGTTGTTGGATCATTCACAGAACTGGAGAGCGTTTGAATATATACAGGGAGAGATTAAGTGTCTTACAACTAGCGGGGTCTGTGAGGCTATGGATTTTGTGAGATCACTGGGCTACCACCTTTATCTTCCTTTTCCTTGGCAACTTGACTTCTCTCTTTTCTTCTGCCCAAAGGAAATGTCTTATAGAACTTCTGGATCATTTGTTACTTGTACCACTCAGTTAATACTACATTAGCTAATGCCTTGTAATATTTGTTTTTGTTTCTCGTGCATCAAAAGTAAGACATGCTCATTATAAATTCAAACCAAAAAGATCATAAAGGGTAAGAATTTCCTTTTCCCTGTTGCTTTTTAGTTCTACCACCCACAGCTTAGCACTGCTGGTAGTTTGTTGAGTATCCTTCCTGATTGTGAGGGGTGTTGGGGTTGTTTTTTTTTTTAAAGTATTGCATTGTATCATGATGCATATATAGTTTTACAATTTGGTTTTCTAAGAAAACGCTATAGCGTTCTGGAAATCTTTCCATTTCTTGGCATACAAAGCTGGATTTTCATTTTTCATAGGTTTCATTTCATTTTATATATGTTTTATTGATATTGAAAATATTCCATGTACTGGACTGCCCAGATGGTACAGTGGATAGGAATCTGCCTGCCAGTGCAGGGATCATGGGTTTGATCCCTTGTCCGGGAAGACTGCACATGCTGCACACAACTGAAGTTCATGTGCCACGACTCCTGAGCCCCTGCACTCGAGCCTGTGAGCTCCAGCTGCTGAGCCCTTGCGCTAGAACTACCAGAGCCCGTGCACCTGGGGCCTGTGCTCCTCAACAAGAGACGCTATCAATGGCAAGCCTGTGCACTGAAACAAAGGACAGCCCCAACTCTTAGCAACTAGAGAAATCCCACATGCAGCAAAGAAGACCCAGTGCAACCAAAAATAAGTAAATCAATAAGTTTTAAAAAGATGTAAAAGTTAAAGATCCCATGTACTGACATCACATTATATATTCAGTTGGCCCAGGAATAGTCCCACCTTATACCTTTCATCTCAGTATTTCATCAGTTTAGCTTTTGTCTCAGAGTTTTCATTTTTGAATGAAGCCTTATTTGATAGTTATGCATAAATAAACCTGGATAGGTTTTGATAGACCTGCACCTTCCTTGTCTCCATCCTGGCGTGTCCTCCTATTTGAGACACCAATACAGTGATCAGAATTCTCACTGCAACATATGGTTAAATTGGCCACTTCCCATTTCTCTTTTCCAGTGCCTTTCAAGAAGTAATATAAGCTAGCACATCTTTTTCAAGGAGAGCAGGAAGGGTGCTTGCTGATAAAGTAAATGCTCTCTAGCAGTTAGATCAGCTAGCTCCTTTGGAGCTCAGCGGGTGGCGGTGGCAGAATGCTCCGGGCTGCCAGCTCTGCTGGCCACTTGATGCAAAACCAGTTGTGCTGAGCCTGTGCTTTGGCCTGTGGATTGCACATTTCTCACCCTTTATTCAGTTTTACCATAGAGTGAATACAATACTAGCTTTATATTTCTATAAGGATTTTATTATGTATCATATGATATAAATCTACAACTATTTGCTTTATTGTTGGATAACACATTTTTTATTTTGTAACAATGATTTTTGGTGACAGTGATTTTGGAGGGGGTAGAGAAAGAAAATAACTGTGAACATTCATCGGTTAGTAGTACTAAATTTCATTTGACTTGCCAACAAGAATTAAATGTGTAACCCACACTATGGAGGCTGTAGTGATATCACAGACCAGATGAAAACAAGAAGACACAGAAGCATCAGCATCTATTGCACAGTCTTATTTTCATGCCATGAAAATAAGCATGAAAAATTTGCCTGCCAGTGCAGGGGACACTGGTTTGATCCCTTGTCTGGAAGAGTGCACAGGCAAAGTCTTATTTTCATGTCGTGAAAAATAAAATAATTTTACCGTGCCTGAAGATACGACTTTTTCATAATTGATGCTTCGCTGCAGAAGGTACATTTGTGTACCACTCTGTGCCAATGCAGGAGATATAGGTTTGATCCCTGGTCTAGGAAGATGAGCAACAAAGCCTGCGCACCTCAACTGTTGAGCCTGTGCTCCACAACAAGAGAAGCGACCACGATGAGAACTCTGCCTCCCGCAACTAGGAAAAAGCCCACACAGCCACGAAGAACCAGCACATCTTAAATAAATAATAATAATAATAAAAAAATCCGTATGCCAATTCAGGAGCCACTAGAGATGCAAGTTCGATCCCTGGCTCTGGACGATCCCCTGCAGAAGGAAGTGGCACCCCACTCCAGTATTTTTGCCTGAGAAATCCCATGGACAGAGGAGCTTGGCAGGCTATGTCCATGGAGTCACAAAGAATTGGACATGACTAAGCAACTGAGCATACACAAACTATGAAATATGACTTTTCATTCAGATCGAGTGACTGTACTAAATTAATTTCCCTCATATTCCGTTTCAGGTTTTCTTGTGCATGTATGAAAGGTGAAGCAGTAACTGTTAATGTATTATCTCTGTTAAAAGAACTTTACCAGCTCTTAAATGATGTAGTTTTACTTCAGTATCATTATATATTTCTAGTAAAAAGATCAATTCCAATAATGGTTCAAGTTTCTTATTTAATACATGGGATCAAAGTAAAACATTCAGAAATTCTTTCTGTAAAATGTGAAATGCTTGATATTGTGAATACTATTGTAAATTGAATGACAAACTGCAACATACATGGTAAAATTACTTGGTGATGTGAAAAATATTCTGAAGTAGAATATAACATCATAAAATATTTTGAATAAATTTAGAGCCTACAGAGAGTAGTATCCTCAGAATATATTGTACATATTTGTGTAATTCATAATTGCCTCTAAGAGTTTATAAAATCTACCAATCTAAATAGAAGATATATTCTCAAAAAGTACAAATATGCTTATATATGCACAAAATAACCAGCCTGTTAATTTTTATAGTTAGGTTAATGCTGATAAAAATAACAAGCATGGCTGTGTATATTTTTTCTGTTTGGATTTTAGAAATGTTTGAGACTTTGAAGAGTAAGTTTATAAATCAATAAAAGTTCCTACCATGGCATTAAATACTTTTGTTAAAATGGTCTCTAAATTTTGGTTGCAGTTTCCAGCAAAATCTACTGGGAATATTTAGTCAAAGCATTTAACAAATGGAAGTCAAAAAATTCAGTTTATGTGAAGATTTTAGGGAATTGCAGTTATTGAACCCAGAGCTTGTAAACAGGAGGACTTTGAACTATTTCCCTCTGAAATCAAGGGGACAGTTGAACAAATTAATTTATAAGAACTCAAATGATACATAAAATATAACTGTGAAATTCCATAATTGTGTTTTGAAATACATACACTTATGGGGAGAAATATTTTGATGGAGCTCATATTTTTAATTAAATAAGTATATATTTTGGTCCAGAATGAAGTTAACCTGGAAAAACCTGCAAGTTTGCAGTATCCAAATCAAGCAAAACATTGAAAATAAACATACATATTTGTTTGATGGATTTGTGTTTTTAGCTTATTGGTCAAAAAAGGCAATTTGCATAGAGGCAAAAAAGTAAAAACTGTAAAAATAATTTGGCTAAAATATTTGTGTATTTCATTATTACAAATTAAAATTGGCAAAGTTTTTCACTAGTGAATTTGCTTTGAATTTACCCGTAGATTTGCACCTAAAAAATGTATACAGAAAAGTCACTTGGCAATGTCAACGATTTAAAATTTACTAACCATAAAATGTATCTTGGAAAGTTGTAAAAATAATACGATCATTTTTTTTTTACTTAACTTTACAGTATTGTATTGGTTTTGCCATACATCGAAATGAATCCGCCACAGGTATACATGTGTTTTTAAAATACATTCTTTAGAAAACTAAGTGTGAGGGATAGATACAACTAAGAAATTGATTAAAGTATATGTAATGTACTAACAACCATCTGTTTTTGTATTTTTGATGTCAATATAAAGATTTTTTACTTCAATAGGCATAGATATCAGAATTTTTAAAAAGAATTTGAATATAATTTTATGTAGGTCCACATATAATTATAAAGCTCACTTGATAATTATACTCACTTGATTTGTGAGTATACATCTCAAAAATTATATAATTTTATTTATTTTAGTACCCTTTTTATTCCAAAAAATTCCTAGTTTAGATGATAAATTATATGTGCTTCATCCCCTCCTTCCTAAATCCCATTTTCCCTTTTCCATGAAACATGATTGCTTTATGTTTATTATACATGACTGTAATTCTTAGACTTAAAATTCATTACTTCTAAAATGAACACTCCCTTTCCCCATACAAATTAAAAATGAGCTCTTTCCTTTGATTTTTATCTATTGCTTAAGTGTATGGTTTATCTCCCAGTCACTTAGAGGTGAAATCTTGCTGTGAACACTGATTCCTTTCTCACCTTTACAAAGATCATTCTGGTGGGAGGATAGAAAATGTGTTAAGAGATGATGCAGAAAATAGGGAGACACTTTAGCAAACTGCTGTATTAATCCAGCTGATGGAGTTTGAATTTCCCAGGCGCAATATGAGAACAGGATTGAATGTGACAAATATGAAGGAAGACGAATCACCTGGCAGTGTAATTGGTGAGAGAGCATTAGCACGTGGGGGAGGACTCCCACGCTTCTGACTTGAGTACCTAGGCTGATAGTGATGCTGTTAGCTACTGTAGGGACCGTAAGAAAATGAAGACATCCCAGAGGGAAGATAACAGAACTGTGTGGGGGCATATTGAGTTTGAGGTACCTGTGGACTATCCAAGGGAGTTATCCAGCGTGGAGTTGGACACTTCAAACAGAAGCTCCAAACACAAGCGGGAGTGGGAGACATGGACGCGGATGAAATTGTTCAGTCAGAGGTCCAAGGGAAAGAGACAGAAAAGGGAACTGGTGAAGGAAACCGAGCTGTGGTGTCTGAGACCGACCTGGGGGAGAAACTGCCCCAAGAGCACTTCCTCTGGGGAGGGAGGGGCCTGGGACTGTGTAGTGTAGCAGATTGGAGAGAAGACTTACACTTGGCAACTTTGAGGTTCTGTAACTATAGGAAGAATTCAGGCCCAGCTTAGGAAATCTTCCCAGAAATATTTCGCTGTTTGAAATTTTTAGATTTAAGTTTAATAAATTAAGCTTCAAAGATGTAAATCATTTATGTATAGCTTTACAGGTAACATTTATTCTATTACTCCTCTACAAACTTACTGTCAATATTCATTTTTACTCTGAATTTTTTGAAGTTTCACATTGTGTGTACAGGACATGTTGATTGGTATAGAGTGGATTTTTTTTAACATCTTGTAAAGAACATCAGTTTTATGGTACTTTCTCAGTGGTCCAATGGTTAAGACTCTGCATCCAGTGTAGGAGGTGTGGGTTCGATCCTTAGCGGGGCAACAGCTAAGATCCCACGTGCCACACAGCATGGCCAAAACATTTAAAAAAAGATTTGGAAAAAAAAAAAAAAAAGGGAGCATCAGTTTTATTGTAATTTCACACAAAGAAACTATTCTAGAAATTTGACTTTGAAGTTGAGTCAGTCCAAAGCAATTTTTAAAATCTCTTCAGACTTCATTCTTAGGACCTATTTCTCAAGGGTTTCTATGCATAAAATTTTAATGTTTTTACATTTTTTCACTTATTAGTTCTTACTTTTCAAAGACTGTGTTCTGTTATCTTTAGACTGTGTTCTGTTATCTTTAGACTTTATTTAGTAATTAAATTACCTAATTTAAGTAGATTTCCTTCTGCAATTCATACCTCCACATTGCCTCTTATATGCTCATTTTGGTCCCTCTGTTTTGTTGTATGATTCGTCTTTTAGTAGAAAAATACTGGGTTCTTTCATCACAATTACAGTCATTGGTCTGATAATCCTATGAGTCAATCTACACGAAACAAGAAGCGCATATCAAACTCCTGGCAGGTTTAGTTAAAATTAAAATGCATGCTCAACTGTAGAGATTGTCAAGTGTGGAAATAATATTTGTCCAGCTGGACAGCTTTCTTTTGTAGTTGCTAAATGAAAGTTGAGATTCTGTCTGCTCCTTGAAAGCTTCTGTGTCATGAAGGTAATTTGGACTGTTTGTGGTTTGACAGGGATTATTAAAATCAGATGAAGTGAAGGGAGGCAAGTGTGAGAAAGCAAAATTGACACTGACACTCTCTATTATTTGCAGCTTGGATCATGATGACTATGTTGATATGATAGATTCACTGTTGAGATATGTTAAGCAGCAAATAAAGTAAAAAGCAAGTATAGTGATGGCTTCTCAGATTTAACATGAAGAAATCCAATATTTACTTTCACTGATTGCATTTTAAATAGGTTTTCAGGTCA
This sequence comes from Tragelaphus eurycerus, assembly GCA_935064755.1. Lineage (NCBI taxonomy): Eukaryota > Metazoa > Chordata > Mammalia > Artiodactyla > Bovidae > Tragelaphus > Tragelaphus eurycerus. Next base: position 640,653 of record CAKXYN010000014.1, read on the forward strand.
TTTCATATGAATTTGTTTATAACCAACAACACATTATCCGTCTATTAAACTGTAGAATTAGAAAGTATACTGCAAAGGCAGTATAACAGAAAATTAAATATTAAAGAAGTAGATCACATGATTAAAATAATAGAATTTTAAAACTAGAAGGGTCCTTACAGATCACTTTTATCTAATTTCCTTTTTTGGTAGATGGAAACTAGAAAGACTTTTAAGGTATCACATTTAAATGTAATTTGAAAACATAAATGAATGTAAAATCCTTGTTTTTCACCACAAATATATTTTATCTTTTCACAGTATTTTAAAAAATGATTTGAGTTGATAAAATTCATTCCAAAATAGTGTAATCCACAATTGTAGATAACTTTTTTCTGTTTAAAGATAATATAAAAATTAAGTTATTATGGTTATATGTTTTTATAAGTTGTATCATCTACATTGATGAAGTAAATGCCTTCCATAAACATATTTTTCTGAAAGCATTATTTGTAGAAGGAGTTATAGCAAAAAGCCATTTCATGGTGTTAACCAAAGACAGAAAAATATAGCTAAATTTGATGAAATTGTTGTTTAGTTAGTAAGTAGTGTCCAACTCTTTTGGAATCCCATGGACTGTAGTCTACTAGACTCCTCTATCTATGGGATTTCCCAGGCAAGAATACTGGAGTGGGTTGCCATTTCCTCCTCCAGAGGATTTTCCTGACCTAGGAATCAAACTATCAGATCAGATCAGATCAGTCGCTCAGTCGTGTCCGACTCTTTGCTATAGTTATACATATTTATGTGTATGTACCCACACCCCTGCTGCTGCTGCTGCTGCTAAGTCGCTTCAGTCGTGTCCGACTCTCTGTGACTCCATAGACGGCAACCCACCAGGCTCCCCTGTCCCTGGGATTCTCCAGGCAAGAACTCTGGACTAGGTTGCCATTTCCTTCTTCAATGCATGAAAGTGAAAAGTGAAAGAGAAGTTGCTCAGTTGTGTTTGACTCTTAGCGACCTCATGGACTGCAGCCCACCAGGCAAGAGTACTGGAGTGGGTTGCTATTGCCTTCTCCTACATACACATAAATATGTATAACTAAAATCTTCAGTGGTATTTAGGCAGGGTAGTGAACTGATCTGAATTGGTTTGTAACGTGAGAAGTCTAATGCCCATATGCACTGTAGATATCCGAGTGATACAGTTAAATTCAACAGTTCTAACTCTGACTACCTGGAATTCGCACAGTCACAGCAAGTTAAAGTCTTTGTCCTACAAGACTGCCCCCATTTCAGACATGAACAAGAGAGGTCTGCACTGGATTTACCTGCTCTTCCTGGCTGATACAAATTCAGGGGCTCCCACAGGTTCAATAATTCATTTGAGTGACTTACAGAACTCAGGAAGTACCGTACTTATGATTACAGTTTTATTAAAAAGGATAAAAGTCAATAATAGCCAAATGTAAGAGATGCAGGTAATGAGGTAATGAAGAGGGTAATGAAGCAGGGTAGGAGCAGCAAAAACCAAATATGAATTTCTTATTATACCCCAAGATGTGAGTTTGGAGACCAAATAGTGTTCCAGATTTAGGACGCTGGTACAGAAAGAAGGCGAAGTTACATTTAAGAGCAGTGGTGACCATTTAAGATATTAGCAAGAGAAAAGGTCAAAGCACTTGATGACCATTTAAAATAGAGGTCAGCAAACATTTTCTATTAAAGGCCAGACAGTAAATATTTTTTAGGGTTTGTGGATGACATATGGCCACCCTAGCATATTCTTTTTTTTGTTTTTAATTTTTACAACATGTTAGAAATATAAAAGCCAGTCTCAGCTTGCAGGCCATAGGAAAGACAGACCATGCCATAGTTTTCTGACACAATACTAGGCATGGGAGAGGGAGATTAGATAGGTGGTGACCCTATAACATAGAAAGAAAAGTCATTTTCAAAAAAAGATTTTGAATTAAATTTTGGACGTATTGAGTTTAAGAGATCTTTGAATCAGCCAAGTCCATTGTCTAGTTTAAGTACTTGGAGATGTGTGTGACCATTTTGGAGAGTTAGCAACATACACTTGAAATTTCCACCATCAAGATAACAGATGAAAGAGGTTATGAAAGCATGCCGAGTAAGAAGAGGACCAGTAACTCCACACGAGATGGATAAGAAGAGAAGCATAAGTTCTGTATTCCTCTTTCCAGTTCAGGCAAGGGAAATAAGGAGAGTTGAGAAGACTATAAAATGAAACTAACAGGAGGAGATTTTTGAGGTATGAGGGAAAAAATCCAATGAACAAAAATAAAATTGCTTAAATTAAAATAAATCTACAACACTTAAATTACATAAAAAGAAGTAATTGCTTTGAATGGAAATGCTCAAGGAAAGTGTTTAGAATGAGAAGCAGGTCTAGAGAGAAACCTGTGGTGAATATCAGTGTTCAATGTCAGAGATGAGAGAGGAGCCAATCAAGATGTTTATTTGTTTAAATAAAAACTACTCTTGTTAATTTATACAAACAAAAAGAAGTGGCTGTTGGGCAATTAAGCGGGGAAAGGATTTATTGTGTGTATCTCACAGAACCAAAAAGAAACTGAGCAATCAGTGAGTCAGAGGAGAAAAGGAACTAGGCAATTACAGGGGCCTCGGCCAAAATAATCCATTTACCTATGTACCCTCTATTGGGAGGCTGGAAGTAATGTGATTGGTTTACTACCAGTGATTCCCTGTTCCTGCCTTCATTCCAGATATCATAATTCACTTAGTATGCACCTGATGGTTCAGCTTGTGTCAGATTTCTAACCCTGAAGCAATCAGTTACAACCAAAAGCTGGGTCCTCTAGCAGAGAAATGCACCACCATTATATATCTGATAGTATATATGAGATAAAAAAAAAGAAATGTGAGCTGGCCAGCTACCGAAATGGGGACTCCTTCGAGAAGCCTCTGAATAAACGGTGTAAGAGACTAGACGGGAACTAGGAAGGCATAATACTTAGGAAAATTGACAAGAGAGAAGACAACTTTAAGAAAGTATAGCCGTCAGTACCAAGGAGTGCAGAGACTGAATAAGATGGGGCCTGAAAAATATTTTGTCAATTTCCGTATAAAGCCAGAGGCAGAAACCAGATTGCTCTGGGTCAAGAAGTGAGGGATAAAAACATAAGATTAAGAAATATGGGCTACTATTTTGAAATGCCAGGCTATGAAAGGAAGGAGATCTAAGGAGGGTTTTGTTGGTTTGAGACTTGAACATGTTTACAGTCAGCTGAAAGGGATATTGATGATGGTAGGAGTAGTTGATGGTAATTGATGGTGCACAGCCCTGAAAAGTCATAAAAGGGTATTTTAATGGATGGATTTATTTATCAGATTGATTTAATTAATTATATCACCAAAATGTAGGAGAGTACTATCACATTAATTTAACTAATCAATAATATTAACAGTTTAGGATAAATTCTTCAACGTCTAACTTCTTTAGAAGCATCCACTTCAATACAAAATGCATGCTAAGTTCGAAGCATTTCTTGCATAATTATTAAAATAGAGTTTCTTAAAAATATAATTCGACATCTCATAAATTGCCTATTATCCCCATTTGCTGCATAATACTCCTGCTTTTTTAAAAGTGCTTCAATAACTTAAACTTTCTAAGGCAGATGTACTGTTTTCCAAATTACTAAGCTTTTACTGTACTTGAAAATTCATAAGTTAATCATAACCCCATAATTTGTGACATTATTTAGTTCTAATCGCAAAATATATAATTTTATGACTTTTAAATCATGTGAAATATGAATTCTAAGCTATAAAAATTGCTTAAATTAAATTCATTTTCAATTATCTTGATTTTACTGTAGTATTAAAGCAAGAGATGCTTAGGATTGCATGTTGAAAATTATAAAGAGTTCTTAAAATGAAAATATTTTCTGGAAAAAGAGGGGCACTGAAAAATAAAGCAATGTCAATTTGGTGAGTAAAGCATATGACAATTAATTCTGTTTGCTTGTCAAGTTACAGTAGTGTATTCTGACTGATCCTGTCAATTTCTACTTCATACATACACATACATAAATTACTAATAGAGGAGTTACAATGAAGTATTTTATATATTTTATCAAGGAGGATTTTAATAGCTGTAATGTGTTATATGAGTACTTACTGGATATATATCAATATTCTAGCTCATATAATTATGATAATCAGAACTTCCACAATAATTAGTAGAAAGCACAGCAGTCTGGGGAAAAGCTATATATAGCTGAGAGTTGTAAAAATAAATTGAAGAAAATAACAAGTTCATTTTTTCCTGTTATAAGACTTTAATGTATAAGATATTTGAAATGATTATCAGCAAAAGGAGATGGATTTGAGTTGTTTCTCAGTCTTTGGGGAGGCCAAAACAGTAAAATTTCAACTCTCAATAATTGATAAAAAGAAATAAATTTTTGGCAACTCTGAAATATCATAGGGAAAGATCTAGCCTTAAAAAAATAGAACAAAAAATTGGAAATTACATAGGCTTCATAATGAATGAAATTTATAATTGTTCTGTGGAAAGCTGTTAAATATATATGTCAAGTCAACATGTGTAAGATTAAAAGGTATGATTTTATATAGAGTTTAAAACATTGTGAATTAAGTACAGACAGCCTTCCAAGCAGTCTGAATCCCAGCTTTGCCACTTCCTATATAAGTGATCTCAGGCAAGTCACCAACCTCTCTGTGCCCCAGTGTCTACATCATTATTATGTAGATTATAATAGAACCTGGGCTTCCCTGGTGGCTCAGTGGTAAAGAATCTTCCTTCTAGTGCAGAAGATGTGAGTTCAATCCCTGGGTCGTGATATAGGGAGTGCCCTGGAGAAGGAAATGGCAACCCATTCAGTATTCTTGCCTGGGAAATCCCATGGACAGAGGAGCCTTTATAGTCCATGAGGTTGAATAGAGTTCAATACGACTTAGTGACCAAACAGCAAGTATAATATTACCTGTTACATGGGATTAAAGTCTTAGTCACTCAGTTGTGTCTGACTCTTTGTGACCCCCATAGACTGTAGACTGTCAGGCTCCTCTGTCCATGGGGATTCTCCAGACAAGAATACTGAAGTGGGATGCCATTTCCTTCTCCAGGGATCTTCCTGACCCAGGGATCAAACCCAGGTCTCCTGCATTACAGGGAGACTGCTTACTGTCTGACCCACCCAGGGAAGTCACATAGGATTAAGACAAGAATTAAATGAGTAATTAGGACATGCATGGCCCATATAAATGCTATGTAAGTTAGTTGTTATTATCTTTAATATATTTAGTCATTATACCTTTAATCCATGTCCCAATAAATGAGTTCATTGAACTACATAAAATTGTCAAGATTTAGTAAAAGTTAAAATTTTAATTATATAATGTTGGCAGTATTTTGTGAATGATACAGGAAGACTACTTTCTGACTAGATATGAATGGAAAAGTAAAAATGAACCAGGCCAGAAGAAAAGGCTGGTTCAGATTTGAGGATGATGGCCTGGTCAAAGTTTGTTTTCACTGTGCTTCTTTATCAAATCAGCAAATTTAAGCCAAACAAGAATATAGTACAAAAATAGAAAAAATACCAAGCAGACATGATGGCCATAAAGATATGATCCCTAACGTCTCCTTTTTCCTTGTGGAGACATAATGCCCACAAGTCAGTTGGTCTCAGACATCTTTTGTTGTGTAAAGACTGTCAGTTCAGAGGAACCCAGAAACAGGGGCTGATTGCTTTTTTAGAATATTTTAGGGAGCTGCGGGTTATGAAATGGAACGTCAGTACAGGGCATCTACCTGTTACGGTGAAAGAAGGTCTTGCTGCTCACGTTTCCTTTTTTCACATAATATTTCTTGCTAAGTTATAAATTCTGCTTTAGCTTTTCATGTAGTAGTCCTGGGGAAAGGGAAGAATTAAAACTAGCTCTGAGAGTCTGGGATACAGAAAAAAAAAGATGGTATTGATGAATGAATGAAATAGTCCATGGGAAGAGTTAATTTGAGGGGTTCAGAAATATATCCTTATACTACCATTTTTTAGAGTACAGCAAATTTATGGCTGGAAGAAACCTCAAAGCCTAATAAATCCGTTCACCTCATTTTATGAATGAGGAGCCTAAGCTCCGTCCCTCTGGAAAGACTGAATGATTCACCCAAAGTCACAGAGGCACTGGCTGACCAGGATCAGAAGTCAAGTCTATTGATTTCTTGTCAGTGATGTTTAGAGTTAAATGGTGTTTTATTACAGAACAACATTTTCAAACGTGTTGTTATATGTGGTACATATAATTATTTTTAATTGATTAAGATATCCCACTTCCTTACTGTGCTATTTAACCGTGTTTGTTTTAGGCTAGATCATAATATTGAATGGTAAGGCTTCAAGTGAGCTAGAGCAGGTGGATATATTAATTCCACAATCTGTCCATAGATACAAAAGCCATGTGACTCTCCTCCCTGGGGTTTCTCACAAGAGAAGAAATCACATGATCCAGATATTTCCTTTACTAACTAAATTTCAGTGTGAATTTCTTCCCAAGGGTTGGTTTTCTCTTTCACTTCTTTTTGATCATGTAGATCTTAAGGAAAATGGCAATCAGGATCTTTATTATTGAAGAAACCATAAAAAGATAAAATAAGAACTCTAACATTTTATGTGTTTAAATAAAGAAGACTCCTTAGGATAGAAAGGTATCATTTTAAAATATGTTAAAGGACAAGTGAGAGTCCAAAATTACTTTTGTGTGCTTTCTTTTGATCACATAAGGTATCATTAGTTTTATTGCTTTACTGTAATGTCTTCTGGCAGTGCTTATAATATTTTCATACTTTATTATAGTCACTGTTCTTGGAAATTTTTAATTTTTAACTGTTTTAATTTGCCTACGGCTGAAATTTGACCTACAGATATTTGGCTTAGATATAATTCATCAAACATAACTCATCTTTAAAAGGCAATAATTAATATTATATCAGGTACTAATACTTGTTTGAAATATTAAACAGTTTTTTTAAATCTTATACATAAAGTGATCAGAAACATTATAGGAGAATGAACATTTAAAAAGTGTTATTGAATGGAAATTTCAAAAACAAAGTTATTGTACTTTAAAAAGTTATCATCCCATCTTTAGTTGATCATAGATTAGGGTAAGAGACTTCATTCATTGTGTAAAATTACCATTGTGTCCCTAATGACAATTTGCAGGAACATAAAGTGAAAGTGAACTTTGCTCAGTCAGTCGTGTCCGACTCTTTGCAGCCCCATGGACTGTAGCTTACCAGGCTCCTTCGTCCATGGGATTTTCCAGGCAAGAGTATTGGAGTGGATTGCCATTTCCTTCTCCAGGGGATCTTCCCGACCCAGGAATCAAACCTGGGCCTCCTACATTGCAGGCAGATGCTTTACCGTCTGAGCCACCAGGGAAGTCTCATAAACAGAATATATAGCAGGGACATAAACAGAATATAAACCTATATCTTGATCTATAACTTCATAACCCTTTCCTTTTTCCCCTTAGATTTTTTTTTAAAGGTAATTCTATCTTTTTGAAGTACCACTGAAGTATTTCCCAAATTACATTGGTCCCTCAATAGTTGACCTTCCTACTGTTGAGGTCATAGTTATCTATTACTTAGAATATAGCAGCGGGTTTTTCTACTGGCTCCCTTTCTTACCATCTTATTACTGTTCCTTGAGAGGAAGACACTGTTCAATCACTATCTCTCTGCTCCTTCTTGCACAGTGTCAGACACAGTGTATGCCCACAGACTGCACGTGAGGAAATGGGAAGTTTGGCGTCTTTGCTCATACTCCTTCATTGCTTCTTTCTCATCACAGTCCTGTAGTCATCATTCCCATCCTAGTAGGAAAACTTTTAAACCCAGACTTTAGAGTGTCACCTGCCTGTGCTCTCCCTCCTTTATTTATTTCTCAAGTTGGTCCTATTCATTTAGGTTAATTTTCTCATTAGTTATAGTTTGCCCATCAAATTTTCATTTATCTAGTCACACAGCATCTTGAGCATTGCTGCCTCTGTAAAGGTGACTCTTGGTTCTCTTGTCCTTCATCGCCTTGACACCTTAGCATACATATGGAAGCATCACACTTGTCTGTTGTATGACATTCTGAACCCTCCTCATTCTGGTACCGCATCATTGTTATCAGATGGCATTCCTTTCTAATGCCATTCCTTTATAAAGAAAGTCTTTGTATATATTGATTAACTTTTCCACTGAGATTAAATAGGGAAATTCATGCAACCACGTAGATGGGAATCCTTCAGAATCCTGGTCACCAACCTCATTTGAATGATTGATGTGTTTCAGAACATTATAGTTTTACTCCAGAGCTGATTTCATTGAAGGCCAGAGCATACATATTCAATGTTGAAATCATACAAAACAACAGATTTTCTTTTGACAAGCATTTGTAAGCACAAATACAAGAAAACAATACAAAAATTTTGATGAAATGGTCATAGTCAAGAGATACTTAGGAATTAAGTAAGGTTTGAATCAGATTTTGAAAGAAATGATAATTATGAATGGCAGGAGAGAAGTGTTAAGATTGGGAGATATTTCAAATGAAGACATACAGGAAATGTAAAATAAGAGATTGTATACCTCCTGAGAGCAAGACTAATTTTTTTAACCATTTTCCTAATTATATATAAAATGATAATTACTTATTGCCAAATAAAGGAAAATGCTAAATATGGAGAAGAAAATAAAAATCAACCAAAGTCTATCCAGTCATCTAAGGATAACCATTTTAACATTTTGATTAATATCATTTCTATATTCTACAAGGTTTTATATGCAGTAACCAGTTGATTTCTCAACAGACCAGCAATCTCAAGTTTTAAAACCAAACAGGTCTGGGTTCAAACCCTACCGATAACACTGGGTAGGTATGTAACATGGATCTCTGGGTTCCCTCCCCATAAATGAGATAATAACTATCTTTAGAGTTATTATGAAGATTAAGAAAGGTGATGTAAATAAAGTCCCTTATACATAGTAGATATACAGTATAGTATATCTGTACAGTAGATATATAGCAAATTATATTACTAGTTTGCTATTATTTTTAAGCTAACTTTGACACATATTTTCTTTAGTTTTATGTGGAATCTGAAGTAATGAGTCTTTACAATATTGACAAATTGGAGCAACTCTGAACAGAGTATTTATAACTTGTTTTATTACAGAGAAGCTGACTACAAACAAAATATTTACCAAGTCTGAGTTCTCTACAAGAACCATCAGCCATTCAAGTCTTTCCATTACAAAAGTGGACTTTTCTTTTCTTGGCAACACTTTTTGAATAATTCATCATCTGAAAAATTGAATTGCCTAAAAAGATTTAAAAATATACAAATATAGAAACTGAATTGATTGTTAGTAATATTGGCTGTTGGATCTAAAAATGACTGTTGGGGGCTTCTCAGGTGGCTCAGTGGTAAAGAATCCACCTGCCAATGCAGGAGACCCAGGAGATGCGGGTTTGATCCTGGGTTGGGAAGATTCCCAAGGAGATAGCAACCCATTCCAGTATTCTTTCCTGGAAAATTCCATGGACAGAGGAGCCTGGTGGATTATAGTCCATGGCGGGGTCACACAGAGTTGGAGATGACTGAGTGACTGGGCACACAAGCACACACATTTTGGTAATAGTTGAGCTACTGGGAAGACAAGAAGATATCAAACTCATTGGTATATGGAAATATTGAGGTTTTGTTGTCCTAAAGCATAACTTCTGGTGGACATAGCATTATCTACCACTTAGCTTATAGTTTTGGAGGTTTTTTTTTTTTTTTGCCTGATTTCAAATTAATGTTAATTATGGCATATACCAGAGAAGGCGGTGGCACCCCACTCCAGTACTCTTGCCTGGAAAATCCCATGGATGGAGGAGCCTGGTAGGCTGCAGTCCATGGGGTCACTAAGAGTCGGACATGACTGAGCGACTTCACTTTCTCTTTTCACTTTCATGCATTGGAGAAGGAAATGGCAACCCACTCCAGTGTTCTTGCCTGGAGAATCCCAGGGGCGGGGGGCAGCCTGGTGGGCTGCCGTCTATGGGGTCTCACAGAGTCGGACACGACTGAAGTGACTTAGCATAGCATAGCATAGCATAGCATGGCATATACCTATAATATAATTTGTTTTCAAATAAAAATTAAACCTTTTACTGCAAAATATTTTAAGATAGGAGAATCCAAGTGTATGAGGATTTTTGATATTTTAAAATGGTATATCCATGGTTATTCTGTATTTGGAACTAATTGAGTTTCAAATGATAAGTCTTGTGATGCTATGGACTGCTATATTGAAATGTTTTTGTTAAATGTTTTTCTCTTAAATTCTCTGAAGAAAAATAAAAGCTTTATTCCAAAACTACTTCTCTGAAGTGCAGGATAAGAACCTATAAGAAATCTTTAGCTGTGTCATTGTATGAGAGAAATTACTTGCATTTATTAATAATTAAATTTTCGAAGCAGCTCCCCTTGCTCACAGTGGTCTCTGAGGCTTCACAGGACACTGTAGCTCTTGGTTACAATGAGAAGCGGATGCTCAGACAGTCTCTGGTTCTTTTCAGTTTTCAAACCTTAGAGGTGTGAAAATTGGGTCACACCTCATGAAATTTAAATAACAAAACAGTCTACCTAGATTAATAATAATCCTACTTCTTCTACTGCTATCTCTTGCCTATAAATCAGAATTAAAATTTTTGGATTAGTATCACAACTTGAGGGTTTTTTTTTTTTTTTTTGCTTTCATTTTGGGGAAACTGACATTTTTTATTCTTATTCCGCAGGATGGATTGGGAAGATGAATATCCCCACAATTCTTTTGACCTACATTGTTTGTTAAATTCATTTCCTGGAGACTTGGAGTTTAAGCAGATCTTCAGTGACATTGATGAAAAGATAGAACAAAATGCTAGAAGGTAAATATTGTTAATTTTAAAACAAGTTGGTTTCATGTTTCATTTGCAACGCAAGAACTTTTATTATCTAGTCTACGTTTAGTGTTTCCTGCTCTTAAGAAAATTTTAGGTTTTAATTATCATTAACTTTCCTCAAAAAATTAATTAGACCCTTCCCTCTAGGATATAAGATGATTTTTCTTATCTGATTACAACTTTAAACAAGGCTAAAAAAAGGCTGAAAATACAGGCACTGCCTTCAAATAAAGTTTGTTGAACTACTGTTGGGGAGGAAGAAATTTTCCTCTACCCTTCTAGGTTCTTTGCGTAGTCTAATAATTAAACTGAAATTAGACAAATGAATGGGAAAAACTCAAAAGTGTAATAACCTGTATTCATGGGAGAGACTCAGAAAAACTGAGTAGATGGCCAAAGTGTCCAAAGTCCTCATCTTAAATACCATTCTCAGCTAAAGATGAGAGAGGTTGTTGAGGGTGGGGAGACTCAAGCATGGAAGGTTACCAGGAAAAGCGTCATGAACAAGGGTGAGGTTGTTGTGCAGGCTTAAGTCAGTGCCTTCTCCACTGATAGGAGATTTGGTCATCTTCCGCCTGGTACAGTGAAGGAGATACCTTTACAAATGGAAATTTTTCCTTATGAATGTGAATGTTTCTAACAAAAGGGTAACTCCTACTTGGTTTTCAGATTATTTACTTTATGTGTTTCGTAGAAAACAGATAGCTTTGTAGAGTTTAATATGCCAAAGAGGCATATTTTAGGGTGGCAAGTTTTGCTCCCCTCAGTTTTGTTCAATTCAGTCGCTCAGTCATGTCCGACTCTTTGCGACCCCATGGACTGCAGCATGCCAGGCCTTCCCATCCATCACCAACTCCCAGAGCTTACTCATCTCATGTCCATCACATCAGTGATGCCATCCAACCATCTCGTCCTCTGTTGTCCCCTTCTCCTTCTGCCTTCAGTCTTTCCCAGCAGCAGGGTCTTTTCAGATGAATCAGTTCTTCTCATCAGGTGGCCACAGTATCAGTTTCAGCTTCAGCATCAGTCCTTCCAGTGAGTATTCAGGACTGATTTCCTTTAATATGGACTGGTTGGATTTCCTTGCAGTCCAAGGGACTCTCAGGTCCATATAGTCATAGCTATGGTTTTCCCAGCAGTCATGTGTGGGTGTGTGAATCTGTGCCAACTCCCGGAAATGGTGAAGGACAGGAAAGCCTGGAGTGCTGCAGTCCATGGGGTCCCAAAAAGTCAGACACAACTTAGCGACTGAACAAAAGCAATGCCGTTCATGATTTCTTAGGGCTTGCCAGTATGGATGGCCTGGATTTTCATTAATATGTTTAAACATTATCATTTGGTGGATAAGCATGGAAATTAAAATTTTGAAATTAGATATTCAAAAAATACTAGTGTAGGGTCATGGATTTCTTGAATTGCTGAAAGCAGAACATTAAATTATTTTTGTGTAATGTTTGTCATATTGTCTCCTCACTTAATTGGGAGGCTAGGCAGTCCATCTATGTGAGGTTAGTCTTTATCACCTACTCCAGAATTAGTGTTACTGAACACTGGAGGAGGGACTTCCCTGGTGGTCCGTTGGTTAGCAACCTGCCCACCAATGCAAGGGACACAGATTCAATCACTGATCTGGGAACTAAGACCCCACATGCCGTGTGGCAGGAAGGCCAGTGCTGAGCCTCACAAGTACTGAGCCAGTATACTCTAGAGCCTGTGATACTAGTAGCCTGCAGCTACTAAAGCCTGCGTATTCTAGAGCCAGTGCCCCACAAGAGAAGTCACCACAACGAGAAGCTCATGTACTTCTACTAGAGAATAGCTTCCACTTACTGCAACTAGAGAAAGCCCGTGTGCAGCAACAGAGAGCCCCGTGCTCTGCATCAAAAACCCAGCACAGCCAAAAATAAATGAATTACTTAAAAATAAATAAATAAACACTGGGGGAAGCAGGAATAGCTAAGCAGATATCCACTAATACATATTCTCTGATAGAAAGGACTTTGTCTTTATATGTATTTGTGGACCCTAAGGGCAGTTCATTCACGGCAATCCTTTTGGCCGAAGATTCTAATAATTCACCTTATGTTGAAACCATGTAACTCAGATTCGGACTTGAATCCATAGTCTTTTAATTAGAATCACTCACCTAGTGTCTGGACTTGTCTCAGGGCAGAAAGAATTCAGTGAGAGGCAAAGTGATAGGCAAGAAAGGAGGCTTCTTAATATAGGACACTTGTGAGAGATGCAAGCGGGCAGGCAAGGGGGCTCTGCCCTGAGGATTAAAGAGGCTACATTTGTATAATCAAAGAAAAGTAGGGGAGGGGAGAAGGCTGCCTTTTCCCTTGTTCTTCTAGTGAACATCAGACTTACATCACCTTTGTATCAGGTGGGAGAATGTTTGACCCTATGAGGTTAAACTCGGAGAAGGCAATGGCACCCCCCTCTAGTACTCTTGCCTGGAGAATCCCATGGGCAGAGGAGCCTGGTAGGCTGCAGTCCATGGGGTCATGAAGAGTCGGACACGACTGAGCAACATCACTTTCACTTTTCACTTTCATGCATTGGAGAAGGAAATGGCATCCCACTCCAGTGTTCTTGCCTGGAGAATCCCAGGGACAGGGGAGCCTTAGTGGGCTGCCGTCTGTGGGGTCACACAGAGTCGGACACGACTGAAGCGACTTAGCAGCAGCAGCAGCAGCATAAGGTCAAACTAACTGTCATAGCAATTAGTTAAACCGGCAGAAGGATGGTAACATATCCTACAATATGTTGAATCATCTCAGGTTTCTGTATCATGAGAGTCTCCTACTTTGGAATGTTGTCCTTCCTTTAAGTTCTTGCCCTTGGTCCTGAGTATCTTCTGTCTTGCTGAACTCAACCAGCAGAATGCAGGCCTCCTTTTTTGTTTCTTTCACTTAATGACCTGGGGCGTACCTTGTGCTTTTACTTATCGTTTTATAGTTAAGCAAGCCTGCTTCATGTACAACATTCTGATAGGTTTCTTAAGCAACCGTTAACCTGCAGTGATTTCCCAGAGTCCCCTTGGTTTTCCTCTCTATCTGTAATCCCCTCCTGGGACCTCCAGCACTACCAGTGCAACTCTCCTGCTCTGTCCCTATCAGTGCAGGTTACACATAGGCAAACCACAGTAAAAATGTCTATTATCAAATGATGAATAGTGTTTCTTTTTTAAAAATTTAAAGTATAGTTATGCACTGTCAGAGAAACTGAACCGAGCAAGTGAAATTTTCCTGCAGTGTTTTCCTCATGTTTAATATGAGAATATACTTTACTTTTCATCATAACAATGGGCATAAATAACTTAAATTCAAAAGATAGCCTATACTCCAAAAATTTTTTAATAAAAAGCAAAAAAGTATCATACTGCTGAGGAATTAAAATTAAAATCTTCTCCCATTTTGGGAATCCTCTCCACAAAGGCTGAAGAGAAGGAAAACTCTTCTGTTATTCAACAGGCTTTAAATCAAAATGTCGGAAACATCCCAGGCGATCTGCTAAGAGCCTGCAGAAGCAGAAAGGAATCATAGCCCTTTATATAGTCTAAGAGTTGGACACGACTGAGCAACTTCACTTTGACTTTTCACTTTCATGCCTTGGAGAAGGAAATGGCAACCCACTCCAGTGTTCTTGCCTGGGAATCCCAGGGATGGGGGAGCCTGATGGGCTGCCGTCTATGGGGTCGCACAGAGTTGGACACGACTGAAGCGACTTGGCAGCAGCAGCAGCAGGTACACCCATTACATATAACACATATTTTCAGAAGAAACAATATCTGTTGTAGGAAAAAATGGGGTGCAGGAGGATGGTCATGTCCCCAGTCCCCAGAGAGTTCCAAGTCCTTGGGACAGCCCACCAAGTGAGGATCCTTGGCTTTGTGTAGGAAAGAATTCAAGAGTGAGCCATAGCAAAGTGAAAGCAGGTTTATTTAGAGATAGACCCTCCATAGGCAGCGTGGGGTCTCTCAGAAGGCGTGATCAGCCCTGAAACATGGGGTGGTTCATTTTTACAGGCTGGGTAATTTCATAGACTAATGAGTGGGAGGATTATTACGAGTGGGGCAGATATTTCCAAGGATTGGGCCACCACCCACTTTTTGGTCTCTACGGTCACCTCGGAACTGTCATGGTGCCATGGATGTATCTTTCAACGTATGCTTGTATATTACAGTAAACACATAATGAGGCTCAAGTTCTACTGAAGTCGAATCTTCCACCATCTTGGGCCTAGCAGTTTCTAGCAGGTTTTTGTGGTCCCCTGTTTTTCTTAATGGTTATATCATTCTTTTAATGGTTGTGCCCTGCCTCCTTCCTTCCTGTTTCATAACCAGCCTTCAAATAGAATTGACAGCTCAGTTCCTCACACGTGGTTCATCCTAACTTCACCAAGACTGAAAAGCACCTGTGTAAGCTAGTTGGCATCATCCTGAGAAGAAGCAAACTTCTCATGTCTTTATAAGAAGCAGTTTTGCAAATTGAATCAAGGAACCCACTGACATTAGGCTGCTCCTTTTCACAGGCACAGGGAGATAGTCATCTCCCTTGGTGTTTGTATTTTGAAAGGATGGCTCCCAGTTTTTTGAGAAAGACAGTCCTGGCTGAAAAAGCTGACAAAAGATCTATCTAGTCTTCCAAGGGATACATTTCAGAGAGATGAAAAAGTACTTACATTTGCAGTTTCTAAGGTAAATAAGAAAAAGAAGGAGAGGGAAACCTTTTCCCTTATTTTCAATAGGGAGAATTAAGCTTCTTATTTTTAATTTGTAACTACCATTAATTTATATGTATATACATACATACCCATATAAATATATATATATCTTTAAAAAAATAGCATAATATATCATTTTTAAAAAAGCATGTATATGTGACCTAATCACACTATGCTGCTGCTGCTGCTAAGTTGCTTCAGTTGTGTCCAACTCTGTGCGACCCTATAGATGGCAGCCCACCAGGCTCCCCCGTCCCCAGGATTCTCCAGGCAGAAATACTGGAGTGGGTTGCCATTTCCTTCTCCAATGCATGAAAGTGAAAGTGAAGTCTCCCAGTCGTGTCCGACTCTTAGCGACCCCATGGACTGCAGCCTACCAGGCTCCTCCAGAGAATATGAAGAAAAAATTTTTAATTGAAGTACAGTTGATTTACAGCATTGTGATAGTTTCAGGTGTATGGCAAAGTGATTCAGTTATACATATATAGAGAGAGATGATTATACTAAAACAAAATTTAAATATTTTCTAAAAAGTGACTTTCTTTCTTCATCATGGCCTTGAGGCTCCATTAGAACAAATCGCTGAGGGATTTCCCTGGTGGTCCAGTGGTTAAGACTACACTTCCAGCTCAGGAGGCACGGGTTCCATCCCTGGTCAGGGAACCAAGATCCCACCTGCTGCAGGGCATGCATAGCCACAAAAAAAGAGAGATAAAATAAGAGATTAGAAACAAAACCAAGTCTCTGAGCTCTGACACTTTTGTTATGGACGGTTTCATTTTTTATTTGCTAAACCATCTACAGTTATTTCCCGTCCTACCTGGTCAATAAGAAATCATATTGAGAAGTGAAACAATGATTAAAATATTGTACTTTGCCATCATAAATTGTTATTTAGGTCAAAATTCAGATGTTAGTATTAAAAAGAAAGTATGGAATATAAGAATATAATTTTTAAATTAAAAATATTTTATTGCCCATATATTAGAACAAACCTAGAGCAAAGCCACCTCAAGTGACCATTGATCTTCATGGGGGATAAAATAAGGGAGAGCTGTATGTGCCGTGTGCTACATTTAGAATCAAATCTATTTTTCATCCAATTCAATTATGTTTTTATTATACTCTAGAGAATAAACATAATAGTATAGGGTGTATATATTTTTAAAAAATAAAATACTGAATAATAACCACGTTTCAGAAGAGTGTAAATCATTTATGCACTCATTTATTGCCTCCTAACAGAATAGCTTTTAGAAAATTGTATGTCATGACAAATCAGTTATGCCACACTTACATTGCAGTAGTTGAATTACCCTTGGCATTTTTGTATTCTAACAGTTCTATTTATCTCTCAATGGTGTACACTGAATAAGTAATGAACATCCATATCATATGGCTTTTCCCAATACTTTTAAAGAAGAAAACATTAGTGATTCATTTTTAAATATGGTATTTTTCCTTACCCTTGAAATTTTAAAGTTGTGTTTCTAGCAGTGACCCTGAATTCTGAGTGTGAATTCCTTCCCTCTTCTTAATATGATCAGGTTTTATGAGCCACAGGGTCTTTTGCTTCCCAAAGCAGTGATTCACCAGAATGGACTAGAATGCCCAGAGGTCACTGAACCTTCACCTGCCCTTCAAGAGAGGCTGTCATTCTCCAGACCATTTTCACTTTGACATCCTCATTTGCATTCAAGTCAGAGCTAGGTGACTCTTAGGTCTGACAGTGGAAGTCAGTGTCGCTGAATCACTTACTTCTAACACATATCAGCATTGGGAGCAGGAAGGTAAATAACCTGCCAAAGAGGGATACTGCTAATGCTGTGTCCACAGACTCACCCTGGTAACTAAAAACCACACGTAGCACTAAAATCTGTTTTGAGCTGAACAGAACTTAGTATTAGCTTAACGCAATATTGAGGCATAGAAGTTGTCTTGGGCTTACAATACATCATGAATGATTTTTCTCCTCTTAATGATCAGTTGATATATCATTAAGAGTTTCCTTTGCCTTTCTGTTTCTTAACTATAGACAGTATTTGTGTGTTCCTCAGGATGTAAGTTTTGCTGGCACTGTGCACGATTACTCCCTGCCTCACCCCCCCTTTTTTTTTTTAATCTAAGAAAGAACAAGAAGTACTCCCGTGGATAATATCACTGGTCTTGATCCAGGAAAGGTAGGGTCAGAGTGGTAGGGGAGGGCGTTAACTTTATATCATGGCAGAGTACTGGATAGATGGTGTCTATAAATTTAACCATGCTCTCTGTTTCAAGGTGGCATATTAGACCATTTTCTTCTCATCATGATCTGTCACCATTAGCTCCATTATTTGAAGTCTAGGATGTTCCAGCTTCTTTCTCCAGAGTCCTGTATTGTATGCCCTCAAAGCTTTCATTAGACCTCTGCTCCAGGAGACTAAGATAAGTAGCGTAAAATGTGGGATCAGTAGCTCTGTCAGATGATCATTAAGAGATTCTTTCAGGTAATGCATACATTTTAGGTGTTCAACAGGTTTTAAAAGTATAATCTTTATTTTTAGATGAGTTAGCTTTAGTTTCTTTTGGCCAAAGAGGCCTAAGACAATAAAGAATCACCGTTTGGGATATTCCAGTAAGAAATATTATTGTATTATCTTTCCATGGGAAATAAGGAAAAGGAAGTAAGTGTCTTCCTGTCTATAAGCTGTTTTAATAGCAAAGGTGTGAATAATATTGTACTAAAAAATGCAGACCTGATAAGGAGATTGAGCTAGCAATAGTAGGCCACTATTCTGCAGGGAGGGTCAGAGTTAACGGTCGAGGGGGAAGTAACCCCCAGTCCTGAGATGTCAGAGGTGCCCGGTGAAGCCAGCTCAGCTATGAGGACAAGCACAGGGGAGGGAAAGCTAGAAGGAGACTGGGCACTGGTAAGCAGATAGAGCTTGTGTGGCTGGCCCCTCTTTCCTGCCAATGACTAATGCCTTGAGAGCTAACTCAACTCCAGCAGCTTTCCCTGGGAAAGGGCCTCGTCAAGGATTTAGCAAAGTAAACACCTTGTCTTAAAAGGACCATTAATGCCACAGCTTTTGCTAACCACAGTCTTTATTCTAGAATTATGACTAAGAATATCGTCTTATGAGACTTGGAAAGAAGTTGAGTTGGGGAGCCTGAAAGCTGGTCTTGTTATCTCCTTTTTTTTGCTTTAAAGGCTAACTGTTCGGCACTGTATTCTCATTGCCTAAAACAGTCCTGGCACAAAGTAGGCTAGAGGTTAGACATCTACTGTGTCTGCTTTAGCTAGTGTGATGTTAGATGAGTGGAATGGGATACAAGAAGCTATCATCAAGTGCTAGTTTTATCTTCCAGTAAGTAGTTTACATTATAAAGTGATACATACTCAGGAAAAATTGCGGACAGTAGAGAAAGGCAAATACAAGGAAAAGGTGAGTATGGAAGGGTAGAGATGAGGAAGTTTTCTAACTCCTCTGACCCTCCTCATCTTGTTCCTCAGAGGTCACTTTACACTAATGAGTTATTGTAGAACTATCCAGAAGTGTTCTTTATATATAGATGTGTGAACCCAAAAATACATTCTCCTTTTTACACAGGTGGGACTTGTGTGTGTACTTTACTTAGATTTTTTTTTGACGTATTTAAAAAAATTTCTCCATATACTAGGTCAATTCCCTCTTGATGAGCATTTACATTATTTGTAGTCTTTCTGCTGTTACTGCACACACACATGCATATGTGTGCCCTTCCCTCCTTAGGAAAGGTTATGTGATGGCTTCTTAGACGTTGTATAATTAGCTGTGATAAGATTGTTCCTCTGCAGACCTTCCTCTGTCTTCTCTCCTATGAGCTGTGTATGAAACTATATACTGTATGTCCTGCCTCCTCACAGTGTGCCATACTGTATTAATTAAACCCTCAGTTTGTAACTTGCAGTCAAATCTGTCTGGCTTAGTGATTGCATGTATCTGGGCAATGAAGATAAAGATGTAGACTAGATGTGTTCCTGATATAGTCTGATTTTCATTATTATATACGTTCTCCTTCTCTCTTTTTTCTCTTTATCAGGAAGAGAACCAAGGGAATCATCCCAAAGTAAATGCTGGGAAGCCTCCATAGATAACAAAGATACCACATTAACTTACTCTTGCTTGTCGTGGATGTTAAACTGCCATGTCCTAATATCGCTGTAGAACATTTCTGGGAAATGTTCTTTATATTGTTAACAGAGCCCTGTGCCACTTCCATGGAGCTCTTATCTACATTATGGAAAGGGATCCCAGATCAGATCAGATCAGATCAGTCGCTCAGTCATGTTCGACTCTTTGCGACCCCATGAACTGCAGCACGCCAGGCCTCCCTATCCATCACCAGCTCTCGGAGGTCACTCAGACTCACATTCATCGAGTCAGTGATGCCATCCAGCCATCTCATCCTCTGTCGTCCCCTTCTCCTCCTGCCCTCAATCCCTCCCAGCATCAGAGTCTTCTCCAATGAGTCAACTCTTCGCATGAGGTGGCCAAAATACTGGAGTTTCAGCTTTAGCATCATTCCTTCCAAAGAAATCCCAGGGCTGATCTCCTTCAGAATGGACCGGTTGGATCTCCTTGCAGTCCAAGGGACTCTCAAGAGTCTTCTCCAACACCACACTTCAAAAGCATCAATTCTTCGGCGCTCAGCCTTCTTCACAGTCCAGCTCTCACATCCATACATGACAACAGGAAAGACCATAGCCTTGACTAGGCGAACCTTTGTTGGCAAAGTGATGTCTCTGCTTTTGAATATGCTATCTAGGTTGGTCATAACTTTCCTTCCAAGGAGTAAGCGTCTTTTAATTTCATGGCTGCAGTCACCATCTGCAGTGATTTTGAAGCCCAGAAAAATAAAGTCTGACACTGTTTCCACTGTTTCCCCAGCTATTTCCCATGTAGTGATGGGACCAGATGCCATGATCTTCGTTTTCTGAATGTTGAGCTTTAAGCCAACATTTTCACTCTCCACTTTCACTTTCATCAAGAGGCTTTTGAGTTCCTCTTCACTTTCTGCCATAAGGGTGGTATCATCTGCATATCTGAGGATATTGATATTTCTCCCGGCAATCTTGATTCCAGCTTGGTATATGATGCCAGGCTCACTCTAGCAATGTCAGGACTACCCCCATTGAATGGAAGTTGGGGGGTATTTCACAATTGGTTGACTCTTTTGGAAGTGCTTTAGATTTTTTAGATGGGCGCTTGCCCTACACTGGTCTGAACTTTCCTGAAGCAATCTGGACCATTCTAAAGCCTCTGTAAACGTTTGTGGTGAGGACTGGTGAGAATAACTCCGAACAAAAGGTGGATTGACAATAAATGGGACTCTTGTGAGGCTATTTGTATAGTCCAGATGAGAGATGATAAGATCCTGAGCCCCTTCTTTCACAATGGAAATGGAAAGGGGAAGATTCATTTGAGAAGATTTAAGGAGAGTGTTCTCTTCTCAGGCAACCCACTCCAGTATTCTTGCCTGGAGAATCCCATGGACGGAGGAGCCTGGTAGGCGGCAGTCCACGGGGTTGCACAGAGTGGGACACGACTGAGTGACTTCACTTTCACTTTTCACTTTCATGCATTGGAGAAGGAAATGGCAACCCACTCCAGTGTTCTTGCTTGGAGAATCCCAGGGACAGGGGAGCCTCGTGGGCTGCCATCTGTGGGGTCGCACAGAATCGGACACGACTGAAGCAACTTAGCAGCAGCAGCAGCAAGGAGAGTGTTGTTAATAGGATTTGGGGTCAAAGATGTTTTTTCCCTGAGAGTACAGTTAAAACTTTTGAAATAACTGAAACATATCTGAAACAGAAAATAGTTTAGCAAAAATATATAAATTTGGTGCCTTTCATTGAAATAGTTGTCTTATAAATTCTTTTCTCAACCTTTTAAGAATTACGATCTAAAAACATCTTTGTCTCAGGAAAGTAAGTTTTCATTTCGTGGCTGACTTATGGTTTATCAGTCTCTTCCCTATTAATTACCTGTTAATTCCAAGGAATTTTATTAATCTCCTTAGATGAGCTAGGTTCATCTAAAAGCCAGAAAACTCTAATTTACTTCACAACTAGTTCTTGGTGTTTTTAAATATATTGGAGTATTGAAAAAACCTTTTCCTTAGACTGAATTTATGTTGGTAAAAGTATAAATAAGAGCAACAAAAATGTAAAAGCTTAAAAAAGTTTTTTAATGTTTCCATTTTCCATATTGTAGATGCAGTCTTGACTCTCTGCCATGGCACCTCTACCCTGCTCTAAAAAATAAAAATTCTCACCCTTCTATGAAAGCACACACCTCTATGTCCTCTAAAACCTTTACATTGAAGAAGTTTTAATAATTTTTACCGGTAGAACATATTTTTTTTTCCCCTTTGAACTTTTTTGTGTGACTGAATAATAAAGACTATGAGTTTTAAATCCTGAAAGAGTTTTTACAGTAAGCTTAAGCACCACAATTATAATTATTCTCTTTTCCTCAGTTCCTCTCCCTGTCCTCAGCCGCACCACCCCCAGTGTTAATCAGCTCTTGTGCAGTTGTTTAGTGATGGCTATTACAGGACATCTTTATCCTTTTGGAGTAAAATAGTGCATATATACATACACACATACTTACATGTGTAAACATGGTTGTGACCAAAAAAAAATAATAATAATAACTTAATGGTTTTTATTTTCCAAATAGAGTTTTAAAGTGACCCAGCCATGAGATTAGATGATCAGCACTGAATTCTCTGGGGTCAGGTATCAGGGACTTCTAAGCACAGTGATTTGGTTAGTTTTCTTAGAGCATCAATATCCTCGTGTATAATCTCCTTTTCTACAGGAAGAAGCCTTTTCTGCACCTCCCAGAGGCACACTGAGTGACTGCCTCCTGTGTACTCCCCCCAACTCAGCGTTTCATGCACACACCTCTTATCAAGTCTTACTGAGTGTAGGTCCTCATTTACAGGCCTGACTCCTTTAGGGGTGGGACCATGTCTTATTCATGTTTAGGTCCTTAGCATGTATCACAGGACCTGCCGCATATTCAGGATTCAGTTAATATTTATCGGATATGCTTTCATTCAACAAGAAATTTTCCCACTTAAGGAACCTAGGATTGAATGTTGAATGAGAAAATTGTATCCTTTAAAAAAAAAGCATGCTGTATGTTGCATCTTAGAAATGGTTTATAAATTGATTTGCACACAGTCGCTCAGTAATGCATCTGCTTGCACACATCATTAACTTGGATAATTCAGAGTCATTATAATTAAAGCACTTTGGGGTTCAGATTTATTAGGAAGTGTTGAGACATATGAAGAGGCATAGAGAATACTGTGATAAACATTCACGTGTTCATGATGTAGTATAAGGAATAAAACCTTACCTCTGCAGCTGAAACTCACTATGCACATCTCCCCAGTCTCACCCCACTCCCATCCCCACCCTGCATTTGGTGATATTGATCATTCCAGCACATTTCTTTTTTCTCTTAAAATGTATGTATGTAAGTATGTATTTAGTATTAGAGTTGATTTAAAATTCTGTATTTGTTTCAGGTGTACCACACAGTGACTCAGCATTTTTATAGATTGTGCTCTGTTTTCTAGCACATTTCTCTGTACTTTTACTATGTAGGATTATAATCCTGAATACTGTGTGTGATCATATGGCATGCTTTCAAGCTATTACATGGTTTGTATTCATTTGTACCTTTTTTCCCATAAACATTACTTTTGTTAGATTCATCCATGTTGATAAGTGTATTTCTAGTTCATTTTCATGACTGTGTTTCATGGGATAAAGGTAATTATTTAACCATTCTCTCTACTGGTGGGCATTTAGGATATTTTCAGTGGTTTTAATATTACAAATAAAGTTAGGAATATGCTTTTAGAAAGTCCTTGCTAAACCAGCTAATGGTGTACATTTGGGAATTTAAACTATTTAGGGCAGAGATTCTTCATCAACATTAGACTTCTGACATTTTTGGTCAATAAATGTGTTAATTGGATTTCTATGTGCTGAATTACCTTGGTTATAATTTCACAACTGACCTTGTTTCTAAAGACAATTAGAAACAACTTAAAGCTGGTTTTAGAAAAGGCAGAGGAACCAGAGATCAAATTGCCAACATCCGATGGATCATGGAAAACGAAAGACAGTTCCAGAAAAACATCTATTTCTGCTTTATTGACTATGCCAAAGACTTTGACTATGTGGATCACAATAAACTGTGGAAAATTCTGAAAGAGATGGGAATACCAGACCACCTGACCTGCCTCTTAAGAAACCTATATGCAGATCAGGAAGCAACAGTTAGAACTGGACATGGAACAACGGACTGCTTCCAAATAGGAAAAGGAGTACATCAAGACTGTATATTGTCACCCTGCTTATTTAACTTCTATGCAGAGTACGTCATGAGAAACGCTGGGCTGGATGAAGCACAAGCTGGAATCAAGATTGCTGGGAGAAATATCAATAACCTCGGATATGCAGATGACACCACCCTATGGCAGAAAGTGAAGAGGAACTAAAAAGCCTCTTGAAGAAAGTGAAAGTGGAGAGTGAAAAAGTTGGCTTAAAGCTCAGCATTCAGAAAACAAAGATCATGGCATCTGGTCCCATCACTTCATGGGAAATAGATGGGGAAACAGTGGAAATCAGTTGTTCGACTGAGCAACTGAACTGAACTGAAGCAGAAAACAACTTCAGTTCAATTCAGTTCAGTTGCTCAGTCGTGTCCGACTCTTTGCGACCCCATGGACCACAGCACGCCAGGCCTCCCTGTCCATCACCAGCTCTGGGAGTTTACTCAAACTCATGTCCATTGAGTCGGTGATGCCATCCAATCATCTCACCCTCTGTCATCCCCCTCTCCTCCTGCCTTCAATCTTTCCCAGCATCAGGTTCTTTTCCAATGAGTCAGCTCTTCCCATCAGGTGGCCAAAGTATTGGAGTTTCAGCTTCAGCTTCAGTCCTTCCAGTGAACACTCAAGACTGATCTCCTCTAGGATGGACTGGTTGGATCTCCTTGCAGTCCAAGGGACTCTCAAGAGTCTTTTCCAACACCACAATTCAAAAGCATCAATTCTTCAGCGCTCAGCTTCCTTTATAGTCACATCCATACATGACTACTGGAAAAACCATAGCCTTGACTAGATGGATCTTTGTTGACAAAGATCCTTTTAATATTTAATATCCCTTTAATATGTCTCTGCCTTTTAATATGCTGTCTAGGTTGATCATAACTTTCCTTCCAAGGAGTAAGCGTCTTTTTATTTCATGGCTGCAGTCACCATCTGCAGTGATTTTGGAGCCCAAAAAAACAAAGTTAGTCACTGTTTCCCCGTCTATTTGCCATGAAGTGATAGGACCAGATGCCATGATCTTCGTTTTCTGAATGTTGAACTTTAAGCCAACTTTTTCACTCTCCTCTTTCACTTTCATCAAGAGGCTTTTTAGTTGCTCTTCACTTTCTACCGTAAGGGTGGTGTTGTCTGCATATCTGAGGTTATTGATATTTCTCCCGGCAATCTTGATTCTAGCTTGTGCTTCATTCAGCCCAGTGTTTCTCATAATGTATTCTGCATGTAAGTTAAATGAGCAGGATGACAGTATACAGCCTTGCCATACTCCTTTTCCTATTTGGAAGCAGTCTGTTGTTCCATGTCCAGTTCTAACTGTTGCTTCCTGACTTGCATACAGGTTTCTGAAGAGGCAGGTCAGAGGTGGTCTAGTATTCCCATCTCTTTCAGAATTTCCCACAGTTTGTGGTGATCCACACAGTCAAGGCTTTGTCATAGTCAGTAAAGCAGAAATAGATGTTTTTCTGAAACTCTCTTGCTTTTTTGATGATCCAGCAGATGTTGGCAATTTGATCTCTGGTTCCTCTGCCTTTTCTAAAACCAGCTTAAACCAAAATAAAGACAAGTTTCATGTTATTTCTGAGAAACTAGATGAAGATCTTGCATCATTTAAGTCTATCGATATATAGACCTCTTCTCACCTAAGATTACCATCTCTATCAGCAATATTACTGCACATATATGAAAAATAATGTTACCTTTTAGATGTTGAAAATGAATTTTAAAATTATTTTTGACATTCAAGAAGAAAAAAATTGCCAAGTTACATTACAAACTGACATTCATCTTTAATTTTGAAAATACTCATTTGTATAATAATTAGGTGATAAATATCAAGACTTCAGCAAGATGTACACAGTGGTGAATGGCAGAATGACACGTTATACAGCTAACTAAAAACAAAATCAGGTACAAATATGATATACAGCCAAGTAAAAACAAAATCAGGTAGAGATGAATTCTGTCACCTTAAAATTTGTGGCAAATGATTTTAAAAGCCAGCTCAACTGTCTTCAGTTTTATCAGTGAGGGAGGTCCTCTGAAATGCAACTGCTCAATCCCTTTATCAGTGTTTGAACAAATTACTGTAATCTAGCTCTCTGAAGTCTACTCCATTTATAAGTTGTAGTTATTGGCCTCTACCCAGATTCAGATGTTAGAGATTAGCCTAAAAGCTGAATCTTGATTGAAATAGATTTAGGTAGACTAGCGGCTGAGCCTGTCCAGTTCACATTGTTGCAATCTATTAGGTTTCACTGAATGAGACACAGGAGGATGCTATAATAAAAAACCTTTGATAACCAGTCCCTGGAGTCAAGGTGTGAGCTTAGGGCATCATGTTTCTCAGTTCACAGAGGTGCATACGTAAATGTAGAAAATATATGCCAATCTTGTGCCAGACTTGGAGCTGGTATTCCTTAATAAGCCTATCTCATCAGAAAACTGAGTGGCCTGCGGCCTAAGGAGCTATTGTTTTTTTTGTAAGTTCTTTGTTTTCATGAAAAGGCTTTTGATTCTCAGAATGTATTTGTTTCAAAGTAATTCGGTTTGAATTCACTCATGCTCAGAAGTCTCCTGAAAAGCTTTCCTTAGAATTTTACAGTGTATGTTTTATATGCAAGCAATACCTTATACATTTTGAAGAAAAGAATTTCATATGGTATCGATTTTAATTATCAGAGCTTGGTTTCCAAAGCCTACGTGTTTCTATCACATGTTGATAATGAACAACAATGATATTTTCAAAACAGTAGCAACTTTTGGTAACAGGTGTTTCTTCATACTATTAAGAAGCAAATGCATAACTGTTTGAGGTGAAGGGATTCAGCTTCAAAATAACTTGCTGTTTATAAGCTTTCTTGCAGTTTAGATATACTGCCATCAGGTGGTAGTAATATGTCATATCCATGTGGCTCCACAAATGACATTATGCTTAAGGTCATCACAAAGATTTATAATAATTAATGCAGATTTGTAAATGAAAATTAAAATAACATATTACATCTTTTTAGTTTCAGAGCTGAAGATACTTCTAATGGAATTTTTAAAACATGTGTGTATTGGTAGATGCAATTGGGCATGTTTTCTCTCTTCATTTATGTATTTACTTGTAAATGAAGAGGTTTCATCTTATGCTTTCAAAAATTTTAGAAAATACAGAAAAGTAAAATTAAAAACACCAAATTTTCATCACTCAAAGATAATTGTTATTAAACTTTTGTTTCATTTTCTTCCAGTCTTATTTTTTTAACATGTAATCTTTAGTGTATTTTGGGGTTTTTGGGGGTTTTTTTTGGAGTAGAGTATAATGGCAGGAAAAGATACTTAGCTGTAGTAACTGTATATGCAGCATATACTTGAATGGCCGTCTCCCTTGGAATAAATTTTGGTTGTGCATTTTTAGGCAAACTTTAACTAAAAGAAATTTTGCTCTGTTTTTGTATGCAATAAGATAAATGAATCTGACTTTCCCCTGTTATGATAGCTCAATATCATCTTGTACATACTTACAGACTAGCAATATGAGAAAGACCTCAAATGTCAACCAAGATAGAAAAACCAACAGACGGATACTTTCTCAGCTTCTATACAAATACGATAGCTTGTGAGTGGAACAGGCAATTTGAAGGATAATAATGATAACAGTAAGCAAAATGATGTTTTTATTAAATCTGAGAATGTATCTGAAAAGTAAAATATTTATAGAATGAATCCAGGTAACTATAGAGGTTTTATTTTGAGAACTGTAAAACTTGTAAGACTTCAGCAGCGCATATACTAAAATTGGAATGATACAGAGAAGATTAGCATGGCCCCTGAGTAAGTATGTCATGCAAATTCGTGAAGCATTCCATATATATATATATTTTTTTTTTTTATTGTACATTCCATCCTTAAAAAGTTTGTTCCTATTTCATTATGGGCAGTTCACACAAGGCAAAAATATTAAACAGTTGATTTTAGTGTGTTGTATAACTTTGCTGTATATCAAACTAATTTTTACAAGTTTTTATCCTAAACCTCAAATCATGTAATTAATAATTTAACTACTTATGACCTAATTGTGATTCTTCTATTAATAAAAGCCAATGGAAAAGGAAAAAAAATAAATTGTAACTTCTTTGTAACTGTTTTGTGATTTCTTAATTTGGATTGATTGAGATTTTCCATAATTTAGTCAATATATGGTTCTGATTTCGGTCATCAAGAGCGTTTTATCTCTGTCTTCCATCCATGACCTACCAAAAGGATCATTATTTCATTGCAAATATGCTTGAAATTTTATTTAACACAGATGAATTTCTAATTAATCTTTTAGTAGCTAGGTATGTTTCCTCTATTGCATTTGAAATGAAACTGCCAAAAACCTTGAACTTCCAGTTTTCAATTAAGAATGAAAATATACAGTTTTCCTGTTACTGTTTTTATATTATATGGATGTTTTATAATTCTGTAAATTGTGTGTCACCAGGTAGTGCATATAAGCATTTTAGGACCCTATGATATTATGTGACGGCTCCATTACCTACTTCCTACCAAAATAGTTTTTTTCTTTTCTTTTATATAGCATAGAACATTGCATTAAAGAAATACAGTCTGAAGTTAACAAACAGTGTCCAGATGTACAGCTGCGAACGACGACTGACTGTTTTGAATGGCTAAATAATTATAATTCATCCAAGTCACCGTCCATTCCCCATGGAGATTTGATAAAATTTCTCAAAATACTGGTAAAAATATATATAATCTTTGTTTTAATGGTGGAGTGGGGTGGGTGAACCTGGACTACATTTCATCCAGTTTCCATATATAAATATTTCTTTCACTGACCATATTAGCCTGTCATATCTGGGGTTTGTGTTTTGTTTTACTTCTCTGTCTGCAGTGGAATCAAGTGAGCTATGTGTTTTTATTTACTACTGTGATTTTTATCATAAAGTGAAAGTTTATATAAATGGGCATTAAGCATTATAATTCGTGGTATGATATTTGCCATATCAACATCACAAACTGTATTGAAATGTACTGCAATTGTCCATCAGAAAATTCGGTATTTATTACATTTTGTGTCCCTTCACAACTACTCATTTTCCTGGGCTCATTATTAAGCACAATAAGATCAACATTGATTGTATCTGTTAAGGAGCCTTGTGCACCACTCCATTCATTCCCAACCTGCAGGCATATCTAATTCTTTTCAATCAAGGCAGCAATTTCTACAATTCCACTGTTAATTGATGGAATATTATTATATTGGTCACTCTTGGATACTGACCACTCTCTATGTTAGAGAGGTTTTTATAGTCTTCAATAAGAATACTTATTTTATCTTACTTATAGCTACAAAGGCAGCTAGCTTGCAAAATCAGTTTCCTAGGGAAGTAGTACAATTGTCAAAAAGCAGGATTTCTGTAGCTATGGTTTTAATTTAATTTAGGGGGGGAAAAAGGGCACTGTTTTTGTCTAAACATCAAACCTTGACTTAGGCAGATGTGGAAAATATCTTGAGGTTGTAGATGGCTTAGGATGACAGAATCAGATGAAAATAATTTTTGGCTGTTATTATTATTGCAGATGTCTCTTTAATGTTTACAGGGTAATAAAAGGAAGAGAAAGGAAGATTATGTGCCCCGAAGGCTTATTCTTTTAAGAAAATCCTCTCACCCATTATCTCTTGAAGGTGGAGCCTTGAAGAATAAATATGGATATAGTTATTCCTTTAATTTCTATTAAGAGCCATGTGTAGTGAATTTCATTAATATTGATGTAATAATGCTTTCTCATTTAATTAAAAGCAAAAGCTTTTAATTATCTTTTAATCTGTCACACATAAGTCATTCTCTATTCACTGCAGGGCAAAGGCCGCCTTAGTTTTTGCTCAAATTCATTAGACTGGTAGGCCCTTTCCAGACCTAGGTGTTTTTTTTTTTAACATAATTGATCATGTTATTTTGAGAACAGAACCACATTATTAAAACAGATCCGGATTAAAACGACCTTATCAAATTTTTACATGCGGAAAGTGTCAATCTTGACAGTATTTTTTCATACTTCAATTTTTTTCCCCATAAAATGTTTTTATTTATTAATTATCTAATTATTTAAACAAGGAACAGAGGTTCTCATTATGGCTGTTCTATAAAGTCATTTTCAAAATTTAAGCAATCAGTACCTAACACATGTTTTAAACCTCTGTAATCTATTATTCTTTAAATGTTTGCTTGATCAAGTATTTACAGTAATTGACTGATTTAAAGAAACCCACGGTTGAGGCACTAATAAGACCAGTTTTTCTCTACAGAATTTACCATAATGCTGGTGTTCTGGACTCCTGTCTAAGGGCATTTATTTTCCAGAAAGTATCAAAAAGAACTAAATAGAAGAAAGAGAGAAAGCGGAGTTTCAGAAAAGTCAATTTACTTTTTGGTTCTCTAGAGTATGGATGGAAAGAACGCGGATGAGGGGAATGGAACCAGGCATCCATTCTCGGTTCTCTGCTCTATTGAGTGTGACATTTGGAAAGTAACTTAAACGTGCTGCACTTTAGCGTCCTTCTCTGTAAATTGGGGTCTTAAGTATCTGCATCACAGAGTTTTCCTTATGAATAAGTCAGAGACTCTAGAGAAAAGTGCTTTTTATATAATAAACTGCTATATGGATATTAGGTATTATTATTTATTACAGATAGAACATCAAATTAGACATTACAGTGCTTAGAATCACTGAGAGAGAGAGAGTGCCCTAGAATTTGTCTCAGAGTTGTTCATGATTCTGAGTCACAGATAATACCTGTGTTACCTTTGTCAATAAGAAATTTCAAAGCTGGACTGATTTTAGACTGCTTGAACCTTGCTTCCATTTAAAAAACAAAAAAGCAGCTTGTTGCTACTTAGAGAGTATAAGCTAATGTCTGTATGACCTGAAATAGACATTAGGAGAGTCTGCATGTAAAGAGAATTTGTGCATTTAATTCAAAGTCCAAAACGAAAGTCATTTTTTTTTGTTCCTTTTCTATTTTTAATTGCACCTATAGTTGTTTCTGTCAGTTAACACAGAAAGCGTAAAAAAAAAAGAAATCATATCTTTTGAAGAACAATTCTGAGAGTATTTTTTCTTATTTTGAGTTATTTCTTTGGAGAAAACTGAAATATTCTCAGTCTAATTTCCAAAGTAAAACCTTTCTTAACGTGACTTAAAAAGAAATTTAAATGAAAGTTAAAATCTTCAAATGTATTAAACTATAAAATATTAAACTATATTTCTCAGGATGGCAGCTATTAGTAAGCCCTAGGCATAATACTTTGTTTAAAGGTCTCCATTCTCTATGTTCATTTGGGGTTTTATAATAATAAGTATACTCATTCAGGCATGAAAATTATCTACTAGGTATTAATTAGGGGTGTCATCTTGAATTTATTTTGTCTTAAGGGTACATTTCAGTTGATATTTTACTATAGATTTTTATTTAGAATTTTTAAGCTAATTCTTCCATACAGCTCAGGTTATATCAGGAATGGATAACAATGAAGAAAAAACTGGGTGTCTAGAAATCTAATTGAAAAATTCACTCCATCATCTGGGCTTTACAAAACTTAACAGACCACAAAGCTAATATTCTAAAATGTCTGAACTGATTAAATTTCAAAAGCAAAAAAAAATTTTTTTTAAATCATATAGTATTGATTCTTGAATTGAAATGAAATTCTGTATAACTGTAGAAATCATTTTCTCCTTCTACTTTTATAATCACATTTCTAACATTATGATTTACTTTTATTAGCGAGATTTGTTGAAGAAGGAACAAAATCAAGAAGAAATGGTGTTGAATTTACTTTGGGACCTCTCCTGCCAGAGCAGTGTTTCATTCCCATCCACTGTAAGTGGAGCATCTTTCCATTTCCTCTCTAGGACTTCTCTTCACTCTGTTGAAGATCATTCCTCAATGGATGTGAAGTCTGTATGGGATGATATAAGACTACATCTTCGACGCTTCTTAGTGAACAAATTACAAAGCCACAATGAAATAAACAATTCACAGCAAAAAATCTTGTTGAAAAATCAGTGCATACAGCAACTCTTATTTCTTTATCCAGAATCAGAAGTTACAAGCAAGTACCAAAGCATACAGAATAAACTGTTGACCAAACTTCTGCAGAACTGTTTTCCTTCTTTTAGCAGAGAATCAAATTTAGACATAATGGTTGATAGATACCAAGGTGCAATGCTTAAGTTATACTCAATGATAAAAGAGGATTTTAACACACTACATGAAATTTTAGCTCCATCCTCAACAGTGAAATTCATTAAAGAAACTTACCTGGATACTATTACAGAAGAAATGGCAAAATTTCTTGAAAATTTTTGTGAGCTGCAGTTCAAAGAAAGTGCTGTCCGTGTGGTTAAAACAAGCAAGAGCTCCAGCAGGCATAGAGGAACAGTGCATGCTTTGGGTTAGTGATTTTTTTTAAAATTTCTGTTTGGTTTAACTTAAACCTTTTAAAATCTTTACTTTTCTAACTTTTCTATTTGGCTAGACTTAATTGCAAACTTGAAAATAAATCAGAAAATAAATGTAAAATTTTCCACTTCACATTTCTTTTACGCTTTTCTTTTTCTCTAAGTATGGTAATAGAAGTGTTTTCTTTCCTGTCATTAAATTGTTACAGATATTGGAATGTAAGTCAGAAATATTACCAGTAAGACTTTCAGTTTTCTAATCACATAAATTACTGGATGAAACATTTAACTTATTGTATCTTCCAAGCCTGAAGCTTTAAGTAAAGAGAATTGTTGAAGATTCTTGACATTTTCACTAATTAAAATTGAAAGTTTAAAATTCTGACATTTTAGTCAGCCAATACCAATATAGACCTATTATGAAATGCTAATTATAAAATTCTATATTATAATTGGTTGTGGAACCTAGCACTGACTATAGCTGATTTTAAAAGTTCCTCTGATGTTGTTCCTATAAGAATACATACAGTGAAAGAAGATTTGAAGTTTCTTATTTTTAATCAAAAGATAAAGGAAGAAAGAATCTGTTATAATATAATACATTTGTCTTGTCATTTTAGTTTCTTACCAGTGAAGAAGAATTAAGGTTGAAAATATGATTATTTTAAAAATTATGATTACTCATGCTTTTACATAGAATGCTGAGATATATTTCTAAATAGATTCCTAAGCTGTACTTTTATTAATAATTATTTAAGAATTATCATTTGGTGACTTGCTGTTTTTTAATTTATAATCACTTCATAAAATTTCCATAGCTCACTGTATTTTACCTACCTTCCTTAATAAGATATCAGGATACCAAATTGCTCTGATATATGAACATATTATATGAACATGATATATGAATTTTCAAATAATTTAATGTTTTCTCTTATAGTATTTATTTTGTTTGGGAAACTATCACATCACAGAACAGAGATGCGTCACTCAAGTTAAGGTCACAGCAGAATACAAAGTCATTGCAGTTTTACTTAAAGCAAATAATCTTCATTTTAATTATTACATAAATTTTAAATGCATTTTTACAAGTATACTTATTTTCTATAATTTTTATGTTCTCTCAAAAAATTTCTGGTTACTTGTAAAGTGCTTTCAATATGAAAGTTTTACATGTGCTAAATACAGTTTATAACAGAAGAAAAGACCTATATGATTAAAAATATGTGTAAGTTGCTATGGAGTCTTTAGGGCTGGTAGTGAAGTGTTTTCCATTCATAAGAGAGAACTATGTGTGTTGGCTTTAACACCAAAATTTGAAGCCCTTTCCAAAAGTCCAAATGCACTGAACTTTCCCAAGCTGCTTTATCTGAACTTTGGTATAAATCACTTGTTAAGTGAATGTTTTCCTTATGCCAAACACTGTAATAAGCACATCCCTTTCCTTAATATCCCAATTTCGTAAACAAAGAGAGAAGCTTAGAAAGATTAACTTGGCTTTTGGTCCTTTGTACCAAGTCAGGATTCACATGTAGGTTTTTATGTCTTTAAGACCCATGTTCTTTACCATCATGGTATTGGGCTTTAAAGTATAAAATTAAATGCTTTGTCTCTGTAAAAGAAATTTCAAACAGCACTGTTCTGGTGGGCTGCCTGAAAATCAGTTCAGTTCCTAAACTGCTGAGTACCTGCCATAGGCAAGGCATTTAGCAGCTACCATATTGAAGGTTTCTGAACTAGACATGGTAAAGGGAAGAAAACTAAGTGAATTAACTGCTGCTAAGGCTGTAACAGAGAGCAGTCGTATTTTCCATTAATATTTAGCCCAATGACCAAATTTTCATTTATTAAAGAAATACAGTTTGAGACTAGCAAAATAATAATTTATAAATACTTATAAATAATTTGAAATCTATAATAATTTACATTCCTATGTGAATAGAATCTAGATTGGCTTGAATGGGTTGTATATTATCTTTTGTTGTCTGTGTGTTTATTTACCAAGTCTTTGATATTTTGCCTGAAACCCTAGACATTCTCTTAAGTAACAATAGCTCCACATTTATCGGGTCAAACACTGCAACGTGTTATTTCATTCTAACCACCTAGCAAGGTAGGTAACATTATTCATCTCTGTTGTATAGTGAGAAAACTAAGACATAGAGATATTAAGTAAATTTGGTCAAGGTTACAATGTGAAGCCAGGATAGTCTGTCTGACTGTGGTGTCCTGACTCTATGATTACGCTCTGTTACCTAAAAGAACAGGACGGATCTAGCTCATTCCATTAAGAACACTGTTGTGAATGCTCTGTACGCTCAGATCTACTCTAGTGTTGTCGTTGTTTTTTTACTTTCCTCTAAACTATCCCGCACTCTTCTCATTCAAAGAACTATCTTAAGCAGACCTTGTATATACACTATATATACCTTTTTTCCCCCAGCCTTATTGTGATATAATTGACATACAGCATTTTGTAACTTTAAGATGTACAGTGTGTTGATTTGTACCCTTAATATTTCGAAACGATTGCCACAGTAATGTCCACATAATTACCATTACTTTTGTATGGTGAGAACACTTAAGATTTGCTTTCTTAGCAATTTTCAACTATATAATGCATTATAATTTCTATAATCGCAATGCTGTACATTAGGCCCCCAGAAACTATAAATCTTCTAACTGGAAATTTGTACCCTTTGACCAGTATCTTCTCCATCCACCATCCCCTGATAACCACCTTATATTCTGTTTCTTTGACTTCAGATTTTTTAGATTTCACATTATAAGTGTTACTGTATATATCTGTCTTTCTTAGACCATGTGACTAATTTCACTTAGTGTAATGCCTTCAAGGTCCATTCATGTTGTTGCAAATTGCAGGATTTTCTTCTTTCTCGTGACTGAGTAGTATTCCATTTTAAATATCTCAATCTCACATATTCTTTACCCATTCATTCGTATGGAGTACGAAATGGCAACCCAGTCTAGTATTCTTGCCAGAAAATTCTATGGACAGAAGATCCTGGCAGGCTCCAGTTCATGGGGTCACAAAGAATTGGGCGTGACTGAGCAGCTAAGCACATTCATTCATAAATGGACACTTAGTATGGCTATTGTGATTAATGCTGCAATAAACACCGAAGTGCAGATATCTCTTTGATATCTTATTTTCATTTCCTTTAGATATATATCCAGAAGTAGAATTGCTGATGGGTTTTCTATTTTTCAACTTTTTTGTGGAACCTTGAAATGGCAACCCACTCCAGTATTCTTGCCTGGAAAATCCCATGGATGGAGGAACCTGGTAGGCTACAGTCCATGGGGTCGCAAAGAGTTGGACACAACTGGGTGACTTCGGTTTCGCTTTTCACCATTTGCTACAGTGTCTGTAGTACCAATTTATATTCCTACCAACAGTGCACATGGGTTCCCTTTTCTCTACATCATCACCAATGCTTGTGTCCATTGCCTTTTTGATGATAGCAAAGTGTAAGGTGATATCTCTTTGTGGTTTTGGTTTGGATTTCTCTGATGACTAGTGATCTTGAGCATCTTTTCATGAACCTGTTGGCTATCTGTATGTCTTCTTTGGAAAAATGTCTCTTCAGGTCCTCTTCCCATGGTTTAATCGGATTTTTGTTGTTGTTGTTATGGAGTTGTTATGAGTCCTTTAAGTATTTTGGATATTGATTTCTTACTAACTATATGGTTTGCAAGTATTTTCTCCCTATCAAAGTTTGGTTTTTTTTTTTTTTTTTTGGTGGATAGTTTCTTTTGCTGTGCATTAGCTTTCCAGTTTGATGTGAAAGTGAAGTTGCTCAGTCGTGTCTGACTCTTTGCAACCCTATGGACTGTAGTCCACCAGGCTCCTTCCATCCATGGAATTTTCTAGGCAAGAGTACTGGAGTGGGTTGCCATTTCCTTCTCCAAGGGAATCTTCCTGACCCGGCGATTGAACCCGGGTCTCCTGCATTGAAGGCAGATGCTTTACCGTCTGAGCCACCAGGGAATCCCAGTTTGATGTAGTCGCACTTATTAATTTTTGCTTTTGGTATTATATCCAAAAAAATCATTGCCGAGACCAACATTAGGGAACTTTATCGTTATCTAGGAGTTTTACGGTTCCAGGTCTTAGGTTAAAGTCTAATCCATTTTGAGTTAATTTTTGTACATGTTGTAAGATAAGGTACAGTTTCATTCTTTTGCATGTTTTATCTACTGTTCCCAACACCATTTATTTAATCCCTTACCCAGTGAGTATTCTTGGTTCCCTTGTCAAATACTGGTTGACTGTATATGCAAGAGTTTATTTCTGGGTTCTCAGTTCTGTTCCTTGGAGAAGGAAATGGCAACCCACTCCAGTGTTCTTGCCTGGAGAATCCCAGGGACGGGGGAGCCTGGTGGGCTGCTGTCCATGGGGTTGCACAGAGTCGGACACGACTGAAGCGACTTAGCAGCAGCAGCAGCAGTTCTGTTCCACTGGTCCGTGGGTCTATTTTTATGTTTTGTTATTTGAAGAAAATGATGAAATAATGTCATAATGTAAACATTGCAGACTCTTGGTGGTTTGGTAATCTATCTTAGAAAAAAATAATATTATTTTTGCAGACACTCTTTTTTAAATTGGGATTTTATTTTACTTATTCATTTTTGTTTTACTTTTTGGCTATGCTGCACAGCATGTGGGATCTTAGTTCCTAGACCAGGGATACCCCCTGCACTGAAAGTACAGAATTTTAACCTTTGGAACACCAGGGAAGTCCCTAGATAATCACAATTTTAAGTGATTAAATCAATGAATTACTTTTAAAATTGTATTTTCTTTGGATTTAAGAAAAGATATTGCCTCTTTTCTCAGTGCTTGAAAAAGAGAGGATTGTTTATGTGTAGTAAAGTTTAGTTAGATAAATTCACTGTGTTTTAATATGTAAGAATGTAGTTAGAAAACTTCAAACATAGTATAAATGTCATGATCCCCTGTCTATCTTACATTGAATTTTCCTTGAAGTGATTGTTAACTTGAAAGACTTAAGAGTATATGATACATGCCTTTGGGTATTTTTAAGGTTTCTAAAGATCTGCAGTAGATGAGAGGTTGAAACTTAGTGGCCTCTACCCTTCCCGTTTCCCAATTCCTTTATATTTTGTTTAAGGAAGATTGGGGAGTAGGGGAAACAGAATCCCTCTAGGGACGAAAAGATCCTTTAGAGTAAAGAAGACCCTCAAGTCAAGATAAAGGTAGAATTTTGACTAGAAAGGCACAGATCACAACTGGAAAGGTTGTGATCAACTAGGTCAGTCAAAACCACCCTAATTTCTCTTGTACTCCTCAAGTAGCTGAGTGATGGCTGAGTGATCCTGTCAAGGAAATTTAGACGTATACTGAGGCCAGTATGCAAAATGTGGACAAAAGAAGCATCTGTATGGTATTGTTGCAGAAGAGACCAAGTCTCCTAGAAGGATAACACATCTCTTGACCCTGCTGTGTTCATGAGACAGAGGGGAAGATCTCCATTAGATCTCTGATGTCAACTATGCTTGTTGTTTTCTAAACCCACATTAGTAGATGCTGGAATTTCAAATAATACAAAACAGTAATGGGGAAAAAAATTCTTAAGAGAAAGTTATATCTTTATTCAGTTATCACAAATTCCTTTAATAATACAATTTCGGGAGTTTTTGTTGTAACATTTTTAAAAATACTAATAAATGATATTGTTGATTAGCTTTGTTACTGGTACCTTCTTTGTTTATAAGTACTTGCTCTCAAAAGGGGAAGAGTACAGTTATCAGAGTCAAGTGTGCTTGTCTGAAGCTCTCACCCTCTTGTTTATGCAACCTTAGAAAAGTCATTTTACTTCTTCGTATTGTTCTCTTGATAATCGATAAAAGGAAGGGTTACATTAGATAATATATCTAAGCTTTAACTCTAAACTTATTCTGACTTTGTGACTTGGAAGTTATTCCACAACCAGATTTTATACCTATGATTTGTCCTTGGAAACTGTCATAATTATTTTCTCTACTGACTGACAGTACAGCTCTATTAGCGGGCTGAATGTGTGGCTTTGTATGCAACTGTAACACATATGAAAACATCCTTTAGATTTTTATCTGTGTGACTTTTTTTCCCCCAGTGAAACTTGGAAGATAACAACGTGGAAACTTCTCACTTCCTGCAATTACATTTTTGACAAGGTTGGGAGGGTGGAGAGGGGAGTCTGTGATTAAGCAGAAACAGGAAGTAGAGTCTCTTCTTCCAGCTGACATCTGAAGCTATTCCTAGAAATTCTTTTTGGGGCTTCTTTTGATCCCACAACCAACTGTTCTTGTTTTGTTTTATTTTTCATTTTGATTTTTTGGTCATTGTAGCTTTTTAAATCAGATCATTGAAAATTAAAATCACAGGCAAGAAATGGAATACGATATTATTCTGTATTGTTCATTGAAAAGGGATTGATATACCTTTTCTCTGGCATGTATTTAAAGCAGGGATTTAATAGTGACTGGGTTTTTCCCTAGGGAAGAACCAGCTCGTTTCTGCGATGTTGTAGACAGTATGCGTGGACTAAATACTTTTTCAAAAAAAATGTTTCTGTATCCATACAAACCCCTCTGTAAGTACAAAAAGCCTCAGAATTAGGCCTATAAAGCATGGAAGGGTGAGTGATATTGTCTTAAGAGTCTGTGAATAAGAATTTGACAAGCTATGTAATAATTAAACAGTTGTACACAAATTAAACTTGTGTAAATAATTTTAGTATTCTTTTTCAGCTTATGAAGAAAGTCAAAAGTGATTTGGGTTTTGGCATAATTGATCCTAAAGCCTTCCCTCCTGCCAGTTCAGTTACATGGCATGTTCAGTGCCTTCTTGAGACTTCTAGAATGTGCTCATGCATCCATGCCATCAGTGGAGATAGTGGCTTTGTCTTCCCTTTGTATGAGCCAGGAGGGTATTTTCCACCCAACCTAATTCCTTTCTGTACCATCTGTCTCTCTATAGTAAAAGTATACAGGGTGATCCATCAAGGTGAGGGTGAAAGCTAGAGCTACTTAATTTCGTTTTGTCCTTTATATAAGAGGACAAATTTTTTATGCCATTTAAGAAAGTGTTTCCTGTGTTAAAACTCATTCCCAGCTATTCTGATTCCTGAGTTTTCAGTTCAATTCAGTTCAGTCATTCAGTCGTGTCCAACTCTTTGCAACCCCATGAATCACAGTACCCCAGGCCTCCTTATCCATCACCAACTCCCAGATTTCACTCAAACTCACGTCCCTCAAGTTGGCGATGCCATCCAGCCATCTCATCCTCTGTCGTCCCCTTCTCCCCCTGCTCCCAATCCCTCCCAGCATCAGAGTCTTTTCCAATGAGTCAACTCTTCGCATGAGGTGGCCAAAGTACTGGAGTTTCAGCTTTAGCATCAGTCCTTCCAATGAACACCCGAAACTGATCTCCTTTAGAATGGACTGGTTGGATCTCCTTGCAGTCCAAGGGACTCTCAAGAGTCTTCTCCAGCACCACAGTTCAAAAGTATCAATTCTTCAGCACTCAGCTTTCTTCACAGTCCAACTCTCACATCCATACATGACCACTGGAAAAACCATAGCCTTGACTTGACGGACCTTTGTTGGCAAAGTAATGTCTCTGCTTTTTAATATGCTGTCTAAGTTGGTCATAGCTTTTCTTCCAAAGAGCAAGTGTCTTTTAATTTCATGGCTGCAGTCACCATCTGCAGTGATTTTGGAGGCCCCCCCCCAAAATTTTCCTTGTTATCTATTTACAAATATATAAAGTCAGCTACATAATGCTGCTGCTGCTGCTGCTAAGTCGCTTCAGTCGTGTCCGACTCTGTGCGACCCCGTAGATGGAAGCTTACTAGGCTCCTCCGTCCTTGGGATTCTCCAGGCAAGAACGCTGGAGTGGGTTGCCATTTCCTTCTCCAATGCATGAAAGTGAAAAGTGAAAGTGAAGTCGCTCAGTTGTGTCCGACTCTTAGCAACCCCATGGACTGCAGCCTACCAGGCTCCTCCATCCAT
The DNA here is from genome assembly GCA_935064755.1 of Tragelaphus eurycerus. Lineage (NCBI taxonomy): Eukaryota > Metazoa > Chordata > Mammalia > Artiodactyla > Bovidae > Tragelaphus > Tragelaphus eurycerus. The sequence continues at coordinate 681,236 of CAKXYN010000014.1, forward strand.
GTAAGTTTCCCGGCAAGAGTACTGGAGTGGAGCTACATAATAGATACTCTTTTTTAGATCCTTTTAATTTGCTGTGCACCTTGCTAAGTACTCTATGTATTGACACACCATTTGATTTTTATAATATGTCTGAAAATATGGATATTATCCCTACCTTATAGTTACAGAAACAGGTTGGATAAGCTGAATAGCTTTCCCAAAGGCTCACTGCTGGAATGTATCTCGACTGTAATTCAAATACATTGCTGAATTATGACTAAAACTATTCTCTCAAATACTATCTCTTTCTGAATGAATTCACTTGCAAGATCAGAACCATTTTATAATTCGAAGAGTAATTCCCATGAGCCACAGATCATGATTTTTGTGTTGGACTTACTGGAATTGAAATATACATATTGATTCTTTGCATATAAAATTAAACAAACTTGAATTTTGAAAGCAGCTATTATAGTAAGTGCAAGATTACATCACTGGATTGTCTGTTCTGGAAGATTTGGAAAGAAAAAAAAAATCCAACACTTCCATATTAACACATGAAAAGGAGAATAATAATGTTAATTTTTTCCTTAATATAAAAAAATATGTAAAGGAGGCTCTCATTTTATTCCTAGAGAAGTAGGTAATCTACTTCCCTTTAAGGTTTTACAAGAGTTAACCTAAAAAGTAACTGTTACTGAAATAGTTGAAGCAATTACTGCCAAGTTTAAGATCCTTTTTATCATTAATTAATAATAAACCTAAAGATTAGCAGTATGTTTGCAAGATGCTTCCACATTTGGGTTTTTTTTTTTTTTAACCTCTCTTTGTTCCATCACCAATCTGAAATCAAGCAGTGCAGCAACTCCAGTTCTTGTTTCATTGGTGGAAAAAAAACTAGAGCGTTCCGGCTGGTTAGCAAATCAAGGTGGAGATGAAGGTTAGGAGTATCTTCCCACTATACCTCCATACCTCATTAAAAAACGCGTGTGTGCATGCTAAATCACTTCAGTCATGTCCAACTCTAAGTGACCCTATGGACTGTAGCCCACCAGGCTCCTCCGTCCATGGGATTCTCCAGGCAAGAATACTGGCGTGGGTTGCCATGCCCTCCTCCAGGGGATCTTCCCAACCAAGGGATCGAACCCGTATCTCTTATGTCCCCTGCATCAGCAGGCGAGTTCTTTACCACTAGCGCCACTTGATAAGAAAATAAATAGAATTCATTATTCTATTGTTATTTGAACACTAGAATTTTTCCCCTAAGGAGTTGATGTTTTAAAATTCTTCCTACTATCCTGAACCCTCCTCCCTCCTCCCTCCCATACCATCCTTCTGGGTCGTCCCTGTGGCAGATTCATTTTGATATATGGCAAAACCAATACACTATTGTAAAGTTAAATAAAATAAAAATTAAAAAAAAAAGGCAGAGGGAAAAAAAATTCTTCCTACTAAAGGTTTTATCATCTGTGAAAATTATTTATTTGATTAAAAGCTATGAGAAAAAGGATTGTATGTGTATGTGCATAAGGGGAGGGTGTTTGTTATGTGCTCGGGTAGGTACATGGTATTTTTGTATATGTACATGTATCTTTATTTACCTAAAATGCTTTTCTGCTAAATATGTGACTAGTTTTATGACCCCATTATTTCACATTAAATCTTCAGAGACATCTGAATTTTGTTTTAAAGACAATAAAGCAACAAAAATGGAAAGTATATTCTGTAAGAGAGAAAGTGGATGTAGTTTAGCTTTGGTAATATTTTGCTCCCATGTAGCAACAATTAGCAATTTTCGACTTCCTCTCATGTGTTCTTCATAAAGGTGGAAAGAATACTTTATTAGTCATATTCTGTAAGACATTCTCTTGCCTGGAAAATCCCATGGATGGAGGAGCCTGGTGGGCTGCAGTCCATTGGGTCGCTAAGAGTCGGACACGACTGAGCGACTTCATTTTCACTTTTTCGCTTTCATGCATTGGAGAAGGAAATGGCAACCCACTCCAGTTTTCTTGCCTGGAGAATCCCAGGGGCAGGAGAGCCTGGTGGGCTGACATCTATGGGGTCACGCGGAGTCGGACACGACTGAAGTGACTTAGCAGTAAGACATTCAGTTACTAAAGATGGTAGATGGTAGTTACTAAATATAGTAGTTTCTCGTGAAGGCTTCCCTGGTGGCTCAGTGGTAAAGAATCCGCCTGCAATACAGGAGATGTGGGTTCAACCCTTGGTGGGGAAGATCCCCTGGAGAAGGAAATGGCAGTCCACTCCAGGATTCTTGCCTGGGAAATCCCATGGACAGAGGAGCCTGGCAGGCAGCAGTCCGTGGGATCGCAAGAGTCGGACACAGCTTAGTGATTAAACTGCCATACATGAGGGGTCATGGGTCAGCTTGAGATTTATATTCCTTATTAACCATTCAATAACATTTTTAAAAATTCAGGAGAGATTTTCAAAACTGTTATTTTTTAACTTGGAAGAAGAAATTATCTAGTTAAAAATACGTAACATTAAGAGAAGAGTGAAAATAACTGTAAACAAATTATTGGAAAAAAGTTCAGAATAAGATTATTCTAAAAGTAAACATTTATTTTGGAGCTCTTCTATACCGAGCAACAAATGTGGATGAGTAATACACATGAAGGTGGTTGCAGGCTAGAAATTCAAGTTTGGTAGAAAGTGAGTTGCTAAGTAACTAATACACCCTGTCTAAAACTTTTCTGCTTTCCCCTGCTAACCTTATTTATGTCATTCTGATGTCTTGATAAATGTGAATGCTGAGCTTTGTTGTTTTAGGTAAAAATGTTTATAGCTTTATAGTTTTATAGGTCATGAATCCCGGAATTCTTGTTTAACATATAGATATTTCCAATGGACTAGTATAACCTTGAATGTTGTTTAACTAACATATTTTTTCCTCAGGTTCTCAGAAAATGTAATATGTGCCTTCTGGTTACTATACTATTAACCAGTTATTAATAGCGAACTTTTGTTTTCATAAACTTTCAAGAAGAAATGTTTAATAAGTCAAAAGACATTGATAAGATCCCTTTAAAGATATACTCTTTCTAACAGAAGACTGAAAACTGTAACAGACTGTAACTACACCTCAACATTCTTCATTAGGAAAATCACCTTGGCAGATATATGTCATGTTATAATGTTTTCAACATCGTTATTTATATGTAAGTATGAAAATCTGTGACCATCAGTGTCACATGTATGAAGTCAAATATCTTCTGCCTCAAAGTAGCTGTCATTTAACACCTCCACCTTTATTGATTTTTAACTGAGGGGGAAATCTGAATCTTCTACACCTGGGACTTTTAAAATTCTTTGTCTAAACTGGCCTTTTCTGAGTATGGACAGATCTGTCTGCACTGGGATGTATACAGAAGAAACTGCTGTAGTTGTGAGAATCAGACCAATCCCTCCCTCATATTTGGAAAGGAGAAAATAATCCTGAGCTTTGGGTAAAATATTTAGGAGTTACAACAATGGATTTCCAATCAGAAAGGCCTTTGCCTCTGTCATTCTTAAAATCGATTATCTGTTCTTTTGTTTAATACATATATTTTCAGTTTGCTTTTAGTTTTATCAGACTACTCATAAGAACTTTGATGTTGGGCTATTTAAATGGATATCTAAAAATCACCACGAGGTGTACTAGATTGCTTCAATCTAAAGGAAAACCTATCAATATTTGTTTTTGATATTTCTATTTAACACTGAGTAAAAAAACAGAAAACCCTTGTCTATTACTTGGGAAAGTGTTGCTGACCTTATTACGGATTTAGTCTCTTCTGTAATACAGTTGTAGGAAGTACCAAGTTAGTGGGTAAAGTGGTGGTGAGAGATAAAATCTGAAAAGGCCGTTGGAATTATGATGCCAGTGATATATGAAAATCCAAATAATTGGAAGTTTTGATATTTTAAATTTCTAGGACATGGTCATGCTGAACTAATTTTAGAATATCTGTCATTGTTTGTCCTCCAAAGTAGAAATCATCTTAAATTTAAAATTCAGTATTAGCATTTCCATCAGCAAAAAGTAGTTGTTGCATTGGACAACCAGGCTTGCAAAATTATCTTCCCTGAAAAGAAGAGAAATAGCCTCCAAATTTCATCATGATCATTAGGAGAGAAAGTTATGTTGTAACAATGTTTCATAGTGTCCTCCTATGTCTTTTTTCCAAACTGTACTAAAATCATTTATCATCATTGTTAATGTTCTTTTAGTTAAGCACAATAAAACAGTAATCCTTCAGCCATTTGACAAGTGTGTACTTTTAAATGGATATGTTTCTTGTAATTTTTGTTAGTCATGGTTACAGAAGTCGTAAAGTTCATGGTTATTGGTATATGGTTCTTGTTAGTAGAGCCTGAACCTAAGAAGTGGGAAGATGTAGCAATTATAGCCCCTGCTACTGCTAAGTCGATTCAGTCGTGTCCGACTCTGTGTGACCCCATAGATGGTAGCCCACCAGGCTCCCCCTCCCTGGGATTCTCCAGGCAAGAACACCGGAGTGGGTTGCCATTTCCTTCTCCAATGCATGAAAGTGAGAACTGAAAGTGAAGTCGCTCAGTTGTGTCCGACTCTTAGCGACCCCATGGATTGCAGCCCACCAGGCTCCTCCGTAGATTTAATAGCTAAGATCTAATATGGACTCTGTATGTTAAAATGAGAAAAATCCTTGTTCAACTTTATAGACAAGATATTGCTGCACAGATTTTGTTGAGGCTTTATGTTCACTGAATCTTTCTAAAGAGACTTGTATTGTCTTTATAGCACTTGAACAGTTGGCTATCTCATTATTTAGCTTAAGCATATGCAAATTTATACAAGCTCTATGTTTATTGATAAGTAATAATCTCATGTTTTGCATTGTTTCCGTGACATATAGACAACAAAATATAAATCCTTTTTATTTCTATGAAAGGCACTCATAGGGATTTGGGTTACAAAAAAATGCATACTTTCTTGACATTTATGATTATATTTAAAAACAATATTACTAAATACTAAATTTGGTGACGATCACTCAGTTATACACCAATGTGAGTTTGTTTTTCAGTTTTTGTTAAATTTTAATCATGTGCCAAGTTTTCTGAGGCACGAAAAGGAAACCCAGAGATCAGAGGGAGGTTTAAAAACATTAAATACACTGATAAGGTTTGTATCCTTGTGGTTTTTTTTTTCCTGCTATCCTGATAGTTCTTTAAGGTTCTGTCATTTTCAATCAACAGAGAGTACATGTGATCAGTATATCTGATAAACTTGTCAATGCCTCTTTAAAGCAGGATTCCCCAACCTATTCAATTCAGATCCCCCTGCTTCATTTCAAGTATCATCTTGATAAGACAGAGCTATGTCACAAGCATCTGTGTATAGCCAGCTCAGTCTACAACTAATTTGTGCAGGAAAAAATTAAATCAGGAGGTAAATTATTTCATGATTGCTCATTCCCAACAGAGTTGGGCATCATTCTGAAGAAAATATCAAATAATTGGTTTCAGGCCGTGTCAGACACATGCAATTCCCTTCTCTAATGGCTGTGTGTGGTAGCACCAGGCCTCAGGGGTCAGCAAAGAACTGGAAATAGCTTAGTGCCAGGCACGGCAATAGAGAGTCAGAGCACATAGGAAATGAAGTGGCAATAAGTGCAATCCATAGGGGAAATGTGCTTCACTTGGAGTTTAATATATCGGTTCAGAATCTGGCAGGAAGCCATGCAACAATTGTTTACCTTTTTGTCAGCATCTGCATCTGTTCTGTTTTGTAAACAGCACTTAACTCTCAGTCGGTAAATGCTGGAATCAATAACAACTGTTAAGGGATTTCCTCCCCCCCCACCTTTTTTTATATTCTATAACAAATGCACACTACAAACAATGTTTGCCTTAGATTAACAAGGAACAGACATTAACAGGGTCAAAGGGATTTGGTTGGGAACATTTTATAGCTTCTTGGGTTTACAGTAATTATATCTGTGTGATTTGAATGTATTTTGTAACCTATCCAAATTAAACTGTTAAAAAAATGCTAGCAAGCAGTAATGAAGACGATTTTTTATAATTATCTTAAGTACTGTGTATAGAAAACTGCTGGCACTGTTTGTAATAATTTAGTTCTGTGCAATATTGTGTATTACAGCTGCTATGCAGAAATATTAAGTTGCCTTTTGCAGTTTTAGGAAATTAGTGATTATATCCAGCAGTACTAATTATTTTAAGCATACAGTTATTAAAAAAAAAATTACACACCACAGTGAGACATAAAAAAGGTTCGATCTGTGACTAGTGCCTATAAAACTAAATATGTCATTAGTAAATGCCAAAAAAAAAAAGGAAAACACTGCTTTTAAGTTCACTGTCTTCAGGGACTGAATAGATGAATGCTGTCATAAATGCAGGATTGTTATAACAGTTATAGCATCACTGAAAAGTGAATATCACCAAGATCAGAGGAACACATTATTGCTGATGGGTTTATGCCTGCATCTTTCCACTCACCACTTAACAATTATACTCCTTAAAATTTCCCTATATGCAGTTGCTAAGTTGCCTCATTTTCATTTTATTTGATTACTTCATATCTGATTTCAACCAAACCTGGTTTGTTTTCTTCTGCTTTTACTTATATAGTAAGCATTAAATCTTAGGCTGCCCCATTATTTTTTGTCAAATGGATGATTTCTTTGAACCTTTCACTGGATAACCATAAACCACAAGTAAAATTTGGGAATTATTTGCTCAGATCACCTAATCAAGATTTCTATTTTCTTATCTTTTCAGAATTTTATGTCTAAGGGTTTGGTGTGAATTCTTTAACTTCCTCAACAGTTATTTTGCTATTTGACTTAGCTAAATTATTTTGACCAACATTTCTTAAAAGTTTATTATATTTTTTATTACATAGTTATAATTAGAAATAAGAGTTTGCAAATTTGAACAGTAATATCTTTTGTATCTTTATCAATCCTGAAAAGTACTTTGGCTTCATTTTTTCACTGTGTATTATTTGCTTCTTTGACATTCTGTCACTGTCACTGTATGAAATTAATTAATATATGGTAATATGCATACAACCACAAATTATATGGGATTGTATAATATAAATTCATTTTTATCACCTAGAATTTTATTTTCCATTATCCTCAGAATCACAATCCAGATTTCATAAATTTCCACTTAAAATGTTTATTTGAATGAAGTATAACTTGTTTTTAGGTTCAGAAACTAGAAAAGAGTTGTCTTTTGTAATGTACGTTCTATCTGAAGATAGAAAACATACCTTATTAATCCATTCCATTATGAATTTATATAATTCTGTAAAAAATAAACTAATACTTAATACTGTTGCATGTTCTGATCTATAAATATAAAGAGAAAAAATCTTGATAGAAAGTTTTATTTCCAAATTAGAATCTGCCTTTGAGAACCGTAGTCAGTGTTTAGACGTGATTTAAGAGGTCAGTTAACACCTTTTGTAATTACTTCCTTTACCAAGGGAAAATGATTATATGGCTCCAAATATCTCTCTAGAAATTTAAAGAATATAAAAATGAGACTTTAGTTCCTATTGTTTGTGCCTTGCATCTTTAACATCTACTTGATAGGTGAAGAATCCACCTGCAATACGGGAGACCTGGGTGCAATCCCTGGGCTGGGAAGGTCCCCTGGAGAAGGGAAAGGCTACCCACTCTAGTATTCTGGCTTGGAGAATTCCATGGACTATACAGTCCATGGGGTGGCAAAGAGTCAGACATGAATGAGCAACTTTCACTTTCACTGATAGGAGTTAGTTTCCTGATAGCTCAGTTGGTAAAGAATCCACCTGCAATGCAGGAGACTCCTGTTCGATTCCTGGGTTGGGAAGATCTGCTGATGAAGGGATAGGCTACCCACTCTAGTATTCTTGGGCTTCCCTTGTGGCTCAGCTGGTAAAGAATCCTCCTGCAATGCCGGAGTCCTGGGTTCCATCCCTGGGTTGGGAAGATCCCCTAGAGAAGGGATAGGCTACCCATTCCAGTATTCTGGCCTGGAGAATTCCAGTCCTGGGTCCCAAAGAGTTGGACACAACTGAGCGATTTTAACTTTCACTTTTGCTATTTCATGTTAAATATTTTAAATCACATCCTAATCACTTAGTATGCAAGTTTAAAACAGTTATGATTGAAATTTTCATACCAAAGTTCAAAATGTTCAAAGCTTTATTGTTCCTAAATTAATATAGGTGACTATCTTGCATTTATGTTAGCATTAAAGTTAACTAGCAGAGCTTGAAAAATTGTAGTGGTTATTATGTTCTGATGGAATCTGTAAGGCATTCATAGGGGGATGGATATTGTCTATGGATCATTGGCTAATTAAAAAAAAGTTGATTGTTAAGGTAGCCCTTTGTTGTATTAGGTGAAGGAATCATTATTCCCTAAGCAAAGGGAAAATTAAGTGCTAATTAACAGGTTATGAAGTGTGCAGTAGTAGTAAGAGAGTAAGCAGCATTTCCCCAGAACAACTTACCTGCCTCCTGAGAAACCCATATACAGGACAAGGAACAACAGTTAGAACTGGACATGGAACAATGGACTGGCTCAAAATTGGGAAAGGAGTATGTCAAGTCTGTATATTGTCACCATGCTTATTTATCTTCTATGCAGAGTGTGTGTGTGCCAAATTGCTTCAGTCATGTCCAGTTCTTTGCATCCCTATGGTCTGTAGCCCACCAGGCTCCTCTGTCCATGGGATTCTCCAGGGAAGAATACTGGAATGGGTTGCCATACCCTCCTCCAAGGTATCTTCCCAACCCAAGGGTCGAACTGGCATCTTCTATGTCTCCTGCATTGGCAGGCAGATTCTTTACCACTAATGCCACCCGGGAAGCCCTCTATGAAGAGTACATCATGCAAAATGCTGGGCTGGGTGACTCACAAACTGAAATCAAGATTGCTGGCAGAAATATCAACAACCTTAAATACATATATGATACCACTCTAATGCCAGAAAGAGAAGAGGAACTAAAGAGCTTCTTGATGAGGATGAAAGAGGAGAGTAAAAAAGCTGCTTAAGAGTCAACATTCAGAAAACTAAGAGCATGGTATCCCGTCCCATCACTTCATGGCAAATAGATGGGGAAAAAGTGGAAGCAGTGACAAATTTTCTCTTCTTGGTTCCAAAATCACTGCGGATGGTGACCGCAGCCATAAAAGATTCATGCTCCTTGGCAGAAAAGCTATGACACACCTGGACAGCATATTGAAAAGCAGAGACATCACTTTGCCAACAAATATCCGAATAATTCAGAGCTATAGTTTTTCAAGACCAGAGATGTCCCTGGTGGCTCAGATGGTAAAGCGTCTGCCTACAATGTGGGAGACCTGGGTTCAATCCCTGGGTCAGGAAGATCTATTGGAGAAGGAAATGGCAGCCCACTCCAGTATTCTTGGCTAGAAAATCCCATGGACGGAGGAGCCTGGTAGGCTACAGTCCATGGGGTCACAAAAAGTTGGACATGACTGAGTGATGTCTCTTCACCTTATAGTCTTTCCAGTAATCATGTACAGATGTGAGAGTTGGACCATAATGAAGGCTGAGCACTGAAGAATCAATGCTTTCGAATTATGGTGTTGGAGAAGACTCTTAAGAGTCCCTTGGTCAGCAAGGAGCTCAAACCAGTCAATCCTAAAGGAAATCAACCCTGAATATTCACTGGAAGAACTGATGCAGACAATGAGGCTCCAGTACTTTGGCTTCCTGATGCAAAGAGCTGATTCATTGGAAAGACCCTGATTCTGGGAAAGATTGAGGGCAGGAAGAGAAGGGGGCGACAGAGGTTGGATGACATCATTGGCTCAATGGACATAAGATTGAGCAAGCTCCAGGAGGTAGGAAAGAGGAGCCTGGAGTGCTGCAGTCCATGGGGTTGCAAAGAGTCAGACATGACTTGGCCACTGAACAACAAGCCAATGGCATCTGGGAACACCAAAGTCAACAAATTGATTGCTGATAACTAGTTGTATTTTTCAAATTCCCCAACATAATATTAAATATCATGAATTTACTCAACACCATAGCAAAAGTTTCTGTATTGAAATCTTAACATAATGCAATTTGTATATTGTGCTTTTAAATGCTGTGCTTAGAATTTATTCTATACATGATTCTTTACTTACATGTAGTATGTTTGTTTCTAATTAGATCTTTTTCTTTAAGAACTTTAAGTGTCTATTCAGTTATAGTTTTATTTCTTTGTTTTTTATGTAAGATAGATTTTTGAAAAAGATACGTGACCTTTTTTGTATTAATTTTAACACAGTTTGATATTTGCTTTCGTAGTTATCAAATAAGAATTGCTAAGTTATCTATGTTCACAGTTTGATGCAGCTCATCTCTGCTGATGGTGTGGTAGAGCTGATGTATTTTATACTCTTAGCTATTATGCCAGACTTAGATTTGATCTTGAACATTGGCTTTTAAGGTCTTTTAAGATTGCTCATCTAATATCACTGTGGAGTCATTCAAGCCACTTGGTGATGAAAACATAGGGGCACAGCTGCACCCCCAATTTACCACACACTTTTGGAGGCTTCTCGGCTCCAAGTGAATTCCAAACATGTTAAGTCTCACTTTGGCAAACTGGGGATCTTGGCTCACCAAACAACTGTAAATGGTTGCTTTCAGATCCACTTGCAAATTCAGATGATGATTAAACAGAGGGACTTTCACTCCAGCTTCTTGTCCATTGTCCCTCTACCTATTGGAGACGAGAACCACATCTTATGTGAAATTCCCATTTATTGCTCAAGTTTACCTGTTTTCTGTTATGTGTAACCAAAGTTTGGAGAAATATGACTTTATACATAAGTGCCTTATTCAAAGGATACTAGTGACTCTGAGAATCCTCTCTTTATATCGTTTGTCAAAAGCAGAATGATTCATAAGTTGATCTAATTGAGGCTGTTTCTACCTTAGGTTCCTTTGAATTTTGGTGCATGTTTGCTGATCATAATCCTTGCAGGCTAGAACCGTAAGCATTTTCCACAGTATGTCCTTCCACAAGTATGTCCTTGGCCACTTTGGGCGAATGGTGAGGAAGTCTTGCTCTGAGACGTGTGACTCGTTGGAAGATGCTGAATGCTGCAAAAGGCAAAGTGGGCTGTTCTTCATTGGGAAGAAACCCAGATGTTTCTCAAAAGACAGGGCTTTCCTATGGAACCATTGGGAGAAATGAGAGGTTCTTGAGTTGGTCTTCTCCAAAGACAATCAAAAAAGGAAGAGGGATGCTTAAGGCATGGGCAAGAGCTTAGAAGAGGGGATGAGGTTGTCACAAAAATGGAGAAGCGGTGGGAGTGTTGTGGAAGACGTAGAAGAGAGGCCAGAGGCTCTTATTACAGCCTTACAGTAAGGAGGGAGTCTGAACCCTCGTTCATAAGGCAGTGGGGTCTCACGAAAGCTGAGTTCTATGTTCCTGAGAGGGGAGGTGGGACCAGAGAGAAGGTGACTGCATGCAAAGCGAAGACCAGGAGCATCTCTGGCTTAAATGTACTTTGTGGGAGTGGGAAGAAAGAGAAAAACTGAGATTTTGAAAATATATTGAAGTACTTTTACTTTTTTTAAAACAATTATTTTTTTATTGAAGGATAATTGCTTTACAGAATTTTGCTGTTTTCTGTCAAACCTCAACATGAATCAGCCGTAGGTATTTTTGTTGTTGTTCAGTCTTTACTGTCAGAGAAGGTGATGGCGACCCACTCCAGTACTCTTGCCTGGAAAATCCCATGGACGGAGGAGCCTGGTGGGCTGCAGTCCATGCGGTCGCTAAGAGTCGGACACGACTGAGCGACTTCACTTTCACTTTTCACTTTCACTTTTCACTTTCATGCATTGGAGAAGGAAATGGCAACCCACTCCAGTGTTCTTGCCTGGAGAATCCCAGGGACGGGGGAGCCTGGTGGGCTGCCATCTATGGGTTTGCACAGAGTTGGACACGACTGAAGCGACTTAGCAGCAGTCTTTACTGTGCCTTTTGGAGAAGGAAATGGCAACCCACTCCAGTATTCCTGCCTGGAAAATCCCGTGGACAGAGGAGCCTGGTGGGCTACAGTCTATGGGGTCGAAAAGAGTCAGACACGACTGAGTGACTTCACTTTCCTTTGCTTTAGTGTGCCTTTAATTATTTCATAAACATTTGAATCTCAAATTTTTTTCTGGGGCCTATTTGAAGATTTTGTGATACCAAATATTTAAAATATGAGAATGTTTTATTAGGTAACTTTTCCAAGTAATAAATTTTCATTATAAAAATTAAAACATCAAATAGATATAAGGAGAGAGTCAAAGATCTCACATTTCCTTCCCCCAATCCCGATGCCCCAGATCACCACTGTTATTCACAATTTGTTGCACATTGCAGGATTTTTCGTTTGCACGTATCAGAATTAATATACAGGTTTGTATTTTTAATGAGATCAGCCTACTGTTGTTCATTGTGCCTTTTTCCGATTAATATTTCATAGTCTCCTCCCATATCCACGCCATCTGTTCTGATGTTCTTTTCAGTAGGGCCGGGACATTCCATTGTATAGGTGTGGCCTAATTCATGTGCATGTGGCTCTATGTAATCTTACCATAGTATTGACTCACTGGATTTAGAAAACAATTTCCCCCCCAAAGCAATACCTGTCCACCATTACATGTATTTATGTGTGCACATATTTGAAGTATATAAAATAAAGTGTTAGGCCTCTTTCACCCTCTCTACCCTTAATCCTGCCATCCTAGAGTGATTCCCTGTTAGTAGCTTGGTGTGTACCCTTCTGTACTTACCCACGTGCCTGTACTGCGTATGTGCATTCTGCAATTTTTTTTTTTTAACTGTGTCTAGGATCTCTTTTCTTCCAGTATATACAAAGTGCATCTTTTTACAAGCTGTAAACTATTGTATGATTATATGAATTACTTACTTAACTAGCTCCTATTGACAGATGTTAGAATTTCTCTCAGTTTCTTTTCTTTGTATGCTTGCGTGTGTATCTTTGAAAGCTTTGTTCCCAGAAGACTTATTCCTGGGCCAAAGAACAAGCTAATTTAAACTTTGATATGTAAATTCAAGTTGCCCTCCAAAATCAGTAATACTCGGTTTTAGCTATACAGATTCATAAGTGTGAATACCTAGATTGATGCGTGTGTTCGTTTAGACATCAGTTCATTAATTATGATTTTGAGTGTGTGTGTTATAATTCCTGTGCTTGCCTGCCTCCTTCTGGAGCATCAAGGCTATTGCTGTCTTGTCGGCCATCCTCTCACAGCTGCTGCTGCTGCTGCCAAAAACAAAAACGCCTGGGGGTGAGGGAGGGGCACTTCCTGCTGGATGCCTGGTTGCTGTTAGGAGCTGTGGAGCCACACTTGCTTTGCACTCCAGTTTTGCCACGTGGCAGCTTTCTGGCCTTGGACAGGTAATCTTTTGTGAGTGTGAGTCATAATCTGTAAGATAGAGATGATAGTGATAAAACCTATCTCATAATGTCTAAGAATTAACATAGACATTGTCCATAGTGTCTAGGACAAACCAGGTGCTTTGTTATTGTCATCGTGTGAAACATACATAGAATTAATCTGACAAATCATCCTCTGTTAATACAGTGTTCCTAAGCACCAGTGTATGACAAAAGGCTGCATGTTTGTTATTTGGAAATCAATTTCTCATTGAAGACTTCATCTTATCTTTAAAATGCTTCCTATAATGATGTCTGAAAGTGTGATACTTTTTTCAATTTAAAAATGATATGTAAGGAAATAAGACTAAAATAAAATAATAGACATAAGTGGATCTCTCCTTTGTTTACCATCTTGACTCTGACCATCTCTATGTATGAAGGACTGCCTGATCTAGCTCCAGCCCTGATTCCCCCCAGAGCTTCATACTCTAGAGCTTAACCTCTGCCCAGCTGGTCCCTGGGATGTTGCACAGGCCCTCCACACCCAGCATGGACAAATCACAACTCCTCACCATTCCCCTGATCCCAGTCCTCTCCTGCAATCCAAGTTAGGGCCACTAAGGATCATTCAAGTGCCAACTATGGCTCATTCCCCCCTACTGGCCCCCCCCCCCCAACCAATCAAAAGAATTATCGAGTTGCTGTGTTTTTCCGAGTTGCTGTGTTTTTCCTGACTGCCTGAATACTTCCAAGTCTATCTCTTCATCTGCATTTGTCGAGTGGTTTAGATCTTTATCATTTCTCATTCAGAATGTTAAAATAGTTTTGTTTCCCTTTGTGATTGGATTCCTCATTCTTGTTTTCCTGTAAAACATCTGCCCAGCCCTCACCCCTCCGTTGTTAAAAGCTCTTCATCCTTTAAACTCCTCATCAGTGGCTCCTCATCAGTGTCAGGAGCAAACCTCCAGCTACTTAGTGTTAGCAAGACTTCCTTGACCTGGCACCTGCCTCCTTCAGCCTCATCCCCTGCCTCTCCTCACCTCGTATTTTTCTGTCTCTGGCAATACAGAAGTGACAGAAAACCCCCGCTCATGCTCTGTTGTCTCCCACCTCCTACCCTCTTCCTCCCCTTCTTTGCCTAATTCCCATTGATCTTTTATGACAGCTCATGTGTCATTTCTTCCAGGAAGTTTTCTCTGGGCCAGGGCCCCTCATCCACACTCCCACAGCATCTCCATATGCCTTTCTCAAAGCTCTTAGCATATTCTATTAAAATATCTAATTAGGGGTCTGTCTCCCCATATGGACACTAAGCACCTCAAGGGCAAGCATTATTTATTTTCCCCAGCACCCAATCCACTGCCTAATGCACAACAGGAGTTCCATGAATTTTTTTTTAACTGGGATCATTTTCTCGAAATAAATCACTATCTGGAGGTATATTGTAGTAACCAACTAATCAGCTTATTAATCTAGCCCCTGCTATTTAACAAGTATTGTGCTAAGATTAATGGGAATTTCAAAAGCATCAGACCCTTACTTCTCATCTAGATAGAGAAATAAAATATGAATACATGAAAAGCTGCTTGGGAGTTATGCAGACAAGCAGTTGCAAAGTTCTGGGAAAGTGATTCCAGCTGGTAGGGGTTCCTTTTGACTTCTGTCCAGAATGAACACGATGAAATGTAAGTGTGTTGGTTGCAGAATAGGCAGAATCTGGAGAGGCAGGCAGAGATGAGCAACTGTGTTCACTTTCTGTTGCTTTCTTGTAACAGGGAATGCACACAGAATGGAGGGTTTATGTGGAAGGCACAACAGAAAGAAAACCCAAACCTTGTTTCCCAATCCTTCCAGCTTCTCCCATCTCATCACTCAGCCCAGAGAGTTCCTACAAGATGCCTTATTCTATGTCTCAGTCCTAATCTCTGCTACCCACCCCCACCCTCAACTCAACTCTGAAACAATATTTCTTTTGAGAAAAATTACCTTTCTCCAAGTAGTTTTTTGTTGTTTTTTTTTAAAGTTTGAGGTCAATTTAAAGCCTAAATTATATTAGGTTGGTGCAAAAGTCCTTGCAATTGTACGTTGTTGAACTTTGCTGTTTGATGTAGGAATACATTCTTAAATAAATGTGGTTATGTTGTACATCATTTTAATGTGCATTTCTGACTTCTTTTTGCTAATGACTTATTACTTGCTGTTTATTTTATATTTATTTTAGACTACAGAAATGACGTTAGACAAAAAGCAAATTCAAGTGATTTTCTTGTTCAAAGAAAGAAAGTGAAAGTGAAGTCGCTCAGTCATGTCAGACTCTTTGCAACCCCATAGACTGTAGCCTACCAGGCTCCTCCGTCCATGGGATTTTCCAGGCAAGAGTACTGGAGTGGGTTGCCATTTCCTTCTCCAAAATTATCGGAGACAACTTGCAATGTCAACAATATGTTTGGCCCAGGAACTGCTAACAAACGTATTGTGCAGTGGTGGTTCAAGAATTTTTCAAACGAGACGAGAGCCTTAAAGATGAGCATAGTGGCCAGCCATTGGAAATTGACAACGACCAATGGAGAGCAATCATCGAAGCTGATCCTCCTACATAACCACGTGAGAGGTTGCTGAAGAACTCCACATCGACCATTCTAGAGTCATCTGACGTTTGAAGCGAATTGGAAAGGTGAAAAGGCTCAATAAGTGGGAGCCTCATGAGCTGACCAAAAATCAAAAAAATTGTCATTTTGAAGTGTCGTCATCTTTTATTCTACACAACAACCTATGAACCATTGCTTGGTTGGATTGTGATATGTGACAAAAAGAGGATTTTATATGATGACCAGCTCGGTGGTTGGACTGAGAAGAAGCTCCAAGCACTTGCCAAAGCCAAACTTGCAGTAAAGGTCCTGGTCACTGTTTGATGGTCTGATACCAGTCTGATCTACTACAGCTTTGTGAATCCCAGAGAAACCATTACATCTGGGAAGTATGCTCAGCAAATAGATGATGTGCACCGAAAACTGCAAAGTCTACAGCCAGCATTGGTCAACAACAATATGGACCCAGTTCTTCTCACAACCAGTGTTTCAAAAGTTGAATGAATTGGATCACGTACAAAGTTTTGCCTTATCTGCCATGTTCACGTGACCTCTCACCAACCAATTACTTTTTCAAACATCTCAACAACTTTTTTCAGGAAAAAAGCTTCCACACCCAGCAGGAGGCAGAAAATGCTTTTGAAGAATTTGTTGAAATCTGAAGCACAATTTTTACACTGCAGGAGTAAACTTTCTCACTGGCAAAAACGTATTGATAGTTTAGTTCAGTTCAGTTCAGTCGTGTCTCACTCTTTGTGACCCCATGAACCGCAGCACGCCAGGCCTCCCTGTCTATCACCAACTACCAGAGTCTACCCAAACCCATGTCCATAGAGTCGGCGATGCCATCCAACCATCTCATCCTCTGTTGTCCCCTTCTCCTCCTGCCCCCAATTTTTCCCAGCATCAGGGTCTTTTGAAATGAGTCAGCTCTTCGCATGAGGTGGCCAAAATACTGGAGTTTCAGCTTCAGCATCAGTCCTTCCAACGAACACCAAGGACTGATCTCCTTTAAGATGGACTGGTTGGATCTCGTTGCAGTCCAAGGGACTCTCAAGAGTCTTCTCCAACACCACAGTTCAAAAGCATCACTTCTTCGGCGCTCAGCTTTCTTTATAGTCCAACTCTCACATCCATACATGACCACTGGAAAAACCATAGCCTTTACTAAACAGACTTTTGTTGGCAAAGTAATGTCTCTGCTTTTGAATATGCTGTCTCAGCTGGTCATAACTTTCCTTTGAAGGAGTAAGCGTCTTTTAATTTCATGGCTGCAGTCACCATCTGCAGCAATTTTGGAGCCCAGAAAAATAAAGTCAGCCACTGTTTCCCCATCTATTTGCCATGAAACGATGGGACCAGATGCCATGATCTTAATTTTCTGAATGTTGAGCTTTAAACCAACTTTTTCACTCTCCTCTTTCACCTTCATCAAGAGGCTCTTTAGTTCTTCTTCACTTTCTGCCATAAGGGTGGTGTCATCTGCATATCTGAAGTTATTGATATTTCTCCCGACAATCTTGATTCCAGCTTGTGCTTCCTTCAGCCCAGCATTTCTCATGATGTACTCTGCATAGAAGTTAAATAAGCATGGTGACGATATACAGCCTTGATGTACTCCTTTTCCTATTTGGAACCAGTCTGTTGTTCCATGTCCAGTTCTAACTGTTGCTTCCTGATCTGCATGTAGTTTTCTGAAGAGGCAGGTCATGTGGTCTGGTATTCCTATCTCTTTCAGAATTTTCCACAGTTTATTGTGATCCACACGGTCCTATTTTGATTAATAAAGATGTGTTTAGGCATGCTGCTGCTGCTGCTAAGTTGCTTCGGTCGTGTCCAACTCTGTGCGACCCCATAGACGGCAGCCCACCAGGCTCCCCCGTCCCTGGGATTCTCCAGGCAAGAATACTGGAGTGGGTTGCCATTTCCTTCTCCAATGCATGAAAGTGAAAAGTGAAAGTGAAGTCGCTCAGTAGTGTCCGACCCTCAGTGGCCCCATGGACTTCAGCCTACTAGGCTCCTCCGTCCATGGGATTTTCCAGGCAAGGGTATTGGAGTGGGGTGCCATTGCCTTCTCCCATGTTTAAGCCTAGTTATACTGATTTAAAGATCACAGTCTGAACCCACAATTACTTTTGTACCAACCCAGTATTTTTGCCTTCAAGTGCCTTTGAAACTGACAGAACACAGCTCTGTACTCAGTAGAGCACAGGTTCTTCTGTCTTGGTGCAGAAAGAATTCCACAAGAAGCAGAGTGATAAGTAAGGAAAAGAGTTGATTAATATAGCATGCTTGTGAGAGAGATACAAGCCAGTGGGCAAGGGAGTGGCTCACCAAGAACGTAGTAGGTTACAGTTTTATAATCAGAGGTTAAGTGGGCAGGGGGAAAATCACCTCTTTCCTCGTTCTTGAGTAGACATCATGTTTCCATCGTCAGTTCCTCCCCCCATTGAGTGGGGGGTTTTCTTGTCCTTATCTGGTCAAATCGGGACTGTCATTGCACAATGGAAATGAGCAAGAAGGCAGTGACATACACGAAAACATGGTCGATCATCTTGGGTTTCAGTGTATGGTCACCTTCCCCTGTATTTTTGTTTTTAGTGTGCACAGAGAAGCGTGTCCTAAGAATTATTAACTTACCGATCTTACTGGGCAGGATGGGGGTCTCAGTCCACCACTGTTTTATTGTTTGGGGGGCATGTCTCATACTTGCATGGGTTTTATTGCTAAGCAAACATCCTTGGTTTTGTGGTTAAGTTAACCTGCTTTCTTGAGTGATCTTTAACAAACAGGCATCTCCCATACTTTCTCCTTTACTTCTGATCCCTTAATGGAATTAACTATTTAATCACCTACCTTGTCCCTATACTCTGTCCCTATCACCTTCAAATATAGGAGGTAAAAACGACTAACCCACAAAACATGAGAGGAAGAAAGCTTACCATGTATTAAACTAATTACCAAGTAATTTGTGTAAAACTTCAAGTATATGAAAAATTCAGAGAGAGGAGATTTTAGTGTAGAAAGAGCAAGTTAGAAACATTATTTGGACTTGAGGTTGGCCTCAAAGGATATATAGACCTTGTGCAGGCAGAAATTAAGGGAAAGAACTTTGCTTGAAGTTCAGATCGCAGCAGCTATAGAGGTTTACTGTGGCTTGTTGGAGACCCTGCAGATACCTGTGATTCGCACCTAGAACTAGTCTGTATGTTCCTGGTGAAGGCATTAGCCAGGACTCTGAGCCTGCTGGTATTCTTTCCTCCACTCATCTCTGCTTCTTACGCAGAAAGGGGAGAGGTACTGATTAAAGGAGAATGTGGTAATTCACACAAGAGAAGAAAGAGCTAAACAATTAAATGTCCCGAAGGACAGAACCTGGAGGATTTCTGGAGGCCTGAGCAAATGGAACTTAGCTTTCAAGCTGTCTTGGTTTCTCCCCTGTGATGACTTCATTCTCAGACCAGTTTCTCCACTCTACAGAGTAGGTGACCCCTGGTAGCTTCTTGCTTACATCCTAGGAACTCCCCTGGTCCTTCTGTTCAAAATATCTCAGAGAAGGCCTCTGAATAGCCAAGGGACCAGCTTGTTACTAGAAGAGGGAATAAGGTGCTGGGCAGACAAAAAAATGAAGATATCCGATAAATGGATGACTAGAGGGCCATTTTCTTTCAGCCTATATGTATGAATTTTGATGAGAGTTTATCCTGAAGCAAAGCCTTATACATTGAAAACAGGATGGCTAGGTGGGAATACAAAAAAAAAAAAAAAAGCTACAGAGCAAGTGTTCTCAGAGTGTGGTTTCTAAATCAGCAGTAGCATCACCTGGAGTGTGTGAAAAATAGAAATTCTTGGGCTCCGCCCTAGACTCACTGAATCAGAAGCTTCGGGGGCAGCTCACTAACCTGTGTGTTAAGAACTGTCCAGGTAATTCTGTTGCCTGCTATGGATTGATCCTAACATAACAAGCCCATTTAAACAGTTACTTACATTTAAAAAGTTACTTAAATGAGCTTTGTGACCTTGAGCAATTTATTTAACATCTTCATACTTTCAAGGTAGGTTCTAATGTTGGTGCTTTCCTCACAGAGTTTAGAGGATTAGCACAAGTGTATGGAAGAATGCTTATAACAGTATCTGGCACAAAATGAACATTGTTTAATTTTTTCTATTATCATTGTTAGAACTTGATGTTTGAAAGAAAGATACATATAAAAGGTGATTTCCAGTTCTGGGAAAAGTATGCATTGTCTCTTACTGATGGATCAA
Source organism: Tragelaphus eurycerus (assembly GCA_935064755.1). Lineage (NCBI taxonomy): Eukaryota > Metazoa > Chordata > Mammalia > Artiodactyla > Bovidae > Tragelaphus > Tragelaphus eurycerus. Next base: position 701,505 of record CAKXYN010000014.1, read on the forward strand.
ATTGTCTATATTATTCTCACATTGATCTTACAGAGTCAAGCTGTTCGGAGGAATCACCTCCTGACTCCCATAGTATGGATACTTTGTTTTTCTGTTGAAAATTAGTGTTGTTGCTATTTTTCTTAAAGAATACTTTCACATTGTCCTTCACTGATAAATAATTTACCTTTACTGAGCCTATTTCCTGATTATAGTTTCTTTGATGATTAGAAATAACATATGTAAGGCTTTTTACCATATACTATGTGTTCAGCGAATGTGTTATTGTCTAGTCACTAAGTCATGTCCTGTTCTTTTGTGAACCCATGGACTGTCAGCCCACCAGCCTTCTCTGTCTGTGGGATTTCCCAGTCAAGAATACTGGCATGAGTTGCCATTCCCTTCTGCAGGGGACTCTCCCAACTCAGTGATCAAACCAGGGGTCTTGGCAGGCAGGTTCTTCCACCACTGAGCCACCTGGGAAGCCCTCAGGAATATATACATACCTATGTATATCTATATACATAGATATGTATATAACTGAGTATATATATTCTTTTTCATTATCTTTTCCATTATAAGCTATTACATGGTATCAAATATAGTTCCCTGTGCTATACAGTCGATCCTTGTTGTTTATCTGTTTTATATATAGTACTGTGTATCTGTTCATCCCAAACTTCTGCCCCCGTCTTCCCTTTCAGTGACCATAAGTTTGTTTCTAAATCTCTGAGTCTGTTTCTGTTTTGTAAATAAGTTCCCTTGTCTCATTTTTTCAGTTTCCACATATAAGTGATATCATATGATATTTGTCTTTCCTTGATTTACTTCATATGATAAGCTCTATGGCATTGTATCACTCCTTTTATGATTGAGTAATATTCCATTGTATAAATGTACCATATCTTCTTTATCCGTTTGTTTGTGAGATATTTAGATTGCTTCCATGTCTTGGATATTGTAAATAGTGCTGCTACAAACACTGGAGTGCATGTAGTTTTTCAAATTAACATTTTTGTCTCCTCTGAATATATGCCCCAGAATTAGGATTACTGGATCATATGGTAACTCAGTTTTGCTTTTTAGGGAACTTCCATACTGTTCTATGTAGTAGCTGTATCCTACCAACAATGCAGGAGAATTCCCTTTTCTCTACATCCTCTGCAGCATTTATTATTTGTAGACTTTTTGTTGTCTTCTTACTCTTATCTTCCTTTCTGTACATCACAACCCAGGTACCAATAGTACTGGACCCAATGCAATGCAAGTTGAGTTCTAAAATATTGTGTTTGTGAAAGTGAAAGTGTTGGTCGTTCAGTCGTGTCCAACTCTTTGCAACCCCACATACTATAGCCTGCCAGGCTTCTCTGTCCATGGAATTCTCCAGGCAAGAATACTGGAGTGGGTAGTCATTCCCTTCTACGTGGGATCTTCCCGACCCAGGTATCGAACCCCAGTCTCCTGCATTGCAGGCAGATTCTTACCATCTGAGCCACCAGGGAAGTTTTGTTTTTTTTTTTTATTGTAATATAAAAATCAAAGACATGTAGTATTTATATATGCAAAGAAAAGCCAAGTTTGGTTAATTTTTCATGTATTTTTTATTTACCTTTTTTCAATCATCAATATTTTCCTGAAATAAATTAGAACAACAGAGCCCAGCATTGGTCATTTATATCAAAATAGGTTGACAGTCAACTCCTGATAATGTCTTCAATTAATTTTTTATCCATGGAATTTTCTCAACTCTGAGGGTTGGTGTTTTTTTTTTCCCGTATATATTGAACCTGATGCCTTTTTTCCTACCTGAACTTAAATCGTTGAAGAGAGGTGAATTTACTCTGAAGAGATAGGAGTGGCTGAAGGAGCTGATGGTGACTGGTGTGAAGCCTAGCCCTGGCTGGTCACCCCTAGCCTGCTTTCTGATGCCACTCTCTGCCTCTCGTGTCTCACCACCCGTGGTATGTGGCACGTGGTTGCCTCTTCCGTTATAGGCACAAGGCAAATCTTTGTGGAGTTGGCAAGTGAAACCCACTTAAAGATTTGTGTGTGTGTGTGTGTGTGTGTGTGTGTGTGTGTCTCGTAGGCCTTTCGAGGGAAGATAGTATAAAAGATGATATCTTCCCAAGGGGCCCCAAAGTCATATTTAAAGTTTGAAGGAAATATGACTTTGCCTTTATGGCTGGATAACTATTACTTGGGTGAGGAAGGCAGCTAAAAAGGTAAAGTAACTATAGAATTTGCTCAGTGAGGAGCTGTCACACCTGGTAAATGGCTTCCCTAAGTCCAAGGCCTCCCCTCCTCTCTGTTAGAATAATGAGCTCGTGAATCCCGCTTGCCAGGTGGGTACAAGATACTTCTGTTTTCACCACAGCTATCTCTTTTCGTATTCATTTTAACATATCTTCACAAGCATTATAATTTTCCTACCTGATAAAGAAGTGTTAAGAGAATCTTACTCTTTATTTTTTTAATAGTATAAAAGAGGAAAAATGTTCAATCCCTTTTGAAAGGTTATGATTCAATTAGAATTATATTAGGAAGCATATACTCAGGTATCTTAAATCTCTCTTTTTGATGATGGCATTATTTTTATTCCAAGGCTAAATTTTTAGAATTCATTTTTTAACGTGTTATATTACAAACTGATAATGTAATATCTCTATCATGGCATATCTTTAAAAGAATGAAATACCGATTCTCAGATACAACCTTCAGTTCAGTTCAGTCACTCAGTCGTGTCCAACTCTTTGCAACCCCATACAACCTTAGACTATAGTAAAAATGAATTGTTAACTTCAAGATTTTTCTATAGGTTAATTTTTTGTCATGATAATAGAAAGTAACACCTATGATAAGAGATATAATTAACTCTACCAAAATTTGAGACTGAGAAAAGGATATTAAGACATTTCATTAATAAGGTCCCATTAGCAGTGGCAACCCACTCCAGTACTCTTGCCTGGAAAATCCCATGGATGGAGGAGCCTGGTAGGCTGCAGTCCATGGAGTCGCTGAGTGGGACATGACTGAGTGACTTCACTTTCACTTTGCACTTTCATACATTGGAGAAGGAAATGGCAACCCACTTCAGTGTTCTTGCCTGGAGAATCCCAGGGACGGGGGAGCCTGGTGGGCTGCCATCTATGGGGTCGCACAGAGTCAGACACGACTGAAGTGACTTAGCAGCAGCAGCATACAGTACTTAAAATTTAAACCTTATTTCATTACACTAGAGATGTCTTTTTATTAAGATGCTCTTTAAGAGGGTCAGCATATCTGTGTATTTATAACTGGGAGTTAAACCAGCATAAAGCAAAAGTCAGCTGAGAAAATACTCAGAGATTTGTCCTGGGTACATTTCTCAATTTTGGCTGAATTCAAATGTAAGCCATTCTTTGATTAGCATCTTCAAATAACAGTGGCTACATCAGGAGTCAGATACTCTCTCTCATGTTCTCAGTCAGGTAAACAAAATAACAAAGAGAGAAAATTGGAGAGGGACAGGAGTATTGTACCTACCCTTGGCAAATGGATGAGAAGTCTGATCCCTTGTTGTTGTAATACTGACAGCTGTTGCCAGAGAAGATGGAATGGAGTGTGGGAGAATTTTGTTATCATTTAGCAGTACATTTAGGTAGCCACCAGTGGAGCCGGTGTTGGCCCCAAAATCATAAAAGGGTAATAATAGAAGCAGATTCTTTTTAGTTTCTCACTGACCCAGAAGAATAGCTTCAAGATGACTTTTATCTCCACCCGTTTCAGCCAGTGGTATGTGAAGTAAGAAGATATTTGCTATGTGCACCCCGCCAAAGGGAATAGCAAATCTCCAAGTCACGTGGGGGCTGAGGGTGGGTTGTGAGCATTTATTCTCTCCATAGGTCTACTTGTCTTAGACCGTGATTACCAATCCTGTCAATGGGTGCAAAATTAAGCATAACAACTCTCTTGGCCTAAAACAGAGAAAGAAGGTACAGAAAATGCAGATATAGACTGTACTGCTAGTATTGTGCTAGCAATTCAATCTTTTCTAATCGAGTGACTTGGTCATCATGTCCCACTATCAAAGCAGTGGCCACTTAGTACTAATGTATGTGTTTATCTAAGTTCATGAGCAGCAAGAGGGTTAGTTATTATTCCTCAGTTTATTCTCTCACCAAACCCAGGGCCTATGTCTTAGTGGGCAGAGTAGTCTCTAAATCTTTCAAGACCTTTTATCATATGGAAAGAGTGATGAGATTATGAAGCGGAAACTGAAGTTAAACCCTTTCTTCTTGCAAGGGGAAGTAGAAATTTCTAGAAGATATTATAATACAAGTCTCCTCAGTGAGAGGAAGATCTTGAGAACTGCTCATCTGACTTCTCCTCAAGTCAGGTAAACCACGGCAGAGGGCCTTAACCAGGTTATCAATGAGAACTGAAGGCTTCAATGGATCTGGGAAACTCTTAGAATTACATGCAAGGCATTGTTTCTGTGAACATAGATGCGTAGCTTTTGAGGTTCTGAAAAAGACGATGACCACACACACAGAAACAAAACCAATGTTTTCAAGGGTTGACACAGCTAAGCAGCAGTGGAAGGTCTGAGAGTGGATCTAAGATCTAAGATCTTAGAGTGGACCATTAAACTTTATGAATGTTCGAGCTTAGAGATGGAGCCTATTAAATAACAGTGATATTTAAAGTAGCTTACAGGTCTTTGATATAATGCTTATGGTTCTTTCTCCCAAAGATATTAATATTAAAATAGACATTTTATTAAATATGACTGTTAAAATTGGCATTTAATGGTTAATGTTAAATTCATTTACTATTAGTATAAAGAAGTATTTTTATGGCCAGGGAAAAAAGTCAAATAAAAGAAGTTAAGAGCAGTTGGTATTGTCTCTGACACGTAACCAGTGTTTCTCATTTTGAAGTTATTCATCACAGTAGACACTATGATAAATAGTGGGAATACAATATAAGGGGAAAAATCTCTGCCTTTCAGATTAAAGTTTGAGGAGACAACGCCCAAACTAATAATTATACATGATATAGCAAGTGCTATATATATATATATATATTATATATAATATATATATATAGCCATGAAATTAAAAGACGCTTACTTCTTGGAAGGAAAGTTACGACCAACCTAGATAGCATATTCAAAAGCAGAGACATTACTTTGCCAACAAAGGTTCGTCTGGTCAAGGCTATGGTTTTTCCTGTGGTCATGTATGGATGTGAGAGCTGGACTGTGAAGAAGGCTGAGCGCCGAAGAATTGATGCTTTTGAACTGTGGTGTTGGAGAAGACTCTTGAGAGTCCCTTGGACTACAAGGAGATGCAAGCAGTCCATCCTAAAGGAGATCAGTCCTGGGTGTTCATTGGAAGGACTGATGGTGAGGCTGAAACTCCAATACTTTGGCCACCTCATGCAAAGAGTTGACTCATTGGAAAAGACTCTGATGCTGGGAGGGATTGGGGGCAGGAGGAGAAGGGGACGACAGAGGATGAGATGGCTGGATGGCATCACTGACTCGATGGATGTGAGTCTCAGTGACCTCCGGGAGTTGGTGATGTACAGGGAGGCCTGGCGTGCTGCGATTTATGGGGTCGCAAAGAGTCGGACACGACTGAGTGACTGATCTGACCTGATAGCAAGTGCTGAAATAAAGTTACGTGCAGTGAAATAGGGAGGATCACAGAAAACAGGCAACTCAGTGGCAACAATGTCACACATTTATACTGCCCTTACTAGCTCTCAGGAACTGCTCTTGTATTTACTCAGTTAAACCTTGTATGCTATGCTATGCTATGCTATGCTATGCTAAGTCACTTCAGTCGTGTCCGACTCTGTGTGACCCCATAGACGGCAGCCCACCAGGCTTCCCCGTCCCTGGGATTCTCCAGGCAAGAACACTGGAGTGGGTTGCCATTTCCTTCTCCAGTGCATGAAAGTGAAAAGAGAAAGTGAAGTCGCTCAGTCATGTCCGACTCTTAGTGACCCCATGGACTGCGGCCTACCAAGCTCTTCCATCCTTGGGATTTTCCAGGCAAGAGTACTGGAGTGGGGTGCCATTGCCTTCTCCGAACCTTGTATGCTAGTGCAGCACAAAGATATTAAGGAATTTGCAGAAAGTTAGTAGGGGGCAGGGTCAGGATTTGAATTCAGGCCTTCAGGTCTCACAATTCCCTGTTAACTACTATGCTACCTCATACGCTTCTTGTAGTGGTTCTAGAAGTAGCAGCGTGCCACGTAATAAAACGTGGAGGGGACTTCCCTGGCGGTCCAGTGGTTAAGACTTTGCCTTCCAAGGCATGGGGCTGTGCATTCGACCCCTGGTTGGGAAACTAAGCCATGCCTCATGGCTAAAAAAACAAAATATCAGATGAAAACGATAACAAATTCAATAAAGACTTCAAAAATCGTCCATGTTCAAAAAAAATGTTTTAAAAAAAGATGCGGAAGAAATAAAAGTAGGGAAAGAGCTAAAGAGAGGGGGGGACGCAACCTCCACCTTCGAAGAGTTTGAAAATTTCCTGAATTCAGTTAGCTTTTTGAGACTCAGCGTTTCCCATAGTTCTTTTTTCATCCTCGCACTGTGTAGAAAAGGGGTCCTGAAGTTTATATGTGGGATATCTCAATGTCCACATATCCAGATGTTCACGTATCCCTTGGGTCTGGTTGCACTTTAACTCAACTTCAAAGTTATTCACTTCCTTCTGTTAGCCCTCCATTCACTCAGTTTATTTTAAAGTTTTACCCTATCCGTTTGGGGTAGTACACATAGAAACTTCATCAAAAGAGATAAGATATTGAATTCAATTTTGAAAAGTAAAGTAGAAATATTCTTTGTCTCTGCCTCAAGTGCCTCCCTAGCCGTATCAGTTCAGTTCAGTCGCTCAGTCGTGTCCGACTCTTTGCGACCCCATGAATCAGCACGCCAGGCCTCCCTGTCCATCACCAACTCCCGGAGTTCATTGAAACTCACGTCCATCGAGTCAGTGATGCCATCCAGCCATCTCATCCTCTGTCGTCCCCTTCTCCTCCTGCCCCCAATCCCTCCCAGCATCAGAGTCTTTTCCAATGAGTCAACTCTTCGCATGAGGTGACCAAAGTACTAGAGTTTCAGCTTTAGCATCATTCCTTCCAAAGATGTGGGAAATACATAAAGTTATAAAAATAATGTTGTGGGAAGGGTGGGAGGGAACAGCTTTGATTTCTTCGTGGTGAGTGTGACAAAAAGCCATGCCTGCAGGTCCTCCATGATTTCCGTCTACTAACCAGGCTCCTGTAACAAAGAAGGGATATGGGGTTTGCATCCTGTTTCTTTCCCTGCTGTGTGGCTCCTTGGAACAGGTGCTCAGGCACAGAGCTCCTTCTGGCCGCTGGAACACTGGAGTGGTCTCTACAGCCTCACCTACTCTCAGAAAGCGACTTGGGTACTGGGAAGGTACTGCTTGTCATTTGTCCCTAAGCAGTGTCTGCTGACTCCTTATTGCAATGTTGTTAAAAAGTTCTCTTCACTGGAACAAATATCTTCCATTTGGATTATGTCATGAATTTCATCCGACAAAATGAGACTTTCAATAGCTTTTGTGTGTCGCCTCTTTTTTTAACATCGCTTGTCTGGTGGCACCAAGAATACTTCCTCGCTGAAAATGGATCCATTTACAGTCAATAATAGGGTGGCTAGTGTTCGTTTTTCTTGGGAAAACGAAAATGTGCACCTTTTATCCTATTATACTGATCCACCAGCTTCAGATTATCTGATTTTGCTAGCTTCTCATTTTCTCCTGTATCTTAATGCTATCATTAACAAGAATTCTGTTGCTAATGGTTTTGGAAAATAATATGTGTACTTTCAGCTGCAACCCACATTTTTATGGTCTGTCTGATTTAGCTGGACTTTGATATTTATTCCAAAAGCTGCTTTGTTGCAGATCAAACGTGAGGAGCTTTAATGTCCTAGATTTATTTTCAGTGTCCTTATTTTTGCTACAAGATAATGGAGTTAATATTTTAACTATTAGTTACTGGGTGAAAAACACTTCTAAGTATATAATTTATAGTATATATCCTCTGAGTGATATATCTATATGTGTGTGTGCGTGTGTGAAGTGAAGTGAAAAGAAGTCACTTAGTTGTGTCCGACTCTTTGCAACTCCATGGACTGTAGCCTACAAGGCTCCTCCGTCTATGGGAATTTTCCAGGCAAGAATACTGGAGTGGGTTGCCATTTCCTTCTCTAGGAGATCTTCCCGACCCAGGGATCAAACCCAGGTCTCCGGCATTGCAGGCAGATTCTTTACCACTGAGCCACCAGGGAAGTGCGTGTGTGTGTGTGTATGTATGTGTATATAAGCCACCAGGGAAGTCCGTGTGTGTCTGTATGTATGTGTATATAAGCCACCAGGGAAGTCCGTGTATGTGTCTGTATGTATGTGTATATAAGGGGCTTCCCTGGTGGCTCAGTGGTAAAGAATCTGCCTGCAGTGCCGGAGACCTGGGTTTGATCCCTGGGTCAGGAAGAGCCCCTGGAGGAGGGCATGGCAACCCACTCCAATATTCTTGCCTAGAGAATCCCATGGACAGAAGAGCCTGGCAGGCTGCCGTCTATGGGGTCGTACAGAGTCGAACACTACTGAGTCAACTGAGCAGCAACAGCATGTGTATATAAATACAAAGACAGAAGAGAGAGATTTTCTATTTTTAAAAACAAAAGATCTATGAATATCTGTGCATTTTTTAATGATAGAGTGTTTTCTAAAGTATAATTTTACTTTTTAAGCACAAAAAAATGTCTTAGTCTGTTGTATCACTAAGTTTCCACTTCATCGTTTTTATATCCTTTTGCACACATTTTCTATTTTAGAAATAATTTTGAAATCTATTTTGTCAAAATACTGACAAGAATGTATATATAATACTGTAATTATTTGTCTGTTGACTTACATATTTATTGTTTTGATGAGATTAAGTATGAAATCCTTTTGTATTTTTTTGTTGTTAGCTATTTCTAGGGATTGCATACTTTTTTTTTTAACTAGTATTTTTGAGTGTCTACTTTGTGCTGGATTCTTCAGGTACTATAGTGAATAAACTGGACATAGTCTCTGAACACAAGGAAATCATTTTACATTTCTGATGAGTGTGCCTAAAGAACTCTAATTATTCTTTAGGTATTTTTCTAGGACAAGTTCTTCTTTTGCCCAGGGAAAATGTATAGATACATAGTAATTCATTTACCTTAGGAATTCCCGACAGACATTCCATATTTTTTCCAGAAATGAAAAAAAAAAATCTTAAATAAATTTTGTGACCTTGGAAAATGTGTTTTTTTTAAAGTCATTGATGTTTTATATATGTAAATATGTTTTATATATATATATAAGAACACCTCTTTAGTTGACTTGTTAAGACTAAAATCCAAGTTTTCTAATGCCTAGAGAGTGCTTTTCAACCACTAAGGTTTTTAATTAGATCCCTCAGGTAGTAGTCTCAAACTTTTCTGTGCAGAAAACTCACCTGGGGCATTTGCTTAAAAGAGATCTGGAGATGACCTAGGAATTTGCACTTTTAATAAAACACAAGGTCCTGGACCACTGTGTCCTATGACAGCCAAGGATGGACTTCAGGTGGTCCTGTTCAGCCCTGAAGCTATGACTACATGATTTTTTTTTTCTCAATAAGAGAGTCTAGGAGAATTTTGAAGACTTTCCTTAGTTTCTCAGAAAATCCTGAAAAATAACAAGATGCTATATGGCATTGTCGACTCAATGGACGTGAGTCTGAGCAAACTCTGGGAGATAGTGAAGGACAGGGAAGCCTAGTGTGCTGTAGTCCATGGGGTTGCAAAGAGTCAGACACCACTGAGCAACCCAAACAGCAACAGCAATTGGGAGCAAGAGTTTATGAGTGGAAAAAGTAGCAATAAGAACCCCCAAGGAAAGGCCTAAAATGGGGAAAACACTACACAGCAGCTGTAGATACTCAAGTGGGATTGTAATCCAGACCCCAGAACCATGTCCCCTCAGCTGCTGTTTGAGAAAATCTTAGAAGTTGACTGACATGTTGGCGAACTGGTGTTCATTGGTCAAAAAAGCTAGAGAAACATTAAATCTTTAACATTTTTAATTTATTATAGAACTGCATAGACTTTAGTATACTAATTTGCACTGTGAATAACTTTTATTTTATATTTTTTTTGGCCATGCTCTGTGGCTTGTGAAATCTTAGTTCCCCTAGATCAGGGATTATTGAACCCAGGCCCCTAGCAGTTAAGAGAGCAGAGTCCTAACCACTGTACTACCAGGGAATTCCTTGTGAATCACTTTAGAGAATGTTTCAGTTTAGTTCAGTCGCTCAGTCGTGTCTGACTCTTTGCAACCCCCAGCACGCCAGGCCTCCCTGTCCATCACCAACTCCTGGAGTTCACTCAAACTCACGTACATCTAGTCAGTGATGCCATCCAGCCATCTCATCCTCTGTCGTCCCCTTCTCCTCCTGCCCCCAATCCCTCCTAGCATCAGAGTCTTTTCCAGTGAGTCAGCTCTTCACATGAAGTGGCCAAAGTACTGGAGTTTCAGCTTTAGTATCATTCCTTCCAAAGAACACCCAGGGCTGATCTCCTTCAGAATGGACTGGTTGGATCTCTTTGCAGTCCAAGGGACTCTCAAGAGTCTTCTCCAACACCACAGTTCAAAAGCATCAATTCTTTGGTGCTCAGCTTTCTTCACAGTCCAACTCTCACATCCATACATGGCTACTGGAAAAACCATAGCCTTGACTAGCCGGACCTTTGTTGGCAAGGTAATGTCTCTACTTTTGAATATGCTATCTAGGTTGGTCATAACTTTCCTTCCAAGGAGTAAGCATCTTTTAGTTTCATGTCTGCAGTCACCATCTGCAGTGATTTTCAGATCAGATCAGATCAGTCACTCAGTCGTGTCCGACTCTTTGCGACCCCATGAACTGCAGCACGCCAGGCCTCCCTATCCATCACCAGCTCCCGGAGGTCACCCAGACTCACACCCATCGAGTCAGTGATGCCATCCAGCCATCTCATCCTCTGTCATCCCCTTCTCCTCCTGCCCTCAATCCCTCCCAGCATCAGAGTCTTCTCCAACGAGTCAACTCTTCGCATGAGGTGGCCAAAATACTGGAGTTTCAGCTTTAGCATCATTCCTTCCAAAGAAATCCCAGGGCTGATCTCCTTCAGAATGGACTGGTTGGATCTCCTTGCAGTCCAAGGGACTCTCAAGAGTCTTCTCCAACACCACAGTGCAAAAGCATCCATTCTTCGGCGCTCAGCCTTCTTCACAGTCCAGCTCTCACATCCATACATGACCACAGGAAAGACCATAGCCTTGACTAGGCGAACCTTTGTTGGCAAAGTAATGTCTCTGCTTTTGAATATGCTATCTAGGTTGGTCATAACTTTCCTTCCAAGGAGTAAGTGTCTTTTAATTTCATGGCTGCAGTCACCATCTGTAGTGATTTTGGAGCCCAGAAAAATAAAGTCTGACACTGTTTCCACTGTTTGTCTATCTATTTCCCATGTAGTGATGGGACCAGATGCCAGGATCTTCGTTTTCTAAATGTTGAGCTTTAAGCTAACCTTTTCACTCTCCACTTTCACCTTCATCAAGAGGCTTTTTAGCCCCTCTTCACTTTCTGCCATAAGAGTGGTATCATCTGCATATCTGAGGTTATTGATATTTCTCCCAGCAATCTTGATTCCAGCTTGTGTTTCTTCCAGTCCAACATTTCTCATGATGTACTATGCATATAAGTTAAATAAACATGGTGACAATATACAGCCTTGACGTACTCCTTTTCCTATTTGGAACCAGTCTGTTGTTCCATGACCAGTTCTAACTGTTGCTTCCTGACCTGCATACAGATTTCTCAAGAGGCAGATCAGGTGGTCTGGTATTCCCATCTCTCTCAGAATTTTCCACAGTTTATTGTGATCTACACAGTCAAGGCTTTGGCATAGTCAATAAAGCAGAAATAGATGTTTTTCTGGAACTCTCTTGCTTTTTCCATGATCCAGCAGATGTTGGCAATTTGATCTCTGGTTCCTCTGCCTTTTCTAAATCCAGCTTGAACATCAGGAATTTCACGGTTCACATATTGCTGAAGCCTGGCTTGGAGAATTTTGAGCATTACTTTACTAGCGTGTGAGATGAATGCAATTGTGCAGTAGTTTGAGCACTCTTTGGCATTGCCTTTCTTTGGGATTGGGATGAAAACTGACCTTTTCCAATCTTGTGGCCACTGCTGAGTTTTCCAGATTTGCTGGCATATTGAGTGCAGCACTTTCACAGCATCATCTTTCAGGATTTGGAATAGCTCCACTGGAATTCCATCACCTCCACTAGCTTTGTTCGTAGTGATGCTTTCTAAGGCCCACTTGACTTCACATTCCAAGATGTCTGGCTCTAGGTCAGTGATCACACCATCATGATTATCTGGGTCGTGAAGCTCTTTTTTGTACAGTTCTTCTGTGTATTCTTGCCACCTTTCTCTTCATACTGCATAAATCTTTCACAGTGATTTTAGTATGCAGTAATTCCCAAATCTATCTGATCATAGAACCCTTTTCTAATGGTTACATCTTTTGAGAAATGCCTTTAATAGAGGGAAAGACACTAGTCGCTGAGTGCAGCACAGAAATAAGTAACTGTCCTCAAAACCTTGTCATGAAGAAAAGTTTAAAATGTGTCCTTAATATTCTAAATGATAGATAGAATTTTATATTTTAGAAAAAAATTATTAAAATATATAGGGGGAAAATGCCCTCAGCTATATGGTTATTTTTATTTTTTACATGAACTTATTCATTGTTAGTTGATGGAGAATTTAATGCTGTCTTGCTCTAAAGTGAAATTTTAGGGTTTTTTTTATACTTTTCTTAGGATTTAGGAGAAATTTGTATTTCCTAAGAATCATAGAGCTCATTCTATAATAAAACAATAATCCTTATTTCATACATTTTATAACTATAATTGGTGGCCAGCTAAACATAGTTGCCTGTGTGTAAACATTTATATCCTAGATTTCTTGAAGTAAGACAGTTCTACAGTGATAAAACAGAAAAACCAAATAGGTAAAGACCAGATTAGCTTAAAGGGGGAAAGCAAACTCCTGGATTGATAGCATCCAGATAAGGTTTTATGGAGAGGTGATTTGGAGAAGAGCAAATTGAAACTTGAAAGAAAGAAAAGGAGATTTATTCAGTGAAGGGAAAAGCAGAAGGAACTCCTGCTGGGGAAAAACCCCATCCTAGTGTGGTTAACAGAGAAACAGATATGCTTGGGCAGATAGAAATCATGAACTGAGGTGTGATGCTTAAAACAGTGTTGTTAGATACTGTGGGGAAGAATCAGCTTCAGCATCAGTCCTTCCAGTGAATATTCAGGATTGATTTCCTTTAGGATTGACTGGTTTGATGTCCTTGCAGTCCCAAGGACTCTCAAGAGTCTTCTCCAACACCACAGTTCGAAAGCATCGATTCTTCGGTGCTCAGCCTTCTTTATAGTTGTCTAAATCAGAAAACTAACAGTTATGCAATAAATAACATTAGATTTTAGACCTTACTCAGTTCAGTTCAATTCAGTCACTCAGTCGTGTCTGACTCTTTGAGACCCCATGGATGTAATTCTTTGGCGCTCAGCTTTCTTTATAGTCCAACTCTCACATCTATACATGACTACCGGAAAAACCATAGCTTTGACCAGATGGACCTCTGTTGGCAAAGTAATGTCTCTGCTTTTTAATACGCTGTCTAAATTGGTCATAACTTTTCTTTCAAGGAGCAAGCATCTTTTGATTTCATGGCTGCAATCACCATCTGCAGCGATTTTAGAGCACCCCAAAATAAAGTCTCTCACTGTTTCCCCATCTATTTGCCATGAAGTGATGGGAATGGGTGCTGTGATCTTAGTTCTCTGAGTTTTAAGGTAACTTTTTCACTCTCCTCATTCATTTTCATGAAGAGGCTTTTTAGTTTTTCTTCGCTTTCTGCCATAACTGTGGTGTTGTCTGCGTGTGAGAGATTATTGATATTTCTCCCGGCAGTCTTGAATCCACCTTGTGCTTCATCCAGCCCAGTGTTTCACATAATGTTCTCTGCATATAAGTTAAATAAGCAGAGTGACAGTGTACAGCCTTGACGTACTCCTTTCCCAATTTGGAACCAGTCTATTGTTCCATGTCCAGTTCTAACTGTTGCTTCTTGACCTGCATACAGATTTCTCAGGAGGCAGGTCAGGTGGTCTGGTATTCCCATCTCTTTCAGAATTTTCCACAGTTTGTGGTGATCCACACAGTCCAAGGCTTTGTCATAGTCAATAAAGCAGAAATAGATGTTTTTCGGAAACTTTTTGCTTTTTTACTGATCCAACAGATGTTGGCAATTCAATCTCTGGTTCCTATGCCTTTTCTAAATCCAACTTGAACATCTGGAGGCTCATGGTACACATACTTTTAGAGCTTGGCTTGAAGAACTTTGAGTATTACTTTGCTAGCATGTGAGATGAGTGCAATTGTGCGGTAGTTTGAGCATTCTTTGGCATTGTCTTTCTTTGGGATTAGAATGAAAACTGACCTTTTCCAGTCCTGTGGCCACTGCTGAGTTTTCCAAATTTGTTGACATATTGAGTGCAGCACTTCACAGCATCATCTTTTAGGATTTGAAAGAGCTCAACTGGAATTCCATCACCTCCACTAGCTTTGTTCATAGTGATGCTTCCTAAGGCTCACTTGGCTTCTCAATCTAAGATGTCTGGTCTAGATGAGTGATCATACCATCATGGTTACCTGGGTCATGAAGATCTTTTTTGTGTAGTTATTCTGTGTATTCTTGCCACCTTTTCTTAATATCTTCTGCTTCTGTTAGGTCCATACCATTTCTGTCCTTTATTGCCCCCATCATTGAATGAAATGTTCCCTTGGTATCTCTAATTTTCTTGAAGAGATCTCTAGTCTTTCCCATTCTATTGTTTTCCTCTATTTCTTTGCATTGATCAGTTAGGAAAGCTTTCTTATCTCTCCTTGCTATTCTTTGAAACTCTGCATTCAAATGGGTATTTCTTTCCTTTTCTCCTTTGCCTTTCGCTTGTCTTTTTCAGCTATTTGTGAGGCCTCCTCAGACCACCATTTTGCCTTTTTGCATTTCTTTTTTTGGGGGATGGTCTTGATCACTGCCTCTTGTACTATGTCATGAACTATGAATCCACAGTTCTTCATGCACTCTGTCTATTAGATCTAATCCCTTGAATCTATTTGTCACTTCTACTGTATAATTGTAAGGGATTTGATTTAGGTCATACCTGAATGGTCTGTTGACTTTCCCTACTTTCTTCAAAGGTCTTCCTTACTCAGATTTCACCAAATTACCCTAATAATGTTCTTTATAATAAGATAAAATAAAATACTGATCATGTATTGATTTCAGTTGTCATATCTTTTTAGACTCCTTTTGACTAGAACATTTCGTAGTCTTTGTGTTTCCTAACATGACACTTTTGAGGAATACATCAGCTTTTTGGTAGAAAGTAACATAGTTTAGTTTTATCTTATAGTTCCTTGTGCTAGATTCAAATTATGCCATACCTTTAAAAAAAAGAATTGTATAAGATATGATTTTGCAACGGCAAATCACATTTCCTATTAATAACTCTGCATCATTTAACATAATTACTTAATTGTCATGTTTGCATCAAACAATACACTTATCTCTAGCTTCCCAGTGGGGGAGGGGGAATGATTCTCTAGGAGATTTTATCTGTATTTACTAAAGAAAAAACTTGATTTAATCATTAAGGATCTTGTTAATTTTGATGGCTTAAGGAGTCATAGATTGTTCTAATATTGAATGAGAAAGCATATAACATGTTTAATATTTTTGATCTACTCTTTTTACAGTTACTCCTGAATACCCACAGAAAGAAAGAAACTTCTTCCTCTCCTTAGATGAACTCAAGTTCTTATCACAGCTAGTAAAGTCATTTTTGAAGTTGGAAAAAAATGTCCAGGAGTTGTTTGAGGAAATGTTCATATGGCTCAGGATACCCAGGAATACTTCAGGTAAAATGCTCTTCTGCACATCTGGAATTCTCTCTGTTTTCGCCTCCTGCTAATTGAATCTATACCATTACCTGAAAAAAAATATATATGTGGTAGAATTTAAAATAAATATTAAGTATAAAGCACACTGTGAAATTACATTTTTTTGTCCTTTGTATGTTATCAATGGATTAAGAAATTCATTGAATAGTTTGAATTAAAAAATTATCGTAAGTAAATCTTGGATCATTATCTTTAGCTAAAATTAGATCAACATTTTTTTTAAACTCGCAGAAACACAGCCTGGCCTATGGAAAGAACAAGCACACTGGATGATTTAGTAGCACCTTTTTTTGTTGCCTGATGACCTTGAGCGAAATATTAGTTTCCTTAGACCACCATTTTCTCATCTTTAAAATGATAGTATAGGACTAAATCAAGTTTCTCTTTATTTTCTTTCAGAATTTGGTACTTTAGATTCCAATATACTATGTAGAATTTTGAGAATTTAATGATTTAATGAATGTAAAATATTTAAGAGAATGTCTAGCATATCATAAGCAGTAAATGTGAGTTGTTACCATTGTAATTATAATTATACAGTGAGTTGCTTTTAGTTAGTCTTAACAAAATTCTTTTTTTAAAAAACTGCTATGTGTGTTCGAATACTGTTTCTAACATTAAAGGTAGAATTCAGAGGCACAACGGGTTAAGATACGTTTGTGTTTTCATATCTATATTTGTAAAGATTTTCATACATATCAGAGTGAGTTATCCAAAGTTCTGTTTTACATAATGCACCATGTTATTTTAAGGAGAATAAATGTAAATAGTGGCTGTATTTGCAAAACAAAGTGAGGGAAGCAAGTGATTAACAATTAATCTACAAATTGCAAAACCAACTTCCAAACCTGATTTCTTAGTGAAGAATTACATTTAGTTTAATGTATGTCTTTGTTTACCTAGCCTAGGTAGATAATGTTAGAAAAGTTATAGAACTGGAGTTTACTTTATATTAAGCATAGCTTACTGGCCTTCTGTGTTTCAGGTTAAGCTTAAATAGCACTATTAAATCATAAAATAAATAATGTAGATCATTTTTTCCCCCCAAATTTGGTTGTAGTTTGAAAAAAAATGTAGAATATAGATTTCTGAATCTGACAAAAATCAAACGAGAAAAATAATGAAAATATAGACTAGACATGAAAATTAAAAGTCAGAATGAAAGGTTAGATTTATTAGGAGGTAATGTGAGCCCTAGGGATCTAGAGGATTCTTAGATCTAGAGGATCTAAGGGGATCTTCTAGATGGAACTGACCAGATCAAAGAGAGATCTGAATAGAGAAATATAATGTTCTGATTTTTTATTGACATGTTGGTGCCACAAGCAGTTGGCACTTGGTGTTGGTACGCATCCATCATGCCTGGCTAGATTTGGCATCTCTCATCCACATCTCTTGTAGATCTTTTCTGAGGTGTGGTTTAAGAAACAGGGTGAACGCCAAAGTATCTAGATCCCTATCCATTTTGATTCATCTTATATTAGTCTTTGAAATAACTCAGTTCTGAGAACTTTATTCTTCTTAAGGGAAGCATAAATTCAAACCTAAAATTGTATAGTAGAGGTATGGTAAAGATATAAAACTTAAATAGCCAAGAATTGAAGCAAAGATTTGACATATACTGATTTCAGGAAAGGAAAATAAGAAAAAGCTAGTTCAACAGCACTGGATTGAGATCAAGCAGTGTTGAGACTTGCAAATGCTGTGCATGAGAGCAATAATTAAGTTCATTGAATAAAATTAACAAAGAAAATATCTAATTATGCCACAATATACTGAGTGAGTGAGTGAAAGTTTCCCAGTCGTGTCCGACTCTTTGTGACCCCATGGACTGTAGCCCTCCAGGCTCCTCTGTCCATGGAATTCTCCAAGCAAGAAAACTGGAGTGAGTTGCCATGCCCTCCTCCAGGGGATTTTCCTGACCCAGGGATCAAACCTGGATCTCCTGCATTGCAGGCAGATTCTTTACCGTCTGAGCCACCAGGGAAGTCTTACCCCAAATTTGTCATCACCTAAACAGCGTGGCAGATAAACTTCAGTATCATATTAATAATACTTATTATAGAAAGACATTTGTGGGTTATCAAACATAGTACGTGGAAGGAAATTTGAAGAACGACTATAAGAAATGTCTAAGTATTAGAACATCTCCTTGTGAAATATGTGTTCTTCATTCATATATTTTTGTAACAAAGCCAAGATTTAATCTGACGTAACTTCATGTAAATGACTTCCTGAAAAGAATATCTTGAGGGAAATCTTTAAGAAAAAAATTAAATCTTTTATTCAGTGTAGCCACATTAATCAATTCTTATCAAAAGACTTGGCTTCTTCAATCCCAAAGGAAACGATTTTTGAACGATTAAAAAAAAACAGATGAATCTTAGGTTATCCTGATAGTTAATGTTTTGCTTAGAAAACTTGTGTGGGAGAGAAGGTGGTTCAGATCAAGTCATTTGGTTTTTGTGTATTTGTTTTGATTGGAGCATATTTTGCTAATAAAGATCTTGGAAGGAGTTGCCTACTATGTCTATGTAACCAAAACAATATGATGAAAAACAAGGTTTTTTTATTCCTTGTCCAGATGTTTTAAAAATATCCAGGTGTTTAACATCACACAGGGAAAATGTAAAGATGATTAACCGAATGTTTTACTCTTTTACTTTGATGTTTACTACTATATTGTATATTTAGCCAAATTGGCAGTGCTTTTGGGAATTTGAATTTGACACGATAGATTTTTGTAGAGACACAAGACATATTTTCTGAGAAAGAAAGGATATTTAGTTATGATATTTACTTGCTTTTGTTTGATCATGATTCTATGGTTTTCTCTTTTGGTCATTTCAGAAAAATGATATGACATTATTTGACTGCTGTGGTATCTTACTGTATTTCTTTTAGGTCATCTTACCTTATGGCATGGCCTCAGGTTTAATTTATGGAGCGCTTCTAATACTCCTTCAGAATAAAGCTGTTCTTCGGGCAATTCCTCAAATTTTCCAAAGGTGGCATCTGAGATTTATCTAAACCAGGAGGTTTCTTGGCCCTCATTTTTTCTTTAGCCCCAGCAATGACAAAGAGCAATGGCTGCTTCAATTGGATGTAAGAAGAACACTTAGGGTTTGTCTCAGAAGAATCAAAGATTTCAGATCTTCTGAAAGATTGTTTGTACTCTTAGGGGGTCTTAAGAGGGGTCAAATGGCTTCTAAGAGTTCCTTAGCTAGATGGTTACGGGCTTGTATTAGGGAGGCGTATGTAGTTAAGGTAAAGAGGCTCCTAGGGTTTGTAAAGCTCATTACACTAGGACTTTAGCTGTTTCTTGGGCAGAGAGGTCGAAGGCTTCCACATTGGAAATTTGCAAGGTGGCCACCTGGGCTTCTCTTCATACTTTTCATAGTATTATCTCTTGGATGTAGTCTCTTCTACAGATTCAGCTTTTGGTGGGAGGTTGCTTGTGAGCCAGAAAAGAACAGTGAAGAAAAGAAAGACTTGTAGTTCCCACTCAGAGCTGCCAACAAGGCAAGTTGCTTTGTAGTGCACACAATGGGAGCCTATGAAGACCAATTTGGGTGTGAAAGTGGATGTCACAGAGAAGTACTGCCAACCTCTACTCTCTATGAAAGAAAGCAGCAGTGTGGATGCTAACCAGAAGTGTAAAATGAACCACAGTGAACTCCATAGGGAGAGGCTGTTCTGCAGCTGGCATCCCTGTGACCCTCTGCACTCTACTGCGGGCCTTAATCTGGGCATGCTCTTTAAGAAACCACTGTTGATTGAATGCAAATAACTATGCTTTAAAACGATGAGCCAAACAAGGGGTACCTTTTCTAGACAATGTTAATAAGTGTCTAGCATGTCCAATATTAATTTTAGATAGGTGAAATAATTTGTTAAATGTTCAGAGAGCTCATAACATTTGACAGTGTCAAATGTTGAAATTGACCATTTTGAATTCCAAACAAAAATAAAAATGCCACAATCTGTTAAAATCATGAGATATCCTACTAGTCTAGATTCAGTGTTACTAATCCTGCCTTAAAATAATCCTTTTGGCTTCTCTGTATAGGATTAAATTTTTAAAAATCTTTTTAATTGGGAGGGGGAAGATTATGCTATATAGGTTATCATAATTGCTCAATAATTCTTTTTATATCTTACTATAGAATTTTTCACCAGCAAAAGAAGTCTTGGGAAGCTTATCTTATTTTTTAATTCATTTTGAAAATAGGCAGATGGTTTTTGTAAACATCAAAGCCCATTACTTTGAGTGAATAAACATAATGTATTTGGAAATGAAATGATAAATACAAGCTAATTAAACTTTTTCATGATTTAAACTATAGCTACACAATGACAAATAGTTATTTCCAAGAGTAGATCTGCAAAACTTGTACTTTGAATTAATGTTATTTTTCCAGGGTAAATATCTTTTACATCAGTTGTTTTTATGATCTATCTGTAGAAAAGTAAAGTAGCATTAAGAATCCAAGTGTTACCTCTTCATGTCTTTGACAACTTGATCTTTATAATTTTTTATTTTTTAAAAAATATTTTTTGAATAATAGTCCAGGCATACAGTAAAATTTTTAAGCAAGTTAAAAGAATATATGGTTAAAATGAAGACTTTTTTCCAATTGACTTGGAAAATCACACAAATCTTGTCATACTCTACAGAGATCCTTTTCTATTAACAACTATGTACAAGCATCTCATATTCAGAAAAACAGCTGAATAGTTTTCTACTGCTGTATGTACCACAATCACCTCCACCTTGTTTTTTTTTTCTCTTCATTTTGCTTCCACAAACAATAATGTGGCAAATTTCTTTGACCTATGTCTTATGTGTCCTCATGTATATCTGGACAGTAATTTTCTAAAGTGGAATTGCCAAGTAAAAAGCAATGATCATAGAGAGGATGAAAAGACAAGACATAAATTGAGAAAAATATTTGCAAAATACACATCTGATAAAGGTCATGTATCCAAAATATACAAAGAACTCTTAAAATTCAACCGGACAACAAAAAATTCAGTTTAAAAATGAGCAAAAGATCTGGAGAGCTCACCAAAGAAGATACACAGATGGCAAATAAGCATATGAAAAGATGCTCAGCGTCATATGTCATCAGAGAAATGCAAATTGAAACAATGAGATACCATTATGCTCCTACTAGAATGGACAAAACCCAGAACACTAACACCACCAAATTCTAGCAAGGATGTGAAGCAACAGGAACTCTCATTCATTGCTAATAGGAATGTAAAATAGTATATTCTGAATGGTATTGATGTATCTTATAAAGCTAAACATTGTCTTACACGATCTAATAATCACACCCCTAGGTATTTATGCAAATGAGTTGAAAACTTATGTCCACACAAAAACCAGCATATAAATGTTTATAGCAGTTTTATTCTTAATTGCCAAAAATTGGAAGCAGCTAAGTTGTCCTTCAGTAGATCAGTGGATTAAATGTGGTACGTCAATACATTGGAATATTATTCAGTGATTTTTTTTTTTTTAAAGAGGTATCAAGCCACACAGAAACATGGAGAACTTAAATGCAACCTAAATGTATGTTGCTAAGTGAAAGGAACCAATTTGAAAAGCCTACATACTATATGATTCCAACTATAAGACAACCTGGTAAGCAAAAGTATAGAGACAGTAAATGATCCGTGGTTGCTAGGGAGAATACAGAGGAGAGGAGAGGTATTATAGGTGGAGCACAGGTGATTTTCAGAGCAGTGGAATTAATATGTGTGATACTAATGGTGGGTGCATGACATTGTGCATTTGGCAAAACCGTAGACCTGCACAACACAAAAAATGATCCCTAGTGTAAATTATGGGCAAACTTAAAAAATTATTTAGCTAATAATAATCTATCAGTATTGGTTCATCGAAAAAGCAAGAGAGTTCCAGAAAAACATCTCTTTCTGCTTTATTAACTATGACAAAGCCTTGGACTGTGTGGATCACAATAAACCGTGGAAAAAAGAGATGGGAATACCAGACCACCTGACCTGCCTCTTGAGAAACCTATATAAAGGTCAGGAAGCAACAGTTAGAACTGGACATAGAACAACAGACTGGTTCCAAATAGGAAAAGGAGTACATCAAGACTGTATATTGTCACCCTGCTTATTCAGCTTCTATGCAGAGTACATCATGAGAAACGCTGGGCTGGAAGAAGCACAAGCTGGAATCAAGATTGCCAGGAGAAATATCAATAACCTCAGATATGCAGATGACATCACCCTTATGGCAGAAAGTGAAGAGGAACTAAAGAGTGTCTTGATGAAAGTGAAAGAGGAGAGTGAAAAAGTTGGCTTAAAGCTCAACTTTCAAAAAATGAAGATCATGGCATCTGGTCCTATCACTTCATGGCAAATAGATGGGGAAACAGTGGCTGACTTTATTTTTCTGGGCTCCAAGATTTCCGCAGATGGTGATTGCCGCCATGAAATTAAAAGACGCTTACTCCTTGGAAGGAAAGTTATGACCAGCTGAGACAGCATATTAAAAAGCAGAGACATTACTTTGCCAACAAGGGTCCATCTAGTCAAGGCTATGGTTTTTCCAGTGGTCATGTACAGATGTGAGAGTTGGACTATAAAGAAAGCTGAGCGCCAAAGAATTGATGCTTTTGAACTGTGGTGTTGGAGAAGACTCTTGAGAGTCCCTTGGACTGCAAGGAGATCCAACCAGTCCATTCTAAAGGAGATCAGTCCTTGTTCATTGGAAGGACTGATGCTGAAGCCGAAACTCCAATATTTTGGCCACTTGATTCGAAGAGCTGACACATTTGGAAAGGACCGTGATGCTAGGAAAGATTGAGGGCAGGAGGAAAAGGGAAAGATGGAGGATGAGATGGTTGGATGGCATCACTGACACAGTGGACATGGGTTTGGGTGGACTCCGGAAGTTGGTGGTGGACAGGGAGGCCTGGTGTGCTGCGGTTCATGGGGTCACGAAGAGTCGGACGTGGCTGAGTGACTGAACTGAACTGAACTAATTGGTTCATCAGTTGTAACAAATATCCCACCCCAAATTAAGATGTTAATACTAGGGGAAACTGAAGGCAGAGCAAGAGGAAGTATATGGGAACCTTGGACTTTCTGCTCAAATTTTCTAGAAAACTAAAACTGCTCAAAAAGCTAAAGTCTATTAATTTTTTTTTAAAGTATGTACATTGAGAGATAATTCTGAGCCAGTTTGTCACATTTCAACTAACAGTATTTTTGTTACATAGAATTGTTTTACAGCTTCTCTGTCCTTCTGAAAAATCTCTACCTTGTATCTTTTGAAAAAAAATTCCATATTTTCTTTAATAACCTTATAGTTTCATTTTTATTTTTTTAAAATCTGCTTAATTTGGATTTTATTTCAGCATTGAAATTGACCCTTATTAATGACACTATCTTCTGCAAAAAATGTTATAAAACGTAAGCCACAGAGACAGCATTTTTGGTTAAATGGTATAACACTGATGTAAAACCTCATCTATGTTGTGATGTGTGTTGAGAAATGAAGCAGGATTCCTCAACTGCAGTCCATGTCCCCTTAAGGACCATGATTGTGTTTTACAAGAGGGCTTGGGAATCTCCGCTAGCATGTGTGAGTGTGTGTGCATGCACACAGTCGTATTGTGCATTTTGGATGAAGTGTTCTGTCACTTTAATCAAATTTTCAGAAGCGTTCACAAATCCAAAATGATTTAGAAACACTAGAGTTGAGGGAAACTTTTCCTCAGAATAAACTGACAAAATTTCTCAGAAGGATGCTATCAACTACCAGATGGAATATTTACCTCTTAAGAAAATGTTTCTGTGAATTGTATTACTTAGAAATCATTCATAATTAAGCTTATAGAACCATATATAGAAAAACCAAACAAAAAACCCCACATATTTTCTTCATGACTATACTTTTCCGGAGGAGCCCTACTGATAAGAATCACTGATATTTGGAAATTTGGTTTGCCCCGGACATAAGGAGAAAGTGCCTCTTATGATGATTAAAATAAAAGAATAATTAATCATGGTGTACCATTCATCATCATATATCAAGTCCAAGTGAAACCAAAAGATAATTGCTAAGTCATTTCATATCGAATTAAACTATAATTGCTAGACCCATAATAGAAAATGGAAATACTTCTTTTGGGCATATTTATTCATTACATTTTGGTATATTTTTTTTCCCATGGATAGAATTTTTTAATTCTAAAAAATGAAAGTTGAGGAAGTATTTCCATTGTTTTTAGTTTCCATTTTAGAAGCTAAAGATCATTTCTTATCCGTCTCAGTGTTTGTGTTTTTCCAATGAATTATTGATAAATTCATTAAAAGTATAACTTTTCTTGATATTCTGGTGTTTATCCATGTGCTTTTGTTCTTTTGCTTCCAAATAAATACTAATGTGTTAAAGAAGACCACCAGCTTTTAAAGCAGTACTTTGGAATTTAACATTTTAAATGAACAAGGAAATTAATATTTAGTTTATATTCAATTTATCCTACATTATTAACATGAAAATGAATTAATTATAAAAGGATATGATTTTTACAGATTATATATACATGTATGTAATCAAATATGAATATAAATAGCATATAAA
The DNA here is from genome assembly GCA_935064755.1 of Tragelaphus eurycerus. Classification (NCBI taxonomy): domain Eukaryota; kingdom Metazoa; phylum Chordata; class Mammalia; order Artiodactyla; family Bovidae; genus Tragelaphus; species Tragelaphus eurycerus. Next base: position 726,235 of record CAKXYN010000014.1, read on the forward strand.
TTCCATCAATTTATATGTATAGAAAAGGACTCTATTTTGATTCTGTCATTATCATAATGGAGATATCACCCTACATGTTTTGGACTGTGTTCTTTGTATCTTGATTGTGTGTGTGTGTGTGTGTGTGTGTGTGTGTGTGTGTACTGTGGATGGAGCTTTTCTACATAATTAGGAACTTTAACCTACTGATCACAATGGTTTGTTTTTCTTAATGTACGTTTGTGTGTTTGTTTCCTTTTTGTTGCATAGGAATTTTGGAGACATCCAATAGAGAAGTTGTAATAGAGAAAGCTAGAACAAATGAGACCAGTATTACTTCAGAGCAACTGCTACCAGTAACAGAGGTAAGTGAAGCAAAATGAGTAGTGGTTTTTTATTCATATGCAATAACATTCTCATTTTCCTGTGACTCCATTATGAATCAGAACATCTTGATTTTTACCCTTTGCCACACACACAAAAAAACGGCTTGCAAATTTTGATGAAAATTGAATTTAGTGGGAACACTGCTCTGTTGCACAGTGTGTTCCATGGAAGCGGTAGGAAACTGGCGGTGAACAGATCTTTGTTCTCATCCCAACTCAGGGACTACACCTTGAAAATCTGGACTGTAGACAGTTGTTGAAAAGTGACAAAGTGGTAATTAAAAAGGGAAGGAACAAGGAGAGAACAGTTTGAACTGGCCTCTTATTTTACTGTGCTCCACGGGTCCCTGTTTTTTCTCAGGTCCATGACCACTCTTCCTCTATTCCGTTCTGTGTTTTAGAGAAAAACATCCTCTGGGTGTTCTTGCTTTCTGGACCTGGGAAGGTTTGGCCAGTGAAAAGCACTGAGGGGAGACTGGAAGGTAGATGTTGGAGAAAATCAGGGGATTCCTTCCGCTCGCTCTGTGTTGGGGAACATGTCCAAGGGTAGCTATGGCTCCTTCTCCTCCTCCATGCTTCTCCCCACATACAGTCCTCTCTCTGGTTTCTGGTCCACAGGGCAGGTCGGCCTCTTTCACTCATTGTGACATTGTGGGATCTTTAGTGGCAGCATGTAGAATCTTCTAGTGGTGATGTGCAAACTTTTAGTTGCATCATGTGGGATCTAGTTCCCTCACCAGGGATCGAACCTGGGCTCCTTGCATTGGGAGCATGAAGTCTTAGCTACTGGACGACCAAGGAAGTCCCTATACATCGTGTTTTAATAAAAAATCAGAGTAGATATTAAGAAATTAGCATTAGGTAATAGAGAAAGGGATTCGATGGGGAGCTCCTTGGCACACAGAACAGAAAATCATATTATTTCCTCTTCTTTCTTGGATCAACTAATAAATGTTCTGCATTCTAACTGGAATGTCTATGATTCCAAACATCAGATGGGAAGAGTAGAAGTAAGCCAATGATGTCTTATGTAAATAAATAGACTTCTAGGAGGAGATTTGAGTAGTAAATGTTTTCAGTTTTTTTTTTTTTTAAGAGCAGCTATTAATGTTCTTGCTTTTCCATATTTTGAACAGATACCTTCAAAGGTATTAAAATCACATATAAATGACTGTGGACGAAGGTAATCATTTTGGCACACACACCACCCACAAAGTCACTGTGACCATGGTAATTAATGGCAATTTTCCCCATAACATATTTCCTTGAGTGCATGAATGAATGATTTTAATGAATAGACATTCCCTGGTGGGGGAACAAAAAAGCAGAGTTTTATTGTCGTGGTTAACTTTTATGAAGGTAGGTTCCTTTTCATATTTCTATCATAAACCTGTCTCAAGAAAATACCTATATGGCATAAGATTACACGCATGGCACTTGCAGTTTCACTTAGGAGAAAAGAAACCATATGAGCTGAGTAGATTAAATGGTTGATTCATTTTATGTAATAAAAAGATGAGAGATGTATCTTTAAGCAGGCCCTATGATACTAAAGGTCCAAGTAAACTTTAGAAAGGATATGAGAATTACATCTTAATTATAGGCTTAATGAGGAGAGCCTCTTTTTCTGATTAGGGAGTTATGGAATCATAGAATTTTAGCTCTAGAAGATAAATCACCTTTATTTGTTCTGCATATACAAAAAGCATTAGATTAATGCTTAGTGAGAATTTTGTATGCAAGAAAATTAAGCTAATGATCATAATCTCAGTAATTTTAGACTGAAAGGAACTATAGAAATCACTCAATTCAGCTCTTTTATTTTTCTAACAAAAAACTTGAAATCCAGAAAAATAAGTAATTCAGTTAGAAATATCAAGCCTAGAGTCTTCTGAAGTTGGGGGTAGGTAAATTATTGCTATTAGCAAGATCACACTAAAGAAGGAAAAGTTTAGTACTAAGCATAGATTCAGCCTACTATCCATAATGTATTTACACTTTAGAGTATATTAGAGGGCTTGAGGGATATATCCATTTGTAAATATATTGCCACATGAGCCAAAGACCAAAAGAAAAACAAAAATAACACCGGCCTCCATGCCAGCCTTTCCCACTGCCCACATACAGAGCAATGCAAATTATTTTAATTCCTCATTTTCTGGAACAAAAGTAGTGATGCTTACCACTTTATGGGTGGAGAAACAAAATAAAACTCTACAGCAATAAAAATCTAGAAACATGCAGCGGTATATTTTCTCCAAGAAATTTATTTCTTATTGCTATTTTTTGGCTTGTCTGGATTTCTGACAGTGAAAAAGAAATAAAAGATTGAATATTAAATGCTGTCTTATGTCGCAATACTTGTTAACAATAAACTATAAAAAAGACTATAAAAATCTAATTTAGACTTTATTAAATATATTGAATTTAAAGGTTGCTTTACGTGATAAATAGTAAGTGGAACTTTCAGCTCTCATAAAGATGGTTTTATTGAACTATATTTAAGAGATTAAATTTTGAAAAAAAAGGTTTTGATTAAATCCACTGATGAATTAAATTGAAATGTCAGTATATTACTGTGTATAAAGAATGCACATGTTTTGTATATTGCTTTATTCACTGGGTAATATTTTCAGGTTATAAGAATGGCTTTTACAGTTTATCAAAGAATACCTATATTCAACATGCTGAATGAAAGTAATGCTTTTATATCTATAACACTAGAAACACTTGTTGTTAAGATTAATATAACTGAATATAAATTTATATTTCAGGCTACTTTATTAGATTTTGGCTGGAGAAGTGCATTTAAAAAAGTATCTCTTCCTATGGCACACAGTATAACAACAGCCATTGAAGATTTTTCTGCAAAAATTCTCCAACAGGAACAGAATGAAAGGTTTTCAACTGTGAGCTATGATTTGGACCTTGTAAATGTCCTGCCAGTTTGGCAAGATAGCTATGTGGTTCCTGAAGCGGACCAACCAAAGAAAATTGCAAAGGCAAGTTTTAAATGAAATCCTTTCAAATTAGATTGGCATATGAGATTTTTCTTCATATAAACCATTGCAAAGGGAACCAACAGAAAAATGATGGGATCTCTTGGGAAACCCTTGGCACTTGACCCAGCACCATGTTTTCCTGGTATCCATGGACCACTGTGCTAACAAAAAAGGACTCAAACCTGCTGCCAACTTTTTGCTCCATGAATCTGAAGCAGCTAAAGAGAGGGCCTCTGTGACTTCCTGGGGACCTGGAAAACAGCCTGTTTGTGTGATACCTTTGAATGACTGGCCCCCCAGGAGAAATTTAGGAGGTTGAAGGAATTGTTGTCTTTTATTGGTTTGGGCAACCTTTAAATCTTGACTTACATCTTAGTAAACATTCCTTTAGCATCTATCTTGCATCTTTGTTTTGAGAGTCACAGAACATACTGAGAAAATAGTAAGTAGTTATGGAAATGGAGAAATAGAGTTACTCCATATTAAGTCTACAGTGGGGTCAGCAACCCATCATTGAAGTGTTTTTGAAAGAGAGTTTTCAAAAGTGACCTTAATCCCCCACTGCCACCTGAAGCTCCAGTACATTACCCAGAAACACTGTTGGCCTCTCTGGAGAAGAGGCAAGTGAGCCTTTTCATCCATCCATCCATCACACCTCCTTTGCCATTAAGAAGGAGTAAATTCATAATAACTAGTGAAACACTAAGCACATCACTCCTAAAAGTCGCTGACTCTATCAATAAGAAAATGCTACATGAGATTGTTTCTGATGCTCTTAGATTATTTAAGTTAAACTGATACAGCTTCATTTATATGTGGTGATTAATTAAAAAAAAAAACACACTTTTATGACAGTTTAGCAAAAAAAAAAAAACCTGGGCGTAAGTCAAAAATAATGTAATCATGGATACATACTTTCTGAATTCAATTAACTACAAATAAAAGTATTGTCATGGAAAGCTATTTCATGAGTTTTTCATAATGTCTCTCTGGCAAGCATAAGGTTTGAAGTTTATATATAGAGAAGTATCATTTTGGTATTTCTTTATTTGACATAAAACATTTAACTTTCTACCACTGAGACATCGATTATTATAAAGTTGTGTCATTATATTTATGTTTGATGCCAAATTCATTATTTTGGAATTTAGTCTCCCTGTACATAAATTACATGGCACTGTCAGAATACAAATAACTCAGTGCTACATTTATTTCTCCCTAGTTTTGTTCTGACATCATGGAAAAACTTGACATAATGCTTCCACTGGCTCTGGCATGCAGAGATGATTCTTTTCAGGAAATTAGAGCAAACTTTGTGGAGGCCTGTTGTAAAGTGGCAACAGCTGTCCTGGCCAGACTGCAGGAGAGAAGCAAGGAGTTTCCCTCCAAAGCACCCCTGAAAAACCTGCACACCCTGCTCTCCACGGCTGTGTATGTCTCCCAGCGTTTTATGCAATATGATCATGTGATGAAAGAAAATGCTAAGAAGTGAGTGTCATTTACACTAAGTTGATGGCCGTGCTTGCAGTATCATCTATCTTTGGGTATCACAGAAGTGGAATCTTGAAAATGGTATTTGAGAAGGAGAAAATAATAATAAACATGGGGAATTATTTTCATTTGTCTTGACTAGGAAATGTCAAAAAGGTAGAGCGTGGATTGTATTAAACCAGGTACACAGATAGCAAGAAAGATAGGTATTCCCTCTGAAGGCCCACTGGGATGACCTTTGCATTTCCCAGACTCTCTAGTCTGGAGGAACTATTTTCAGCATGCTGTTCTGATGTGACCAAGCAAACCCTTTCCATTCCACAAGGCCCGTTGTACAGATTACACTGAAAAGGAAAAATAAACTTCTCCCTGTCACACAAAACAATATTTGTGGACAATGTCCTTCTCTTTGGTTCCTAGACCAACTAGACATCAGGAGTTGGCCTAGAGAAGAGATGCATTTCTGACTATTCTTGTGACCAGTGTAAACGTATCTCAGAATGTCCATTTCATAGACGCTATCCTTCATGTGTGAAAGGAAGCATTGACAGTCTCAATCCTCATGTATTTGTGGTCCAAAAAGACCAAATGTTTTCTGGCTAGAGAACAGAAATGCCTAGATGTATAATCACGTGGTCTATCTGGCTTCTCTTGTACTCTCTAGAAGACGGCATGGCCTTTTGCAAAGGGAACTTGTAGACTGGACACTCCAGTGTGATCCCAGGAATCTAATCTGTATTCCTTATTCAGCCTTTGCCGTCCCTTTCTAGTAACCAGAGGAAGCATAAGAGAGTGTACTAAAAATAGCTAGAGATAAAAGTAAATTTGGCTTAATGTAGGATATAACTATGATATTTCTTTAATTCCCTTAAGTAGTCAGATGTTGTGATTCATACTCGAATTTATAAACAAAACGTGCCAGCAATCCCTTTATTTCTGTAGAATATTGTAAAACAGTTTATGAGATAATTGACAGCTACAAAATTACAATTTTTAAAATAAAAAGACTGTGTTTGTGGGACGTGTGATAGCTTTATAAAAGTTGGTTCTGACAAATGCATGTTGTTCTCTGTAATAACGATAACCTAATGCCTAAATAATGCACTGATCTCTAATAATAGGCTTACAAAGAATACTTTGATTTTTGAATGATGTATTGACAATGCAGTTTGTCTCAAGTTGAAGCGCATATTTGCGGAACAGCAGATGTACGTTTTCAAAGGACTTGCAAAACAAAGACCAGCTTTTTTTTTTTTTTCCTTTTTGGAAAGTGACTGTGGAGGCAGACTTCACCATTGGGAGGAAATGAATGATTGATATCTAATAATCAAAACCATTTGTAGTACTGGAGATTGTTACCTCCTACTACACAGGCCTTAAATCTCTGTCTCTTTGATCATTCCTCTGCACAGACCCATATTCCTGGTGCCTATCCAACGATACCAGGAATTCATCAATAGCCTGCAGGCTCAGGTTACGGACTACTGCGTCAGAGTTTGTGCTACAAGCATTTTACAGGACGCTGAGAGCCACCATTGGGATGACTACAAAGCTTTTTATGAGGTGTGAAGTTACGTTTACTATCCCTCCTTTTTACACAAATATGTTTTACTGCCTACCTGCTTTCTGGCTAATTAGAAACATGAGCTTGGCATTACTAACACACGAAGGCTGTGAGGATAATATTTTTTAAATATTGAATTTATACTTGGAAAAACACTGTTCTTAAAAACCTGAAATAATTAGAACACTCCTTCTGCTTAAAAGTAAAAATAACTTAAATTTGAGCTGCAGTGTTTCCGTGCTGTATAATAGTTGGCATGTAATGGGATACGAGTAAAATTTAAGGAGAAAACAATGCCACAATATAATCCTACAGCCTTGTATTGTTTTCAAAGGGACCAGTAAGAGGTATCCTTGCACTTTTTTCTTGTTATATATTTCCATCTGTGTTTGATAAAGATTTTTTATTAAACAGCTTTATTCTTTTTATACTTGTTTTCCCTTCTTATTGTATGTTCTTATGAGTATGCTTTAAGACCCATCTGATCATTTATAGCTTACCTATTTTCATTTAACCCATGTTTTGAAATCCCAAATTTCTACTGAATTAAAGCCTAGTGATTCCTAGTGCCACCAAAACCTGGATCAATTAAAATTATTCATCATCAGGCTTCATTAGTTCCCCTTCCTCTGAATCCCATTGATTACACATAAACCACAGTATTTGAAATCCCTTGAAGTGGATTTCAGAGCAAGGTGAAACATTTATAATATCTTAATCAAGATAATCAACATTTTCAAAATGTCATCTGTCAAGCCCACTTTCCTTAGTTTTTCCAACGAATGCCTTCCTCCAGATTGAAGCTTGTGATTTTGTTTCTTGATTGTCCTGCTAACTGTAGAGTATTGAGAAAAACAGAGTGGAGTTTTATTCAGTGAACTCACTCCTGTCGTCCTGCTGACACCATGGCTCCATTTATGCCTGGGTTATTATCATAATAAATGTTGTCACAACAGAGACGAGCAGCTTAGAAGCTTTTTAAAAGGGCTTTCCACGTTTTCTAAGACCATTTCATCTCTCCTTTAGAGGCCCTTCCCAGATACCTTTTCTCTCTGCGAAAGCATCTATATAGGGTGTTCCAAACCTGACGCGCTTTAAACAGCAGCGAGCAGAATGAAAACGAGAAAGTGGTACGGTGCAGCTGGTAGCCTGAGATAAGAATAAAAGTATTGGTCTCCCCTCTCCTGGCCGCGTCCCAGCTCCCTTATTTGCCTTGAGGTAAACAGAGAGGTTGAAAATGAATCCATCTCATGTTTCAAACTATTTCAACGTGTCAGTGCGCTGATGAGCAATTTTATATGATGTTTCCATTGAAGAACAGGTATCCCCTCACTATCCATCCAACACAGGGATATTATGTTTCCTTTCATGCAAATTGGGAGCTGGAAGAGTCCTACAGTATAAATAATAAGTAGATGCATTGAGAACCTGTTATTGAAGTTACCAAGTATTTAAAAGAAAAAAAAAACCAAAAAACCAACAAATTACCACATAACATTCAGCTCTTAGATCTTATGACAAGGCTTTAACTTCCAAGACAGAAATAACGAGATAGCTAGCCTGTGATTACATGGTACTGTAGCTTCCATATACTTACATGGTCAGTAGTTACAATTTAATTGCAGAGTTAGCGGTGGTTATTTATGCTCAGAAAAAAATAAAAATAAAGTGATACTGCTTTTCTGTTTACCAAAAATAAGAACCTTCTAAAACCAACACAGATTTTAAGCGATTTTGATAACTGGAGTACCCGACATGGTTTTATCCTGTTTAGTACACCCCTCTCTCTGCCTCGCCCCATTATTCCAGCTGATTTGTGAAACAGGACTGGTAGGAATGTTTGAAGGGGTGAGGCGATGAAATCTGCCCGAGTGGAGGTGCAGGGTGAGATAGAGATCTCAGGGGATCCTATCACCATGTGCAGAGTGTAGTAAAGAAATAGAGAATTTATAAGATATGGAGCAATATTTGCTCATGTATTGTGATAACAAGTGGGCCCTAGACAAATCATTTCCACTTTCTGAACTGTCAGGTTGAGAGAGCCAAAGAGTTCAGTATCTCTCTGATGAGGTGCTGGTCAGATGGCGCAGTGGGTGTTCAAATTACATGTTTAAAATCAAGCTTTTAGTATACTTGACATCTGTTCAATTTTAGTAACTTGTGTTTTCTAATAGTCAGAGAATAAAGAATTGTCTGTTCAAAGATAATATTGAGTGGCTTATATAATAAAGCCCAGCTGCTTGTTTCCTGATATATAATCTAAATAAAAGTTCACATCTGTTTGTATTATAGCGGGTCTACAAAAATAACAGATGTTTACTAGCAGAATACTTTTGAAATGACAACAAATAGGGAAACAGGTCAGAAAAATAAATGAATCACATTTAATTTAATGAAAGCCCTTGCATACATAGAAACTATACACATTTTGAAGAAAATTGTGAGACAGATGACCAGTTTGGAATGTTTTTAAGTGAACATGAAGTTTATATTTTTAAAGTCTTAAAAATAAGTATCTTTCACTTTTAGGGGAAGAAATAGGTATGCCTAAAGTTATTTTTATTTTCTCATTTGTTGCTCAAAGGTGGCTATTAAGGAGAAGTAATATGAGAAATCATGTTGGCCATGTTATCATGGGTACCCACTCACCGACATGGAGAAAGTATAAATCATTCAGACCAGCCACGATATCAGCTCGGTTGGTTTTGCTTTTCTTAACATACAACACAGAAAGTAATAAAGAAAATAAAGTATTAAAATTCGTTTCTTAGCTGAGGAAATTTTGTCAAGTACTCTTTATCACAGAACACACAACAAAGAAAATATAATAAACTATGATTTGCAACTTATGCATTAATTTTTTAAAACAGTTTTGATGTACATCTAGTCAGAAAATCAGAAGTAGTCAAAGTCCCCACCAGTTTGAATTTGGCTCTTTGACATTTTGATATCCAAGTTTTCCACCCAACAAGAACAGTTCTACTCATAAACTACATTTGAAGGTCAATAGATAATAACTATAGATTATTATTATTATAGTGAGTACAAAAGACTTTAGTAATCAAAGAAATTACCAGAAGACTAATATGTAAAGAATATATACATAAGAAACTATCAAATTTAGGTATAGGAGAACATCAGTTCAGTTCCGTCACTCAGTCTCACTCTTTGCAACCCCACGGACTGCAGCATGCCAGGCCTCCCTGTCCATCACCAACTCCTGGAGTTTACTCAAACTCATGTCCATTGAGTCACCCAACCATCTGATCCTCTGTCGTCCCCTCCTCCTCCTGCCTTCAGTCTTTCCCAGCATCAAGGTCTTTTCCAGTGAGTCAGTTCTTCACATCAGGTGGCCAAGGTATTGGAGTTTCAGCTTTAGCATCAGCCCTTCCAATGATATGCAGGACTAATCTCCTTTAGGATGGTCTGGTTGGATCTCCTTGCAGTCCAAGGGACTCTCAAGAGTCCCCTCCAACACCACAGTTCAAAAGCATCAATTCTTCAGTGCTCAGCTTTCTTTATAGTCCAACCCTCATATCCATACATGACTACTAGAAAAATTATAGCTTTGACTAGACGGATCTTTGTTGATAAAGTAATGTCTCTGCTTTTTAATATGCTGTCTAGGTTGGTCATAACTTTTCTTCCAAGGAGCAAGTGTCTTTTAATTTCATGGCTGCTGTCACCATCTGCAGTGATTTTGGAGCCCCAAGAAATCAAGTCAGCCATTGTTTCCACTGTTTCCCCATCTATTTGCCATGAAGTGATGGGACCAGATGCCATGATCTTAGTTTTCTGAGAACTAAGGAGAACATTGGAATTCTTTAAAATGATGTTCGTTTGAGAAATATAAGGAGTGTGCGAAATATAGAAATTTTAAGTCAGAGGTAATGATTACTTAAGAGATAAAATAAGTTTTTCTCATTTAACTTTTGATATAGTAACGTAATCAGGATAGTTTTGGAAGAACAAATTCTTCAAACTTCAAATAATGTATTTCAAGTAATCTTTTAATCTGGTCTGAAGAAAACGGGGAAACTCCTAGCACATCTCCCTGAGAGCCTGTTAACTAATTATTGGTTGTAATTCACTTGAGGTGACCTTCTCATTTCTGCCTGTTTCCCCTTAGCTTTGGCTGCTGTTGGGTCTCACTCTGTGGTCAGGGAAAATTTGACACAGAAAAGAGGTCTGTCGAGAGGTAGAAAAGAATGAGAACCTGGCCCTTTGGAAGTATAAAGTACTGTAAAAAATACTAAGAAATGATGATACCATCTGCCTGGGCTTTACGAAATCTTGCAAAATCAGACGATTTTAGGATGTGTTTCTAGTACTGTTGTCGAAACTCCATGGATGAAGTAGCCTAATATAATCATCTTTGGTGGCTCCCACTTTGTTTTCCCGCATGTTGATAAGTACACACTCTGCAAGTTTATGTTTGCTCCTGTCATTTCATTGTAATGTGAAATCTAAACCATTTTTAAGATGATCTCAATGATGTTAGTAAGCCCAGAAGAATATACATGCTTAATTTAAATGATTACTCTTTAATTTTAGAAGAATCAGTCCACTATCTTAGACTATGCAAGACTTTGTTTAGCAGCTACAAAGATGATCATTTTCAAGTAAATTTTAAACTCCGGACCAGGAGTAGGTAAATCAAGGCTACCCTAGGTTAAAATGCTTGTGGTCTGGATTTGCACTAGAATATCTGGCCTCGTAATTGAAATAAAACATATGTTCCTTTGTCAATAAGAATGTTTTACATCTTGTCAAAAATCTTTCTTGGTCATCGAGTGCGTCAAACTCTCCAGCTATTTCCTTTCAGCCTGAACTAATTAAGTTCATAGGAAGCAAACTGACATTTGGTAAGATGCGATCCTCTTGTTTAATGTGTGGTGGTTTTGCCAGGGGGAAAGATGCTCCTTCTCACTCCAGATGTGGCATTATTTCTTCTGGGCGCTTCATCACGATCTCTGGACCATCCTGCCCCCTAACTTAGCCCAGGAGATACTAGCAGAAGTGCTGGAGAAGTCTTTGGGTCTCCTGGCCGCCAGATATGCCCGGGCCCATCCCAGTTATAAGAGAACCCTACAGATAAGGTAATTAAAGTTGTGAAAACCATTACTTTTCAAGAAAATGTCAGGTGTATAAAGCAGAATGTGCTTCTGAATCTCATGATGTAACTCCTTGTATATTTAATGTTTCTAACATCTGAAAGGAAATCATATTCAATTCTCCTGAGATACTTAAGTGCAAATGTGGAACTTGAATCAAAATAGCTTTGTTCTTTTTTCTCCTTAAAATTGTATGTAAAACCCACTTTTTTTCTAAAAAGTGAGTCAAGTTGTATTACAATATAAGACATAGATATCCAAATGTTAATAAATAAGATAAAGAGAGAAAATTAAAGTTCTGAAATGGAGAGGAAAGCTGCGGTGCTGTGATGAAGTAATTTGACTTTGAGATTCCAGGCAACCAGGGAATTTTACTTTCAGGTTTTTTTTTTTAATGCCTTTAAATATTGTAGTTCATCTTCATTAAGGAACTCTTTTGTCTAATCATTTTTTCTCAATATATTCTAATTACCTTTACTCTTTTCCTTTTCTTTTTATTATGTATTACTAAAAAATAGTTCAACAAAATGTGAAATCACAGAAAATGAGGAGCAGCAGTCATGAAGTCTTAAAGACTGAATTATAGGCCAATTTTAAAGGAAATCAATCCTAAAGGAAACCAATCCTAAAGGAAATCAGTCCTGAATATTCATTAGAAGGACGGATGCTGAAGCTGAAACTCCAATACTTGGGCCCCCTGATGCGAAGAACTGACTCATTGGAAAAGACCCTGATGCTGGGAAAGACTGAAGGCGGGAAGAGAAGGGGATGACGGAGGATGAGATGGTTGTATGGCATCACCGACTCATGGACATGAGTTTGAGCCAGCTCCAGGAGTTGGTGATGGACAGGGAGGCCTGGCATGCTGCAGTCCATGGGGTTGCAAAGAGTCAGACACAACCAATTCTATGGGTTGTCTGCTGCTGCTGCTGCTAAGTCGCTTTAGTCCTGTCCGACTCTGTGCGACCCCATAGACGGCAGCCCACCAGGCTCCTCCGTCCCTGGGATTCTTCAGGCAAGAACACTGGAGTGGGTTGCCATTTCCTTCTCCAATGCATGAAAGTGAAAGGTGAAAGTGAAGTCACTCAGTCGTGTCCGACTCTTAGCGACCCCATGGACTGTAGCCCACCAGGCTCCTCCGTCCATGGGATTTTCCAGGCAAGAGTACTGGAGTGGGGTGCCACTGCCTTCTCCGATGGGTTGTCTAGGCAATGAATATTACAAAAATATGCATACATGCCAACAATGGTCTATACAAAGTGAAGCCTTTGTTTTTATAAACATTCTGACTAATGTAATTGAGACCTTCCTTTTAGGTATAAAAATTTTCTTTTCAGATATATTAGAAAGAGCCTAAAGACATCAGAAGCTTTATTATTTTTTTCAGTAAGAATTATTTTATGATCAAGCACGCTGCATGTGAGGGCATTTAGGTCTTGCTACAGTGTTTCATAAATACGGTATTTTTGAACAAGCTGTTTTGAATTACTGACCAAGCATTAAAAAAAAAATTGAATTCTGAAGAAGAGATGGAAAATTCCTTTTGAAAGCAAAGGATACTTTGATTCTTTTCCTTATGTAACTTACATCACTTTTGACTGTGAGGTGGCAAGTCATTATGAGATACTTATGAAATCAGATTTACTATTAGCTCATAAAATACATAGTATATTTAATTAATTAACTGTACTATAGAGACTTTGGCTTCTATTTTCTGGGTACATAAAAATGTCTTGCAAAGCTAGAGTTATCTTTCCTAGTTTTTATAAGTTACATATTTTTATTTGATTAATTCTAAAATACCCATTTTATAGAAATCATTTCACAGGCACATGTTTGTGTCTGTGTGCATATATATATATATATATATCTTGGGTTTGCAATTCTTTAATAAGCAATTAGAGTGAGCGGATACAAACTACAGTTAAACCTTCCTAAGGGTGATACTGGATGCTCTTAGAATTCTAGTTTCCAACTGTCATATAACAAAAACCGTGCTCTCTCTATATATTGTTCAGTCACTCAGTCGTGTCTGACTCTTTGCGACCCCATGAACTGAAGCACCCCAGGCTTCCCTGTCCATCACCATCTCCCAGAGCTTGCTCAAGCTCATGTTCATTGAGTTGGTGATGCCATCCAACCATCTCATCTTCTGTCGTCCCCTTCTCCTGCCTTCAATCTTTCCCAGAATCAGGGTTGTTTTCCAATGATTCAGCTCTCCACATCAGCTGGCCAAAGTATCAGAGATTAAGCTTCAGTATCAGTCCTTCCAATGAATAGTCAAGGTTGATTTCCTTTAGGATTGACTGGTTTGAACTCCTTGCACATATATATGCAAGGAAAATATTTATTTGATATTAATATTTTAATTTACATTAATTGATATTAATATAAGTTAATATTATTTGCATATACATGTAAGGAGAACAAGTATTAAATTTGTGGCAAATATTTGTGACAAATTTATTTAATATTGCAAAGTTCTGAAACTGTAAGCTTTTTCATTTGTGCTTCTGGTGCCATTTTTTTTTCACCTCCCATATGCTGGGAGAATATATTGCTCAATCTTGTACCTTTCTTTTGATACCTTGTACTTGGATGAGAAGATTGTTCTGCTATCAAATTTTTACCTATCATATGTATGTGGATAATAGAGAACTTTCTTTTAACCTGACTTTTCTTTTGCTGAATTTAATTTCAAAGAAACGCTCTTGAGATTCTTGAAGAGGATCTTGATAATGCAAAACAGACTGTTTTTCCTTTTTTAAAAAAAGCACTTCTGCTTCAGTGCTATAGACGTCATCATCTCTAAAGATAATGGATGGTGTTGTACTCAGTCGTGTTCGACTCTTTGCAACCCTTTGGACTGTAGCTGGTCAGACTCCTCCGTCCATGGGATTTTCCAAACAAGAATACTAGAGTGGGTTGCCATTTCCTCCTCCAGGGGATCTTCCTGACCCAGGGATCGAACTCGCATCTCCTGTCTCCTGCACTGAAGGCAGTTTCTTTACCAGCTGAGCCATCACGGAAGCCCAGTGCATGGTATTATGGGTCAGCTAACACTTGGAAACTCAAAAGCTGCCTTTAATGCTTTGTCTGTTTTTGATCTCTGATATCTAAGCAAATATTTCTATTCTTACATATGTTTAATATAATAGATATAAATGATAGTGTGCATACCAAGCAGAGAAAACAATTTTAACATGATTTTCTTCTTTTTCTTCCCAACAGACTTGATGTCACAACAATTTTAATTTGCACTGAGAACATGTTATGGTCAGTTTGCACTTCTGTACAGAAGCTTTTGAATCCTCATGCATATGTAGATGATAAAATTTTTAAAATTCATACCCACTGTAATAATCTCTTCACAACATTAGTTATTTTGACTTCACCATTAACAGAATTACACCAGTAAGTATCAAATGTATTTTCTTTTTAGCTACTATGATATATAAAATAATGTAATTTCATGCTGCTTACTGAGTTGTGTGAAGTAGCAAGTAGAAATTTATTGAAGTACAGTTTTGATATTGTGAATTGAACCGTTTTACAAAACTAACTCTAACCAACAGGGGTTTCTTCATTCTTGAAGTTATTTGATCCTAATAATGTGTGGTATTTCTCTATTGATTCATCCTATTCAGTTGATAAGGCTCTAATACAAGCAGGAATGTTTTGAGCATCATTATTTGAGTTGTTTAAATTCTCAAATTTTATTCATGGATTGATTTGTCTATGAAAAAATAAATCATATCCCAAAGGCTTTATGCTCCTCTTAAAAATATCTTTTAATTTGATATAAATGATTTTCTCTAATAAAAAAGATTTTTAAAATGATTATAAAATGCTCTCTAGTCTGGAAGAGACATAATGTCTCCAGTTACTCTGCCATAGATTTGCATTTTTAGTGTTGGACTTTAGTGACTGGGCTAGTAATGGCAAGTGGAAATAGGAGTAAGTAATGATTTTTTAAATGTTGAAATATTTACTTAGCTAAACAAATAAGATTAAGGGAAATAAAAAAATTTGAACTGCTTTTCTGGTTAATTTCATTCAAATTTGTAATATGATAAAAGAAGTTAGAGTAAATATTATAATTAAACATTAATATACTTTCGTTTAAACCCTCCTCCAAAGCAGTCAGTTTATCTTAAAAGATTAAATATTGCATATTCTTAGTTTCTTGGATAGTAAAAATTATACAGACTTGTATTTCTTAAGATAAATTTGACAAAATATTTGTTGCTGTACCATCCTGGTAAAGGCAATATATAAATCTTGATTTTCGGTAAATTTTGTGTTCGAAATTCTAAGGGTAATTAACAAGTTTTTTCAAAATTTCCCTGTAATTTTCACCCACTCTTGAACTTTCAGCAGACCCATTGTTTACAGATTGCTTCTTCTGGCAACTTTTCAGTTGAGATCTAATTTTAGAAATGGAGAATTCTTTCAGAAAGGGAAAGAAATAATGAGATAAATTGCCATAAATTTGGGATTATATGCATAATGGTGCATAATCACAAAAAGCTCAAATTCTGAAGCCCGTAATAAATCCTAGTAAACTAAACTGATTTACCATAGATGAAAAAATTACTATGCTCTTAGTTCAATGGGTCATTTCATCTAAGGGGGAAGGCCCTGTGAAAATCAGGAACAAAGTTGACAAATTTCATGGATTGGTCATGGTGAGCAATATTGAATTTCACGGTCTGTCACAGATGAATAGAAAAATTTTAACCCCCCAATGCATTTGTAAAGCAAATAAATTATTATCAAACATTGCATATTTTAATAATAATAATAATGTAACATACATTCATTATTGTTAACCTGTGGCCTTTTGATACATTTTTAAACAACTCTACAAGTACTCAGATCTCTGTGATTTGTGCATTAGATATTGCACTGTAACCTCATTCAACAAATTTAAATTGCTAATTTAAACCAGAATTGCAGAGCATTTTATACCAAGCACTGCCTCTGTTTTTTTTAATATAAAACATAGTGGTTTTGCTTTAAAGCATGAATAAAAGTCTATATATACTTTCATTTTTTATTATTTCTTAGATCATAAAAATGTTCACAGATTTTATCCATTCATGTTGGTATAAAATTTAATTTGCTTTCCTAGAGTATAAATCCAATTTTTAAAATATATTTTGCTTTCTATTGACAAAGGAAATCTACAGGGCAACATGTTCCACACCTAATAGGAAAAAAAAAAATGTGTGTTGCAAGAACTCTATTGATTTGTTTAGCTTCTTTCCACAGCCAGGATATGAAGTTGTCATATTGTTAGCATTTTGAGAAAAAAAAATTGTATATCTATCTTACATTTAAAAATTAGGCTGTATGCTTTGAGGAATTGGTTAAAAGTAGCAATCAGATGTTGATAGCATTGGATTTTTATAAACTATGCCTGACATTTGTCACTCTATGTGATATGCCTTTCTTGAAGGTGACTGCTTTTATTCCAAGTAGTTCTGACAGATAAACTGAATGTATTTTCCTCTCTGAGCTTAGCCTAGGACTACTAAATCCCAGGGCAGAAATACGATTTTTAAATCTTTTCAGAAAGAATGAAATGTGTTTGCAAATACGTGTGTCCTTTTTTTAACTCTCCTTTGTAGATTTCTGTTAGGATGTTGTAAAAGGAGTACTTTAGGTTTGTCCTCCAGGGAAAGAGACCTGCTGAAACATAAAATATTCACCGTATATTTTCCAAAACGCTTATCACTTGTGGTTATGCTTATCTTCTTTCCTAAAGGCAGTCACGCTGCACTTTCAGACGTGTACTCAATGCACATTCACACACACATGCAAATAGTGGTTTCATGTATTACATTTGCTTGCACAGAATGTTAGTTTTAGTTTCTATCTAGCAAATTAAAGTTAATTTTTAGAATTTTAGGTAAATACAATTCAGTTTCAATTCATTAAATACTCTTGCCTCCCTAGACCCTATGATTAAGCACCAGGATTAAACACAGGTGTCACATCAGGGAGCAAGTTGAAATATTCACCCTCAAGTATTATAGGAAAATCTGATAAAATTTTTAATGTTAAAATTGAACATTATATATATTTCAAAATGTTTTGATTTGTCCTATAAAAATTAAAAGTGGAAACTTTTTGAAAGTTGATTGTCTCCAATATTACCTCATTTAATAACACGGGAGAATGAATTTCAGTGCAAGTACCAACATGCCAGACAAAGGCTGGGTCATCAGAAATAGGCCAGAATGTTGATCACTGAGCCAGGGAACGGCAGACCTATCTTTGGGGTTCACTTGATGTCATTCATGTGACTTTTGAGTCACTAAATTCCAAGGTATTTCAGTGCTTGTTCGGTAGTTTGGTTTCAAACTGGTGCTGGGTGTTTTAAGGTTAGCTTGTTTATTTCTTTAGTTATTTGAAATTACTTCACTGTCCCTAATGAAATAGAACATGTTGGTCTAAAACTTTTTCTTTCATACTTCAAGAATGTCTGGTGCACTGGAGACAGGTGTTCCTCAAAATGGTAAGCATAGGGGATGCTCATGTACAATGTTGAGCGTCATATGGTCATAATCATAGTAACTTTACTCTTAGGTATATACACAACAGAAATGCAAACATATGCCCATGCAAAGATTTGTACACAGGAGTTCATAGCAGCATTTTTCATAGTAGTACAAGTGGAAAGAACTCAAGTGTCCATCAGCTGATAAATAGATAAACAGTATGTGGCATATCCATACAGCAGTATATTATTCAGCCACTAAAAAGAAATGGAATACTGACAGATGTTACAACAGGGATGAATCTCAAAACCTGCATGCTAAGTGAAAAAAGCCATACACACAGAGTACATATAGTGTGACTCAACTTATTATAAACTACCAGAATAAACAAATCCATAGAGACAGAAAGTCAGGCTTCCCTGGTGGCTCCACTGGTAAAGAATCTGCCTGCAGTGTGGGAAACCTGGGTTTGATCCCTGGGTTGGGAGGATCCCCTGGAGAAGGGAAAGGCTACCCCCTCCAGTATTCTGGTCTAGAGAATTCCATGGACTGTATAGTACATGCAGTCACAGAGTCGGACACGACTGAGTGACTATCGTATAGACAAAAACTAGATTAGCAATTGTCAGGGGTGGGAGAGGAGGGGAGAATGGGTTTCTTTTGAACCTAATGAAAACGGTATAAAATTGCTGCTAAGTCGCTTCACTCGTGTCCGACTCTGCGACCCATAGACGGCAGCCCACCAGGCTCCCCCGTCCCTGGGATTCTCCAGGCAAGAACACTGGAGTGGGTTGCCATTTCCTTCTCCAATGCATGAAAGTGAAAAGTGAAAGTGAAGTCGCTCAGTCGTGTCCGACTCTTCATGACCCCATGGACTGCAGCCTTCCAGTCTCCTCCATCCATGGGATTTTCCAGGCAAGAGTACTGGAGTGGGGTGCCATTGCCTTCTCTGGTATAAAATTAGATAGTAGTAAAAGTTGCATAACTGTGAATATAGTAGAAATCATTTAGTTGTGTACTTAAAATGAGCAAATATTGTGGTATGTGAATTATATATCTCAATAAAGTTGTTAAAAATGAATGTGGACTAGATGGAAATAGAAACAAAAATATGTAAAATGTATTTTTAAAGAAGTATCTGGCAGAATGCAGAAGGATCCAGCAAACAGAGTGAAGTCTCGGAGCCAATTTGTTTAGATTAAATGGCTCCCTTTGTTCTCTTCCATCTAAACATTATTTTTGAGGGAAATATCTATTAAAAAAAAAAAACACCTAAAATCAAGTCGCTTTATCTGTGGTCTTCAAAGAGTAAAACAGTGGTAAACAGCAAGTCATTGGTTTTGAGGAAGGCCAGTACCCTGAGTCTCTAAGTAGCTGCTTCCTGCCTGGTACTCTAGGACCAAGTCTTGTTCTGTTTCCTCACCATGTGGCCTGTTCTCAGTCTACCCCTTCTCTCTATACCACCCAAGACTGACTTCACAGATGGCCCCTGTAATTCACCCTCCTTTTCACTAAGCAAAGTCTGACAATATCTTCTATTTATTCATTCCTTAAAAAAAAAAAAAGACAGTATTTACTCTGTAAGAAGATCCCTGGAGAAGGGAATAGCAGCCCACTCCATTATTCTTGGGGCTTCCTTGGCAGCTCAGATGGTAAAGAATCTGCCTGTAATGCAGGAGACCCAGGTTCAGTCCCTGAGTTGGGACGATCCCCTGGAGGAGGGAACGGCTACCCATTCCAGTATCCTGCCTGGAGTCCATGGACAGAGGAGCCTGATGGGCTACAGTCCATGCGGTCTCAAAGAGTCAGACACAACTGAGCAACTAACACTTTCTTTAGACCAAACATTATAGCAGTCATTTTCTAACTTCAGGTCATCATTTTATAACCTCAAAGATGTATTTTCTATCTTGAGAAACACAAGCCAGGGGCAGGAGAAATGTAGGAAGCCTTATTGTACTCCAAGTATCTTACCCTGATTTCTTTCACTTAGTGACAAGGGGCTAGTAGCCCTGCTTTATGAAAGAAAAGCAGTGACTTTCGAAGTATGTTTAAATGGTGAAGTAGATTGAATTTGGTTATCTCTACACGGGCTTCCCTTGTGGCTCAGCTGGTAAAGAATCTGCCTGCAATGCAGTAGCTGCTCCTGCTGCTAAGTCACTTCAGTTGTTTCTGACTCTGTGTGACCCCATAGACGGCAGCCCACCAGGCTCCTCTGTCCATGGGGTTGTCCAGGCAAGAGTACTGGAGTGGGTTGCCATTGCCTTCTCTGGCAATGCAGTAGACCTGGTTTCAATTCCTGAGTTGGGGAGATCCCCTGGAGAAGGGAAAGGCTACCCGCTCCAGTATTCTGGCCTTGAGAATTCCATACTGTGTAGTCCATGGGATTGCAAAGAGTCAGACATGACTAAGTGACTTCCACTCATTCACTCATATATTCATGGTTAGTCAACTATGGTTTCAGAGGCATCAGAAGGACTCACATATCCTCAGTTGTCTCAGGTGTTCCAGTGTTATCTCAGTAGTTCAGCTCAAGCTAATTCTCCTTCTTCTGAAATGTGGTCTTCTCTTGTTATTTTTATTTATGGAGTACCTCCAATGGTAGCCACTGATGATACCAGACATTTGACCTGAAACCTGTGCCCCTGTGGAACTTGCATCCTTGGACTTCCTCAATTCCATCCTGGAGATTTATTTCAATAGCATCATATCATGAGACTCAGCCTCCTGGGAGGCCAGTCAAAAGCAGGGTGGCACAAGAGAAGCATAAAACCCAGCTAACTCTTTTTAGCATATCAGTTTATCCCACTTTTGATATGCATTGAATTTATTTTATTCTAGCAGCAACTGGCTACATAAGCCTAAGGAGTCAATGTTGTTAATGAGAAAATGAAAGAAGGCAACATGTGTAGATGAGGAAACCAAAGAGACAGAATCTGGTACAGTGTGCTCAAGTCGGGTGGTATGATCAATCTAGCGCCTGTATGACATTAATGATAGAGAAGGGGTGTGACGTTGGAGGCAAGGCAAGGAATTTTCCCAAATTTATATTTTTCCCTTTAAGAGGCCGCTAATTTGGAAAGCTGACAAAATGTATTCTACTTCAACCTACAAACAATTACCTGTTTTTAAAGGAGTATCCACCTTTGCAATATCAAAATTCTTTTATGTCTTGTGGAAAATATAATTCTGTTGCTCATACGGTTGTATTTTACTCTCCACTATGAATTATTTAGAGCATCTTCTATTTTAACTGTACACCAAGACATCATTAGAGGTTATCTAATAGCTAGATCATCATTTCATTTTCCCATGGAGGCTTGTGGGCCAATTTTCACCCTGTTATACTCTCCAGAATAATGAAACTAATTTGGGATCTTGCTGTGGAATTAAATGCTCATACAGATTCCACCTCCTCTGAGACCATAAACATCTGCCATAACATTTATTATTGCCAAATAACCTTACTATTACTAGTGCAACTGTCAGTGGAGGAAAAGAGTTTAGGGACTGGCAGAAATGTTCTGGCAAGTATTCCATTGCCAATGGTTTGTAGTCTAAGAATTTTGGCACCAAATAACCATTTTATTATTATTAGATCCTCATTATTTTTCCTAATGTTGAGGATACAACTGTACCTAGACAATTATTTAGACTATCAAGTATTCCATGTCAGTTCTGAGGTAGTGGTAGACCTTCTCGAGAAGTATTTGCTACAGTTGTTATCATCCTGGTATTACTTGACATTTGCTGAGCCCTTATTATGTACAAGGCACTTTGCTAAGGGCTTTGTATGCGTCATCTCAATCATCACACTTGCAAAACAACATTACACATCTAATAAAGACCCCACCCAAGATTCCAGCCCGGGATGTCTGGCTCCAGAACTCCTGTGCATACCCAGGCAGGTGCATTATGATCTTCTATGACCCTCCCCTTGGGAATGGAGCAGGCAGCAAGAAGTGAATGTAAAAGGACAGGAGGTAAAGCCCTAACAAGAAGCAAAGCCAATAAGGGCAGAACGAGTCATCCAGACATCTCCTTTTATCTTCTGCCTTCTCCCTCCTCCCTCCTGCTGTCTCCAACCCCATGTTATTAGGGAATGAATATTGTTAATTTTATTAGTTTTATATATTTTTATATTTATCCCATGCACACTATCTCCTCTGCTTCTTACTTTGGTTTAGGACTTTTCTTCTGCCTGGTTTACTGAAATATCATCTTTATTATCTCCCTTCCTTTAGCCCTAATCTTCTACGATCAACTCTCCTCACTAGTGCACAAGTGATTTTTCTAAAATGTAAAACAACTGATAAGACTCCTATGCTATAACCGTGATTCCTCATTGCTAATACATAGTCCAGACTCTTGAGAAAAGCATGTCTTGGTGTCCTGACCTAGCCTGTGCCTGTTTCTCTGGTTCACACAGTGGAAGGTATGGGATGGAAATAGGACAGCCTCATTTTGAAACCTATTTAAGGAATTTTGTTCTATCTGAAGTTTAGTGAGAAAAAAATGGCTTTCAAAGAGGAGATGATCTATTAAAAGTCTAAAAAAATGTCAAAGTATCTTTAATGAGAAGGTGTTCTATTTGTCCAGACAAACAGCGGAGAGGCAGGTCAAATTTGGGAATGTGAGGATATAAGAAACAGGAAGGAGAATGTAAAGACATGGATGGGTTTTCAAAGTGGAATTCCTTTCTACATATTATTTAAAAAATGCTATTGCTCTTGTACTCTAGATGAAGAGAGATAGCATCACTTCAAACAATTCCATTTCTCAAATACTCCCAGTTGTGACTATTAACTGTATGTAGGCAGGCAAATATAGTTTTCTGTTATTATAAATATTTTATTATCCAAGCTATCTACTAAAGGTTTTATGTAACAAATCCTTTATTATTACCTCAAGATTTATTATTGAATTTGGGCCAGCCTAGAAAAATGTTACAGTTACTTCTCCAAAAGTAGTTGTAGACCAGTTATTCTGGCCAAATTGTTCTAATTTTGAAATCATTGTTTTATATTTTACAGTTAAATTCTTATTTATTTGCCTTCTGTAAGCCCTTAAGAGCATACAAAATTAATTATAAATTATCATTAATTGTTTAATATTTATAAATCATTTTAAAGAGTAAAAAGAAGTACCCTTATGCTAATCATTTTTACAGTATTGAAGCAAAAATGACAAAATACTGACATTTATTAGGTTCCAGGTGAGGGAGGGTGAAATGAGTGGTATTCATTTTACCATTTTGATACATTTTTTATAAATTTCATAATGTGAATTTTTAAAAAAATGAAATGATAATGACATCATCATATCTTCCCAAGTGTAAAGATTGTTTCACAGAGGCCTCTGAATCATCTGTTAAATTATAAATACCAAGTGGGTCCATTTGTTCACTCTAGTACAATACTGTTTTGTATAAAATCAGTAACTTTAAATACTAAGAAAAAAATGGGTTCTGATGGTCTTAATAGTTAATGTTTCCTGTATATTCTGAAATAATGATTTTTATTTCACTAGGACTTTTCAGCATGGCCTGGGCGATTCTTCTTCAGATTCCTTGAAGCCAGTTTTCAAGCAACCATTACATTGGTTTTCTTGCATATCCCATTTCTACCCTTCTTTACTCAGGTGAGGACTTGTAAAAACTATATCAAAGGTTCTTTGATTCCTTTGACATTTAATAGAAACTCTTATCCATGGAGGTAAATACATCTTACAAAAAGAACTCAAAACTTTTGACACTACACAGGTAAGTAAAGAGTGTATGTCTTTTTTGAGCCCAAGAATCTGAGATACAGGCCTCACAATCATGCTTCTAACATAGCTTTACTAAAGTGATAGAGAAATGTGAATTTTTTGGAATTTAGTTTTTATTTTAGCCAATCGCCTAGCCATTTTAAAATTCATTCTTGGTCTATGACTGGGGATATGACAGTTCTCCAACTAATTGTCAAAAAAAAAGCAGTAATCTTGGATAATTCATGTAACTCACTCAGAGCCTGAGGTAAGAGTTGAGAGAGGAGTAACTTTTAAAATTATGAATAGGGTCTTTCACTTTTATTATTTAATTAACGGCATTTAAACATAAGAAAAATCATTTAAAGCATGAAACGTACTTCCAGAGTAATCTGATGACATTTTGTGGCATTACGTGTAATGTCAGTTTGAGTCTTTGCTGAATATATCATTGGAAAGTCCCTTGCCTTGGTATCTGTGAATAAATGTATCATGTAGAGCTGAAGGAGATATTAATTCTTGCACATTCTTGATTCATCTTGGAAATACACTGTTAGTGATCTCACCATGTAAATAGACTGACTGTATTTCTCTCTTGAAGAACAAGAGTCCCACCCGGAAAAAGAGGGCAGGAAAACCTCTTTCAGAAGTCTCTACAGACACGGTAAACGTTAACTGTTTACCTGTCGTGCGCCTGTCCCCTTGTACGTAATGGGCAATCCGAGATTAATGAGATATTTATCCTCCTACCTTCAAGGACCTCAAAGTATTGTTATTTGACTTACATATAAAACATTTTCACCATCCCTGAACAATTCCTTATGACTGATCCCATCAATTCCTTATGATGAAAGCCTTTAATACTCTGTCATCTCCATACGGTGCAGCTGGCATGAAAATATACTCTTATGTCTTTGAGAATTAAATAACTGACTTTGATATACATTACTGCAAACACCTGAAGGAACTGGATCTTTTACAACGTGACTTAAGCAAACAGCGTGTGTCATTGTGATGAGTTCTCAAACTTCTAAACATACTTGCTCTCATGTTACGATCACATTTGCTTTAATCTATTTTTATTATCTGCTTTTATCTTAACCTGTAATCTTTGGAGTTACTTCTTTAAGCATAGCTCTGGAAGAATTCCACCTCCAGGTTTGTTCTGTTCAGCCATCTAGAGCCTGGGGAGTCAGAGGGTAAATGGGTTTATCTTTCAAATGCCTTTTCACACAACAAGACTTTTCTTTATTTCTGCTTGATTATAGCAATCTATCTTTACTATTACCTTCACAAAAAGATTAAAACATGGTGGTAACTACACAGCTCACAGTAGAAATGCAACCGGATATAAGTTTTCTGGAGGGCAATATAATAAACTGTATCAAAAACCTTAAAAATATTATAGCCCTTTATCCAGCAATTCTGTTTCTAATAATCAATCATAAGAATTAATCAGAGCTGTTGAGAAAGTTTCATATACAAGTATATTCATCAATGTATTATTTGTGAAAGGAAAAAATGGAAATGGATGTCTCACAGTATGCAATTAGACAACTCACTTATGGATTAGCCATGTGATAGACGACTGTGGAGTCATTAAAAAGGTTGATTTTGAAAAATATTAAATGGCAAATCATTGTGATTTATAGTTATGGGAAAACTGCAGCTTAGTAATGATGCAGTAATCAAAGCCAACCCAGACTTCAGAGTGATAACTCTCAAACTGACATGCCCAGTCCTTCGTGAACGTTATCTCTTTTAAGCCTCACACCCAGTCTGTGAAGTCTGCTTTCATGGAGAGTAAAGTGACGTGCAGGTAGCAACTTTCTGAAGAGAGCAAATCTAGGAGACAGACTCTGAAGGTCAGCTTGTCTGCTCCTAAAGCCCAAGCACCAGACAGCTGCCCCTCCACCATTCAAAGGGAGAACCGTTCAGGGTGATGTTAACAGGCATTTAAGAAAAACCTAAGATTGTCAGTTATTCATTGTGTAAAGTATCTTTTTATGGTTCTACTTGCAGGAGCTCTGATATACTAACCTATATAGTGTTTACCTGAAGGAGGGATCTAGTGTAAAATCCCCCAAACTTACAGGTTATGAGAACCCCTGTTTCCCAAGGGATGAACAGTTATTGGAAGATGGGACACAATTGAGATGTGCTGAACATACTGGCTTCCCAGGTGGCGCTAGTGGTGAAGAACCTACCTGCCAATGCAGGAGACGTAAGAGACGTGGGTTCCATCCCTGGGTGGGGAAGATCCTCTGGGGGAGGGCATGGCAACCCACTCCAGTGTTCTTGCCTAGAGAATCCCATGGATAGAGGCACTCGGGGCTACAATCCATAGGGTCACAAAGAGTCAGACATGACTGAAGTGACTTTGCACCCACACATGCACAAACTATGCCATACTATTCTACATATAGCATGAAAATAGGATGTATAGAAAAACAAATATTGAAAGAGTGTATAAACTCTATATTAAAGAACTTTTACTTTACATCTTTGTATTATACGCTTGTGATTGATTTTAATTTTTATCTGTGCATTTTCCAAATTTCCTATAATGAAAGCAGCTTAATTTTATTAAAGTAAAAATAAATTTTTAAAGGAAAGAGAAACCTCAGTTTTTGGAGTTCTTTGATCCACATGTATTACCCTAGAGCCTCTGTACAGAGGATTTCTAGCTCTGGGCACTTCCTTTACTCCAGCATCCTGTGTCTGGCTGTCAATATTTCTTGAGCTAGCCACCGTATTACTGGAAATCCAGCATGATGTCCTCACGGGTCCTTCTTTTCACTCTTCCCTTGTCCTCTCAGCATGGTGTATTTTCTATTAGGAGCACACCAGGAATCCCTATCCTTCACCTCTCCAGAGCTTGCTCAAACTCATGTCCCTTGAGTCAGTGATGCCATTCAGCCATCTCATCCTTTGTCGCCCCCTTCTCCTCTTGCCCTCCATCTTTCCCAGGATCAGGGTCTTTTCCAATGAATCAGCTCTTCCCAGCAGATGACCAAAATATAGGAGCTTCAGCATCAGTTCTTCCAATGAGTATTCAGGACTGATTTCCTTTAGGATTGACTGGTTTGATCTCCTTGCTGTCTAAAGGACTCTCAAGAGTCTTCTCTAGCACCACAGTTGGAAAGCATCAATTCTTCAGCACTCAGCCTTCTTTATGGTCCAACTCTCACATCCATACTTGACTACTGGAAAAGCCATAGACTTGACTACATGGATCTTTGTCAGCAAAGTGATGTCTCTGCTTTTTAACACACGATCTAGGTTCCATAACTTTCCTTCCAAAGAGCAAGCATCTTTGAATGTTATGGCTGTGGTCCATTGAGCTCTCTGTTGCCTGTTCCTAGTATATTATCACATTCAATTGATTCATCCCCATAGTTCTTTTAGAACCAGTCAGTCTTTCTCTCCAACAAATCACAATAACCTTGGTCCATTATTACTATGGACTATTTTTTACTATTATTTAATATGTTTTATATTAAATACCATTCTCAGGGAAGGAAATGGCAACCCACTCCAGTATTCTTGCCAGGAGAATCCCACAGACAGAGGAGCCCGGTGGGCTACAGTCCACGGGGTCACAAAGAGTTGGACCCGACTGAGTGACTAACAATAGCAACAAAAATAGCATTCTACTGCTCAGGAAGAGCCTCTGCCTCTCCCACCCTGCCTGGCTTATTTCCTGGGGCACCCAGCACTCTTCTCTGCTCTAGTTCTCAGTCTCTTCTCTTGTCTTTAAGACATAGTTATTCTACAGTTTTTGCTTTTACTTATTTCTTGTCCTTAGCTTTCAGTCCGGAGAAGGCAATGGCACCCCACTCCAGTACTCTTGCCTGGAAAATCCCACGGACAGAGGAGCCTAGTAGGCTGCAGTCCATGGGGTCACTAAGAGTCGGACACGACTGAGCGACTTCACTTTCTGTTTTCACTTTCATGCACTGGAGAAGGAAATGGCAACCCACTCCAGTGTTCTTGCCTGGAGAATTCCAGGGATGGGGAAGCCTGGTGGGCTGCCGTCTAATGGGGTCACACAGAGTCAGACACGGCTGAAGTGACTTAGCATAGCATAGCATAGCATAGCATAGCATAGCATAGCTTTCAGTCTTTTTTTTTAATCTCATTTTCTCTCCTGAAATGCCTTTGGTTCTCCCTTTTGCCTTTTTGAATTCCCCACCCAAGTACAGTATGAGCCCCTCTACCCTGACTTCCTGACAGTTATTCTCTCTAACCTTCCTATATAATCTGCTTAGGAAGACCTGATCCACATGATTTATGATCCAACATGTTCAGAGCAGTGGTACAGTCAGAGGAAGCCAGGATAGCAATAAAAGTAATTTCAGAATAACTCATCTTATTGATTTGCATCTGTCAAGCATTGCAGTGGGAATTCCTAGGCCACCATCATGTGAGCTTAAAAGTTTCACCTTACCATTTCCTCACGTATATCAGCTGCTTCTGTGTTTTCACCCCACAAATTAGGCTCCAAACTCCATCCCTCACCTTAGCAACTAAAATGAACCGTTCAGGAAGGCAATGGCACCCCACCCCAGTACTTTTGCCTGGAAAATCCCATGGACGGAAGATCCTGGTAGGCTGCAGTCCATGGGGTCGCTAAGAGACACGACTGAGTGACTTCACTTTCTCTTTTCACTTTCATGCATTGGAGAAGGAAATGGCAACCCACTCCAGTGTTCTTGCCTGGAGAATCCCAGGGACAGGGGAGCCTGGTGGGCTGCAGTCCATGGGGTCGGGAAAAGTCAGATACGACTAAGCGACTTCACTTTCACTTTTCACTTTCGTGCATTGGAGAAGGAAATGGCAACCCACTCCAGTGTTCTTGCCTGGAGAATCCCAGGGACAGGGGAGCCTGGTGAGCTTCCGTCTCTGGGGTCCCACAGAGTCGGACACGACTGAAGCGACTTAGCAGCAGCAGGGAAACACATATGGGTTAAATAATGAAGAACTGAAAATAGATTGTGATTTTTTTTTTTTTTGAAAGGGTGAGGCTGAGACAAAATATTTAATTATAATGCATCTTAGGAATTTAATCACCTATTTGCTTATTTATTTACAGCTGTGCATTGTTTCAGAAAGATTTAAGTTGACTTTTAACAATATTAAGTATATTAAGGTAATGAATTAAAAGTAAGTGAGAAGGAAGAAGCAGAGCAAGGAGGACATAAGATTGAGACTTACAACAAGAGTTACAGATGAATAAATAGTTGTATGCATCATGAATTTGTCTATAGGATTTCTAGAGAAAGCCTATGAAGTATATAAATTGGTAAAAATACAATTGTTCATGTTCTTCTAGAACTCCTGGAATAGTTTAGAAGAGTTTACTTTAGGGAAAGTATATGTATTTTCAAGGCAATAAGTAAAATGTACTGTATTCATTATCCCTAGCAGTAGTAGGCTAGCAATGTGAGTTGATTTAGAAAGGGCAATCAGTTTCATACTAGATTAAACCAAGGCACGTGGGGAATGTATTAATCTCAGGATTGATAACTACGACAGCATATTGTGCTTTCATGTAAATGTTCAAAAAAAAACATTATCTTAGTCAATTATACCATTGTTGCAGTATAATGTTTTTTATTTATTTCCCCAACTTTCACCATCTTGTGGTTCTTTAAATATTTCCAAATACTTTTCAGGTCTTCCTTAGCTAAGTAGGTCATAACTGTACACTGAATCCAAGTAGCATAATCAGTGTGAGTAAACAGTCCATTCATTTTACACTGCTCATTTTCTTTTATGATGACAACATGATGTTTTGATTCATGGCCAGTCCATTCTGAGCTGTAGATATTTCTTTCTACTATGCTTTTGTTTTCATTATGGTTTTACTCAATGTAATCCTGTTTTGGATTCATATCCTTTTTTTCCCTGCTGCCTAAATATTAAGCTACCTTTAGCTTCATTATAGTATATGCTATGTGTGTCTTCCTCTGTGCAATTTACCAAGATGTATTCATTTCATCCTTTCAATAAATGCATTTTAAATTTTTTCTCCAAGTAAGGCATGTGTTAGGTGTTAGAGGAAAAAGATAGGCAATAAAATTTCTGTCTCCTTCGCAGGTTCATCTACTTTGGCCTGGCCATTAAATATTGAGCATCTTTAGCATTCTATCATAGAACCTTTTCTAGGTGAAGTCACACATGCCTGTAGTTTCATGTACTTTTAACTGCCCCCAAATCTGTATCTCTAGTTTTAATCTCTCCTAAGACTGCAGACCTACTAACTCATGTGTGTGACTCATACATGAATATCTTCTTCAGATTTATACCTAGTGAACACAGATGGACCTCAAGCTCAATATGACCATATTTGAACTTAGGAAACTCCCCACCCAACTGGTCCTCTTTTATTTTATTTCCATTTTGATTTATTGTACCTGCACGTGGTTGTATAGGGGTTTCCCAAGTGGCCCTAGTGGTAAAGAACCCATCTGCTAATGCAGGAGACATAAGAGACATGGGTTTGATCCCTGGGTCAGGAAGAAGATCCCCTGTGGATCCAGGGGGTCTTGGCAGCCAACTCCAATATTCCTGCCTGAAGAATCCCATGGACAGAGGAGCCTGGTGAGCTTCAGTCCATAGGGTCCTAAAGTGTCGGACACGACTGATGCATTTTAGCACACATGTACACACATGGTTGTATAAGCCAGACACCAGGAGGCATCCTGAACACTTCCCTCCTTTTCTCCAAGAGATGCAATTCATTACTAAGTCTAGTTAATTGTAGCTCCTAATATCTGCTATCCATAGTGCCACCCTTGCCTTATTGCTTCGTCTCTTTCCTGACTACTGCAGTGGCACCTCTGTTTCCTCCTATAAATGTGTTGACTCCCATTTCTAATATTCTCCAAACTGCAGCCAGAGACTTCTAAAATCCAAAGCTATTTTAAAACTAAATTTTATCATTTCACACTTAACTGTTCACTGCCTTCCGTGAATTCGTCTTTATCCTTCAACATGCACACAAAATTTACCATGGCCTGTAAAACCTGCGTAGATGTGGCTCACCCGTCTTTGCAACCTTTTCTCATACCACACTAGCCTGTGGTTTTTGCTTTTCACTCATTAGCCTTTTTACACTCCCTTGCCACAAAATATTCCTTTTTGCCACAGGATCTTTGCACATGCCTTAATTTACCCTGAAAGGCCTTCTTCTTTCACTTAGTTAATGTCAATGTAATTTCATATCTCAGCTCTAGCGTGACTTCTGTAGGGAAGCTTTTCATCATCCCCAAAGACTAGTTTACTTCTTACTACATCTTCTAATAGCATCGTGTGCTTTTCCTTGATTGAGTTTTCATAGTTGTAATTTCATCTTTATTTGTATGACCATTTAAACTATATATGTATTCCCCACTAAATCCTGTAAAAATAGTGACTGTTTGTTTTTTACTTACTGTTGTGTCTCTGTCACCTTGCACCTAGAAATCAGCCAGCAAATATTAGTTTACTGAATAAGTGGATTAAGGAGCAAATGAGTTATTGTAGTATTGTTTCAGATAGTACCACTTTGAATGGTACATTTAACTCTTTTCAAACATTTGATCTGAGTGGTAAAGCTCAGTGATGGGAAAAATGCTCTATTGAGGAGGTGGCTTCTAGTAACCTCAGGACTGAACATCTGGGGAGGAGGACAAAAGAGAACTTTGGTCTCCCAGCAGCTGCTGCCAGGCTGTTCCACAGCGCTGAAGAAAAAGGCTTAAGAGAACTTGTACTCTGATGAGATGCCAAGCTTTGACATAGAGCCAACAGTCAGGGGAGAAGTAATGAGAGATTTTTGAACACCAAAGCTCTTACATGGCTGTTCCAGAGTGTGGATAGACAAGCAGCTGGATCTTTGAAAAGATTTTCAGAGAAAAAGCCATGTTTGTGGAGCAGTTATTAAAAGAAGTGAAAGTGTCAGGTGAGGTGGATACTTGATGAAGCTAGATATTTCTTCATATCTTTCCTTTTCTAATGTGGCTTTAATGTATTATATAAAAAAGAATATAGCAATGGAGCCAGCAGTGAGAGGATAAAAGACAACTATAGGTTTTCAGATTAGTCAAACAGGTTTGCAGACTTGTATAGTTTTGTAATTTTGGAAAGTTAAATAGCTTGTATCTTTGTGAGCAAACAGACTTAAATACAATATGATCATACTGATCTGCTTGAAAACAGGGTGCGATACCATGTTCTACTTCTCACATCTTGCAACATCTTCTCTTAGCTTCTGAGATATTCTCATGACAGAGTCATGAGGATTTAATTAGCTAGATGCCTACACAGCACCCACCATGTAAGTGCTTACTTAACAGTCATGCTGCTGTGTTAGGAAAGAACTATGATTCAGAAAGTGGCAGATCTTATCAGTTACCCAAACATGTTAAAAAGCCAACTTGAAGTGTGATAAAGTAGAAAGATTATTGAACTACTTTCTCATGGGGTCTCATATCAGAAGTGTGATGTCAGAAGAGACCTTTCTTCAACTCCTCTAATAAGGAATTTATTATCTGGTTGCCAAGGACCAGAGAAGGCAGTGGCACTCCACTCCAGTACTCTTGCCTGGAAAATCCCATGGACAGAGGGGTCTGGTGGGCTGCAGTCCATGGGGTCGCTAGGAGTCGGACACAACTGAGCGACTTCACTTTATTTTTTCACTTTCATGCATTGGAGAAGGAAATGGCAACTCACTCCAGTGTTCTTGCCTGGAGAATCCCAGGGACAGAGGAGCCTGGTGGTCTATGGGGTCGCACAGAGTCGGACACGACTGATGCGACTTAGCAGCAGCAGCAGCAGCAGCAGACAAGAACCAGTAATAGCTAAAGGACCCCAGAGAGATAACTTCTGGTCCTCTAAAGGGATGGTTGAGTGAGTCAGTAGGATCCAGTATCTTAGTGCCCCAGGTGCTAGAATAGCACTTCTGGGGGAGTCCAGAAGTAATCGTTGGCATGAAGTATTGTTTTTAAAATTAAAATTAGATTCTCACATGTTTTTTAGAAATAAGATACACTAACGTGTAACTCTAAAGTGTGGAGCTGGGGCTATGAATTTGGGGCACTAATATATCTTCGGATGATTTTTGAGAAATAGGGTCATCCCAAGTGAAAAAGTTTAGTTTACTGAAATCAAGAAATAATTTAGGTCCTTACAGGTCGAACACTTGTTCTTTAAGTTGTGTACCCATTATTGTAGATACCGTCAACTCTGAAAAAAATGAGACTCTGTAAGCGTATCCGTCTACCTAGGTGGACAAAGTTATTAAAAATCAAAGCAAATCGTATATATAAATGTGCAGATGAACCCTGTCTTATTTCTATCTATTGAATCATCTGTAACTATAAAGATTATAGAGACTTGGCTGTACCCATTATATAGATTAAAATGTATGCAAGCATTTTCCATGCTATAAGTACATATAATTTGTACATCCTTGATTAAAATGATGCAGCAAATATTTTGGATTTTTTTATCTCCTCAAGCTCTTTTCCTAGGTACTAAAGAGAAAGATGATAGAACTGCTGTAAATATTTGTCTTATTTTCCTAGAATGATTTGGAAGGATTAGTTTTGGAAAGGCAAAAGTAGAATGGTATTACAGCTTTTCCTTCTCTGCTTTCATTTTCCTACTGTAGGGCTTTTACTCTCGGTTTCTCTTTAGTTATGCCCTTGCCTTTGTTCTCTGAATCATTTAACTTATGGTCTCTGGTATAAATTTGACCCAGTAATCCATGACAGGAACCATCTGGTCAAAATCAGTCCCTAGATACCTTAAATAACATGGCTCCAATTTGGGAATCAGCCTTGAGACCACAAACCTGAGTTTGGGTCAAAAACTTGGTATCCTCAATCAAGGAAGTTGAATAGAGCCAAACATCCTCAAGGCTGAAAATTACAACGTACCCACCAAATATCAACCAGGTTGAATGAAGGAAACACAGAGTAGTGTGGAATAGCCAAGGATTTTAAAGTCAGAAAAACCTGGGTTCAAAGTCCAGTTGCCATGTTTATTAGCTAAATGATCTTACTCTATTTTCTCAATATTCCTGAAACACTGAGATAAATCCTAAGTGTCTCCATGCATGTCTTATTTTCTGTTGTTGTTCAATCAGTCATGTCCGACTCTCTGCAACCCAATGGACTGCAGCACGCCAGGCCTTCACTAACTCCCAGAGTTTGCTCAAGCTCATGTTCATTGAGTTGATAATGCATCTAACCATCTCATCCTCTGTCGGCCCCTTCTCCTCTTGCCCTCAATCCCAACATCAGAGTCTTTTCTGGTGAGTCAGCTCTTCACATCAGGTAGCTAAAGTATTGGAGCTTCAGCTTCCATATCAGTCCTTCCATTGAGTATTCAGGACTGACTGACTTTAGGATTAACTGTTTTGATCTCCTTGCTGTCCAAGGGACACTCAAGAGTCTGGTCCAGCACCACAGTTTGAAAGCATCAATTTTTTAGTGCTCAGCCTTCTTTATGGCCCAGCTCTCACATCCATACATGACTCCTGATGTCTTATTTTACATTTCCCCAAGAAGCAGTCCTCGAGACAAGGATTGAGGTGAAAATAGTTTATTTTCTAAGTGGAAGAAACACTCGATGGGAGTAGATGAGACAAAGAAAGAAAGACAGCAGATCAAGAGCAGTGTAATCATAGGAGTAACTGGAACTTAAACCTTCTGGGGAATTCTTGAGAGCCAGTGTGAAAGGCATCTTGCAGAGTTATTCTGCCAAAGGAACAAAGATGCTGAGGAATTTATTAGAAACTTTCATCAGTCATTGGCTGAAGGCTACTCTGGAGGTGTTAATTTGCTGGCACTTCCAATCTGCCTTGTTGGAAGGTAGAGAAACGCAGATTCTGACGGTATAAGGCAGGTCAGTGCCAACTGAGTGGGAAGGGCAAGAGCACGTGGGGACTAACACGTGCTAGCCCAACGTGTTAGCACATTGGGCTAACCCTGGTACCACTGACATCCACCACTCGGTATTCAAGTTCTCTGGACCTTATATCATTGATTCTTCACGGTGTGATGGCTGGTGGGGGGAAAAAACACTTTAATTATGCTTGAGTTAATGGGACAAGCTAGTGTATCCCCGGCTGTCATTATTCCTGAGTCTGCAAGTTCTCATCATCATTACATTCCTCTACCATTTATTCTGGCTTCCCCGCCCCCTCAGTCATCTGTTGAGTGTGTTGCTTACCTAGCACAGACATTGAGACCCTCCTCGAGATGCTGAACCATGACTGCCATTCCCTGATCAGAATGTGGTTACTTCGGCCACCTACTTATGCTTGTTAGCAGTCATGAGAGCATCATTTCCTGACTCCCTGGTGAATCCCTTGACATACAAATATACTCGTCCCTGCTCCCCATGTGCAGTAGCGACTCCAGCTCCTCGGTGGTAATCAGAGTTATCACCCTTACCGGTGTAGTGGCCCCTTTCTTTGCCTGCTAGACTACTGCCATGGGAATCCACAAATAACTGGATGATGGCAGGAATAACATTACATTTAGTAGAATTTTTCATGGTCCCCTGGTAGAGGTTGCATTCCCCAACTCACTCCACCATAGGCACCAGGATCTCCACTTTCCCAGACACTGTGGGGAGTTATGGGAATGGAAAACATAAATTGCCAGTGGATAATCAGGAGTTCTGGTGAGAAGGTGGCTTCTAGTATCCTTCAGAGAGAACTCTCACCTGTGGCTCCTCGATTTATGTAGTTTATCTCCTAGGGACGTGGAACCATGTAATGGCTGTTCATTTAAAGTAAATATCTAGTCTTGAAAAAAAGCAACCAACACCACTTGCTTTTATCCCAAGCTGTGTGTTTCAGAGTCCGTTCCACTGTTTTCCTATTCTGACAGCTTCTGCATGTTTTGTGTATAGCAGGGGCAGTGATCCCCAAGGTTGTGTGACCTGAACAGTGAGGCTAACTTTGTTGTAGTCTGACTTTACTACAGAGTTTTTTCTTACCCTGTACTCCATGCACAACTGTGGTTGAAAGTCAAGCCATTGTTCACTTATGGGGCTAACATTTTTAAACTTTATACTGCAGTGTGACCGCATGCTAAAAAATCGCAGAAATTGCAGATGAACTACTTGATGTGCTAGGCTTAGTTGCTCAGTCATGTCCAACTCTTTGCAACACCATGGACTGTAACCCTCCAGGCTCCCCTGTCCATGGGGCTTCTCTAGGCAAGAATACTGGAGTGGGTTGCCATGCCTGCCTCTAGGGGATCTTCCTAACCCAGGGATCAAACTCAGGTCTCCCACAATGCAGGCAGATTCTTTACCATCTGAGCCACCAAGGTAGCCCAAGAATACTGTAGTTGGTAGCCTATCCCTGCTGCAAACTACTTGATGCTATGCTATGCTAAGTCACTTCAGTCGTGTCTGACTCTGTGTGACCCCATAGACGGCAGCCCACCAGGCTCCCCCGTCCCTGGGATTCTCCAGGCAAGAACACTGGAGTGGGTTGCCATTTCCTTCTCCAATGCATGAAAGTGAAAAGAGAAAGTGAAGTCGCTCAGTCATGTCTGACTCTTAGCGACCCCATGGACTGCAGCCTACCAGGCTCCTCCGTCCGTGGGATTTTCCAGGCAAGAGTACTGGAGTGGGGTGCCATTGCCTTCTCCATTTCATAAAGTAAATACACCCAAATACAACCAGGATTTTTCACAGTGATTCCATAATAATGTTAGTTTCATAAACAGGTAATATCTGAGCCCCTTTATTGCCTGGATTTGAAAGAGTTCTTAGGTCTCTTCATGCCCAGAAATGCAGCACTGTATGAGTATAAATCTGATATACGTGAACGTAAACGTGAACGTGAAGTCGCTCAGTCGTGTCTGACTCTTTGTGACCCCATGGACTGTAGCCTACCAGGCTCCTCTGTCCATAGGATTTTCCAGGCAATAGTACTGGAGTGGATTGCCATTTCCTTCTCCAAGGGATCTTCCCAACCCAGGGATCGAACATCATAGACAGATGTTCTATGGGCCATTTCCTTCTCCCAGGGTCTTGCCAACCCTGGGTCTCCTACATCATAGACAGATGCTTTACCATCTGAGTCACCAGGGAAGCCCAAGAATACTGCAGTTGGTAGCCTATCCCTGCTCCAAACTACTTGATACATTTTCATAAAGTAAACACACCCAAATACAACCAGGATTTTTCACAGTGATTCCATAATAATAATTTGTTAGTTTCATAAACAGGTAATTTCTGAGCCCCTTTATTGCCTGGATTTGAAAGAGTTCTTAGGCCTCTTCATGCCCAGAAATGCAGCACTGTATGAGTATAAGCCTGATATAACCCAGCCATAAATTCGTCCTGTCTGCTAATGTAGGATTTATGAGTTCCAGTGGATTTATCAATTCTGTTCTCTTCTTTGTATTATAGTGGAATTCACCATGTACATATTTGATACATATATAAAAAAATTCCTTTTTGTCATTTTCTGTGAGGCTCATCTCGCTTTCACAGCTCCACCAGCTCAAAGGATGCGGGAACATATGCTTCTCCATATGCCCAGTGCAGACTCCTCAATGCATTTATTACTCGGAGCTCAGTGACTGAGGAATGTTTGTAATCTTTTATTTTTTTCTTAGAGTGAGTCACTCTACTGTACATTTCAAAATCTGTGATAAGTGGAAAGATCCAAGAACTGAGGTACATTTCAACAAACAGCTTCCCATCTGGTAAACGAGAGGTTTTATTTATAACCAGGTATTCGGATACCGCTGTATGAAATGACATTCAAATTATCTTGCTTTATTCCATGTCTGAAAGGCCTGAGCAAACACATAACCCTCCCTCCAGTGCATTCTCCATACAGCCAGGTCAGGAATCCCGTCTGCCTTAAAACGCTTTAACAGGTCCAAAGTCTCCACATTGGCTCCTCCATGAGCTGGCCCCTGTCTCCTTCTTCAAACTGTCTCTCAATTATCCCCTTCCTTTTCTAAACTCCATCGGACTAGATATTCCCGTTCATTAAATGTATCCTTCAAGTCAGCACTCAGCTCAAGCGAAACAGATAGGTAGGAAATGTTCAAAAACTAAGTCAATATTAATACGCATCTTACAATTAGCTGCTTTTCATCTACCAAGCAAGTTTCCTGAAGTCAGCACTTGGGATTTAGGATGGAAACAGGGACAGCCATTGGGAGGATATGCTTCAGTATTTCATTCGAAGGGGCTCTCCAAGTGGGTTCTTCCTTTGATACCACGTTTGGAATGACCGCAAGAATCAGACCAACCTGAGAAGACCCAAAGGAATTCAGAGCTGCTGAACTGACAGATGTGCTTCCTCTGGTCTGAGAGCTAAATAACTCCCCGCTTTTCTCTTTACGGCCCATCCAGGGCACAGGTTTTCCTAGCTAACACTGCCTCACCAGTTACTGGGGAGTTTCTTTGGTTTGAGTTAATGTTATCAGAGTCTCACATGGGAAGCCTGAGCTGGTCCAAAGCTCAGGTGATTTTGTGCATCGTAAGGTTGTGAGATGTTCCAAATGCCTAGCCGAGTCAGCGGGGAGATGTTTTGAAATTTCATTTTATGTCTTTAAATGCCCTCACTTTTGTTTAAACTAGCATTTTGGCAATGCATCCTCTTTTCCTTTTTTTTTTTTTTTTTTAAGAGTTTGTCTATTTATGAGCAGATGAGTCAATCAGCTAACATTTACAGAGCCCTTAAACATGCTTACGTCTTTGGTAGGAGCTTTGGGGTATAAACTAAGTGTGCCCATGAGGCTTGAATCTGAGTGGAGAGATAAAGCCTTTATTAATGAAATAATAAAGTGCCAAAATCTGTATACCCTGCTACCCGTGCTCCAAAAAGCACTGCCTTCCACAGAGGTTCTCAAACCCTGGTGTGCAGCAGAATCTCCTGGAGAGGGCTTGTTAAAGTACAGATTTCTGGGGCCCATTCCCAGAATCTCTCATGGGATAAGACCTGGGAAATTGCATTTTTCACAAGTTCCCAGGTGATGCTACTGTTGTTGGTCCAGGGCCCAGGCTTTGGAAAACTTTGGTCTAGACCATGTGGATGGTCCACTGCGTAGTACATTTCATCTTGAAATGATGCCACAAATCATCTGTCAGCGATCCTTTGTTCTGCTTTCTTCCACCTAAAGCACACATACGGTTCTCCCAGTCACACCTTGGCATTGCCCTTTCCTTCCCGCTGCCACCCTCCTTATTCCCACCATCCTTATGGCCACAGTCAGACTCAGTTTGGTCATTTCCTGCGCTTTGTTTTGTTTTCGTTGCTGTTCAGTTGATAAGTCATGTCCGACTCTTTTGTGACCCCACGGGCTGTAGCCTACCAGCCTCCTCCGTCCGTGGGATTTCCCAGGCAAGAATATTGGAGTGGGTAAGCCGATCTGAGATGCTGTGACCTTTAGCCAATCTAAACCTTGAGACTTTAGAAGGAAAAAGGGAATAATGTTATCAGGTTTTAGTTTCTACCTCATTTCCTTATCTCCAGATTCATTGGTAAACTAATGTGGTGATTTGGGGGACCTGATTTTAATTTTCTATTCACTGCAGATGATAGTTTCCCAAGTAGAAACTTATTTGCTTTGGAATTACTTCTCTTTGATAAACTGATTACCCAGGAGACATTCCCTGGTGGTCCAGTGGTTACGACTTCACCTTCCTGTGCAGGAGTTGCAGGTTTCATCCCTGGTGGAGGAGCTAAGATCCCGCGTGCCTTACTGCCACAACACTAAAACATAAAACAGAAGCAACACTGTAATAAATTAATAAAGACTTTAATAATGGTATACATCAGAAAAAAATTAAAAAAAAAAAGACCAACTGATTACCCAAGTAGGTAGCAGTGTGACTCTTAAGAGTTGTTCTAATAATTGCCTGTTGACTTATGGCTTTTACATATTACAAAATTAGATTATGGTTGATCTCTGACAGAAGCTTTGGATTCCTTTCATTTTATCAGCAATCATAGTACACGGCAAATTAGTAGCTAAAACATACTGTAACATCTTTCCGTGAATAATGAAAGAAGTTCATAGCACATAGTAGGCACTCATGTATTTGTCAAATGAACAAATGCATAAATTATTTTTATTTTGCTCCATGAAACTAAAACATAATTCTGTGAAATGTAGGCATGGTTATTTTGTATCAGTTTTAAAATTGGCAGGCTACCAAATGTTAATTTGCTTTTAGCTAGTACAGATTAAATGTAATTCCTTCCCTGAGCAACCCTGAAGTAAGCAAGCATGAAAGCATTTTCACAGTAATCTGGGAGGAATTGACATTTAAAGGAGTTAGCATTACATCTGTACTTTAAAGCTATTAATTTCATAGATAAATTAACTTCATTACTCCATCTTTATCTTGCATTTTGAAAGGACTCCATCAGCTGGACGACTGACAGCCGAGGGTCAACTGAAACTGCTCTTATCCCAGCCAGGTTGTAATTGGAACCTGCTTCTGGAAACCCTACTGCATCACGATGGTCTTTTACTAAGAATCTTGCTAAAGAGCTCAAGTGAGTATTTGTAGTTTTGAGAATGTCCTGAAAAAACTCAATCATTGTTCAAGTTGAATGGAATGTTCTTTCCTACTTGAATGTTGGCAGGGGAGTAATACCAACTGTGTTAAACCAGTAGTCAGTGGGGTTAGCAGCAGGAAAAATACTGAATCACTTTATAAACCGATCAGAAAGGTTTTCTTTCAGAGATAGTCTGAATGAGGGAAAACGATATTTTTATATGATACTGTTCTATCATAACTATCATAATATAAGAGCTGTGTCAATATTTGGGGTTTGAAATGCCTAAGAACATACTATGGGAACACAGTTATATGTCCAAAACAGAAGTCTCAGTTAGACCTGAGAGAGAGAGATTAAGATTGTTTCTGACCCACATTAAGCACTTCAGTGGATCATGAAAAATGCTTATGTAACTTATGAACAAGCCAGTGCGGCTTGCCTCCATGTCCACTGGGGTGTGGAGAAGTAGTCGTGAGAAAATTATGAATGGAAATTGAGGAGTAATGGAAGCCCATACTTCTCTTAATTAGACTTTCTTTTCTCCCCTGTAAGGACTATTTTAGAAGATGGTAAGCAGTGTTACGCCAGTCTAACATTATGTCCTGCTGTTCTGCTACATCTATAAAGAGTTTTCTAGCCATCTTTACATCAGATCAGATCAGATGGGATCAGTCGCTCAGTCGTGTCCAACTCTTTGCGACCCCATGAATCGCAGCACGCCAGGCCTCCCTGTCCATCA
The DNA here is from genome assembly GCA_935064755.1 of Tragelaphus eurycerus. Taxonomy (NCBI): domain Eukaryota; kingdom Metazoa; phylum Chordata; class Mammalia; order Artiodactyla; family Bovidae; genus Tragelaphus; species Tragelaphus eurycerus. The sequence goes on from CAKXYN010000014.1 coordinate 767,304, forward strand.
CCAACTCCCAGAGCTCACTAAGACTCACGTCCATCGAGTCAGTGATGCCATCCAGCCATCTCATCCTCTGTCGTCCCCTTCTCGTCTTGCCCTCAATCCTTCCCAGCATCAGAGTCTTCTCCAATCAGTCAACTCTTCGCATACCCCTATGCATTTCTTCTGCTATATACTACACAGATAGCCAGATTCATTTTATCAATCATTTGGAGAAGGAAATGGCAACCCACTCCAGTGTTCTTGCCTGGAGAATCCCAGGGACAGGGGAGCCTGGTGGGCTGCCATCTATGGGGTCGCACAGAGTCGGACACGACTGATGTGACTTAGCAGCAGCAGGTTCAGTATAGTCTTCCCTATTCAAAATATTTTTTTCTCTAGTCCCCTATCCCTTACAGCAACAAATCCCTAAGCTTTGGCTGTTCAAATATGACCCCAGACTAGTTTTGTAACCCATTTTCCCACTGTTCCCTTGTGTGTGCATGTGCACACACACTCACACGTATTCCAGCCATTGTCCACAAAACCCCATGTACATGCTGCTTCTAGGCTTCCCTGGTAGTTCTGATAAGGAATCCACCTGCCATGCAAGACACCACCTGCAATGCAAGAGATGCAGGTTGGATCCCTGGTTCTGGAAGGTCCCCTGGAGAAGGAAATGGCAACTCACTCCAATATCCTTGCCTGGAGAATCCCATGGACAGAGGAGCCTGGAGGGCTACCGTCCATGGGGTCGCAAGAGTCGGACACGACTTAGTGACTAAATCACCACCGCCGCCACATGTTCCTTCCACACTTTGCTCACCCATTTTTCCACTTTGAGAGACCCACCTAGCCTCCACCAGTGGACAAGGGCCTGCTAAGCTCTAGATCTCTGAACACCATCTCACACTGATCTCTTCCTCTCTTGAACTTCACAGGGCCTGTTATGGTGGCTACTGCTCGTCACTTCGTCTGCCTTATATTGTTATTATATTTGTATGTTAACAAGGCAAAAGCTACCAGGCCCTACCCGCCTGTTGTATACAAAACGAGGTTCACAGCATCCCCTTCCAGACTGTTCAAGTCATTTCTGGAATATTTGCTTTCTTAGATCTGCCCACCACCAGTTCCCCATAGTTTTCTCTTCTGCTCGTCTTGAGGTTTGTTTCCCAAAAACCACATAGGTTTTTCTTTATGAATATTCTCTTTCTAGTCTAATTGATAAAATTTAACTTTTGTTAAATTTGTTAAGGTTTGTTAAAACCTACTGCTGAGCCCTTTGCTTCTCTCCCGGTGCTCCCAAATCCAGAAATCTTGTGGTGCCAACGGGCACTATGAGTCCTCCAGCCTCACCATGTTCCAAGCGGAGGTTTGGAGATTACCTCTCCTCCAACCCTGAATCTGACTTTATTCTCTGAGCCCGCGAGCAGTTCTGTGTGAGCCTTAAATCTCACAAAGTTCAACTGAAAGCAGGATCTTTAGCTTCAGGATCTTGAACTCCACTCTTCTAAAGGGAAAACAGGTATTAGGGGAATCAACTGGTCAAATAGCCAACATATATTGTTCACTTGTTAGCTCTCAGGCACTCTGCAAGGCACCTCACATTTACTATCTGATTTGACTCTAAAAACCCTATAAAGTAAGTATAATTATTTTCATCATGTTAAAAATAGCATTAGAGTTTAAGATACTGTTATTTACCAAGAGACATATAGCTGAGAAATGGTAGGTAACCTGGAATTCTGAACCCAAACTGGCATGTTCTTTCCCCTACAATTCTATACAAATATTCTTGCAGATTAAATCCTAGAGTGGGCCACGGGTATCTGGAAGAACTGTAATCTGTCCAGTCTTCAGTTGAATCAATCCGGACACCCCAATGCACATGCCTGTAACTGCTCTTGCCAGCCAGGTAGTCAGTGGTGATCACAGATTTTTATTTTTATATTTTCCTCAAGATAGCAAGGTGCTTTTTACAGAAAAAGTGCAGTGATTGCTCAGCGATCAGTTGGGATATAAATATGGAGTTTCACTTAAACTTTATAATCTGAACTTTCAGGTAAGGTGACTACTCAACATGGATAGTATCTGACATGGCTGAAGAGTTACTCTAATGTTAGTATGATCATTGAAGCTCATGAACATGGTCCTAGAAGAGAAATAATGTCCTTTTAATAGAGTTATATAGTTCAGCTTAGAAAAGCAATTGTGAGGAAACATTAGGCTATTCTAATATAGCCACTAAGTACAATTGTGGTTAATAGCAATTGTGGTTAAATGAATAACCAGGTTTTCTTGCAAAAGAATTCTACATTTATATTACATCTACCTTTTGTATATATAACATGATATTGTTTTTGAGGGACTTAAAAGTCATCAATGGTACTGTACTGTAGCCCCTTCAGTTCTGGTTCTTATGGAATACAAGAAGCGCATTTACCCAGCCTGCTAAAATATCTTACCAGTTTTTGCAAAGGTTGTTATGTTTGATCTTAGCTGTTTTGATATTGTATTAATTTTGTTAGCTACTTCATTAGCGTATGGATGAAGTGACAGAATTTACTGATCAATTGATTGACTGACTTATTAAACTCCATTAGAAACCTTGTCACTTTAAGTTAGAAACAATATGCTCAGGGAATCTTATTAACTAGACTAAGGTCAAAATTATTACGCACCTAAAAATACATATGTAATATTTTTTCAGAGATTTTCTCTTCATTCAATACCATTTGGTAATTTATAAGTTTGATCAAATCCTAAGGAAAGCAAAATTTTATAGTAAAATTATGAAGAAATGGAATAGCCCTCACAGTCAACAAGAGTCCAAAACACAGTACTTGGGGGCAATACCAAAAATGACAGAATGATCTCTGTTCGTTTCCAACACAAACCATTCATATAACAGTAATTCAAGTCTATGCCCAAACCACTAATGCTAAAAAGATGAAGTTGAACAGTTCTATGAAGACCTATAAGACCTTCTAGAACTAACACCCAAAGAAGATGTCCTTTTAATCAGAGGTGACCTGAATGCAAAAGTAGGAAATCAAGAGATACCTAGGTAACAGGAGAGTTTGGCCTTGGAGTACAAAATGAGGCAGGGCAAAGGCTCACAGTTTTGCCGAGACAGCACACTGATCATACCAAACACCCTTTTCCAACAACACAGGAGAAGACTCTACACATGTATATCATTGGATGGTCGATGCTGAAATCATATTGATTATATTATTTGCAGCCAAAGATGGAGAAGCTCTATGCAGTCAAGAAAAACATGACCAGGAGCTCACTGTGGCTCAGATCATGAACTCCTTATGGCAAAATTGAGACTGAAATTGAAGTAGGGAAAACCACTAGACAATTCATGTATGACCCAAATCAAATCCCTTGTGATTATACAGTGGAAATGACAAATAGATTCAAGGGATTAGATCTGATAGAGTGCCTGAAGACCAATGGACCAATGTTCATAACATTGTACAGAAAGCAGTGATTAAAACCATCAACAAGAAGAAGAAGTGCAAAAAGGCAAAGTGGTTGTCTGATGAAGCCTTACAAATAGCTGAGAAGAGAAGTGAAAGGTAAAGGAGAAAAGGAAAGATATAAGCATCTAAATACAGAGTTCCAAAGAATACCAAAGAGAAATAAGAAAGCCTTCCTAACTGATCAGTGCAAAGAAATAGAGGAAAATAATAAAATGGGAAAGACTAGAGATCTCTTCAAGATATTTAGAGATACCAAGCGAACATCTCATGCAAAGATGGGCACAATAAAGGACAGAAATGCTGTGGACCTAACAAAAGGAGAGAAAAGGTGGTAAGAATATACGGAAGAACTATATGAAAAAGATCTTCATGACCCAGAACCACGATGGTGTGATCACTCGCTAGAGCCAGACATGCGGAAATGCTAAGTAAAGTGGGCCTTAGGAAGCATCCCTATGAACAAAGCTAGTGGAGGTGATGGAATTCCAGCTGAGCTATTTCAGATCCTAAAAGATGATACTGTAAAAGTGCTGCACTCAATATGTCAGCAAATTTGGAAAACTCAACAGTGGTCACAGGACTGGAAAGGTCAGTTTTCTTTCCAATCCCAAAGAAAGACAATGCCAAAGATGTTCAAACTACCGCACAATTGCACCCATCTCACATGCTAGTAAAGTAATGCTCAAAATTCTCCAAGCTAGGCTTCAACAGTATATGAACCAAGAACTTTCAGCTGATCAAACTGAATTTAGAAGAGGCAGAGGAACCGGAGATCAAATTGCCAACATCCACTGACTGGATCAGAGAAAAAAGCAAGAGAGTTCCAGAAAAACATCTACTTCAGCTTTATTGACTATGTTAAAGCCTTTTTCTGTGTGGATCACAACAAACTGTGGAAAAATCCTTCAAGCTATGGAAATACCAGACCTTCTGACCTTCTTCCTGAGAAATCTATATGCAGGTCAAGAGGCAACAGTTAGAACCAGACATGGAACTACAGACTGCTTCCAAATTGGGAAAGGAGTACATCAGGCTGTATATTGTCACCCTGCTTGTTTAACTTATATGCAGAGTACAGCATTCGAAAGGTCTGGCTGGATGAAAAACAAGCTGGAATCAAGATTCGGAAGAGAAATATCAATAACCTCATATATGCAGATGACACCACCCTAATGGAAGAAAGTGAAGAGGAACTAAAAAGCCTCTTGATGAATGTGAAAGAGGAGTGTGAAAAAATTGATTTAAAATTCAACATTCAGAAAGCTAAAATCATGGCCATCACTCCATGGCAAATTGATGGGGAAACAATGGAAGCAGTGACATACTTTATTTTCTTGGGTTCCAAAATCACTGCAGATGGTAGCTGCAGCCATGAAACTTAAAGATGCTTGCTCTTTGGAAGATAAGCTATGACCTACCTAGACAGCATATTAAAAAGCAGAGTTATTACTTTGCAACAAAAGTCTGTATAGTCAAAGCTATGGTTTTTCCAGTAGTTATGTATGGATGTGAGAGTTGGACTATAAAGAGGGCTGAGCACTGAAGAATTGATGCTTTTGTACTGTGGTGTTAGAGAAGACTCTTGAGAGTCCCTTGGACAGCAAGGAGATCAAACCAGTCCATCCTAAAGGAGATCAGTTTTGAGTATTCATCGGGAAGACTGATGCTGAAGCTGAAACTCCAATACTTTAGCCACTTGATGGGAAGAGCTGACTTGTTGAAAAGGCCCTGATGCTGGGAAAGATTGAAGGCAGGAGGAGAAGGGGACAACAGAGGATGAGATGGTTGGATGGCATCGTCAACTCTATGGACTTGAGTTTGAGCAAGCCCTGGGAGTTAGTGATGGACAGGGGAGCGTGGCGTGCTGCAGTCAATGGGGTCACAAAAAGTCGAACATGGCGGAACCACTGAACTGAACTATGAAAATGATTTACCAGAATTTCTATTTATTTTAAAAAGAATCAGCAGAGTATATACAGAAATAACTTTTTTGTAATATGAGATATAACTCACTGTCAGAAAATAGCAAAATTTAATAAATAAATATACGGTAAACTTTTAATTCATAATATATGCTGCATAGGCTGCAAGCTTCTAGGAAGTTTGGCTAAGGTTCAGTGGACTTGAGAAGGTAATGTTTGTTGGTTTTATTTTTAAGATGGGGTATTCTAAATTTGAAGGAAGAAACCTCTCAACTACTAATGTTTACAGAAGGTTTTAAATTTGTAAGACATTATTCTGGATTATTGATGTTAAAAACCCAAGGCAGTTGTTTTGGCATTACCTCACTGAGGCCATATGGCCTTAACCAGTGTCTGACTTGTGACATCAAAGGAACAAATTTCTGGCAATTTCCCAGTTGTTAGCAGTTGGCCTTTTCCTGCTAGTGACATTTGAATGAAGTGTGACTAACCCTCTTTCCTTTGCCCATTGCCCCAAGAATGATCCTCAGTGAAGTTTCTTGGCTTCTGGTGATTTTCAGTTGTAATATAACAACCACAACAAGCTAGCAAATACATAATTTTTAACATGTTCCAGACACTGCCTCTAAGTACTTTAAATGTGTTCACTCACTGAATCCTCAAAACAACTCTGTGTGGCAGGTACAATTATCATCTCCATTTTATAGAGGCAGAAGGTAAGACAGAGAAGTCAAGTCATTTGTCCAAGGCACACATCTCATAATTGGCAAAGCAGGACTTGAGGCAAAGCGGGTGTTCAGAGACTGTGCCTTCACCCACCATACCACAGGGCATCACAGCAGAGCCACAGAAAGCTCACAAAATTGCAGAGAGGCTCAATTCATGAAAGCTATCAGGAGCCTCTGTCGTGGATAATGTTGGTAGTACATTCTGTGCTTTTCAACCATGTAACACAGTGCCTAAGGGTAATCAATAAACAGATCTACAGAAAATTCTATATAAATCACTGCTACCACTACAAAGGGTTGGTTAACTTAAAATGAATGAAAATGTTGGTTGCTCAGTCATTTTCTACCCTTTGCAACTCCATGGACTGTAGTCCATGACTACTGCCAGACTCCTCTGTCCATGGAATTATCAAGGCAGGAATACAGGATGGTGTACACAGAAGCACTACACAAAAATGATCTTAATGACCCAGATAACCATGATGGTGTGATCACTCACCTAGAGCCAGACATCCTAGAATGTGAAGTCAAGTGGGCCTTAGGAAGCATCACCACAAACAAAGCTAGTGGAGGTGATGGAATTCCAGTTGAGCTCTTTCAAATCCTGAAAGATAATGCTGTGAAAGTGCTGCACTCAATATGCCAGCAAATTTGGAAAACTCAACAGTGGCCACAAGACTGGAAAAAGTCAGTTTTCATTCCAATCCCTAAGAAAGGCAATGCCAAAGAATGTTCAAACTACCACACAATTGTACTCATCTCACACGCTAGCAAAGTAATGCTCAAAATGTGTCCAAGCCCGGCTCCAACAATACGTGAATTTCCAGATGTTCAGGTGGATTTAGAAAAGGCAGAGGAACCAGAGACCCAACATCCGCTGGATCATGGAAAAAGCAAGAGTTCCAGAAAAACATCTACTTCTGTTTTCTTGATTACGCCAAAGCCTTTGACTGTGTGGATCACAACAAACTATGGAAAATTCTGAAAGAGATGGGAATACCAGACCTTCCTCCTGAGAAATCTGTATGCAGGTCCAGAGAAACAGTTAGAACATGGAACAACAGACTAGTTCCAAATTGGGAAAGGAGTACGTCAAGGCTGTATATTGTCACCCTGCTTATTTAACTTATATGCAGAGCACATCATGCAAAATGCCAGGCTGGATGAAGCACAAGGTGGAGTCAAGATTGCCGGGAGAAGTATCAATAACCTCAGATATGCAGATGACACCACCTTACGGCAAAAAGTGAAGAGGAACTAAAGAACCTCTTGATGAAAGTGAAAGAGGAGCATGAATAAGCTGTCTTAAAACTCAGCATTTAAAACACTAAGATCATGGCATCTGGTCCCATCACTTCATAGCAAATAGATGGGGAAATAGTGGAAAGAGTGACAGAGTTTATTTTCTTGGGCTCCAAAATCACTGCAGATGGGAACTGCCCCCATGAAATTAAAAGATGCTTGTTCCTTGGAAGAAAAGCTATGACCAACATGTAGACAGCATATTAAAAAGCAGAGACATTACTTTGCCAACAAGGGTCTGTCTAGTCAAAGCTATGGTTTTTCCAGTAGTCATGTATGGATGTGAGAGTTGAGGTATAAAGAAAGCTGAGCACCGAAGAATTGATGCTTTTAAACTGTGATGTTGGAGAACTCTTGGGAGTCTCTTGGATAGCAAGGAGATTAAAGCAGTGCACCCTAAAGGAAATCAGTCCTGAATATTCATTGGAATCTGAAGCTGAAACTCCAGTACTTTAGATGCTGAAGCTGAAACTCCAGTACTTTGGCCACCTGATGTAAAGAACTAACTCATTGGAATAGACACTGACTCTGGGAAAGATTGATGGCAGGAGGAGAAGAGGATAAAGTATGAGATGGTTGGATGGCATTACCAATTCTATGTACATGAGTTTGAGCAAGCTCCAGGACTTGATGATGCACAGGGAAGCCTGGCGTGTTACAGTCCATGGGTTGCCAAGAGTCGGACAGCATGAGCAACTGAACTGGGCCATTCCCTTCTCCTGGGGATCTTCTCAACCTAGAGATCAAACCAAGGTCTCCCGCATTACAGGTGTGTCCTTTACCATCTGAGCCACCTGGGAAGCCAGATCAACTCAAATTCTCTATTTTATTAGTCTTTTGGATAATAAGGAATATTATGGCAGAGGCTTTGTGTTTTATTGTACAGCGCGTGTGTGTGTGTGTTTCACTTTACGTGTGACTAAAATGCCATTTTATAGCTGTCTTAGAAAGAAGTAACCAAAACTAAAATGCTCCCTCTAGATGGTACCCTTAGCACTCCTAACTTCAATGTCCTTGGCTACTTTTGCTAGTGACAATGTCTGTATTCTCACTTTTTCAATATTTTTCTTTGCTTTCCTTGATTTGTACCATATTCTTACTTAGAACAGTGGAGTTATATTTGTATTTTTTGCCTTAAGTCTTTCCAACCAAGGCTCCTATCCACCAATGATGACAGACTAGCCTAGAATATCAGTGGTCTCTATAGAATTATTCATGTCCCAGAGACAGTTATCATCTAGGGTCTGTGCTGAGTCTGCATGAGGGTGGGGTGACTGTAGGGCATGGTAACATAAAGCAAGACTTCTGAACTTTGCAGTACGGGTAGCTGTTTAAAGCTGCAGATTTTGATTTTAGGTCTTGTTGGGGTGGGGGGGATACCTGAAATTCTGCTTTTCTAACAAGCTGCCAGGTAATGTTGCTCTTGATGCTGTGGGTGCCTAGACCACCTTTTGGGAAGGAACGCCATCATATAAGCTATCTTTGGCAAAAAATTTGGGTATGTGATTTATCTTTCCAATGTATTATGTTTTTAAAGAGACATAATTTACTTAAGATGATTTATAATCCATTTTATCAGAACGTTCACAGTAGTCACAAAGCTTGTTCTTATTTGAATACAGGTCTGATTATGTCACTTCTTCTCTGCTAAAAACCTTTAGTGACTGCCCACTACTTATAGCGGGGAAGGCAATGGCACCCCACCCCAGTACTTTTGCCTGGAAAATCCCATGGACAGCGGATCCTGGTGGGCTCCAGTCCATAGGGTCGCTGAGAGTCGGACACGACTGAGCGACTTCACTTTCACTTTTCACTCTCATGCATTGGAGAAGGAAATGGCAACCCACTCCAGTATTCTTGCCTGGAGAATCCCAGGGACGGGGGAGCCTGGTGAGCTTCTGTCTGTGGGGTCGCACAGAGTCCGACACGACTGAAGCGACTTAGCAGCAGCAGCAGCACTACTTATAGAGGTGTTTGTAAATTATGTTGTTGCTTAGTCCTAGATCATGTCTGACTCTTTTGCGACCCCCTGGGCTGTAGCCCACCAGGCTCCTCTGTCCATAGGATTTTCCAGGCAAGAATCCTGGAATGGGTTGCCATTTCCTTTTGTAGGGGGTCTTCCCAGCTCAGGGGTCACACCTGTGTCTCCTGCGTCTCCTGCATTGCAGGTGGATTGTGTAACCCTGAGCTACCAGGGAAGCCTGCTTATAGGGTATGGACCCTAGTCCTTTAGACGCAAGCAGCGTACTTTGTGCTCTGGAGATGAGTGACTTGCCCAGCATCTTGTCCTGCTCTTCACCAGTTTAACATGCATATTCTGGTCTAAGTTGCACATCTTAGATTTGTGTATTTATAACAGCAATGTCCCTTAGAAGTATCTTGAGGAAAGAGGCAGCTGCTCCAACACAAGTGACCTTTCAGTGGCCCATATTCCAAGTTCTTTCCTGCTACTAAACCTTTGAAATATTATTTTTGTGTGCCTAGAATCTTCTCCCTTTTCATTTTCCTGCAACTGATAATCACCTTTTTGCTTCAATATCATATTTCCTAGGAAGTCATCTTTGATCATTCTATAAGGTACCACAAAATTTCCTTGTATAATCCTTCTCACAACTTAACGTGACATGACGTGAAGTCGCTCAGTCGTGTCCAACTCTTTGCGACCCCGTGGACTGTAGCCTACCAGGCTCCTCTGTCCATGGGATTTTCCAGGCAATTGTACTAGAGTGGATTGCCATTTCCTTCTCCAAGGGATCTTCCCAACCCAGGGATCGAACCCGGGTCTCCCGCATCATAGACAGACGCTTTACCGTCTGAGCCACCAGGGAAGTCAATATGACTAAAGGCCTTGCCAAAGACAACACATTCATATGCTTTCTCTCCAATGTGAATTCTCCAATGAACTGCAAGGTTTGCTGTTTGACTAAAGGCCTTCCGACATACTGCTGCTGCTGCTAAGTCGCTTCAGTCGTGTCCGACTCTGTGCGACCCCATAGACGGAAGCCCACCAGGCTCCCCTGTCCCTGGGATTCTCCAGGCAAGAACACTGGAGTGGGTTGCCATTTCCTTCTCCAAAGCATGAAAGTGAAAAGTGAAAGTGAAGTCGCTCAGTCGTGTCCAACTCTTAGCGACCCCATGGACTGGAGCCTACCAGGATCTTCCGTCCATGGGACTTTCCAGGCAAAAGTACTGGGGTGGGGTGCCATTGCCACATTTATATGGTTTCTCTCAAATACTAGTTCTGCAATGAACTGCAAAGTAACAGCTGAAATTGAAGACTTTGCTCCATAGATACATTTCTATGCTTTCCTCTTGTATGAACTGCCTGATGGAGAGATAAGGATGACTGTGCACTAAAACGTCTGTCACCATTGTTAATTTGTAACATTTCTCTGCAATATGAAGGGTTAATTGGCATAGTTGTATATTTAATGTTTGTCTCTGCCAGTGCAACCTTCAGAAGGGCAGGGAGCAACCTTCACTGTTCCCCAGTGCTTGGCCTGGTTCTTGACACTTGAGACTAGACTTGAGCCCATAAAAGGGGCTTAAAAACTATTGGTAAATGAATGGAATTTCCTGGAAAAAAATTTTTTACTTCATTCATGAGCATTGTGATCTGTCTAAACTTCAGCTTCCCCATTTCTAAATGGGGTACTGATAATGACCCATGTGCATTTATTCTGAGGTTTAAAAAAGTAAATGAATATAAAGCATCATTTTTTGATACCTGATAGATACTTAATTTCTATTAGATTCTTTTCTTCTTTTACACTGTCTGGAAACATATGCTTTCCATGCAGTGGTCTCTCCCTTAGCTACTCTGTAACTCTCCCTTCTCTCGAAGCATAACTCTAAGTGTCTCCTGGAGGTGGGTTTCCCTTTTGACATGTTTGGCCTAAAAGATGTTGCCCTAGCAGCTCTCATCGGAGAAGGCAATGGCAATCAACTCTAGTACCCTTGCCTGGAAACTCCCATGGGCAGAGGAGCCTGGTACGCTGCAGTCCATGGGGTTGCAAAGAGTCAGACACGACTGAGTGACTTCACTTTCACTTTTCATTTTCCTGCATTGGAGAAGGCAATGGCAACCCACTCCAGTGTTCTTGCCTGGAGAATCCCAGGCATGGGGGAGCCTGGTAGGCTGCCGTCTATGGGGTCCACAGAGTCGGACTCGACTGAAGTGACTTGGCGGCAGCAGCAGCTCTCATGGGTGTAAAGAGAACTGGGCCAAATAGATATTTTCAAGTTTTATATGTTATAGCCCTTATTGAAAACATTTTCATGTAGCTTAGGAGATTGGTGATATGAATTTTACTATCATGTTTTACCTACCCAGAATCACATCTAATCTGGCTTGACAGTGGCTGAAATATTGTACATTCCATCTCTTTCTGGAACTTAGAAAATGTCTACTATATTTATAAAAACATTTCTTCTTTAGTGGTTAATGTGTTTCTCATGTTACCATGTAAATGACTGGGCCTTATATTACAAGTGATACTATTATCTTGACTTTATGTAGCATCTTTTCCCCAACAACTCAAAGTGATTTAACATATTATTTCATTTACCACCCTTGAATCATTAGGACCATTTTACAAATGAGGAAACTTAGATACAGAGAAATTGAGCAAATTGCCCCCTTGATGTTTAAATGGTCCTTGTTAGAAGAGTGAAGAGCTATTATTTCATGAAAGTGTATCTATTGTTTTTAAATGAATTCTAAATTGAAAACATGAGACTTTGTGGAGACATTTGTTCCTAGAAATAAGAAATAATACTCTTCCAAATTAATTTCTAAAAATGTTTGGCTCGCTGGATTTTATAAACAATTCTGTATTCAACTAAAATTTAAGGGGCATTGACTAGGTACAAGGCACTGTTTGCAGCTAGAGATACAGTGGTAAAAATGATATGTCATATCGCCTTCATATTCTGGGTGATTAATTGCTGGGGAAACATGGGAAGGACAGACCTTATAAAGTAATATATATATATATATATAAAAGATAAGTTCAGTTGCTATTAAGTACCATGAGGTGCTTTTCTAAAGCAGAGTGACTGATAAGAGACTGGGTGATAAGGAAAGGCTGCTTGAAGAGCTAACACTTACTTTTGCTTGTGAGTTACTTGGGAGTAGATGGAAGCTGTCCTTGGAGAAGGCAATGGCAGCCCACTCCAGTACTCTTGCCTGGAAAATCCCATGGACAGAGGAGCCTGATAGGCTGCAGTCCATGAGATCGTGAAGAGTCGAACACGACTGAGTGACTTCACTTTCACTTTTCACTTTCATGCATTGAAGAAGGAAATGGCAACCCACTCCAGTGTTCTTGCCTGGAGAATCCCAGGGATGGGGGAGCCTGGTGGGCTGCCATCAATGGGGTTGCACAGAGTCGGATATGACCGAAACGACTTGGCAGCATCAGTCCTTAGTAGTATTAGATGTTTAGGATGTATGTATGCTTTCTTCCAGCATTCTAGAATAGAAGTCACCCAACTTTCCTGTGAGGGCCAGATGGACCATGGATTGAGGGCTTTGTGGGCCCTACAGTCTCTATCTGCAAGGAGATCAAACCAGTCAGTTCTAAAGGAAATCAGTCCTGAACATTCATTAGAAAGACTGATGCTGAAGCACCAATACTTTGGCCACCTGATGTAAAGAATTGACTCATTAGAAAAGACCCTGATGCTGGGAAAGTTTGAAGGCAGGAGGAGAAGGGGATGACAGAGGATGAGATAGTTGGATGGCATCACCGACTCAATGGACATGGGTTTGAGCAAGCTCCAGGAGTAGTTGATGGACAGGGAGGCCTGGGGTGCTGCAGTCCATGGGGTCACAAAGAGTCAGACACAACTGAGTGATTGAACAACAACAGTCTCCATCACAGCGACCAAACTCTACCATTATAGCAGGACCATACATAAGCAAGCGACATGACTGCAGTGGAGGAAAGTTTTCCTCAACACTTTTAGGGTCACTGGCTGGGTTTAAAAATTAAACTAACAAAGAAAGAGTAACAGGAGAAAAGCATATGTATTTATTTAATATAAGTTTTACATGACCGAGGAGCCTTCCTAAGGAAGTAAAGATCCAGAGAAACAGAAACCGTCATTAGGCTAGGTTTGGCTTAGAAGGTAAAGCGTCTGCCTGCAGTGCAGGAGACCCGGGTTCGATCCCTGGGTTGGGAAGATCCCCTGGAGAAGGAAATAGTAACCCACTCCACTACTCTTTCCTTGAAAATCCCATGGAGGGAGGAGCCTCGTAGGCTACAGTCCATGAGGTCACAAAGAATCGGACACGATTGAGCGACGACATGTAATGAAGAATGGATAGTTGTGGAGAAATAAGATAGGTCAAGTAATGCGAAGTAACTGTAAGAAAACGGGAAAACTTAGCAAGGCTTATTTGCTAGGCTTCTTCTCAGTGTCCTTTTGACCTCAGAGATAAGGATGCGCCTGTCCCCCTTGTATAGGGAGGGGAGCTTTACCAGAGATGTGAGCGTTTTATGACATGTTTCAAGGAGAAGGGCAGGGGGGAATCAGAGTGACCTTCCTGCTTCTGCTCTTTTCTTAACTCCATTAACTTAAAATATTAAGTATACCAAAGTGCCTTCTTTTGATAATAGCATTCTTGAACTCCATCACTGATACTCCATTAACATTTTTTTATGGACACTGAAATTTGAATTTTGCATATATTTTGTGTTAAAAATCATATTTTACTTTTGATTCTTTTTCAACCATTTACAAAAGTAAAAAACATTCTTGGCTCTGGGCCTTCCTGAAACAGGAATCAGGCTGGTCACGTCCCCTGGGCTGTAGTTGCCAAGCCTTGTTTGGGAATATTGTGAGGCACTCAGGTGCTCACTTTTCTGCAAGGTGGTCACTGGGCAAGAAGACCCACACATAGACCTCAGTTCAGTTCAGTTGCTCAATCATGTCCAACTCTTTGCAATCCATGGACTGCAGCACACCTGGCTTCCCTGTCCATCACCGAGTCCCGGAGCTTGCTCAAACTCATGTCCATGGAGTCAATGATGCCATCCTACCATCTCATCCTCTGTCATCCCCTTCTCCTCCCACCTTCAATCTTTCCTAGCATCAGGGTCTTTTCCAATGAGTCAGTTCTTTGCATCAGGTGGCCAAAGGATTGGAGTTTCAGTTTTAGCATCAGTCCTTCCAATGAATATTAAGGACTGATTTCCTTTAGGATGGACTGATTGGATCTCCTTGCTGTCCAAGGGACTCTCAAGAGTCTTCTCCAACACCACAGTTCAAGAGCATCAATTCTTCGGCCCTCAGCTTTTTTTATAATCCAACTCTCACATCCATACATTACTACTGGAAAAACCATAGCTTTGACTAGATGGACCTTTGTTGGCAAAGTAACGACACTGCTTTTTAATAAGTTGTTTAGGTTGGTCATAGCTTTTCTTCGAAGGAGCAAACATCTTTCAGTTTCATGGCTGCCTTCACCATCTACAGTGATTTTGGAGCGCAAGAAAATAAAGTCTCTCATTGTTTCCATTTTTTTTCCCATCTATTTTCCATGAAGTGATGGGATCAGATGCCATGATCGTAGTTTTCTGAATGTTGAGTTTTAAGCCAACTTCTTCATGCTCCTCTTTCACTTTCATCAAGAGGCTCTTTAATTCTTCTTTGCTTTCTGCCTTAAGGGTGATGTTATCTGCATATGTGGGGTTATTGATACTTCTCCCAGCAATCTTGATTCCAGCTTGTACTTCATGCAGCTCAATATTTTGCATGATGTACTCTGCATTAAGTTAAATAAGCAAGGTGACAAAATGCAGCTTTGACATATTCCTTTCTCGAGTTGGAACCAGTCTGTTGTTCCATGTCCAGTTGTAACTGTTGCTTCTTGACCTCCATACAGATTTCTCAGGTGGAAGGTATGGTAGTCTAGTATCCCATCTTTTGAAGAATTTTCCACAGTTTGTTGTGATCCACAAAGTGAAAGGCTTAGATATAGTCAGTAAAGCCAAATTAGATGTTTTTCTGAAACTCTTGCTTTTTGGATGATCCAACTGATGTTGGTAACTTGATCTCTGGTTCCTCTGCCTTTTCTAAATCCACTTTGAATGTCTGGAAGTTCACAGTTCACATACTGTTGAAGCCTGGTCACGTTTTGGTGAAGGTCTTGTAGGTCTTCACAGAACCATTCAACTTCAGCTTTTCTGCATTAGTGGTTGGGGCATAGACTTGGATTAATGTTATATTGAATGGTTTGCGTTGGAAACAGATCATTCTGTCATTTTTGGTATTGCCGCCAAGTACTTTGTCTTTTGGACGCTTTTGTTGACTATGAGGGCTACTCCATTTCTTCTAAGGGATTTGTGGGCACAGTAGCAGATACAATGGTCATCTGAACTAAATTCGCCCATTCCTGTCCATTGTAGTTCACTGATTCCTAAAATGTCAATGTTCACTGATTCCTAAAATGTCAATGTTCACTCTTGCCATCTCCCATTTGACCAATTCCAATTTACCTTAGATTCATGGACCTAACATTCCAGGTTCTTAGGCAATATTGTTCTTTACAGCATTGGGCTTTACTTCCATCACCAGTCACATCCACAACTGGGTGTTGTTTTTCCTTTGGCTCCGCCTCTTCATTCTTTCTGGAGTTATTTCTCCACTCTTCTCCAGTAGCATATTGGGCACCTACCAACCTGGGGAGTTCATCTTTCAGTGTCCTATCTTTTTGCCTTCTCATGCTGTTCATGGGGCTCTCAAGGCAAGAATACTGAAGTGATTTGCCATTCCCTTCTCTAGTGGACCACGTTTTGTCATAACTCTCCACCATGTCCCATCCATCTTGGGTGGCCCTACACAGCATGGCTCTTAGTCTCATTGAGTTAGACAAGGCTGTGGTCCATAGACCTAGCATGGTGCTTTTAACTCCTCTTCCATGGTCCGAGTAGACATTCCTGCTGTGCAGATAGGCATGGTGTCTACCTTACAGAAGAAATTTCCCTTTGAAATATTAGTACCTTTTGCTCAGTGGACTTTGTGCTTATTCAAGAGCACAAGTGAAGCTCAAAACTCTTTTCTTCATCCTTAAGTCTGCCAGTTGCAGAATTTGGACCAACAATGCACCTGTGCTTAATGGTCTTTCTTTGACACAAACTGCTTAAGTGGCAAATGCCCACTGATGAGTCAAAGTGATATGAAGTAAAAACCGAGCCATACCTTGCTTGAATGAATTGGGTATGTGTAGCTTGGAGAAGAAAAAAACTAGAGGAGTCAGGATAACTACATTCAAATATTTTAAGTCATCATGTAGAAAAAAAAAAGAAAAAAAAAACAACTGTGCTATTCAATTTTGCAAGTGGACATGGTTGGGAATAAGTTAAAAGGAAATGGATTTTGCCTGTCAACCAAAACAGCGAATGGTCATGGGTAATGATAACTGAGGATATTGTTTACAACTCTCTGTGTCTTTTCTCTGTTCACCTAAAGAGACTAGCCTAGATTTCTGTGGACCTTTCTAATAAGTGTTCTCTCTCTGTTTTTTAAATGCAAGAAGCAGTTTAGTAACTTGAGCTGTCCAAAGCAGTAGACAGCCAGCTGCCTTGAATGGTGGTGGATATCCTACTCCTGAAAGGATTCAAAAGGAAGCTAGGTCAGCATTGTCACAGAGGCTAGAAGGCTTTTTATTCATTCACTCCACAAGTATTTATTCATTTATTGACCAAATAATGGAGCTCCGTGTAAGGTGTCTGCCAACCATATGACCTCATTATGTTTCTTAATCAGTTAGAAGTTGGTATTAATCTGTAGGGTAAAAATCAAAGTTTTAAAGACCTATTTTGGCTGTGCTTGTTAGTCTTGCCAACGCCTACTGCTGAAGCAAAATTCCTCTTTGCTCCACAAATGATTTGTTTGAATTCAAATTAAATACAACTTTGATAATCTGCTTTGTAATTTCTTTTCCAGTTGAGAATGTTCTTATGCAGAATAGCCCTTTGTCCTTTTACCTGTTCCTTTTCCATTCAAACTGCTCACTTTGATTTGCAAACCTAAAAGGCTTGAAGTTAATGTAAGAGACTCTTTGCAAACATAATTCCTAGATTCAGTTTTATTGAATAGCACTCTCGCTAGATGCAATACTAGAAAAGGGTTTCATGGTCAAAAATGCTTAGAAACACCACATATATACTAAAATGCCTTCTTACAGAGTTACAGAGCTCATGAATAAGTAAAGGCTATGAAAAATCCTGCAAAAAACAAAAGTGTTTACTATTGTTGAAGCCAGCACTTCCCAGAACATATGTGCTACGCATTAACATCCCACAAATGCACTTTGGAAAATCCTACCTTCTAGAGAGCATAAGGAAGAACTTCAGTACATACAGGTCAGTACAGACAGAATTGTTTGAAACTGCCTGTCCATGTTTACTAATGTGTAGATAAAACAAAATAATTTTTGAACATACACAATTACTTGTGTATGCCATGTACAGGTTATCGGGTTTCAAGGAACTGGAATCAGTTGCTCAGTCATAAATCTTTATTAAATATAGCTATTTTCTTGATTATTTTAAAAACACTTTTCTTTCCTTTATTTCATTAAGGGTCAGCCTCTTTAAGACTTGGTTTCTTCATTTATTAAAAAGAAAATGGAGTTTTTACAAGGCTCAAAATAAATGTGAAATTGTATGTGAAACGCTTAGCATAGAGCTTGTACCATTGCAGATATGCAATAAAGACCTGCTGCCCATCTTACCACTGTCATAGTCCAGAATTTAGGACTCTGGGTATTCAAAAGAGCTCAAAACCTAATGTCCAGTGATTATTAAGGTATTGAGGAAGACAGCGTAGGATAAGTTGTAACTGCTGAACTTCAATTTATATACAAGCATTTTAGAACGTAAAGCAACATAATAATAATTCCTAGGAAAAAAACTTGGGCCAGGGGATCTCTAAAAAGAATGATATTTTTGATCTTCATATATTTAAGCTCCATTTCCTCAGATGTCTTTTTATTTTATTATTTTTTTTTAATTTGCTGGTGTTCTGCCCCATGGCCGCCCGGAGCTCCAGCCTGCGTTTCCCGGACCCCGATGCACGGTCCAGTAGCCCCTCTTGTTCTCTCGCTCACCCGTGCGGGCCACGCCAGCGAGCCCCCTCAGATGTCTTTTTAAAGACTTCAAATTTTATCAGAATAAGTTGGGGTAAAAGTGAAAGTCACTCAGTCATGTCCAGCTCTTTGCAACCCCATGGGCTGTCCATGGAATTCTCCAGGCCAGGAGTGGGTAGCCTTTCCCTTCTCCAGGGATCGAACCCAGGTCTCCTGCATTGCAGGTGGATTCTTTACCCAGCTGAGCCACAAGGGAAGCATAAGTTGGGCGGGGGGGGGGGGGGGCATATTTATTGAAAGCTTGTGAATAATTGGCAAGTTGTGAGTCAGGTCACTCAAGGTGGCTGCTCTGTTGTTCTGTGTTTGCTACCCCTGCCTGGCCAGTGCCTGCTTCACCTAAACCCTATGCACAGGACTGACCTTCCTGCTTACTTGCCCCGGGCTCCAGCTGCTGATTGTTCTTGTCTAGGGAGCCGTAAGTTTCCTTGGTAACTAATGAGCCCACCTAACGCCAGTTCCCCGACAGCGGGCAATCTCCCCTTCTCTCTGGAAGTCAAGACTGCTGCCATGTCCCGCCCACAGCCTGCTGCACACGGTGAGGTGTCGTTCCAGGACCTTGCTCCAGACGTGTAAGCTCTCCCGTCCACTAAACCAGGGGTCCCCAGCCCCCAGACTGTGGGCCAGTACCAGCCTGCATACTGTTAGGAACCAGGCAGCTCTGCAGGAGGTGAGCAGTGGGAGAGTGAGTGATGCTTCTTCACCTGCCCTTCCCCATCGCTCCTATGACCACCTGAACCACCCCCCTGTCCCCAGCCCGGGAAAAATGGTCTTCCAACAAACCAGTCCTTGGTGCCAAAAAGGTTAGGGACCGCTGCGTTAAACCACTCATCTTTCTGTCTCTGACTCCTGGCTCTTTGGCCTTGAAGCTGGGCAAGTACAGGCCTTGTCGACTTGTGGGGTGCAGCCCAACAGAGGTCGCAAGGAGTCGGACATGACCTAGCAACTTCACTCACTTTTTCAGTTTTATTGCTGTTGATTTTCATAGTGATCTAGGCTGTGGTGTTCAGATCTAGTGCTTCCCTAAAACAATGTTCATGTGATGCTCCACCCCCTTTTTCTCTGGTGTTTACTGGCCTGGTGTCCTAGGTTTTGGGTCCTTGTTTTATACGCTGCGTTTTCTGTCTGTGCGCTTTCTGGTTCATCCCTATGTCTAATGTGTGTCTGTCTTTTCCCTTGGTTGGGGATGCTCCTGAGTGTCTGATTAATCCAATCCCGAGCTCATGGCACACTCTCTCCCAGCATTACTGCCAAACCCATTTAGTGACTCAGCAGGAGCTTGTCATTAACAACAATTCTTGTGGAAAGCA
This sequence comes from Tragelaphus eurycerus, assembly GCA_935064755.1. Taxonomy (NCBI): domain Eukaryota; kingdom Metazoa; phylum Chordata; class Mammalia; order Artiodactyla; family Bovidae; genus Tragelaphus; species Tragelaphus eurycerus. The sequence continues at coordinate 787,185 of CAKXYN010000014.1, forward strand.
AAAATTAAGCAGTCTTGGAAAGCAGAGAGCTGGGGCACCGTGGATGTGTAAATCTTTGGTAGCAGTAAACACAGCCTCCTGATGGATTGGTGGTTGAGTTCCTCTCCTGACACCACCCTTTCTCTGAAGCACTAACAAGTTCACTTCTCACAAGGAGTTTAATATAATGTCTGCAGTGGAAAGGGCCCTTCAATGTTATTGAAAAGACAACCTGTTCCCAAATCTTTTCTTTGTTTATGTCATATAGAAACCGTTTGATAAATAAAGGAGAAGGCAGACGGAATTCAAAAGAGCAGCTTTATTATTGGCAAAACCTGGGTCAGAGAATACGCTTTCAAATACGCTTTTCAAGTAGTGAATTGCCAACACTACTCCACGATTGAGCTGATCCCTTTATCCCTCCAAAGGTCCCAGCTTTCCACTCTCCACCCCCAATGACCAACAGAGCCAAAACACACAGGACTCCCTTGCTGCAGCAGAGCCTTCCCTGATGGACTTAAAAGAGAGAGCAGGGGCCAGAATGCACCCCCTGTAGTCAGGCAGGCTGCACAGACCAACCCAACCCTGCCTTGTCTCCCCTATCAGGCAAGAAGACACTTGCCTCTGCCCTTCTACATTCTTCTGGCAAGCCCTGGAAATAATTGGAGATCAACAGGAGATGAACCAAAGGTTGATAACGTGCATACATGGAGTAAGGCTTCCCAGGTGGCCCAGCAGTAAAGAACCCGCCTGCCAATGCATGAGACACAGGAGACTCTGGTTCTATCCCTGGGTTGGAAAGATCCCTTGGAGAAGGAAATGGCAACCCACTCCTGTATTCTTGCCTGGAAAATTCCATAGACAGAGGAGGCAGGCTACAGTCCCATGCAGTCACAGAGATGACTGAGTGACTAACACACCCACACCCACCCACCCACCCGAAAAACTGAGTAACTTGCTTAAATGGACGAAGTTAACGTTAGTCGCTCAGTCGTATCCAACTCTTGGCAACTCCATGGACTGTAGCCCTCCAGGCTCCTCTGTCCATGGGATTCTCCAGGCAAGAATACTGGAGTGGATTGCTATTTCCTTCTCCAGGGGATCTTCCTGACCCAGGGATTGAACCTGGGTCTCCTGCACTGCTGGCAGATTTGATACCACCCTCAGCTAAAGATAGAAAAGGATGATGAGGGTGGGGAGAGTCAGTTAAGGTAGGTTACCAGCAGAAGCAAAGTTGATCAGGGTAAGGTCATTATCCAGGTTTAAGTCAGTGCCTTTTCTGTTGATAAGAGTTTCTACAGAGTTGGTCATTCTCCTCTTCCAGGTACAAGGAAGACTCCCTTAACAAATGGAGATTTCCCTTACAAGTCGATTGCTTCTTACCTAAGGGTAACTCCTACTTGGTTTTCAGAGTTTTTGCCTTGTATGCTGTTTCTTAAAAACTAATCAGCTTAAAATAATTAATATGTGAAAGAGCCACATCTTAGGGTGACAAATTCTGCTCCTCTACATTAGGAACAGAGAAGAAGGGACTCAATGGAAGGAGAAATCAACCTTTGATACATTATGGGAAGGGGGATGGGGGCAAGGACCCAGTTATATCATTACATCTAACAATTTAGAGAAGGGATGAAAATTGCTAAGGCATTGAGCCTGGGGATAAACAGACTGTAGTGGTATCCTAGACAAAAATAGGAATGAAAGAGAAAGATCAGAGCCAGAGATGGAGAACTGGAAACTGAAAAAAGATCTTTGAAATGAAAGGATAACAGAATTACTAAGCCAGGTGTAAAGCTGTGATATGAGGCTGAAAGAAGGCTTAGGCCAAGATTCTAAGGGACCCCCCGCCCGAACTCCCACTGTTGTTCAGTCACCGAGTTGTGACTGACTATGCAACCCATGGACTGCAGCACACCATACTTCCCTGTCCTTCACTATCTCCTGGAGTTTGCTCAAACTCATGTCCATTGAGTCGGTGATGCCATTCAACCATCCCATCCTCAGTCACCCCCTTCTCCTTTTGCCCTCAATCTTCCCCAGCATTGGAGTCTTTTCTAATAAGTTGGCACTTCACATCAGATGGTACTTCAGTTTCAGCATCAGTCTTTCCAATAAATATTCAGGGTCGATTTACTTTAGGATTGACTGGTTTGATCTCCTTGCTGACCAAGGGATTCTCAAGAGACTTCTCCAGCACCACAGTTCGAAAGCATCAATTCTTCAGTGCTCAGCCTTCTTTCTGGTACAACTTTCATATCTGTACAAGTGAAAGTTGCTTAGTTGTGTTCGACTCTTTGCGATCCCATGGACTATAGCCTGCCAGGCTCCTCTGTCCATGGAATTCTCCAGGCCAGAATACTGGAATAGGTAGCCATTCCCTTCTCCAGGCGATATTCCCAACCCAGGGGTTGAACCCAGGTCTCCTGTATTGCAGGCAGATTATTTACCATCTGAGCCACCAGGGAAGCCCTATCCATATATGACCACTGGAAAAACCATAGCTTTGACTATATGGACCTTTGTTGGCAAAGTGATGTCTCTGCTTTTTAATACACTGTCTAGGTTTTTCTTAGCTTTTCTTCCAAGGAGCAGGTGTCTCTTAATTTCATGGCTACAGTCACGATCCACAGTGATTTTGGAACCTAAGAAAATCTGTCAGTGCTTCCACTTTTGCTTCCATTTGCCATGAAGTGATGGAGCCAGATGCCCATGATCTGTTTTCTGAATGTTGAGTTTTAAGCCAGCTTTTTCCCTCTCCTCTTTTGCCTTCATCAGGAGGCTCTTTAGCGTATTATGAGGATGAAATTAGACATAAAGTAGCTCATGTGATGTTCAGCATAGTGTACCTTGTGGGTAGTAACTCTGCTTTTATGGAGTTGGTATAAATCTCAATTCATAAACTCAGATACACAAGAAATATCCAAGTCGCTTTTTGTCTTCAAACCAATTTTATGAAGATTCTGAGCCCCAACTGCCTGGCTGGTAGGATTTTTAACTGTAGCTATTCTTAGGGCTTCCACCTTTACCCCAGGGGAGTACAGAAGTCCCTGTGAGACTGTATCAATTTTCAATTATCTGGTCACTCTGGTTACTGCACAGGTACTACCTTTTTTATTTCCTCTCCAAGCACTCCTGCCAAGCACAGCTGTCAGGTATGGTTTGAAACCTTTGATGAGACTGAGAACCCGTGTCAAGGATCCAGGGCCCTCGCCTCCCCCAGACAAGCCTCACTGTGCGCTGCCATCCAGGAAAGTCCTTGTAGCCCAAGACATCGCTCTCCAATGCCAGAGGTCTCCTCTCTCCCGACCCTCACCCCTGGCCCCTGCCGGACACATATGATTCCACTTTCATATCATCCAGCTGTACCAATACTTTGAGTCATAAAAAGTGGCTTATTTCCTTTAGCTCAAACTAATAACTATTCAATGGATTTAGCTTTTCTTTGTTCCTTTCATTCTTTTTTTTTTTTTTTAATCTAGGAGGGCAACTGACTTCAGTCTGTTTGTGCTTTCCAAATAGCAAAAACCCCTGAGGCAAGTAAACAGAAATAGACTACTTTCTTCAAAGCAAGTGAAAATAGAAATAAAAAATATCCATTGACATATCTTGACACATTTAGCTGGTAATAGCAACAATGGTAATGCACCTCATTATTTTTATTATAATATTCCTCATATCCATCCCCCTTTCTCCGTCTCTATTGTCAGTGCATGATTCATGGGGCCTGAATTTTTCAGGCTGTGTTGATCGTCCAGTCTTCCCTCCCCTTCCCTCCTACCATTCCCACTTCAGCCACGTCACCCTACCAGCAGCCACCTGTCTTCTCACCACTGCACCAACTCTCCTGTCTTCTTGGAAAGTACCTTCCCCACCTCAACCTTGTCATGCCAGTAAATTGCTACTTCCCCTTAAAGACTCCGATGAGACATGAACTTCCCTGTGACTTCTGCGTGTTCCCTTCCCAAATGTAAAGCACCGTCCTCTGTATTTCCAGTGTCTTCTATTTGAAGCACTTAGACTTAAGGTGATCGAATAATTCCTTATTCAAACAAGGATATTTTTGAGAATGAAAGAGGATGCTATGACTAATTACCCTAGAGCCATAGACATACACCAGGACTGCCTGAGGCAAACTAGGATGTACAGTCATCCTACTTATCTTTACATTGCTGAAATGACTGTTTATATATCTGTCATTCCCACTCCCCACACACATACACAAGGAGGCAGGCAGTGAATTCATGGAAGGTGTAGGCCTCGGCATCTAGTATAGTGAGTGCCGACATAGTAATCGATTGATTAAATCTCGGGAATTTTACTGGGGCAGAACGTTGTAGCATATTAAAAAGCAGAGACATCACTTTGTCAACAAAGGTCCGTCTAGTCAAGGCTATGGTTTTTCCAGTACTCATGTATGGATGTGAGAGTTGGACTATAAAGAAAGCTGAGTGCAGAAGAATAGATGCTTTTGAACTGTGGTGTTGGAGAAGACTCTTGAGAGTCCCTTGCACTGCAAGGAGATCCAACCAGTCCATCCTAAAGGAGATCAGTCCTGGGTGTTCATCAGAAGGACTGATGTTGAAGCTGAAACTCCAATCCTTTGGCCACCTGATGAGAAGAGCTGACTCATTGGAAAAGACCCTGATGCTGGGAAAGATTGAGGGCAAGAGGAGAAGGGGATGAGAGGATGAGATGGTTGGGTGGCATCACCAATTCAATAGACATGAGTTTGGGTAAACTTTGGGAGTTGGTGATGGATAGGGAGGCCTGGCGTGCTGTGGTTCATGGGGTTACAAAGAGTAGGACATGACTGAGCAACTGAACTGAACTGAACTGAAGTGGTAGAGACCAACAAAAGGAGATGGGAGGGAACGTGTGCAAGGGAAACAAGTACACTAGTTAGGGAGGAGCAGAGGTCTAGGGATTAAAACATAGTTTGGGAAGGATTGTGGAAACTCTGGATCGTGAGGTTCAGGAATTTCTAAGAAAGTGCAGTAGCAAGGGAAAGTTTAAACATGGGGCAATGATATAAAGGATAACTGATACTGAATATAATGTGAATTGGAGGGACAGAAAGGCAGGGAGAACTGAGGAAACTATTTGGATTAAAAAAAGGTGAAATTATGAATGCCTGGACTAAGATTGTTTGTCATTTAACCTTTTATGCTTGATGAAAAGCTTAGGACCCTTAAGAATGCAAGTGGCAGAAACCCAAATTAACCTGATTTAACCAAAAAGAGAAATTTATCAGCTCAGCTAATGTAAGTATACAGGCATGCTGGATCCAGGCTCTCACACAGTGTCATCTCATCAGGACTGTGCCATCTCTTGGTTCTACTTACTTTATTGGCTGGGTTCTCAATGGTTTGGTTCATTTCAGTTCAGTTCACTTAGTCATGTCTGACTCTTTGTGACCTCATGGACTGCAACACGCCAGGCCTCCCTGTCCATCTCTAACTCCTGGACTTTACTCAAACTCATGTCCATTGAATCAGTGATGCCATCCAGCCATCTCATCCTCTGTCATCCTCTTACCCTCCCACCCTCAATCTTTCCCAGCATCAAAGTCTTTTCCAGTGAGTCAGCTCTTCTCATCAGGTGGCCAAAGGATTGGAGTTTCAGCTTCAACATCAGTTCTTCCAATGAACACCCAGGACTGATCTCCTTTAGGATGGACTGGTTGGATCTCCTTGCAGTCCAAGGGACTCTCAAGAGTCTTCTCCAACACTACAGTTCAAAAGCATCAATTCTTCTGCTTTATAGTCCAACTCTCACATCCATACATGACTACTGGGAAAACCGTAGCCTTGACTAGATGGACCTTTGTTGGCAAAGTAACGACACTGCTTTTTAATATGCTGTCTAGATTGGTCATAACTTTTCTTCCAAGGAGCAAGCGTCTTTTAATTTCATGACTGCAGTCACCATCTGCAGTGATTTTGGAGACCCCAAAAATAAAGTCTGTCACTGTTTCCACTGTTTCCCCGTCTATTTCCCATGAAGTGATGGGTTCTCTGTGGAGTTCTCCCCAGAATGGACATTAGTAACTTCCAGCCTGCTTTCTACCAGCTTAGCAGCCCCAGAAAAAGGAGGACACCGTTTTATCAGTAGTTCCAGCAAAAATCCTAGGGAAGACTCTCTAGATGATGAAAATCACATCACAGAAATATCAAGAAGAACTATAGAAGTGATGAGCTTCCAAATGAGCAAGAAAATAAATGTACTTATTCCAAAATGATCTAGATTGTATTTTTTCAATATATTTAAATTATGAGAAACGTGAGTCATCATTATCTTTAACTCAAAAATACTTCTACATATGATACTGGACATAGCGTGCCAACTGTCTAAACAAGAGAGAAATCATTTCACCTTTTCAGTCCAACCTGTCGATGCAACAGTAGGGGAACTGATCTTTGAAGAGTGGTAATGGAGCCGGAGGAGGACTAAAAAGGGTGATTAAAATGAATCTGTCTTTGTGAGAATTCCTATTTGATTTTATTGAGAAACGAGCTGAGAAAGCTCTTCATTCTGAAATGACAGGAAGCTATGGGTTTGAGAAACATTTATAAATTTATTTGTAGAATTGATAGCATAATACTGAGAACACTATAACTGTGAATTTCCTATGAAATTTATGTTCTGAATAAAGGGTATATAATGTTCAAAACAAAAATCCCAAAGAGAGATACAAAGATTCAACTAGTTATAAGTAGATTTTCAATAATAAGGAGTATATAAAATAATTCTGTTTGGTGTTCAAGTTATACACACACACACACACACACACACACACACATATAGTGCATATTTGTATATAATATGAATGAAATACTGCACTAAATATAGTAACTATCACTGGTTGGTAGGATTTGCTGCACTTGTAGTTTTCTTAGTTTCTTAGTCTGAATTTTTTTTACAGTTTTTAGAATGAATGTGTGTTACTTTTAAATGAGAAAAGAAATTAAAAAAATGTTTCTTTAAGAGGATAAAGAATTCTGACATAAAATTAAACTACTGTTGCCCTTTGACATGATGTCATGTGGTTCTTCTCACAACTTTTCCCCCACACATATCCAGGATTCTCTCAGAAATTATATTGGGTTTGGACCCAATTGGGGAATGGACCTTCAATCTGAAAGAATATGGCATTTCTCCTATTATGCAAATAAGAATCAAACACATTTTTATACTGTTTTGCTAGTGTTAGGAATAAGAATGCAATCATATTCATTGATACCTACCTTATTAAATCATTTTTATTCTTTTCAAGAATGTACCTTTCAAGAACAAGGTTCCAATACAGAAAATAATCTGAACCAAGGATCCAGTTTGATAGAAGCTGTCTTTCAAGTATTGTACCACTGCACTTTCTCTCCACAAACATTTGGAAATGTCTTTGTGAGTTACATGGAAGAAGAACAATTATGGGACTTGTTATACAACATTCCAGGTATGAGAAGGTTACTATTTGTAGTAGTGTTTTATAGATAATCAAATATATCTTTAAAGACATTTTTAAAAGTTTATTGATGTCAGTTTTGCCAAATCTGTTATTTGTAAAAGGTTATCTTACATTTTTTTCAGTATATAGGCTACTTGGGGAATCATTAACCATTAATTCCCATCAAAATTTAACATACTTGGTACAAGGTGAGAGGGGAAGTTTTTACCTAGAAATTACGTTATGTGGATTTTCTTTTTTTATTAAAAATTTAACATTTACCACAGATAATGTTTTGCTATTAAACATGTAAGAAATTAGTAAAATGTAAAAAATGCTTTGTGCTTCTCAAATGCTTTTATTAAACAAACTGATGGACAAAACTGCTGGCCAGTTTTCTTCATATGTAAATGGAATTTATTATGACCAGCCTAGTGGCTCTCTATCGGAGAAGGCAATGGCACCCCACTCCAGTACTCTTGCCTGGAAAATCCCATGGACGGAGGAGCCTGGTGGGCTGCAGTCCATGGGGTCGGTAAGAGTCGGACACAACTGAGTGACTTCACTTTGACCTTTCACTTTCATGCTTTGGAGAAGGAAATGGCAACCCACTCCAGTGTTCTTGCCTGGAAAATCCCAGGGACGGGGAAGCCTGGTGGGGTGCCGTCTATGGGGTTGCACAGAGTTGGACATGACTGAAGTGACACGACTGAAGCGACTTAGCAGCAGCAGCAGCAGCAGGGGCTCTCTATAGACATTTAAGTAAGTCCTATCATTGTTTCGGGGGTACTATGTTTTCTCCAGCTGTGTTTTTCTGCCCACAGCTCGAGTGGATGGTAAAGTCAGAATGAGTTACATGTCTGAATAGGAAGTATTCATGGGTTACCCCACCTTCATGACCAGGTGTAAACATTCTCACATTGTTTGATCCTTAATATTCTCTCTTTAAATATCTGTACTTAATGTTTTGGGACAATGAAGGATGAGGATTTAGTGGTTATCCTGTCAGTCCTTTAACTATATATACCATTTACATTTGGTTTTCAACCTATATGCTTTCTTATACACTGTTTGGAGCCACCATTTCCATAAAATACTTAATAGAATCCATATTAAAAAATCTAACTGGCTCATAATCATGGTTTTGTTCTTCCTGTACTTTTTAGCTATCCTCCAGACATTACTCGACTATCCTTTTAACTATTTTTAAGTCATTATGTTACATCTTCTCTTGGTCATCACTGCAAAGTAGCAATATATAGCTTTATGTAATGATTTCAAAACTTCGAATCTATCACTTAGAGACTCTGTGATAATTATCTCCTTTTAAAGTCCTATTTTCTAGTTTTCATATATTCTTCACTGTTTCCTTCTTACCCCCCAAATGGTCAGTCTGCTAGTTTAAAAGAGAGCATTATTTCTGATGTAGACTTTATTGAACCGAAAGAAAAACAACCTTGAAAGCTCCTCCACCCCCTGCTGTTTTGAGTTGTTGCTGGTGAGGATAAGAGCTGAATTGTCTCACAAGATTATAAAGAATCGGGGACCCACTTTCTTCAACCATTATTTATCTTTCAGTTCTTAAGTTCTTGAACCATCTGACACTCAGCACAAAACCATACTGAAAATGACTTAGAAGAGATCAATGGATTTTAGGTGGTGGCCTGAGAAAGCGAAACTGCTCCTTGCCCCTAATTAGTCTTCTCTCCCATCTACACATTGAGCAAACCCTCCTCCCCCCAAGTCAGAAATGTCTCTTGAGCAAACCCTCCTCCCCCAGGTCAGAAACATCTCTTGGAATAGGAACAGGTAGTACAGATGTTCACAGAGACCAGATTTTGTCAAGGGCTCAAAGGGGCAGAACTTCAAAGTGCTGAAACATCCTTGGCCTTTGTGCAAGTTCTTTCTCCATCAGTGTTAACTTATCTCCTTTTAAAGTCTTATTTTCTAGTTTTCATATATTCCCTTACTGTTTCCTTTTTATCCAAAAACAGTCAGTCTTCTAGTTTAAAGTGAAAGTAAGAGTCGCTCAGTAGTGTCCGATTCTTTGCAACCCCATGGACTGTACAGCTCATGGAATTCTCCAGGCCAGAATACTGGAGTGGGTAGCCTTTCCCTTCTCCAGGAGATTTGCCCAACCCAGGGATTGAACCCAGGTCTCCCGCATTTCAAGCTTATTCTTCACCTGCTGAACTACAAGAGAGCATTATTTCTGCTATAGACTTTATTGAATTGAAAGAAACCAAGACATTGCAGTGATCATGAGGGACTGTGCCTTTTTTTTCTCTCCTATTTAAATCTTTGTAAGTCTCCTATTCTTCTGTTACCAATTACAATTATCTTAAAATCCCTAATAAGATACACTAATTCATAAGAAAACTAAGTCTCTTACTGTGGTTATTTTTGACTTGAAAAATAACAGGTTTCAAGGAAATATAGCTGAGACACAGAATCATAATCCCACAATATTTGCATTTTACCACTAATAGATCTGCTGCTGCTGGTGCTAAGTCGCTTCAGTCGTGTCCAACTCTGTGCGACCCCAAAGACGGCAGCCCACCAGGTTCCCCCGTCCCTGGGATTCTCCAGGCAAGAACAATGGAGTGGGTTGCCATTTCCTTCTCCAATGCATGAAAGTGAAAAGTGAAAGCGAAGTCGCTCAGTCGTGTCCGACTCTTAGCGACCCCATGGACTGTAGCCCACCAAGCTCCTCCATCCATGGGATTTTCCAGGCAAGAGTACTGGAGTGGGGTGCCATCGCCTTCTCTGACTAATAGATCTATGCTTCAGTAAATATTATTAACATATCCAGATTGACTGGAGTACATTACATAAAAACTGGCTTATTTTCTTCCTCTTGAAACATGCTATGATTTCTGTATAGCTTATCCATAAGACATCACAGTCTTATCATTTTAGAGTAAAAAGGTGAAAACAAAGAAGGCAGTATCCTCATTTTATTGCTGGGCTTCCCTGGTAGATCAGCTGGTAAAGAATTTGCCTGCAGTGCAGGAGACCCTGCTTCGATTCCTGAGTCAGGAAGATATCCTGGAGAAGGGATAGCCTAACCACTCCAGTCTTCCTGGGCTTCGCTGGTGGCTCAGATGCTAAAGAATCTTCCTGCAATGCAGCAGGCCTGGGTTCTATCCCTGGGTTGGGAAGATCCCCTGGAGGAGGGCATGGCAATCCACTGCAGTATTCTTGCCTGGGAAATCCCCATGGACAGCAGAGCCTGGCGAGCTACAGTCTGTGGAGTTGAAAAGAGTCAGATATGACTGAGCAACTAAGCACAGCAAGAGATGTTAAGAGACTTGCCTGAGATTGTTCACTGATTAAATCGTAGAATCCCAACAAAAAAATGGAACTTCGGATGACGGGCCTTGTTATTTCTCTTTATTTTTTTCTATTAAACTAAACTTTTTTAAACATTTGCTTTATGAATATAGGAAGTCAGTAATGAAATATATAAACTGGCTTAATAATTAGAAATCCAGTATGTAACTCCTTAGAATGAACATAACTAGGAAGAAAAACAAGAGTGAAAATATCCATTTAAAAAAAGATTACAGAAGATAAAAATTATTAAAAAAACAATTAAGTTGGGTGCCTCATGTGAGCATTTCAAAGGTCAATACACTCTGTAAGAAATAGATTTGGTAGCAATCATTGCAGGCCTGTACTCTCAAAGTAGGTCAACAATATTCAGTTGGGCAAATGAAAATATCAAAGCATAAGTTACTTTGTGCTTCACTCTGTTCCTTAACTCCCTTTTACTTTTAAGAGAAATACATGTTTTTAGCACACACTGAGTTAAACTTTATAAGAAACTACTAAACTGTTTTTCAACGTAGTCCCGTCCTTTTACATTCCCACCCGTTATGTGAGAGAGTTTGGGTTGCTTTATGACCTCACCAACATTTGGAATTGCCTTTTTGCTTTTGGGCTTCCCTGGTGGCTCAGAGGTTAAAGCATCTGCCTGGAATGCAGGAGACCAGGGTTCCATCCCTGGGTTGGGAAGATCCCCTGGAGAAGGAAATGGCAACCCACTCCAGTGCTCTTGCCTGAAGAATCCCATGGAGGGAAGAGCCTGGTAGGCTACAGTCCATGGGGTGACAAAGAGTCGGACATGGCTGAGTGACTTTCCTTTCCTTTTCCTTTTTGCTTTTAATCATTCTAAGGAGTATATGCTATTATCTCATTGTGACTTTAATTTACAATTCCGTGGTGATTAATGACGTCAAACATATCTTCATGTTTTTAACAGTCATTTGAAAAAATTCTTTTGAAAAATATCTGTTTAAAACTTTCCTCCATTTATTAATTAGATTGTCTTACTGAGTTTTAAAGAGATCTTCCCTGGTGGCTCAGTGGTAAAGAATTGCCTGCAGTGCAAGAGCCACAGGAGATGCAGGTTTGATCCCTGGGTCAGGAAGATCCCCTGGAGGAGGGTGTGGCAACCCACTCCAATAATTCTTGTCTGGAGGATCCCATGGACAGAGGAGCCTTTGGTCCATGGGGTCGCAAGAGTCGGACAGGACTTAGTGACTAAACCACCACCAAACATTTTCAAATACATATACAATTTTCCCAGCATCTTTTTTACAAATCGCTATTCTTTCCCAGTTTGAATTACTTTGGTGCTTTTGTCAGAAATCAAGTGGACAATTGATCAAATCCATGTCTACGTGTGGATCCTCTGTTCTGACACTTGGAGCTACATGACTATATTATTGTTTGTTTTCTGTTTGCTCCAACGTTGTTCCTTTTAATATCTATTTTGACCTTCTTTGGATTAACTGGATATTTTTCAGTATTACAGTTTTTCTTTGCCAGTGGTTTATTTGATATAATTCTATATTTATTTTGGTAGTTGTTCCAAGGTTTACATCTTGTGATGAGTATCTTTGACTCATCACAGTTTACATATAATGTAAGAATCTTACATAAGTAATATTTCTATTTACTCTTCCTATTCTTTACATGCGTCATCATACATTTCATTTCTACTAATGTTATGAACCCTACAATCTATTGTTTCACTTTTGTTTCAGTCAGTTATAGCTTAAAGAAGCAAGAAATGAGAAGGAAGTCTTTCATATTTGTCTATCTATAATTTCTGGTACTCTGCGTTTACTTGTGTAGATCTCAGTTTCTGACTGATATCATTTTCCTTCTACCTTAAGTATTTCCTTTAATGTACTAAAAATTTTCTGCCATCAGTTCATTTAATTTTATTTGATTGCATGAAAAAAAAGGCTTTATCTTCATATTTGAAATATTTTTCATTAGACATCTACTTTTGGGTTCAGAGATTTTTCTTTCTTTTTTTTTTTTTTTCACTCAGTACTTTCAAGACATTTTTCTATTTTATGGCTTGCATTGTTTCTGATGATAAATCAGTTTAGGTTTTAAAGTGTTTGCTTCCAGTTATATAATGTGTCTTCTTTGTGTTGTTCATGTTAAGATTGTTCTCTTTATCACTACTTTGCAGCAATTTAATTATATGATTTGTTTTCGTTTCTTTTGTATTCTACTTAGGGATTGTTGAGCTTCTTATATTTGATGATGTTTAGTTTTATCATATTTGGGAATTTTTCAGCCATTCTCACAGGGTATTTTATCTTTTCCCCCCACCACCACTTTTTTCTGGAATTTTTTTTTTTTTTTAATAATTAATTAATTTGGCTGAGTAAGGTCTTAGTTATGGCATGTAGAATCTTCATTACATCTTCAGGATCTTTTGCTGTGGTACACGGACTCTAACTGCACTGTACAGGCTCAGATGTTTGGCACATGGGCTCTCGAGGTGTGGCCCACAGCCTCCAGAGTCCACAGGCCCAGTAATTGCAGCGTGTGGGCCTCATGGATCTTAGTTCCCTGACCAGGGATCAAACTTGTGTTCCTTGAATTGCAAGATGGATTCTGAACTATTGGACCACCAGGGAAGTCCCTGATTTGCAGATATTGCAAAACCCTTGTATTCCCCTGATAAATCCAACTTTGTATTGTGTATGATCCTTTTAGTGTATTCTTACGTTCAGTTTGTTGACAGTTTGTTGACATTTTGTTGAGGATTTTTGCATCTGTGTCCATCAGTGATATCGGACTGTGATTTTTCTTTTTTGTGTGATATCTCTGTCTAGTTTTAGTATCAGGATGAGGCTGGCCTTGTATACAGAATGAGTTTGGAAGTATTTTATTTCTCTTTTAAAAATGAGGTTGGAAGTATTCCTTCCTCTATGCAATTTTTGGGAATAGATTGAAAAGAACAGGTCTTACCTCTTCTCTAAATGTTTGATAGCATTCGCCTATGAAGCCATCTGGTCCTGGACTTGTGTTTGTTGACAGTTTTTCTAAATTACTAATTCATTGTCATTGCTGGTAATTGGTCTGTTCACAGTTTTTATTTCTTCCTGGTTCAGTGTTGGGATATGGTACATATCTAGTAATTTGTCCATTTCTTCTAGATTGTTCATTTTATGGCTGTGTAATTGTAGTCTCAGAATCATTTTTATTTCTGTGATGTCAGATATAACTTCTCCTTTTTCATTTCTGATTTTATTGATTTGGATCCTCTCTCTTTTTTCTTCATGAGTCTGGCTAAAAGTTGTCAATTTTGTTTCTCTTTTTTAAAGTCCAGCTTTTAGTTTCAGCACTATGGTGGTTTTTACAGTGGGTTGTCATTCGAGAAATATCATCATGAAATTTGAAGGGGAAAATCATATCGGTGCTCTTCTCTGTTAATTCAAATAGTGATCCCTGAACTTCCCAGTCATTAAAAACAAACAAAAACTTTTATTGTACTTATCACATAAGTAACACATAGTCATTGCAGGTGATACTTATTAGAAAGAAGGGAAAAAAGAAAAGAGGGAAGGAGGGAAGAAAAAGGTCAAAGAAGAAGTAAAGGAAAAGGAAAATCACCTGAAATACCATTAGTCATTGATAATCACCATCAACATTGTAGAGTATCTTTTAATTTTTTTCTGCTGCTGCTGCTACTGCTGCTAAGTAAGTCGCTTCAGTCGTGTCTGACTCTGTGTGACCCCATAGACTGCAGCCCACCAGGCTCCCCCGTCCCTGGGATTTTCCAGGCAAAAACACTGGAGTGGGTTGCCATTTCCTTCTCCAAGGCATGAAAGTGAAAAGTGAAAGGGAAGTCACTCAGTTGTGTCCGACCCTCAGCGGACCCCATGGACTGCAGCACACCAGGCGCCTCTGTCCATGGGATTTTCCAGGCAAGAGTACTGGAGTGGATTGCCATTGCCTTCTATGTGTATGTAAACATGTATTTTTTAATAAATATAGTATATCATACTATTTTCTAAGCTGCTTTTTTTTTTTTTTTTTTTTTTACTAATCAATATGACTTTATTGTGAAGATGGGTGTGCTGTGCTTAGTCACTCAGTCATGTCTGACTCTTTGCGACGCCATGGACTGTAGCCCGCCAGGCTCCTCTGTCCATGGCGATTCTCCAGGTCAGAATACTGGAGTGGGTTGCCATGCCCTTGTCCAGGAGATCTTCCCAATCCAGGGATCAAACCCAGGTCAAGAGCATTGCGGGTGGATTCTTTACCATTTGAGCCACCAAGGAAGCCCTAAGCTAATTAAATAAATGCCTAGTTGTTGGACATTTAGATTATTTCCAATTTTTTATTTTATTCTTTACATAATCATCATTAATTTCTTAGGATAAATTTCCAGAGAAAGAATAAATGTGCTAATAGGTAAGTGTCAAAGTTTTTGCAATTGCTGTCCATGTGTCATCTAAGAAGGTTATACAAGTTATAGATCTACCAGTAGAGTCCCCAGCTAATACTGTTTTATTCACTGTTTATTCACTGTTATTGTGGCTACTATTCCCTTGATTACCAAGGGGTAGCTTTTTTCCCAAATGTTTATGGACTACTTATCAATCATATGATCTCTAGGCTAAAAACAGCTCTTCTTTCTATAGCTTTGAACTAGATTACTGAGAAGCTGAATTCTTAATTGAACAGGGCACAGAATATTTTTGATTCTGCTAACTGTAACATACTGTCTGGTTTTAAAGTCTCAACACGCAGAGAGTCCGAGGTGGAGGTCATCCGATGCCTGAGACGGGCACTGACGGACGCCGTCAAGGACGTTGTGCAGCAGGTCGTGTCTGTGGTGAGCTCTGGGAGCAACTGTGAGACGAACCTGAACAAGCACAGCGTTCCCGAAGGTCTGCGTGAGAGCATTCCGAAAGAATGGAATTACATTCCGAAAGAAACCAAAAGGAAAGAATCAAGCAAAGGTACGTTTATTTTTCTTTAAGAACATGTCCCTAAAGGAGCACACTTTCTAGGATATGAGAACAAGTAACATTGTAAAAATTACAAGATTTATAAACTCTATTAGTCTCCTTTCTACCGTGTATATTTAGGATTCCTAATTTTCATTACTGCAAGCCATATGATCAAAAAAAATAAATAAATAAACACACACACAACTTAGAAATGAAAATGACTCAAATGATTATCTTCTTTTTTTAACTACCAGTTCAAAATTTTCTGTGATACTTTGTGTTTATGTTAGTATTCAGATTAGTCACATGATTTTGACTGATTTCCTTTAAACCTATTGAGGAATCTAAAATTCATATTCTCAAGAAGATTGCTCTGATATTCAGTTTAATTATTATTTTTTGAAGTTTTTCCTGTACAACTACCAGTTATTACTTTCTTCTCTTTCTTTAATACACCTACATGTGTAGCTTTTGGGTAAAAAAATAACACTCCATTTAATAGCTACATGTCTTTTTCTGAGATATTCCCCCCTAGTACCTATGGTTCTGGATTCAGTGTGTTGTTCCTCTTCAGGGCAATGCATCTACCAAGTGTACTGAAGAATTATCAATGACCTATATTATTCATTTATTTTATTACTCAAGTCCTTTCTTGTTAGTTTCTTCCTATCTAGATGTCTCTACTTTCCAAGAATTTCACAAGGTTCCTTTGGATGTATCTTATTTATCTCTTTGTATCCATGGATCTTCTTTAGAATTTTTAAAATACATCTTTTCCTTTTTATCTTCATCTTTAAAGAAGAGTATTTTTTCACTAACTGTAAGGAAACTCTCAACAGTAAAGTACTCCAGCTGAACAGTAAAATACTCCTGCTAAATCTAAATCCATTTGAGGAAAGTAGCTGTTCTTTCATCCTTCTCCATAGTGGTCCTGAATAATGTGAATCTTATCCAGGAACCTTATGTTAAAGATTCAAATCAAATTACCTATCAGTGACCTTTCGTAGTAATGGTTCAATTCTGTCCAAACCCTATTAAACTGCCTTTGGATCCAGTAAAGCCATTTAATTCAAATTGGAAATGTCAGATATTCATTACTTAAGTTCTTTCTCATCAGAGTTGTTGCCATCTCCCCTTTCTAGCTTTGGGATAGTTCATAGATTTTGAGCAATACAAGAGACATGATCTATAGTATATATATCATGTCATATGAGTAGCACTTTTTTGTTTGTGGCTTTCAAGTTGGTCTATTCACAAACAATTATTTTTTTTTCTACAAGTATTTTGGAACTCATCCATAACATTTCAAAGGGCCTCTGGTTTCCACCCCCACCTCCACCCCGAAAAACTTAGTTTGTATTAATCGATACCAGTTCTTATGGTTTTCCTCACTAAATAATACTTTTTCATAAAATTATCAGTAAGAGTAGAAATATAACACTTAGAGAGGCATGAAGGAGTGCCAAATCACATATAAATACTATAAAAGAAAGTGGTAGAGGAAGGTGACCTTATAAAGCATTTTGTGCATTTCAGGATGTGACAATAGGAGAATACCATAGTCCTTCATTTCTGTCCTCTTTTAAATTGACATTACTCAATCTTTAGTTTCCCTACAACGTACAAGATAGATAACATGTTCATGCCAGACATTAAGTCACTTATTCATTCAATAGATAGACATTTACTAAGTCAATTACTACTACATATGAGGTACTGGAATTGGGTCGGGGTAAACCGTCAATGAGAGATCCCCTCTTGATTCTTGAAGACTAGTATAAATGTTTACAAATAGGTACAAACACCTCTGGAGGTGTATAAGACAGTTCTCGGTGGATGAGAAGACAGCAAGCGAAACTACTGAAATTTCATATGGAGCCTGTTATAGAATTCTCCCTGGGTCTGTGAGCAGGCCAGTCGTGTGTTGGGGACATTATTGTTAGTGAAGGCTTGTACCTCACTCCTTCATTAGCTTTCATCATTCAGCAATCAATTAAAGGTGTCCTTTGTATTTCAGAATCTCGTTTTCACAAAATTAATCCTCACAAAACACACAAGTGGCTTTAACATATTCTTATAAATAACAAATCAGCTGTGGTTTAAAACTATTACTGGGAATCCAAGGGAAAACAAACAATGGGAAAGTAAAAAAACTCACACTGAGGAAAATTACTATTTCTAACATAAACTGTTTCTCAGCCATATTACAAGTTAGAACACTGATAATCTGATCAGATTTGGCCAAAAATAAATACAAAAGGAGTGGGAAAACCATGTGAAGCATGGCTTTCCATACTTTGTTGTCAAAGATGAATCCCTCCAAAATAAGTATTGCCTTGAGATATTAGCTAAATATAGTTTGAAGTCTTCTTGATTAGCGAAAGATTTCAAAATTAAGCATACAAACATGAAGATAAACCTTGATAATCATTTTCAGCAATGTTTTAAGTCGATTGATATTTAATTTAGTCCTTGGCAAAATTCAGCTAAATAATGAAGTGATTAGGGGCTTTTTTTTTTTGAGGATTCTAACTTAAAAGACAAATAGTCACTAGCTTAAGGAAACATTTGTCCTTCCTGACATAGTGAAAATGATGGAACATGGAAAACACGGAAGATTTAAAAAAATAAATAGTACAATAAATTATACAGTGTAAGAGATTTACCGAAGAATTGAATGGAAGTTCAGATGTTTCTGATATAGCTCAGCTTAGGTATTCACTCCCTAAGTGAATACGCAAAGAATTCTCTCCCTAAGAGCAAATACACAAAGAATTAGTTGTTTTATTTCTTTGACAATGACCAAAGGAAAGATATACCAAAGAATGTATTGTCTTACCACTAAATTACTTTTTAAATAGAAAGAATGCTTTATGGGAAAACTCAGGAGTAATTGTTTCTAACTAAAACAATAGATTCTGGAGAGGAAACAGAGGTAGCACCACTGAGAAAATGTATTCCAGGCATCATTCACACGTGGATTGTTGAGAAAGAAAGTGATGGCAGAAATATGCCAAGTGTTATCAGAAGTCATTCAGATAGTTTATTTTGTAAAACCCAGAAATATTAGTTTTATAAAAGCGAGTATCACCTACATAAATGTCATCGCTGCACCACGTAAGAACTTAGAATTTTCTAGCTTGATTTAAAATGTTCCAAATAACTGTTTCAGTTATTTTTGAATACTTTTCTCAAAAGTACAAAAATGAGGGCATCCCTGGTGGCTCTGGTGGAGAGTCCGCCTGCCAACACAGAAGACACGGGTTCCATCCCTGAGCCGGGAAGATTCCTGCACGCAGCGAAGCAACTAAGCTCGTGTGCCACAGTATTGAGTCTGTGCTTGAGAGCTCGGGAGCCACAGCTGCTGAGCCCGTGTGCTGCAGCTGCCAAGCCTGCACCTTAGAGCCCAGTGCTCTGCAACAAGAAAATCCACTGCAGTGAGGGGCCCACTCACCGCCACTGGAGAGTGGCCCCCGATTACCATAAATACAGAAAAGTCCACACTGCAACAAAGAGCCGGCACCAAAAAGTTTTTTTTTTAATACAAAAATGAAACATTTTCAGTTTGTTGCAAGAACAGTTAATTAACATAATGGTGATGACTATTCATTAGTTAGAATTCAACGAGAACATTTGTCTTTCTTTTTGGTGGTTAAGATTGAAAAACTAGTGCCATGATTTCACACGTTGCATGTGGATCTATGTATATGTTCATGTAGTGACTTTGTCACCTATGACGGTCAATAAAACCAAGTATTGAAACAAACTAAATAACTTGACATTTGAATCAGTGTGTTACAATCTATTAAAGCCCAGATTTTTAAAAGAATAAAGCATATAAAATCACATTATCCTCGCTCAATAATGTATTAATGATATTTGATAACATTAGTAAACAATATTTTAAATGTTAATTTTAAGACATTATTTGTCTTTACCTTTTTCATTGTAAATTTCATTTTTTGCGTGTTTTATAATCTCCAAAATATATTATTACAATTAGTAGTCTATGCATAAGAAGGAAGACATGATAAGTATATAAATGTACCTCTAACATCTCATTCAATGTCATATTCAAAGCTGTGGTTTTTCCAGTAGTCATGTATGGATGTGAGAGTTGGACTATAAAAAAACTGAGCACCAAAGAATTGATGCTTTTGAACTGTGGTGTTGGAGAAGACTCGTGAGAGTCCCTTGGACTGCAAGGAGATCCAACCAGTCAATCCTAAAGGAAATCACCCTGACTATTCTTTGGAAGGACTGATGCTGAAGCTGAAATTCCAATACTTTGGCTACCTGATGTGAAGAATGGACTCACTAGAAAAGACCCTGATTCTGGGAAAGATTGAAAATGGGAACAGAAGGGGCTGACAGAGGATGAGATGGTTGGATGGCATCACTGACTTGATGGACATGAGTTTGAGCAAGCCCGGGAGTTGGTGATGGACAGGGAAGCCTGGCGTGCTACCGTCTATGAGGTCACAGGGAGTCGGATACAACTGAACGACTGAAAACTGAACATTGCATTCATTCTAGGACATACATTTTTTCACACTTTATCCAATTGGGATGGCTTTTGCAATATATTACATACAAAGGACTTAGAAGTCAACTTACTTAAATAAAGACAGACTAATGGATGTGTGGTTTCGTAAAAGATCCACCCTGGTGTGTTGTTAGCATCATCATAGCCTCAGATCCTGCGACTATGCTTGTGTGGTGCTGTGCTGTGCTTAGTGGCTCAGTCGTGTCTGACTCTTGTGACCCCATTGTCTGCAGTCCACCAGGCTCCTCTGTCCATGGGATTCTCCAGGCAAGAATACTGGAGTGGGTTGTCATACCCTCCTTTAGGGGATCTTCCCAACCCAGGGATTGTACCCAGGTCTCCTGCATTGCAGGCGGGTTATCTACCATCTAAACTACGAGGGAAGCCCTGTGGTCAGTAGAATGGATTTGTAATCGGTCAAAAGGTTCTGACTAGAATTTGCCTAAGTTTTGATGAAGTGGTTGGAGATTTGAGTACGTGCAGTTCTCAGATTTTGTAATTAGTAGGAATACAGGTGTGAAGAGAATTGTTAATCTTTACCTGATATCTACTTATCTTGTCAAATGTTTACTCAGGATGTGCAGATAAGCCCTCTTTAGGATAAACAGAATATAAGATATAATCTTTTAAGTCAAATACTTGGCAGCAGACTGGGGCATATGAGATGCAAACACATTAAGAACAATAAAACATTTAAGATATTTAAGAACATTGTCAAGAGTGGTTTCTTAATTTGCTTTATCAATATTTCAAGCTTCATCTAAACATATTTATTTGAATAAAAAGAAGACATTTATTGAGGAACTATTTTTTACGAAGTACTGAACTAGATACTTTTTTATTTATTCATTTATTTAATACAAAAGTCTCCTGAGATCATTCAAACATATATTGGACCGAATACAATTTTTACAAACATAAAAACACTGTTCCAGTTAATTCTGAAAATCATTTTTAAGTTGTCATGAATTTCTGAGGAATCACTAGACCAGACCTATGTTTTCCAAGAGCTTTGTACTTTTTAAGAGGAGAGTGACTTTTTAACTTTTTATTTTGTATTGGAGTAGGACCAAGTAATAATGTTGTGATAGTTTCAAGCAGACAGCAAAGGGACTCAGCCGTACACATACATGTATCCATTCTCCTCCAGACTCTGCTGCCATCCAGTCTGCCACATAACTTTGAAAAGAATTCCCTGTGCTGTACAGTAGGTTCTGTTCTGTACATAGATCCATTTTAAATATAGCAGTGTGTACATGTTGATCCCAAATTCCCTGTCTCTTCCCCTTATCCTTCCCCCAGGCAACCATACATTCATTCTCTAAGTCTGTGAATTTGTTTCTATTTTGTAAAATAAGGTCATTTGTTTCATTTCTTCTTAGACTCTGCATGTGTGGAATGTCATGATATTTGTCTTTCTCTGTCTGACTTACTTCACTCAGTATGACAATCTCTAATTCCATCTATGTTGCTGCAAATGACATTATTTCATTATTTTAAATGACTGATATCCCATTATATGTATGTGTGTGTGTATATGTATGTATATATGTCTCATCTCTTTTTTTTTCCATTCCTCTGTTGCTGAACCTTTAGGTAGCTTCCTTGTCTTGACTATTGTAAACAGTGCTGCCATGAACACTTGGGTGCATGTATCCTTTTGGACCTTATTTTCCTTTGGATATATGCCCAGGAGTGGGATTGCAGGGTCACACAGTAGCTCAATTTTTAGTTTTTAAAGAAACCTCCACACTGTTCTCCACAGTCTCTGTGTCAGTTTACACTCCCACTAATAGTGTAGGAGGGTTCCCTTCTCTCCACTCAGTCTCCAGCATTTATTGTTTGTGAATTTTTTGATGATAGCCATTTTGACTAGTGTGAGGTGATATCTCATTGTAGTTTTGATTTGCATTCATATAATAATTTGTGATGTTGAACATCTTTTCATGTGCCTGTTGAGCATCTGTATGTCTTCTTTGAGAGCTTCTCTGATGGCTCAGACAGTAAAGAATCTGCTTGCAATGCAGGAGACCTGGGTTCAATCCCTGGGCTGGGAAGATCCTCTGGAGAAGGAAGTAGCAACCCACTCCAGTATTCTTGCCTGGAGAATCCCATGGACTGAGGAGCCTGGAGGGCTCCTCAGTCCATGGGTTTGCAAAGAGTTGGACATGACTGATCGACTAACACTAACATGTTTTCTTTGGGGAATGTCTGTTTAGGTCTTCTGCCCATTTTTTGATTGGGTTGTTTGTTTTGATGGTCTCCAAAATCCACAGAGTAACTTCTTAAAATGTCACAAATATCTTAAGAAATTTTTCACAGTGTTTTATTATTTTTGTTCAGTAAAAACAGTGAAAAATATTTTTCTCAAGAACTTATAGCTACCTTCTTTTAGACTTTCACTCTGTTCCAATGTTCAAAATTCAACTATGTACATAGTGTATTAAAATGCTTGTATCTGGCTTTACAAGGTACTCGAGGAGTGAGATTTTATTCCATGCTCTTGGGGAGCTTTTAGTCTAGTTGTAAAGACAACTCATGAATATATAAATAAGAATATAACAAACAATGATAGATGATAATACAAAAGATAATAAATACAACATGGCATTTTATGAACCTAATTACAGCACAGTCATATGGGTAATATGTCCAAATAAATTCATAGGAGGAAAAAACTTTGAACCAAAAGTTGAAGGTTATGAGTGACCTGTGAAGAACGAGGGCATTCCATGTGAGAATAATGAGATATTCAGAAGCCTAAGAGCAAAGAGGATGAAACAAAGATGAGGTTCACTGAAACTGCCTGCAGCTAGACTACAGAGTGTTTTGACAGCAATGCTCCAGAGACTGATCTCATAACAGTGGAAAACAGCTAAAATTGGAGCAGAGAGATTAGGTAGTGAACTTAACAAAGTTAGGTACTTGTATATGCACCTGGCTTTACAGCTGGGCATAGTCCGGAGCAGAGAGATGGGTCAGGAGAATCCTAGGATAGTACAGATACCACTTGGTTGATACTGCAAGGTTGAATAGGTAGTAGCCCTGGTCACAGTGAGGCAAAACTGCATGTCAAAGATGGAGTAGGAAGATTGATCAGTGTAGCCCCTAATCTTATATGAAGGATTAGGAGGAATATTTAAACAATTCAAAAGGAAAGAAGAAAATGATGAATAACTTTCCTGGTGGCTCAGACAGTAAAGCGTCTGCCTGCAATGAGGGAGACCCAGGTCCAATCCCTGGGTTGGGAAGATCTCCTGGAGAAGGAAATGGCAACCCACTCCAGTATTCTTGCCTGGGCGGAGGAGCCTGGTAGGCTACAGTCCATGCGGTCGCAAAGAGTTGGACACAACTCACTCAGTGATGAGGACAGAAAAGTGGAATGCCCATTTGGGAGCTGGAGTGGTTGAAAGGCCAAGACTGAAGGTCCTAGAATCATCTACAAGAGTGGTTCTCAACTAGGAAGATAGAGAACAATTTGGCAATGCTTTGGAGACATGGGGTCTAATGATAGGGAGGGACTGGGGGGCTGGAATAGGATCGGCGTGAAGGGACTGTCTTACATGGATTGTAGGGGGAGGCTGTCAGACGAAATGACATTTGAGCTAAAAACTAAAAGAAGAGCCAGTCCCGGCAAGAGCTGGAATGATTCTGTCATGGATGCCAGGAGAAGAATAGAAAGGCTTAAGGAAGTGCCAAAGGCCACAAAATGTTGCAGCACGGGTATCTTTGTGTTTATCGATTAGGAGGACCTTGGGCCCTTTAAACCTATAATCTTAATAGATAAAAATATAAGTAATAATTCTGAATTTTCCAATCATTTCTGAGAGGAAAAATTAAGTTGGGGGACTTGGGGAATTTTTGGCAGGACTGCAGAGGACCCCAGTAGAGTTCCATCGGAATATGTCAGGCACTTGCTCTTCTCAACAATTTTCTCCACAAAAATTAGACATCCCCACACAACACTCAACAGTGATGGAACGCAAATGCTAATACTAATCATACCTTTTCTTTCTTTTCTCCCCCAGGCTTCACAAGGCTTGCTGCTCAGGCAGTATCTATTGTAATCAGCAAGTTACCTACAGTGATTGCATGCTTGCCTCCCCCAATTAAATACTTCTTTCTTCTGTCTGAGAGAAAAATGTCAGAAAACTTGGTTGAATTGAAGAAAGCTGGCCTGCTTGTCTGGAACTTGATTGTAATTATATGTCGGATATTTGAGGATGGAAACACTGTGGAACTTTTAACAGGTGCCTCCCTTGACAGATGGAGTAAAGAGAAACTTGGTTTAGTCTGTGTGTGTTTGGAAAGCATCACGGGAGAGCAGACGAGTAGCCCTAATCAAATGACCCAAAAGGTTATACGGAGCATCGAGCAGCAGAAACCCAACTGGGTTGAGTGCCATTTGTTGAGAGCAAGGAAACTGAGCACCGAAAGGTAAAATTATGTTTTTCTTTCCCCGAATTGCATCAGACACATTCCCGAAAAACAAAATCACCCATAAACAACCACCACCACAAAATATTGTCAGATAGGCAGCCATGGTCATCTTACTAACTTCATGGGAACTTTGATGAATACAGGCAAAGATAAATATTCCATCAAATGCTGGATTGTTAAATGTTCCTTGTCTTATTAAAATTTGAACCCCATTGATACACTGGAACACTATACGTGTTTAGTCCCCATCTCAAGGTTTCTGATTAAAAGGGTGCTGGTTAAACCCAGGAGAATTTGGTTTCACTCCTTTTCAATGTGCAAACAGGTATCTCGTGGATAGCCTGGAGCTTTTCGTAAATGGATTGGCCATGAAGATTAAATTAAGAAGGAATTAATGGGTATAAAAGGCTCTTTATTGCTTTCTGTGTACCTGATTGTCAAAAAGGTACACATTTTTCATCTGGTAATGTAAGAATCCCAGAGGGCAACTGGGGCATATCACACTCAAGCTATAAACACACCCAGCTGTTTCTGTATGAAAATGTCAGCCTTCTCCTCGGTTTGGCACTGAGAGCTAAGTGATTTGTGGTATTGCTAAGATTTTTAAGGGTCCCTGATGAATTTAAATGTGTACATAGAGTCCTGCTGTCTTAAAATTAGTCTTCAGTATAGAACTGCATGATATTGATAAAGGAGTTGTGGTTCATATGGTCTACAGATCACTAAGCCAGACCCCCCACTTTTTTTTTAACACCACTCACAGATACTGTCCCGCATTCTTTTGAAATATATTCATATTGCTAGAAAGTACTATTATAACTTTCTGCCTGAAACAACTAAAAGTTGTTAGTTTTAGTACATGGCAGTGATAAGAGTTTGGGTTTTGGAATTAGGTGGACAAATACAAATCCTTTGTAAATGGGCCATCTTTTGTGAGTTATGGGGTTGTGCAGGTTGGATCCCTGGGTTGGGAAGATCCCCTGCAGCAGGAAATGGCAACCCATTCCAGTATTCCTGCCAGGAGAATCCTACGGACAGAGGAGCCTGGAGGGCTACAGTCCATGGGATTGCAAAGAGTCGGACACAACTGAGCGACTGAGCACTCACGTACAAAGCTGGTAGAGTTGTTTTGAAAGGTTAAATAACAGTCATAAAGTTCTTAACTTCAAGCTTAGACCTAGTAAGCATTTGTTATTTATAAACTATTAAAATAAGCTGCACTGTTTAGTAGTGTGATGACACATGCTTTCTACTAGTTTATGTTAATCTGTGAGACTTCATATTAATTGAAATTACTGTAAGTAATCATGTAAGTAGTGTAAATAATGTAAGAAATGTAAGTAATCATTTGCCTGGCCTTGTGATACTTTTAGAAATTTACTTGTGGGGCATCCTGTGTGTAGGATTAAGAATAGCAGTCAGGAGAATGCTTAGTAACATTGACAGTGACCTTAATCTTTACATTTGCATTGGATACTAATTTACAGGCTTTAATGCAAAGACTAAAAGATTAAGGCCTCGTGTCATTATCCATGGCAGTGGGTGTAGAAGGGAGAGAAGAGATGCAGAGTAAAAATAGTGGATTTGATTATAAAGTTAAATTTATGATACTGCTGAATTAGGAGACTATCAATAAGATTACTTTTAATGTCTCTAATATACCTTGGGCTACATACAGAAATCCAGGAGTGAAATTTTTTCCTTAAAAGTTGATTTTAGTCTAAGTGTTTTATAAACAGCACCAACACATCTGATATTTTTTACAGTAGGGAATTGTCTAGCCAATATTTGGCTGATTAGTTTTATGTTGGAACTTGCATCAAAAATAATTTTTATTAACTTTTAAAAAATGTTTTACAGCCCTCAAAAATTCTGAATACACTTTATGTAGCTTGTAATTAGCACAGTGGTATGTCTTTCTCAATTTCTCAAATAATTTCAGTATAAAAAAATCCAGATTTAAAAGTTATTTCATTTATTTGAAAAAGAATTAAATTTGACTTATTAACAGACTTTAGGTAATCACTTATGGGTTTGGGTGCTATAGAAATGCTTCATCCTGACTTTGCCTTTAAGTTGATTTTCTGATATACACATGAACTTCCACCTCTACTCATTTCTCACAGATAGATGATCATTTAGTTCATAGATCTATACCATGAGGAAGATGTATTTTAAACCATGATGTCTGTATACAGGTGGAGGGTTGCCTTGACCTTACTGTAATATTTTTTGAAAAATGGTGGCTCAGATGGTAAAAAAATCTGCCTAAAATGTGGGAGACCTGGGTTCAATCCATGAGTTGGGAAGATCCTCTGGAGAAGAGAATGGCAACCTACCCCAGTATTCGTAGGGCTTCCCTGGTGGCTCAGATGGTAAAGAATCCGCCCACAATGTGGGAGACCTGGGTTTGATCCCTGGGTCGAGAAGATCCTCTGAAGAAGGGACTGGCTCTCCACTCCAGTATACTTGCCTAGAGAACTCCATGGACAGAGGAGCCTGCTGGGCCACCATCCGTGGTGTTGCAGAGTTGGACAGGGCTGAGGGACTAAACACCTTCACTGCTTTTTCACAGGAGGATATAAGCACTTAAACTAAAATAGTTCTTCTGTTACGATAACTGAAATCTTAATTCCTCATGAAGATTATCTTGGATCCACACAATATCATTTAGCCAGATTTCTTTCTTGCACCCAGATTTAACTTTGATTTTATGGAAATTGTGAGGATAACCGCAGTGGAAAGGTGGCAGCTGTAAGCAGGGCTTGTCTTGCATGCTGCCTGAAAGCATTACTATTCATTAAAATAACCTTCACTTTGTAGTAACACTCAAGCTGTAAACAGTCAACTTAGATTCTGGAGAACACACAGGCCAAAAAAAAGTAAAGAAATGTCTGTCTTTGCAAAGTAATTTGTCGAGTTGAAGATTATTGTTTTTCATCATGGTGACCCTGACTTGGCTGGCTGGGTGCATATACAGATTAAGATTAATGCAGTTATTCCTTGGCTAAGGTCTGCCTCTTTCAGGGCACATTCTCCCTAATGACATGATTGATAGGCAGTCCCAAATCCAGAGAGGAACTCATTAATCATAGCATTGACTGAATCCAATCATTTGCTTCACCTGCACAGTGATGGACAGGAAAGGATACAATTCAGGGGCTGACACTGAGACACTCCTTTGTCAGAGGGCCTCAACTTTTTCAATGTCAGCCTCTACAAAACCCGACAAGGAATTTTGCTTGCAGCCTGTATGCAGTTTCAAAAATGATATTTACAAACTTCTGTTATTGCACAAAAGTCTTTTCTGTTTGTTTGCTTGTTTAAAGATTTACTCTACCTAATGGATATCTTTAAGAGTAGGATTTGGTTTCATTTTTTTTAGCAAGGCTTACAGGATCATAAACTTTTTTTTTTTTTTAAAGAAGGATGTTTTGAGGCTACATGTGGAAGCAATATAAAAGTTAATGTCCAGCAGCTGGGTATCATTTGGTTCAGTCTTCAGGTCAGCGGCACTGACTCTTAGCAGAACTAATTTTATAATCATGGCAAAATCTCAGTAATGAACTGCAGTATATAGCTGATTACACCACAGTAAATTTCATTTAGTCTGGGAAACAGTGGAAAACCATGCTTTTTCTTAAGAATACTTAGACTGCAAAGCCTAACATGATCCTAATAGTACTTGTAATAAGAAAATTAGTGTGAAACATACATGATGTAAGTTGAGTATCATGATTTATTTTACACTGGTATAGTGTGAGAATTAAAAAAAAAGTCATCCATTACTACAATGTGAATAATGTTTAAAATCAAAAATAAGCCTCTGAATTCTTATAAAAGAAACGTTTCACACATATAACTTGCACATTCCTGCTGTGCTTACAGGAGACCCTTTTCCTGGAAGGATAAGCAGATAGTGACTTTTGCTAAGTATCTGTTACCTGAAAGAAACAGGAGGGAGGGCATGTATTTTTAAAAGGCAACAAGTGTCAAAAGGCCAATTTAAAATACCCAGAGGTAAGCATTCCTCCAGGAAGCACCCAGCCTATATTTAGCATAATAGGCTCCCCCTTTTGACACTTGAATTAGTCTTTAATGTGTCTAAGACAGGTGTAAAGCTGAGTCTACAAAAGACAGAAAACCAAAGCTATTTCTGGCATCAAAGATACTCCTTATCCTCAAAGAGAAAATACAAATTATTTCTTACTTGTTCTTAAAAAGAAATGTTTTGTTTTCATCCCACGATTATAGCAATTTCAACAATTGCGGCAATGGGAAAATGTTTTCTAGATCGGAGTATAAATGCGATAAAGAAATATTTTAAAAGAAACGGTTCAATTTTTAAAAGTGCTTTCAGGTGCCTAGTTCTAAGGCGCTGTTTTTGGGAGCTGCCCGCCCTTTGGGGAAGGTATACCTATTTGAGCAGTCTTTATGGGTGCTTTGCATATGAGATTTACATCAAACACTCCACACTCGATCTCTTTGATTATTTTCCATCCTTACAATTCCTTACACTGATACTTAATACGCTTTCTTTGTATTTAGTGCATTTATGACAATAGAGAAAAGCACAGCCTTAGAAGAAGGAGATACCGCTCTTGAACTGACTGAGCAGAAAATAAACATGATGGTCCTGGATATCTGCCACAAACCAGGTGGCAGCGAATACCTGAGGCAAATTTATCACATCATGCGGCTCAATGAGGTAGGGAAACGGCCTTTTTACCGAGCAATTAGGTGCGTACTGGCCTGAGGCAGCGTCTGCTGGCAGCTAAGGGTTAGTCAAGGAGGTGATAATACTTCTTAAAGTCAATACCAAACTCAATATTGCATTATTAATAGAATCTATTCAGCCCGGGCTGTTCTGCATTTGTACAGCAGAGGCTTCACCGAAATGTTGTAGGTTTTATTTATATGGTTTAAACAATAACACGGCTCATAAACTCGACTCAGTTTGAAATGGTAGAGATGAGAGCTGTAGTTTGGGAATTGTGTATTTGTGACCGTCAAGTTGATGTTAAAATCTGGTATTTGTGAGATGAAGAATTTTCTGAAGAGAGATTTTTAGCTCTTCTCCTGCAGACATCATGTTTGTGTTGGTGAAGCTGAAGATTTCTTAGACTTAATGAGAAACTTCAGAAGACTATCAAACCGTATTCAGGAGCAACTAGATTAACCCAAGCAAATGCGTTAATGCAGGGAAGCTGATTAGGACTAATGTCATGCTTATTCACCTCTCTGCTGGGTTAAGCTTCTGACCTTGCCTGCTTTGGGTTGTTTTTAGCAAAAATATGAAGAGTTGATGTTATTTACTTGAAACAAGTTTGCTAATTTAGGTTTTTAATTTGACCATACATAATCTGGGTTCAGGGGCTTCCCTGATAGCTCAGCTGGTAAAGAATCCACCTGCAATGCAGGAGACCTGGGTTCCATCCCTGGGTTGGGAAGATCCCTGGAGAA
Source organism: Tragelaphus eurycerus (assembly GCA_935064755.1). Lineage (NCBI taxonomy): Eukaryota > Metazoa > Chordata > Mammalia > Artiodactyla > Bovidae > Tragelaphus > Tragelaphus eurycerus. The sequence continues at coordinate 817,327 of CAKXYN010000014.1, forward strand.
GGGATAAGCTACCCACTCTGGTATTCATGGGCTTCCCTGGTGGCTCAGATGGTAAAGAATCTGCCTTGCAACGTGGGAGACTTGGGTTCGATCCCTGGGTTGGGAAAATCCCCTGGAGGCGGGTTTGGTGACCCACTCCAGTGTTCTGGCCTGGAGAATCCCCATGGACAGGGGAGCCTGGCGGGCTACAGTCCATGGGGTCACAAAGAGTCGGACACGACCGAGCGACTAAGCACAAGCTCAATCTGGATTCAAATGTGACATCTGACGTGAAGTAGAATTATGTTTATGTCTGCAAGCACTGAATGCATTTTTGGCATAATAAAAATTGTGTAATATGAATAATGTTAAGATAGAGCATTTTATCTCACTGAGGTAGCCTAAAAAAACATACATTTCCAAGGAGTGAATTAAACTCTACCACAGCATTTTATGACTCAGCTACATAAATGTTCTCCTTACTATGATCTATTTGAAAGTTACTTCAAGTCAGTCTTGTTTTCTGGCCTTCAGAGAGGTAATCAACCTCAAACTGGTGACGTAACAAGGTCTTAATGATCACATGAGAAGGGACCTTTGTAGCTGTGAGAAAGGGTCCTGCTTCTGGGGGAACTGGAGCTGAGGATTGGTAACACAGGAATACCACCTGTTCACTCTTGCTGAGGAGCGCTCACAGCTTGTCTGAGGGTTCCTGTTTGGGGAAAGCAGGAAGTCCGGCGTGAAAGACCTCCATTGCAGAGTCACGGTCTTCATGGGCATGAAGTCATGGTCTTCACTGGTCACCTAGTTTGGCCAAAGTAACTGTGGTGGTTACAGAGGAACAGACGTTTTAGTCAGAGTACCTTCAGAGGCTTAGTAAGGTTGAGTTACGATAGTTCTGAACGTTGTGATGGCAGGTTTAAATGCCCCCTGATAGCTGCTGCTGCTAAGTCACTTCAGTCGTGTCCGACTCTGTGTGATCTCATAGACGGCAGGCTCCCCTGTCCCTGGGATTCTCCAGGCAAGAACACTGGAGTGGGTTGCCATGTCCTTCTCCAATGCATGAAAGGGAAAAGTGAAAAGGAAGTCGCTCAGTCGTGTTCAACTCTTAGCGACCCCATGGACTACAGCCTACCAGGCCCCTCCGTCCATGGGATTTTCCAGGCAAGAGTACTGGAGTGGGGTGCCATTGCCTTCTCCGGCCCCCTGATAGGGTACTTCTCTTTTTCAAAGTTCCAAAAAGACAGAAAAGATTAGGAAATCACCCGTAAGCAAAATCAACAAAAATTAAGTTGGGTATTCATTGGCTGTCAGCCACCTTTTGTATTCAGGAAATAGGCCGTCTTCTCCTCGTGGAAGTCCGAGGAAGTGCTTCTGAGCAGATACATAATGAGATCTGACGTACCTAAGACTCTGTGGGGGCATCGCCACATCTTAATCAATTAAATTCCAAATTAAGGTTTTTCTTTCTTTCCAACTAAATATACTTACTGTTGGGGCTTCCCTGGTGGCTCAGTGGTAAAGAATCTGCCTGCAATGCAGGAGACCAGGGTTCGATCCCTGGGTCGGGAAGATCCCTTAGAGGAGGGCATGACAACCCACTCTAGTACTCCTGCCTGGAGAATCTCATGGACAGAGGAGCCTGGCGGGCTGCAGTTCAAAGGGGCTGCACAGAGTCAGACGCAACTAAAGCCTTAAGGCAAGGTCTATCAGCTGGGAAAGCAGGCTCAGTATTTGATGGCTTATTTTGCTGAGTGAGATGCAGGGCTGAGAGGTAAGAGGCATAATGTGAGTTGAAGATAGAGTCAAAGTAGGGAGGCCTCAGCCTTGACTGCTTAAACAATGCAGGCAGGAAATGCAAATAACACAGGGGGACTGAGTGACTAGCATAACACTTAGGGCCGCTTTTATGTGAAGCATCGTTATACTGTAGGTAGGTTGCACCGTGAGCTTTGTGCATTTGATGAGTGGCATCGTGTCTTCAGCACTTTCAGGGGTGCTACTAAATAGTATTCGAAAGCAGTGTAAATACAGAGCATATACAGGTACAGGCCTGGGTGAGTGGAAGCTGAGCTATCAGGGAAGCCCCTGAATCCAAATTATGTATGGTCAAATTAAAAACCTAAGTTAATACACTTGTTTCAAGTAAATAAGAAGACACCAACTCTTCACACTTTTGCTAAAAGCAACCAGAAGCAGGCAAGGTCAGAGGCTTAACCCAGCAGAGAGGTGCCATTGAGAGACAGGGAAGTTTTGAGAGGAGGTGAGTTTTTAAGCATTTATCTTTGAGGTAAAGGTAAGGTGTCGGAGCATAAAAGTCCAAATGGTAGTTGAAGATGCTGGTCACGAGCACAGATGAGGGAGACTTGTGAACAGGCTGATTCTGACGTGGTGGGGCCTGAGATTCTGCTTTTCTAACAGGCTCCTGCTGCTAAGCTGCTAAGTCACTTCAGTCGTGTCCGACTCTGTGCGACCCCATAGACAGAAGCTCACCAGGCTCCCCCGTCCCTGGGATTCTCCAGGCAAGAATACTGGAGTGGGTTGCCATTTCCTTCTCCAAAGCATGAAAGTGAAAAGTCAAAGTGAAGTCGCTCAGTCGTGTCCGACTCTTAGCGACCCCATGGACTGCAGCCCACCAGGATCCTCCGTCCATGGGATTTTTCAGGCAAAAGTACTGGGGTGGGGTGCCATTGCCTTCCCCGAACAGGCTCCTAGGTAGGGTTTATTTGACTGACCTACACACAGGACTTTGAGCAGCAACAGCTGTCAAGATGACCTCTGAAGTTGTTTTCACCTCTGACTCTCTGAACCTAAGTCCTAACCCTAAGCTTGAAGAAAACTTTATATTGTGACACACTAAAAATCACAAGGACATTTCTGTTATATGATTTATTAAATGACTTGTTTATTAACAGCAAGTATGTGGTAGTTTGTGGGAAACTTTTAGTCCTCTAAATTTATCATTTTCCAGGAGGAGTCTTATAATACAGATTAGGGTTATTCACCTTTTTATTTGTGGATGGAAAATAAAGTATAATACAATAGATTGACTTTTTTTGGCACAAGCTGTCGCTGGAGGATAAAATTAAGATTACATATTTGGAGCTTCTATTGAACCTTGATAATTTTCAGTCCACAGCATGAAACCAGAGTTGAGGAGCTTACATTATAATTCATTCTACATAGAGGGAGATAGCTTGCAGTGAACTAGCAGAGTACTTAGCACTCTGCTGAGCATGGAGTAGGTAGCAACTATGCTTGATGAATGGATGAGCAATTTTGTACTGTGAATAGTCAAGCTCCTGAGTTAAGTTTTGGTAACCCAGACACATTAACATGTGAAGTAATGACAAGACAATGCTGATTAAAAAGACTGGTACAATCATGCATACATTCATTATGTGAGAATTTGTTAAACAGTTTTCTGATCTTTCCTATGTATTAAGTGAACCTGTTTTTGATGGGTTTGTTGCAATCCTGATTGGTATGTACTCTGCTGTGTTTCTTCTGAAAATGTAATCTGTCTCAAGGCACGTAATACTCTAGCAAATGTGCTGGAAGCATAGATTTGGATGTTGACCAGTTTATTTTTAAAGAGAATATGTGCTTCCTACCATCGCAACTTGTAACTTTTTTTTTCCCCTTGAAGGTATATTTAAAAGAACAGCTGTTTTCTATGAATGGTTCAGAGGAAAAGCCATTACCCATCCAACCTTTAAAGACGACCTTGAGGAGTGTGGAAGATCAGCCCTCTGCTTTTAACCCTTTCCATGTGTACAAAGAGTTCAGTAAAAGCATGCTTGATCAGGTATGTGGAAATTAAATAGTAAATTTCATTAAAACTGTGTGCCTTTTTTTGTTTTACACAAGTAAGAAAAAAAAAGTGCTCTGTGTTTGAATATTTACTCAAAATCTTTTTTGATTCGCACGCAAAAGGCCTTGTTCTTGTTTGCATCATCTGTGCAAATTGACTTTAGAAAAGTTATTTTACCTTCTTTTCTATTTGTCAAACTGATTCATCTTTTTGGTCTGTAAAATTTGACTTTTGACCTGGTCAGTTCACTGTGGACAGAGGAGGGAACATCTGTTCGACTATGTCTACGAGAGGCTTGAGAAATTCAGCTTTCCTTAAGACCTTCTTCTCCATGGCCACTTCCACCCTCCCTCGATATACATAACTCACAAAATACCTTGAATCTTTATCAATTTATCTCATTTATCAGGTAAATTAAAAGATACTTTAAAAGTGATCGTAAATAGAGCACTGAGCTCCTATTTTAAGTGGCATGAGGTCAGTTAGCAGTTTCATAACTCTAAACACATTCCCAAATTTAAAATGAATTTGTTAATGATCTTAAAGTCAGGATATGTGGAATAAAGTCCATGTGATAAACACCACATATTTTTTAATGTCAGAGTATGCTATCGTTTAAGCTGCATATTTCATAGTTATATTCAAAACATCATCTTCATGCCAAAGTACTTGAAACCTAAAGTTGTTTTTGCTTTGTTCATTCTCCTGGTGTCTCTTCCCCAGTAACCTCCTGACAGACTATTGGAACTAACAGGGCGGAAGAGAAGGATTGCTTGACCTAGAGCTCTGACGAAAATAAGAATTAAAACAAGGGCCTAATTCGGGATGCAGATAATATTTTTACCATGCCTGTTACAGCCCTCGTCTACATTCATCAATACTGTAGTAGAATAAGACCTTCAAATGCTGACAACCCAGGGCAGAATTCTCCTGCTCTATGACAGGAGTGTACTGCTCCATTAATCAGCAGGTGACAGGGCATAGTTCTTGTTGGATTTTAAACACTAGCCTGGACTCGTATTATCAAAACTATTTAGTTTTAAGAGGAATAAGCATCCATAATACTTAAAAACCACATACATTGCATAAGTTTGAGTTTATTAGCTGCCTTCCTGTATTGTACATTAGATGCCTCCAACCATAAATAATCATTGTAGCTGTTAAATTATCCTCACTTCATTTAAATAAATGGCATGTTGTATTCAGCTCTGAATTATGAGATTATCTTTCACTGTAATTTTTCTCCGTACTCTATTGTGAAATTATCTATTAAATGAGAGTAAAAAGAATTATGTTATTTACACTTACAGGGCCTTATAATTTCCCCTTTAAAGAATTTTCTTAACCGAAAACATTAATATCACTCTCTAATTAAGCTGTGTTTTATAATTTGAGCCATAGTATCAATACTCCCATCTTTTTTTAATCAAACTTCTGGGAGCTAAAAGAAACCTATAAATTGACACATAGAAAAGTTGCCAGTTATTTTGCTTTACAATACAAAGAGTCACACTTTCAGAGAAACTTGTTGGGCAAATTCCATTAGCACTTGGAAGAATATAACGACTGAAGAAATTGATTTATATTTTTATAAATAATGACTGCATCCCCAAATGGATTTATAAATTAATTGCTGTCTTATTGGAATAAAAACCTTCTTCTGTGGACATGATTGATGTTATCTGTCTAAGTCCTTGTTCTGTACCCCCCTCCTTCTTAGTTAGTCCATCACAGCTGGAGCTTTAATTTACTGGTCATATTAACTCTGATTAATAACTAACAATAGCGTCTTCTCATTTATCAACAGTCAGCCATCACAAAATGGAACTGGAATTGGTCAAACTTGCTGCCAAATTATCTGGGACTGGATAAGATGACCTTCAGTGTACTGCTCAAAAACAGGTAATAGGACTGGGGACTTGGGGGATGTGTCTGGGGGAAGAGGATATATGTCTTTTATACAGAGGGTGTGTGTGAGTGTGTGTAAATACACACATATTTGAAATTATCTGAAGTGTAGTTTCCGAATGCTGTTTTTCTAGAGTGAGCATTTGCAAAAGGCAGAAATATCTTTTTCTGAGATGAAATTGGTTGATTTTAGTCTGAACTTTAAATATTTCTGATGTTGTATATGTAATAGTTCAGTATTGTAAACACCCAAAGTTATTGACTTGAACGTCATTATAATTCACTATAATACTATGCCTTTGTTTACAACCATTTAATGAATGCATACAAAATGCCAAGCCAAATCAGCTGGTCTAATCAGAGGAAACATATAAGTAAAACTGTCAAGATTGAATTTTTTGCTTTGCAACCAGTCATTTTGGCACTGCCTTGCTATAGTCTCTGTTGCATATTACTTTACACACAGACACGCACACACACGTACACGTGCACCCCAGGACAATGCAATAAAATGATAATGCTAGTTCAGCTGAGGAGTCTATACATGTAATTTATTTTGCACAAAGGTATACGTGTTTTCTTTATGTTTTAGATAAATATTTTTTTCTCCACACCTTCAAGGTTTTCAGTGAAAACAGTAGTGTAAGTTTTAGGCATGTTTTACTCTATCAACTAGCACATCTTTACATAAAATATATATGTGTGGTTGCTTTTATTCCTAAGGTATTATGTTTATTTATACTTACTTCTATATGTCTTCATGATGTATAATATATTTTATCATTTTGAAATAATATAAAGCATCATTTTTCATAAAAGACAAATAGAGACAGTGACATAGTAGAATTGTCAGTTCATCCTTGAGAAATCTGGGTGCATATAAGAAAATATCTTGAGAGAGAGATTCTGGTATTTCCCAGATGGAGGTTTTCTTTTTTTTTTTTTTTTTTTTTTTTAAAAAAAGGCAGCTTTGTTGCCAAAAAAAAAAAAAACCAACTGTAGATTTAAAGTGTGCGGTCACTGTGATATTCCTAATATTTCACCCCTGAATGAAGCTCACCCACCAATCACGGACAAAGTTGAGCAATCCAGAAACTTCCCCATCGAGACCAGAGTTTTCTCTCAGCAAGCTTTCCACCTGGCAGGCAAGGTGGTAAGGGCTAGGGTATAGTTCAGAGTGTTCGCTATTAATGCACACATCCTCACAGGTGCTCCTGTCTTGTCTCAGAGTTGCTTGGAAAGGTGGGAGGAGAGACCAGGTCTTCTGTTGAATCTATGGCTTCATAATGTTTGCTGTTATTTAGCTGCTAAGTCGTGCCTGACTCTTTTGGAGCCCTGTGGACTATAGCTCGCCAAGCTCCTCTGTCCATGCGATTTCCCAGGCAGTAATACTGGAGTGGGTTGCCATTTCCTTCTCCAGGGGATCTTCCTGACCCAGGGATCAAATCCACATCTCCTGCGTTGGCAGGTAGATTCTTGACCACTAAGCCACCAGGGAAACCCCACAGTATTAACTGGCTATCTGGAAACAAACTAGGAAAGATGTCATGTTCCCCCTGATACTTGGGAAGTTTTGAGTTTATGTAGATTTAGCCGTATCGTATTTTACTAAGTTTTGCAGTTGTGAATTGCCTGCTGCCAATCCACTAAATGGTACTGTAAGGGCAACGCATCCTTCAAAACTTACTATATTTGCTCTATATAATATTCAGTTTTCAATTTGTGTGTTACCCCACATTGCATATTATTTTTGTTTAACAAATTTAGGTATACCTCCATTAGGCTGATAGCTATTAAGCTCTATTTCCCTGAGATATTATGTACAGGAATGAATGGAGAAAAAGAAATCTCACAAATTTAGCCAGAAGTAGTAACAGGTCAAAACAGTTCTCTTGGAGAAGGGTCATGAATTTTGAACGGGAACAGCTAGATTCCGTTTCTTAGATTCTTACAAAAATGGTATGAAAGGCATTCTATTTTAAGGTACCACATACCAGAAGCTACAATGAGTACAATGAATATAACTGAGCTGCCTTAGAAGAAAGAAAGACATCTGAGAGTTTTTAATCTCTTTTAGCACTTTCCCATGTATTTTAAGAATGTTATTTATGAGACCCGATTAATATTGAATTGGAAAGGAAGATTTTTTTCCCCATTATTTTCTCTGAGAGACTCTTGTTTGGATTTATCTGAAATGCCAATTTAAAAAACAAACAGTGCATTGAATTTTTTTACAATGTGGTTATTTGAAATTACATATTTGAAAATGAGATCACAGAGTATTGAACTTCAAAAATGAGGATTATAGATACTATCCTACATCCAAAAAGTGATACTTTGTACCTACACCTATGATCTTTGCTGGTAGGCAGAGCCAAAGACAAAAGCCTAGAGCAACTTAGCTGAATATGCTGTTTTTTTCCTCCCCCAGAGTTACTAAACAGACAGTTACTTATTCTTCTTTTCCTCTCTTTAATTGGTAATAAATTTATACCAACCCATCTCTACACTATGGTTGAGTTCATACATGGTGCTGCAAATGTTGTCTGGGGACATAATCTTACAAAGAAATGGAACTCAAATCCACAAGCTTGAAAAAGTCGAGGAGGAGGAAATCCTTTCTATTTACCTCCTAAATTCCTTTGTGCCTGGCCTTCAAATTCAACATCATAAGCAGACCGTCTGTGGACTTATTCTCTCAAGATTTGATTACCCCGAGTAGATGGGACCTCCCTCATCTCCAGAGCAGGATGGAGGTGGGAAAACAGGATTCCTGGCTTCTTGAGCCAGAGCTGTTGTGAGCTGACCTTAGGAAAGTGATCTCAACTATTCAACTGTGGATTTTCTCATCTTTCAGTCAGTTCAGTTCAGTCACTCAGTTGTGTCCAACTCTGCGACTCCATGGACCACAGCACGCCAGGCCTCCCTGTCCATCACCAACTCCCAGAATTCACTCAGACTCACGTCTATTGAGTCAGTGATGCCATCCAGCCATCTCATCCTCTGTCGTCCCCTTCTCCTCCTGCCCCCAATCCCTCCCAGCATCAGGGTCTTTTCAAATGAGTCAGCTCTTCGCATCAGGTGGCCAAAGAGTTTCAGCTTCAACATCAGTCCTTCCAATGAACTCCCAGGACTGATCTCCTTTAGAATGGACTGGTTGGATCTCCTTGCAGTCCAGGGGACTCTCAAGAGTCTTCTCCAACACCACAGTTGAAAAGCATCAACTCTTCGGCGCTCAGCTTTCTTTATAGTCCAACTCTCACATCCATACATGACCACTGGAAAAACCATAGCCTTGATTAGATGAACCTTTGTTGGCAAAGTAATGTCTCTGCTTTTTAATATGCTGTCTAGTCTGGTCATAACTTTCCTTGCAAGGAGTAAGCGTCTTTTAATTTCATGGCTGCAGTCACCATCTGCAGTGATTTTGGAGCCCCCCAAAAATAAAGTCAGCCACTGTCTGCACAGTCAAGAGAGTGTTAAAGGAAGATGTGCATTGGTTTTGAAAGTTGAAAAGACAGTACATACTTAGAGAAGTAGTAGCACTGGCACAAAGTGGTGTTTGTGTCTGGCCAGGCACCAGTGAAGGTAATATGGGATTAGTAGGGAGTTGGAGGTGGGAGGTGGTCCAGACAGGTTACACCTGAAGTTACGTCCATGGAGGTTATGTGAACTCCAGGCCTAGAGCAATCATGAGGGTCAGAACAAGTGTCAGGTCAGAGGGCAGGCAGCAGGCCCATGGGTCTGTAAGACACTGAAAACGTGAGCAAGGACCAGGTGAGGCTCGTAGGGGCTAAAGACTCAAGGGGTGAGCCCCGGAGGGATGGTTCAGGTACATGAAAGAGGAGATACGGTGGTGCCGATAATATGTGTATCTCAGACAACACTGACCTGTGTTCCACAAGCAGACTCTGTGCTGACTCCAGCGTCAGAAAAAACCCTAAAGTGGCTGGCTGCTTGAGTCCTTGTCCAGGAATGGCCTTCTGCTCACTCTCAACCCTCATGTCAAAACAGGTCTCTCCAATTCCTGATGTTCGAAGTTCATTGCCTTTGCTGCCCTTTGGATTCTCCAAACTCTTCCCTGTTTTAGGGTCTTGGTACTTGTAAATCTCTCAGCAGCTTCCATGGCTGGTGCCATCTTGTCTATCTGGGCACGTGTTACCTCCTCAGAGAGGTCTTGGCTTATCACCTGTCTAAAGTGATCCTCCAAGTCTGCCTTACTGTGGTTTCTCAGTTGAGTTATCACCATCTGAAATCATAGTTTCTATTTATTATCACTTAACTCCTGCTCACCCCCACATCCCCCTACCCCTGCCTCTGGAGTGGAAAGTAAAATCCATGAGAATAGGGCCTTGGCTGTCTTAACTCCAGCTGTGTCTTCAGGGCCTAGAATAGCCCTTGGGCACATACTAGGCTCTGAGTAATATCTGTTGAATTAATTAACCAGCAAATGAGGAATAAGAATGCAGAGAAAAAGTCAGCCCTTGACAGTTGAATACAGAGTAGGTATTCTCTAAAGGTGGTATTTGATCAATAGGCATGTTGGAATACGAAGTGTATCCTGCAAAATCTCAAGTAAAAAGTTATCTATGTGCATATTCATTCATTTGAATGAAAAGCAGTTTATTAAGCTTTGTCTGTTTAAAATGCCTGGTTTTTTTATGTGAAGTTCAGCTCAGATTAAAAGTACAGAACACTGGTCTTTCTTTAATTAATTGATTCAATTCAAGCCATAACCTCTTTAGCAACAAAGTCTGTTCTGTACTCCACGATTCAGATTCAGAAGTCTTTTAGTTTTGGGATGGTAGGGTCTGTATCTGTTAAATGATAGTCATGTTGAAAAATGTAAGATGGAGTTAGCTGACAAAAATATCCAACCAAACCTTTGTAAATGTGTGATTTTCAAGGCGTTTAAAGACATAGGTAGTAGCTGAGACCTCAGAAAAGAGATCCTGAATATGTATGATGATATGTTTTTCAACTTAGAAGGTTTGCCATTGTGGAAAATAAAGACTCCTTAGAGGTTAAGAAAATCAACATATATATCAGTTCTACACCTTTACCTCTAATGCCCTATGAGACTAAGTACAGTGATTGCACATTGATCTTTTGAAATAATAAAGGTGCTTTTCACAGTTTCTTACTATGACTTTCCTGCTTTCTTTCTCACCCACTTTAAAATAAATCCAGACTGTTGAATGAGATGGTGATTGCATTTGCAGGAGAGCTCACCAAAAGGAACACTCTATATTCCTTCCTTCGTGGCGAATCTCCAGATTGCCATTTTGATATTGTTTTCTTTGCCGCTGGAACAAATTTATGTCGCTTCTTTTCTCTTTACCTTATTTATTCCAAACTAATTCTCAAGAATTGTGGTGTCGAAAATAACCTGTGAAGACAGTGGAACGCTCTGCTATTTTAACCATCTAAATATATTGCATGTGAGTTTGGCTTCGAGTTGAGCAAACACAATTAAATGTGATGGCAGAAACAGCAGAAGGGGTGGTGGTTGCAGATTTCTGGCTATCACTGGCAGGCCTCTCCAGGTGGACAATAACCGTACATCTGAGAGGAAAGAGAGATGAGAAAACATGTTTTAAAAGAGCCACGGATCTGTGGAGTTGATTGCTTGCTTTTACTAATAATAATTGTCGAAGTGCTTCTCAGCTGTGTTGGATTATCCTGTATGTGCTCTGTGGTGTGTAGAGGGTAGGAAATACTGTCTCTGGCCTTGAACAACACGCCACACTCTCCAACGCCTGTTCTCAGGCGGAGCCGCAGTTAGCACAGTGTTTATGGCTGCTCACAGCAGTAAATTCCTGACACAGCAGCCGGCTGTCTGGTTATGGAGAGGTGGGTTTAAGGGAAAGAGGAAGCTGATTTTATGAATATGCACCTCTGAGCCATTACATCCATCGCGTGCCATGACATTCCTATGTGGTCTTTTTGTCCCCCAAGCTCTCATTCCCTGGAAAACCCTTTCTATCCCACCTCCACTCAAATACCTCAAACTCTACCTACCATCACCATCTTCCCTAACAGGAGCAGGCTTCCCTTCCATTTTTAATTCCTGAAGCAGCATGTTTTTTGGACAGAGATTGTCTGCAATGTCTTTGCGATACTGAAATTTAACGTTCTGATCCTCAGCATTTTCAGGGCTTAGGGGTTTGGTACGTGAATCAAACAAACCCATCAAAGTGCATTGTTTCTTGAGCAACTAAACTGAGTTGAACTGAACTGAACTTGTATATGTATATAGTACTTTCACAGACATCTTCCCCCTTGATCCTCATTACAACTAGGTAATGAGAGATAGGTACTTGTGAGGGACCAAAACGATGTGCCCAAGATCACAGACATGAACTATCTGGAAGGCAAAATGAAGCCTTCTGATTCTGTATCTGGTACTTTATCTACAATACTGCACCGTATTCCTGGTCAATTTCTTCTAGCTTTATTGAGATGTTGCTGACATGTAGCACCGTGTAAGTTTAATAAGGTGTATGTCCAGGCTGTTGACTTGGTACACTTATATATTGCAGAATGGTTACCATCACAGTGCTAACACCTCTGTCACCTCACATAATTACCATTTCTTTTTTGTGGTGAGAACATGTCAGATCTACTCAGCAACTTTCAAGTATATGATAGAGTAGTATTAACTATAATCACCATGAGGTACACTAGTCTCATAACTGCAGATTTGTACCTGTAGGTCAAAATGTGGGGTTTTTTTATTACTTCTATATTCACCGTATAAGTACTGGTGACAGTGAAGACAGAAAACTGAAGACACTTGCCAATTCCATAGGCATTTAATTATAACCTTATAAAGGAGGTACTGTGTTACCCTTATTATCCTGATAAGGAATCTAAGGCACACAGCTATGAGCTCCAGGCAACGGTGTTCAGATTCTGGCTCAAGCTCCACGTTCTTAACCACTTGTATTGATTTTCTAGAGTTTTGCTTATGTCCATGGAATTCTCCAGGCCAGAATGAAAGTGGGTAGTCTTTCCCTTCTCCAGGGGATCTTCCTTACCCAGGGATTGAACCCAGGTCTCCCACACTGCAGGTGGATTCTTTACTAGCTGAGCCACAAGGGAAGCCCAAGAATACTGGAGTGGGTGGTCTATCCCTCCTCTAGGGGATCTTCCTGACCCAAAAATCAAACCTGGGTCTCCTGCATTGTAGGCAGATCCTTTACCAACTGAGCTATCAGGGAAGCCCTTGCTTACATCACTCCTTCAAATGTTGAAGGGTGCTAGTCCACCCTTCAACACCAAATGTTGAGTGCTAGTCCACAATATTTTTAGTTCATTGGGAATTTCCACTTTGGTTATCACAATACTTATTTCCCCTCTTCAACTCTTATATCCGTCTCAGCAACTGCCCTGCCATCAACTATTTACCAGGAAAAATAAAATAAACTGAAATGAACCTCCCAGCTTTTCTTCCTAAACATCAGTTTTGTTTATGTTATCTCCAATCCTTTGCTTCTTGTCTCTAGCCTTGGAGGAAGAAAGCCCTCTTCTCATTAAAACTTGAGAAGTTAGTTGACTGCATTTAGCTTGTAGAGGGTCTGAGGTCCAAGAAATTTGAACTTGAACCACTGGACTTGAAAGAATCATCAAAGCCTGTAAGTAAAGGAATGATAGGAAACAGAAAGCTACTTTCAGATCAGATCAGTCATTCAGTCGTGTCCGACTCTTTGCAACCCCATGAACCGCAGCACGCCAGGCCTCCCTGTCCATTACCAACTCCCGGAGGTCACCCAGACTCACATCCATCGAGTCAGTGATGCCATCCAGCCATCTCATCCTCTGTCGTCCCCTTCTCCTCCTGCCCCCGATCCCTCCCAGCATCAGAGTCTTCTCCAATGAGTCAACGCTTCGCATGAGGTGGCCAAAATACTGGAGTTTCAGCTTTAGCATCATTCCTTCCAAAGAAATCCCAGGGCTGATCTCCTTCAGAATGGACTGGTTGGATCTCCTTGCAGTCCAAGGGACTCTCAAGAGTCTTCTCCAACACCACAGTTCAAAAGCATCAATTCTTCGGCACTCAGCCTTCTTCACAGTCCAGCTCTCACATCCATACATGACCACAGGAAAGACCATAGCCTTGACTAGGCGAACCTTTGTTGGCAAAAGTGATGTCTCTGGTTTTGAATATGCTACCTAGGTTGGTCATAACTTTCCTTCGAGGGAGTAAGCGTCTTTTAATTTCATGGCTGCAGTCACCATCTGCAGTGATTTTGGAGCTCAGAAAAAGAAAGTCTGACACTGTTTCCATTGTTTCTCCATCTATTTCCCATGTAGTGATGGGACCAGATGCCATGATCTTCGTTTTCTGAATGTTGAGTTTAAGCTAACCTTTTCACTCTCCACTTTCACTTTCATCAAGAGGCTTTTTAGTTCCTCTTCACTTTCTGCCATAAGGGTGGTGTCATCTGCATATCTGAGGTTATTGATATTTCTCCCAGCAATCTTGATTCCAACTTGTGTTTCTTCCAGTCTAGCATTTCTCATGATGTACTCTGTATATAAGTTAAACAAACATGGTGACAATATACAGCCTTGACGTACTCCTTTTCCTATTTGGAACCAGTCTGTTGTTCCATGACCAGTTCTAACTGTTGCTTCCTGACCTGCATACAGATTTCTCAAGAGGCAGATCAGGTGGTCTGGTATTCCCATCTCTTTCAGAATTTTCCACAGTTTATTGTGATCTACACAGTCAAAGGCTTTGGCATAGTCAATAAAGCAGAAATAGATGCTTTTCTGGAACTCTCTTGCTTTTTCGATGATCCAGCGGATGTTGGCAATTTGATCTCTGGTTCCTCTGCCTTTTCTAAAACCGGCTTGAACATCAGGAAGTTCATGGTTCACATATTGCTGAAGCCTGGCTTGGAGAATTTTGAGCATTACTTTACTAGCGTGTGAGATGAGTGCAATTGTGCAGTAGTTTGAGCATTCTTTGGCATTGCCTTTCTTTGGGATTGGGATGAAAACTGACCTTTTCCAGTCCTGTGGCCACTGCTGAGTTTTCCAAATATGCTGGCATATTGAGTGCAGTACTTTCACAGCATCATCTTTCAGGATTTGGAATAGCTCCACCAGAATTCCATCACCTCCACTAGCTTTGTTCGTAGTGATGCTTTCTAAGGCCCACTTGACTTCACATTCCAGGATGTCTGGCTCTAGGTCAGTGATCACACCATCATGATTATCTGGGTCGTGAAGATCTTTTTTGTACAGTTCTTCTGTGTATTCTTGCCACCTCTTCTTAATATCTTCTGCTTCTGTTAGGTCCATACCATTTCTGTCCTTTATCGAGCCCATCTTTGCATGAAATGTTCCTTTGGTATCTCTGATTTTCTTGAAGAGATCCCTAGTCTTTCCCATTCTGTTGTTTTCCTCTATTTCTTTGCATTGATCGCTGAAGAAGGCTTTCTTATCTCTTCTTGCTATTCTTTGGAACTTGGCATTCAGATGTTTATATCTTTCCTTTTCTCCTTTGCTTTTCGCTTCTCTTCTTTTCACAGCTATTTGCAAGGCCTCCCCAGACAGCCATTTTGCATTTTTGCATTTCTTTTCCATGGGGATGGTCTTGATCCCTGTCTCCTGTACAATGTCACGAACCTCATTCCATAGTTCATCAGGCACTCTATCTATCAGATCTAGGCCCTTAAATCTATTTCTCACTTCCACTGTATAATCATAAGGGATTTGATTTAGGTCATACCTGAATGGTCTGGTGGTTTTCCCTACTTTCTTCAATTTAAGTCTAAATTTGGCAATAAGGAGTTCATGGTCTGAGCCATAGTCAGTTCCTGGTCTTGTTTTTGCTGATTGTATAGAGCTTCTCCATCTTTGGCTGCAAAGAATATAATCAATCTGATTTCGGTGTTGACCATCTCATGATGTCCATGTATAGAGTCTTCTCTTGTGTTGTTGGAAGAGGGTATTTGCTATGACCAGTGCATTTTCTTGGCAAAACTCTGTTAACAGTCTTTGCCCTGCTTCATTCCGTATTCCAAGGCCAAATTTGCCTGTTACTCCAGGTGTTTCTTGACTTCCTACTTTTGCATTCCAGTCCCCTATAATGAAAGAACATCTTTTTTGGGTCTTAGTTCTAAAAGGTCTTGTAGGTCTTCATAGAACCGTTCAACTTCAGCTTCTTTAGCGTTGCTGGTTGGGGCATAGACTTGGATTACTGTGACATTGAATGGTTTGCCTTGGAAACGAACAGAGATCATTCTGTTGTTTTTGAGATTGCATCCAAGTACTGCATTTCGGACTCTTTTGTTGACCATGATGGCCACTCCATTTCTTCTGAGGGATTCCTGCCCGCAGTAGTAGATATAATGGTCCTCTGAGTTAAATTCACCCATTCCAGTCCATTTTAGTTCGCTAATTCCTAGAATGTCAACATTCACTCTTGCCATCTCTTGTTTGACCACTTCTAATTTGCCTTGATTCATGGACCTGACATTCCAGGTTCCTATGCAATATTGCTCTTTGCAGCATCGGACTTTGCTTCTATCACCAGACACATCCACAGCTGGGTATTCTTTTTGCTTTGGCTCCATCCTTTCATTCTTTCTGGAGTTATTTCTCCACTGATCTCCCTTCATTGTTTCTGGAGTTATTTCTCCACTGATCTCCAGTAGCATATTGGGCCCCTACTGACCTGGGGATTTTCTCTTTCAGTATCCTATTATTTTGCCTTTTCATACTGTTCATGGGGTTCTCAAGGCAAGAATACTGAAGTGGTTTGCCATTCCCTTCTCCAGCGGACCACACCCTGTCAGATCTCTCCACCATGACTCGCCCATCCTGGGTTGCCCCACGGGCATGGCTTAATTTCATTGAGTTAGACAAGGCTGTGGTCCTGGTGTGATTAGATTGACTAGTTTTCTGTGAGTATGGTTTCAGTGTATTTGCCCTCTGATGCCCTCTTGCAAGACCTACCGTCTTACTTGGGTTTCTCTTACCTTGGGCATGGGGTATCTCTTCCTGGCTGCTCCAGCAAAGCACAGCCATCGCACCTTACCTTGGAAGAGGGGTCTCTCCTCACCGCCGCCCTTCCTGACCTTGGAGGAGGGGTCTCTCCTCACCGCCGCCCTTCCTGACCTTGGAGGAGGGGTATCTCCTCACCGCTGCTCTTCCTGACCTCGGTCGTGGGTAGCTCCTCTCCACCATGCTTAGTGCGCCGGTCCTCACCGCAGTCCTTCCTCGGTAGTGGAGTAGCTCCTCTAGGCCGTGCTCTTAGTGTGCCGCCCGGCCGGCTAGGCGCTCTTAGTCCTCCGGTCGCGGAAGGCAAGGCGCTCTTAGTGCGCTGGTCGCGGAAGGAGAGGCTACTTTAGGACATTAATAATAAATGTGGTGGAAGGGTAGGATAATTTAAAAGGACGAGGACCAGATTAGAGACTACTTCTAGAAATTGAGGAGATTATATATCACTGATATAAAAGACATTCCCAAGGAAGCTTGGGGGCCCAGCTCAATCTATTCCTAATATTCGTAAAAATAACTCTGATACTTTCTCTTTGAAGACAATGTGGCCTAGGTATTTATAGAAAGGTGCCATGCTTATCATTTCTTCAAACTGAGTGTGTCAGTTCCAATCCTCCAAGCAGGGATTAGAGGTCCATGAGGTTTAACAGAAAAAACGCACGTGGAGGATAAGGAGGAGAAAACCCAGTTGCTGATCTGATATTTGTGAAAGGAGGGTGGGCAGGGGGGAAGATTAGGTGGGAAGAGCCTCAGATAACAGAGTGGTTCTCGGAAAGTGTTGACAAGGCCAAGGAGGACTCCTTGAGCTTAAGTCGCACAGTGAAAGAGCCCCATGTCCTGCAGGAATGGGCTGGTAGTATAGATCCTCTGTGCTCAGACACGGACCGAGATCCACTTGGGAGAAGCATGGCCTGAGCACAAATGCCACAGTAGATGCAGAGAAGTGACCGCGAGGGCCCTCACTTCCCGCGCTGACTGCAGCAGGCGGCGAGACTGGCGCGTTTCCATGGCTTCCACAGTGGGGATGCCAAGAGTGATTCTGTTACATGTGGAGAGAGTGTGTGTGTGTGTGTGTGTGTGTGTGTGTGTATTAAGTAATTTAAGAAGGATGAGAGATTTAAATAAAGCTCTCTATTACTTCAACGAGGTAGAAAACAGACAACCTAAATAAATACATTAAATGCTATTGACAGAAATGCAGAATTGGCAACATTTTGATGAAAGGAAGGTATAATAATTTTCTCAAAAGCAGCCATGGGAGAATTTTTTGCTTGTCAAGTTGAACCAAAATTCACTTTGTAATGAATTTTCTCCTACCTAATTATGCATTCACATACTGGCACTTTGGGGTTCTTGCAACGGATCAAAAGCTATTAAAAACTTGCTTGAATGGAGTAAATTCTTTTTTCAATAACTATTCTTTAAATCTCTCCCCTGTCAAATTCTGTTCAGACCCCAAAGCCTCTATGATGTTTTCCTGCAAAAAAGTTTCAGCATAGTTTCTACCAGGAGTAGCTGTCATAGGCCCATTGATTCAGTTTGGCCGTAGATAAAAAGAACATTGACTGCTTTCGGGCTTATTGGTTATCGCTGAATATCTCTGTTTATTTTGTTGCTATATCAACATGAAGAGAGGAAATTATCTCTTTGAAGATATGTTTATTATGACATAATTATGAGAGAAATTTAGATCTCTGTTAAACATAATTAAGTAGTATAAGAACAAATCTGAACATCCAATAAAATTGTTCACTTTATACAGTATTTTATATCACTATATTAACATTATTATAAAACGTTTGTAACGTGTTGTATGTAAAATTAGTTTGGATACCAATAGTGCTTTCTTATACTGTAAATGAAAATCTCACCTTTAAGTAACTTAGGGGTGTAACTCTGAATTTTATTTTTTCATAATACAAGATCTGGTGAAAAAATCAAATCAAGATGTTTTTGCACCCACAATATTTGTATTAATACAAGTTTGAAATTTATTTTGTAATAAACTATAAGCAATACATGTATGTGATTTCAAATGGTCCAGGAAGTTAAGACATGAAGTTTGAAAGGTCCTCTCCCCAGCTCCTCAGTCACACAGGTTCCCCTGGACTTGCAGCCATTTGAACCATTTCTGGTTTTATTTCTTTTGAATAATAAATCTAAGTGACAGTTTACACCACTGATTTTTTTAATCTATCAGCTTAAAATTAATATGTATGGGCTCCTTACAAGATTTAACTTAAACTATCTCTTCCCCTTCCCTTCAAGCTCTGCTCATAAAATTTTCACTTTAGTTCTTCTACTGCTCACCTTTATGTGATATAATAGAGCCTGTATTTTAAAATCAGTGTTTTTTTTTATTTTAAAAATTTTACATAAAGAATAAAGTTCACTCTTTTTGGTGTACGATTCTGAGTTTTGACAAATGCATGAAGTTATTTAATAGCACAATCAAAATACAGAAAATCCCATTTCTCAAAAAATTCCCTTGTGCTGACCCCTTCCAATTTCAGTTCCTCCCCCATCCCAATCCCCGGTAACCACTGATCTGCTCTGGTCTCTATAGTTTTTTTTTTTTTTTCCTTTCAAGCTTGTCGCTGTAAGAGATTTATACAATACGTCACCTTTTCAGTCTGGCTTCTCGGCATCATGCGTTTGAGATTCTTGAGCTCGCCTGTTCTTCCTCTGGAATAGCAGTCCATTGCCTGAAAGTTGCACTGTCTGTTGTTGATCAGCTTACCTGTTAAAGGACCTTTGGGTTATTTCCAGTATTTGGTGATTGTGAATAAAGCCTCTGTAACCTTTCGCACCCCACCCCAGTACTCTTGCCTGGAAAATCCCATGGACAGAGGTCCCTGGTCGGCCGCTGTCCATGGGGTCGCTAAGAGTCGGACCCGACTGAGCGACTTCAATTTCACTTTTCACTTTCATGCATTGGCGAAGGAAATGGCAACCCACTCCAGTGTTCTTGCCTGGAGAATCCCAGGGACGGGGGAGCCTGGTGGGCTGCCGTCTGTGGGATCGCACAGAGTCAGACACGACTGAAACGACTTAGCAGCAGCAGCAGCAACCTTCATGTACAGGTTTTGCACGAATATAGGTTTTTTTAATTTCATTTGGACAATGGCACCCCACCCCAGTACTTTTGCCTGGAAAATCCCATGGACAGAGGATCCTGGTAGGCTCCAGTGCATGGGGTCGCTAAGAGTCGGACACGACTGAGTAACTTCACTTTCACTTTTCACTTTCATGCATTGGAGAAGGAAATGGCAACCCACTCCAGTGTTCTTGCCTGGAGAATCCCAGGGACTGGGGAGCCTGGTGGGCTTCTGTCTATGGGGTCGCACAGAGTCGGACACGACTGAATCGACTTAGCAGCAGCAGCAGCAGCAAGCCTGGGATTGCTGGGTTGTATGGTACAGTTATGTTTGACTTTGTAAGGAAACAACATTCTTCTGTATTTTATACTGCCTACTGTATTTTATACTCGGAGAAGGCAATGCCAAGAAATCTGATGGCTGATCAGTTCTTCTCCTTCTCATATCCCTGTCGTGTCAATGCTTTCTTGCTGTTATTAAGTAACTCCTCCTCACTAGCTACCCCTGGTCATTCTCAAATGAGATTGTGTCAGTGTGTGAATCTTTGGCTTCAGATTCAAAGATTTTTTTTTTCCTATTATCGATTATTCTCTTGGCTCACATCCCCAGTTACATCTATACCCCTTTTTAGAATTCCTGTAAAAACAGGTGTTCTGACTTACTCTTCCTCAGATACTGGTAGAGGTTTCTTAGGCATTGTCTCCTCATTCTCCAACTCTCTATATCCTTCCCACCTCTTTTTTTTTTTGTAACTAAATCATTCAGTTCAGTGACTTTAAGGGATTATCTTAGGTGCCAAGATCAAATACCTTCAGGGGCTGCACAAATAATACCAAAACGTAAAGGCAAGGTATAATACAGTAAAGGGAGGTGAGAGCATCTAGATAAAAACATCCAAAATCTTTTTTTTTTTTTTTTTATTGTTGTGTTAGCTAAATAATGGGCTTCCCTTGTAGCTCAGCTGGTAAAGAATCTGCCTGCAGTGCGGGAGACGTGGGTTCGATCCCTGAGTTGGGAAGATCCCCTGGAGAAGGGAAAGACTACCCACTCCAAGATTCTGGCCTGGAGTTTTCCACAGACTGCATAGTCCAAGGGGTCGCAAAGGGACACGACTGAGTGACTTTCACTTTCACTAGCTAGATGACATGTCATCAGAATGCAGTAGGTCCACCAATATGAACCTCTAAATCTGTGGCACTAATTCATCTGTAGCTCCAGTTCTAATTGTTCAATAAGATAACAGATCACATACACTCGGTTTTTTCACCGTAAGGATATTTTAATGTAGTAACTCTCATATCATAAGGAAGTCCTAACATCATAATTGTCTTCATCAGGTAAATTCCTCTTTAGAGTTGAGTGATGTCTATTCATAGAACTAACTTTTTTTTCCTGCCCTCAGCTTAGAAACCTTGAATTACTTTGCAAAATTTCCATCTCCTTTCATCTGTATTCCATTACACACCACATGCCCCCGAGTTTTCCCTCTGAACATTTCTTAGGGCCACTGCTTTTTTCTTTTAATGCTCCTCTGCTCAAAATCCAATGCCCTCATCTCCTGATCCTTAGATGTCCTGCCTTCACTTCTTATCCATTTATGTTTGCTGCATTAATATGTTTTTTTCCTTAAACTTTTCCTTTGTTATTAAAAACAATTGAAAACAACATTAACATTTTAAAATACAGAACTAGTATGTTTATAATCTAAGTTCACCACCCAGATTCAGTCCTTCATTTTTCCAAGTCCTTTTTCTATGTACACAACACACTTCCATTTTTCTAGCCACAATGAGGAAGGAATCCATCTGAAGTTGTAGGTTCTAAATTCTTCACAAAACTATTTTTGTCATTCATAGATTTTTATTTTTAATGGGGCTTCCCTGGTAGCTCAGATAGTAAAGATTCTGCCTGCAATGTAGGAGATCTTGTTTCGATACCTGGATCGGGAAGATCCCCTGGAGAAAGGAATAGCTACCCACTCCAGTATTCTTGCTTGGAGACCTCCATGGACAGAGGAGCTTGGTGGGCTACAATTCATGGGGTCACTAGCATTATATCAAATTAATGCAGCACAGTTTAGCCATTGCTCCGTTGCTTCAGATCCTTGCTTTGTTTCCCTTTTCTATGTTATATTGTCATGAGTGTGTAGATTACTTCTAATGCACATAGACAAAAGGTAGAATAAAAAGATACAGGCAAACTTGTTTTACAAATTACCAGATATTCAAAGGGATAAGAAGTAGAGTGAAATAAAAAATTTTTCAACATCTTTTTTTTTTCTGCTACTTGTCTACTTCAGATTTACACTGGCTTCACATTGCCCGAAACTCCTCTAAGCCCCGAAGTCAAGGTTTCCGTCATCCAGTCCTCCCACTTACCACATGCCTCCTGTATAACAGAACCCACTGTTCCTTTAGTCATTGCATGACAACCCGTGGTTCAAAATCTTCCCTTGCCACTTTATCTAAGCCTCCTTTTTCTTGTTTGTATAAGTGAGATCTTAGCAGCCCTTTTCTTACTGAGTGGGCAGACCGAAAGGTTAACCTCTAGCAAGTATTTAGTACAAAGCCCGAAACATAGGAAATGTCCTATGAATATAAATTGTTCTTGTTTTTAGCTATTATTTGGTCCTCTTTGGGCAGACCAGAGTAGGCTGTAAGGGGCCAGGATAAAATTTTAAGACACAGCCCAGACAAGCATCCAGATAATTGCTAAGTAGAGGAAGGAAGGATCAAGGAGAAAAAGCCATGATGAGATAAGAGACGTCCAGAGCACTGTTTATCAGTTGCTGGCTGTGTGATACATGGTCTGGGTTCAAGGCAAAGGATGAGCTCAGGAAGTTGATATCTGACTGTTCGTGGGCCAGTGGCAGGGAAGGCGTGACCCAAAAATGCCAATCAGTTCAGTTGAGTTCAGTTGCTCAGTCGTGTCTGACTCTGTGACCCCATGAACTGCAGCACACCAGGCCATATTTGACATAAATTCAGTGAACATTGACAACCTGCTGTGCACCAGGTCCTGTGTTCAGCTGTGGATTTTGAGTTACTCAGAAATCAGGATCTAGCCATGGGGTCTGTGTCGAGGGTATCAGTATCCATGATGAAACTGATATGACATCTGCCCTCAGAGACAGAGACTCATCACTTCCTGACCAGGACTGAGGTTCACCTCTGGTCACTGATGGAGTGGAGGCCCCAGGCGAGGCGACCCACGGGGTTGGAGGACAAGGACGTCTGTTCAGAAGCCAAGCACATCTCATGTTAAGGACAGCTACACTTTTGCCCAGGTTTATCCCCTCTGCTTCCTTTGACCATCATCCTCCAAGTCTGCCCTTCGAAAACCAGCTCAGGCCCGCCATCAAAGCCCTCTCCAGTTCTGTCGTTCTCAGAAATCCTCCGGCATTTACAAACGGTTAAACTTGTTGATGTTCAGTATGTGATATGTTGTGCTGGTCGCCAGTGTTTTCGGTCAGCTGTCTCCCCGGGTATTCTTCTCAGCACTCGGACAGCGGGCATCTCGAGCTCCCACTTGACACACGGCCAGTAAAGCACACAGTGTGAAAGCGTAGAACTGTGCGGGTCATGCCTTTTGGCTTCCAGTCTAGATTTACTGTTTCAGAAGGGTGTTTCCTTTTGGTTTTAGACCTTACTGAGGCAAGGAAAGGATCACCAGGAAAAAGAGGCTTTGTTAACTCATTTATTGAACATTTTACTAAACTGTTTTCAATTAAATATATGCTCATTAGAAGTCACACAGCACAAATGTTGTGTAAAGTAAAAGTTAGCTGATTGCTTGTTCACCCTCATTTTACATAGTGCCACTCACTCGAGGTAACAAATCTGTCCTCTTTCATTCTCATTTAGACCTTAAAATATCCTTTGAGCGTTAAGTCATCATTCTGAATAGAATTTTAAAAGAAAAAAAAAATTACCAGGAATTTTAAAAGATGTCTAAATGCTACAATTTAGAAAAAAATAATAGATTAAAATATTCCAGTTTTCTGTAAAAAAAAAATGTTTTCTAAGTCACAAAGACTTGTGGGATTTAACAACCAACCTGGAAGCTGGTGGATCTCTTATTGTCAAATAATTGACAATTCTAAGTTAATGAATTAAAATCTATTAGTAGTCAGAGTCCCAGGGTACAAAAGAATTGGTCTGGGCTGAGCAGATTTGTAAAGAAGTCAGTAAGCTGGTTAAAGTCTTGTTGTTGTTTGCCTGTCTCACTTGCCAAGAAAATTCTTTTCATCAGAATTATGTCTTTGCCAAATTTGTTCATCTGGCTCAGCCTGAGCTAGAGATGAATATCCACTTGTCCATTTCAGCTAGTCAGATCTGTAAAGGACTTAAAGAGTTAGGACTCCCGGGAAATAGATAACTTTGTATAAACGGCAGTTTGGGCTCTTGTTATTTTATTATACAGAGAATATACTTGCTAGCAGATGAAAGTAAAGAATTACATAACCCACAAAAACCACTGTGTTGATTATAAGAACGCTTCTATTTCATTATTCTGTCCAGCAAGGCTTTGAGGAAATAGGTGGACCTGTGCCTTTTTGTTCGTTTATCCATCCGTCAAATAGTCACGAGGCACAGCAGATAAAGAAATAAGCCAGACACAGCCCTGGTTGTCAAGGAACTCAGAATCTAGTAGAGGAGACAGACTTGAAAAATCAGTGGCTTTGGGTACAACAGAGGTTCATGCAAGTGCAGTGGAAGGTGTCAGGGGAAGGGAGCGCTCACTCCACTGAATGCAGAAGCCGTCAGGAAATCCACCCAGGATATGGTGATGCTTGAGCTGCATGGTGATGATTGAACCTGAGTCAGCCAGGGACCCAAGGTGAGCAGTGGTCATCCTGCTTATTTTGGCTAATCAGTCTCTTCACTGAATTTTTCCCTTTTGAATCACTTCCATTTGTAACATCCATTTGTAACATATAAGCACAGCGAATCAATGTTAGACTGCTCAGGACAAAATCAGAGGCTGAATTGAGGGAGGAGTGGTAGGGGAGAAGGGGGACACCTGTCCTACTTTGGCCCACATGTACCTGCTCAGTTGCTCAGTTGTGTCCAACTCTGCGATCCCATAAACTGGGGCCTGCCAGGCTCCTCTGTGGGATTTCCCAGGCAAGAATACTAGAATGGGTAGCCATTCCCTTCTCCAGAGGATCTTCTCTACCAGGGATAGAAACTGTGACTCTTGAATTGGCAAGCAGATTCTTTACCAATGAGCCACTAGGGAAGCCCATACTTTGGCCCATCAGTTCAGTTCAGTTCAGTCGCTTAGTTGTGTCCGACTCTTTGCGACCCCATGAATCGCAGCACGTCAGGCCTCCCTGTCCGTCACCAACTCCTGGAATTCACTCAGACTCACATCTATCGAGTCAGTGATGCCATCCAGCCATCTCATCCTCTGTCGTCCCCTTCTCCTCCTGCCTCCAATCCCTCCCAGCATCAGACTCTTTTCCAATGAGTCAACTCATCGCATGAGGTGGCCAAAGTACTGGAGTTTCAGCTTTAGCATCATTCCTTCCAAAGAAATCCCAGGGCTGATCTCCTTCAGAATGGACTGGTTGGATCTCCTTGCAGTCCAAGGGACTCTAAGAGTCTTCTCCAACACCACATTCAAAGGCATCAATTCTTTGGCGCTCAGCTTTCTTCACAGTCCAACTCTCATAATTGGGGAATATTGAAGGAGTTACAGATTCTTTTTTTATTTTTATTTTTGAATCCTTGGTCTCATCTGACCCTGAAGTTCGCAGGCCTGTGTAAGCAATTGCTGGGGCCAGTGTAATTCATAGATCAAGTGGCCCTGTAGTATGTCACTAAAATTCTATTGGCCTTATAGTTATTCGGCTTGGATGGGATGTACTTTGGCGAGGGCACTCCTGGTGAGTGACGGATGACTCTTCAGACGAGATGTGCTAGTTTAACGCTGGCCTTGGTTAAGTAGGAGAGTGCCCCTGATTGGTGTTACTCTTACTCTTTGCATACTTGCAGCTTGTTCTGGAGCTGGACAGTCTGTTCTTCAGTACTTGTTTCTCTCTGAACCATAAAAGTTGCCTGACAGTGGTAGGAATGCCCGGGAAAGGTAGTGATGCTATCTGGTCTACTTGTTCGTGGTTATTACCCTGAACTGGCTGATCCGAGATGGACTCAAGACACATCTCTAGACCCCCAGGGAGTTTCTAAGGAAGAAACTAAGTGGGACTGTTTCCTAATTAAGTCCTTACTTTCTCTCACTTAGCAAATAATCTAACAGAGAATTTAGGATTGACATTTGATTTTAGCAAAAGGACGTGCATGTCGGTGATAGATGCTTGTTCATAACAACTCCAAGAATGTGGATTAAATGTGTGACTTTAATGCGTTTGTTGGAAATACTGTTATTTTTCACAAAGTAAAAGCATTCGTAATTTTGCTACAAGGAGGAATATTTGCTTCCTCTCACACATTTTATTTAATAATTTTACTTCTTTCAAGGCAAAACAGCACACAATTTGAAAATGAAATTTCCCCAAAGTGTTCAGTGTTGCTAATATGTTTTCCATTTTCTTCATTATGCTATAGTGGAATATTGCCATACTTTGAAATGTGCAACGTATCTCCCTGGAGGCAGCAGATGGTGTGACTAGTCTGTCTTCTGGTAAAGGATTTATCATGAGAGATGGCATCTAGGGCTGAATGGGATGGGGGTCCTGCCCTCAGAGGGCACCGACTCTCATCTTACTGTATCAGTGCAACATTTTATAAGTTACTGTTTATAAACATGGGGGGGAAAAAGCCTGCAAAATGGAAAGGTTTTGGCACATTTTTAAGCTTCTTTTTTCTTAGTTTATATGAGAAAATACTTCATTTGGAAACTATTTATTTCCTTTATATTCATGTTTTTCTCACTGAATGCCTCACTAGAGGACCAGCTGACCCCTTGGGCAGGACATGATTTTAGAGGTGTTTCTATCCTAGTCTATGATCTGGTTTTCAGCTTTGAAAGTCTGGTAACGTGGTTTCATAGAAATACTGGCTCATTAGTTCAGTTCAGTCACTCGGTCGTGTCCGACTCTTTGTGACCCCATGGACCGCAGCACGCCAGGCCTCCCTGTCCATCACCAACTCCCAGAGTTTACCCAAACTCATGTCCATTGAGTTGGTGATGCCATCCAACCATCTAATCCTCTGTCGGCCCCTTCTCCTCCTGCCTTCAATCTTTCCCAGCACCAAGAAAAGCAAAGTGAAAGGAAAGTGAAGTTGCTCAGTCGTGTCCAGCTCTTTGCGACCCCACGGACTGTAGGCTACCAGGCTCCTCTGTCCCTGGGATTTTCCAGGCAATAGTTTTGGAGTGGATTGCCATTTCCTTCTCCAGGGGATCATCCTGACCCAGGGATCAAACCCAGGTCTCCCGCATTGTAGACAGACGCTTTACCATCTGAGCCAGTCCGCTCTTCGCATTAGGTGGCCAAAGTATTGGAGTTTCAGCTTCAACATCAGTCCCTCCAATGAACACCCAGGGCTGATCTCCTTCAGAATGAACTGGTTGGATCTCCTTGCAGTCCAAGGGACTCTCAAGAGTTTTCTCCAACACCACAGTTCAAAAGCATCAATTCTTCCACGCTCAGCTTTCTTTATAGTCCAACTCTCACATCCATACATGACCACTAGAAAAACCATAGCCTTGACTAGGTGAACCTTTGTTGGCAAAGTAATGTCTCTGCTTTTTAATATGCTGTCTAGGTTGGTCACAACTTTTCTTCCAAGGAGTAAGCGTCTTTTAAAACTCATAGAAACTTGTGTAAAACCAGAGCTCTATCTTACCAATTTACAGTGAAAAATACAACTTGAAGCAGATCTATTCATTCTCTCCCTCAAGGTAAATTGACATTAGAAGCCAGGTTATGACAAAACAAATTTTTTTTGATGAGTAGGAGTGAACCATCTCTCCATGGGGCTATGCCTGCCATTAAGACCTAAAGCACATATTGTGAGTCAGGTATCCTTGTTTCTGAATTGTGCTAACAAGTTTTTATACTTTCTGGACATTTTTGGTCCTCTGCTGACTACTCTGTTTACATCCTTTCTTTAAAGAAAACAAGGGAGATGCAGAAAAATTTCCTTCTACTCTCCTAGGTTTGATAGCTGGGTCTATAAAATAAATAGAGAAAGACAGATTAATAGGAAAAAAGGTTCACAAATTTGTTTGTCTTTAATATTACTTGCACAGGTGTATTGCCAGGGAGAAAAAGTGAATACACTCCAAAATGGTGAGATTTGAGAACTTATATATCATCTTAACAGATGAAGGGGAGAAGGAATATAGGCCACTTATGGGAGAGTAAAAGATTTTTAGGAAAGAAGAACCAGTTTTTAGAAGAATACTGTGAAGTGTGATAGTTTATGTGGCTTCCCAGGTGGCTTAGGGGTAAAGATTCCACCTGCCAATGCAGGAGACACAGGAGATGCGAATTTGATCCCTGGGTTGGGAAGATGCCCAGGAGGAAGTAATGGCAACCCACTCCAGTATTCTTGCCTGGGAAAACCCATGGACAGAGAAGCCTGGCAGGCTATACAGTCCTTGGGGTTGCAAAGAGACAAACATAATTTAGCAACTAAATGTGATAGTTTGTGACATTATCAGAAAAACCCAGATAGTTTGTCTGGGCGTGGTGTTGACCTCTAGTCTCTTCTCCTGTGAGAAGAATCAGTCTTCTCA
This sequence comes from Tragelaphus eurycerus, assembly GCA_935064755.1. NCBI lineage: Eukaryota > Metazoa > Chordata > Mammalia > Artiodactyla > Bovidae > Tragelaphus > Tragelaphus eurycerus. The sequence continues at coordinate 845,848 of CAKXYN010000014.1, forward strand.
GGTCAGTGATACATCTGCTTCTGCTGCTGCTGCTGCTGCTAAGTCGCTTCAGTCGTGTCCAACTCTGTGCGACCCCATAGACAGAAGCTCACCAGGCTCCCCCGTCCCTGGGATTCTCCAGGCAAGAACACTGGAGTGGGTTGCCATTTCCTTCTCCAATGCATAAAAGAGAAAAATGAAAGTGAAGTCGCTCAGTCGTGTCCGACTCTTAGCGACCCCATGGACTGGAGCCTACCAGGATCCTCCGTCCATGGGATTTTCCAGGCAAAAGTACTGGGGTGGGGTGCCATTGCCTTCTGGGAAAGGGATTTATGGCAATCGAGTTCCTTTCGGAGAATCTGTCTTTAGATAGATAGGAGAGTTCAGAGAATTCCTCTCCCTGTACGGGCTGTGTTTCAGATATCTTTAGCTCAAAATAACCAATACACCAAAGCAGCATACTTTGAGGCAAGAATACCAGAGTGGGTTGCCATTTCCTTCTCCAAGGGATCTTCCCAACCCAGGGATCAAACCCGGGTCTCCCACGTTGCAGGCAGACACTTTACCATCTGAGCCATGGGGGAACCCCTTTTTTCTGTAATGCTAAGATCAATTAGCAATGTCTGCCTCAGACAGGAGAGGAGCGTGACGGCTTTTGTAATGCACATTTGTTCATTGTGGCTTAAATCTGAACTTTATTTATGCAATCAAATGATTCTCTGATTCATATTTGAGAACAGCACTCTGCACCCTTGGAAATTATTTGAGAACATGCTTTGAAAGCTGAAAGACCTCTTAACTTTCTCATTTTATTATTTAGAAAATATTTGTCTTGAGAGCCTTACTGAAGACATGAAACTAGTAGGTAGCTTAAGCCCAGGGTTTCTGTCTCATGGTCCAGCATATTTTCTTACAAACTGAAATAATAGATCTAAGAACCCTAAAGACTGATGACTTTATTTTCCAGCTTAGTTTGAGAAATCTCTTTTCCTTGGTAGGATTAAGTTTTTTATGCTTTTAGATTAGCAAAATGAGCATGAGGATTATTATACAGTGTCAGATCAGATCAGATCAGTCGCTCAGTCATGTCCGACTCTTTGCGACCCCATGAATCGCAGCACGCCAGGCCTCCCTGCCCATCACCAGCTCCCGGAGTTCACTGAGACTCACGTCCATCGAGTCAGTGATGCCATCCAGCCATCTCATCCTCTGTCATCCCCTTCTCCTCTTGCCCCCAATTCCTCCCAGCATCAGAGTAGTGATACTTTATCACGGACACATGTTACTAATAGTTACTTGGGAAGGGTATTTAAAAAAAAAAAAAAAGAATTTCTTAGGAGAGGCACAGTCATTCATTGGTACTTTTTAAAAGTTTTCCATATGATTTAACTTTGCAGCCAAAATAGAAACAATTGATGCAATAATTTAAAAACTTGTTAAAATAATCAAATACTACATGACTGCTTAAAAGTCATTGTTGACATTGTTAAGTTCTTGAAGGAATCAATATTTTTATCAGCCAAAAACATTCCTTCCAAATAAACATCACCACATTATAAGATTAGTACACTACTAAATATATTTTATTCTATAATTCTTAATACAGGCATCAAATAAGCAGTTGGAGAAGTAGCAGTCATTGTGATAAAAATATAAAGGTCAGAACATGGTGACTGGCAGAATGGAAACTTGTGATTTTTAGCTGCCCACTTATTGATAGTACTGATAATTTTTTTTAGTCTTTCTGTCACTTAATTAAAACTAAACTTTGTATAAAATAGGTAAACTGTGGAAGTGAATGCCGGTGCAAAATCTAGATTAAAGAGTAATATGTATTTACTTTAAAAGTACATTTTAGTATTTATTTCAATGTTATTGAAGTTTTGGAAATTCATAGTGATTCAAAAATGAAGCTAAAGAATGAAACCCCGAGAAAAAGATTCTTGTCTTCCATGTTTCCTTAATTGCCCGCTGTTTTGTCTTATACTAGATTGTTTTCACAGTAGACCTGCCTCTTCTTTAGTTCACATTTCATGAGCATAAGGAGGGCATTACGTGGTTTTGTTTTAAAAGCCTTTTCAGTCTCTAGAGCAAGATTGAGGGGGAAAACAGTAGCAGTGCTGCCTTGCACTCGAGAAGTCAGGGAATACCAGACACACTTCAAGAAGAACCACTGAAGGTGGGAATCTTGAGATAAGGCCTAAAAATCTCCCAGTGGGATTGATCATCTATAGACAATTAAAGCTACATGGCTATCTGGTCAGGAACTAGAACCTTCCTTCCTAGTTCTGATGAAAATAGGTAGAGTATGTAGCATAAGAGCTGGAAGTCCTCTTACAGGACAGAGAATTTAGAATGACCACTCTACAAGTCGACCCTGAAATATGTCATAGGAAAACTTTTTTAATGTGACTTTTTGGACTGGCAGGTTATGACAAAACTACATTCATGTTACCTGAATACATCTTTTGTCTAGTTTTACATGCTTTTTGACTTGTCTAGAAAATGACATATTGAAGTTTTCATTAGCTTTAACCAGCTGTGATTTTCTTATGGAAGATACCTCAGCAGGACCGCCGTTTTAGGCGAATAAACCAGTGAAGCTCAGAAAGGCCATAGCCCTCCTTCAGATGGTAGCAATGAGCTGAAAGACTCATTAATCAAGCGCAGCGTCACAGGTGTGATGGCTTGCCTACAAACTGCCAACAGACTGTGAAAGTCACATCCGACGGGCTAAATTGTCAAACTAGACCCATCCATAAACATTTTAACACAGCAAAATTCCAACTCTTTTGTCTTTAAGGTGTGATTCTGAGATGTTAATGTTCCTCCAAGCCTGCTATGAAATATTTATTTCATTTCATAAAATTCAAATTTCTTGAAAAAGAAATTTGGCCTTCTTTTCTATCATAAAAATCTCTATTAGTGTTTTTATTGTTCATTTTGTTTTCTATTGGTTACTTAATATCCTTTATCTTAAGGATCTATTCTTTTGTATTACATGAAAGGAAGGAGGATTGAATTGGCCTGTGTCAAGGCTTTCGCAGTAGTGAAAATCCATTTTTTTTAGCATATATATTAGCTTGATTTGTGCACTCAGAAGTGTTTTCACAAAGAAGATAATGTCTGTAGATATGTTTTAATGGGAGAACCATGTAAATACTTTTATTTCTAACCAAAAAATTTTTACTTCAGGTAAACTGCTTGATTTGGGGAGTTTTCTTTTGAGCTGTAAGAAATTGTAATTTTAATTGGGTTTTAGTCTCTTTGTATTTTTTAAATGATGCATCACCAGAGAAGTCTAGTTGTTTCTCTGTCCCTTGGAAAGATAAAATAAATACTAAATAAACCGGGGTGTGAAAAAGGAAATAGAGATTAAAGTTTATGTCCTTTAGTGAATCATACTCTAATTCACATTCCTTGTTAATCTCTGCTCTGCCAAAATATTAGTAGATTATATATAAATTACCATAAAGCATTTTGATTACTACTCTTTTGTTGACCTTAACTTGATATTGAAAATTTACTTTGGAAGAACTGTGTAGGGATATGTGGGGGACGGGGGTGAATTTTTTACAACTAGAAATTAATAAAGAGTTAATTTGTGGCCCATTTCATAGTTATCTAAGTAAAACTGAATAAACTCTGATATTTCTATAATTTCTATAATTACATATATATGTATTTATCTAATATTATATCAGTTCAGTTCAGTTGCTCAGTCCTGTCTGACTCTGAGATCCCGTGGACTGCAGCATGCCAGGCCTCCCTGTCCATCACCAACTCCGGAGGCTTGCTCAAACTCGTGTCCATGGAGTCAGTGATGCCATCCAACCATCTCATCCCCTGTTGTCTCCTTCTCCTCCTGCCTTCAGTCTTTCCCAGCATCAGGGTCTTTTCCAATGAGTCAGTTCTTCGCATCAGGTGGCCAAAGGATTGGAGTTTCACTGTCAGCATCAGTCCTTCCAAGGAATATTCAGGACTGATTTCCTTCAGGATGGACTGATTGGATCTCCTTGCAGTCCAAGGGACTCTCAAGAGTATTCTCCAACACCACAGTTCAAAAACATCAATTCTTCGGCACTCAGCTTGCTTTATAGTCCAACTCTCACGTCCATACATGACTACTGGAAAAACCATAGCTTTGACTAGACAGAGCCTTGTTGGCAAAGTAGTGTGTCTGCTCTTTAATATGCTATCTAGCTTGCTCATAGCTTTTCTTCTAAGGAGCAAGTGTCTTTTAATTTCATGGCTGCAATCATCATCTGCAGTGATTTCGGAGCCCAGAAAAATGAAGTCTGTCACTGTTTCCATTGTTTCCCCATCTATTTGCCATGAAGTGTTGGGACCGAATGCCATGATCTTAGTTTTTTGAATGTTGAGTTTGAAGCCAACTTTTTCACTCTCCTCCACTTTCCTCTGCTATTGTATATTTATCTGATATTTATATAACTTCTGTATACCCAGGATTATACTGGGAATTCTTGGTTAAGAAGCAATCAAATTGATTTACTCTTGGTATAGATATATGCACAGAGGAAGCCCTCAGTAAGTATTTATTTTGATTTGAAATTAGTTGGAGAATCAATAGGATTATAGTGGAAATGGAATAGGAGAATGAGAATTATATACTGAGAGTTTACCGAAGTACCAAAATTTAAGTCAATATCTTACCTGTGATCCTTTATTAACTGAATTTAATTTGAATGAGAACAGTTAATAATGCTATATGATTAGAAAGTAAAGTATATAAGAAACATAATAAAGGTTAAAATTCCAACTAAAAGATATACACACAATATTCTATGCTCATGTTACTCTGAAAACATTTGTTTTGAGCATCCTCATAAAATTTCCCCTTCTCCCACCTCTTTTTCCTACCTGTGTACATTTATGCATAACTTCTAGTGACTACTCTCCTTGACAGAAATTAGAAGAAAGAGCTGTCACATCATAGTCTCATCATAGGTGGAATACAGAACTGAATTAGCTTCATTTTAATGGAAATATATATATAACGGTGCTGCCATTGGAATCTTTGCAAAGTATGCTTTGAAATAAGCCTAATGGCCATTTATTTTTTACCTATATTGTTAGTGGCTTAGTAATTACACACTCCTCCCCCTGTAAAATAATAAAGAAGTGTTCCCTTTACTTGTCATAATAAAAACTCTGAGAAGTACATTTTAATATACCCAGACTCCTACCAGTAAAGTGTTAATAAAATTAATAATAAAAAGTATAATGATTTCTACTGGGATAATTACATGGGTAATTTAACAGTAGATTTGGATGAAACTTTAAGCTTTATATGATATACAGTTAAACCTCTATAAATGGTATATAGAAATCAGACTGTCCCATTGTCTTTTGCACACAAAAGGAATCTTTTAAAATGTTAAGTAGTAGCAATGCTTAAAAGGTAAATTTTCTCTTTCATTATTCTAATAAATACCTCTTTAAAAATATTTGACTAATTGTTGTTTCTTGGTTTTATTGTCTCTTCACATTTTTCAAGTATAACTTTATACCCTCACAGCAAAGTTATAAATCCAGTCTGCTTATTTTTTTAATTTTATTAATTAAACTGAAAGAATGAACTATAGCATCTCAAATGACATAGTTTGGGGGAAGTTTTTTAACTTGATCTGTACTCTTCATAGCTGGTTTCCACACAAAAATATTCTTGACTATCCAATGCAAATATATTTTAAAATGTGAAGAAATTTGCCTTCTAAGCAAAGCCTATGGAGCCTCATACATTTAGACCACTTGTTATTTGATTGGCAACACGCTGTACATTTTTACACAAACTCTTAGTTCTCAAAACTTTGTGTTAAACACTTGTCATATTTTTAGGGAAATAGGCTGAAAGAAGATAAAGGTTTACTGAATGTCACACAGTTTTTACATAACCAGGGTGAAATTCGAGTCAAAGGTGATGGTTGTCTCCACTGCCTAAGTCCTTTTCACTCCAGACTGCTGGCAAAATACATGTTGTAATGATATATGATTCAAATATTCTGTTGAATGTTAACATTCTTATAATGCATGCGTGCTAAGTTGTTTCAGTCTTGTCCAACTCTTTGCAGCCCTGTGGAGTGTAACAGCTCGCCAAGCTCCTCTGTCCATGGGGGTTCTCCTGGCAAGAATACTGGAGTGGGTTGCCATGCCCTCCTCCCCGGGATCTTCCCACCCCAGGGATCAAACACCCATCTCTTATGTTCCCTGCATTGGAATGCAGGTTCTTTACCACTAGCGCCACCTCGGAAGCCCAAACATGCCTATAATATACATATGCTATTTCTAATGATTTTTATTGTAAAATAAAAGGACATAAAACTTAAGTGTGACACTTTATGAATTGTCCTAAAGCAAACATTCATTTACCACCACTGATAGCCAATATTCAGGAATAGAACATTGCCAGCACCCTTGACTCTACGCCACCCCCATGATCCATTCTAAATACTATCCTCTCCCTTCTTCCCAAAGATTAAGCACTATCTTTACTTTTTTTTTTACTATCTTTACTTCTAACACTTCAGTGCAAGTTTGTGTTTTATTTAACTGTGGTAACATATACGTAAGAGTTGCCATTCAGTGGCATAAGTAGTTCACTTTATTTTATAGTCATCACCACTATCCATTTTCAGTACATTTTCATCTTCCCAACCCGGGACTCTGTCAATTAACTAATAACTCCTCATTCCTTTCTTCTCCCAGGCCTGGCAATTGCCATCCTACTTTCTGCGTTTATAAATTTTGCTCTTTGAAGTATCTCAATAAGTGGAGTTATATTACTGTTGTCTTTCTGTGACTGATTTATTTCACTTAGCATAATTTCTTTAGGCTCATCCATATTGTAGTATCTGGCAGAATGTCCTTACTTTTTCAGGCCATGTTAGATACAATTGTGTACATATACCACATTTTGTTTATTCATTTATCTGTTATTGGGCACTTGGATCTCTTCTGCCTTTTGGCTGTTGTGCGTAATGTTGCCATGAACTTGGGTTTACAAATATCTTTTGAAATTCATGATTTCAATCTTGTTGAGTATAAACTCAGAAGTGGAATTGCTGTACCATATAGTAATTCTGTGCTTAATATTTTGAGCACTACCATTGTTTTCCACAGTGACTGAAGCATCTTACATTTCTGCTTGCAGTGCATAAAGGTTCCAGTTTTTCCAGATTCTTGACACACTTATTTTCTGGTTTTTGGGGGATGGGTAATTTGCTCTTTTAAAAAACTTAACATAAGTAAAATCATACATTTTAAATTGATTTTGGCTTTTGCTATGTTTGTGAGATTCACACATCCCATTGAATATAACTGAAGTTGTACATTTTCATTGTTGCAGAGTATCCCATTTTATGATAACATTCAGTTTCTCAACCATTCCACTGTTGATGAACATTTAGATGGTTTCCAGTTCTTAGCTGTTATAAATAATGTGGCTGGGGACACTCATGTACATGAATCTTGGTATTATGTGTAGGCAATTTGTGTTGTATACATAGAAGTAGAATTGCTAGGTCTTAGAGTATATTGCCCATTATAAGTTCCCACTGCATCATATCCTCACCAATACAAACATGGTTATAGCAATTCTGACAGATGTCATTACTGATGATGGTGAACATTTTGTTCACTTATTTTTTAAGCATTTAGATATCTTCTTTGGTGAAATGTCTTTAAGCCTCCTGCCTATTTGCCTCTTGATCTTTTTTCTTTATTGATTCGTATGAAAAAATATATAGATAAATAGATGTATGGATGAGGAGATACAAATCCTTTGTTGAAAATATCTTCTACTCCTTGGCTTGCCTTTTCACTTTCTTAATGATTTTTTTTTTTGGTAAATTGAAGTTTTTTATGTAGTAAGATGTATAAAACAATTTCCATTTATAAATATTAGTTTTTTTTCCCCTTTCAAAGGACAGTCTTTAATGATTAAAATAGTGTTTTCTATTTTATTACTAGCAAATAGTATAATTTTATATTTGGAACTTTTACTTTTTCAGGCTATCATAAACAGGCTTCCCCTCATTAACAGAGAGAAAGATCTTTGAAAGAAAGAACATCAGACTAAAATTACGGAGTCCAACAGCAGGTTTATGCTTGAAAATAATAGAAAGGAAATATAGAGATCTTTACGGACTGTATTCTTTTGTACCTAATTAGTACATCTCAAGCCTTTTGTAGTCCTAGTATACTGGTGAATGGTTGTAAAATTTGACTTTTGCAAACTATAAAATTTTGCTGCATTTTACTTTTTCCCACTCCAACTTGACTCCATCAAGGCTCTTAATTGATACTTGTATTTCATACTCCAAGTAAGGTCTGTATAACTCCATGTGCCTTCTAGAGTAGCTGAAGGTCATTAACGTGTATCCATTGTGAACTTTTTCATGTATGTCAGAGTAATTAATATAGTTTATTGTAGCAGTATCATTTAATCTTATTAGCTTAATTATTTAGGTTATTTTATTGTCTTCCATTGTCCTGAACTTAAAACAACATAAGAAAAGTATACTCAGGGGCCCTGGACTGTGACAATATGAAGTACATATCAATGTTCATATTAACTAATAATTAATGTTTATAATAATAGACATATGTGGAACAAAATTTGTTTTTAATCATTTTGTATAAATGATTTTATTTAAATGATATATATTGACATATAGGCTAAGAATATATCATATGTTAATTCAACTAAACATTTTATTTAAATATCAGGGAACCCCTGGGTAGTTTTTTTCTATACCAGAGATTAGACATACAGAGTCTCCAAAGTGGGAAAAGAATAGAGAATTTTCAGAGCTGAAAGGTTTTTTATATCCAAACAAATCTTGTGAAAGCATGCATTGAATGTCATTAAGAATGGTAGATCAATTTGGTAGCAGATTTGTCCTGTCCTGGAACATTTTGCCGCTCAACTGAATTTTTCCTGCTTTTTGACATTTTCTTATTAGTCACTCTCAGTATTAAAATGTGCATCTTTTTACAATTTATTTCATAGGAACTTTGCTCCTATATTTTTTCCATTTCTTCCCTCTTTTTTTATACTATTATTGCCATATGTATTAAATCTATATATGTTTTAAACCTAATAATTCATTTTTGAGTACTACTTTATGATGGACGGGGAGGCCTGGCATGCTGCAATTCACGGGGTCGCGAAGAGTCAGACACGACTGAGCGACTGAACTGAACTGAACTTATGCAACCTATTCCTTTAAAAAAAGTTGAGAAAATAGTGAAGAGTAAAGAAAGAGTAGTAATATTTATTTAGTATTTTAAAATTTATCACCCAGTGTATTTACCTATTCTGGTGTTCTTCATTTCTTCTGTGGACTCTAGTTAGTATCATTTCCTTTTAAGTAGCAAGCCAATTTTTTCCCTCTTATAGTAACTTGATATTTAAACTTGAAAGACAAAAACAATTGTTCCTTCACCTTTGAAGATCAGTTCTCTCACCAGTATATATCTTGATGTTTATCAGTCAGTCAGTTCAGTTCAGTTGCTCAGTCGTGTCTGACTCTTTGCGACCCCGTGGACTGCAGCACACCAGGCCTCCCTGTCTATCACCAACTCCTGAAGCTTATTCAAACTCAAGTCCATCGAGTTGGTGATGCCATCCAACATCCCGTCCTCTGCCATCCCCTTCTCCTCCTGCCTTCCGTCTTTCCCAGCATCAGAATGTCTATCATTCTGTGTCAGTTTCCCCAAGAGAATGTGTTCCTTCAATCTGTTTATTCACATCTTAATCTGTTTCTGGTAAGTTTTCTTAAATTATATCTTTGGATATTTTCCCCATTCCATTTGTTTAATTCCTATTTTTTTTTAAAAGAGATACCAATTATGCATATGTTGGCTCTCCTTCAATGCCTTCCATATATAACATCATTTAGTTGTTTGCTGATTTCCATTTAATTTTCTTACTCTTAAATCTTCTATGTCTCTTCACCTTTTTTGGTGCTTCCAACATGGCCTTCACAAAACAAAATAACTTTAATAAACACTTAGATAATGTAGCAAAATTTCCATTTATTTGTATTGAGAGTTGAGGGCAGGATTTATTTTGTTAATTCTTGGTGTGGCCCTGGAAGTTGCATACTAAAATTTCTCTATAATATCCTACAAATATATTCCTAAAAGACAGATCAAGAAAATGAAATTTACTGTAGAATTATGATTTTACTTTTTATATCTATATGTGTAGTCATATTGAAAACATATTTTACTAGTTTTGTGTGTAATTACAGGTAGGGAGAATTGTGTATTTGGTATTATTCTTCATCAAAATTATTGCTTTAACATTTTAAAAGATTTAATCCACAGTATTATAAAGGTATGTCTGTTGTCAGTTTCTTTTAGCTTCTATTGTAATATTTATGAATGTTTTAGGCAAAGAGTGGTATTTGATTAAATGTCATTAATTTTACTCAAAGCATTTCATTATAGTTTTTGTTTTATTATTTATCAAACTATTTTATAATCTAAAATATTAATGAATAATATAGTGATAATAGGTTATTTTACTTTTTTTCCTCTTATATCTTTTTAAAAATAATGCACACTGGTGTTTTTTGTATCATATTGCCTTCTCAATTAAATAAGATCCTTTTAAACAATTACAAGGGAATGCAATATCAAGCTCTATTTACTTTATTGTTCTATATGATCCTGTATTGTCAAATTGGAGAACATGGGATAATTTTAAAAGGTGAGTATATCCATTTCTGATTTCGATCTGTAAATACTAAACAAGGGAAGTCTGTAAATACTAAAACAAGAGAAGTCATTGCCACCCTAAGAGCAGTATGTAACTAATGGAAGACATCTGATATTTTTTAAAATATATGAGATTTTAAAAGGTTACATGTAAATTCAAGCTCATTTCTACAGGGATAGTTTCTATACTTTTTTAATAAATAAAAATAAATTGATTCAATTATGAAACAGATATCTTTGAATGCAACTAAGTAATGTATGCATATATATAAAATCTTAGTATTGTGTCAGGAGATGTGAATCTGCTATCTATTACACTGACTGCTTATTAATTATTAATCGCTTGAAAAATAAAAAATGAGGTACATATTAAATATTGGCTATAAAACAAATTCTAGAAAAACTAAGTTCTTTTCTCTGGAAAACCCCTTGAAAATACTGGTTTATAGCCAAAAAAATATAGATTTTCAGATAAGTATTTGAGAGGAAGGTTGAAAATAGAGAATAAACACAGTGCACTTGAATTTGATCTTATTGCTGTCAAGTGTGCTACTTCACCAAGACACAGAATAAATGAAAAATCAACTGTATAGTGCATGTAATTTTCTCCTGCTGAGCAAAGAATTAGTGAAGTCATGATTTCTCAATGTGGACAGCAAATATACCTGTAGAGAGTGTAATGAAGAGATGGAAATGAGTTTTTATTCCCCCTTCCTCATACTGAATTGGCTGTAGAACAAGAATAAAAATCCAAAGGGCAGTTTTTTCTTCTGCATAAAGTGATATTCAAGTTCTATGCTTTGCTAGAAATATAAATAGAGGCTGAAGCATGTAGGACAAGCTTCAGTATGGCTGGATTAATAATTTAAAAAAGAAGGAAAGGTTGCATAGAAACATGCACCCTGTGATTCAGCCACTTCTCTGCTTATTAACATTTGCTGAAATCAACTTATAAAGAACCAGGACGCAGAGATGATTTAAAGTAATCTTGCAAGGAATCTCTGGTTAGTATTCCTCAAGTCTGAGAACTCTAGGTACCCTCAAACACCACTGTTCAGTGTCTCTGTGTAGAGCACTTAGCATATTTCTTTTTTTCTCCATAGTATTAAATGTGTGGGAACATGTGATCAGGGTCCTTTTTATATTCAAAATGGGTCAGCTTCTGTCCAGAAAGTGTCTTATTGTCATGATGTCACCACATCTCAAGATTTGTGACCTTTTGCACCATATGGATTCAGGGTAGTCCACGTCCTAGCTTACAGGCCAGAGTGCTTTTGTGCCCCCGCTAGGGGGTATCAAAGGCTTTTGGTCTGGAATTTCAAGTACGGATAGATTTGGAAAAACAAAAAGTAATTTTTATATATCCTAAGGACCGCCAGATGTCGCAAAGGCATCATTGATGAAATGGTTTTTATCCAAAATGTGGCACTTATATAAGGAATACTAGTATTGTGCTTGAGAGTCGTAGAGGCCATAACAGGTCAGTGAAATGTCCTTCAAACATCTGATTTTTACATTCAAGAATGGGCCCAGATGAAAAGATAACCACATATCTGACATTGATGTTGCTACCATTTAGACAACCGATTCAATTGCCTTAGTCAGTGGGATCAATCAGGCCTTTATTACTTTGAAAAACCACAGAAAGATATGGTTTTTCTTTTTCTTTAAAAATGATTATTTGAAACTACATCCTACCACTGTATTTTAAGCCTAACATCAATTGCTGCATAGAAGCACATATAAACGTTCATAACTTCCCCTACCCACTGAGTTTAAAACACTTTATGAGATGTACAGAATTATAATAATGAAAGAAATGGTACTGAGTGAAATTCTGCTGAGCCAAACTGTATGCATAAATTGGCAGTTTAACAAGTAAAACTTGGAAGCAAGCATTTGATGATTGATTTTTTATTGAGACAGAACAAGCATGATAGTGGGTAAAGTGATTTTCCTTATTGAGAGAAAATATAGTGTTTTTCAACATGTCTCTAGTATGAATGGAAGCCTTGTCAAAAAAACGGAGCAACACATAATATCTTTTAAAAGGTGAATTAACATAAGTATATCACTTATTTTATGGATCAGATTTTATACTTGTCAGTTTTATTCAGAATGTCATAAAGTTTATATCATAAAGATGGTATGATTATCTTTGTTATATCCTGAAAAAAACTGATATTAACTGCTTTGCTGGTGGATTATAAAATATACTCAGCTGAAGAAATGCATTGATGAAAATTAAGGCCAAAATATGTACTCACATGTAGATCTTAGGCAACTCCCTGGTAATTTTAAGTACTTGCAATACATTATTCAACAAGTAACCTGCTGTATATTTGTGTGTAATAGGCTCTGCCTGAGAATACAAGAACTGTCAAGATAAAAATAAGGAACATACATCATTCTAATTTAATTACAATTCATCAAAAAATTCCTCTATTGTCTGTATTACAGGTAGATGTATAAACTTGAAAAAATAATCATATACTAGACTTGAGATTTGCTGTTAGAATTTTTGTATATAGCTTTCTGTTGCTTGAAGAATATCTGGACGCACACATACATCAACATGTATGTACACATGCTGAATATTTTGTTTATATATTTTCTTACTGTATCTATTTTATAGTTAGATCCTTGGGAAAATTTAAATGAGGAATATGAATTTGTTTATAGAGGGTTCTTTCCAAGTTTGTAAATGTACAGTTATTCCCAATTGTGTTTTCTAGCTATGTTTTGCAATTCTACTTTGCTGTGGATATATTATTCCCATTTGGAATAAAATGTATAACAACATAAGGAGGACCTGCTCATGCTGGTTTTCTGGATTTAATTAGTAAGCAACCTGTGAATTTGTGGATCCTATTACATTTGAGTATGTGCATCATGGGTCCATATTCCATGTGAAAGATTATCTGTATTTTATTCTAAGACTTTATGTATATTTAACCTTTAATTTGACTAGCAGGTTGTGTGATTTACATAAAAAATAGATCAGCTTTGAATTCACTGAATGTTATTGGTATAACATAATCAATCATCTCTAAATGTTAATGGTGTTAAAGAGCAATGAGAGCATATGTCTTATATTTGTAATCCTGTGGATTTATGAAATTATTTAGGATGTCTAAGAGCATTAGATCATGGCATTTCTCTGTGGTTAGTGATAGCAATTTTTTGAATGGTGGGTATCATTTTAATGAAGTTGGCAAATCAGCCAAATACAAGCACCTCTTTAAAAATCATGAATTACCTAATAGGTACCTTGATGACTAGAACATTCTTATGAAGGAATGTATACATAGACCTCAATACAGTACTTAAAATGCTGTAACTTTGTCTCATTCTCTTTTCACTGTCTTTTAATAAAATATGACTCTTTCTTTGGTGTTATCCTAATTACGTTATGCACACAATTCCTCAATGAAGTAAAAAGTCAATATGTGAATGACAGTAGCGGGGAAAAATAGGATTTCAAATGGTAAAAAGCTGCTCTGGTAACAAAGCCTGAATCAATCCCTGTGTTGTATAGCAGCTTGATCATATCTTTAAAACTGATAGTAACAAAGAATATTTATTTGTTGCCATGCTATTGTAGGATTTATTTTTAAACTCCAATCCCAATTATCAGGAAAATTGCATCCTCTTTATCTCACAGAAGAGCATACTGAATCATGGCATATTTGGTTATTGGGACTATAATATTGTTACCTTGCTTGAAACACATGGTCTCTCTTGATATACAAGAAAAAACTGAATCCATTTCAATAAATTAATGGGGATGAGAATCCCAATCCATCCTTCTTTTCAGAGGTTCGCATACATTGTAATGAAATGCATTAGGAGTTTTCTTCACTTGAAATCCAAATGAGACCCATTTTGGCTCACACCCTTGACAGTCTCTTTTATAAGCCTTGCTGTCTCCTGTTCTTGTGTGGGCCTAGTAAAATGCTTCCTTTGTAAGATGCACAGAGACAATATAATGCCACGAAAGACGAAGGTGTCAAAACACAAAGTTAGAGGCAATCTAATCAATGCCTCCTGATTTAGCCTTTGAAGGCTCTCTTCATTAAAACTCTTTAATGGCGAGGCTTATCTCGAGGTAGAGCTGTTACTTAATATTTTTCAGTGTCATTCTTTGGACAGTCATTTGTACCTTTTTAAATGTATTTTCAGTATTCATTGTTTAGTAAATTGGATGTCTTGTTAGCATGGTGGTGGTATGAATGACTCGCATCAAAATGATTGAAGGTAATAGTGTATAAATTCTTGGTACATTTTTTCCTGTCTTCTAATCCCCATCTTTCCCTCCAACAACCACAACAAAAATCTTAATTTATTTTCTTCCTAAATATCAGGTGTAGGATGTTATTTGATGCTTCCCCAAAACAGATGTTTATACCTTTTTCCATATCCAAGAATTGGATTGGAAATCTAAAAAATAAAGCAATTAAATTTTGTATGGAGTTTATTGCTTCTGTCATCCTTTTACTAAAGACACTTTTCAAATTAATTTTTGTTTTATCTAGAGCTTTTGGGTAAAGGAATGTGACTCTCACTAAAGTGATGGAAAAAAAAATTCTAAGATGTTCCATGCTCTCTGGAGTTTTTCAGTAAGTATTTTAGGAATGATGAGAAATAGAGGGGAGATGTAATACCTATCCAATTTTATATAGGGTTGTGAACTTAGGAATTATGTCTATATAAGACTTTCTTTAAAACAGTTTTACTTTCTTAGACATGAATGAAAGTGTCTAAAATATTAAATGTTTTTGAACCTTCAATTCAGTAGTCCCCTGCCCTAGTAATTTGCTCAAATTCAATAAATTATAAAATTTAAATTATTTTCTTTTATACATGGACCAGATGGCATCATGGTTTGGAAAAATATAGAGAGAATACGTTGAAGAATATCTTATTGATGATGTATGTGTATATTTTTGTTTAGACTCATTTAATGCCACACGCAATGTGTGTGGACACCAGGTACATACAGCAGTAAATATACCTTAGTTTTTTGTTTGTTTGTTTATTCACAGAATATGTCCTTCCTGTAAACTGACTGAACAAATATATGTGCTTTCAGATCGGCACTTTCATGTAAGCCATTTAAAGAACCTGAGAAATCAGGAGCTTAATTTCTTTTAACATGCCCAACTTATTAAAAAAAAAAAAATCACAAGATGGCCTTGCTGCCCTTTCCACCTCAATCTGCAATTATCAGTGAAAATAAATAATTTACAAAATGCGGCAAATAGATAAAGATAAACACCACAGAATTTATGCGCATGGTATCTTGAAAATGGAAAAGAATTCAAGCAACTTTGACCTGATTTTTAAATGACTACTGTGGTGACTACAGCTGCTCTAGCTTAGTAATTATTTGTGATAGGTTGTTTTTGAGTCCCATATGTATAGGAGCTCCAGGCCCAGCTACCTCATTTGCTGGCACACAAACAGATTCTTCCAGGTGCTGAAAATTAAATTTTAATATATTATTTAAATATTAAGAGAATTACAGTTTCAGTAATTTTACTGCTACAGCTGGAGTGCAAAGCATGCCTGTAGAATGCAGAGTGTTGGACAATCTAACATATAGGAAGTTGACAATGATTTTTTAAAAATTAATAGCTTATATGTTTAGTAGGTGATAGCCTTATTTGGCAGTTACTTTATAGATGGGTAACTTTGATTTCTGGTAGATTGGGCACCCTTTAAATTATTGAAAGCTATTATTTTTTGGTCTTTTTAGGTTATGTACCTTATAAAGAATGTGTGTTTTTTTTTTTTTAAATTAGAGTATAGTGGCTTTAGAATGTTGTGTTAGTTTCTGCTGTACAGTAAAAGTGAACCAGCCATATATATATGTATATATTTATACACACACATACATATATATATACATAGATACGTGTATATATCCCCTCATCCTTAGATTTTCTTCCCATTTAGGTCACCACAGAGCATTGGGTGTAGTTCCCTATGCTCTACAGTAGGTTCTCATTAGTTATCTATTTTATACATAGTAATGTATAAAAAGACAATGTATTAATAACAGAGATTTTTAAGATATTAAAAGGTAGGTGGTAAGAAACTGATCCTCTTGGGGCTTAGTACATGCATATTATTCTGTTCTGAAGAGTTTTAAAGTGTAATTAAAAAAACAAATCTTTGTGGTTTCTGCTTTCCAGTGAGAATGATTTTACAGTTGTTAGAAATCAAAGAATAAATCAGCAAAATTTTGGTCTCTAAGACCCTAAAAAGCAGGTTTTATCATTAGCATACATCTTGACATTTTTATATGGGTTTTGACTGTTCAAATTATGTTAAAAAAACACAAAGTTTAAACAATATCTGTTTGTTGGTAAGATATCTGTAGTTTGTTTGGGATTTAGAGTGAGGTATTAATTGTAAAATTTTATAAGTTATATCATTTGTAACTTACTTTTTATGAAAATAATCTGTCTAGAAATTATACACATTCAACTTTACTAATGGACATTTATTTTCTGTTTAAACATGGTTTTTGAAAAAGATTAATTTTTTGATTTGGCTGTGCTGGGTTTTAGTTGAGGCCTGTGGGATCTAGCTTCCTGAACAGGCAGGGATCAAACCTAGGGCTCTGCATTGGGAGCGTGGAACCAGGGAAGCCCCTGTGAAACATATTTTAATGAGTGTGCCTTTAAATAACTGAAGATGAGCAATGTGTTAAATAAATTATTTTCCATGACCATAATTTTCAAATCAGAAGGTGATGAGCTACCTTCAAAGTACAGTTTAGGAAAGAATTTCCCATTATTGATAATCTGTTACATATGAAAAACCTCTCTGCTAAGTGAAATACACCTGGCAGGCAGAATCACAGAGCAAAAAGAACATGTGATGTAACTCCTTGGTGGTTAACATTTTATGTTCTGGAGCTAGATTGCTTAGTTTCTAATCTTAGATCTGCCATCTTCTATCTGTGTGTTATCGGGCAGACAGCCCTTCAAGGCCTCAGTGTTTTCATCTGTAAAATAGAGTTGCTTTGGAAAGTTGTTTCAAGGATTAGATGGATTTATCAAAGACTTGAGATTGTACCTGGCACAAAGTAAGCACGCTATAAACATCAGCTGTTTATTAAAAACATTCATGCCACTAACTTTGAGTACATAGCATAAATAAATGACATGCAATGCTCACTTTTATAACTCCTGAAAGGTATTAGCATTTATTCACAATATTTCTTCTAGATAGTTGATAAATGTATGGTATTTAACCTGTTAATATAAACAAACACTTTACCCTTGGGATTTCTATTTTACCCTACCCTTGGGATTTCTACTTTAGATCATAGTGTAGGCCATTTATAGTTTCATTCATAACTCCAGATATAGTGTGAAAAACTGTGACACAAACTGTCAAATAGTAAATTATTTAACAAAATCTTAGTAGGAAGAGTTACATAATTACTTCTTAAATCTCAGAACACATTTTAAAAATATAAGAGTAAAGAATTTGTGAGCATTTTCATTTTTTTTCCCCTGTCCTAGTGTGTACATTTAGAAAGTACTTACTTTTAAAAGTCTGAACTGCATTTGAAAAATCAAACTGGTTTTGAAAATCATTATTAAAAAATAATCATACAAAATACATTCTGAAAGGTGGGTTAATGTCCAAGTACCATAACATTTTTTCCTTTGTAAGATGTGATTTTTACATATCAATGGGATTAACTAATATTTTTCATTTGTGAAAAATGAAAGATTTGGGATGTCGACAATGAGCATTAACATAGCTACGAGGTCAGGACTATTTTAGGCTCAGGGGGAGTAGTAGGGAACAAGTTGGACAGAATCCTTACCTTCTTAAAGTTTACAGTCTAATGATAAGACGATAAACTGAACTAGTATGTAACATAACGTCAGGTAATAAGAAAGGCTGTGATGTAAAGTAAAGCACATAAGGGTATGGAGGAGAGATGACTTTTTAGATAGGTTAACCAGGGAAGAATCTATGGTATTTGTGTGACCCGAGGGAGCAGGCTGTGCAAATTTCTAGGGAATTGCCCATCAGGCAGAGGGACAGCCTTTCTGTTCAAAGACAAAAATAAGTCTTGCATGATCCAGCAAGGGCAAGAAGCCCATTATGCCGGGAGCTGAATGAGCGAGGGGTGAGAGGAAGGAGAGGAAGGCAGAGGTGAGCAGAAGCCAGATCGCCCAGAAAGGCTTTGATGTCGTGGGATAATAAGTTTTTGGAGGATTCTGAGCTTGAAGGGATGTAACCAGACTTACACATTCGCAGCATTGCTGTGCCAAGAACGGACTGTAAGGGTGAGAGGAGTGGAAGAGGAAAATTAGGATGCCACAACCGTAGTTCCAGGTGGAATTGGGCCCACCCAGTTGGACTTGGCATCTATTTGGAAGATGCTCAGTTGAACCATATGAAAAACAGAACCTGAAGGGTCGCTGATGGATCGAGTCTGAGATGCGAGAGAAACAAAATCAAAGACATCTCCCAGGCTGTGGACCTGAACCACTGTGTGAATGAGAGTGTGACTCTTTGCAAAAAAGGAACCTGGGAGAGGGCTGAATTAGGGGGAGCGTCAAGAGGTCTCTGAAATATTTTGTACGTATTACTTTTGAGGTGCCTTCAAGAGATCACCTAGCAGAAGTAAAAGATGCATAAGAATGTGGAACTCAAAGGAGAGATTGGAGGTGGAGTTGTTGTGGCAGTGATAGGATTTATATGCCAGGATGGAACTGATTTGGATTTTTTTTTTTTTTTTTGGATCTTGATTGAGATCTGGGACCCAGGGCTAACAATCAGAGAAGTTGGGAAGAGGAAGATCCAGTTAGGTCACCGAGAAAAAATGGTCAGTAGACCAAGAAGAAAAAGAAGAGAGGCCAGGGAGGCTGGCAGGGAGAGAGGGAGAGATCATGTGCCGCTGTCTCCTGAGTTCTTCTCGCCAAGGTTCACAGACAGCCGTGGCTTTGGGTACCCCTCCCTGTTTCAGAGAATGCACTTGGACTTTCTTTATTTTTTCTCCCTCAATACCAACTCTGGTTCTACCATCTACGGAACTGTGCCCCCCTTTCCCCCAGGTTTCTCTTAGTACTTCTCATTTTGCTCTTGGATCATCTTACGACTACCCCAGGACAATCCTTCTGGAGACACGAAGGTGTAGAATTAGGAAGAAAAGAATACATCCCGGTCAAGTCTCTCCTCTTTTTCCACCTACCACGGCAGCCACAGTGCCAACATTTCCCAGTCCTCTTCTGATTTCTCAGCCTCCTCTGGCTTCCCATGAACCCAGCTTGCTTAGTTCTTCTATTTAATGTTATTTTTGGCTAATAATTATGTTACTGTGTAGCAGAAAATAGCATATGCCATCATTCTTTACTCTTGTTCCTGATCTTTTGAGTTTGGTTTTTCCTCTAAAATAAATTGTCATCTGTTCTCTGAGCTCTCAGAACACAGTCCTGTGCACCACCCTTTCCAGCTCTCCAAAAATCACTGAAAGAGCTTGGGGGCACCAACAAGGGCAGGTGTATATTTTCTATGAAAGACTCTTGTCCCTGTCTGGTTATTAATCCCTATGGTAAATTATGGGTCAAATGGATTTTTCCTGAAGTAGTCTGGGCCCACAACATTATGTTAATATTATTTGTATAAGAAAATATACCCAAGTTGTTAATAAGCTATTTACTCATTAACTTTCAGAATATAATCTACCCATAATTCAGAGGCTAGTTTGTGTATTTATAGCCATCTTGCCTAATTTTATACCTATTATATATGCATAGATATAGTATGCACGTTTATATATCATCTATAGCAGATATGATTGCTAATGATGAATCTAATTTAAATTTTCTGAAATATGCAAGCTAGAAATTTTTTATCAAAATAAATTCTTTATTTCTCAAGTAGTTTTATTTAATTATAATTTACTGAATCATAATTGTTTGCCTTTGGCTAATTTTCTCTCTAATTTCTCTTACTTTCTAAATTAATGAATTCAAAGCATATTCTTGTTGCAGGAAAAAAAACAGTATATAAGAATTAGACATTTTTATAAATATTATATGAAAACAAACCACTTAATAATAAAGAATTAATTTTGTTAAATTAGGTTTATATTGTAATGTAATACATTATAAAATTAGTTATCCATGACTGATAAGTGTACATTTGAAGGTTTTGTGGAGAAATGTAGCTTCCATGGCCAAGTCAATACCCCAGCTTCTAATTTTTATAATATAGAGGATAAAGGGTTCAAGTGCAATCTATATATATTTTTTAAAGCACATTTTAGAACACACTTATATGTGTCATCTCATTTTTGCTGCACAATAACCCTAGGATATTGGGATCCCTGTTTTATAGATGAAGACGTTATGACTCGGGAAGGTCACTGAAGGTCTCAGTGCTGGTGAGAAATGTCTGACCCTGTCATTCTGATTCCAAATCTAGGTCTCTTTCCACTGCCCTGAGCTGCCTTATATTTTCTGAGGTAAATAGTCTTCAGGTTACATCCCTGGAGTTGAGGGATACAGCCTGGCCTTCAGAACAACGTGCTTCGTGTTCTTTGGGGCTTGCTGGCCGCCTGCAGAGCTGGCTCCAGCCTTGAGCTCCAGAGTCAGTGAGGAGCTCTGTCTGGAGCAGGTCTGTGCAGCGCTGAGCAGGAGAAGCAACTGGCATCATCCTGCTTCGTGTTTGCAAAATGTTTTAAACACTTAAAGGCAGGGCTTTCCTTTTATAAGCCAACATGGTGACATGGTCCTCTGCTCCAAGGCGGAGTGCGTGCTCTCACTTCTGGATTGTTAGTTGCCTCAAGGAAGTGGCTCCCAGACCAGGGAAGACCCGGAGGACATTGAGGATTGGGACTTCCAGGCTCTCAGAGGGTTTATGTTGGTGATGAGAGAGGAAGGGCCAGAATCCACTCTCGCCCTGCTCCAGGGCTGTGGCTGTTGATGACTGAGAGGTGAAACAATATTCTTTCTCGTGTCTTACTATTTAAATTAGGCACAGGACAAAGAAACAGAAAAACCTTCCTGCTTTCTTTCCCCTTTCTCATATCACTTATCATCATGCGCCCTAACTTGGAGGGTAAATGAAATGTGGTGCTTCCGAATGGTTTTTACTACATATCTACATGGATATATAACCAAGTGTTAACGGATTATAACGAAGTGTTGACTTGAACGTGGTGATTCTTTTAAGGTAGAGTGGTCAGCTTTGGGGATGAAGGGGTACTTCCAATATATTTTTTTGGCTTTTGTGTTAGATGAATTACCTTTGTAATTTAAAAAAAAAAAAAAGCAATAAAATAAAATTTTAAATATTGTTTCTAACTACTATGAAAAGAGTACATAAAAGTCATACTTCCCCAACTCCGAAGAAAAAACATCTAAAGCCTTGTTGAAGAAAAAAACAATATATCTTCATCAGGGCGGACTGTTTGTATATGACAGCGAGGTTTGTATAGGACAGCGAGGTGGGATGAGGAGCATGCCTGGACCCCCCAGGTACGCGATCCCCTTCCAGGAGAGCTGCAGGAGGCCACAGCTTTCCTTGGGAACTCTCAAGTTGATTTGGACTTGCTGTCTTCACTGTGGGTTTTTAGATGAAACAGACCGGAAATAGAGTTGAGGGGAGAAACGTTCACTTACTGATACAAACTGAGATGTCTTGGCTAGTCCCCTGCAGTTTTTCACTTAACAGTTGTTTTGTTTTGTTTTTTGTTTTTTTGGAGGAGGGGGAGATATTTTTGGAAATGTTGCACTTCAATTTTTTTTTAATTTAATTTTTTAACTTTACAATATTGTATTGGTTTTGCCATATATCAAAATGA
This sequence comes from Tragelaphus eurycerus, assembly GCA_935064755.1. Classification (NCBI taxonomy): domain Eukaryota; kingdom Metazoa; phylum Chordata; class Mammalia; order Artiodactyla; family Bovidae; genus Tragelaphus; species Tragelaphus eurycerus. The sequence goes on from CAKXYN010000014.1 coordinate 868,415, forward strand.
ATCCACCACAGGTATATATGTGTTCCCCATCCTGAACCCTCCTCCCTCCTCCCTCCCCATACCATCCCTCTGGGTCATCCCAGTGCACCAGCCCCAAGCATACTTTCAGGGGTCATTTCTATAGTTTGCACTTCAATTTTTGAGGAGAAAAGTAAGATTTTGGGTGATTTAGTAGCATAATCTAAAATAAAACTTGTAATAGTCATACCCTATTTAGACCATAGTAACAAAATTACTACAGAGAAAATAATACTAAAAGAGTAGAAATTATTATCTGTTACCGTTCTAGGTTTAACTTTTTTTTTTCTATATTTTGCTTTAAGTGTAAACTCTTTTACATGTACAGATGCAAAGCCATATTTAACATGGGAAGATCTGAGTACTATAGACGTCCATGACTATTGGGGTTTAATTTAATTTGATTGTTGGTTATTTTGTATGCTGACCTTCTAAAGTTTGAGTATGATTGATTTTCCTTGGACAAACCCAAAATCTATATGGATTTGCTTGATTTTCTTATATTGACTTAAGAAAGTAGCACCATTGCGATCACAGTCAAAAAGCTAAGTTCTGCATCTTAACATATAAACACAGTGATAAACAAAAACTAAAGAACTGAACAATGAATTTAACAAATAGAAAAATCTGATTGGTTTTTAATAACCCTGTATATAAAGTGGTGACACATTATGTCAGATCCTTGAAACTGCCCAACCGTACAGTGATTTTCATTGTTCTCCAAACCCCACATTGAGGGGAAGCGATGTAACTGGAATTGCATGATCGTGAATAAATTAAGTTTTAAAGATAACTACCATTTATATCACACATTGAGCCATTTATTTCCACTTTTCTCTTGTATTTCAAGTAAAATAGTAAGAATTTGAAAATTCCACCATTGCAAAACGATAGTGATCTGTAAAACTTATGTTTACCATCCATCCGTTTTCTTCATGCTCAGTAATTAAAAATGGCTGTGGGCATTTTTTTGTCCACTGAGATTTACCAACTGCTATAGCTTTCAAGATTTATAGAAGGATTTCTACACCTGCTTTTTTTTAAATGAAATAACCAAATATCAGAGCAGCTTGAAGTGTTTTCTTAAAAAAATAATAATAAATTTACCTCTAGGCCTCTGGTTTTTAGCAGATAGAAAGCGCTATCATTAGCCTACCATGTGTTTTAATTTGAAATCCTAAGAACAAAAGTCATTAATAAGTCCTTTGTCATGGATTTTAAAAAAGAAGACGCCTTTTTAGTATTTGTATGTCATCATGCCAGGCCTAGAAAATTAGGCTAATTTATTATTTAAAACACTGGTGGGATTCCTAATTGCATTCATCATTAGATATGACACGTTTAGAACTGAGAACCATATCCAGTGAGAATTTTCCAGTTTGAATTTTGAAATAAAAATATTTTTCAAGAGATCCCTAGCTATTGCCTGTTACCATGGCAACAGTCCTATTTGTCTGAGAGCTCTGTCCGCTGCCAATGAGAGAGCGAGCAACGTCAACTAAACATACGAATACATCAAAGACAAATTCATATGCTCAATCTGATCAGCTCAATTAATGTAAGAACAGAAGCTGAAGGGGGTTAAAAGAGGGCACCCATTCAGGATAGATGAAGCCCCTTTTAGCAGAATATACACGCCGGCCTTTTGGGGGAGGAATTTAGCACACTGTCAAAAACATTATCAGAAAAAGAAAGTACGAGGCCTCCTACACCTAACAGATATGAAGCTGTCAGACAAAGAATAGCACTATTCATTAAATGACACTTATTTTCTCCCACTTTACAAGAATACAGCGAACAAAACAAGCAGGGGAGCAGCTGAGAAAGACACTTTTTTCTTTTGCTAGTGATGACAGACACGCAGCAATTATGGTGATAACTAAGGAATACTAAACAAGAAGCCAGCCTCCATTCTGTTTATCACCTTAAATTTTATGTTACCAAATTTGCATGCAACTCCTGTTTTATTATTTATGTCTGGGAAAAATTAAAGATGCCTTTGTCTTTAACATGGTGCCTTGAGTTTGGTGTAGCATACCTCTAAACTCTGAATTCTCTCACTTTTCTTGCTAAATGGCCATATCAAGTTGAAAGGCTTTTGAAGTAAGACATTTCCAAAGCACAGCGAAACTGCTGCTATTGACGTGAGGAGTATGTGGGGCTTGGGGGGCTGGCTTCATTTAGTGTGAAGGGAGATATTCCGTATGACTTCTGCACATTTTTTTTTTTTTTTTAAAGAGAACGAAAGTTGTATTAATTGCCATCTTTGCTTTCCTGCTTCGATTTACATGGTGAAATGGGTTGCGGTGATATGTGTTTAATGGATCCTTTTTTGCCCCCTTCCGAGTTGTAGGTGGTAGGTAGTGGAAACTGGCTTGTAGGGTTTGTAACAGGTGCAGGCAAGTCGGAGTTCCCGTGAGATTGCTGCCTTTTAAGAATCTTATGCTTAAATCATGATGATCTGATTTAAGGCCCATTATCAATAGTCTGCTACTTATATCTGCATGATCGTGGACTGATTGATACTGACTTTGTAGCCATGTGCTCCATAATGCGCTGTCAGGAAATGCTGACAGATGCAATGAAAGAACAATAAATGTGGGGCAGCCGTAATGTAAAGGTCCAGCCAGGCTGTATGAAAACTGATAGCTGGGATATTGGCTCCTATGTTACCATATACACTCGTTCCTTTGAGAATTTAGCCGGTGAGTGAATTAAAATGGTCTCCTGATACCCAGAAGGGGGAAAAAAAGATCTTCATTTAAAGAACTTGCCGACTTTGCCAAAACATTGCTTTATAAGAACAGAGCCAAGATTAAAAAAAAAAAATGCTCTCTTGCTCAAAAATCTAGACGTGTCTGACACATCTGAGAAACTATTTCTTAAAAATCAATACTCACAAAAAGTACTGTATTCACTTTTTATGATATTTAATCCATTTGTGTAAAATTACCAAAAAAGACATTTTGTTAGTATCGCTATATTAAATGTAAGGCATCTTATACTATTTTTTTTTAATTTTTGATCTTACTTGGCACAGAATATAGCTGGCATTTTGCCAATAAAGGTTTTCAGCAAATAACTAGGATGAGAAATAAATTTATTAATATGAAGCCATAAAAGTGACTCTCTTCTCTCTAGTTTTAAAATGTGGCTTTGAAAGAAGTTATATTAGACTATAGTAATTTATCATTATTTTTCTTGCTTACATATTGTTTTTCAGATGCCCTTTGTATTTTTAAGCATCATTTAATAACTCTTAGTATTTAAAGATATAATCAACATTCCACGATTGATATCTTAAAATAGAATTCTAATACATTTTAACAAACTTGTTCTGAAAGGAAAATCATCGTTTATAATGATATCTTCAAAAATAAACATAGACTCTGCTACTTGGCCTTAATTTTCCTCCTTGATTAGAAAATATATATAGAATGTAATGAGTCCTTACATATTTTTTATGCTGGGCCCCTTGTGGTACCTACATGTATTGGTGTGAATTCAGCTGCAGTGATAATTGTGAATTGTTTCCTTCCAGAAACAAAGTAAAAGATATCTTCTTTATATACAAAGTTACCTAAAATGTTTTGAGGAACTCTTAATTTGACTTGAGGAGTCTGTGAAAATAATTTGTTCGGGTGAATTTAATTTTTGATCCAAACCTTTCTATGATGTTAATTTGCCACATTTAAAATGGTGTTCAAAAACAAAATTTTAGAACCAAAATATATATATATATATTATTCTAGTGAAATCTGAAAAATGCTATCTTCTGCAAGTACTCAAAGTATATTCTAAGCAGATCATTGACAAAACATGCCTATAACTGTAATTGTTTACATTCAAGAGAATGACTTTTTCATACCATGTTATTGACATAATAGATTGAGTCATCATTACTGTCTGATATGCAGAGGCCTGGCTTAGAACTCTTCTGTGGATCCTCTTTAGCACGCAAAATATTGACACAATAGACGGTAATGGCTCCTTTGGAGCCATTAGGGTGCAACATGTCAGGGCCAGCTCCGGCATTTCTTAGTAGGACGCACGCAGACTCTTGACATGATAGATCATAACAAGTCCAAAGGAATAATTATCATTTCTGAGATTATGCCATACTTGGGAATTTCACAGTTTATTAAAACTAGTGAATATGATCACCGATATAAATTTTAAATAATTTGTTCATTCTATTCTATCAGTAAATAAGCATTTTATCCACACACATGCAATGTATAAGTTATGTAAACAAAACAGGTCCCAAGGAGTCATGTATACTTTTCTCTGTCTAGGAATTTAAGAAATCCACACTGATTGTTATGAATATTCATAAAAAGGAATTCATTCTCAGCCTGATACCTTTTATGCCAAGAGTCAGCCTGAAGCAAATTTTTGCCGTCCACGCTGTAGACCTTTGAAAGGAGATATGCCGAATGGAAAGGGTGACAGACTTGAGTGACACTGACTGTGACAGGCAGGAGCTCGGGTGGGCACCCATATAATTAGGTCTTTTGTGTGGTCTGGTTGGCTAAGGCAGAACTTGATGTTTTACTAATAAAATCCTTTGAAAGGGAACCTCACTCCCCCCAAAGTTTAGGTTGATTACCAAGTAAAGAAGTGAAAATAAAGTCGGCAAAGAAAAAAATTCCCTGGTAGTTTGGGATGATTTGTATTATCTGCAGTGTAAAAGATGAAGTGAGTGACGCTGGATTGTCTTGTAAGGAAAGCATCAGGCTTTCTCTTTTCATGTGAACAGTTTTTATTGTCTCGAGATTAGAGACAAATAGAAATTATATTATACAATGTAGCAAGCCATTAGCTTTTCATAGAAAGAAATTTTATCTACAGCGAAAAGCTTTTGATCTTGACGACTTTCTACAAAGCTTTTTAAGTTTGATTTTTGGTGGTGTTTGTTATTTGGGAGAAGTGTCAGTACCAGTGTATAGAGATTATATCAGGTAGTTTCACTATTTGCATGGCAGTATGTCGCATTTAAAAAAATGTCAGTTGCACTTATTCTCCAAAGCTTTAGTGAGTATAAGGCCTAATCAGATCATATGTAAGAAAAATAGTTTTTTAACTTTTATTAGTCACAGATTATTTTCCAGTGCTTAATGCTTTTTTGTGTGTGTTTTCAGATTCCAAGCAGCATCGTAAGCTTCAAAACAAATAAAAACAACAACAAAACAAAGCAATTGCTTTGAACTTTCAAACTCATTTTGATACACAAAATTCCATTTGTCTTTATCTTTAGCACTCTTAGAGAAGTGGAGTAGACCAACACACAGTTTCTGTTACTGAAAAAATGCAATGGCATAAACCTATTGCACACTGGAGGTCACCCTTGCTATTTACAAATTTTCTACAATTTTACAAAACAAAAATAGATCCTGCATACTTTTAAGATTCACCACAGTCTTCATGGTATTTTGATATAAATACATGGGTGTTATGTATCTTCCATGTATGGTTAGTCATATTAAGTACAATTAAGGCACTCACTATAAAAATCTTACGGTTGTCCTGTTTTTCACATGAAATAAGCAAATGATAAGAAGTTTTTCAAAATGAAACCAGAGGCTTTCATTACATATTACATATAATGGAGTTTGAAAATCTTTCCAAATTGGTATAATTCTAGAGTAAAGTTCATATGCATTTCTTATTCAGTCATTTGTTAGCTTTTTTTTTTTTCCCAAACTACATCATTTCAGGGGATAACTTAACCCTAGTTAATACTACTGGCTTGTTGATAAGAAAAATTACTTCTGCAGTAATTTTATTTTCTTGTAATTTATTGTGGTATTCAAAATAGTTGACCATGTTCTACTCTTTTCCCACCACGTTACTTTCATGTTTTTTATCTATTCAAGATAAACATAACATATTATTTTGCTATGAAAAAAGTCATTGCTTTAAAAATTACTTACAAACAAGGATTGGATATGAAAGCAAAATTATTAAACTCAATAAAAACTCTATCTTTTGCAAATATCTCAATGAAAGAAAATATAAAGCTGGGGAAAAAACATGTAGCCTAAATCTTGAATCCATTCAAATTAGGAGCCAAAGATAGATGGAGGAAAAGAGTTTGATTTCATTTCAGTGGGAGTAATATTCTGAAAATGTAAGGGTTCATCACCTGGGGAGCTGTAACAAGCAAAGTGTGAAGTTTTCACAGAAAAAAAATTCTGAATTTTTCCTTATGATGGAATAGGAACATGATGAATTTTCCTGAGGCATATTACCTTCGTATTTATAACCAATTTTCTTTCTCACAATTATTTTATAGCACTTTTAAATCTTTCATTAAAAGAGTCATATCCAGCTTCACAAATGTTTAGCATAATGTGTCAATTATCTGGCACAAGGATCAGAGGTCAGAAGTGAGTTAAAATATGGAACAATGGCTTTAACGGATTCACATGGAGTAGCAAGATCAAGGGGGCAGAGGGCACACCATTACGTTCCCTAGCCAAAGCCTGAAGATATCCAGGGATATGTGTCCACTGTTAGAGCTACTCAAGCCCTCTCTGCTGTTTATACCATGGGAGACTTCATCCACTATCCTTGTCTCTCCTTTAGGGCTCATTGGAAGGAACTGATGAGCTATGGCTCCAGATGATTGATTTTTATGAAGACAGGCAACTGCATAGCACCTCCTTTTTATTTTTCAGCTTCCTTTCTGAGGCATTGCCAGTCTTATGTCCCATGTCTCAACTCCCTGCTTATAATCTAGTCGTTCCGTCTACTGTCAAAGGCTCAGAGCAGAGTCTCTCCACAAAGCCTTTACCAACCACTCTCGTACCATCTCTCTCTCTCTTTTACAAGCAGGATAGCACAGAGTATCCCACTCAGTTTGGATTTAATATATACATCTTTGGATTTTTATTTGTAACCAGAAACCATGTGTCTGTTTCATCCTACTAGTGAGTTTTATATCCAGTTGCAGCAATGTACTCTTTTGTCCAATAATCCTCAGTGCCCTGAGCAGAACACTGGACCCTGAACAGCTGGAAGTGGTCTCTCCCTCCTCTGAACTCTCCTAGCACCTCCTTTTCACTTTCATGCATTGGAGAAGGAAATGGCAACCCACTCCAGTGTTCTTGCCTGGAGAATCCCATGGATGGAGGAGCCTGGTAGGCTGCAGTCCATGGGGTTGCTAAGAGTCAGACACGACTGAGCGACTTCACTTTCACTTTTCACTTTCATGCATTGGAGAAGGAAATGGCAACCCACTCCAGTGTTCTTGCCTGGAGAATCCCAGGGACAGGGGAGCCTGGTGGGCTGCCGTCTCTGGGGTCGCACAGAGTCGGACGCTGAAGTGACTTAGCAGCAGCAGCAGCTTTGTACCACTTCTGTGACCCTTATCACACTATCACTTCATACTTTGTATTGCAGTCACTTGAGAATGTGGGTTTTTTTTTCTCCCTCTCAGCTGAAATGTAAATTCTGTGGGAGCACATCTATGTCTTGCTATATCCCACACTAACATCACCACTACAGCCACATTTAAGACCATGTTTTCCATTTAGTTTCTCATCAGCTTAACTAGCATTTATTGGTTACCTTGGTACAGAGCACTGTGCTTATTGCCAAAGATGATACAAGGCAAAGTGTCATCATTTATACCAAACAGGAGCCTAAGGTACAGTGGGTGAGAGAATAATGACTGTAAATAATATAGGAGCATGACCAGCACCAGAGTGAATCAAGAGAGCACTGAGATCTGACCGACAGTGGATGTAGCCAGTTTCAAGCTTCCAATCACATCTTTGGCAATGTGGGGTGTGTTGCCTTTAACTCCAATTTCCATGGTGTGGTCTATGGCAAAGACCTCTCTCTGGGGACTGGAGATGATGCTGAATGGAAAGGATTTTCATTCAGTCTCATTCCACCGAAAAAACGTAATGGCTGAAAGGTCTCTTAAGCTTGAGTACCTAAATCTGTCTCAGGCTAAATGGAAGGAAACTCTTTGTACAAACACAGTGTGCACATATTTGTTGAATGAATGAATGGATACAGGAACTCACTCTGATATTTATTGAAGGATCAAATAAAATAGATGAATAATCCCAGCTTAAAATACAAACCTTCTTGTTTACAGCAGTGAACTTTACGCTACATACATGGAAAATCTGCAGACCCTTAAATTTATGTTCACATTTCTCTGTGTGCACAAGTGTACATATACTGTTATACTTTAAATAGTTATCATAATAAATTTCTTTTCCTTTTGAAATTTTACTAACTTCCCTTTACTTTCAGCCCGGTAATTGGGTAAGCTGTTTGATCTTTGAAATCAATATTATTTAGATTCAAAACTCCTTGAGAGAAAAGGCTGCATCTAATTGTTTTCTTTTCCACAAGTGTTAAATCCAAATTGAAGTTAGTTTTAGAATAGAAAAGAAATTTTGAGTAGGATAGATATAAAGCACTGTGTTGGGTTCTTAGAGATCATGGAGTGACAGCCCCCAACAATATCTGACATCACAGTATCTAGCCTTTAGCAGAAACATTCGATAAATCCTTGTTGAATTTAATTTCATTTTCCCATGAATAACACCTGAATTTTTCTGTGCATCAGTGACGCTGAAAGGTTTAGTGTAGAAAAACTCCATTCACTCTACCCCCATATGATTAAACCCTTGCTTATCTGCAGTGGAAAAGACTGGTGCTCTTTGATCCTGTAGCTCTCTTGGTCTACCAATAGCAATTTGTTTTTTACCATCTTACTAAAGAGGTGACCCAGTGCCAGTCAGTGACTATTTCCTTAAAGTGTGATTTCCAAAAAGCACTGAAGGAAATTAAAAAGAGAGAAGAGGACTGGTCCTGCTTTCAGTGTTATTATGTTTGGCAGGAAAAAAATTTCTTAAGATAATGAGAAGATAATATATTGTGTGTTAAGTGCCAAGTGGCAAAAGATTCTATGAGGATCCAGAGGAAGGCAGTCTCTATTTTTGGTCTAAAGTAATCATGAACCAAAACTTTACAGTAATTTTTTTTTTTTTTTTTTTAGAAATCCACCTGAGAAGATAAATTTTTAATCTGTATCTTGAGGGAATCAATAGAAAGTATGTGTTTGTCGGAATCATCTAGATGGATGGTGGTCGTGGCTTAGGCGCTAAGTCATGTCCAACTCATATAACCTCATGGACTGTAGCCCACCAGGCTCCTCTGTTTATGGGAATCCAGGCAAGAATACTGGAGTGGTTGCCATTTCCTTCTCCAGGGGATCTTCCCGACCCAGGGATTAGACCCACATCTCCTGCATTGCACGTGGATTCCTTACTGCTGAGCCAGCAGGGAAACCCCTATAGAGATGAAGACAGATACCTAAACCCAAGTCTCACCCACTAGACACTTAATCCAATTGCCTGGGATAAGGCCTGGGCAGCTACATTGGTAACCAGCTCTGTAGATGATCTGGATGTATACTAAAGTTTAAAATGCATGACTATGATGTGCTATTTCTATTATGCATGTGTACTAAATTGCATCGGTCCTTTCTGACTGTGACCCTCTGGACTGTAGCCCCCCCAGGCTCCTCTGTCCATGGGATTCTCCAGGCAAGAGTACTGGAGTGGGTTGCCAGACCCTCCTCCAGGGGACCTTCCTGACCCACGGATCGAAACAGCATCTCTTACATCTGCTTTGGCAGGCAGATTCTTTACCACTAGGGCCTGGGAAGCCCATTCTATTGTTCTGTCTTCATTTATAATTAAAGGAATTCACCACCTGAACAAATTATGGAAAAGATGATGGCTACCACAGCACTCATACTTGAAAATTGGTATCAGTGTTGTTAAAAACATCTGGATAACTTCTCTTTAATAACTCCATCATGTTTTCTCAAAACAATCCATTAAAGATTTCTAAGAAGAGATTATCTAAGTCACGTTCAGTTCAGTTCAGTGCAGTTCAGTCGCTCAGTCGTGTCCGACCCTTTGCGACCCCCTGAATTGTAGTACGCCAGGCCTCCCTGTCCATCACCAACTCCTGGAGGTCACTCAGACTCATGTCCATCAAGTCAGTAATGCCATCTAGCCATCTCATCCTCTGTCGTCCCCTTCTCCTCCTGCCCCCAATCCCTCCCAGCATCAGAGTCTTCTCCAATGAGTCTACTCTTCACATGAGGTGTCCAAAGTACTGGAGTTTCGGCTTTAGCATCATTCCTTCCAAAGAAATCCCAGGGCTGATCTCCTTCAGAATGGACTGGTTGGATCTCCTTGCAGTCCAAGGGAGACTCTCAAGAGTCTTCTCCAACACCACAGTTCAAAAGCATCAATTCTTCGGCACTCAGCTTTCTTCACAGTCCAACTCTCACATCCATACATGACCACTGGTAAAACCATAGCCTTGACTAGATGGACCTTTGTTGGCAAAGTAATGTCTCTGATTTTCAATATGCTATCTAGGTTGGTCATAATTTCCTTCTAAGGAGTAAGCGTCTTTTAATGTCATGGCCGCAGTCACCATCTGTATTGATTTTGGAGCCCCAAAAATAAAGTCTGACACTGTTTCCACTGTTTATGAAGGCTTGGAGGGTACAGTGATAGAATTTAGTAGTATATCTTGGTTGCAAAGTGGGAGGGAGGCTTAGGAGGGAGGGCAAATAGATAACCATGGAGCTGGTTCACTTTGTTGTGCAGCAGAAACTAAGACGACATTGTAAAGCAATGATACTCCAGTAATAAAAGGCAAATGTACATAAATATGGTCAGGATTCCTAGCATCTTATGAAAGTAAAATGTTTCATACTCACCAAAAGTTCTAATGGGACATTTTCCTCAGGTGAAAAAAAATGGATACATTTCCATAACTTTTTAGTATGGTTCTGGAGTTTCCCAGACTGTCCATGACATAAAATCATTTTGTCAATTCTTAACTTATGAGGGCATACCAAAACTAAACAACTATTTTCCAATGGATTTATCATCTTCCGAGTTCAGGATTTTACAGTTGTAATGGTACATTATGTACCATTGTAATTGATCTGGCTTGCTCTCAAAGGCAATAAAATGTAAATATATTCTTAATTTTGGGAATTAGCAATGTAGTTAATTTTCTAGGAAATAAAATCACAATTAGACTCCCCCTTTCTCCTTTTTATCTTTAAATAAAACCAGTCATGTGGTCATATATATACAGATACATTATTAAAATTGTTATCACTATTTTGCTTTATTAATTATTTTAAGTTTTCCACTTGAGGAATTTTTTAAGCATTAAGATCATGAGCCATTGGAACACTGAGGCATGGTTCATAAGTAATGTGAGTATTCTTCCAATAGACATGAGGTATCTAAAGTTTTAAGTGTACTAAAATAATTTCCATTATAATTTCTCTTTTACTTATTAAAATTAGTTTTTGCAGAGTTAGACATTAGCTCTGCTTCTGTCACTATCTGAATCTCTTATTATCTTCGGATTCTTCTATTGGTACTTCTGTAATCACCTTTTACATTCACAAATAAGTTACTGAGTTTCTCTGTTGATTGTCATAAAAACAAATTTTAATTGAGTTTGGCATGTCAAAACCCTATCGTGGGTTTTATGTTTGATGTACCATGCCACACTTTCGATGAATAAAAAACGGCCTCCTTGCATATTTATTACACCTTCTCCGTTAGTGAGATTTTGTTGCACACGCAGTTGCCTTATTATTTTTTACACCTGCACTTTGATATCACAGTGGTTCATTGTCAATCGACGTAATGTATCAGACGTGGCACAGCTAATGAGCACACGGTTGCCTTTGGTTCATTTTACATCGTGAAACCCTACTGGGGAATAGGCAGTAAAAATTGGGGGAAGGGTTCTGACATTTTATAAATGTCATATGTCAGCCCCACATTGTGCTGGCTGGGAAACACTGCATTCTGATTGTATCATAGTCATGCGATAGGCCATTTCACTAGTGGGCAATGAGATTTTTTTATTATAGCCCTAAAGAAAGGTGGGGTGTGTGTGTGTGTGTGTGTGTGTGTGTGTGTGCATGTGTGTGTGTAACAGAAAGATTTGTCTTACAAGTTAACTGTAAAATTTTGGCTTATGTAAAATCAGGAACGATTGGTCATTTTATTGCAAAAAATGACTAGAGACAACACTTTAATGATTTGAAGTACAGAAAAAAAAAAGTTCTACTTTTGTTGTTGAAATTAGTATTTTGATCTTAGAACAACAGTGCCTGTGATATTTTCTGGTTCCACAAATTTAAATTGGAATTTGTATTGGGGAGAAGTAAAAAGTCAGGGCTTATTATTTAAAGGTGGCCTTTATTTTAAGGTAGGTTTTAAAGACTTGTTGATGTTACAAGGTGTTAGCAGGTAATTTAGTCAGTTTTTCTTCGGTGCATGAGGGCTCAGATTTTGTGAATAAAGGAAATTAGATTACTAATCTCAGAATAACATACCTTTTATTTTTATTGCATTCTTTGTTTTATGATAATGGTTATAAACTGGGAATATGATAGCAAAGGGTGGGTGGGATATTTTCAGTTCTAAGAGGATTTTACTTTTAAACTGGTTAATGCTCAAGTACAATTATTTTAAAATTGGAAAATTTTTTTCCTTTGAGGTTGGTGTGTGTGTGTGTGTGTTTTCTGCTATCAGAGAGGTCCTTCAGTGGCTCACTTTGGTTACTATCTGACAACTAGAAAGCTAAGAGAGCGCAAACAGAGAAAGTGCGAACTCTGGTGCAGTGGGGAATAGCAGTATAGTTAAACAGGAAGTGGCAAGTCCTCGGGTCTTCGACCATTTCTATTAGAGACATTTGTTGGCCAGGTCCACACCTTCCAGTGATACTTCTTCTCTAGTTGACATGGGCCACCCCTCATATAATCCCCTCTTTTACCAGCTGCTGCTGCTAAGTCGCTTCAGTCGTGTCCAACTCTGTGCGGCCCCATAGACGGCAGCCCACCAGGCTCCCCCGTCCCTGGGATTCTCCAGGCAAGAACACTGGAGTGGGTTGCCATTGCCTTCTCCAGTGCATGAAAGTGAAAAGTGAAAGTGAAGTCACTCAGTCGTGTCCGACTCTGTGCGACCCCATGGACTGCAGCCCACCAGGCTCCTCCATCCATGGGATTTTCCAGGCAAGAGTACTGGGGTACCTGCACTCACAGTAATCTCAGCCACACGTCTGTACCACAGGGAGGCAGACATTATTTTTGCTAGTTTCAAAGAAATGACTTGTTTCAGAGAAATGACCCATCTTGATTTCATGTAACTCATAGCCTGAAACCAAGAACCAGACATGTGTTGTGACTTTATCATTTCTATCCTAGCACCCGTGGAGAAGGCAATGGCGCCCCACTCCAGTGCTCTTGCCTGGAGAATCCTACGGACGGAGGAGCCTAGTAGGTTGCAGTCCATGGGATCGCTGGGAGTCGGACATGACTGAGCGACTTCCCTTTCTTTTTTCACTTTCATGCATTGGAGAGGGAAATGGCAGCCCACTCCAGTGTTCTTGCCTGGAGAATCCCAGGGACGAGGGGGCCTGGGGGGCTGCCGTCTATGGGGTCACACAGAGTCGGACACGACTGAAGTGACTTAGCATAGCATAGCATCCTAGCACCCGTCCCACCACCCTGAGTATTTACCCCATAAAAATATTTAGGTGCCCTGTTTCATGGGCATTGTCTAATTTTGATTGCAGGAGTCAGTGGTTATCACTATGGTGAGAACTCTGTTGCTTTCTAAAACCATGATGATATTGGGATATAACGTTTTCTGGGCAACCTCTTTTGTGGTCAGGTCTCACTCAGTGACTCAGATGTGAGGCAAATGTTGGAAACTCCTGTCCCATGTTACCAGGGGCCAGTCAGGTGGGAGTGCAAGAGGGCTTTACCACCTTCTTTCTGGGACCCACATAGTGTTTTCAATAAGTATGTTAGAATGGTGAGACCCTAGTAGAAAGGGGGCTTCCCTGGTAGCTCCATGGTAAACAATCTGCGTGCAACACAGAAGATGCAGGTTCGACCCCTGGCTTGGGAAGATCCCCTGCAGAAGGAAATGGCAACCCACTCCAGTGTCCCTGCCTGGGAAATGCCAGGGAAGGAGGAGACTGGCAGGCCCCAGTCCATGGGGTCGCAACAGGGGGACACGACTTAGTGAGTAAACAACAAAAGTAGAAAGGAGAGTGAGAATGTTTTTTTATTACTAGTTGTGATGACTCCTGTAACTTGCCCAGCTGAATTTCAACATTCCCCTTAATTGGACCTCAACTCTTTACAGTGAGAAAAATACAAATTTCCAATTTTTAAAATTCCCTGCTCCAAAATTTAAACTCAGTGTTTTGTGAATTTTTTTTTGACTGAAAAGGCCATTTGGGGGAGGATTATAGAATCATCTTAATAAATGCTGGTATTAAAACTAAAAACATGTTAGTCTGTTTTTTTTTAAGGGAGAAGTTTGCTTGCTTTTTACTGCAATTGAAAAGCATTTCTAATATATGAATTGATTGCATTGACTAAACATAATATATGTTTTAGTAAACATTTTCTTTTATTTATATTTTGGTAAAACTTGAGATTCCTAATTTCCTATTTTAAATGCAGGCTTATATGTTAGTTTTGAGATACTCTTGGAAAAAGTTTTAAGATATAACTTGAGAAGATGTAGAATTAGAAAATTTCTGTTTTAAGCTGAACATGATATTTCTGTTAAAACTAAATAGAAACTAAGCACCTAGAGGTTCCGTGTAGTACAAGTTTTGTCTCAGTTGTTTCTGTTTTTTGTTATGGAGTTGTCTCTCTGGCAAAAATGTATATATATGCAGTTGTATATTGGTTCCACTTACAGATGATTTTATCATTGTCTGTAATTGCAACTCTAAATGCAAATGTCCTCTTTTCAGAAGTTAAGAGTAATATTAATTTTCCTTTCAACGTAGTTGTTACTGACAGAGCTTGTTGCTTTTCCATCATCTAAAAATAATTACAAGTTATAACTTTCATTTCCTTTAAATGAAGGAGGCAGCAATTTGAAAATATCCTTATTTCATAAGTACTGAAAATAAATTTTTGGCATGATTGTTATAAATAATCTGCCTAAATTATTAACTGTAAATACATTGTTAGAGACATGCCAAGAGAAGACAACCCGTTAAATTTTCTTTGTTTAAAACTAGTCAGTTCCATTGTTGGCTAAGACAATTTATTCATACAATCATATAAAAATCATATTTAATAAAGAACAATCCAAGGCAAAGAGAAAAAAAATGTCTTTATCCATAAGCAACCAGATGAGAAATAGATTTTTATTCAGTCAGATCCTTTTAGTCAATGAAACAGCATTTTCATGCATCTTGCACTCAAGTGATAATTAATATAGTCTAATTCAGGACATGATGCCTGAATTGATGTACTGTCATCAATACCCCATGTTAAAATCAAACCTTGACAGGGGTTTAACAC
The DNA here is from genome assembly GCA_935064755.1 of Tragelaphus eurycerus. NCBI lineage: Eukaryota > Metazoa > Chordata > Mammalia > Artiodactyla > Bovidae > Tragelaphus > Tragelaphus eurycerus. The sequence continues at coordinate 883,851 of CAKXYN010000014.1, forward strand.
CCTGGAACAGGTCATCGTATGATAATACTCTTTGCCTCTCAGTATTTGTCTTCAACCAAGCAAAGTATTACAAGATGGGGTAAGGGGAAAAAAAAAGGAAATAATTACAAATGAAGAGTGACGTGGGCTGTGAATAGAACATATGTTAGGCTAGGCAGAGGCATCAGTGAATTATATCATTTCATGATGAAGCGGCACTGGGGCTGAACGGGCCTATTTTAAACCTTGATGTATTTTATCTCTACTGTATTTGGACTGTCATCTTTGGAGAAAGACTTGGTGTAATTGAGAGTCAACTCCAATCTGCATGACTTGAACATGAAGTGGGGGCCAGATGAGCACTGCCATGGAGGCTAGGGAAGCTTCTAATAATAAAATGAACAATCACCTTTCATGCCTTACAGTTACAAATGCATTCTGTGAAATACAGGGTTTAGAGTTATGGCTCGCTAATGTCATTGGCGTTACAAAGTTTGGGACGCGTTCTAATAATTAAGATCTGAAAGAAGTCTGTTTCATTTTAATGCTCATTGTAGGGGAGATAGCATTAAAACCTGTTATATTAAGTTTTCCTTGTGAAAAACCTATTAGATGTCATCAGCTTAATTTGGTCATAATGTGTTTTCATTACTTTTGATTTTATTTGGCTATTTCACTAAAATCCTTGTCATTTTTGCCCATATCAAACTGAACACCCTTTATAACCTACTCACACACCCCCTTCTTTCTTGAATTTATCTGGATAACTCCTGTCAGAAGAAATCACTCCCTTCTCTGAGTACCTGAAGCACTTAGCCCCTACCACTGTGTTCCTTATTTCATGATGCTTGCTGTTTTGCTATGTAGGCGTAAGTCTCTCTCCTCCACTGGGCTGGTGAACTCCTCAAGGGCATAAGCCAGAATTTCACACTGTATATCTATCGTGGTACTAGGAAAACCACCTTGGGTAATAGAGACTCAGAAATGTTAGATGAATACATCATTTCACCCAGCAATGTTAGGTGAGTAAATCGTATATACCCATATGTCTGTGGGTATATGTGATGTATTCAAAATGTCTACTAGGTTTGGGAATAGCTCAGAATGTTCACGGGGCTTGCCTGGTGGTGCTAGTGGGAAAGAACCCATCTGCCAGTGCAGGAGATGTAAGAGACCTGGGCTCGATCCCTGAGTCGGGATGATCCCCTGGGGGAGGGCATGGCAACCCACTCCAGTATTCTTGCCTGGAGAAGCCCATGGACAGAGGAGCCTGGAGGAGGCTACAGTCCATGGGGTCGCAAAGAGTCAGGCACGACTGAAGTGACTTAGCACGCACGCATGCAGAATGCTCATACTCATCCTTTTGCAACTAATCAAACTACATCTCATTTTTTGGTTTAAAGAAACTGTTAAATGTCTCAGTTGGAGGTTCTGAAACTAGGGATCAAACTGAGTGCGAACAGTTACTACTAATATCTGTGTAGGATTTACACCCTTTTCTTTCTAACCATAAATTCTTTTGCTACTTATTGGAAATGCAGCAGGAAGTAGCATTACCTCAGTCTCAAATTCCTAAGGGAGTGGTTCAAAACTGGAATAGGCTGTGCAAAATTGTTAGTGATAAAGAGGGTCAGAAAAACTCTGTAATTCAGTATTAGGTCTAGCCAAGCCAAGTTTCCTGTGTATTTCCTGACATTCACGTATTAATCCTCTGTGAAAAATAAAGCCTATCCATGTATAAAACCAGTAAATTTCAGCTCACTCTGTGGCAGCTGAGTTGCATGTACCCAATTTATCAAAATAGGGAGCATTGATGTTTCTCCCTCTTTATTCCCTTGCTCTCCTCTGTCTTTTTTCCTCCCTCCTTCAAGAATGGGCTACCTGTCAATTGTTTTCTTGCCCATGTATAACAGAAAAGTCTTGGAAGAACATTTAGCAAGTTCTTTTGCAAAAGCATAGTCACAATTTTGTTTAGCCACAGCCTTTGGGATTATAAAGGTAAATGTAAGCAGATCTTGCTCTTCTTTTCAGATTTTGGAAAGTTTTATCTAACCTTTAACATGACTGATTGCTTATTCCCGTTTTCTTTATAGAAGAGTATATGTCTAGCAAGAGTATATGTTTGTGTTCATTGCCTTTAAAATATAACTTAAAGATATCAATTACTATGTCATTTTGACAACTCTGCAAACACCAAATACTTGATTTTCTTAAAACTTTGATATGGAATGAATTTAATTCAAGTACATTAATGTATAAGAGTAATAGGACAATTGACCAAAATCATATTGCAACTTAAAAATATGTAATTTGGGAGATATTTCTCAGAAATGTCTTATAATATAAAAAGGAATAACTAAATACACAGGCATCAAATCAGGGTCTCCTGCATTGCAGGCAGATTCTTTACTGACTGAGCCACCAGGGGAGCCCAGATTTTTATAATTTTACCATGATTTAAACCAAAGTTGGAGGCTTCCCAGGTGGCACTAGTGGTAAAGAACCTACCTACCAATGCAGGAGACATAGGAGTCATGGGTTCGATCCCTGAATCGTGAAGATCCCCTAGGGGAGGGCATGGAAATTCAATCCAGTATTCTTGCCTGGAAAATCCCATGGACAGAGGAGCCTGACAGGCTACAGTCTATAGGGTCACAAAGAGTCAGACACAGCTGAAGTGACTTAGCATTCAAAGATAGGTTAGGTATATACACCTTAACAAAGGAATTCAATTTTAATCTTCAGAGAGGAAGATAGGGATTTTACACCCTGCAACCCACTCCAGTGTTCTTGCGTGGAGAATCCCAGGGACGGGGGAGCCTGGTGGGCTGCCGTCTCTGGGGTCGCACAGAGTCAGACACGACTGAAGTGACTTAGCAGCAGCAGCAGCATGACATCTTTTACAGTAACAGTTAAATTATTTTGAAACATGTTATGCAATTCATGGGGTAGCAAAGAGTCAGACATGACTGAGTGACTGAACTGAACTGAATACCTATTAAACATCTCATGATCTCTTAATATATATAAACTGATTGCAATATTTTATTAGATATGACATGTGCCGTGTCATGATATCAAATTTTCACTGAAATTTTTACTAAATTTGTAAAATATAATAAGAAATCCAGAGGAATTACATATGTAAGAATTTGGCACCAATTGTCTGTTTTTAAATAATCTTGTCTGGGTCAATTATACAAAAAAATAAGAGTTAGTTTTAAGTATAAGTGTCATTTTCTAGATGAGAAGCAAGTATAAATATTTAGTAATTTTTACCAAGATAAGCTGAAATAGTTAATGGCTATAGCTAAGGAATTCATGATGCTGACAACATGTTCCTTGTTCTAATACATTTCAAAATAAATTATCTCCTTTTACTTGAGCTCCCCAAAGTCATTCAAACTTTCATAATTATTATTAGCACCATGTCTCTGCTTTCACTATTAAACTTTTAAGTGTTAAAATTCACATTAGAAATTCCAAATTATGAGGGAGAGTAGAATTCACCTTAACAATTTAATAGATGTGAATTTGAGTAATGCTATGTGGAATGAGGTTTGTGACATTGTACAGGAGACAGGGATCAAGACCATCCCCATGGAAAAGAAATGCAAAAAAGCAAAATGGCTGTCTGGGGAGGCCTTGCAAATAGCTACGAAAAGAAGAGAAGCGAAAAGCAAAGGAGAAAAGGAAAGATATAAACATCTGAATGCAGAGTTCCAAAGAATAGCAAGAAGAGATAAGAAAGCCTTCTTCAGCGATCAATGCAAAGAAATAGAGGAAAACAACAGAATGGGAAAGACTAAGGATCTCTTCAAGAAAATCAGAGATACCAAAGGAACATTTCATGCAAAGATGGGCTCGATAAAGGACAGAAATGGTATGGACCTAACGGAAGCAGAAGATATTAAGAAGAGGTGGCAAGAATACACAGAAGAACTGTACAAAAAAGAGCTTCACGACCCAGATAATCATGATGGTGTGATCACTGACCTAGAGCCAGACATCCTGGAATGTGAAGTCAAGTGGGCCTTAGAAAGCATCACTACGAACAAAGCTAGTGGAGGTGATGGAATTCCAGTGGAGCTATTCCACATCCTGAAAGATGATGCTGTGAAAGTGCTACACTCAATATGCCAGCAAATTTGGAAAACTCAGCAGTAGCCACAAGATTGGAAAAGGTCAGTTTTCATCCCAATCCCAAAGAAAGGCAATGCCAAAGAGTGCTCAAACTACCGCACAATTGCACTCATCTCACACGCTAGTCAAGTAATGCTCAAAATTCTCCAAGCCAGGCTTCAGCAATATGTGAACCGTGAACTTCCTGATGTTCAAGCTGGTTTTAGAAAAGGCAGAGGAACCAGAGATCAAATTGCCAACATCCGCTGGATCATGGAAAAAGCAAGAGAGTTCCAGAAAAACATCTATTTCTGCTTTATTGACTATGCCAAAGCCTTTGACTGTGTAGATCACAATAAACTGTGGAAAATTCTGAGAGAGATGGGAATACCAGACCACCTGATCTGCCTCTTGAGAAATCTGTATGCAGGTCAGGAAGCAACAGTTAGAACTGGTCATGGAACAACAGACTGGTTCCAAATAGGAAAAGGAGTACGTCAAGGCTGTATATTGTCACCATGTTTATTTAACTTATATGCAGAGTACATCATGAGAAATGCTGGACTGGAAGAAACACAAGCTGGAATCAAGATTGCCGGGAGAAATATCAATAACCTCAGATATGCAGATGATACCACCCTTATGGCAGAAAGTGAAGAGGAACTCAGAAGCCTCTTGATGAAAGTGAAAGTGGAGAGTGAAAAGGTTGGCTTAAAGCTCAACATTCAGAAAACGAAGATCATGGCATCTGGTCCCATCACTACATGGGAAATAGATGGAGAAACAGTGGAAACAGTGTCAGACTTTATTTTTCTGGGCTCCAAAATCACTGCAGGTGGTGACTGCAGCCATGAAATTAAAAAACGCTTATTCCTTGGAAGGAAAGTTATGACTATGACCAACCTAGATAGCATATTCAAAAGCAGAGACATCACTTTGCCAACAAAGGTTTGCCTATTCAAGGCTATGGTCTTTCCTGTGGTCGTGTATGGATGTGAGAGTTGGACTGTGAAGAAGGCTGAGCACCGAAGAATTGATGCTTTTGAAGTGTGGTGTTGGAGAAGACTCTTGAGAGTGCCTTGGACTGCAAGGAGATCCAACCTGTCCATTCTGAAGGAGATCAGCCCTGGGATTTCTTTGGAAAGAATGATGCTAAAGCTGAAACTCCAGTATTTTGGCCACCTCATGCGAAGAGTTGACTCATTGGAGAAGACTCTGATACTGGGAGGGATTGAGGGCAAGAGGAGAAGGGGACGACAGAGGATGGGATGGCTGGATGGCATCACTGACTCGATGGATGTGAGTCTGAGTGACCTCCGAGAGCTGGTGATGGACAGGGAGGCCTGGCGTGCTGCAGTTCATGGGGTCGCAAAGAGTCGGACACGACTGAGCGACTGATCTGATCTGATCTGATATATAAACCTGAGACAAGAATGATTTACATGTATACACATTAAGTGTGAGTCTGTAGCATCTAGCCTGTGACCAATCCTTAGGAAACTGTACAGTATGTATAGTACTTGATCAATTAAGTAAGGAGAAAAATGGACATGCTCTTAAAACTGAATGAAAACAAACGAAGATAGATGATATGCTAAGAGAAAGTCATGAGTTTATACAGCTGAGTTACCTGCTTATTGCTCTCCAACACAGTGTGACTTGGGGGTTACCTTACTCTGTGACCTTTCCTCACAACTGATGAAAAAGGAAAGATAGGGTCATACCAAATATTTCCCTGTGGTGAGATATTTTTGTATATTCACAACTAACTAACTTGCCAGCTGATTCTCCAGCTGCTCAAATACAAGATGAACATTTTCAAAGGAATCTCACTGCTGAGACTCTCTGGAAGGAGGCCGATCATCAGCTCAAAAACTGAAATACTCAGAAGAATCTGATTTGGGCATCACTATAGATTCAGAACCTTCCTAACTTACTTCTAATGAGCAAGTGACAGAAATCTACATGAATGAGATGTGAAAAAGGAAGGGTAAAAGAAAAAGCAATAATGTGAATGAAACAAAAAACTTGGAATTTCAAAAATAAAATAAAAATCCCTACAGTAGTTCAAATGAGTTCTTTCACTTCCAAAATGAAGAGTGCTTCAATTCCATGCAAATAAGTATTGCCTTCGAATTTCTAGGCATGCTGAATCTTGGCTTCCTCTGAGCTGATGATAACTTGAAGAGATCAGCAATTTTTCCACCAGTCTTCTAAATTGTGCATTTTTATCATAACTACACTATGGAAGAAAGAAGAGACTAATGACATCAGTAAATTGTGCAAAGCTCCTATTTAAGTCAGTGACATACTGAGCACATTTGACACCTGGAGCCGATCATTTTTAATATCCCCATTCTATACAACAAAATTATTTTCAGCAACTATCATGAAACGAAATGAGTAATAAAAGTGATGGGGGTGATGCCTGGGGGGCATATGCAGTGATAGTTTTTTTCCATTGAACCTTGTGCATCTAGTCACAGCAATAAAAATTATAAATAATAAAATAAGTATTTCAGCACCAAAAAGGGAAAAAATGATTTATACTTTTAAAATATGTTGGTATATTTCTATAAGAAAAACAAGAGAGAAATCTTTAAATTAAAATTTTTCAACATATATAAAAACTCCAAGTGGTCATTTAGAAGAAAAGACACAGTTAACTCAAGTTTTGTGTCTTCATCTCTATCTTGCTGTGCTGGCGCTGGTTATTTCAGATCTACTGTTTAAACACAGGAATATGTCATAGTACAGGAGTTGGAGACACCAACTGCAGTTAAAGCCACATTAAACAACTTGAGAGTGCTTGGAATCTTACTCTTGAACTTCATCTTGCAGTGAACACAGACAGCTTAATTTCCATGCAGAATACAATGTATATTAAAGGATAAGTAATAATACGTGCTAATTTGAAGCTTGTGTATGGATAGTATTAAAATACAAGTGTAACCACAGCAGCAGTCATTTATTATTTAGACCCATGAAAGATTTTTCTGGTGGAGAGAAGTATTTTATTATTGATATTGTTCAGAATTGTTGATACATCATTATAGTTAAAAAAAAAAGAGCAGGCTAACATTTAGTGGGTGTTAGTACTGTTTTTAAATTCTCTGCTAAAAATGTACCTTCTTACGGCCTGATCTTCAGGCAGACTTCTTTGACCTCCCTTCCATCAGTATGCTATTGATTTAAGTTATTATTTTTTTAAGCAGTAAAGTGACAGTCGCAATAAGACAGTGACTTTTGTCTCACTGTACAGTGATAAGTTCCAAGACTTTGTAGAACCACAGTGAATATAAAACAACTGCCCTTTGGAATATTTTTCAAAAAAAAATATTTATATTGCTTTGGCTGTTCTTTTATTCATTCATTTGTATACGTTAGGGCCTCCACTGAATTTCTAAAGAGTCGTTCTTTTCTTTGGTGAAATGGTCATTCTTCTAATCTTTCCCTGAATGCATGTTTACATTATTAGAGTTGTCTAAAATATAATAAAAATTCTTCTGTCTTCTACAGTACTGTTTTTAGCAAGCATCTGAAAGCATCCATGAGAATTGTTATAGAAAATAACTCAGCTATGAGTAATCCTGTTCTGGGCCAATGACCTTTTCAAGCATGCTATTATCCAAAAGGGTACAGAAGAAGAGAGAAGCACAAGGATGTAGGCCTTGAATTCCAGCTGCAACAACAAAAATTCCCTGATGATCAGTAGGTCAAGAAATTGGGGAGGGGTTTGATCCACATAAGCCCTGTACTTTGGGGGCCAGTTACAGTTAAGGGTGATTTGTGGCTAAATGCCACTCATAGTTTAGGTTAGACCTTTAATTCAGAGGCTTACTCCAATCTTAAGAACTGGTTGATAGAACTGTAGTTATTCTTATATTTAAATAATCTCCGGTAACTGTCAGAACAGGCCAGGTTCCACAACTCTTGACGAGCACAAAACCGGTAGCAGCTTTCACAGAATTGGCACGTTCTTTGACTTGGCAAACAGGGTGTTTAAAGCTGTTTTTACAAAAATTTCCATTATTTTTACAAAAGCTGCTACAGAATTTAAGCTTTTTTCACATTTCAAACGTATGTGTGTTTGTTTATGGGCAGATTAAAAACCAAAGGGAAAATAGGAAAGCATCCCAGGTTTTGCGCTAAATTTCCACCCAAATAGGTCTGCATTGAGACTCGCAATGAGAGCATGTGAATATCTGTATTTAGATTAGTTAAACAGGCCCCTATGTTTTCAACTCAAAAGTTTCTTCCAGTGTCTGTAGTCTTGGGCCTCGACTCTTTATTGTGGCTATCTTGTGAGTACATCTGAATCTCTATTTGAATTTTTTTAATTTTTTCTTTGATAATGTTTTCCTTAAAAACATCCTCAGTCCTATTTTTAACAATTTTTTTCTCTTGTGAGGAAGCTAATGAAAATCACTAATGAGAACAGAAACATCTGAGCTGATGTTTCTTGTCCTGGAGATGCTTGCCTGTTCGGGGCCTGGAGGAATCCTAGAGACTCCTATTGAGATGAAACCCACCCACCTATGGACTCACTGCCTCTGGCTAAGAACTCTCTCATTTTCTACTGGTTGAAAGCAGAATTGGGCTAACCCCAGGGCCGTTAGCCATCTTCCCCAAAAGACAACCTTTATAAGGAAGCAGAAGGAATAAGCATAACCATGTCCTTAAACATCCCTCTCTGTCATGTTGGTTAGCTGATGAGACTGTGGACTTGCAAGTCACTAGGACCCTTGTCAGGAGGCTCCATACTGTTCGAGCACCCCAAGAATAGGAACATCTCAAAGACATCTGCTGGGTCCCTAGAGGAATAACCCCCAGGCCATGGGGATGGTGGAGCTACCACCGAGTCTCATGACACAGCCTAGCACCACCAATAAGAAAAATGTTTAAATTCATCATTCAGTAGTGACTACTAAATGTTTAAATTTAGCACACAATTCTAGAAATTCAGTGAGAGGGAATCTGATATTTCACAAATTTTTTAAAGATATTCAGAGTGAGGTTGTCCCTAATATAATAATTTCCTTTGACTTCTAAAGATATATCTGACAGGAAAAAAGCCTTATTTTAGTACATCGTTTCTCAGGCACTTAAAATTTTAACATGAGCAATATAGAGGATTCTTATATGAATATATAGTAAATTTTTTTAAAGTCTTGATTTGACAAATAAGCTGTGGAGCATATATCTCTGTTCCTCCAAATAATTATGCTTGTTTTCCAAACAGAAGGAAGATACAGCAGCTGAATTAGTTGCCCATTTTTATTCATAAAATGATAATTAGAGAAGGTATAAAATCTGGCATGTCAGGATTTAAGCAAGAATACTTGCTTGTTTTTAAACATCTAGTGAAGTGCCGACTCTCTTTTATATTTTAAAATAACATTTCAGGCCTTTGTCTGTATGTGTCTGCAAAGCATGGTGTGTATTACAATTCCAAATAAGAGTCATCTGAAGACTGATCTATATAATATTTGTAGCCAGAGGTGATAACAACAGAAGAGCTTTAACAATAGCTTCCATTTATTCAGTGTCTGCTATGTGCCAGGCACTGTCTTCATGACAGTCATTCAAGGTACAGGTCTTATTATTCACATTTAATGTATGGGGAAACTGAGGCTCATAGGAAATCAGTTATTATCTGGAGCATACAAGACTAGTAAAATTGGGGCTCATGCCAGCTCCTATTCTTGACAAATGAAAATCTGGAACTCTGGACCTGAGGTGAGTACCGGGACGGGCAAGACTGATCTGTGGTCTCTCGGGGTCAAAGGCCAGGATAACTCCAGAGGTGAAGCAGAATGAAGGGTTGAAGAACAGTTTCCCTGCATACTGGCCCTGGGCCGTAGACCTTCACTAATGGAGCTAGGATTTCACCAAGCAGACACTGTCTAGGTCAAAAGTCTCTGTTGTCTCTGTGCTTTGTGAAACATCCACTAGGTGGCTGATACAATGAGATACAGAGGTGAGTGAGACGTGACCCTGCTGCAAAGAGCCTACAGCCCAAAGGAGGGGACTGACACGTGAAGGGATCTTAATCCTTGTGGTATTTGGTCACTATACCCATGTGTTGACTGTCAAGGAATAAGGATCCATTGGAGGTGGGGATGACAATCAGTGAAGGCTGACTGAGGAATTTATCTGAACTGAAGTTTGAATTACAGATAGTAAATATACGCACACATGTGCGCATGCGCACACTCACATGCACAAGCATGTACACACCTACACTTACTGTTCACGAGCCTTGCTCTGGCACCTTATCCAAGTGTGCTGATCAGAAGGATAGGTAAGAAGCAGACGCATGTTGTCAGCACTCTGTATTTCGCTCGGTCTGACTTTGCAGTCAAGTTGACACTCCGCTTAATCTACCCTTGTCCTAAATGGCGTGCTGACTTCTTGATTAGAGGTTTCTATTTTGTTATCTGTGCATTAGGCAATGTGCCACTCAGGTGGCAGAATTTGATTATAGTTTTCATCTTCGCTTCCTGAATTGCTGTGGATCTTCTCTGGTGTTGGCTGATGTGTGACCTTTGCAGTTTTTGATTTGGAAAAGTTTCCTTGAGAACTAGCAGGATGAACTAACCCCCACCTCAGCCCCAGCTTCTGGTTTTCCTCCATCTTTCTGGTAGTGGCTCTGTGTGCTGCCTTGAAGAAGGCTAAGCCTATGATTACAGGGTTGCTTTATCCAAGAGCTGTGAGGAGTGGGTCAAAAGTGATACCATCAGCTCTGACATGACTAGTCATTATCTAATGGACCCTTCAGCCTTCATAACTTTGAGTCCAGACAACTTGGGCAAGAGCTGAAGTTTAAACCTGCTGACAAATTTTAGCTAACATAAAATGATATTATCTGTTCCAGAATATTTGATAGCCTTTCTCTCTGTAACAAAGTCTTTCAGTGTGCAATCTCCTGTTCAGTTTAGGTAGTTTTGTATTTTTCTTAATATCTCTGCTTATGGACATTACCTGGTAATATTTGAGAAAATGACATTGGACTCGATTTCTTTAACTGGAATGTTAAGAAATTGAGCCATAAGAATAAAAATAACATAAAAAGCCTGAGCATGTTTTAAAATAATTGGTTTTTCATATTTTTTGTTCATTCAGTGAATATGTTGTAAATGCCTACTGTGTGCTTGATGTTGCTTTAAGTGCTTGGAATGCATTAGTGAAAATTAGACAAAAATTTCTGCCTTGAATACATTTATATTCAAGAATTATTAACTTCTCTTTGAAGAAGTCAATAATTATTTAATATGTATGCTGAGCTGTAAGTTCATGTAAGGTATATGTGCAAGTTCCTATTTATCTCAGCAATTTGACCATCTTATATAATTCCTCTATTTTTTTTTTCTGTATTCATTCATTTAACATGTAGGTGTTAAGCAGGAACTGAGTGAAATACGAGCCTATATACACAGTAGAGACCTGCCTTCAGGAAGCTCATCGTCCAGTAAGAGTAACTGAGACTTTCACACAAATAGCCATGTAGAAATTTGTGGTAAAAGTCAGGTGGCGTTTCTACAGAATGAAGGGAGAGCAGGGGCGGGTGAGATGGGAGAGATGGGGAGATGAAGGGGTTGGGAGGGAGGAGGACCATTTCAGTTCAGGCACCAGCTTTGCAGCTGTACTTGTTTGCAGCTTTGCCAACAAAAGGTAAAGAAAAAGGGCAAGATGTATTTAAAGAAGAAAAACGTAGCATAACTAAACTGGCAAACATTAGTAGTGAAAATTCAGTTCAGTCACTCAGCCGTGTCTGACTCTGCAACGCCATGGACTGCAGCACGCCAGGCCTCCCTGTCCATCACCAACTCCTGGAGCTTACTCAAACTCATGTCCATCGTGTTGGTGATGCCATCCAGCCATCTCATCCTCTGTCGTCCCCTTCTCCTCCCGCTTTCAATCTTTCCCAGCACCAGGGTCTTTTCCAATGAGTTGGCTCTTCACATCAGGTGCCCAAAGAATTGGAGTTTCAGCTTCAGCATCAGTCTTTTCAAAGACTATTCAGGACTGATTTCCTTTAGGATAGACTGGTTGGATCTCCTTACAGTCCAAGGGATTCCCAAGATTCTTCTCCAACACCACAGTTCAAAAGCATCAATTCTTCAGCGCTCAGCTTACTTTATAGTCCAAATCTCACATCCATATATGACTACTGGAAAAACCATAGCTTTGACTAGACAGACCTTTGTTGGTAAAGGAATGTGTCTGCTTTTTAATATGCTGTCTAATATGTTCGTGAAGTAATGCCTCTGCTTTTTAACATGCTCTCTAGGGTGGTCATAGCTTTTCTTCCAAGGAGCAAGCGTCCTTTAATTTCATGGCTGTATGTGAATTTAACACAACTTTGCATTAGTAGTATAAAGTTGTGTTAAATTCAGATTGTGGAAATATTTGAATGACAAGCTCCAAGTGTATACTTATTTAGTAGAAATGAGGGAAGGGGGGGCACCGATGAATTTTTCCTATAGAAATGGCACTAAATATATCCTGTCTAAAAGAATTAAGATAACATTTTCTCTGGAGGATGATTGGTCCAAGCTAGGACAGCATGCTGTGATGCTTAGAACAGAGAATTCAGTTTGGTGGCAGCTTTCTTGCACGGTGTCTTAAGGTACAATTAAGTATTATGTGGACCAATTCACAGTGGGATGACATAGGCAAGGATGTCTGCGAACTTTCTAAAGAATGCCAGCCTGTTCCTTTACTTTGAGAACACAATTCTGTCAAGGTGACACCTTTAGTTTAAAGAAGAGCTGTTATAATTGGATATTGGGAAACTACAGAAAATTGGAAAACATTAAAGTTCTGAGAAGAGAAAAAATATCAAATGAGAATGTGACTGGTAACTTAGCACAAGTGTATAATTTTTTATGTCAATTTTACAATATAAGTTTATTTTGAAGGATAATTTTTAAAGTCACTGTTTTCTGTTTAATGTCAGATCCAGAACTGTGAATCAGTAGACTGTACAATCCATAAATGATCACTAATTTGTAGAAAGTATGTAAATAAATAAGAGGTTGGATTCCTTGCTTAAGAGTATATCTATACTGCTGCTGCTGCTGCTGCTAAGTCACTTCAGTCGTGTCTGACTCTGTGCAACCCCATGGACTGCAGCCTACCAGGCTCGTCCGCCCATGGGATTTTCCAGGCAAGAGTACTGGAGTGGGTTGCCATTGCCTTCTCCGATATCTATACTGCTGCTGCTGCTGCTGCTAAGTCGCTTCAGTCGTGTCCGACTCTGTGCGACCCCATAGACGGAAGCCCACCAGGCTCCCCCATCCCTGGGATTCTCCAGACAAGATCACTGGAGTGGGTTGCCACTGGGTTCCATCAGTAAACACTTAGAAAATCAGTAGATTATTCCTACAGTGCCAGTTTAGGTGTGAAGTAGTCATGTCTGGGTTTAATTGGTAACCACTCTCTTGTGAATGCTTGTTGGCCTGTACGTGCTAAGTTGCTTCAGTCACGTCCAACTCTTTGCAACCCTATAAACTGTAGCCAGCCAGGCTCCTCTGTTCATGGGATTCTCCGGGCAAGAATATTGGAGAGGGTTGCCATGCCCTTCTCCAGGGACCAAGGATTGAACCTGCGGCTCCTGCAGCTCCTTCGTTGCAGGCGGATTCTTTACCGCTGAGGGACTGTGCGGAGAAGGAAATGGCCACCCACTCCAGTGTTCTTGCCTGGAGAATCCCAGGGACGGGGGGAGCCTGGTGGGCTGCCATCTATGGGGTCGCACAGAGTCGGACACAACTGAAGTGACTTGGCAGCAGCAGCAGCAGAGGGACTGTGAATGCGTAGTACATCAAAAAGATGTCTTGAGTTTCAGAAGTCACAAGCTATTTATGTTATTTTTTAGTTTGGAAGTAATTGTTTTAAAAATACTGATTGGGCTTGGGAAGAGCTCATTAAGAAGACAGTAAATTATTAGGAAATAACAAATAGAGTACAATTTTTTTTTAAGTTAAAACATCTCTGACTTTCTGCTGAAATTTTTGCCATATATACATTGGTTTTATTCAAACAACAAATTAGGTTTTTCTAAAAATATTTAAGGATGTGGGCAACTTTTATGCCTTTATTAGTAATATAACATGAGCATGAATCTTAACCAAGGCATGAATTTCATAATTATTCTTTAAGAATGTCCTTTATTCCCATGGTAAGTTAATTATGGATCATTTAACATGAGACAGAAAACAGTCCCTACACTGGAAAGCAGAGAACTTTAAATTCCATCTTCAGCATTACTGTTGATTAATTGTGACAATGAGCAAGTCACTTAAGCTCTGCATAACCTCAATTTCTCCATCTGTTAAAAGGAAATAATATCTGTCACAAGAGATTTTCCGAGCACTTTGGAATCACAGGCATAAAGATGTTCCATAAATCAAGAGTAGTATTATTATTACTCATCCAAAATGTAATAAAAGTTTTTTTAATGTAGTAACCATTCAGCACAGATTTAAAGATAGTCTCTGAATTTAGAATTCCTTCCTACTCCTGCTTTTTAGTCTTGAATGTTTACATTATTTCCTTCAAAGCTTCAATCCTTGAAGGTAATTATTGCATTCTTCTGCTTTGTTGAGAATCATTATATTTTATGGCTTCCCTTAGCTTCTATTTTAGGTGATTTCTTCTTCATTTTACACGCCCTCTCTCCACCCCCAGAATTTTTACACCTTGTGTCTCTTTTCTACTTTGTACTTCTTATATTTTCATTTGAAAATATTCCCTGTGATTTTCTTTTCCTTTAAATAGACAATTGTTTACCTTGAAATTGGCTTTCCTCACAGTGAAAATTGGAGTCAAAGTGACTTGCCTGTCACTGGTCATTCTTATGAACATTTCTTACAATAAAAAGACAGGCTGCATTTTAGTGAGCAGCCAGCTAAAAAACAACTTGGCTTTGAGGACGAAACTGACACAACAAAATGAAGAGTTAAATTATGTGAGAAAATCAGACAGTAACTTTAAATTTCACTATTGCATACCAAGAAGATTAGCTGTACAAGGCTTCTAGCTGATCCTTCCTTTTCCTTGGCTAAAATTGATTTGTGGTGCTACTTTACTTGTTTGTCAGATTCACATATATTCATGGATCTGTCCCTAAGCTCTCTGTTCTGTTCAGTTCATCAGTTTGTCTGTTTTTGTGCCAATTCATATGATTTTTGTTATTAGGGCTTTATTGTACATCTTAATATCTTGCAGGACAAGTCCTTTTTTAAGGTGTGCTTAGCTATGCATACTAGACTCCTCCGTATAAATTTTAAAATAAGGTTGAATCCCTTATTAAAAAAAAACCCAAGTGGAATTTTAATCAGGAGAACTGATGCTGTATGATTTTTGACACTGTCTTACATATTGCCTGGTAAAGTCAAGTACAAGAAGATGGCCTTCTTAAACTTCCGTTTAAAAAATTCTGTGATTCTCAAATAAGCAAAAGATGACTTGTCTTCATTCCTTTGGTGGGATTATAGTCTCATGGAGAATGTCTCCCAGAAGAAGAGACCAGCATGTTAGTGAGGCAGCCTGCTAGCATTCTGGTGGCAGGTACGCTGAGATGATAGCAGGAAGTGGAAGTCAGGATGGGGTGGAAGCCTGGGGGAAGACCTCTTGGTGGAACACTTGATTATATCAGATTTGGCAGAGATGGAGAACAGGGAGACAAGTAAGGGGCAGGCACTTCTGAAGAGCGCAAGCCAGCAAAACATGTTGACCCCAAGGAGGCATCCATATAGCAGCTGCTAAGAGTTACTTAGGAGAGGGGAAAGGGGAAATCCCAAGAACAGTGGTTCTTAACCAAGGCGAATTTTGACCTCTCAACCCTCCTCCCCCCACCCCCACCCAGGGGACAGTTGTCACTGTTTGGAGTCATTTTTGGTTGTCACAGCTGTTACTGACCAGGGTTCTTGAACTCCCTTAATCGATAGAAATGGAGAAGAAGAAAGACAAGAAGTTCAGACAAGGCTTTGTTGAGACCCATGCTGCAATGTCAGGGAGCAAAACTAAGTTCCTTTGGTTGCTTTGTGGGCAGGAGTGAGCTGGTTCTTATACAGGGTGAGCGTAGGGGTGGATCTAGGGTTTGGGTGTGAGGGCTGGATTAGGTGGTCTGTCCACCCCTCTGGTGGTTCTCTGTGCAGGGTGCATTCCCGGTCCCCTGCTTTTGCCCCTGGCTCCTCAGAAGTGGCAGCTGGGTTTTTGGTCTTTCTGTATTCTTGTTGTTCATAATTTGCCCCACCTGGGCTGTGGACTCAGTTATTTTTAGTCCCTTATAGTCTCTTTGTATTTTGTTGCTCAAGAAAGTGTTTGTCCAGGTGAAAATCCTGAGTCAAAGGGTCCCAGTTCCTAGGTCCCCCAGCCTCCTCACCACCCGGGAAAGGGTGTTGTTACTGCATTTAGTGGGTAAAGACCAGGATGCTAAACATACCACAATGCACAGAGCAGTTCCACTGCAAAGAATTACCAGCTCCCAAATGGCAATAGTGCTGAGGTTGAGAGAGCCAGGCATAGAAGGAACATCTAACCAACCCTGGCTGCTCATTAGGGTCACCTGCTGCTGCTGCTGCTGCTGCTAAGTCGCTTCAGTCATGTCCGTAGTCGGCAGCCCACCAGGCTCCCCCATCCCTGGGACTCTCCAGGCAAGAACACTGGAGTGGGTTGCCGTTTCCTTCTCCAATCCATGAAAGTGAAAAGTGAAAGTGAAGTCGCTCAGTCGTGCCCGATTCTTAGTGACCCCCATGGACTGCAGCCCACCAGGCTCTTCCGTCCGTGAGATTTTCCAGGCAAGAGTACTGGAGTGGGGTGCCACTGCCTTCTCCAAGGGTGACCTGGGAAACTTCAAAAAAATACCAATGCCAGCCCCGCCACCACTCCCATCCCCCCTCACCCCCAGCTCTGTAAATTCTGACTTCACTAAGGATGGAGTTGTGGGCATTGGTGGTTTTAAAAATTTCAGTGATTTTAAAAAATGTGCACCCAAAGTTAAGAGCTACGCTTCTGGATCCATATAGCTGAGACAGGGAGATGATTTAAGTTTGTTTGCTTTGTTTTGTTTTTTGCATTCTTCACTCATGCTTCCTTGAAAAATTCATACTTATATACTCTAAATGTCATAAAAGGTACAAGAAAACGCTTTTGGGCATGGTGTGCTTGTGTGTGTGAGATTCATTTGACTTTCTGTTAGAATTCAGGAAGATTACATGTAGTTAAGATCTCACATTCTCCCCTACCTCCACCCAGAAGACACCATGCTCTGTTAAAACGTCCAACTTGCAAGCCAATCTCATAGATATATATTTTGTCTATTTATGAACCTACTAAAGCAGGCGCAATGTTTTTGACATTTATGATTTTCTCTCTATATTGAGATATTTAGAAGCATAATGTGAGTACAAACCAAATTGTCAATATTTCTGTCAAATCACCCAGCTATTTAGTGAGACTTGGGCAACATCTTCTTGCTCAAAACACTGATGCAGCTTGGTTTCTCATGACGTGAAGTTATGTTATTGATTTTGAAATGGGTTCCCTTTTCCAAACACCAAATCTATGGAGCAGCTGGTGGTGGTTAGTGACCGTCTGCACCAGCAGCCTCATCTTTTTAGCACTGAAAATTAATTTTTCTCATCTTGGCACATAGAGAACTCAAGTGTGCCCCTTACCTCATTACCTGACATGCTGCAGTGGCATGAGCAGTGGGGGTGTGTAATGGAGCAGCTATTTGGGCATCAGAAGTAGCAGCATTGGGATGTTACACATGACGAGATACCAGCAAAAAGCCCGCACCTTTTCCTCTGGAAACAAGAAGCTTCTAGTCACATGGATTCCAAATATTTGATAACAATGAATATAACATTAAGGGCTCTGGTTGGGTTTTTTCTTCTCCCTTGAAATGACATATCTCTATATTCAAAAGATTGGTGTATTGTGCCAAATAATCATGATGAATATTGAACTGCTCTCTGTACGAATTTTGGAGCTGAGCTCCCAGAGCTTAGTAATTGGTCATTCCTAAGGATTTATCCTTCACCAATTTATACATATTTAAAGGAGCCTACAACAACAAAAAAAATGTTTCAGTTCTATCACAGGATAAGAAGTAGTGTTTCTGGTACAGTAGAGAGAGTTCTGGACTGGAAGTGGATAAACCTGGGCTTTGATTCTGGATCCACCAGGCATGTTGCATAATGTCCTTTATTTTATGATCACTGGGTATTAACGAATACCTGGTGGAATACCTAATTTGGAAGACCAGTTGGATTATGCCCCCAACTGGTCTTCCAGACTCTAGTCTCTTCAGTCCACCTCCTACTCTATCAGCAGGAACTTTCTAAAATATAAAAGTATTCCTGTTACTCCCCAGGCCACCATGTGTGGCCGTGCAGACTGAATTTCTCACACAGATTTTGTCTGATGCTTCTGTCCCCTGGGTCTTCATTCACGTTGCCCTTTCTGCCTAAACCATATTTCTCTCTTCCTTTTCTTCTGGCTAATCCTCCTTATAAGATGCATCTCAGGAATCTCCTCAGCTGGTGAGCTTTCTGATTTTAGCTGCCCTTCCATAGACTTCCCTTCCTCTTGCCTTATAATTATTATATCAAATGACAATTGTCCATTTAGATACTGGTCCTCCTATAATGGCAGTAGTATGCTCTTTAAAGATAGATACTGTATCCTAATTATCTTCCCCTGGTCTCTAGCGTGATGCCTAGCAAAGAATGGGCATCATGTGGAGAGCAATGTAGAGAGAAAGGAGAGAACAAGGAAGAAGGAAGAAAAATTGAGAAGAGAAATGAGAGGGAGGGGATATGGTGGAGTACGGATGGGATGGATTAGGATAGAATAGAAGTATGGAGGAGAGAGGGAGGAGAATGATGGGTGATATAGCTGGGCTTTGGTGATTTCTCAGATTGAATCAGTTTTAATGGTGACGCTATACAACACTCCATGTCAACCCTGTTCTTTCTAGTGTTTTATATAGTTATTATATTATACTAACTCGTTCTTTCACTGTTCTTTGGGTTTGAGGGGATTGTCAAGCAATGGATTTCTAGTAGAAGGGCAAAATCAAGACCTAGATAAACTTTCAGACCTCTCTAAATTTTGCTTTTTCCTCACCAAACTTTGCGGATCTTATTTTGAGATTTCTGCAGTTCATATTAGTCCCTTGGTATTTCCTAAGCAGCCTACTTGGATATTACACCTTGTGAGTCATATATAGAATTTATTTAAGAAAATATGAATGTCTAGAAAATTTTACAAGTTTTTCTTAGGGCCTGTTACTAATTAATATTTTATGATGCTTCATTAACTAATTATAATATAGGTGCTTTATGGAAAATGTCCTTTGTGGCTTAGGGTCATGTATAAAATTCTGATGAGGCAAAATTTTATATTTTACTTTGATAAAAATAAAGGAATTATATTGAAATCGTTAATTTATATTATGTGATCCTTTGGTTTCCATCTTAGAGAAAAACTAAACGTAAGAGATGGAGAAATCTACAACATATTTAGTGGCTTTTCATTTAGAGGTCCATGTGTGTGGGACCATAATTGAAATCTGAGAAAATTATTCAGTTAACTTGAGAAAAATGTAACTGTCATTTAGCTATGTATTACATATCTAACTTTTAGCAGATGTAACTTCTACTTCTAAAAAGGTACATTTAACTTCATTTACTATGAAAAACCTGACCTAAGAGACAGTGATCATTGGAGATCATTCAACATAGAAGTTATTTCTACCAGTGAAAAACTACTATAGATATAAGTTGCCTAAATTCCTGGATCCTCAGTGCTATATGGAATTTTAAGCTCTAAACTCAGAATTCCCGACCTCAATAGAAACCTCAACTAAATAAGTTAAGTTACTGTTAGTCAATTTCATTTTTAAAAAACATTCTTGATAGAATCATAAAACTTGATAGTTCGATATTATATTTTCTATTCCTTGGAAAATGTAGTAAGCCTTCAGTAGTATAGGTTAGTATTTCTAAATTCCAGTTTTTAAAAATACTTAACTTTGTATACAAAATATTATAACTCAGTACAAACAAATTGTGAAGTGTTACAGCCAGAAATGCTTTATGTACTTATTCAATTTATATATTAAGACTGATTGTTAGAGGCAATTTAACTCATAAATTCAATTAAAGTTTTTTTTACAATGTCAATTCTTCACTTTTATTGATACGTATATCAATACGTCTCATTGTCTTTCTGGCGGGAGTAAAGCCAACTTTAACCCTGATTAAATTAGTGGTACATTATTGATTCCTGTTTCAAACTCAGTAATATTCTAGGAACCACATGTCAATTCAGTGTCTCTAGATAGGATCATGAGATAGTTTGAGGTTAGTGGTGTTGGAGAAGACTCTTGAGAGTCCCTTGGACTGCAAGGAGATCCAACCAGTCCATTCTGAAGGAGATCAGCCCTGGGATTTCTTTGGAAGGAATGATGCTAAAGCTGAAACTCTAGTACTTTGGCCACCTCATGCGAAGAGTTGACTCACTGGAAAAGACTCTGATGCTGGGAGGGATTGGGGGCAGGAGGAGAAGGGGACGACAGAGGATGAGATGGCTGGATGGCATCACTGACTCGATGGATGTGAGTCTGAGTGACCTCCGGGAGTTGGTGATGGACAGGGAGGCCTGGCGTGCTGCGATTCATGAGATTGCAAAGAGTTGGACATGACTGAGCTACTGAACTGAACTAAACTGATACATTTTTATTAGATAAATTTCAGTGCCACATCTTCATATGCTGATTTTAAAACTCAGTGTTGTAGCATAGCAGAACTGGAATATTTTGCTTGATGAACTTGCCAGAATCAAATCCCTATTCAATTATGTGTAAATTTTTAGTAATAAATATATTCAAGTTTAGTCTTTCAATCCAGCTCACCTTCTATTTTGATAGAAAAACATGATCTTTTCTTAAAACATTATACTATTTTGACTAAGCACATAATTTAAATCAGAATGTAAAATTAGAAGAGAGTTAAAATTTTAAATAGGCATATGAAAAAGAAAAGAATAAAGACAGATTTGTGAAAAAATAGAAGAGGAAAATATGAGAGAAATACAAAATATGGAAAAATAAAAAGAGGCTTTATTTCCCCTCCCAAAATATTTACATATAGTGGGGAAAAGATGTATACATTATTAGTTTATATGGGATCCCTCAGGCATTAACATTGAATTAGTGTTTTAAATAAGAATGCTAGACTTTCCACTCTATCTTTGGCTTTTTTCCTTTTAAATTGAAATCTTTCTGTTTCTGCTTGTATCTTTTTATATCATTCCACTGAGTCTCCAATTTACAAATGTTTGAAATTTTTTTCCAAGACATTAGAAGTTAAGATGACTTTTTTTTTAAGGTAGCAAAATACACTAAGTAGAGATTCTGAAACCAACTCACAAAATCCTACTTGTCCCATACTTAGTAAAACCATCAAACTGGTATTCTAAGGTAACACCAGCACTTCTGATATTCTAAACTTCAAGTCAGTAGGTAAATTCCCTCTTACTGATCCTTAGGCATCACAGAGGTGAAGAAAGCCTTTTAATTGCTTTTTCTTTCTTGGATGAACAGAAACCTGGACTTTCTCTGCGGTCAGCCCCTCTTTATTTCAGTTCAGTTCAGTTCAGTCGCTCAGTCGTGTCCGACTCTTTGCGACCCCATGAATCATAGCATGCCAGGCCTCCCTGTCCATCACCAACTCCCGGATTTCACTCAGACTCACGTCCATTGAGTCAGTGATGCCATCCAGCCATCTAATCCTCTGTCGTCCCCTTCTCCTCCTGCCCCCAATCCCTCCCAGCATCAGAGTCTTCTCCAATGAGTCAACTCTTCGCATGTGGCCAAAGTACTGGACTTTCAGCTTCAGCATCATTCCTTCCAAAGAAATCCCAGGGCTGATCTCCTTCAGAATGGACTGGTTGGATCTCCTTGCAGTCCAAGGGACTCTCAAGAGTCTTCTCCAACATCACACTTCAAAAGCATCAATTCTTCAGCGCTCAGCCCTCTTCACAGTCCAGCTCTCACATCCATACATGACCACAGGAAAAACCATAGCCTTGACTAGACAAACCTTTGTTGGCAAAGTAATGTCTCTGCTTTTGAATATGCTATGTAGGTTGGTCATAACTTTCCTTCCAAGGAGTAAGCGTCTTTTAATTTCATGGCTGCAATCACCATCTGCAGTGATTTTGGAGCCCAAAAAAATAAAGTCTGACCCTGTTTCCACTGTTTCTCCATCTATTTCCCATGTAGTGATGGGACCAGATGCCATGATCTTCGTTTTCTGAATGTTGAGCTTTAAGCCAACTTTTTCACTCTCCACTTTCACTTTCTTCAAGAGGCCTTTTAGTTCCTCTTCACTTTCTGCCATAAGGGTGGTGTCATCCGCATATCTGAGGTTACCTTTACTTAGTCTCTCTTTATTTTGCCTCCTTTGGTCACATTTCCCTGGTTTTATGCATCCTCTTTACTGAGGGCTTTACGTAAATATTGTGGCTGATCCTCAACAGGCGTCCTCTTGGGGCAAATGAAAGTGAAAGTTGCTCAGTTGTGTTGGACTCTTTGAGACCCTGTGGACTATGCAGTCCATGGAATTCTCCAGGCCAGAACACTGGAGTGGGTAGCCTTTCCCTTCTCCAGGGGATCGAACCCAGGGATCAAACCCAGGTCTCCCACATTGCAGGTGGATTCTTTACCAGCTGAGCCACAAGGGAAACCCAAGAATCCTGGAGTGGGTAGCCTTTCCCTTCTCCAGTGGATCTTCCCAACCCAGGAATTGAACCAGGGTCTTCTGCATTGCAGGTGGATTCTTTACCAACTGAGCTATCAGGGTGGTCCCAAACACCAGAATGAAAGCCAAAAAGTCTACTTCCTCACTGCTGCGATTTCTAAGGCAGCCAAGAAATAGCATTCCTCTTCCCCACGTGGGCCGTGAACAACTGAGACATAACAGAGTATCAGAAGATGCCAGAACTCTCATCTTAGCTCTCATGGCCAGGATGGAGAATGTGGGTTTCTGAGGACCGCACTGCCAAACACAGATGTGGTCATGTGCTCCTCAGAGATCCCCTGTTTCCTACAGAATCCAGTCCTGAGTTCTTCACATCTCATTTTAACATCCGCCAGTCTAATCTGACTACCTTTCTCTCTTCACTTTCTATCTTAGTTTCTCTGTAGACTTTGAACATTTTTCACAAGTTGGAAAACAAATCCCTTTGCCTTTTCTTTCTTTGCACATACTTTGCCTTCTGCTCTTTCCCTGCTATTTTTCTGCTCAAATCTCATTCATCCTTTAGGACCATTTCACAAGAGACAAGCACCCACTCCTAGGCCTTTGACATTTGCCCAGCACGTGTGCTTGATCATTTCAGTCATGTCTGACTCTTTGTGACACCCTGGACTGTACCCCTCCAGGCTCCTCTGTCCATGGGATTCTCCAGGCAAGAATACTGGAGTGGGTTGCCATGCCCTTCTCCAGGGGATCTTCCTGACCCAGTGATTGAATCCTTATCTCCTGCATCTCCTGCATTGCAGGTAGATTCTTTACCTACTGGGCT
This sequence comes from Tragelaphus eurycerus, assembly GCA_935064755.1. Lineage (NCBI taxonomy): Eukaryota > Metazoa > Chordata > Mammalia > Artiodactyla > Bovidae > Tragelaphus > Tragelaphus eurycerus. The sequence goes on from CAKXYN010000014.1 coordinate 907,557, forward strand.
ACCTGCATTTTCCCATGGTTTGTCTGAAAATTTGGGCATCTCTGTTTAATAGAAATTTGTTACCCTTTTTTGTGATCATTTTTTTGCTCTCCCTCCTCCAGAGAAGAGATTGTGTCTTACTCAGCATTGTGTTTCTAGCACAGTGTCTGGTACATTATGCTAAACAAATTTATTGTAATAAGATTCATCTATTTCTTATCATCCAACAATAAGGATCTCATTGGCATTTTCCAAAAAGACTACAAAAACATTTCCTGAAACTAGATATTGTCGAGGTAGGAACAGCCTCACTAATTAATAATGTTTGTTTTTTAGCCTTCTAACTTGATATTTAAGTAGCAGAACAAAAATTTTAATCTAGGCTTGTCAAACCCCACATTCTTTCTGCCCCATCTCTGGTTTCCTGTAACAAATACCTTTGCATAGGAAATGTGGTCTTCTCCATGTTCTATGCAGAAATATCACTTCTACTCACTTCCCTTTCTCCAGGAAAAAAAAATCTGTGTCGGTTTAAAAAATGAAAACCAACCTGGGCAGTTGGGAAGCCCACTAGGTAAATATTAAAGGAAACAGCTATAAAGCCAAATGCACTTTAAAACAATAAATAACACGAGGCAGGATATTGAGCAATATTTGCCATGCCCGTAACCACTCACGTTCTTGGTCTAATTTTCTTTCCTAGTTTATGTTCTTTCATTAGATTGTGAGTTAGACTTCTATACATTACTCCACACTTAATAAAGATATTTCATTTTTCCTGGTGTGCTTCCAGAGACCTAGCATGCAGTGAAGGTTTTATAGTCCTGTGCGGTGCAGCAGATGTCATTCCATTTGCCTAAGTCCTGCTGACATTTGGAGATGTGGATTAATTGAGCTACAGAATGAAATTTAATTAAAATTAAATACAGACTTGGCCATTGTATCTGTTCATTTTCCGCACTCTAGTGTGTGTGTTTGCAGGCAGCGCCATAGTTAATTTGTTTAATCAGGATGCTCTGTGGGGGAAGTTGCACTTTGCTTTATGCTGAGAAACTGAAGGTGTGATGGATGCCAGTTTGGAATTCATCGCACACAATGTGTGCTGTGTAAATGATGCTACTGATGAGCCTCGGAGGGCTACCTGAGGGAGCAAGGTGGCACCACACGAACTCATAGAGAAACAACTTGTCAGAGACAAGGTTTGCTGGTGGTTTAGTAGCTAAGTCGTGTCCAACTCTTGCGAGGCCATGGACTGTAGCCCACCAGGCTCCTCTGTCCATGGGATTCTGGAAATACTGGAGTGGGTTGCCATTTCCTTCTCCAGGGGATCTTCCCAACCCAGGAGTTGAACCTGGATCTCCTGCACTGCAGGCAGATGATTTACCGGCTGAGCTATGAGGGAAGCCCAAATAAGGTTCAGGGATGTCTTTTAAATTGACATCACATGACCACAGGAATCTTATCTATTACCCATCAACACGTTGCCATTGTATTTGTTCATTCAGACACTCATTCAACCAAGGTTTTTTGAGTACCCACTATGTGCTGGATCCTGAATTTCAGGGAGTTACCATTATGAATGAGGATGACCTTCTTTCCACCGGTTACCCCAGTTGGGGATGTTTGCCATTTCTTGAGGATACAGTGTTTAGAACCAAATAGTATAGCATATTTATAGGTCATTCCAAAGTAAGGATTGGAGAAGGAAATGGCAACCCATTCCAGTGCTCTTGCCTGGAGAATCCCAGGGACAGGGAAGCCTGGTGGGCTGCTGTCTATGGGGTCGCACAGAGTCAGACACGACTGAAGCAACTTAGCAGCCAAAGTAAGGAGAGACTATATTACTTTAGGTTACAATGAGATGGAATTAGGGAAAGCAGATAGATCCCACCCTTCCTGTGAGATGCATTTCAAAGATCACCTCCTTCTTGGATTTCCCTGATTCATACAGTGAGAAATGTAGCCTCTTCCAACTACTCTCCAAAATACATAGGAGTTCTTTTTGTGTTTTATCTGTATATCTTCCTATCTCCCTTTCTAGATTATGAATTTTTTGTCAACATCTTTTTAATCTTGAAAAATATTTAGGCCAGTACATCATCTCCACAATGTGCACAAGGCCTGTTTCTTTTTTGAACTGAAGTAGAGTTGCTCTGGAGAAGGCAATGGCACCCCACTCCAGTACTCTTGCCTGGAAAATCCCATAGGTGGAAGAGCCTGGTAGGCTTCAGTCCATGGGGTCACTGAGAGTCGGACACGACTGAGCGACTTCATTTTCATTTTTCACTTTCATGCATTGGAGACGGAAATGGTAACCCACTCCAGTGTTCTTGCCTGGAGAATCCCAGGGCCGGGGGAGCCTGGTGGGCTGCCGTCTATGGGGTCACACAGAGTCGGACACGACTGAAGTGACTTAGCAGCAGCAGCAGAGTTGCTCTACAGCATTGCATTAAACACTGTATTAGTTTCAGGAGTCCAGTGTGGTTACTCAATATTTTTGCAGATTATAGTCCATTACAGGTTATTACAGGATAATGGGTAAAATTCCCCGTGCTAGTCAGTGAATCCTTCTTGTTTATTTATTTTGTACATAGTACTTTGTAGCTGTTAATCTCGTAAACCTAATTTGCCCCTCTCCCCTTCAAAGGCTATTTCTTGAATGTACTGTCAAGCATGTGCATTCCTGGGTAGAGGACATCTGCTGTTTCAGTGGTCTAGAATCACTTCCCCCTTTTTGAGACAACAGTGCCCTGCTTCCTATAGCTATGTGCATCAGGGGAAGGTGGGTGTGCTAGAGGCTGAGCCAGTCCATGTATTTGATTATGCTCACCTCTGTGATTGATTCAGAGAAGGGCAGATGATCCACAGCAGCTACGAGGGCCAATGATCCCACTTGCTAAGGCTTTGATTTCTCTTCAGCTGTTTGTGAAAGGAGGTAACCCAAGAGCTCCCTTCTTCTACAAAGAGGGAATTAATCTGAAAATGGAGACTAATCTGAATTCAAGAGAATGGTCCCCCATTGCTCCTTGAGATTCTGTTGCTATTCTGTTATCTTAGCCGAAGAGTTCTTCCTTAGGTTGGTTTGAATTGGACTTTCAAGCTCCAGCATAAATAGAACCACTACAGGTCTCACGTAGTGCCCAGTCACGTACATGTGTTCCCTGTCCTGTCAGCTCCTCGCAGACAGATATCTTGCCTCCTCACCCAGTTACATGTTCAGTAGCCCAGTGCCTGCAACAATGTGCACTCAATAATTATTCTGTGTAAATTAAAAGTTATCAGGTGATTATATGACAGTGACAGTAAGTTATCTTTTAGCTTTATAGTATAACTAATAAAACGGACATGTTGCTCACCAACCCTATTACATTCTTTCTCACTGACATTTGTATGAACGAAAGTGTCATTAAAGGGTCTAAGGGTGAGAAAGATAGCTCAAGCATCTTCTAGTGATAATCAACTTTGTGTTTTTTTAAAAAAAACAAACACACCCCGAAGACAAAACTCCACAACCCTATTCTATTTCTCAAGGTTAACTTATCTCACCCCCCGTAATTGTTCTTTACATTCCTAGTTTACGTGAAAATTGTGAGTTCTTGTAACCAAAGTATGACTTTTCTCAGTTGAGCTTTGTTTTGCTGTAGACTTAAATTGGCTCAATGAATGGATGCACACGGTGTTTTTTGGGGATGTTTATTCTATTTTAAACCAAATATACCTGTTTTATATGGGCAATATCCTACTCATTCTTGGATATATGGCAAAGTAAGCCGAACATTTGTTTCTGCTTGCATGTACCTTTTGTGAATTTGATCCTGCTTTTTTCCCTATCTTCATTTTCCATAATCATAATGATGTTGAAGGATAAGGATTAATCAAAGAGAAAAAAATTATGTTTTTAGCTCTCAGTAAAAAGAGTAATTTGGATTATTGACTATGAAGACTTTGAAGGAGATATTCATGTCTACTTCATCTTAACCAACATCATCTATGATATCTCCTTGCAAGGGATGAAGTGAAGTCGCTCAGTCGTATCCGACTCTTTGCAACCCCATAGACTGTAGCCTACCAGGCTCCTCTGTCCATGGGATTTAGTACTGGAGTGGACTGCCATTTCCTTCTCCAGGGGATCTTCCCAACCCAAGGCTTGAACCCGGGTCTCCCACATTGTAGACAGACACCTTTACCGTCTGAGCCACCAGGGATAGGGGAATCAATAAATATTTGTTGGATGAACAAATAGATGAATGGTAACAGCAGGTTTTTGACCATTTTGCAGTATTCATGAAGTCATTTTGCTAATTTTAGACTTGAATTAGTCAACATGTATTTATTATGCATCTAACATGTATATGGCACTATACTATGGACTTTCAGGGGCAATTGGTCTTCCACTAGAGATGGAAAAATCAAATTTGTGCAAGTATAAATAGAATACCAAGCTGAAAACAATTTATGGCACAGGAGGCGTAAATAAAGGGTGATAGAAACTCTCAAAGGAAAAAAAAAGATGCTCACCAAGAAAGAATGTGCTGTTTATTCTTCAGAGACCTTCTTTATTTTTCATTGTTGGGTTCTTGATGTCTGTCTGTGCAGGTATGACTGAATACATAGGCAAAGCATGACCGACCATCCTTTTCTTATAGAACATGTCATAGCCTCCTTTGCTATGGGCTGCAGCTGATATTTGCCTTTATTTTGGCAACATTTTAAAAAGCCGTTTCTGTTTGTGGCACAGTGCACCAGTCTGTTAGCTGTTGTTGGTTCTTAGAAGTCAACAATTTTGTCACATGTTTTTGTCTTTGTACTTCCGTGCTCCTGAGAAGAGTTGTTCCTGCCCTCTTTCCTGTGGTTGCCCCAATTGACTTCACCATGAAGCAGATGCTTGAGTATCCCCTGCCTTCCATTTCTCATACCCATTCCACCCAAAGGAGTTGAGTTGTGACCTCACAATGTCAATGCTAGCAGACTGACTGCTTTCCAGTATTTTATGTTTGGTCATCCAGCCTCCCAAGAAACTTACCTGGTGGTAGTATTCATAATTCACATCTTATAAAGCAATTTAAGGGAAGTCTAAGTGTTGCTTTTGAAAATTTTGCCAATATTTGGAACCAGTGCCAAGTGAGGGGGCATTTACTCTGTTCAGTTCAGTCCAGTTGCTCAGTCGTGTCAGACTCTTTGCAACCCCATGAACCACAGCACGACAGGCCTCCCTGTCCTTCACCAGCTCCCAGAGTTTACCCAAACCCATGTCCATTGAGTCAGTGTTGCCATCCAACCATCTCATCCTCTGTCGTCCACTTCTCCTCCTGACCCCAATCCCTCCCAGCATCAGAACTTTTCAAATGAGTCAGCTCTTCGCATCAGGTGACCAAAGTATTGGAGTTACAGCTTCAGCATCCATCCTACCAATGGACACCCAGGACTGATCTCCTTTAGGATGGACTGGTTGGATCCCCTTGCAGTCCAAGGGAATCTCAAGAGTCTTCTCCAACACCACAGTTCAAAAGCATCAATTTTTCCATGCTCAGCTTTCGTTATAGTCCAACTCTCACATCCATACATGACCACTGGAAAACCGTAGCCTTGACTAGCTGGATCTTTGTTGACAAAGTAATGTCTCTGCTTTTTAATATGCTGTCTAGGTTGGTCATAACTTTCCTTCCAAGGAGTAAGCGTCTTTTAATTTCATGGCTGCAGTCACCTATTGCAGTGATTTTTGGAGCCCCCAAAAATAAAGTCAGCCACTGTTTCCACTGTTTCCCCACCTATTTGCCATGAAGTGATGGGACCAGATGCCATGATCTTCGTTTTCTGAATGTTGAGCTTTAAGCCAACTTTTTCACTCTCCACTTTCACTTTCATCAAGAGGCTTTTTAGTTCCTCTTCACTTTCTGCCATATGGGTGGTGTCATCTGCATATCTGAGGTTATTGGTATTTCTCCCGGCAATCTTGATTCCAGCTTGTGCTTCTTCCAGTCCAGCATTTCTCATGATGTACTCTGCATATAAGTTAAATAAGCAGGGTGACAATATACAGCCTTGACGTACTCCTTTTCCTATTTGGAACCAGTCTGTTGTTCCATGTCCAGTTCTAACTGTTGCTTCCTGACCTGCATACAGGTTTCTCAAGAGGCAGATCAGGTGGTCTGGTATTCCCATCTCTTTCAGAATTTTCCACAATTTATTGTGATCCACTCAGTCAAAGGCTTTGGCATAGTCAAGAAAGCAGAAATAGATGTTTTTCTAGAACTTTCTTGCTTTTTTGATAATCCAGTGGATGTTGGCAATTTTGATCTCTGGTTCCTCTGCCTTTTCTAAAACCAGCTTGAACATCTGGAAGTTCACGGTTCACATATTGCTGAAGCCTGGCTTGGAGAATTTTGAGCATTACTTTACTAGCGTGTGAGATGAGTGCAATTGTGCAGTAGTTTGAGCATTCTTTGGCATTGCTTTTCTTAGGGACTGGAATGAAAACAGACCTTTTTCAGTCCTGTGGGCACTGCTGAGTTTTCTAAATTTGCTGACATATTTAGTGCAGCACTTTCACAGCGTTAACTTTTCAGATTTGAAATAGCTAAACTGGAATTCCATCACCTCCACTAGCTTTGTTCATAGTGATGCTTAGTAAGGCCCACTTGACTTCACATTCCAGGATGTCTTTACTCTGTTAGTCCGCTTTTATTCAGGATTTTTAAAGACTAATTAATCCTGCTTCCATGTAAACTGAGTTTTAGTTAATGTGCCAACAGAACACCTCACTGCTTTCTGAAATTGAGTAGGATTTAATCCTCATTCACCTCTCAGTATGCTGATAGATATGGAACAACCAAATATTTGAGGCAGCTCACAAAAGTAAACCCCTAATCACATATCTTGGCAAATATAAATCACAACCTTCATTTTTTCCTTTGTATTGTTTCATTGATTCAGCAACTCACCAGACATTTATTGAGAATCTGTTGCACTGCTTCTTAATTTTTGGTCTCAGGACCCTTTTACATTCTTAAAAATTATTGAAGATCCCCCCCAAAGCTTTCATTTATGTGGATTATTTCTATTGACATTTACCACTGATATTTAATTTAGAAATTAAAACTTAAAAGTTTTGAAAGTATTTTTTGTTAGTTCACTTGAAAATAACAATAAACTAGTTACATATGAACATAACATTTTATGAAAAATAACTACATTTTTCAAAACACACAAAAAATAATGATAAGAAAAGCATTGTTTTACAATGGATTTTGGCAAATTTATTTAATGTCTGGCTTAATACAGCTCAATTTTCATATCTGCTTCCACAGTGAATCTTTTTTGGTATGACACTTTGGTTGAAGTATACGAGGAAAAGATTTGGCCTAACATATTTGTGGAGAAGGTGATGGCACCCCAGTCCAGTCCTCTTGCCTAGAGAATCCCATGGACGGAGGAGCCTGGTGGGCTGCAGTCCATGGGGTCACTAAGAGTCGGACACGACTGAGTGACTTCACTTTCCCTTTTCACTTTCATGCATTGGAGAAGGAAATGGCAACCCACTCCAGTGTTCTTGCCTGGAGAATCCCAGGGACAAGGGAGCCTGGTGGACTGCTGTCTATGGGGTCTCACAGAGTCGGACATGACTGAAATGACTTAGCAGCAGCAGCAACATATTTGTAGCAATATTTTTACTACCACCTCAAATAACTATATGTATTTTTTTTAATACTATAGCAAAATTCAACAAGTGTGTCCTCTAAAAGGTTGGTTGCAATATGAATTCTGAGACCAGAGTTTGTACTCCAAATGAATCTTTTACTGTGTAACATTTAGTAACTTAAGGTACTGTTCATTTGAAAAATATTGGCTCACTGAATAATACAGATCTTCAAATGTTGACATCTGTATTATATGATATCAGAATTATAGTTGTTTTTCATCACCATTGATCTCATTGGAAATTTTTTTAAATATTAGAAAACTGTTGATTTTATGATAGCAGTTACAAGGTTTCCAGAATTCTGAATTTTCTTGAATATTTGAATTTTATCATTGTCAGTAAGAACTGTCAGTCACTTTCCTTGAAATGACTGTCTGACTTAATTTTTTTAGAAAACATCTACCAGATACTTGTCAATTGTTCTTTTGAGTAAAAATGGTATTCTGTGACAAGAGTGACCAATCCATCCTATAGCTAAATCACACAAGTGCTTTTCCTCGGTACAACCACTGTTTGTTGGAATGTAGGAGAAGTGCTTTACATGTACTTCCCATTCCATCACACAAAATATTAAAAAGATACATATTCAAGCATAAAGATTCAGTAAAATATTTTATTTTTACTACCTCATTAAGGACATCCCTAAGGCAGCCTTGCTTTAAAAAAAAGATACAAGTGCAAAGCAGTGAAGAATACAGTGAGCTGTAGAGGACTTTGGTACCACTACATTGATGGACACAAATGCACCAGTTGTTTTGCTCACCATTGCTTTTGCACCATCAATGCAAATTTCAACACAAGAAAAAAAAAAGAAAAATAGTACTTCAGTATCATTATGAAAATTGTTTGCTTCATGAACCCCTAAAAGGATCTCAAGGACCCAAAGGGATCCACAGGCCTCACTTTGAGAACTTTTGACCTACTGTCTGTATAGAATTGTGCCCCTGCCACCTCCCCCAAAACTTTGTACTGGGGTAACCTGCCTTCAGAAAGTTTATAATTACATTGAAGTGCATGAAATTGCCATTTTTGTGGGTCAAGATTTCTCAATATTGGCTATTTCATATAGTTCAACCTATTGAATAAGATATGTGTGTGTGAGGTATGTTTGTGTAAAGAATCATATCATAAAAATGGTGTAGATCTAAGGGATTACAAAATGAGTGTGTAACCAGCATAAGATGCAGAGAGTTACAGAGTTTCTTAATTGAAGAGAGTCATGTGCTTAGAAATGTTTTACAGGTTGAAGAGGCAGAACCCTTTCCAAGTAGGGTTTATAGTATAAGTGAAAGTTTAGAAACTGATATAAATGAAAACAGTGTATTTCTGATCTTTGTGAGGCCTAAAGCCCGGTTTCTAAGGCAAATAAAGAAGAAACAATATTGGGGGAGCCACAGACAATTTGAAAGAGTTCTTTGATTACCATTCTGACAAAGGTAAGTTTGGTGCAAATAAAGCCATAGAAGATTATCTATCCATCCATTATCCATACATCCACATGTATTAAGTGATTACCATGTGTCACACACCGTATCAGGTACTAGAGGAGTCAAGGAACTCCTAGTTTAGCCATTGAACTAGCTTTTTGCTTTGATTGCATGGTAGTCAGGATCCTAAACAGCTGATTGTAACACAGTGTTTAAGATGTTATCAATATGTGCTTAATATGTTATCAAAATGCAAATGAATAATTAATTCATCATAGGGGCAAAAGAAAAAAAATTGCCTGTAAGAGATGACTTGTGTGAGTAAATGAAAGGAGTTATGGGAGTTGGCCCCATAGAAACAGAGGAAAGTATATCCTGAGCTAAGAAACCTGCCCTGGCAAAGGCAGAGAGATGCGGGGCAACTTGGTAGTGTCTAAAAAGAGAGTGGCTCGTTATTGTGAAAAGATTGGAAATATGGGAAGTGTGATTAGAAATAAGACCAGAAATGTTAATTAGATTCAGGTAGCAGCAGTAATCCTTACACCTTATGTTTTGGTAAGCCACTGGAGACTTCTTACTATGCGGCTGTCCTGGCAGTTCACAGCATGGTCTCAGTTCAGTTCAGACACTTAGTTGTGTCCGACTTCTTGTGACCCCATGGACTGCAGCACACCAGGCTTCCCTGTCCATCATCAACTCCCGGAGCTCACTCAAACTCATGTCCATTGAGTCGGTGATGCCATCCAACCATCTCATCTTCTGTCGTCCCCTTCTTCTCCTGCCTTCAGTCTTTCCCAGCATCAGGGTCTTTTCCAATGAGTCTATTCTTCACATCAGGTGACCAAAGTATTGGAGTTGCAGCTTCAGCATCAGTCCTTCCAACGAATAGTCAGGACTGATCTCCTTTAGGATGGACTGGTTGGATCTCCTTGCAGTCCAAGGGACTCTCAAGAGTCTTCTCTAACACCACAGTTCAGAAGCATCAATTCTTCAGTGGTTAGCTTTCTTTATAGTCCAACTCTCCCATCCATAGACTGGATAGACCCCATCTATGACTGGATAGACTTTTGTTGATAAAGTAATGTCTCTGCTTTTTAATACATTGTCTAGGTTGTTCATAGCTTTTCTTTCAAGAAGCAAGCATCTTTTAATTTCATGTGTGCAGTCACCATCTGCAGTGATTTTGGAGCCCAAGAAAATAAAGTCTGTCCATCGTTTCCCCGTCCATTTGCCATGAAGTGATGGGACTGGATGCCGTGATTATAGCTTTCTGAATATTGAGCTTTAAGCCAACTTTTTCACTCTCCTCTTTCACTTTCATCAAGAGGCTCTTTAGTTCTTCGCTTTCTGCCATAAGGGTGAAGTGTGATCTAGAGGTGGAAATACTGCAGGCCTGGAAAACAATGAGAAGAGTAAGCCGGGGATACTGAGGACTAGAATCCCTGCAGAGCACCAGACATGAAAAAAGAGCAAACAATTTGGGGAACATTTGGAAGAAGAATTTTAAAAATATGTGAAGTGATTTTTTGTGGAAAAGACAAAAGTTCATTCAATGCTCGCAGCCTGATCCACTGAAAGCAAGGTGATGGCATTAACAAGATGAGACATACTGGAGAACAGGGTCTTGGGAAAGAGGAAGAATTTGTCAGCGGACGTGTTGAGTTTCCTACTGGAAACTCAGGAGAAAGGTCAGGCCTAAAACATATATTTGAGAGCCATTAGTGATTGTGGAAGAAATGGGAACAAATACTCACCGGTGGAGAAAACATGTGGAGTGTGAAAAAAAGAGAGCGCTTAGCACGGAATTCACATTCTGGCAGATGGGAGGAGAAAATGGGTCTGAAGTGGGAAGGCATGAAATAAGTAAGAAATCAGAAAGTTCCCCAGGAAAGAAGTGATGGGGCCTAGGTTCGAGAGACAGTGGTGGAGGCGGAGGGAAAGGGGCAGAAGGGACATGACATTTGCTAGAAGAAATTTTTGAAGACTTGAGTACTGGAGTTAAAGGGAAAGCAATGAGCCATGCTTTGGTGCTTCTTTGAAGAGTTACAAAGCACCTAGTGGTTTAGAAAGTCAACACGATTATCCTGAAGGTGGACAGGTTTGAACCCCAGGAGTAGCTCAGCAACAATGTTTCTGTCCCAGGGTGGCTTATGGCCACTGAGAACCTTCTCTACTAGGCCTTGCCAGAGCCCATTTCTGGAGAGCGTGGTAACTGTAGCCTAGGTCTGAGATGGTGTCCTCACAAAGCAGCAGGGAACAGAACGGGCTAGGTCTCCCCCTGAGCAGAAACAAAGCGAATTTTTAGGGGAACTACATTTCTACAGTCTCCCTGTTCTCTTGCTTACATTCTTGTCCTCACTTAAGAAACCCTTCATCCTTATTTCCAAAACCCTTCATCCTTTTCCCATTTGACTTTGCAACCCAAATGACACACTTTCAGCTCATTTGTTACCTTCTCTTTTACTTACAAAATCACCACTAAAGATTGGCCAATTGTAGCTATTTAGCAATCAGTCAATTTTCTTTTAATTCTTTCTGTTCATTTACATCCAGGTATTCAAAGACATGGCAATATGTTTATCTCTGGGCTTCAAATTGTGAGCCAGAGAAGCATGGTCCCTGTCCTCATGGAGAGTATGGTCTAGTAGTAGGGAAAGCAGACAATTAAACATTATGTGATAAAGGCTATAGAAAAAAGGAAATGAAGAGCAGAATGCCCTTCCTGGCCAAAGAGATTTTAAAATTTTCTGAAGCATGAATGTTTAGATGGGCAAAGGTGAATAGTATGGAGAGAATTGTTCCACATACATTTGAGGAACTGAAGATATTCCCTGTGACCAGAGGTAGGGTTTGAGAGAGGGAAGTGGTGAGAGAGGGTCACTATGAGGCTGCAGTCTAGTCTTAAATGTTACGTAAGCTTTGAACTGATTGATCCAACCAGTCCATCCTAAAGGAAATCAGTCCTGAACATTCATTGGAAGGACTGATGCTGAAGCTGAAACTCCAATACTTTGGCCACCTGATGCAAAGAGCTGACTCATTGGAAACGACCCTGATGCTGGGAAAGATTGAAGGCGGGAGGAGAAGGGGGACGACAGAGGATGAGATGGTTGGATGGCATTACCGACTCAATGGACATGAGTTTGGGTAAACTCCGGGAGTTGGTGATGGACAGGGAGGCCTGGCGTGCTGCGGTCCATGGGGTTGCATAGAGTCGGACACTACTGAGCAACTGAACTGAACTGAACTGAAGCTTTGTTAAGGAACCTGGATATCATCCTAACAGTAATTAGAAGCCATGAAAGTTTTTAAGGTGAGAGTGACGTGATAGTATTTGTAATGTTTATAATTATTTTTACTTATTGAGAAAGTAGCACATGGCACAGCATAAAAGGGTCCCCCCAAGGGCAATCATTGTTGCCTCTTTTTTTTGTTTTTAATTGAAATATAGTTGATTTTTAATGTTGTGTTAGTTTCAGGTATCACGGAACAGTGATTCAGTTATATATTTATATATATGTGTGTATGTATATGTGTATATAGATATATATATTCTTCTTCAGGTTCTTTCCCCTTATAGTTTATTACAAACTATTGAATAGAGTTCCCTGTGCTATACAGTAGGTTCTTGTGGGTTATTTATTTTATCTGCAGTATTGTGTACATGTTAATCCCCACTTCCTAATTTATCACTCCTCCTACCTCATTGTGAACATTTCTTAAGCAGTTTTTCAGAGAACTTCTATCTATGCATGTGTATGTATATATACGTATATATTTTTTTCACAAGTAAGAGCACCTTGTACAGATTGTTCTCTACTTTTTCCTCTTGATAAGACAACATGGAGATTTTTCCATATGACCTTTTTAAGATCCACCTGATTTTTTTTTTTTTTTTTACTGTAGCCTAATATTCCAGGATATGTGTTTCCAGAAATTGTTTAATGAAAATTCAATCAATGAATATTCATGTTATCCTCCATTTTACGTATGTAAAAATTGCTACAGTAAGCATCCATGTTTATTTACCTATTTTACATACTCATTTTTCCCACATGCACTAATTTAAAAAATTTTTCTTAATCTTACAGGTACAAAATGATAGCTAATTTTGATTTGTCTTTTCTTTCCAGTGACTAAGATTAAGCATCTTTTCAGATTTTTAAATCCCAGTTCTTCCTATGCAAACTGGCCACTTATATATCCTTTGCCTTTATTTCTTTTAGACATTGATTTATGAATTCTTTATTGACTAGCAATGTTAACTCTTTGCTATATGTATTGCAAATATTTTTCCAACTTTATGATTCATTTTATTCATTTTAATAAAAATAAATTTTTATTTATTTATTTATTTTACACATATATAAGTTTTTCTTGAGAGGATTTTTTAAATTTATGTAAATATATTTCTATTCATTTACTTCATGAATTTTTATTCTGAAAGAAACTTCTTTCTGTAACATGGAGAATGGATTGGATTAGTGTAAGATAAAACCATCAAGCGACTGTTAGAATAATTCTGTAGAGAAATGATGGTGGCCTGAATTAGGACAGTGGCAATGAGAATATATGGAAATAAACAAAGTTTGTTCAAAAAGGAGATGCATCATCCATATTTGGAGATTAGTTGAACATGGGAGAGAGAAGAAAGATGTTTCCAGGATGATACATAGGGTTCAAAGCTTGGGCAACTGAGTAGATGCTTCACTAAGATGAACAGCACCTGGGGAAAAATTACATTTGGGTTCATCAAGAAAGTAGATGCCAAATTAAATTTGCAACAACTTAAGTTTGAGATGCATATGGAATGTCTGTGGATAGATGGATGCTCCATAGGTAGATGGATGCATGGGTCTGAAACTCAGTAAAGAGACACATTTGAGTCATTGGCAAATGCTAGCGGAAGCTGTGGGCATGGGTGAGACCGCCCAGTATGTAGCAGGAAAGACAAGACGTGATGCCAAAGTATATACCACAGACTGAGAACTGGGAGGAAAGCTGGCAGAGGGTGATATCTTTGAAGCGAAGGAATGAAAATGTATTTTTTAGGGATTAACTGAATGTTGGCAGGTCTGAGGCTACCTGTATGCAAACTAGTAACTGGAAGCCTGATCAAACTGCACTCGAATTATTAGACAGAGGCAGCTACAGACAGTTACAGAGCAAAACAAAATCATGGGAAAGCAATCTTATGTGTTAATATGGCAGCGAATGCGAATACTTTATAAGAAAATGCTTTTTAGTAATACCTTTGGGCTATGTAATTTAATTTATACCTGCCCTGTTTAGGTTCTGTAGAACTTTATTTTATGGGTGCCTTTTTTTTTTTTTTTTTTTTTGCCCTTGCTTTCTTATCCCATCAATCTACCAACATTACTTTTTTTGTGAGTATGGTTAACCTTTCCCAAGTCAACTGGCTGAGTCTACTCTTTTTCACAGATAAATATTTATGTGAAACATCTCAGACAAGAATTTTGTCTCACACTTCTTAAGGACTACAGCCTCCTTCCTAATACATAATACAGTCAGTAGCATCATGGAAATATTATGTTATGTTAAAACTAAATTGTGCTATTGTCAGAGATTCTACTCAGTATTATTTTAAGATGAAATAGGAAAAATGGATCATAATTAAAACAAAGCTATAATGTCTTACTTAACTTGAAAATGGAAGCTTGAATTTTTAGTGTTTTGATTTTATACTAAAAATACTTATTGAATTCTTACTGTTGGTTTCCTTTGCAAAATTGCCTGCTGAAACTCCTTTACATAGATGAGTGCCAAATCATACCAGCTGAACGCTGCTGAGTTCTCTTACTGTAATTGAAAAATCACGTTAAAGGCAGGTATAGTACCAATGTAAACTACAAACACACCTTCATTCAAGGAGAGAGGTGCAGTAAGCAGAAAAGACCAAATTAACTGTCTTTCCTCTTCTATACTGCATTTCTGTAAACAAGATATGTACTGATGTTGAATGTATCCTGACTTCACAAATTTATAATTTGAAATCAGAGACCTCCAGAACGATCTTGGAAAGACTTTTAAACCTGGACAACCCCCTGCTGTTATAAAGCCTGACAGTGCTTCTGAAGTGTAACAAGGAGGTTTTTATATAAGACTGTTCTTACTAGAACCTGTTTTATATAAGAACATATTTAAAAAGCTAATTTCTTTTCTCCTTTTTGCACTGCAATCCACAAAGTGTGACTAATAATAGATTTAAATTTGCTAAGTGCATTCACTCCTTTGTGCCATCATAAAGAGAATCTATTACTGTAAAATTGAGGCTTAGTTCCAAATTGCGCCATTATGAAGTTTTCTTCCAGCAATGTTTTGTCTCTAATACACTTCCCTCATTGTAATTCTATTGCAAACCTGATGTCTAGCATCAAGTCTCACAATAATTATTTTAAATTGCTACTAGGAACAGTAGTCCTGGTGGGATATATTACTACCATTCTAACAAGATGAATTTCAATGCACTTGTAACCATATTATAGTATATTATGAAAGAAAGAAAATCTTTTGAGTTTTATATCTCTGGACATGGATGTAACACACAAAAAAATAATTTTTATAAACTTCAAAACACTTTATATTTAACTTTTATTTAAACTAATTATAAGTCATAAGAACAAATTAGGATATTTCACTACATGGCCCATTAATAGCACTCTGAGTGATTTGAATAAATATGTGTAAATATAAAAATAATAGTAATGCTACTACTTAGAATAAATATGCATGAAAATATATTTATATGGTACATTTAAAAAATAATTTATATTAGATTACCATCAAAGAAAGTCACCTGAAAACTATTAAGAAACAAAACCGACATAAAATTTTATTCTTAATCTTTCCAAGATTTAGGACTCATTTAAATAAATGAACTAGGGGAGGAGCTAAGATGGCGGACGGAGTAAGACGGGGGAATACTTTCTCCTCCACAAATCCATTAAAAGAACATTTGAATGCTGAATAAACTCGATAAAACAACTTCTGAATGCCGGCAGAGGACATCCGGCACTTAAAAAAACATCTTTTTTTTTTTAAAAAAAGAAAAAGAGCCCCGGGGGAAATCCTTTTGCGGAGAACTGGCTTGGACACCAGCATTTGCTATTGGCAAGTGGGGGCGGGGCGGGGGGGGGGGGCGAGGCCTGCATTGCTTTGAGAAAGGATTTGGCCTGGCTATCTCGGGCGCTATCTGAGCGAAATAAACCCTCGCGCGCTATAAAGACTGTCGGTTATCTACTACATCAAAAGCCAGCCCTAACTTAAGACACCACCAGGACTACCTACGGAACAAAGGGCGGCACGGGGTGGGCCGGCGGCAGGCCCCCCCCCCCCCCGTGACAGGCAGCCAGGGCCAGAGGCGGGCAATTATAGCCCTAGAGGGACACTGTCTAACGGAACTGTGAGTAGGTCTCTGTGCTGACTCACGCTTCTTGGGGCTCTGGATGGTCAACATCTGCCTGAGAAAGTGCGCTGTTTGTATACCCAGAAAACTGAGCGGCGGAGAGGCGATAAGTCGCAGCACCTGCGCTCGCTGAACATTTCATCACCTGCGCTACTCGGATCTGGGAAGGGCATAAAACGCAGACTCAACCAAGTCTGTGCTTCTGAGGATTATCTGAGTGCCTGAACCTGGCCGGTTTAGATTTGGGTGTTCATCTCCGCCCCCTCTGTAACAAGGCAGAGATCAGATATTGAAAAGACCTGTAAACCGCCTCAATAAAGAGAATTCAACAAACTACCAGAATATAGTAAGGACACTCTAAATTTGGCAATTTTAACAAAATGAAGAGACAAAAGAATACCCAGCAGCTAAAGGAACAGGATAGATCTCCACCAAACCAAACCAAAGAGGAAGAGATAGGGAATCTACCTGATAAAGAATTCCGAATAATGATAGCGAAATTAATTCAAAATCTCGAAATCAAAATAGAATCACAGTTAAAGAGTCTGGAGACAAGGATTGAGAAGATGCAAGAAAGGTTTAACAAGGGCCTAGAAGAAATAAAAAAGAGTCAACACATAATGAATAATGCAATAAATGAGATCCAAAACACCCTGGAGGCAACAAATAGTAGAATAAGAGAGGCAGAAGATAGGATTAGTGAACTAGAAGATAGAATCCTAGAAATAAATGAATCAGACGAGAAAAAAGAAAAACGTATCAAAAGAAATGAGGACAATTTCAGAAACCTCCAGGATAACATCAAACGCTACAACATTCGAATCATAGGAGTTCCAGAAGAAGAAGATAAAAAGAAAGATCATGAGGAAATACTTGAGGAGATAATAGTTGAAAACTTCCCTAAAATGGAGAAGGAAATAACCACTCAAGTTCAAGAAATCCAGAGAGTCCCTAACAGGATAAACCCAAGGCGAAACACCCCAAGACACATATTAGTCAAATTAACAAAGATTAAATATAAAGAACAAATATTAAAAGCAGCAAGGGAAAAACATCAAATAACTCACAAGGGAATTCCCATAAGGATAACAGCTGATCTTTCAATAGAAACTCTCCAAGCCAGGAGGGAATGGCAAGACGTAATTAAAGTGATGAAGAAAAATAACTTACAGCCTAGATTATTGTATCCAGCAAGGATCTCATTCAAATATGAAGGAGAAATCAAAAGCTTCACAGATAAGCAAAAGTTGAGAGAATTTTGCATCACTAAACCATTTCTCCAACAAAAACTAAAGGACATTCTCTAGAGCAATACAATAATAGTGGGAGACTTTAACACCCCACTCATATAATCTGGCTGTAATAGACAAAGTAAAGAGGAAAACATATTTACTTATGAGCCTCAAAAAATTCAGTTCACTCAGGAGAGTTTAAAAAAAAAAAAAAAAGACTTATTTGCTCACTCTGTAGAGGTATTGACTATTTTGTGGGTTTGGTACCACTTTGGGTAGTAGGGAGGAAGAGGTGACAAATGTGATCCTGTCCTAAATAATATATTGTGGTAAAGATAGATTTACCAATACAAAATACCAAGATGTGCCTAAAGATGAGGACACCCAAACTGGACTTTTTGTTTTCTGGACTTTTCATTTCGAGAACAAACCTCCTAATATAAGATGAACTCACCATGATTTTTTTAAGTGTTCTTTGTGATTAAAAACAGAAAGCCATTGGTTAAGAAATTACATATACTTCTCCCCACCATCACTCCCCTTCTTTCTTCCCATTTCCCTCCCACCCTCATTGATCCTTTCCTTTGTCCATTTTCCCCTGCAAAAAAAAAAAAAAAAAAAAAGAAAGAAAGAAATTACATATACTCCTCCCTACCATCACTCCCCTTCTTTCTTCCCATTTCCCTCCCACCCTTATTGCTCCTTTCCTTTGTCCATTTTCCCCTGTAAAAAAAAAAAAATAAATAAAGTTAGTAAACCATTTCACTCACAAAAATAAATAAATAAATAAATAAATAAATGAACTACTCCCAAAGTTTTTTTTAAAATTTTTTTTTTTATAAAAAAAACTTTTAAACCCTTTTTTTATTTATTTTAATTCTTTTTTTTTTTAATTTTTTCTTTTTTTGGTTTTTTCCTAAAAAAAAAAAAAAAACCCTCCAAAACACACCCCAAAACTTTGTGTTTGTTTTTTATTGGTGTTTTTATATTTTATTTTTTTTTTTTTTTTTTTTTTTTTTTTTTTTTTTTGGTCTTCATTATACTATACTTACTCATCAAGACGAGGCCACTAAATAATTTTTTATTAAGTAATAATCACTTTCTCTCCAAAATATATATAATTTTTTTTTTGGTAACCAAAAAATATTATTAAAAAAAAAAAAAAAAAAAAAGCTTCTGCTATAGATAAAATGATTATAAAATGATGGTCTGAGATCAAAAGCTGGTTCAATCTTAATAATTTACATAAGTCGGCGCATAAAATTTAGAAGAAACTCCAAGTATCAATTCTGAATCTGCAGGAATTCCTTTTTAAAACTGTTCACATATCAGCCAAATGAAAAATCACTTAGCTTTTAGCTACCTGAAGAAATTTAAAGTTACTCCCTGGGGTTGACCAACTGGGAAAAGTAAATCTGCTTACTTAACAAAAAAGGGGCAGTTGAATTTACATTAACAATTTAGCATTTTACTTTAAATAATAATGGAATGAACACACTGTTTTACACACCAGCCCACATGGAGCTACTGAGGAGTTGGAGATTACACCGAAATGGCTACAGTGCTCAATAGCATCCTGTAGCATTTCCAGTACAAAGTAAAATCTAGAAGTGCTTCCATATGTCTGGGCATTACCTTTAGAAACCTAAGACAGGTATATTCTCACTATCAGGTTACCTCGCAAATTTTTTAATTGTTTTGTAGCTTAGTTGCTAAACCTGCAATCACTTACATTGATTGGGAAACTCTGGTGTTTATCAATAGGTGTGTTCTTATCTTTGCATTTATTCCTCTATTTATATTTACTCCTTTATATATAAGCTTGCATACTGTGCTAAGTCACTTCAGTCGTGTCTGACTCTTTACGACCCCATGGACTGTAGCCCGCCAGGCTCCCCTATCCATGGGATTCTCCAGGTAAGAATACTGGAGTAGGTTGCCATTTCCTTCCCCCATATATAAGCTTACATTATTTAAAATATGCTATGATGTTACATGAAATTAAAAGACGCTTACTCCTTAGAAGGAAAGTTATGACCAACCTAGATAGCATATTCAAAAGCAGAGACATTACTTTGCCAACAAAGGTCCGTCTAGTCAAGGCTATGGTTTTTCTCGTGGTCATGTATGGATGTGAGAGTTGGACTGTGAAGAAGGCTGAGCGCTGAAGAGTTGATGCTTTTGAACTGTGTTGTTGGAGAAGATTCTTGAGGGTCCCTTGGACTGCAAGGAGGAAATCCAACCAGTCCATTCTGAAAGAGATCATCCCTGGGATTTCTTTGGCAGGAATGATGCTAAAGCTGAAACTCCAGTACTTTGGCCACCTCATGGGAAGAGTTGACTCATTGGAGAAGACTCTGATGCTGGGAGGGATTGGGGGCAGGAGGAGAAGGGGACGACAGAGGATGAGATGGCTTTATGGCATCACTGACTCGATGGACGTGAGTCTGAGTGACCTCCGGGAGTTGGTGATGGATAGGGAGGCCTGGCGTGCTGCAGTTCATGGGGTCGCAAAAGAGTCAGACACTACTGAGCTACTGATCTGATCTGATCTGATCTGATGATGTTACAAGGGCTTCCCTTGTGGCTCAGCTGGTGAAGAATTTGCCTGCAGTGCGGGAGACTTGGGTTCGATCCCTGGGTTGGGAAGATCCCCTGGAGAAGGGAAAGGCTACCCACTCCAGTATTCTTGAGCTTCCCTTGTGGCTCAGCTGGTAAAGAATCCACCTGCAATGCAGGAGACCTGGGTTTGATCCCTGGGCTGGGAAGACCCCCTGGAGAAGGGAAAGGCTACCCACTCCAGTATTCTGGCCTGGAGAATTCCATGGACTGTATAGTCCATGGCGTCTCAAAGAGTCGGACACAGCTGAGCGACTTTCACGCCTCATACCCAAAACAAAAAAGTCCATTATTTACAGCATTTTTGGTCATAGATCTATTCCCAAAGTGGCATTGTTATATTGCCAAATGACTCCGTAGAGGTTTCACTCCGCACTTTAAGGTTGGGGGAAAAAAAGTCCAAGTTAATAGAAACATTATTAGAAACAGAAAGTGTCTTGGCTGTCAATTTTGTTAATCAAAAAAAAAAAAAGCGTAAGCCTTTTATAATTTTCCAGCAATACCTTGCCCTTCCCTTTTGAATTAAAAAGGTTTTTTGTGAGATCCTAATAGAACCAGTTGTCCAGAGAACATATTAAATTATTGGATCCCCAAGAGCATGACTGAAAAAAATATGCTGATCCTTTCAAAAGGCTTATCAATTCCTTTTGAAATCAGTAGTGATTTTAAAAGGATAATAAGGAAAACCGTTATTTTGAGTATCATACATATGTTTCC
The DNA here is from genome assembly GCA_935064755.1 of Tragelaphus eurycerus. NCBI lineage: Eukaryota > Metazoa > Chordata > Mammalia > Artiodactyla > Bovidae > Tragelaphus > Tragelaphus eurycerus. The sequence goes on from CAKXYN010000014.1 coordinate 928,656, forward strand.
CATTCCTCTACATTTCTGACAATGAAATTTTCAATTTTATTGAAATTTTACTAATTTTATCAATTTTATTAACTTTCAATTAACTCCTGCGTATTCACCAATGATTAATTTCCTGACAGGAATTATTCTTCCAGCCTCAAGATGAAGTTGATTTTAGGGAGTTGTGTAATATGTTGAAGCTCTTTAGAAGAACCATACAGCAACTAGCCAAAATCCAAAAGGACGAAGAATATTACATCTTCCAGATTTTCTGAATTTGCATGATCATGACTGTCCTGGGTCACTTATAGTATAGATTCCCAGCGCCCTTCTCAAGCAGTTTTGTTTGCCTAAACCTGGGATAGGAATGAAGAATCTTAAATCTAGCCTTCTGTATTTGAGGAAATTGAGAGTTTAAAAAAAAAATTCAAGGATTTGGGGCAAGATTAAATTGCTTTTGAGAACTCAGTGAGTTGATGACTCAGAAATCTAAAGGGATCACAGTTCTCTCTCTTCTTGTGTCTGTTTATATGTGTGTGATTAGGGTATTTTAGTTCAAAACAGGTTTCCTTTTTAAAAGACAGGTTAGCTAAGCATAGCAAGTGTCTGAAGTGACGTGTTTGATTGACAGTGAATAAAAATAGTTATTTTACATTGCCTCGAAGCACATAGTGAGGAGAGCATAAACCTTGAAAGGACCCCAAGATTTCTAGTCTAGTGCACTACTTACTAGGAAGAGCTACACCTAATATCTCTTAGAGAGACGGTTCATTTATATGTCAGATATCACAAGGAAAGGCACTTCTTTAACTGCCCCTGTTAATCTCTCCCAGTGCTTAGTAGAGAAATATTATAATTAGCATACATTTCCTTTTGCTATCCCTTTCTTTTCATTTATTAGAAACCAAACACAGCATCTCAAACTTATTTGAGTATTCTGCTAATTCATAGGAGAAGGCAATGGCACCCCACTCCAGTACTCTTGCCTGGAGAATCCCATGGATGGAGGAGCCTGGTAGGCTGCAGTCCATGGGGTCGCTAAGAGCCAGACAGGACTGAGCGACTTCACTTTCACTTTTCACTTTCCTGCATTGGAGAAGGAAATGGCAACCCACTCCAGTGTTCTTGCCTGGAGAGTCCCAGGGACGGCGGACCTGGTGGGCTGCCGTCTATGGGGTTGCACAGAGTCAGACACGACTGAAGCAACTTAGCAGCAGCAGCAGCTAATTCATAAAGCAACCACATTGAACAATAATTATATGAATACATATAGATATCCATAATTATTACAAAGATATAAATATGAACTTCTTAAACACAAGCTGAAGATGTACAGTAGATATTCATACTTTTTTTGGAAACAGGAATTCCTTTCACATTCTAAGATAAGCTCTCTGCCCCTCAAAACTTGCAACATATCCATGTATCCCCCCCAAATATGCATATGCTTTCAAGAGGTTCATGGACCTGGAAGCTTCCTAGGTTGATAAACTCTTAATGTGGTAGGAAGAAATCATCCCTGAAATACTACGGGTTTAGTACATTTTCTCATACATTAAAGAAGGCAAATTATCATCAAAGCTCAAATAGTATAAAGCTCTAATTCATTAATATTGTTTTAAAAATCAGAAGATGAAAATTGAGCTATATTGACCATGTAATTATACTGTAAATCTGTGTAGCATGAAAGTGAATGCTATATTTCAGCTGAGAATAAGCACTGAACAATTTTAATTTTTTTCTAGTTTTTAACAAGGTTGAGCAATGAATCTATATTTTCTAATAATCTTGTATAGATTATTCTTGATTATTCCTAACCACTATAGGAGTTAGAGATAAGACCAGCCCATTGAATTCATAAGGTGGTTCTTTGAAGGATTCTAATAGCCAGAGATGTAATGATGGATATGAATAGGAGGGAAGAAATGAAATGAAAAGCTTGTATTGGCCCATTTCCAGGGAATATGCACATTACACCCTGAGTTTGCCGCTGAATCTGCCATTTGCTTCTTGGATCACATAGGTATGAAGACCTATTTCCAAAACAGCTCATCATGTTACAACGCAACACCAATAGTTCTTGACTTAATCCTTTACTAAGAGAATCAAATCCAAGTCAAATTACCCAAGGGGAGGAAAATGTTTTATAGGCATACTTTAACTCAGAAAATTGCCATATTTTTGAAGCTTGCCATTAACTCCATTTTAGCTTATGATCACTTCAGTCATGAGAAAAATACACAACTTTAAAACATCTTATGAACAATCATTTTATAAAATGGAAAAGCATCTACTATCCTGTCCCTCCTTCACCATCATGAGTTTTTTTCCCTTCTGTGATTTTCTCACAACACCATTTCCCCACTGACAGGATTCCATTGGGTTGCACCGTGAAGTCTCCACCTTCCACAAGTGCATCAAACTGCCTTCTCTCCCTGCTGTTTAAGCGTTCCAACCTTGGCTAGAATTTTCCCTGTGTGTAACCTCTGTAGATCCTCTTCGTGAGTGGTATCCAGGACATGTGTTAGGTGTTCTTAAAAAGCTTCTACTTACAACGTATTAAAGTAGAATTGCCATAATGATAGAAGCTCAACAAGAAAAATCCATCCCTGCCCACTGCCATGAACCTTTTTCTCCCTCCCTATTTACCACTCCTAGGGGGTATGAACTCTTATATTCTCCTATTCCCCTCCAATCAAATGCTATTGTCATGAATAAATATTTATTAATACCTACTACCAATTCAGAGAAATGCCAGACGTGGTCTGGTCTCTGTACTGTTTAGTTGGAAAGTTAGAGCATGCAAAAAAGTGGTTAATAGCAATGTGAGATTGTATAGAACTAAGTGATACATGACACCCTCTAATTTATCTGTTCAACAAACCCAAATTTCCATACATTTATGTTGCTTTAAAAGAGATACATCTGTAGTCCTTGCCTCACAGTGGCTTTTCAGTAAGCCTGTGTCTTCTGGCATAATGAAAAATAATGTGATAATACAGTGACATGTTGCTGTGACTCCGGGCTATTTCCATACAGGCAGAGCAGTCTCATGGGTCCCGTGGTGGAATGAGATACAGGAGACCGAGATTCTAATCTGAGAAATGCCCCTGATATTGTATGTGACCTCAAAACAAGTGACTCAACCTCTCAGTTTAAGTTCTGTCATCTGTAAAGTAAGCTTAATTAAACTTGTCATCATAGAGACATTATGAAGACTAGCTAATTAAAGCCCATTACATGTTTTGAAGTTATAAAGTGCTTGCTTCACAGTCATAAAGAATAAGCCAAAAGTAGAGTGTCCTTTTATTAAAATACTAATTTTTGTACAGTCATCACACACAATGATACTGATGCCCTCCAGAGCCTAGTTGTAGGGGTAGGTTTGCCCTGATTGACTCTTCCTCTCTCATTCGGTTAGTGACTATTTGTACTTAAGACAGCTGAGTAAGATGAGGTATCCGCCTGTGACTATCAAACCCAGTAAAACTAAGTGGCTACTCTGGAATTGAACCAATGATCTAGGTCTCATTAGCACCATCAGCTAGTCAACTGAGCTAATTGGATTCCACATTGATAATAATGTAACAGTACATGGTTTGACTTATTTTTTTTTTCCAAAGCTTTCTGTAGATTGAATTTCAATAACCGTAAAAAATTAGTATGAGTAATTAGAGGCAAAGACAATAAACTTGACTTTATTAGATGTCACTAACATCCAAGGGATTAACTCTTACTGTCCCTGGCAGGCCTGAGTCCTTAGCAGGCTCATGACTGCCCCCAAGAAAAGTGAGGTTTCCAGATGAGGAGACTAATAAAGCCAAGACCCTCCTGACAAGGTGAGGAAGGGTCCTTGTACATCTCTTGCTTGCTGAGAGTCTACTGGCAAGGATTAGAGATTGCTCGAGTGTGTGTGTCCTTTGGAGGCTAATAAAGTGACAATGAAGATGCATTGTGCTACAGAAAACAGTCCTAAGTACTAAATAAAAAATGCCTCGACACTGAGCTCATAACTTTGCCTCTTGGGATTGATTATATCTTTCGGCAGAGAACATGAGGCAAACCTTAATGAGGAACTGATATTAGGTGGGACCGTTTCTGTAATTCTTAGTTCTTTGAACTTTCAGGCAAGGTTAATGTACATGCTATTTCATGGAATAAAACAAAAATATGTGATGTTGAAATATTCCCTTTCGAGAAATACGAGAGTAATAGAATCCTGCCATGCTAACAAAGTAGCATGTAAATCTTAGGGTGTATACTTTAGATTTCAAGTGGAATGAATGGCCTATTTGGCCCAAACTAGGTAAACTTAAATTCTGCAAATCTGAAATGCTGGAAATTAGCTCCATGATGTATTAACTCAAATAATAATGTTCCTGACGTAAAAAAAAAAGATGGAAATTAAACATCTAGTTATGAATACTGCGTCTGCACAATGTGCTGCATGCACCGCATGTGTTAGAATTTCTTCTCAGTTCTTTTTTTAATCTTTTATTCATAGCATTGCAGGTGATGAAAAATTTATGCCTTGAGTCTGGCATTGAAATTAAATGCAAAATGAAAACAGAAGCAGTTTATACTGACAGCTTAAATATCTTTATCTAGCATACGGTTGCACTATAAAAATCACTGGGTGACTTTTTAAATCTCCCACATGTAAAAAACCAAAAAGTTGTACAATAATGAATAAAGTTATATATCTAAGATATCAACAGAAAAGTTGTATTTTATTAGCACTCTTTGTTAATTTCATTTCACTCTATTTTGCTGTTTCTGTTTAAGCAGCTCAGATGAACATGAGCTTTTAAAAATACTGCACAACTTAGTCGTTGATATTAATTCCTTGGAGTGGCTGAAAACAATTGATTTTTGCAGTGTATTTAATGAGTGTGATTTCTCTGGTAGGTTTATGTCTTAAGCTGAATAGAAAACATTAATCTGCACCTGAGATAGTTATGCTGTGGTAAGGTTAATTATTCAGGTGAATCAATTTGCTCATCCCTGTATTACAATGACTGATGTTTTGGAAGAATGGCAATAATTACAGTAATATCCACAGTTCTTGGATATGTGAATTTTCAATCGTCTTTCCTTACTTAGAATAGTTGCAGGTAATTCTCTACATGTTGTTTTACTAGTCACAACTCTACTCACAAAATGAGATTCCCTGTAAATGGTTCCTATTTTCTGGGGATGTCGAGTCTTTTGTCCTAGACATATCTGTATATACTACGCTGCATTGACATGTTGTCTGTGGCTTTTGTTGGTGAACTCATGTTGAATCTCAAACAGTTAGCTTATAATATAAATTAATTGAAGAAAATAAATGCCTCTTAATTTTGTGAATAATGCACAGAGGTTTCAAATATATTCAATCTACTTACATTTTATAAATCATATATATTTATAAGAATTTAAAAAATAAGATTAGGGTTACTTAGCATTTAAATAAGTAAAGTACAAAATTTAGAACTGTCTACAGTTACATCAGGCACCAATACTAAACAACCACTTAGATTTCCATATCTAGAAGACTTCAGCACACAGCTTAAAATATTTTGCACTCAGCCCCTGATTTGTAGCTTTTTCCTGGATGTTTTATGTAAACATACTGTGTATAATTAAGCAGATAATTTTATACAATATTAATTGCGCTAAGAGTACAGTGAAAGTTGTTTAATTCAGTAATTCATTTCCATTTTAATAATTTTAATGGCATAAGATTAGCAAATCAACTTCAAATATCTCTGGCCTTTATATTACATTATGTGAAGAGTTCAGATAGTTATAGCATCTCATATTATGCAGAATATATATATATATCACATCTTGTTACTAATAAAAAGAATCTTGAATTACCCATATTGAAAAAAACATCTTCAAGGCAGTTTTTAATCCAACATTAAAGATACTTAAAGAAAGGTACCCCAATGCTTTGCCAGATCAGATATTCGATTTTAAAGTATGTTTTAAGAACATGAATGGCTGAGCTGGCCTGCGTCTTTGAAAAGCAGTTGATGAGACCTATTGCTTTTTTTTTTTTTCTTCGAGGTAACCTATACCCAAAAAAAGTGGGTTTAATTAATTTCCTCCCCTTTCATGTAGCAAAATTAATTCTAGGTGTTTATTATGGGAAATGAGCGACTGTACTAACTTTTACGTGTGAAGATAATGTCTGAAGGCGCTCTCCAAATCAACAAACTACAGGCTCACATTTCTTTCTTATTTCTTTCATCATGTACAGATTTAATATCATCAGGAATAAATCTAAATTGTTTGCTTCTTTCCTCCTAATTCTTGAAGCAGTGTAAAAGCCTGGAGAGGTTTGAAGTGACAGGATTACAAGCAGTCTTTTGCATACATGGCCTTTAGGGATAAGCGGCTACCTTGCATCTAATAAACAAGAAAGTGAATTCGTTGAATAATGAATTAAGTGGCATAAGTTGTGATAACAAGGAGCAAATGTAACTTCAGACGAATGGTATTTGCTTTGTGTGGGGTTATCTGAGAGGGCTGATGCTCCGCCAAGGAGACCGAAAAAAGGCTCATTATATTAAGATGTTCTTTTACAGAACACAGTCTAAAATGATCTTGCAGTTTTTTCTCCCATTTGCCGGACTCCTTTGTGTGCTTCTATCAAATCAGCCACCTCCACCAGGGGGATAACTAGGATTCTTTCAGTGTTGCTTAAAATGAAAATTCCTAGTGAGTTTTAGATGGGTCACCCAACAATTAAATAGAGATGTCTAATTGGTTCATCCATATTAGGGTCAGCAGCTGGTTACAGAATAAAAGGTTGTGGTGCCCCATTGCATAGTTCTGAACCAAATTAAATTATTAATCTACTCTTTGCTTCAATGTAGCTTCACGGGGATTCCTAACCTGCCATGCTGAATAAAACAGAATGACTGCTTTACATTTTCATTATGGAAAATTATATTTTAAATTGCAAATGCTCTCCTATTTAACTTGCATTGCGTATCTCGTTGGATATGTGGAGAAGTCTTCAACAGTCAGTGCTTATAAGTTGTTTTTTTAATTTCTAGTTGTAGCTGGAAACTATGAAACCAACTAAAAAAGATGATTTGCATGTGGTACCAACTTTCCAGCCAGAACCAACTGGGCCATGAAAAGCAAAATTGAGACTTAGGGGGCCATTATCTTTGACTTTTAAATTTAAAAGTCATAATTGAATAAGTATCTTATAGGAAGCTTTGTATTCTAACATGAGCTTCAGGTTAATTCAACCAAGGATTCTTTCATGATAGCATAACAATTCCTTAATGGGCTCAAAGTCCTCATTTTTGTGACCTTCTGTAATTTTTTTTGTTGTTGTTATTTAACTACTCTGAAGTGAATGCTGTCCTTGTGGAAAAAATATAGCTACATTCAGCTTTATAATAACGTGTTTAATAATGTCAATAATTCTATCATCAACAGTACGCACAATTGCAATTAAAACTTGCCATACTTCCCTAGAAATTACTTTGTGAGATGTTTTCTGTCAACATTTTAATATATGCCCACTCTTCATTTTTACTTAACATAATTTTTACAACAGTTTTACATAATAATTTTAGGCTAGGAGAGCCATAGTAGAATTAACTCTAAAAGCAGGTTGAACTTTAGAATACAATATGATTTCTAAAGCTAAATCTCTTAGTAATCACAACTGAATGGGTGTTCCATTTTTGATGTATCACATGGACTAAAGCTCTGAATTTCATTCATTGGGTCATTCATGCATTTGGGTGTGTGTATATGTTAGCTGTGTCTTTGGGGACACATAAAGAGCTGAAGACCAGTGAAATGTTTTTATAAACTAGAAGTATTTTGTAACCTAACTTGCTCATTTATTCATCAAAAACTTACTTAGGAGATACCTACTATGTCCCCTAAATACTCTCTGAGTATTATCTGAGGAGCCACATGAACAAGAGGAGGTGAAACAAGATAAAATCACTTCTGCTGTGGAATGTACATCCCAGAGGAGGGAAGCGAGACCATGAATAACTCAATAAGTAAATAAGCGAGGAAAGAAGAAAGCAAAGTATTAGAAAGCAAAATAATATTCAGAGCATGATGAAAGAAGGAGCTTCTTTAGACTGGAGTTGTAAAGAAAGGCCCTTCTGAGGAAGAAGCATTTTTGTTGAGACTTTAGCCATGAGACAAGCTTTCCAAGCAGAGAGAATACCAAGTGCTGAAGACCTAGGGGTGGGAAAAAGCCTGGCATGTATGAGAAACAGAAAGAAGCAAGGCTGGCTTCACGAGTGTGCAACCTGGGTGGTTCCACAGGTTTCTACGATGGAAGAGCCCGGTTTAATACTCTCTTAGCATCACCATGAAATTCATTATTATTTTGTAACACGGGATCTCCCATTATTTCTACAAATTACGCAGCCAGTCCTGGAAAGAAAGTTAATAGAGTTGAAGGGTGTGTGTGTGTTTTGGTGGGGGGAGGTGAATGTGCATAAAAAATAAGGCCAGGAAGTGATAATTATGGGCATGTGTGGTACCGGCACGAGTCGAGTTTTTGAAATATTAGTTGCACTTAACAACACAGTCATTCTTGTTTAATAGGTAGAAAATGGAAACACTATTTTTCATCTGTGTTTAGCCAAATCCTCCATACAGATGATAAATTCCTTAAGGGTAATGTTGGTCTCTTCCGTGTATTGTGTACACTTCACAGCACCATGTGATTAGATATTCCACAGATACTAATTGCAGCTAAAAGGAATTTGTCTTCTCTTTTAACCTGATAGGGCTTCCTTTGAAAAAAAAAAAAAAAGTGGGGGGCATTTAGTGTTCAGATTTGAATTCTTGCTTTCTTCTCATAGTTACATTTTAGTACCAAATCTGCCTGACCATTTTAACAATTAGGTCAAATCATATAAAACTTCTGATATTCGACCATTTTTTTTGACCTAGAGAATGGCAATTTCCATGGTTCGCAGAAGATTGACATTGCAGGTTTATTTAAGGAAATAAAACGCAATCTTCCAAGCATCTCCGTAACCCCTGCCGGATTTATGTAACAGAGGGCGAAACGAGAACAGGGCTGTTCATTAGCACACGTGCTGAGCAGTGCCGTCAGGCCCGCACCCATGGGCCTCCTTAGAGGGAAATCCACGTTGCAGCAAAGCCTTTCTGCCAGTCAGCAACTCCCCCCACCCTCCAGTAATGGAGACCATGGCTTGAGACCCACTTCTGCTACATTCTGCATTACAGCAAGTGATGAGTTGCCAGGAGTTACTGTGTGAGTAGCCCAAGTCCACGCCATGGCTCAGAGCCGCAGCAGGCTAAAGGGCTCAGGTCTACGCACTGTTATTGACTGATAACCCTTCCAGTTGGCAAATCTATTTCCATTTGTTGATGGCCATGGTGACTTACTCAGTGATTACCAATGACATTATGGGATCATGCAACAGAATTTTGCCAGCAGGGGGTTATATCAGGATTTCTCTGATTTGGAGAGAAGTGATGTTAGAATTCAACCGAGGCAATGAGTGACAAATTCTCAAAAAACCTTCTGCGTAGAGGCTTTTGTGGTTTGCGTCTTAACTTTTCCTTTGAAAGGGTTCTTGGTTCTAAATAAGCATGGTCAAGTTGCTTCTTTCCCAGTGCTCTTACATTTTAGCAGTACTAAAACCCATTCGTTTATGGGGCTTCCCCTTGCATGTTCTTTTTCGTGTGCTTTTTGCTCTCTTCCCTTTCTCAAAATCTTCTACACTTTGAACATTTCAAACCTATCTACCTATACATTCCTAAAGTCAGTAGTGGGATTAGGAAATATGTTCTTAGTAACCTAGAGAAAATGAAAAACTCCTAAGACAGTTTTGCCTTACCTCAAAAACACTTCTTAAATGTATTCATGACCCCCTGTCTATTATCCCTGTTACTGGTCATGGCCTTGTGCTGAGGGTGACTACATAATATCTATTTATCCCCAGAACTCTGAGATACAAGCATGTGTTGGATTCCCCCACTCTAGAATCAAGCTACTCACAACCTCCAAATAAAAAGTGATTAAAAAATTCCAACCATTTAGATATTGAAATCTGTATAGTTTTCCTTTTGAACTTTACACTGGTGTTAGAAATACTCCTCAAATGAATGAATGCTCTCAAGAAACTTACATAGAGATTTTTTTAAATGTTCAGAGCAGGTACTCATAATCTGGTCTTGGAGAGTCAAGGAAGGCTTTCTGACATGTTAGCTGAAATTAAACCTATTTAAGAGTCTGCACATGCCTCTTTTGTCCCTAGATCCATGCAACCCTAAATAAAAGGCTGCTATATTTCAAGATTGCTTTCCACAGAGCACCATGCCCTGCCTAGCATCTACTTCTTTCTGTTTTCCTTTCCCAAAGAACTTGTTCTCTTCTCTGGCTACAAAGGGCTTGTTTAAACCTTTGATGCTACTTTATTATTAAACAAAGGTTGCATGTTCTGTGGTTGATTACAAGTTGTAAATAACATGATAAACTGTCAAGTGCAAGGTTAACTTTTAGAGACAAAGTACACTTAAGCCAGAGGAATGACTCTAATAGTAGGAATTTCAGCAACTATGGCAGGTGAAACAGTATGAACAGTATGAAAAGGCAAAATGATAGGATACTGAAAGGGGACCTCCCAGGTGAGTAGGTGCCCAATATGCCACTGGAGATCAGTGGAGAAATAACTCCAGAAAGAATGAAGGGATGGAGCCAAAGCAAAAACAATACCCAGTTGTAGATGTGACTGGTGATAGAAGCAAGGTCCGATGCTGTAAAGAGCAATATTGCATAGGAAGCTGGAATGTCAGGTCCATGAATCAAGGCAAATTAGAAGTGGTCAAACAGGAGATGGCAAGAGTGAATGTCGACATTCTAGGAATTAGCAAACTAAAATGGGCTGGAATGGGTGAATTTAACTCAGATGACCATTATATCTACTACTGTGGGCAGGAATCAGAAGAAATGGAGTAGCCATCGTGGTCAACAAAAGAGTCTGAAATGCAGTACATGGATGCATCTCAAAAATGACAGAATGATCTCTGTTTGTTTCCAAGGACAACCATTCAATATCATGGTGATAGAAGTTTATGCCCCAACCAGTAACGCTGAAGAAGCTGAAGTTGAATGGTTCTATGAACACCTACAAGACCTTTTGAACTAACACCCAAAAAAGATGTCCCTTTCATTATAGGGGACTGGAATGCAAAAGTAGGAAGTCGAGAAACACCTGGAATAACAGGCAAATATGGCCTTGGAATATGGAATAAAAAAGCAAGGCAAAAGCTAATAGAGTTTTGCCAAGAGAATGCACTGGTCATAACAAACACTCTCTTCCAACAACACAAGATAAGACTCTCCACATGCACATCATCAGATGGTCAAAACCAAAATCAGATCGATTATATTCTTTGCAGCCAAAGATGGAGAAGCTCTATACAGTCAGCAAAAACAAGACCGGCCGCTGACTGTGGCTCAGATCATGAACTCCTTATTTCCAATGCAGACTTAAATTGAAGAAAGAAGGGAAAACCACTAGACCATTCAGGTATGACCTAAATCAAATCCCTTATGATTATACAGTGGAAGTGAGAAATAGATTTAAGGGACTAGGTCTGATAGACACAGTGCCTGATGAACTATGGATAGAGGTTCCTGACATTGTATAGGAGACAAGGATCAAGACCATCCCCATGGAAAAGAAATGCAAAAAAGCAAAATGGCTATCTGAGGAGGACTTACAAATAGCTGTGAAAAGAAGAGAAGCGAAAAGCAAAGGAGAAAAGGAAAGATATAAGCATCTGAATGCAGAGTTCCAAAGAATAGCAAGGAGAGATGAGAAAGCCTTCTTCAGTGATCAATGCAAAGAAATAGAGGAAAACAACAGAATGGGAAAGACTAGGGATCTCTTCAGGAAAATTAGAGATACCAAGAGAACATTTCATACAAAGATGGGCTCAATAAAGGACAGAAATGGTATGGACCTAACAGAAGCAGAAGATATTAAGAAGAGGTGGCAAGAATACACAGAAGAACTGTACAAAAAAGATCTTCATGACCCAGATAATCATGATGGTGTGATCACCCACCTAGAACCAGACATCCTGGAATGTGAGGTCAAATGGGCCTTAGAAAGCATTACTATGAACAAAGCTAGTGGAGGTGATGGAATTCCAGTGGAGCTATTTCAAATCCTGAAAGATGATGCTGTGAAAGGTCTCTACTCAATATGACAGCAAATTTGGAAAACTCAGCAGTGGCCACAGGACTGGGAAAGGTCAGTTTTCATTCCAATCCCAAAGAAAGGCAACACCAAAGAATACTCAAACTACTACACAATTGCACTCATCTCACACGCTAGTAAAGTAATGCTCAAAATTCTCCAAGCCAGACTTCAGCAATATGTGAACCGTGAACTTCCAGATGTTCAAGCTGGTTTTAGGAAAGGCAGAGGAACCAGAGATCAAATTGCCATCTGTTAGATCATGGAAAAAGCAAGAGAGTTGCAGAAAAACACCTATTTCTGCTTTATTGACTATGGCAAAGCCTTTGACTGTGTAGATCACAATAAACTGTGGAAAATTCTGAAAGAGATGGGAATACCAGACCACCTGATCTGCCTCTTGAAAAACCTATATGCAGGTCAGGAAGCAACAGTTAGAACTGGACATGGACCAACAGACTGGTTCCAAATAGGAAAAGGAGTACGTCAAGGCTGTATACTGCCACCCTGCTTACTTAACTTATATGCAGAGTACATCATGAGAAATGCTGAGCTGGAAGAAGCACAAGCTGGAATCAAGATTGCCGAGAGAAATATCAATAACCTCAGATATGCAGATGACACCACCCTTGTGGCAGAAAGTGAAGAGGAACTAAAAAGCATCTTGATGAAAGTGAAAGAAGAGAGTGAAAAAGTTGGCTTAAAGCTCAACATTCAGAAAACGAAGATCATGGCATCTGGTCCCATCACTTCTTGGCAAATAGGTGGGGAAACAGTGGAAACAGTGTCAGACTTTATTTTTGGGGGGTCCAAAATCACTGCAGATGGTGATTTCAGCCATGAAATTAAAAGACGCTTACTCCTTGGAAGGAAAGTTATGACCAACCTAGATAGTATATTGAAAAGCAGAGATATTACTTTGCCAACAAAGGTCTGTCTAGTCAAGGCTATGGTTTTTCCAGTGGTCATGTATGGATGTGAGAGTTGGACTGTGAAGAAGGCTGAGCACCGAAAAATTGATGCTTTTGAACTGTGGTGTTGGAGAAGACTCTTGAGAGTCCCTTGGACTGCAAGAAGATCCAATCAGTCCATTCTAAAGGAAATCAGTCCTGGATGTTCATTGGAAGGACTGATGCTGAAGCTGAAACTCCAATACTTTGGCCACCTGATGCAAAGAGTTGACGCATTGGAAAAGACCGTGATGCTGGGAGGGATTAGGGGCAGGAGGAGAAGGGGACGACAGAGGATGAGATGGCTGGATGGCATCACCAACTCGATCGACATGAGTCTGACTGAACTCCGGAGTTGGTGATGCAACAGGGAGGCCTGGAATGCTGTGATTCATGGGGTCGCAAAGAATCAGACATTACTGAGCGACTGAACTGAACTGAACTGATGGCAGGTGAATCGGAAATTTGGGGGATTTTTTTGAGTCAGGGCTGTTCAGGAGCTTCCCCTTAATCCACTAATTAGGAAACTGCACACATTTGCCACCATTTTTTATATCAAGTACCAATCTTATTTGTTCAGTTATGAAAATGGGTCCTGTAAAGATAGAGAAATTGAATAGGTGAAGAAAATAAAGAGATATATGAGTGGTGAAAATGTGAACAAGAGAAAATGATCAAATTCCTCTTACCTTCCTTCCAAACTATTTCTGCCACTTGTTATAACACGTGACATCTTTATTCTACAGCCAGCTTCACCCAGTTTAGACAGCATGACATCACGTGTAGGGAGCATGGGCTGTGGTGTTAGAGAGTTTTGGGTCTGAATCTTGGTTTTTGCTATTTGCTCACTGTGTGACCTTGGACAAGTCACTTAACTTCTCTGCTCTTCAGTTTTGCTCAGATATAAAAGTATTAATACCTCACATACAGAACAAGAATGGGGATTGTATGAGACCACTAATATCTGTTCTCTGTATGTGTTATAATGGAGTGATCATCATAATAACAAACTTCTACTAGAATAGTCTGTGGACAAAGAGGACAGTTGGTGTGAAAATAATTTCATAATTATGAGACAGTTTCGTCTTTAAGAGAATTTTTACGGAGGTTTACTTGCAGACTTACTATATGCATCCCGCCTGCCCCAACCCTCCTTCCCTAAACCCAATTCAAATGTGGTAAATTAGAGAGCCCAGGGAAAAGGGTAGAGAAGAGACTTGGTTTGCTATAATAAGCTTGTCAGTGCTAATACTTTGTGGCAAAAGATGTATTTTTAACCTCTTTCACAACGTGGGGTGGAACTATTGCTCTGGGAATCTCACTTCTAAGGCTAGACACTCTCTACACAGAATGTAGAGAAGGTATTGTTCACTTTGCCACTGAAGAAAATATTTTGCTGTACCTTTTCCTTCCAGAAGGAGAAAGGGTATCTTATGATAACTTCATAATAACAGATTTTATTATATTCCATCAAAACAATAAAATCCTCCTGAAACTTTTTCCCAGAATCTGTGTGTGTATGTATATGTGTGTGTGTGTGTGTGTGTGTGTGTGTGTGTGTATGAGAAAATCTCATTGTTGAGTTGAAATACAATTATTGTAGCAGTATTCACTCAGTTTCTCTAAAGGTTTGGTTTCCCAATCAGAACACTGATTTTAAGTCTGTGTTGTCCAGAGGTCACATGTAAACCTTTTTAATGGACTGGTTAAGTTGAAATCCTGAGTCAGAACTTTTCTACAGCCTTTTAATAAGAGTTTAAAGTAGAAGGAGGAAAATATTCCCTGCCTTCCCTTCTCCTCAAAGCCAGTGGTAAGATTTATGACTTCTCAAGTCCTCTTCTAGTCTCAAAGATGAACCCATGAGGGTAGAAACTGTGTTCACTACCATATGTGATAGGCTGTTATTTCAGTCACAGATGAGTCTTAAGAAGTTTTGAATTTCCTCTGCTTGGTATTTTGCCCACAGAGATTGTTTAACCCTTGCATGCTAACTCTGACTCGGAAGGTTAGACTATCCCTAGGAAAGAAGACAGAGAAGGCAATGGCACCCCACTCCAGTACTCTTGCCTGGAAAATCCCATGGACGGAGGAGCCTGGTAGGCTGCAGTCCATGGGGTTACTGAGGGTTGGACACAACTGAGCGACTTCACTTTCATTTTCACTTTCATGCATTGGAGAAGGAAATGGCAACCCACTCCAGTGTTCTTGCCTGGAGAATCCCAGGGACGGGGGAGCCTGGTGGGCTGCCGTCTATGGGGTTGCACAGGGTTGGACACGACTAAAGCAACTTAGCAGCAGCAGGGAAGAAGCAACAGTTAGAACTGGACATGGAACAACAGACTGGTTCCAAATCAGGAAAAGAGTATGTCAAGGCTGCTTATTTAACATATTCAGAGTTCATCATGAGAAACGCTGGGCTGGGTGAAGGACAAACTGGAATCAAGATTGCCGGGAAAAATATCAATAACCTCAGATATGCAGATGACACCACCCTATGGCAGAAAGAGAAGACAAACTGAAGAGCCTCTTGATGAAAGTGAAAGAGGAGAGTAAAAAAGTTGGCTTAAAAGTCAACATTCAGAGAACTAGGATCGTGGCATCTGGTCCCATCACTTCATAGCAAATTGGCTCAGATGGTAAAGCATCTGCCTACAATGCAGGAGACCTGGGTTCAATCCCTGGGTTAGGAAGATCTCCTGGAGAAGGAAATGGCAACTCACTCCAGTACTCTTGCCTGGAAAATCCCATGGATGGAGGAGGCTTGTAGGTTACAGTCCATGGGGTGGAAAAGAGTCGGGCACGACTGAGCGACTTCACTTTCACTTTTACTTTTCACTTCATGGCAAATAGATGGGGAAACAGTGGAAACCGTGAGAGACTTTATTTTTGGGGACTCTCAAATCACTACAGATGGTGACTGCAACCATGAAATTAAAAGACGCTTGCTCCTTGGAAGGAAAGTTATGACCAACCTAGACAGCATATTAAAAAGCAGAGATCTTACTTTGCAAACAAAGGTCCATCTAGTCAAAGCTTTGATTTTTCTAGTAGTCATGTATGGATGTGAGAGTTGGACTATAAAGAAAGCTGAGCACTGAAGAATTGATGCTTTTGAACTGCAATCCTGGAGTAGACTCTTGAGAGTCCCTTGGACAGCAAGGAGATCCAACCAGTGCATCCTAAAGGAAATCAGTCCTGAATATTCATTTCAGTCTCTGTGGGCAAAACTCCAATACTTTGGCCATCTGATGCAAAGAACTGACTCATTTGAAAAGACCCTGATGCTGGGAATGATTGAAGGAGGGAGGAGAAGTGGACGACAGAGGATGAGATGGTTGGATGTCATCACCGACTCAATGGACACGAGTTTGAGTAAACTCTGGGAGTCGGTGATGGACAGGGAAGCTTGGGGTGCTGCAGTCCATGGGGTCACAAAGAGTCGGACACGAGCAACTGAACTGAACTGAGGGAAGATGAAAATAGCTAGAAACAATAAACAGCCTAGGTTGAGCAATTTAGACTGTCCTCAAAAGAAGAAAAGAAAGAAGGAAAAAAGTAGGTATGAGTTTGCTTCCCATTTAAATGTAGGAATCCAATATTTATTGTGATTCCTCCTACTCAGAAACTCTGCTTAAAGCAGGTCTTCAATTTTAAACTGCTCATTTCTCAACCAAAGTATGAGTACACCCAACCAGAACAAGTGTTTGCTGAGGGATTCATTAAAATTTGAAGGTAATTTCAGTTATGAGACTCATTTGGGCTTGATAATTGTGACTTCTCTAGAGGAAACTTTCATTAGATATCCTGTAAAACACTGCCTCACTTTCTTGGAATACATTTCCGGAATTCAAAAACTGGAAGTTAAGTCATGCACATAGTAGCTCCACTCCTCTGCATTTTATTCCTTAACCAAGGGAATTTTAGTCATTAGCCCTCAATTTCTTTAAATGTGATGGAGAAAAGGAACCAGTGTTTCATTGGAAAGATAAGTTCTAGTGTTAATCAGCTCTGAACAGCTAGTAAGTTTTGGCTTCTACGGGTTTCATGGCAAAGCAGTTAGTTTAGTTTGTAAATACTAAGTTTAGTATGTATACCACCCATAGATAATTAATCACTTAATGAGTGATGTATTTAATATGGAGCCTCCCTGGTGGCTCAGATGGTAAAATATCTGCCTGCAATGCAGGAGACTCAGGTTCAATCCCTGGGTTGGGACCATCCCCTGGAGAAGAAAATAGCTACCCATTCCAGTATTAAGTACCCAACATAAACCTCATCTGTAGTATAATCATCATTATGAAAATGTGTATATAAAGTAAGGATAGACTGTAGGTATGATAAATGTGGAATGAAGTATCTAAAGTTTACTCCCCGATATGTGTCAGGCACTTGCTTATTTATTTCCTATATTCTTCATACATTTTCTGTGAGCTAGATATTAGTATTTTTATACTGAACAAAATTGAGACTCAGAAAAATGACTTGCTCAAGGTCATACAGTTAGAAAGTGGTGAATCCAGGACTGGAACCCAAGATGCTAATACATTAAAGTCAATGCGTCTTCTACATAACAGAGTGCTGCCTTAATCGGGTAAGGCTGGGTATAGAATAAAAAATGTCATTTGCTTTAAGAAATGGTGGTTTCTTATGGTTTATAAGAAACTGTAGTTTTAAAAGAAGGAAAATTCTTCCTGGTGCATAAAAACAGACTTGGCCAATAGCAGGGCAGCTGGAGTACACTGGCATGCTGACCGTAACAGGCCAGGGAGATTGTCCAGAGGGTAGTGGATTAGCCAAAACGAGAAGGAGCTAGGAAACAGAAAGGATGGTGAAGTATATCTGGAGAGGCACGTGAACATGGTAAATGCTACAAGACAATTTGTCATCGACAGTTACACTGTGTGGTAAAATCTCTAAATGCTTCCAGCATTTGGATGATAGATCTTTGAGGGCAAATTAGTCAGAAAATCTGTGGCAGACGCAAGCATCTTAACGAGAGAAAGATGGATGCAGATGGGGAGGTTACTAGATGTGAGGCATGGAAGGATGTGATCAACATGAGAGAAGATAAAAGTCCAGAAAGAGAGTGTGGAGAGTTTATGGACCCAGAAGGATGGTAATTGACGTGTTAAGACGATAACGCACTGGAGGGAGAAAATAATGCAAACTGTTTGGGGAGAAGGGAGGTGATTAGGAAGCAGTCTGCAAGCTGGAGAGAGAAGTTGATGTCCCAATAGCTGGAGAATGTGAATCATCCTCTGTTTGGGGAGTTTTTAGTTAGTCTAGGAGACACAAGATAGACTGGGATTCGATGAAGTGTTATTCAGGAAGACCTTTTAGAAGGATGTGACTAATTCAAGGCATTCATCCAAATGCCTTCATTTGGATGATCCTTGCTCACCACCTAGAATTAGGTCACGGAGCATTTTGAAACCCCTCTTGGTTATTGACAAGCTACATTGATGGAATTCTTGCTATGGGTCAGACACTACTCAGCATTTTACTTTCAACTAACCTTTTTATTTTGTACTGGGGTATGGCCAACCTTTGCCAACAAAGGTCTGTCTAGTCAAAGCTGTGGTTTTTCCAGTAGTCATGTATGGATGTGAGAGTTGGACCATAAAGAAAGCTGAGCGCCAAAGAATCAATCTTTCAAACTGTGGTGTTGGAGAAGACTCTTGACTTCCTTTGGAGTCCCTTGGACTGCAAGTAGATCCAACCAGTCCATCCTAAGGAGATCAGTCCTGAATATTCATTGGAAGGACTGATGCTGAAGCTGAAACTCCAATACTTTGGCCTCCTGATGCAAAGAACTGACTCCTGGGAAAAGACCCGGATTCTGGGAATGATTGAAGGTGGGAGGAGAAGGGGACGACAGAAGATGAGATGGTTGGGTGGCATCACCGACTCAATGGACATGAGTTTGAATAGGCTCTGGGAGTTGATGGACAGGGAGTTCTGGCGTGCTGCAGTCCATGGGGTTGCAAAGTGTCGGACACGACTGAGTAACTGAACTGAACTGATAGCCGATTAACAATGTTACGGTAGTTTCAGGAGAACAGTGAAGGAACTCAGCCATACATAGACACGTATCCTGGGACACGGGGCGGGGAGGAGACTTTCCCAGGCACTTTCAACTAATCTTAACAGCTGTGTCTGTTGGCTACAGAAACTTTTAGCTTCTTGACTCCCCTCCTCTCCCTCTAAAAACGAGCTAGTAAATGGTAAGCACCAAGCAGCCTGAAGACAGGCCGCCTATCTCCATTATGTTCAGCCCAGAATGCGATCCTCTGGCCCACCACCTGGGATAAGTGGGTAAATGTAGTTTTAAGCTCCTCAGAAACACCAAGAGCAATCAAAAGTGTTATCTCTCAACATACAAATGTTACAACAGGCATTTATAAGCCCCTGCTGCATGCAATAATACAATAACATCTCAAATGTTCACAGGCATTGTTCTAAGCACTCTTATGCATTATCTCATTTAACCTCACACTTTATGGAGTAATAATATCCCCAATTTTAGAGGAGACACTGAGTTGGATCTATAACTTGCCCACAGTCACACAGTTAGAGACCAAGACAGGAATTCCCCCATGTTGTGATAAGGAAAATGCTAAAATGCTCAAGAGACTTGAAGTAAGAAATAATGTATGGGTGAAGGAATAAGACAGAAGTACAGAGGCTGCGGAGAAGGCAGTGGCACCCCACTCCAGTACTCTTGCCTGGAAAATCCAATGGACGGAGGAGCCTGGTAGCTACAGTTCATGGGGTCGCTGAGGGTTGGACACAACTAAGCGACTTCACTTTCACTTTTCACTTTCATGCATTGGAGAAGGAAATGGCAACCCACTCCAGTGTTCTTGCCTGGAGAATCCCAGGGACAGGGGAGCCTGGTAGGCTGCCGTCTCTGGGGTCACACAGAGTCAGACACGACTGAAGCGACTTAGCAGCAGTAGCAGCATAGAGGCTGCATTGAAGTGAGGTTTTTTTTTAGTTCTTTTGGACTGAGATTTAAATATTTATAGGTAGGTTTTTTGGGGTTTTTTAATAGGACTGAGATTTACAGGTAGGTTGGCAGAATAGGGCATTTCAGAGTCGAAGGAGTGTTGGAAAGAAAAGCAGAGAGGAGACCACTCATGTTAGGCACTCAGAGAATTGTTGAATAAATGATGCATGCATGAATGTATGAATGACATGGCAGGAAGTGTGAAAGCACGATGAAGCCGTAGCTGAAAGGAGGATAACAGGCGAGACATGGGAAAGGCGGACTCTTCAGGACTTAGCCACTAACTGGGATTTCGGTAAAAACCAACCATTGAGAGAGAGTGTTTAGGCTCAGGCAAGTTGGGTCTGAAATGGCGGACTTGTATTTTGGAAAGTTTCTCATAGAACCGGGAAATGGCATCTGGCATTTGGAAATTAAGTCATGACACACACCTGTCAGTTAACTTAGTTGCTAATGTTGCAAAGTATTAATTTTCAAAAAATAAAAGCTCAAACTTTGAAAATACTTTAGGCCATGCAAAGTTGTACAGCACTCCTTTCCATATAAAACATTTATTTATTGAAAAAGGAGAAGGTCATGAGAGACAAAGTAAAACAAATTGAGTGGTAACAAAAATACTGCCTCCCTTCAAGAGAAGGTTTGGTGTTTGCACATTTTAAATAGCTGTCTTCCACAAGGTCGTTTTGAGATTATATACCAAACAAAAGAGATTTACCAAAGATGAGTTGTGACCAAGCCAATTAGTGCATTTCCTTTTAATGTTGAAGTTCTGGGAAACTGATTTACATTGAGGAGAAATTTGAGGTAATGTTCTGGGAATATGAGACTGAAATTTCCAGTCTGTCGAAGTCTTTATTTAAGAGATTTGTGGAAGTTGCACCTGAAATTTAATTATTAGTGTGACCTCTTCCAACCGCCACCCCCCAAAAAAAGGAAGTTTTTCTTTCTTTTGTTTTGGTTTTCAAATGCTTAAAATTCTTTACATGATCTACTGGAAAAATAACAAAAAGATGATGATTCATTCAAAAGTAATCTGTTCATTCCTCATGAAGTGGACAGAGCCATTTTCTAATAGGTAGCACTCCTGAGGCAATGGCACCCACCCCAGTACTTTTGCCTGGAAAATCCCATGGATGGAGGAGCCTGGTAGGCTCCAGTCCACGGGGTCGCTAGGAGTCAGACACGACTGAGCGACTTCACTTTCACTTTTCACTTTCATGCATTGGAGAAGGCAATGGCAACCCACTCCAGTGTTCTTGCCTGGAGAATCCCAGGGACAGGGGAGCCTGGTGAGCTTCCGTCTATGGGGTCGCACAGAGTCAGACACGACTGAAGCGACTTAGCAGCAGCAGCAGCGGCACTCCTGAAGTAAGGTATCATCCTGCAGTCTAGGTAAGAACCAATGGCTAGGATACAAAGGAAAATGAGAACAAGAGGGAACTTCTGGCAGTTAAGCTATCAGCTGATAGAGACTGGGGAGCTTTGATTCTGTCATGATTTGAAGGCTTCAGAATGTTAATGGTGACTATGTAAAACAGTCCAGTATGGAAGCATCTGAGATAAAATTCTTGTAAATTTTTGGCCAGGAACCCACAACTTGCTTCAGTCTGTGGCTGCAATTTTTGTGCCAAATAAGAAGGCACTTTGCTGGCTCTTTTTTTAGGGAAGGGCCAAATGAGATAGATTGGAAATATGTACTTTGAACAGCTAGGCAGAGTCTCAGGAAGTCTGCCAAACAAGAATTCCAAATAAAATGTTTGGGAAAGAAAACAGGGATGGACTTTGCAGATGCTGGATGTGTTCCACCAGCCATCTGTGCAAAGAGTTACTGGGTATCACATCAGCTGAGAGCTATGCAGTGGTACAGAACTGTCAGCAATCACTTTGTTGTTAAATGGGTCCATTCGTTTACCAGGCAGCCCTCTCTTTAGCAAGATAAAGTACCTGAATGTGTCTGCATTTCCTGTGAAGAACAATAACAATGACCAAAATTATTTAAACATAAAGGAGTTTTAGAAACTGAACTACTACCCCAATGCTAATGCATCAGCAGTCAAAGAAAGCAGATTAATTTACTTACGGTGAGCTAAGTGCATTCTTGGCTCACAAAGGGGAGTCATTTGCTCACTTAAGCCAGAGATCCCATTTTTGACGGCAAATGTCAGTGCCTGGATTTCCCTTTGACAGTCTGGCAACCCCGCACCCCTGTTACAGTATCCATTTATTTGTCTTATTTTCAGCCAGATTAATCCATTCTGTTTTGACAAGAAGACTGATGGGTAATTGATAACTGTGATAGACACAAACAGAAGAGTTGGATGCTGAATAATTCAGCACTTTTCAGTATCAATAAGAGAACAGGTTGAAGAATTTGTGTCTCTATTTACACTTAAACTAAACTAAGTCAGCCCAGACATTTATGCTGCCAGTCTATCAGAAAACCAAACAGTGTACATTCCGTTTCCACCCGACAAAATGTTTTATAAGCTTGTAACAATATGTGTGAAGCTGCCAGAATAATAAATAGGTACAGCAGCCCATGCATGCTAATGTTATGTTGTAAGCAGTTTTGTTGACAAGTGCTAATACTTCTTTCATACTATCATCAAAAGCAGCTAATACAACAGCCATTATTTGCTGGCTTTCCAAGCAAGACATGATGGATTGTGACCTTAATATGGGTTAGCCGAGTTTTGAAAGTTAAACAACTTGCAATAAATCATAGAATTATTACAATGCAGTTTAATTGGTTAAGGACTGTTTATTTCCTAAACAGGGTGAAAAATTTCTGTTTCGGCACTTTTAATTTGCAAAGTGCATTTTCATTATGAATGGCAGTTTAATATTCTGCTCTTTTGTCATGCAAAATATGCAACACACAGGCAATCTATTAATTGGACAAAAATGCACTGCAAGCGCAAATTATCCTTTATATCATCACTTGTGAGTTTTTACATCTATTAAATGTATTAAATGGAATATAGTTAAAGACTGTGCAACTTGCAGGCTACTTCTAAAATTTAAGTCAAGCTTCAAGATGATTTTAATGACCTTTATTTTTGGCAAAATAAAGTAATTAAGTAATTGTAAACATAGAGGGCAATTTAAAGAGTCACTGTTTCCTTGAGGCGTAGGTGCGTATGTTTTGCATTCGGTCGTCTCAGGAAATAGGCAATAACTCTGGTTCACGTTGATACGTCCTGAGACGCGGGATCCAACCTCGTGCCATATACTTCGTTTTTTGCTACAGTATAATTTCCAGAGCAGAAATTTCCGTTGGCAAGTGTGTAGGAAAAGGTAAGGCAGCAGCAAATGGATACCGCAGCCTAGCTCAGCGTCACTGAAGAGCCACCTCCATATGCTTTGGTTCAGTGATGTGCCTTTGCACAGGGCTATTTAGAGCACAGAAGCAGTAACAAAATACTCTGTACTAGAAATGCTGATAAGACATATGCTCAATTTTAAGGATGCCAGATCTCTCAATGTGTTCCGATAAGACCGCCTTAAAATGCACGCATCTCCTTCATTGCCACGCAACTGAGTGCTTTCCCACATTTCTTGACACCTGGGCAGACCTTTTAAAAACTTAAAGCTTCCACTGACTTCAAACGTGATCCACAGGTTGGCCCAGTCGAAGCTGGGATACTTGTCGTCTCCTTCAAAGATATCCATTGTCAGCAGTACACACTGAAAGTTCAAAGTCTACTTCATGTAGGCATTCCATTCATTTTCCCTAGAAATAAAAAGGTGTTAATGTGAGAACGGACATTTCCTTGTTTGAAAAGAGCTAAACAACAATTTTTCCCCCTTTTAGTCATTCACAAAAGCAATACATTAAAATAAACTGTCTAGAACCTAAAGGTGAAAACTAAAAGTTTGCAAATCGAGAAAAGTCGTTCATTTTTATGTTATACAGTAGCACAGGAGTCCTTCAGGATTTTAGAAATTTTATTTTCAAAAAAACACAAATACAGTTCTAGAATTTTAATCTTACCACATTAATGTTGCTAATTTCTCCTTCTACTTATATGCCATGCTTACCTACACTATGTAGTTTCTCTGCCTCAGAAAAAAAGAAATGAGAAAGAACGGATGGAGCTGAGAGAGGGAGAGAGTGAATCAGGAAGAGATTGTTCCTATATGCAGTGGTCTGTACTTTTTGCTGTCACAAATAATGAAGTGATAAGGTTAGCATATAGAGTCGGACACGACTGAGCGACTGATCTGATCTGATACTGCCCAATAAGTAATTATTTTTATTATAACTAAGTATCACAAAACACTCAATTTTAATAATAATTTAATGTCTGAACTCTATTTTATGAATTGTATAGATTTAAGAAAAATTTATCAGAGACATAGCCATTATTTAGAAAATATTGGCGAATATAACCAAAATTCTAATTTATAAAGTCAATCAAGAAGTTGGGACACTCTTTAAAGCCATAAATTAATAGATGAAATCTCTGTTCTATGTAAGGATTAGAAAATTTCCTGAAAGCTCAGGTACGTAAAAGTACAATGACCGTAAACTTGATAATTTTTAATATAATTTTAGTTATCACTTTCAACTAATTTTTCACCATACTTTACTATGAAAAATCACACATGTACAGAAAAGTTGAAGCAACTTCACAATGAATAACCATATACTCATCACTTTGATTCTGCCATTTTACTTTACTTGCCTTTGCACATTCCTATCCATTCATCTTTCCATCCATCCACCAATCTGTCTTATTTTTTGATCTGTTTCAAAATAAGTTGCAGCCATCAGTATCCTTCTTCCTAAATACTACAGTGTGTGTATCATTAGAGTGCAAATGTTACTTACTATTCTTTTTTTTCCTTTGACGATATATTTGCACACGATGACATGTTCAAATCTAAAGTGTAGCATTTCAGGATTCTCAACAAACTTTCAGTGAGCTCCAGTCATGTTGATGAGCTTTGTTAAATGTTGACATGGAATGAGGTTCAGTGAATAGACAAGACTCAAGAGCCCCGTTTTCAGGCTGCTCACCTGAGCTAATCTCCAAGGGCCACCTCTTCCTTGGGACATCCCCCTCTGCACGTTTCAAGTTTATGCTGTTTTGCCAGGATGGGTAGTTCATATAATAGGGCTTCATCAACAATTACTGTACTATCTGTTCTGTACCTATCAGGTACAAAGCATTTGGCTAAATGCCCTGGAAAGCAGGGAGTCCTAAGATACAGAGGCCAAGATATGGAGTCCCGCAAAGAGCATTTGGTAAAATTGTGCGCTGTACACCTAAGGTGGAATAATACAAGATTCAATTCAGTTCAGTCGCTCAGTCACATCCGACTCTTTGCCACCCCATGGACCGCAGCACACCAAGCCTCCCTGTCCATCACCAGCTCCCAGAGTTTACCCAAACTGATGCCCATTGAGTCTGCGATGCCATCCAACCATCTCATCCTCTGCCGTCCCCTTCTCCTCCCGCCTTCAATCTTTCCCAGCATCAGAGTCTTTTCCAATGTCAGCTCTTTGTAGCAGGGGGCCAAAGTATTGGAGTTTCAGCTTCAACATCAGTCTGTCCAATGAATATTCAGAACTGATTTCCTTTAGGATGGACTGGTTGGATCTCCTTGCAGTCCAAGAGACTCTCAAGAATCTTCTCCAACACCACAGTTCAAAAGCATCAATTCTTCAGTGCTCAGCTTTCTTCAATACTAGATTACATCTACTTAAAAGCCAAGAGGGTAAGAGAGGAAGTTTCAGGAATTTAGAGGAAGAAGGCAAGAATGTCCTGGAGTATCCAGGGGAGGCTCCCCTGACCTCATCTCCACAGCATCCAATCCATCAGCCACCAGAGTGACTATTTAAAAAGCAGATCAGATACCATCACTCTCCTTTCTCAAAGCCCCTAACTCTTGTGAAAAATTATATTCAGTCTTAGGGCAAGTAAGGTCCAGAATTTTTTAAATACATCTTTCAAAAAGTGTTACCAGCCTGCTGAAGATCTCCATAATAATTAGGGACCCATGAGGTGTCAAATTGACTAATGCACAGACACTTGAAGAGGCTCAGTATCAAGCAATAAGAGAACTTAAATACCTATCTTGTGTTTTCACAGGTGTGACCTACTCCCTTGAAAAGGCCATTTCAATCTCAAATTTCTATTACTGTTTATCATCCAAAAACATTGTTCAGTAATGTCTCATCTCTATCTAAGAGTTGTCAAAATATTTCTCAGGGAACCATGTCAATTTAAATTATAGTACATGTTCCTTAGATACAGGAGAAATGAGTTTAAACTGCTGAAGACATTGGATCTTTTCAAAGCGGTTCTTAAGTGCTATGAAAGAAAATAATCATAACGTGCTAATCTGTATATTCCCCATTTTTATGTTCCCTCTTCTTGCTTCTTCTATGGCCTCAGGCAGAACTCTGTCATTTATGAAAATCATTTCTGTGTCCAAAATCCTATTCTTCAGTATTGAAAATATATGATTGTCAAAGTTAAAATAATTTTTTATGAATACAAACCTTGTCTACTGTCTGTTCAACTATTTTTAAAATATTTTATTACACCTTGATCCCTAATTACTTTATGCAGAAAGGCAAATGGATTTATTACAATAAAAAAAAAAAAAACCTTTTTCTGTGTGAGTTATGCAAAGATCAAGTCTAAGCAAGAAATACATCTGTATGAAAATTTTCATTGCAATTTGGGATCTCTCATAACTTTTTAGTAAATTGCAACTCCATTACTCTTTATTCCCCAGGGATGGAAAGAATGCACTTTATTTTTTGGCAAAATAAATAAACACCCTGAGCTGGTAGAAATATCAATTACAAGAGTGTCTACCCTAAAAGTCACATTCATTTTGTTTGTTATTGCAAGTTATTAAAAGGCTTCCAGGCATGCATATAAAACCTGAAAAACAACGATTGAATCTATCATATTAAATTAAAATCTCTCCATAAAAAAGTAAGCCCAAGTAGTTTATCAGTTAGGGAATGCCATGCTGCCCCAGAAGTCAATACAAATAAGACTTTATTAAAACATAACTAAAATGAAGTTCCACAAGAACCCTCAATGGGAATTGTTCTGCTTCAGATTCAAATAGAGTAAAAACATCAGCGGGCCTCAATTTTCTTAAAGTAACAAAGGAAGAAAAGCAAAATAAATCCTATGTCCATCAACTAGAATTACACTTGAGAAAGAAAATATGGCCTCAAAAAGTATATGTGAAGCATAACCACACCTCAAGTTAGACAAGTCCCTGCTTTTAAAGCAGACAGTTCATCCTCTCTGGTTTTGCCTAATATTTGTCCCAGTGCTAAATTTCTTTGATCATTTATCTACTTCTTCATGTACCGTAAGTCAATCCCTGCAATTCTATGTAGTGGCCATGAGTTGGCAGTCCAGCTCATTGTCTCTTGTTCTTCTCCAACACTTGTCATATCATTAAATGTTCTTTTCATGATAGTTCTCTATTTTTCCCCTGAAGCAAGTCACATACACTTCTTGCAGAAAATCCACGGGATATAGTCAAATGTTGACAATCAGGCCAAAGTATAAATAAGTTAGGCTTCAAGATCCACTCAGGTCCCAGAATGTTAGCTCTAACTCTTTTCATCTCTAACCAGATAAATAAATGTTGGCACACTCCATCTGAAAGTTGATGTTATACGTTATCATTTTAAATGTCTACAAAATACTTCAGGGAATGGATGCCTCAAATTTATTACATGAAAGATCAATCACTGGACATTTGCCTGGGCTCTAATATTTTATTTAAATAGCATCATGATAAAAATCCCTAAGCTCTTTGAATATCCAACCAGATAGGTAATGATTAGAATATCAATACTTTTGATATAGAAGTAAAAAATACAAACCAAAAATCATCAACAGTTTTCAAAGACTTTCCTAGCAAAGTAATTTTCCAGATAGTTAAGATAAATAAAAGTATTCAGATAATATCTCCAGTTTTCGTACTTCCTGTGTACCCAGTGAACTACAGAAAGCAAAATAATACAAATGGATTGTTAAGTGTTAGTTTAGCTTTTAAAAGAAATAGCCCTCATATTAAACAGTATGTAATCTTTCATGCTAGCCTCAAATATAAAAGATGTAGAATTACTTCTGCAAACACAAAAAGGGAGTTCTGCACTTATGATGATGAATGTTTAAGGAGACGCTACTGTATTGCTCATGTGAAATTGTTCTGGCATTTAGATGAGAAATGGGCCCATAGGAAACAATTTCGTTCAGCACAAAGATGTACCTTGAGGCCCTACTGAGCCACATACAACATACATTAAGGTTAATGTCTTCTGTGTGCTGAAGAAAGAAAAGTAACTATGAGCAAATGTGTGGGGCATTATCCTTCATGTGGTGACTCAACAGCAAAAGCCACTTCTGTCTTTGAATCTGCCATATCAGCATACTTCTTTTGTTGACATGGCAATAACAGATCTGTATAGCAGGTCCTCCTACTGGAAATTAATAGCTTTGATGCATCTGTTCACAGTCCATTGGCCAGAACTAGTCACATAGTTCTAACTCAAAAGAAACACACGGACTATTTGGCAAGTATTGACCGTCACCATTACAGACTTTAAGGTCACTTATCATCTAATTGTGCCTTTTTCCAGTTTTTGTCATGGCTATTCTGAAAATTTGGGTGTTTGAGAAAATTTTTAAAGTTGTTGTTATTGTAAAAATTGAATTGTAACTCTATTAGGGAAAAGAGCAAAGAAACTAAATTGAAAACTTTTAGTGAAGATGAGGAACAAGATGGTTACTAGTTCTGGTCAAAGTAGAAGCAGTTTGCTTTCCTCTAGCAGTGATTTCAGTATTTCTTAGATTTATAATTTTATCTTGCCTTGAGTTTGGGTGGACTCCAGGAGCTGTTGATGGACAAGGAGGTCTGGCATGCTGCAGTTCATGGGGTTGCTGGGAGTCGGACATGACTGAGCGACTGAACTGAACTTTGAATCCCAAAATAGCTTCTTTTTCTAAAGATCTTTTTTATTCTTATATTTATGCATATATAACTTATTCTCCCTGCTTGAACCTAATAGAACTGTTTACATCACACACAGTTTGTATGTTCAGCTTTCTTTGTTTAGGAGATTATACAACTTTAAGGCTTTGCACACTGAACGTTTTTGATAAATGTACATAGAAAATTTGATTATGTATAGCACACATATGTTAAGGCTATTGCCTAAGAAAAAATTAGGTGGAAAAAACCTCACCCTAAGGAAAGACACTTAAGTCTCATACATAGAGTAGAGCCAAGTGTGTTGTAAAGACATGGGCTCCAGACAAAGGGTGATCCAGCCTGAGAGACAGAAAGGTCCTGGGCCTCCCTCAGAGATAAGGGGGAAGGAGCTGCTTCTTGAGGCAGTGGAACTAGGGCAATCCCAGGAGAGGAAGATTTAGCCATCAGCAGGTCTCAAATGAGTGTCGACAAAAAGGCATGAGCCATGTAGAAGCACATCTTTGGACCCTCAGTTTCCCAAGTGAACACGTTTATTACTTTCCCTTAGTCATTGCTAGGTCTGACTGCCTTGAAGCTTTTCTTTAAGAATATTGTAAATTGCTTATTCCTACGTCATTAGTATAAGTGCTGCTAAGTTGCTTCAGTCACGTCTGACTCTGTGCGACCCCATAGACGGCAGCCCACCAGGCTCCCCCATCCCTGGGATTCTCCAGGCAAGAACACTGGAGTGGGTTGCCATTTCCTTCTCCAATGCGTGAAAGTGAAAAGTGAAAGTGAAGTCGCTCAGTCGTGTCCGACTCTTAGCAACCCCATGGACTGCGGCCCACCAGGGTCCTCCGTCCATGGGATTTTCCAGGCAAGAGTACAGGGGTGGGATGCCATTGCCTTCCCCGTTAGTATAAGTAATCCGTAGTAATTATCAAAACCATTAGTTGTTATCACTTCATGGTCCAATTTCCCTTCTCTAGTCCACATTAATTGATGAAGGGAATCACAGCACCTTCAGTAGAAAAGATTTTAATGCTATCTAAAGAAAACTTTAAAAGTATTCCTTTCTGGCAAATCTGATTCTGATAATACTTTATTTACATCTCTTTTTTTAGTGTCATGACAAGAAATGGATTTGATTTTGGAAAGGAATCATTTTGAATAATTAATCATGGATTACTCTAATTAGCAGAAAATAATTATAGCTTGGGCACAGCTCTTTAGAAGGCAAAGTATGGAGTAAAAGACTATTGAGAAAATAATACCACCTGATAGATGTTGAGATGAATCCAACACAAAACTTTTCTTTAAATCAGTTTTTAGCTAAGGCATTTCAAATGCCTCCCATTTGAAAACTATCATGATTTGCTATGTTGTCGGTTAGAGGATATTTTGTGTAATAATTAAAGAAGACATCTTTAATGATTGCTAAAAAAGAAAATATAGTTTCACTTGTTCCTTTGACAATACATTCTGGCTCAGAACTATCTTAGACAGACTCAGCATATTTGTCCACTGTAGGGATGCTTACAAAATGTACGTGGAATCTTGCATATTAATTTCACTTGGAGAATGTTTGCCACATGATTGACGTGACAGAGTTGCATATGTGGCTCCTCTCTTTTCAGAGGGGCTTGTAGGGACAGAACATGTGGCAAACGGATGAGAAAAGCTAACACTGAGAGAGAATATTCCATCTGCAATCAGTTTCTATGAAGACTGTCAGCAGGACCAAGCTCACAAGAGAATACAGTCTACTCAAATCACATTTTTTAGCTGAAAGAGTCTGGGTGTGGGACACAGGAGATGTAAGCCCCAGACATGTCACATAAATCCTTAGCTAGTCCCTAACTCTCTGACTTGCACAAATCTCATTATGCCTATTTACTCATTTATTTATTATTAATAGGATCCTTCTCACAGGATTGTAACACAGTAAAGACAAAATCTCAGATCAACTTTTCAAAGTTAAAAGCAACAACAACAAAAAATGATAAAGTATTATTTGGTTAGAATATAGTCTTAATATATTTTATTTTTACCAATAAAAACATAGTGATATTGTTGAAAGTAAGGAGTATCTGATGTATGGTTGAAAAAAGCATGACATTTTCATATGAACATCATATAGAAAAACAAATAAAATGATGCCTTATGAAATTGAGGACGGCTTTTATGATTATAGAAGCTAATTATGTAAGAGTGCATCTTTGCAAAGAAATACAAAATGGCATTCCAATCATTGGTCATAAATGGCCCCTTAACACATCCCTCTGTGATTTTCCAGGTTAGTTTCCAATTGAAGAATAACATTCTTGCTCTTTGAATCTTTGCTATTTTTTCACACCCCTTTCCTCCTATCAGCTAGAAAGCTGTTTTTCCTGATTGCTCAAAATACTAAGTGGGATCAAGGTTTATGCTTTGAATAAATAAATGGGCCCACCAGCTCAAAAAAGCCACAGTCCCCTTCCATCCTATCATTATACCATCCTGTCCCCTCTTCTTCTTTTCCTTTCTTACCTGATAAGTTGAATGAAATATTATCTTGAGTGAATTGCCATTGAAACACAGGTTGGTTGCCTGGGAGAAGAGAGAAAGGCCCTAGAATCCCCTTCAATCTTCTCTCATTAGTTATTAGAATAAATCCTTTTATCTGATTAGCTAAAATGGTTAACTCTGCAGTGGAGACCAGGTGTCCTTCTTTGACTAGGATTTCAGGAGAATCTGGCTACTGGTTGTAATAAATGACTTTTAAGTTTCCTTTCAACCATAAAATGTTTTATTACAAGTAGTCTTACATAGCCTGGAGGTGGCTTGAGAGAAAAAGGAAGAGCGATATCTAAACAGACTTGAAATAGAAAGGTTATTAAGAGAACAACACATTTCAGTTTTGGCTGGACTAGTAGACAAAAATGGAGAAGGCAATGGCACCCCACTCCAGTACTCTTGCCTGGAAAATCCCATGGATGGAGGAGCCTGGTAAGCTGCAGTCCATGGGGTCACTAAGAGTCGGGCACGACTAAGTGACTTCACTTTCACTTTTCACTTTCATGCACTGGAGAAGGAAATCACTCCAGTGTTCTTGCCTGGAGAATCCCAGGGACGGGGAAGCCTGGTGGGCTGCCATCTATGGGGTCACACAGAGTCGGACACGACTGAAGTGACTTAGCAGTAGGCAAAAACATGGGTGATAAAAATGGAGCCTGATGTAGTATCTAACCAGTCACGTACACTCTAACTTCTTAACCCCTGTATCTATTTCTTTCTGAGCAGGGGAGGTGGGTTTCAGCAAAAACAAAAACCAACAAGATTCTTTGGTGGAGGAGGAGAAAGCAAGCAGACAGTATATATGTCCCTTCAGTGATAGGAGAAACTTAACACAAATATGAAATAGATAGCTCATTCCTAGAACGATTTAGATTTTCTATGACCTTGAATCTTCAGTGCTCAGGCCTCTTGGTGACAGAATGCACAGAATGGCTGGAGAGTACTAAGCAAAGCCTGTGATGTTTTCCCCTTCCTTTGCCACTCAGCCTTACTCCCTGATTTTTAAGAACCTCCTTCTCTCAGAATGTTCCCTCATCTGTCCCTTTGAGGACTCTGCCCAGGAGAGCATATCTTGCATTTGAACTGACTGAGAACCTCAGACCTCAGACCTAGCTGAGAGCCCTTTGTTGCTGATCAGTGATCAGTGATCAGTCAGGTCTCACTCTTTGCGACCCCATGGACTGCAGCACGCCAGGCCTCCCCATCCTTCATCATCTCAGAGAGTTTGCTCAAACTCATATGCATTGAGTTGGTGATACCATCCAACCATCTCATCCTCTGTCATCCCCCTTTCCTCCCACTTTCAATCATTCCCAGCATCAGGGACTTTTCCAGTGAGTCAGCTCTTCACATCAGGTGGGCAAAGTATTGGAGTGTCAGCTTCAGCATCAGACCTTCCAATGAGTATTCAGAGTTGATTTCCTTTAGGATAGACTGGTTTGATTTCCTTGCAGTTCAAACACCACAATTCAAAAGCATCAATTCTTCGGCACTCAGCTTTCTTTATAGTCCAACTCTCACATCCATACATGACTACTGGAAAAAACATAGCTTTGACTAGATGGACCTTTGTTGGTAAAGTATTGTCTCTGCTTTTTTACAGAGGTTGGTGATAGGTTTTCTTCCAAGGAGCAAGAGTCTTAATTTCATGGCTGTAGTCACCATCAGCAGTGATTTCGGAGTCAAAGAAAATAAAGTCTCTCGCTGTTTCCCCTGTTTCTCCATCTATTTCCCATGAAGTGATGGGATCACATGCCATAATCTTAGTTTTCTGAATGTACAGTTTTAAGCCAACTTTTTCACTCTCCACTTTCACTTTCATCAAGAGGCTCTTTAGTTCTTCTTCACTTTTTGCCATAAGAATGGTATCGTCTGCATATCTGAGGTTATTGATATTTCTCCTGCCAATCTTTATGCTTGAGCTTCATCCAGCCTGGAATTTTACATGATGTACTCTGCATATAAGTTAAATAAACAGAGTGACAATATACAGCCTTGGCGTAGTCCTTTCCCAATTTGGAACGAGTTGTTGTTCCATGTCCAGTTCTAACTCTTGCTTATTGACCTGCACACACATTTTTCAGGTGACAGGTCAGGTGGTCTGATATTCCCATCTCTTTCAGAATTTTCCACAGTTTATTGTGATCCACGCAGTCAAAGGCTTTGGCTTAGTCAATAAGGCAGGAATAGATGTTTTTCTGGAACTCTCTTGCTTTTTCGATGATCCAACTGGCAATTTGATCTCTGGTTCCTCTGCCTTTTCTAAAACCAGCTTGAACATCTGGAAGTTCATGTGTCATATACTGTTGAAGCCCGGCTTGGAGAATTTTGAGCATTACTTTGTTAGCCTGTGAGATGAGTGCAACTGTGCAGTAGTTTGAGCATTCTTTGGTGTTGCCTTTCTTTGGGATTGGAATGAAAACTGACCTTTCCCAGTCCTGTGGCCACTGCTAAAATTTCCAAATTTGCTGACATATTGAGTGCAGCACTTTCACAGCATCATCTTTTAGGATTTGAAATTAGTCAGCTGGAATTCCATCACCTCTACTAACTTCGTTTGTAGTGATGCTTCCTAAGGCCCACTTGACTTCACATTCCAGGATGTCTGGCTCTAGGTGAGTGATCACACCATCGTGGTTATCTGGATCATGAAGATCTTTTTTGTATAGTTCTTCTGTGTATTCTTGCCACCTCTTCTATATTTTGCTTCTGTTAGGTCCATAGTGTTTCTGTCCTTTATTGTGCTCATCTTTGCATGAAATAGTCCCTTGGTATCTCTAATTTTCTTGAAGAGATCTCTAGTCTTTCCAGTTCTGTTGTTTTCCTCTATTTCTTTGCATTGACCACTGAAGACGGCTTTCTTTTCTCCTTGCTATTCTTTGAAACTCTGCATTCAAATGGGTATATTTCTCCTTTTCTCCTTTGCTTTTTGCTTCTCTTGTATTCTCAGCTATTTGTAAGGTCTCTTCAGGTAACCATTTAGCCTTTTTGCATTTCCTTTTCTTGGAGATGATCTTGATTACTGCCTCCTTTACAGTGTCATGAACCTCCATCCAGAGTTCTTCTGGCACTCTGTCTATCAGATCTATTCCTTTAAATCTATATCTCACTTCCACTGTATAATCGTAAGGGATTTGATTTAGGTCATACCTGAATGGTCTAGTGGTTTTCCCTCCTTTATTCAATTTAAATCTGAATTTGGCAATAAGGAGTTCATGATCTGAGCTACAGTCAGCTCCTGGTCTTGTTTTTGCTGACTGTATAGAGCTTTTCCATCTTTGGCTGCAAAGAATATGATCAATCTGATTTCAGGATTGGCCATCTGGTGATGTCAATGTGTAGAGTCCTCTTGTGTTGTTGGAAGAGGGTATTTGCTATGACCAATGCGTTCTCTTGGCAAAACTCTATTAGCCTTTGCCCTGCTTCGTTTTGTACTCCAAAGCCAGATTTGCCTGTTTCTCCAGGTATCTCTTGACTTCCTACTTTTACATTCCAGTCCCCTATAATGAAAAGGACATCTTTTTTCCTTTTCAAGATACATGGCAAGATGCATGGGGTAAATTCTTGGAGCAAGCCCTGCAGTTTCATAGGAGCACAGGATCAACTATATGATATTCTGGCAACCTCTTGTTTCCTCAGAATTCTTCTGGAATGTTGATTTTGCAGTTTGATTTAGTTCAACAGCCATTCCTTGAATGACCACTAAGTGACAAGTGCTGTGCCAAAGCAGGGCAATAAAAAATGAAAGGTTCACATAGTCTTTGCCCTCAGATTACTTACAGTGGGGGAAATCCTTTCAGGTTTTAGAGTTACTAGAGATATGCTTGGAATGCTTGGAATATTGGATGCTGAGAACCCAGTCTAGGTGGAGGAGCAGGAATTAGGGGAGAAACAGAAGCAGAGATGTTCAAGGCACAGAGGAGAAAAGCATGAAAAAAGCAAAAGGTGAGAAACAGCATTTGAGTTTGGAAAACTATAGATAGTCCAGATTCCAGAACATTCATTCCAGTAGTGTCTAAGAGGGTTCCTTACCGCTTTAGTCCTTTTGGGTATGTTTGTTTGGTTTTTGATGTGGTACTGAGATGAGAATATAGTTCTCTGGCTCCCATTAAGGGTGTGGACCACACCCTTCACTTACAGAGTTTGGAATTACTAGTAGTGTTTCGTTCCCAGAATAGGACGTATTTGTGTTAGTGTTACATTATTATTTATACCACATGATGCTTTTGTAAGCAAACACTGCATGTATTCATTATTCTGTGAATTTCTTTGACTCAGTGAGCCCCATGATCGTACATTATTGGGCTGTATACCCAAGATTATAACAGAGGCCAATAATGAGACATTTGCAAATTGCTATCTTCTTTTTTGATAAGAAAATCTACTGCTTTGTAAGT
This sequence comes from Tragelaphus eurycerus, assembly GCA_935064755.1. NCBI lineage: Eukaryota > Metazoa > Chordata > Mammalia > Artiodactyla > Bovidae > Tragelaphus > Tragelaphus eurycerus. The sequence continues at coordinate 964,729 of CAKXYN010000014.1, forward strand.
GGTTCTGATTATAATTCACGCAGCCCCTTTAGAGTCACGTATTGCTGCTCTCAGTCCCACGTAATTCCTTATGTCCTCAGCGGGCTTTCCCGTGACTCAGATGGTAGAGAATCTTCCGGCACTGCAGGAGACCAGGGTTCGATCCCTGGGTCCGGAAGATCCCCTGGAGAAGGGAATGGCAACCCATTCCAGTATTCTTGCCTAGAGAACTCCATGAACAGAGGAGCCTGGTGAACTATAGTCTTTGAAGTCTCCAAGAGTTGGACATGACTGAGCATGTAACACATTATATGTTCATTATTTGTCAGTACCAAACCTTAAATCACCATGATAGATTGTGTTGTCCCCCACCCTCTCAATTTTTAAAAACAAATGAAACCCTGATATCCGAATATATGAAAAGCAGAAGTGTTCTTCCTAGATTGTAGTTCTATCTTCTCTATCCTGGTATAATAATAACTCTTTGAAATAAGTTTTAAGAAAGTAAGATTTAAAAAATAAAGACTGTCATTTTAAAATATAAGCGTAACTACAATTTGGGTATGTACAACTAAAGATGCTGTTCACTGGTTGACTACTAGCTCAGCCTTTGATGATGCTGAGTATAAATAGCATATGTGACATTAGGGATTCATTCCCAGCTCAGTTTTGTGAATCAGGGTGGAAGCTAATTTTCATGATTCCTCATCTGAGGAGGAAGCTACTATGTGCAAAAGATGTGAAATCACCACTGAGAATGTACATTTGTTAAGAGCGAAGCCTTTATTCTCTTGTGAAGTTCTCCAATTATGCTATTTATTTCAACTTTAAGGCAATTAAAAAATGACATATACAAGTTATTTGAAACTGTGTCTATACTCAAAAAGCAAAATGGAAAATTAAAAGATGGGAGTAATTTAAGTTTGAAATGTTTCATTCAGTTATCTAGATATTTGAGATCTGAAATGTCTGAATAATTGCCTCATACTCATCTTCTACATATGCACAGTAAAAAGGGGGAGAAATTCTTTGAAATGATCATAATTTCCTCTTATGTCAACACTAATATGTCACAATATTTTTTTTTGTTTTATGGGATTCATTTCCTGTTGATGTAGAATTTTAAGGTGAAGATAATCACAATAATTAAGGAGTAAATGTGTAAATGAGGGCCTGATTCAAGTTATTTAATTAACATAGATGCATGAAAATTTGGCAACCAGAGGATTAAAATATGATCTAATTTTTTCTGTACTTTTCCATTGTCCTAAACTGTCACCAAAGAGAGAGCAATAGAGGAGAATTACAAATGTGTAAAATATATATATATCAGCAAGTTATTTCCTGCTCCTTTATGACCGTCTAGTCTAACACAGACATACCTCGTTTTATAGCACTTTTCAGATATTGAACTTTTTTACAAATTGAAGGTGTGTGGCAACCCCGTGTTGATCAAGAAGTCTGTCAGCACCGTTTTGCACACAGCATTTGCTGGTTTTGTGTCTCCGTGTCACAGTTTGGTAATGCTCACAACATTTCACGCTTGATCATTATTATTTGTTATGGTGATCTGCAGCGTTACTCTTGTGGTTGTCTTCAGGCACCACAGATCACGCCCATGCAGACAGCAAACTGAATTGCTGGTTGTTGTGTGTTCTGATTGCTCTCCTGGGTGTGTTCCCCCGTCTCTCTCCTTCTACTTGGGCCTCCCTATTTCCTGAGATGCAACAGTATGGAAAGTAGGCCAGTTAGTGACCTTACAATGCACTCTCAGTGTTTTAGTGAAAGGAAGAGTTGCCCATCTCTCTCTTTAAATCAAGAGCTAGAAGTGAGTACAGTTGTTGAAGAAGGCATTTCAGGAGCAGAGACAGGCTGAAAACTAGTCCTCTTGCATCAGTGCGCTTCCCTGGTAGCTCAGCTGGTAAAGAATCCACCTGCAATGCAGGACACCCCAGTTCAATTCCTGGGTCGGGAAGATCCCCTGGAGAAGGGATAGGCTACCCACTCCAGTATTCTTGGGCTCCCCCTTGTGGCTCAGCTGGTAAAGAATCCACCTGCATTGCGGGAGACCTGGGTTCAATCCCTGGGTCGGGAAGATCCCCTTGAGAACGGAAAGGCTACCCACTCCACTATTCTGGCCTGGAGAATTCCATGGACTGTATTGTCCATGGGATGGCAAAGAGTCAGACACGACTGAGCAACCTTCACTTTCACTTTCACTTGAATCAGTTAGGCAAGTTGTAGATACAAAGGAAAAGTGCTTGAAGGAAATTAAAAACGCTACTCCAGTGAACACATGAGTGATAAGAAAGCAAAACAGCCTCTTTGCTGATATGGAGACAACTTTAGTGATTCAGCTAGAGATCAAACCAGCCACCTTTCCCTAAGCCAAAGCCTAATCCGGAACAAGGCCCTAACTTTCTTCACTTCTGTGGGGACGGAGAGAAGTGAGGAAGCTTGCAGAAGAAAAGTTTGAAGCTGGCAGAGATGGGTTCAGGAGGCCGAAGCGAAGAAGCCCTCTTTATATCCTAAACACATTAGGTGAAACAGCAAGTGCTGATGTAGAAGCTGCAGCAGGTTATCCAGAAGCTCTAACTAGAATAAGGAATGATGGTGGCTGCAGTAAACAACAGACCTGTAGATGAAACAGCTTCTATTTGAAGAAGATGTCATGGAGGGCTTACACAGCTAGAGAGAACTCAGTGCTTGGCTTCCAAACTTCAAACGATAGGCCGACTCTCTTATGAGTGACTCATGCAGTTGCTGACTTGAAGTTGAAGCCCATTCTGAAAATCGTAGGGCCCTAAAGAGCAATCCCACTGCTGGGCATACACACCAAGGAAACCAGAATTGAAAGAGACATGTGTACCCCAGTGTTCATCGCAACACTGTTTACAGTAGCCAGGACATGGAAGCAACCTAGATGTCCAGCAGACGAATGGATAAGAAAACTGTGGTACATATTCACAATGGAATATTACTCAGCTATCAAAAAGAATACATTTGAATCAGTTCTAATGAGGTGGATGAAACTGGAGCCTATTATACAGAGTGAAGTAAGCCAGAAAGGAAAATACCAGTATAGTATATTAACATGTATAAATGGAATTTAGAAAGATCGTAACAATGACCCTATATGCAAGACAGCAAAAGAGACACAGATATAGAGAACACATTTTTGGACTCTGTCGGTGAAGGCGAGGGTGGATGATTTGAGAGAATAGCATTCAAACATGTATATTACCATATGTGAAATAGATGACTAGTCCAAGTTCGATGCATGAAACAGGGCGCTCAGAGCCACTGCACTGGGACAAACCAGAGGGATGGGATGGGGAGGGAGGGGGAGGGGGGTTTGGGATGGGGAACACATGTGCACACGTGGCTGATTCATGTCAGTGTATGGCAAAAACCGTTACAATACTGAAAAGTAATTAGCCTCCAATTAAAATAAGTAAATTAATTTTTTTAAAGAATTATGCTAAATCTACTTTACCTGTGCTCTCTAAATGGAACAAAAGAGGCTGCATGACAGCACATTGATTGACAACATGACTTACTGCATATTTTAAGCTTACTGTTGAGACCTTTTTGTCCCCCTTTTGGCCAATCCATGTAGCACTTGAGATCTTAGTTCCCCTGCAGTGGAAGAGCAGAGTCCTAACCCTGGACTGCCAGGGAATTCCCTGTTGAGACTTTCTGTTTAGAAAAAAATATTTCTTTCAAAATATTATTGCTCATTGTCAATGCACCTGGTCACCCAACAGCACTGATCACAATGTACAATGAGATTAACGTTGTTTCCATGCCTGCTAACACACATCTCCCATGGATCAAGGAGTAATTTCAACTTCCAAGGAGTAATTTCTTATTATATAAAGAAATACATTTCTTCTTTTTTTTTTTTTTTTTAATAAATACATTTCATGAGGCCATGGCTGCCATAGATAGTGACTCCTCTGACAATTCTAGGCAAAGTGAATTAAAACCCTTCTGGAATGGAGTCCCCATTCTAAATGCAACTGTAGGTACCAGGGAAGTCCCACTTTTATTAGTACTATATTATCACCTTGCTTTCTGTTCCTTACAGTTAAAATCAATACCTATATAGGATAAAATGAACCAGCTAATCATTTATTCCAAGCTGAGAGAAAAAGGTGATGCATTGTAGGTCCTGGACCAACCTAAACAAAGCATGATGGGAGAGACTCCTTTCGATGGGATGAAATGACTCAGTCAGCTCAGGTCAGTTCAGCTCGGTCGCTCATTCCTGTACGACTCTTTGCGACCCCATAAATCACAGCATACCAGGCCTCCTTGTCCATCACCAACTCCCGGAGGTCACTCAGACTCACGTCCATCGACTGAGTCCATCAGTGATGCCATCCAGCCATCTCATCCTCTGTCGTCCCCTTCTCCTCCTGCCCCCAATCCCTCCCAGCATCAAAGTCTTCTCCAATGAGTCAACTCTTCGCATGAGGTGGCCAAAGTACTGGAGTTTCGGCTTTAGCATCATCCCTTCCAAAGAACACCCAGGGCTGATCTCCTTCAGAATGGACTGGTTGGATCTCCTTGCAGTCCAAGGGACTCTCAAGAGTCTTCTCCAACACCACAGTTCAAAAGCATCAATTCTTCAGCGCTCAGCCTTCTTCACAGTCCAGCTCTCACATCCATACATGACCACAGGAAAGACTATAGCCTTGACTAGGCGAACCTTTGTTGGCAAAGTGATGTCTCTGCTTTTGAATATGCTATCTAGGTTGGTCATAACTTTCCTTCCAAGAAGTAAGCATCTTTTAATTTCATGGCTGCAGTCACCATCTGCAGTGATTTTGGAGCCCCCAAAAATAAAGTCTGACACTGTTTCCACTGTTTCCCCATCTATTTGCCATGAAGTAATGGGACCGGATGCCATGATCTTTGTTTTCTAAATGTGGAGCTTTAAACCAACTTTTTCACTCTCCACTTTCACTTTCATCAAGAGGCTTTTGAGTTCCTCTTCACTTTCTGCCATAAGGGTGCTGTCATCTGCATATCTGAGGTTATTAATATTTCTCTCAGCAATCTTGATTCCAACTTGTGCTTCTTCCAGCCCAGCATTTCTCATGATGTACTCTGCATATAGGTTAAATAAACAGGGTGACAATTTTAAGTAAATTAAGTATTTTTACGTACTCCTTTTCCTATTTGGAACCAGTCTGTTGTTCCATGTCTAGTTCTAACTGTTGCATCTTCACCTGCATATAGGTTTCTCAAGAGGCAGGTCAGGTTGTCTGGTATTTCCATCTCTTTCAGAATTTTCCACAGTTGATTGTGATCCACACAGTCAAAGGCTTTGGCATAGTCAATAAAGCAGAAATAGATGTTTTTCTGGAACTCTCTTGCTTTATCGATGATCCAGCGGATGTTGGCAATTTGATCTTTGGTTCCTCTGCCTTTTCTAAAACCAGCTTGAACATCTGGAAGTTCATGGTTCACATACTTCTGAAGCTGGCTTGGAGAATTTTGAGCATTACTTTACTAGCGTGTGAGATGAGTGCAATTGTGCGGTAGTTTGAGCATTCTTTGGCATTGTCTTTCTTTGGGATTGGAATGAAAACTGACCTTTCCCAGTCCTGTGGCCACTGCTGAGTTTTCCAAGTTTGTTGACATATTGAGTGCAGCACTTTCACAGCATCATCTTTCAGGATTTGAAATAGCTCAACTGGAATTCCATCACCTCCACTAGCTTTGTTTATAGTGATGCCTTCTAAGGCCCACTTGACGTCACATTCCAGGATGTCTAGCTCTAGGTCAGTGATCACACCATCGTGATTATCACACCATCGTCATGAAAATCTTTTTTGTATAGTTCTTCTGTGTATTCCTGCCACCTCTTCTTAATATCTTGTGCTTCTGTTAGGTCCATACCATTTCTGTCCTTTATTGAGCCCATCTTTGCATGAAATGTTCCCTTGATATCTCTAATTTTCTTGAAGAGATCTCTAGTGTTTCCCATTCTGTTGTTTTCCTCTGTTTCTTTGCATTGATTGCTGAAGAAGGCTTTCTTATCTCTTCTTGCTATTCTTTGGAACTCTGCATTCAGATGCTTATATCTTTCCTTTTCTCCTTTGCTTTTCACTTCTCTTCTTTTCACAACTATTTGTAAGGCCTCCCCAGACAGCCATTTTGAATTTTTGCATTTTTTTTCCATGGGGGATGGTCTTGATCCCTGTCTCCTGTACAATGTCACGATCCTCTGACCATAGTTCATCAGGCACTCTATCTATCAGATCTAATCCCTTAAATCTATTTCTCACTTCCACTGTATAATCATAAGGGATTTGATTTAGGTCATACCTGAATGATCTAGTGGTTTTCCCTACTTTCTTCAATTTCAGTCTGAATTTGGCAATAAGGAGTTTATGATCTAAGCCACACTTAGCTTCTGGTCTTGGTTTTGTTGACTGTATAGAGCTTCTCCATCTTTGGCTGCAAAGAATATAATCAGTCTGATTTCAGTGTTGATCGTCTGGTGATGTCCATGTGTAGAGTCTTCTCTTGTGTTGTTGGACGAGGGTGTTTGGTATGATCAGTGCATTTTCTTGGCAAAACTCTATTAGTCTTTGCCCTGCTTCATTCTGTATTCCAAGGCCAAATTTGCCTATTCCTCCCTAAATACACCAGAATCACAACAGAGGAGCCCAGTATGGGGTTGGGAGAAGGCAGTGAGATAATGAATTCTAGTTTGGACATAAACTTTGAAGTGGCAGGAGCTGATCTGCATGGCAGCAGCTAGAGTTGTAGCTATGAATTTGGAGCTCCTCAGGGAGGTCTGGGTGGTTGAGAGTCCTCAGAGATGCCTCAGGGTTTACAGAAGGTGACGTTAGGAACAGGAGGCGGAGGAAAGGACTTTGTTGTTGTTCAGTTGCTGAGTTGTGTCCAACTCTTTGCAACCCATTGGACTGCAGCACGCCAGACTTCCCGGTCTATCACCATCTCTTGGAGTTTGCTCAGATTCATGTCCATTGAGTTGGTGATGCTATCTAACCATTTCAACCTCTGTGGCCCCCCTTCACCTCCTGTCCTCAATCTTTCCTATCATTAGGTTTTTTCCAATGAATCAGCTCTTCGCGTTAGGTGGCCAAAGTATTGAGCTTCAGTATCAGTCCTTCCAATGAATATTCAAGGCTGATTTCCTCTAGGATTGACTGCTTTGATCTTGTACTCGAAGTGACTCTCAAGAAGCTTCTCCAGTACCACAATTCAAAACCATCAGTTCTTTGTGCTCTGCCTTCTTAATGGTCCTACTCTCACATCCATACGTGACTACTGGAAAAACCACAGCCTTGACCATATGGACCTTTGTCGGCAAAATTGTGTCTCTGCTTTTTAATATGCTGTCTGGGTCTGTCATAGCTTTCCTTACAAGGAGCAAGTGTCTTTTAATTTTATGGCTGCAGCCACTGTCTGCAGTGATCTTGAAGTCCAAGAAAATAAAATCTGTCCATTCTTCCACTTTTTCACCATCTGTTTGCCATGAAGTGAGGGGACCAGAGGCCATGATCTTAGAGTGGTATCATCTGCATATGTGAGGAAGACAGCTAGAATAGAAGACTGCTGGAAGCAAGGGGGACAAAGTTTAATGAAAGAATGAGTATTCATTAGTTCAAACGCCCAGAGAGATCAAATTCGATCGGGACTAAAAGTTGTTCATTGAATTAGGCCAGTAGATTACTGTGGCCACTAGAAAATGCCTTTAGCAGTAACTACCCTTTTCAAGAAGCTTCTTAGAGAAGGAAAGGAGACCAAGCAGTAAGGAAGTGACCATAAAAGGTAACTAACAAAGCAGTAACTAGACTGCCGTAATCAAATGTATTTTAGGAAGATGAATCGGGGAAAGTTAGAAAAATCCAGAAAGGAAGTAAGCTACTTAGGTAAATGAGATTAGCAATACTAAAAATAGAAGGGGTTTTTAAAAAATTTTATTTATTTGTATTAATTGGAGGATAATTGCTTTACAGTATTGTGAGGGCCTCTGCCATACATCAGCATGAATCTGCCATGGGCATACATGTGTCCCCTCCCTTCTAAACCTCCCACCCACCTCCCTCCCCACCCTATCCCTCAAGGTTATCACAGAGCACCAGCTTTTAGTTGCCTACATCATACATTAAACTCCAACAGGCTGTCTCTTTTACATATGGTATATGTATGCAGAGTACATCATGAGAAATGCTGGACTGGAAGAAACACAAGCTGGAATCAAGATTGCCGGGAGAAATATCAATAACCTCAGATATGCAGATGATACCACCCTTATGGCAGAAAGTGAAGAGGAACTCAAAAGCCTCTTGATGAAAGTGAAAGTGGAGAGTGAAAAGGTTGGCTTAAAGCTCAACATTCAGAAAACCAAGATTATGGCATCTGGTCCCATCACTACATGGGAAATAGATGGGGAAACAGTGGAAACAGTGTCAGACTTTATTTTTCTGGGCTCCAAAATCACTGCAGATGGTGACTGCAGCCATGAAATATAAGCAATACAATATTGTAGTGTTAAGCAAAATAAAAAAATTTAAAAAAAAAATAAATAAAAGATGCTTACTCCTTGGAAGGAAAGTTATGACCAACCTAGATAGCATATTCAAAAGCAGAGACATCACTTTGCCAACAAAGGTTCGCCTAGTCAAGGCTATCGTCTTTCCTGTGGTCATGTATGGATGTGAGAGCTGGACTGTGAAGAAGGCTGAGCGCCGAAGAATTGATGCTTTTGAAGTGTGGTGTTGGAGAAGACTCTTGAGAGTCCCTTGGACTGCAAGGAGATCCAACCAGTCCATTCTGAAGGAGATCAGCCCTGGGATTTCTTTGGAAGGAATGATGCTAAAGCTGAAACTCCAGTACTTTGGCCACCTCATGCGAAGAGTTGACTCATTGGAGAAGACTCTGATGCTGGGAGGGATTGGGGGCAGGAGGAGAAGGGGACGACAGAGGATGAGATGGCTGGATGGCATCACTGACTTGATGGATGTGAGTCTGAGTGACCTCCGGGAGTTGGTGATGGACAGGGAGGCCTGGCGTGCTGCAGTTCATGGGGTCGCAAAGAGTCGGACACGACTGAGTGACTGATCTAATCTGATCTGATCTGAATATATATGTTTCAATGGTATTCTCTCAAATCATCCCACCCTCTCCTTCTCCCAGTGTGTTCAAAAGAAGGGATTTTAATTCCTAAATAGTTTTGACTTCCTCTCATATTTAGCTCCAGAGAAAAACATACCTACATTTTCTATATTTCAGCTTATTGATTTTTAAAAATATCTAACCCTTTGCAACTCCCACACTAAGTCTAAGGTCAAATCCTTCTTTGTTCTATGATGTCTTTTCTCCATTCCACAGCCAGTGGTGTTTCCTTCATCCTGCGAGGCTGCTTGCCTTGTCTTGTTGGTCTCTCCTCAGCGTCTGCCTGCAACGCGGGAGACCCGGGTTCAATCCCTGAGTTGGGAATATCCCCTGGAAAAGGAAATGGCACCCCACTCCAGTACTCTTGCCTGGAAAATCCCATGGATGGAGGAGCCTGGGAGGCTGCAGTCCGTGGGGTCGTGAAAAGACAGACATTATTGTAGCAACTTCACTTCACTGGTCTGTGTAGAATGTACTTGGTGGATGAACATTTCTGCTTCATGTCCCCTAGGTTCACATTCTTACTACTCTCACCAGCTCCTGATCTTCTTTGGTAATAAACTCAGGTTTCTGCTCCACCCTTCTCTCTTCCTGATTGCCAGTTGTGATCCTTTTCCCTTTCCTCCTCTGTCATTCCGTCTTCCCTTCTGAGTCCCTGCGTATTTGTCACCAGATGCTTTCTACTGCTTGAAAAGTTGCCTTTCTGAAGCTCTCACTTCTCTTATTTTTTGAAATTGTTTGCCTTCTGTATTTCATTAATGAATCCCTCAATAGAAAAGAAGCAATGTTACATTAACATTTTTATTTAGATTACTCTCCTCTTGAACAAATATCATATTTCACACATATAACTCAAAATGTTTTAATGATTTTTCTTTGTCAGAACTCAAGCAAGACCCTCACAGAAACATACAAGGTTTCCTAAGGCTCAGTAGCTTGTCATAGTTACTTAAATATTTACTGGTATCTTTCAGTCGAATTGAGGCATTTTAACTCCTAGAATGCTAATAGAACTCCTTAAGCCTCTAGGAGTTATTAGGACATCAGCCGGTGTTAATGCTGGCAAAGGAAAGAGGAAGAAGTAATAAGAGTTGATTAAGGCAAGGATGAAGATGGCCTAGGACCAGGGCTCCTCTCTCCATTTCTCAGAGAGGGCAAGCCCAGAGGCGACGGGTGTGGAGGGCTCTGGGCAACAGAAGCACTTGTACATCTAATTAGCAGAAGACGCTGGAGGAGGGGGACAGTGATGCTCATCAGGAAAGGATGCTCAAGTGAGACAAGGCAAAATGAAAATGAACTTCTCTTATATCATAGGCTTGTCCTGGTGAATAAGAGCCTATTTTTAAGGTTTTTTGTTTTTGTTCTTTCCTTTGAGGGTTTCATTTCCACTTCTTTTCAAATATGCCCATGATTACTCAATAAGGGAAGGAGGGGTCTAACCTTTACAGAGACCCTCTTTTCCATGCAATACTTTAGTTGTAGGGAAAACTTATAAGACATGGTTTGTTTACTCATTCACTCATTTATGCATATATTCATTCATTCATTTAAAAAAATTTCAATGAGAGTGTGATATATATGTGCTAGGTACCCTGGTACTTTGTATAACAAGACAGCCACAGTTCCTGTTCCTCCTGGAGATTCGAGTGGTATGTGAAGACAAAGAGAAAGGCAGTTACAGTCCAGCATAAGTGCCATGATCAGAGTAGTATAGGGGCTTCCTGAAATACAGAGGCAAGAAAGCCAATCCAGATCAGAAGCAATAGATAAAACTTTACAGCAGGAGTGACATTTTAGAAAGAAAAGGTTAGACGTTGGCCAGGCAGAGCTGAAGAGATGGGCAGAGAAGTGAAGACAGAGAAGCAAAATAATATTCCCAGCTAGAAAAGATGGGTAGCACTATAAGGAAGAAAGAATGTCATACTTCCACATATGTTAACAAAATTACTCTTATATGGCTGGAAAGAAGAGTTGAAGGGTTAAGAAGGTAAAAGACAAGTCTGGTCCCCATCATAAAGGTCTTCTATATGCTGTGCATGTTCACTACAGTTCATTCACTCAGTAATGTCCGACTCTTTACGACCCCATGGAATGCAGCATGTCAGGCCTCCCTGTCCATCACCAACTCCAAGAGCTTGCTCAAACTCAGGTCCATTGAGTCAGTGATGCCATCCAGCCATCTCATCTTCTGTCGTCCCCTTCTCCTCCTGCCCCCAATGTCTCCCAGCATCAGTCTTCTCCAATGAGTCAACTCTTCTCATGAGGTGGCCAAAGTATTGGAGTTTCAGCTCTAGCATCATTCCTTCCAATGAACACCCAGAACTGATCTCCTTCAGAAAGGACTGGTTGGATCTCCTTGCAGTCCAAGGGACTCTCAGGAGTCTTCTCCAACACTACAGTTCAAAAGCATCAATTCTTCTGTGCTCAGCTTTCTTCACAGTCCAACTCTCATGTCCATACATGACTCCTGGAAAAACTGTAGCTTTGACTACATGGACCTTTGTTGGCAAAGTAATATCTCTGCCTTTTAATATGCTGTCTAGGTTGGTCATAGCTTTTCTTCCAAGGAGTAAGCATCTTTTAATTTCATGGCTGCAGTCACCATTTGCAGTGATTTGGGAGCCCAAAAAAATAAAGTCAGCCATGGTTTCCATTGTTTCTCCAACTGTTTATTTGCATGAAGTGATGGTACTGGATGCCATGATCATAGTTTTCTGAATGTTGAGGTTTAAGCCAACTTTTTCACTGTCTTCTTTCACTCTCATCAAGAGACTCTTTAGTTCTTCTTCACCTTCTGCCATAAGGGTGGTATCATCTGCATATCTGAGGTTACTGATATTTCTCCTGGCAATCTTGATTCCAGCTTTTGCTTCATCCAGCCTGGCAATTCACATGATATACTCTGCATAAAAGTTAAATAAGCAGGGTGACAATATACAGCTTTGACATACTCCTTTTCCTATTTGGAACCAGTCTGTTGTTCCATGTCTGTTGTTCTTGACCTACACACAGACTTCTCAGGAGGCAGGTCAGGTGGTCCTATATTCCTATGTCTTAAAGAATTTTCCACCGTTTATTGTGATCCACACAGTCAAAGGCTTTGATGTAATCAATAAAGCAGTATAGGTGTTTTTCTGAAACTCTCTTGCTTTTTCCATGATCCAACAGATATTGGCAATTTGATCTGTGGTTCCTCTGCCTTTTCTAAATCCAGCTTGAACATCTGGAAGTTCTCAGTTCACTTACTGTTGAAGCTTAGCTTGGAGAATTTTGAGCATTACTTTGCTAGCATATGAGATGAGTGCAATTGTACAGTAGTTTGAACAGACTTCCCTGATGGCTCAGACGGTAAAGCATCTGTCTACAATGCAGGAGACCCGGGCTTGATCCCTGGGTTGGGAATATCCCCTGGAGAAGGAAATGGCAATCCACTCCAGTACTATTGCCTGGAAAATCCCATGGACAGAGGAGCCTGATAGGCCACAGTCCATGGAGTCGCAGAGAGTCAAACACAACTGAGCGACTTCACTTTCACTTGAACATTCTTTAGCATTGCCTTTCTTTGGGATTGGAATGAAAACTGACCTTTTCCAGTCCTATGGCCACTGCTGAGTTTTCTAAATTTGCTGACATATCGAGTGTAGCACTTTCACAGTATTGTCTTTTAGGATGTGAAATAGCTCAACTGGTATTCCATCACCTCCCCTAGCTTTATTCATAGTGATGCTTCCTAAGGCCCACTTGACTTTACATTCCAGGATGTCTGGCTGTAGGTGAATGATCACGCCATCATTGGTATCTGGATCATTAATATATTTTGTATAGTTCTGTGTATTCTTAACTCCTCTGCTTAACATCTACTTCTTCTGTTAGGTCCATACTGTTTCTGTCCTTTATTGTGCCCATCTTTGCATGAAACTTTCCCTTAGTATCTCTAATTTTCTTGAAGAGATCTCTAGTCTTTCCCATTCTATTATTTTCCTCTATTTTTTTGCATTCATCACTGAGGAATTCTTCTTATCTCTCCTTGCTGTTCTTTGGATAAAGATTTCTATTAATCCTGAAGACTATGGGAGAATCACTGAAAGGTTTTCCATAGGGAAATGTCTTAACCAGAATTACTTTGCAGACAGTTGATTCTTGTTGTAAAGTGGAGATGGGATTAGAGGGAGTGGGCAGATAGGAGATTGGATATCAATTTCTAAATCCCTAGTGCTGTGATTCTAGCCAGAGATAGGGGTGGCCTAAATTAGGTTAGCAGCAAGGGAACATTTCATGCAAAGATGGGTACAATAAAGGACAGAAATGGATGTAACAGAAGCAGAAGATATTAAGAAGAGGTGGCAAGAATACACATAAGAACTATACAGAAGAACTACTTTTACATTCCAGTCCCCTATGATGAAAAGGACATCTTTTGGGGGTGTTAGTTCTAGAAGATCTTGTAGGTCTCCATAGAACCATTCAGCTTCAGCTTCTTTAGCAATTACTGGTCAGGGCATAGACTTAGATTACTTTGATAGTCAATGGTTTGCCTTGGAAATGAACAGAGATCATTTTGTCATTTTTGAGATTGCATCCAAGTACTGCATTTCTGAGTCTTGTTGACTGTGATGGCTACTCCATTTCTTCTAAGGGATTCTTGCCCACAGTGGTAGATATAATGGTCATCTGAGTTAAATTCACCCATTCCAGTCCATTTTAATTAACTGACTTCTAAATTGTTGATGTTCACTCTTGCCATCCTGTTTGACCACTTCCAATTTGCCTTGATTCATGGACCTAACATTCCAGGTTCCTATGCAATATTGCTCTTTACAGCGTTGGACTTTACTTCCATCACCAGTCACATCCACAACTGAGTGTTGTTTTTGCTTTGGCTCTGTCTCTTCATTCTTTCTAGACTTATTTCTCCACTGATCTCCAGTAGCGTATTGGGCACCTACTAACCTGGGGAGTTCATCTTTCAGTGTCTTATCTTTTTGCCTTTTTATACTGTTCATGGGGTTCTCAAGGCAAGAATACTAAAGTGGTTTGCCATTCCCTTCTCCAGTGGGCCATGTTTTGTCAGAACTCTCCATCATGACCCATCTGTCTTGGGTGGCTTTACATGGCATGGTTCATAGTTTCATTGAGTTAGACAAGCTGTGGTCCGTGTGATCAGATTGGTTAGTTTTCTGTGACTAGTTTTCAGTCCTCTGCCCTCTAATAAAGAAGATAAGAGGCTTATAGAAGCTTCCTGATGGGAAAGACTGACTGAGGGGGAAACTGGGTCTTGTTCTGATGGGTGGGGGCAAGCTCAATAAATCTGTAATCCAAGTTTCTGTTGCTTGGGCTGTGTTCCCTCTCTGTTATTTGACCTGAGGCCAAACTATGGTGGAGGTAATGAAGATAGTGGTGATCTCCTTCAAAAGGTCCCTTGCACACTCTGCTGTAAGCAGTGCTCCCAGCCCTGCAGCAGGCCACCACTGACCCATGCCTCCACCAGAGATTCCTGGGCACTCCTGGGCAAATCTGGGTCAGTCTCTTGTGGGGTCCCTGCTCCTTTCTCCTGGGTCCTGGTGCACACAAGGTTTTATTTGTGCCCTCCAAGAGTCTGTTTCCCAGTCCTGTGTAAGTTCTGGAGGCTCTCTGGTGGGTTAATGGCGACCTCCTCCAAGAGGGCTTATGCCATACCCAGATGTGCTGCATCCAGAGCCCCTGCCCCTGCGGCAGGCTACTGCTGACCATACCTCCTCAGGAGACACTCAAACACAGTTCTGTCTCAGTCTCTGTGGGGTCTCTGGGTCCTGGTGCACACAAGGTTTGTTTGAGCCCTCTGAGCATCTCTTCGGATATGGGGTTTAATTCTAAATGTGATTTTGCCCCTCCTGCTGTCTTGCTGGGGCTTTTCCTTTGCCCTTCAACATAGGGTATCTGTTTTTGGTGGGATCCAACAAGCTCCTGTCAGTAGTTGTTCAGCAGTGAGTTGTAATTTTGGAGTTCTTTGCATGGATGTTTGCATAGAAGTAGTGACTCCCTCAAGGCAGAGACTAGATTTGTTTCTTTACCAGGATAATAAAGATAAGAACTCCCTTAGGGGCAAAAGTTGGGCCAGTCTGCTGGCAGCCCTCTTAGAAGACTGGGTTCCTAAATTTGAGGTTTCTCAACTGTGACACAAACCCACTGTGTGTACAGCATCTGAATTGTCCTGTGTTACTTGAGGGGCAAGGGTAACAAATGTGAACATCAAGCTGACATTGTCCATGGTGCCTTGAGTATTTAAGTCTTCACCTCTTTGCAATGGGCCCTGGCCCTCAGCCAGCAATTATGAAACTGAACGCAGAAGGAGAAGGAGGCAGCAGAGGATGAAATGGTTAGATAGCATCACTGATCCAATGGACATGAATTTGAGCAAACTCCAGGAGATGGTGAAGGACAGGGAATCCTGGCATGTTGCAGTCCCTGGGGTCACAAAGAGTTGGACGTGACTAAGCAACTAAACAACAACAGCAATGAAACTGTTGGCAGACTATCCTTTTAGCTTGCAAGCAGAGTAATATCTCAGACCCTTCACTTTTCCTGATCAAGTTGTCTGTTCAGCATAGACCTGCATATTATAAATCCCTGAAAGAGATGTTCTGTAAGACATTGTTTCACAGTCTTGACATTACATGTGTGTGCATGTGTGTGTGCTAAGTCGCTTCAGTTGTGTCTGACTCTTTGCGACTCTATGAACCATAGCCCACCAGGCTCCTCTGTTCTTGGGATTCTCAAAACAAGAATACTGGAGTAGGTTATCATGCCCTTCTCCAGAGCATCTTTCCTACCCAGGGATCAAACCTGTGTCTCTTATGTCTCATAGGTGGGTTTTTTTTTTTTTTTTTTTTTAACCACTATCGCCACCTAGGAAACCCATAATTAATGAACAATATAAAAACAGGAGCTCAAGAGACACGATTGTTCATTTCCACATTGAGGAGTTCAATCTTTTGCTTATTTGATTGGGGAAAATTTTAGAAACACAAGGTTACTCTGTGTTTAAAAATTTCTTCTTACAGCTACAAATCTATGGAGGATCTGTATAGTGCAAATCCTTGCTATCTAATGGCCTTCCCTGGTAGATCAAGGAGACCTGGGTTCGATCCCTAGGTCGGGGAGATCCCCTGGAGAAGGGAATGGCTATCCACTTCAGTATTCTTGTCTGGAGAATTCCATGGACAGAAGAGGCTGGCTGGCTACAGTCCATAGGGTTGCAAAGAGTCAGACACAACTGAGTGACTAACACTTTGCTATCTAACGAGTATTAAATATCATAAATGTATGTTGAAATCACACAAGAAAATTCCACATACTGACAGCAATCGTAGAATAAATAGCATAGACAAAGTAGCCATTGGCAAACAAATACCACTTATGTGTTAATGCCAAGGAACAATCATGTATTTATTTATATATTTAGTGATCTCTAACTTTCCAGTGTTTATTCAGGGATGGGCACATAATTTATAAAAATACACCACTTTTTTATTTGTGTGTGCAAGCATGCATGTGTATAAAATGCCTAGTTGTATGTCAGAATATGTTAAGGATATGCTTTGTCAGTACGTGAACCGTGAACTTCCAGATGTTCAAGCTAGTTTTAGAAAAGGCAGAGGAACCAGAGATCAAATTGCCAACATCTGCTGGATCATCGAAAAAGCAAGAGAGTTCCAGAAAAACATCTATTTCTGCTTTATTTACTATGCCAAAGCCTTTGACTGTGTGGATCACAATAAACTGTGGAAAATTCTGAAAGAGATGGAAATACCAGACAACCTGACCTGCCTCTTGAGAAACCTATATGCAGGTCATGCAACAGTTAGAACTAGACATGGAACAGACTGGTTCCAAATAAGAAAAGGAGTATGTCAAGGCTGTATATTGTCACCCTGCTTATTTAACTTATATGCAGAGTACATCATGAGAAACGCTGGGCTGGAGGAAGCATAAGCTGGAATCAAGATTGCTGGGAGAAATATCAATAACCTCAGATATGCAGATGACAGCACCCTTATGGCAGAAAGTGAAGAGGAACTAAAAAGCCTCTTGATGAAGGTGAAAGTGGAGAGTGAAAAAGTTGGCTTAAAGCTCCACATTCAGAAAATGAAGATCATGGCATCTGGTCCCATCACTTCATGGCAAATAGATGGGGAAACAGGGGAAACAGTGTCAGACTTTATTTTGGGGGGCTCCAAAATCACTGCAGATGGTGATTGCAACCTTGAAATTAAAAGATGCTTACTCCTTGGAAGGAAAGTCATGACCAACCTAAATAGCATATTCAAAAGCAGAGACATTACTTTGCCAACAAAAGTCCATCTAGTCAAGGCTATAGTTTTTCCAGTAGTCACGTATGGATTTGAGAGTTGGACTGTGAAGAAAGCTGAGCGCCGAAGAGTTGATGCTTTTGAACTGTGGTGTTGGAGAAGACTCTTGACCAGTCCATTCTAAAGGAGATCCGTTCTGGGTTTTCTTTGGAAGGACTGATGCTAAAGCTGAAACTCCAGTACTTTGGCCACCTGATGCGAAGAGTTGACTCATTGGAAAAGACTCTGATGCTGGGAGAGATTGGGAGCAGGAGGAGAAGGGGACGGCAGAGGATGAGATGGCTGGATGGTATCACCAACTTGATGCACATGAGTTTGGGTGAACTCTGGGAGTTGGTGATGGACAGGGAGGCCTGGCGTGCTGCGATTCATGGTGTCGCAAAGAGTCGGACATGACTGAGCGACTGAACTGACTGAACTGATGCTTTGTCAGGAAATATGATGATCCAGGATTTAAAGAACATAAAGAATGTTCACTTGGATGAAATGTGAATGGATGAGATCTAACAGGGAATAGTGTTTGTAAACTAAAAAAAATATATATATAGTAGGCAAAAAATGCAAAAATAAGAAAGAAAAAACTATTACATGCAGGACCCTAGAGGGGAGACAAAGTACACAGGAAATACAGGAGACAGATCTTACTTGACTAGACCAAGATAAGAATGAGATAGAAGTAGTGTATTCTAATAAAGAAAGCTGAAAATATAGTATAGGATAGAGATAAATATGCCCCTGAGCAGGCAAGACTTCCTACAACAAGCACCACTAGCCATATGAAAGGAGGAGTTCACCATGATGAAATGTGACCTTAATTCAGAAGACAGGTGATTGAGTAGCCCAAAAACCTTATGTTTCCAAACACTGGAAGACAGTCATTTCTGCTGGCAAAAGAAGGTAATGCTCCAGTACTTTGGAAGGACTGATGCTGACGCTGAAGCTCCAATACTTTGGCCACCTGATGTGAAGAGCCAACTCACTGGAAAAGACCCTGATGCTGGGAAAGATTGAAGGCAGGAGGAGAAGGGAACGACAGAGGATGAGATGGTTGAATGGCATCACCAACTCCACGGACATGAGTTTGAGCAAGCTCCCCGAGTTGATGATGGACAGGGAGGCCTGGCATGCTGCAGTCCATGGGGTCACAAAGATTCAGACCAGACTGAGTGACTGAACTGAGTTGAAAGGAAGGTAAAAGAGGAAAAAACACCAAGAGTTTGTCAAACCAAAGTGTCTATGTTATGAGGGGAAACGTCTATCCATTTGAACCATTCTTATGAAGCAGAGACACTCTAGTTTTAAAGCCACAGGTGTCACTTTCTATGGCAGAGATGAAATTGAGTTAAACTGCTAAATTAAATAAACATGAAATACACTAATAGGATTTTTAAACTATACACTATTTGAAGATTTAGTTTACTCTTGAGGCATCCATCTCTGGTATTAAAAAAAAAACAAACAATGGGGTGGAAAATATCCTCTAAGAAAATCAGAGAAAATGGAGATCAGGAACTCAGATTTTGACATTTACTATAGTTGGTTTCTGCACCGCACCGCCCCCCCACCCCTTATCCCTGGCTGGAGGCAGAAAAGTTAGGGCAATAATAAAAAACTGCTTAGCTTTGGAAACATGGCCATATTTAAAATATTATAAGTGTCAGTCAGTCTTTTACTTTTACACTATAACTTTGCTTATTATTCTGTTAGATAAAGCCTCTTGTCATTATACTCTAGGCAAAGCTGTTAACAGGGAAACTCAGATCCATACCCTAGACCTCATTTTTTAATCCAGTTCCTCTTTGATCTCCTGCATCTCTGAATTTAATTACGAGGCCTCACTTGATGCCTTGCTGTTGTATCTTTTGCTCTTCTTGCTCGTTCTGTTGATTGTAAGAAAGAAGAGTTTTCTGCTTCTTTTAAAAGCATGCTCATTTTTAGTTAGTTCCTTGAAAGATGTCACCCTCTACTTCAGGTTGCTCCTTGGGTCCTTTTATTCTTTGTCTCCTGAACTGACACAATTTACCATCTCAACACTCTGCAAATACAGCTTGCAGGGCCCGTTTCCTAGGAATATGATTTTCAAAAGTGCCAGACATCAGGGTGCGTCTAAGACATTTGATGAGTTCTCTGTTACATATCCTCATTTGCTTCCCTCCCAAAGAGATTTCTGATTTCCACCCAGAACATGCTTATCAGCTTAAAGGTCCACAGCATCGTGATGAGATGAAGATTTTCTTTTGCAGCAGCGAGTGCGCTAACCTTGAATGAAGCAGTTGCTAATCATGTTGCACTAAGCAAATAAAAGTCACAACTGACCTAATCTTGCCTGCCTAATATCTGTTTCTGTGGACTTCAAGTGTAATGTTCTAATCACTGGCGCAAAACAGCCAATTAATTTCCTTTCCGTGTGTGTTTTTACTGGCCACGTTGCATAGGGGAGCAGTGCATTCAGTCATAATCATGCTCTACAAAGATGGGAAATGTTCCCTTTGAGCTTCCAATCATTAGGCCAGCTGAAGTGAAGACAAGCCCATTGACAAGTGAGAATGGCAATAATTTATTTTCTATTGATGGGTTGTGACAAATCACGTCGGAGCAGTGGCTGCATACTGTGGGGCTCCACGAAGGAAGACGGTGATGGGCAAAGATGAAACCCTTCACAGCTCATTTAGCCCAAATGTAGCCACCTGGGTGGTGAATCGGTTCAACATACCAGCCCAGGCATTCCAGCACAAAATTAGATCGCTAACAGGCAGGCCATATAGGGGTTCCTACAAGGCATTAATCAACAGGGTTGAGCTGTCAAAATGCAGAGTCTGAAATTAAGAAACACCAAAAGGATGAAAATATGGCAATGCTGTCAAAAAAATAAAAGAAAAATGTGACTCATACTGTAGGGTTCCAACCCCCATTGTACAAGCTTAGAAGAAAAATAAGGTATAAGGGGATAAAGACATGGATTACTTCTGTGGAAAATTTTCCTAAGGTTCTTACACTTGTTAATTAGTAAAAACAGCATGGAGGTTTATGTAAGCATGAGCACACCCCCTTTCAATGTAACACTGACAGGTCAGGTTCCATAGAAGTCCTCCTCTCTGCCCCACAGCATAGTTCGTCTCTTATTTAAATTTCTTTTCTACATGAACCTACTTGATGTGCAGAGCATTTGATGTCTCACGCTGTTTCTGAATACAGACACTTCAAACTCAGCAGAATTCTTGGGCTTGCACAGCTTATTTTCTGAACGCTCTTTTTGGTAGAAATTTATTCTAATGGGCGGTACAGAGTGTTCATGTGTGTGTGTGTGTTTAACTTTTATTGATATTCTTTTTAGAATTCATTATCTATTTTTATGTTAGAGAAAGGATTTAGTGCCATACACAAAGCCAAAAAACCAGAGTTTCTAAAATGAACCAAATTGTTACTCGCAAAAGTTATAATACCTAAAAATATATTCTCATTCCCGAAAGACTGCTTTCCAAGCCCTGCATGGGTGTTTCTCAAAATGTGATCTAGAGCATTCGTTGAAAGTGCATGTGCATTGACACACTCAGCCTTCTGCTCCTCCAGAGATTTGGGACAGGCCTGGGAACTGGAATTTTAACAGGATCCCCAGAATGATTCTGATGCACAGTGAAATTAGAAGATCAGTTTTTCTTATGTGACTAAGCCCCAGTCCACACTGAGATACAACACCTGTTTCTTTTCTCTGCTGCCTAACATGTATCACCCTTGGACGAGCTGTGCTCCATTGTTTATAAAGCTCCATTTGTTTATAAACACTCTAATATTGACACTTTCATTATTTCTATGCCTTTGATCAGGCTGTGCCCTTCATATGCTCCCGTCTCCTCTTTCCCATTCTCTGAGATTCAGCTTAAATGTTCCCTCCTACAAGAAGGCTCCATCGCTCCCAGCTAGATGCAAATATTCTGGCCTCTCTGCTGTCCTAGCCTTTCTTGTTTTACCTTTCAGAGCATCACCACCTCTGCCTTCTATTGCAGTTACCTGCACACATGCTTTATCTGTTACTAGCCTGTTCACTTGGAGAAGGCAATGGCAAGCCACTCAGGTACTCTTGCCTAGAAAATCCCATGGATGGAGGAGCCTGGTAGGCTGCAGTCCATGGGGTCGCTACAAGTTGGCCACGACTGAGCGACTTCACTTTCACTTTTCACTTTCACACAATGGAGAAAGAAATGGCAACCCATTCCAGTGTTTTTGCCTGGAGAATCCCAGGGATGGCAGAGCCTGGTGGGCTGCTGTCTATGGGGTCGCACAGAGTCGGACATGGCTGAAGCAACTTAGCAGTAGCAGCAGCAGCCTGTTGACTCCATGAGATCATGTCTTATATGTCTGTTTATACCTCATACCACCTAACACTATACCTTGTGCTATATGTACAATAAATATGTCCATGGGACTGAACTACTGAATAACAGATGTTAGTTAACTCAAACCCAAGCTTTATACTTTAAAGTCATTCACAGATGTAAGTGTTCGCTCTTACTGTGTGTTCAGAATTCTCATTAGAGTCGTGAAGTGGGTCTCCCTGTAAGCAAACATATATAAGGTCTGCTCTTTTGCTTGTTTGTTTTACTTAACTGCAGTTTGCGAAATGATATTCTGTTTTAGACTTTCTAAATAAGCTTTAAGGATATTTTCTCTGAAAAAAAATTGTTAATGTTTTAAATCCTCAACTGAAACAGATATACAAAGTATATTAATTATGCTGGAAAATAAATTACATTACAGTATGTCAAGGCTGTATATTGTCACCTTGCTTATTTAACTTATTTGCAGAGTACATCATGAGAAACACTGGGCTGGAGGAAGCACAAGCTGGGAGAAATATCAATAACCTCAGATATGCAGATGACACCACCCTTATGGCAGAAAGTGAAAAAGAACTAAAAAACCTCTTGATGAGAGTGAAAGAGGAGAGTGAAAAAGTTGGCATAAAGTTCAACATTCATAAAACGAAGATCACGGCATCTGGTCCCATCACTGCATGGGAAATAGATGGGGAAACAGTGGAAACAGTGTCAGACTTTCTTTTTCTGCGCTCCAAAATCACTACAGATGGTGACTGCAGCCATGAAATTAAAAGATGGTTACTCCTTGTGAGAAAAGTTATGACCAACCTAGATAGCATATTCAAAAGCAGAGACATTACTTTGCCAACGAAGGTCCTTCTAGTCAAGGCTATGCTTTTTCCAGTGATCATGTATGGATGTGAGAGTTAGACTTTGAAGAAAGCTGAGAGCCGAAGAATTGATGCTTTTGAACTGTGGTGTTGGAGAAGACTCTTGAGAGTACCTTGAACTGTGAGGAGATCCAACCAGTCCATTCTGAAGGAGATCAGTCCTGGGTGTTCTTTGGAAGGACTGATACTAAAGCTGAAAGTCCAATACTTTGGCCACCTCATACGAAGAGTTGACTCATTGGAAAAGACTCTGATTCTGGGAGGGATTGGGGGCAGGAAGAGAAGGGGACGACAGAGGATGAGATGGATGGATGGCATCATTGACTCGATGGACATGAGTTTGGGTGAACTCTGGGAGTTGGTGATGGACAGGGAGGCCTGGCGTGCTACAATTCATGTGGTCGCAGAGTCGGACCTGAGTGAGAGACTGAACTGAACTGATGTATGCTACTACGGACACTTTGTTTGGTAAATATTTCAGATATTCATTTTTTTAACCAGGAACTATATGGCCTTAAATATTTGATAGCTTTGTGTGATTAACAGTCAATGGCAATAATTGTCTCAGTTCAGTTCAGTTCAGTCGCTCAGTCGTGTCTGACTGTTGACAAAGTGATGTCTCTGCTTTTTAATATGCTGTCTAGGTTGGTCATAACTTTCCTTCCAAGGAGTAACCGTCTTTTAATTTCATGGCTGCAATCACCATCTGCAGTGATTTTGGAGCCCCAAAAAATAAAGTCTGATACTGTTTCCACTGTTTCCCCATCTATTTGCCATGAAGTGATGGGACCAGATGCCATGATCTTAGTTTTCTGAATGTGGAGCTTTAAGCCAACTTTTTCACTCTCCTCTTTCACTTTCATCAAGAGGCTTTTTAGTTGCTCTTCACTTTCTGCCATAAGGATGGTGTCATCTGCATATCTGAGATTGTTGCTATTTCTCCTGGCAATCTTGATTCCAGCTTGTGCTTCTTCCAGCCCAGTGTTTCTCATGATGTACTACTCTGCATATAAGTTAAATAAGCAAGGTGACAATATGCAGCCTTGACATACTCCTTTTCCTATTTGGAACCAGTCTGTTGTGCCATGTGCAGTTCTAACTGTTGCTTCCTGACCTGCATACAGGTTTCTCAAGAGGCAGGTCAGGTGGTCTGGCATTCCCAACTCTCAGAATAGTCCACAGTTTATTGTGATCCACACAGTCAAAGGCTTTGGCATAGTCAATAAAGCAGATGTTTTTCTGGATTTCTCTTGCTTTTTCGATAATCCAGCGGATGTTGGCAATTTGATCTCTAGTTTAACTTAAGACTCATATCATAGATCCTAATATAGTATAAAAAACATGAGAGTCATGGTGTGGATTTTCATGACCTAAGGAATAATTTTACCCTGATTGTAAGGCAAAGAAGTGTTTTACTTTTACCTTCCTTATATTCTAGAAGTAGAAGAAAGATTAGGGAGATGGACAACTGCTATCAGTTTTATTATTTTTGAAATTAGTATGTCTCCTCAATCCATGTTGCAATTGTTCCTTTATACTGAGGTATTTCAGGTATACAACATAATGATTTGGTATGTATTACACATGTAATTGTATGTGTATACAAATTATTTTGTTTGCATTACACAGTGATCACCACCATTATAGTCTAGTTACCGTCTCTCACCATACATAGTTACAATTTTTTCTTGTGATGAAAAGGTTTACTGTCAGGAATTCCAGTGAATTAGGGCTCCAGTGTTTAGGAATTAGATCCAGTGTTTAGGGCTCCACACTTTCACTGTCGAGGGCCCAGGTTCAGTTCCTGCTCAGGAAATATGATCCCACAAGCCATAAGGTGCTGCCAAAAAAAAAAAAACACTTACTCTCTTAGCAACTTTCTATTATGAAATACAATATTATTAACCATAGTCACCATACTGGACCTTACATAGTAATTGTTTTTAAAAGCACTTTTACCCGTGATATTGCTATATTAGATCCCACAGCAATGTAAGGAAAGGCTGTTTGTTTGCAGGAGACTTGAAAAATTCAAGCCAATTTGAATCAAACTTGTTCTAATCAAAAGACTAATCCTTTATCTAACCCAGTCTTCACTTACAAAACTCTTGATGAAGAGCAAGAGCTGAGGAGATGTCTCTCATTTTCCTTCAGTGCCAAAGATAATTAGGGAAGACCAGAATCAGGGCAGAGCTGAAAAAGTTTTGAAGGTCTGTGTTAGTATGCTTTTAAAGGGAAGGTGATATGTAAGATTGCCTTTTTCTGACACCTCACATCAGAAAGGACTGATATAAAAAGTGCTTTGGGTAACCACATGTTCGTAAAGTTTCTACTGCGGCTTAACAGTCATCTCCAAGGGTTTAGCTTTAACTCAGTTGATAATTATAATAGAACAGAGAATGATACTGCATTTTTATTTATATTAGAGTTCTTGGCCACAGGCACCTAGGGAGCCCCTAGCTATAACTAAAACCTAATTAGGAGAAAAGAACATTGCTGACTCAATTTCTGAATTGGAGAGTAAAAGAAACATAATAATCCCTGATATAAAACATAAAATCCCTTCAAAATAAATAACTCAAAAGGTTACTACCTTTGAAAGATGTCCTATACTTCTCCAACCAAAAAAGGAATAGCAATCCGGTATTTTCTAAAACAGAGCTAATTTGATCCATTGTTAATTCCTCCGTTCCAGAGGAGTATTTCACAAACATCAGATGTCAGCTGGGGAAAGAAGGAGTGAGAGGTTAGTCCACAATGGTTGATGAACAGTAGCGAGGCTTTATAGAGGAGTCTGAAAGAGTGTTTCAGAGAAGCACTGGGGAAAGGAAGAGGATGAGAATCTGCCAGCCCACGGTGTGAGTTTGATGAAACTCGTGATGCAAGAATTAAAAGAACTCTTGAAGAAGATATTCTATTTCAGAGAGACTTCTTTGAAGAATCCGCAGAGTACAAATAAACAAAAGAGAGCCTGGTCTTCAGAAGGTATCTTGCTGCCCTGTCAACAGGAAGAAACTATGATCTATGCATAAAACCTGGGGGTAAAAAAAGAACATAATCTAAAGATGGATGAAGAATGTACATTTGAAGAGGACTGTTACAGAGAAACACAGAAGGTGTTAAAGACAATTCTCCAGAGTCTCAAAGAAATTACAGATAAATGACCTCTTGAAAACAAACTATCAAAAGAAATTTCAAAAAAATTGATACCATAAAATAACAGAAGACAAAATTTGAGCTAGAAAACTCAGGAATAAAACGAGGGAGAAATCAGAAATCATCACGGACATAAATGCCCTAGAGTCAGAATAGATGCTCATGAGAACAAAGTCATGTGGGTCAGAACTGGGAAATAAAAACTTGGAGAATAAATCTCACAAGCCAAATTAGGGGGGGGAAGATCTAAAAATTACTATAAAGAAGATTATAGATGTGGCAGACAAAAGATATCCAAGAATCAAAAGATTACTGTTTCTGAAGAAAAGAGCAGACAAATGGAACAAAAAGTGATCTAATATGTAAGAAAACATTCCTGAAGAAAGATTTGACCTGGATATAGCAAAGGCCCTTTATACCTGGAAAAACTTAATATAAAGTAATCGACACCAAAATATATGCTAATACAATTTCTGGTATTTAAGAATAAATTACATAGGCCTCCTACCTGAGAAAGTAAGTCACATGAAAGGGGGAAAACCTGGGGTTTTTTTGTCTAAAACTTTTTCAAAGCAACACAAGTGACCAAGAATAGTGGAGCCATGGCTGTCATTTTCCAAGGGCAAAAATATGTGATCTAACAATTTCATTCACAGGCAAATTATCTTTCACACATAAAGACAACGTTCTCAGGCAGGCAAGAATTTGGGGCTTGTGGCACCCGTGACAGTTACTATTAACAAGAAATGAATAAAAATAAAATACATGTAAAAATACCTATGATTAAGCAATCATGGAAATCTTGTTATGTGGTTCAATGTTATAAATACTAAGAGCGTAAAAATAATGATATACAAATATGGACACACACATACACAAACAACTGAGGGTAGAGGAAAAAATGGAAGCAGTAAGCCAGACCACAGGTGTATTAATTAGCTCATCCTTTCAACCAGCTCGTAAGAGATGCTGTTTTAAGTACTGACCTTAGTCACTTATAGTGTCTTCATAATATTTTTTTCTTTAAATTTAGAGACATTTTAAAGGAATTCTAATTACTCAGTGAAGAAATGTTTTTAGAAGTCCAAGGATTTTTCTCTTTCACCTCATTTTTTTCTTTGATTTGTTGACTTGGTAAAACCAGCATTTGTAGAATTATCCCATTAAAAAATATTTTCATCTCTTTGTCTTTGTAGGAACATAGATGCTTGAAAAGACACTCACCAAATATTGAAGTTATTTCTGTGTGGTGAGGTTTTGAGTGAACTATTAACTGTCCACAATCAGTTCAGTTCAGTTCAGTTCAGTTCAGTCACTCAGTTGTGTCTGACTCTGTGACCCCATGAACTGTAGCACGCCAGGCCTCCCTGTCCATCACCAACTCCAGGAGTTCACTCAAACTCACATCCATCGAGTCGGTGATGCCATCCAGCCATCTCATCCTCTGTCGTCCCCTTCTCCTCCTGCCCCTAATCCCTCCCAGCATAGGGTCTTTTCCAAATGAATCAGCTCTTTGCATGAGGTGGCCAAAGTATTGGAGTTTCAGCTTTAGAATCAGTCCTTCCAATGAACACCCAAGACTGATCTTTAGAATGGACTGGTTGGATCTCCTTGCAGTCCAAAGGACTCTCAAGAGTCTTCTCCAACACCACAGTTCAAATGCATCAATTCTTCAGCACTCAGCTTTCTTCACAGTCCAACTCTCACATCCATACATGACCACTGGAAAAACCATAGCTTTGACTAGACGGACCTTTATTGGCAAAGTAATCTCTGAACTGTTCAACTTCAGCTTCTTCAGTGTTACTGGTTGGGGCATAGGCTTGGATTACCGTGATATTTAATGATTGTCCTTGGAAACGAACAGAGATCATTCTGTCGTTTTTGAGACTGCATCCAAGTACTGCATTTCAGACTCTTTTGTTGACCATGATGGCTACTCTGTTTCTTCTGAGGGATTCCTGCCCACAGTAGTAGATATAATGGTCATCTGAGTGAAATTCACCTATTCCAGTCCATTTTAGTTTGCTGATTCCTAGAATGTCAGTGTTCACTCTTGTCAACTCCTGTTTGACCACTTCCAATTTGCCTTGATTCATGGACCTGACATTCCAGCTTCCTATGCAATATTGCTCTTTGCAGCATCGGACCTTGCTTCTATCACCAGGCACATCCACAACTGGGTATTGTTTTTGCTTTGGCTCCATCCCTTCATTCTTTCTGGAGTTATTTCTCCACTGATCTCCAGTAGCATATTGGGCACCTACTGACCTGGGGAGTTCCTCTTTCAGTATCCTATCATTTTGCCTTTTCATACTGTTCATGGGGTTCTCAAGGCAAGAATACTGAAGTGGTTTGCCATTCCCTTCTCCAGTGGACCACATTCTGTCAGATCTCTCCACCGTGACCCTCCTGTCCTGGGTGGCCCCACAGGGCATGGCTTAGTTTCATTGAGTTAGACAAGGCTGTGGTCCATGTGATCAGATTGGCTATTTTTCTGTGATTATGATTTCAATGTGTCTGCTCTCTGATGCCCTCTTGCAACACCTACTGTCTTACTTGGGTTTCTTTTATCTTGGACATGCGGTATCTCTTCATGGCTGCTCCAGCAAAGTGCAGCCGCTGCTCCTTACCTTGGACGAGGGGAATCTCCTTACGGCCACCCCTCCTGACTTTGAACGTGAAGTAGCTCCTCTGGGCCCTCCTGCGCCTGCACAGCTACCACTCCTTGGATGTGGGGTTGCTCCTCTCGGCCGCCTTTCCTGACCTCAAAAGACAATAGTAAATAAATAATTTTATGGATGAACAGCTTTAAGTATCCAGAAAAAAACGGATATAAGTCAAATACCCAGAAAACAGAAGTGTCTTTCTGATGTTGTCTTTTATATATTCATCCTTCTCATTTCTTCCTGGAAAAATAAAATAAAAAGGTAAACTCATTTGATCAGTGTATGTAGGATATATAATGCTACTCTTCAGAGGAATTACAAGGGAAGCTAAAGGAAGTTATTTTTCCATAAAGAGCTTACAATTTAACTTAATGGTGTTAAGTTTCTTGCATTTGTTTGAGTACAGGTGTGATGCAAACATTTTGTAATAGAGAATGGACTGGCAAAGACTCAAACTGGGATATTTTAGATGGCTCTCTTATTCCCTGTTCACATATAAAACACAGCTCTCTTATCCAAATAAACTGGTCAATTTTTTTGTTTGGAAATTATTCAGTATATAAGGCAACCTCTTTGGGAGTTATTTTAATGTGGGCTGGAAAGAAAAAAGTTGATCCAAACTATTATACCTTAAGAATATATTTTAGTTTATGTCTCAAGTCACTATTTTGGTTTAAAGGAAATCTTTGATTAAACTGGCAATTATCAGAGCAGTGTAAATTTGTCATATTTGCATAAACCACATTGCTCCAGTAACAAAAGTGGAAGATCGGACTTACACACTTTGGCCTAGATTTCGTAAAAGAATTTGTTGCTGCTCTAAAGAGGCTTTTAATGATGAACCAATTAAGCTGTGTACAGATTTAGCTAGTTATCCAAATATTTTGTTTATAATCAGCCAGTTTGAGCTTTTTTTTTCTGAGTATACTATCATATTTATGAGGTTCTGATTGCATAGTTGTAATGGGGTTAACTTTCACTTCTTGTTATCATTTTCATAATAGAAGCTAAAATTTCCCAGCTTGACATACTATTTCTTAAATTTCATTTAAAAAGATAGGATAATGGGAGGAATCAGCAGTTACCTAGCTTAATTATCATAAGATATATAGGGAGGAGATGAGGAGCTCTATTTAATATGATGAGTGGTTTAAAATTTTTGTACAAATCAGCCACTCAAGTATCTGCTAAAAGGATAGGCTTCCATCGATTGTGAGTACTTTTTTCGTGATCTAGTTTACTTCTTTTTTTTTTAGAATAAATTTAAACATCTGATCTCCTTCTAGATATTATATCTTTACCCAGTATATATCTTCAGTTTAACTGCAGAATTTGAAATGCTTTCTTAAAATCATGAATTTTTATTTCCTAAAATTGATTGTGATATAATCACAAAAATGTTCATTCACAGTGAGGACTAGTAATACTTTTTAAGTGAATAATAACAAATTGCTCACTCTAGTTGCTTTTGCGACTTTTGGTTTTTGTGTATTATTTTGTCCTCCAAGGTAAAATGACAGAGTGCGCATATTGTAAAAACCAAGATCATCACTCTTTCACTGCCTATCACCCTATTTATGCTTAGCCAAGCATTTATTTATTAGTTCCTAATGGTAAGGGCTACAAGGTTACTACACCTGAGAGAAAAATCTGTAAGACAGGCTTTCTAATTAATCACTGGGAGGGTTCAGAAAGGTCTAGCTATTTCTGTAAAGCAAAGCATTTATGCACTCTATTGCAAATGTTGATCATGAAAATGGCAGTAGAGCTGTATTTCCCT
The DNA here is from genome assembly GCA_935064755.1 of Tragelaphus eurycerus. Taxonomy (NCBI): domain Eukaryota; kingdom Metazoa; phylum Chordata; class Mammalia; order Artiodactyla; family Bovidae; genus Tragelaphus; species Tragelaphus eurycerus. The sequence continues at coordinate 995,029 of CAKXYN010000014.1, forward strand.
GCGTTTCTGTACTTCCATTAGGAATAATGAACCCTTTACGTGTTTCTGTGTGTACAATGGACACCATCATTAAAACTGGGGCCTTTATTCATCTGAGGACGGATAACTGGGACAGTTCTGAGAAAACAGAACAGTGGTACCAGCATGTTAGGGATGACGCTGAAATGCCACCCATGAAGCTCTGAAGACCATCAACTCAAAACAAAAGGTTCCGAGACCGAGCAATCAAGAGCCACAGACAGACCCTGTTAGGCAGGAGTTCTCATATCCAGTGCCATTTGTGACTAGTGAAGTGAGCTGGAGCCCTGTTTCATATTGGTTACTTTCACTAAGTTCACAAACAAAAACTGCAATGAAATTTGGAGCAGTACTTCAGGTGAAATCATAGCTGGTTGAGTCCTGAGGCTCTTTCCCACAATTACCCTGGGCCACTGGATTACAATAGCATTGAGATAAAGTGGCACCAACCCATGCCATATTTGCAAGACTATTTGGGATCCCACACTTCTCTGCCCTATCCCTGGCAGCTGCTTTGTTGTATTTCCCGGTACAGAAGCCTCTGCAGCCAGTAGCAAGAAGCACCGCAGATCTTAGCAGCTTCTTTCTCCTGTCTTCAGTGAGGTCGCTGACATTGGCAGAGGTCAACACCTAAGCCACACTGCTGGCATAATTTCTTTCGTCAGCACAGTAGTGTTCATTTCTTTAGCCGAGCATGTGCAAACAGTGCACAGAAATGTGTCCTCTCTTGCATGTGCAAACAGTGCACAGAAATGTGTCCTCTCTCGGCCTGTGTTCATGTACCTCAAATGTAGCAGGCCAGGCCAGGCCACCTAATCCTCTAATTCATACTATCCTTGTGAAGTTTCTCTTCTCTCCCCCCACTCCCAATCTTTCTTCATTTCTTCCATCCTTACATTCATATGTTAGTGCAAGAGATGCAACAGACGGTACTCTTCAGTGTTCAGTAGCTCTGTAAATGCTAGCCCATTCCTGGCAATGCTAAGGACGTGGCTGTGAGCCCTACTGGTGGTTTAGTCGCTGAGTCGTGTCTGACTCTTGTGACCCCATGGGCTGTAGCTCGCCAGGCTTCTCTGTCCATAGGATTTTCCAGGCAAGAATGCTAGAGTGGGTTGCTATTTCCTTCTCTAAGGGATCTTCCTGACGCAGGGATTGAACCTGGGTCTCCTGCACTGCACACAGATTCTTTACTGACTGAGCCACCTGGGAAGCCCCGTGAGCCCTACTACACTTTGAGGGCTGCTGCTCTCCGTCCTTGTACTATCGTCTGCCAAAGCCTCCGTGGATCGCCCTTAGAACGACCCGCTCCCTCCACTTCAACCAAAGAAGCTTCCCTCTTTAGGCTTTACATGATCATGCTTCCACAAAACACTTTTTATGCAAATACTGCTATAGTTTAATAAAAAAAAAAGAACTCTCTCTAAAAATTCAAAGAAATTAATCAGGTCCTGATACATATATTCGAATTCTACATTTCTGGGGAAATAGGAACTCCATGGAATGACAGAAATGTGCTCTTTCAGTGGGGAAAATAGCAGAGGAGAACAAATCAAGGAGAAGTAAAGTTTCTGTAACAGGGAGCAGAAAGACAAGAGATACGAGTAGGAGATGAGTTGTACAGGTGTTGGAATATTATTTTTTTCTTTCTGGGTTGGTTTAGTTTGGTAAACAGCAGAGTGGCAAGTTTAATTTCATACAGTTTGCAGGTCAGTGGTCATGAGTTTTAGTGCTGGTTCTGTTTTATTTGGACCGGTGCATATTGGCAGAGTAGATTCTGGCATCTCCTATAAAGATGCAGGTGCTGGCCATCAGTGGTCCAGCTGTAGAACGTAGGAATGGTGAGAAGCTCTGAGGGGCCCTGGGCAGATATCCAACATCGTCTTCCCTGGCTGTTATTTATCCATCAGTACACAACCTCTAGATAACTAATGCAGCCATATCCTGTTGAAGAAGAAAGACTTGAAGAGGACACCTATGAATTGATCACTATGATCACTAAATTTGTATGAGGTTCTATAAATACTATTCTGACTGTCAAATACCTATTTTGTACAACTTTGAATTACACATGACTATAGGAGAAGGGAATGGCAAACCACTTCAGTATTCTTGCCTTGAGAACCCCATGAACAGTATGAAAAGGCGAAATGATAGGATACTGAAACAGGGACTCCCCAGGTTGGTAGGTGCCCATTATGCTACTGGAGATCAATGGAGAAATAACTCCAAAACGGTCCTGGGTGTTCTTTGGAAGGAATGATCATATCAGATCAGATCAGATCAGTTGCTCAGTCATGTCCGACTCTTTGCAACCCCATGAATCACAGCACGCCAGGCCTCCCTGTCCATCACCAACTCCGGAGTTCACTCAGACTCACGTCCATCAAGTCAGTGATGCCATCCAGCCATCTCATCCTCCGTCGTCCCCTTCTCCTCCTGCCCCCAATACCTCCCAGCATCAGAGTCTTCTCCAATGAGTCAACTCTTCGTATGAGGTGGCCAAAGTACTGGAGTTTCAGCTTTAGCATCATTCCTTCCAAAGAAATCCCAGGGCTGATCTCCTTCAGAATGGACTGGTTGGATCTCCTTGCAGTCCAAGGGACTCTCAAGAGTCTTCTCCAACACCACAGTTCAAAAGCATCAATTCTTCGGCACTCAGCCTTCTTCACAGTCCAGCTCTCACATCCATACATGACCACAGGAAAGACCATAGCCCTGACTAGGCAAACCTTTGTTGGTAAAGTAATGTCTCTGCTTTTGAATATGCTATCTAGGTTGGTCATAACTTTCCTTCCAAGGAGTAAGCGTCTTTTAATTTCATGGCTGCAGTCACCATCTGCAGTGATTTTGGAGCCCAGAAAAATAAAGTCTGACACTGTTCCCACTGTTTCCCCATCTATTTCCCATGTAGTGATGGGACCAGATGCCATGATCTTCGTTTTCTGAATGTTGAGCTTTAAGCCAACTTTTTCACTCTCCACTTTCACTTTCATCAAGAGGCTTTTTAGTTCCTCTTCACTTTCTACCATAAGGGTGGTGTCATCTGCATATCTGAGGTTATTGATATTTCTCCCAGCAATCTTGATTCCAACTTGTGTTTCATCCAGCCCAGCTTTTCTCATGATGTACTCTGCATATAAGTTAAATAAACAGGGTGACAATATACAGCCTTGACATACTCCTTTTCCTATTTGGAACCAGTCTGTTGTTCCATGTCCAGTTCTAACTGTTGCTTCCTGACCTGCATACAAATTTCTCAAGAGGCAGATCAAGTGGTCTGGCATTCCCATCTCTTTCAGAATTTTCCACAGTTTATTGTGATCCACACAGTCAAAGGCTTTGGCATAGTCAATAAAGCAGAAATAGATGTTTTTCTGGAACTCTCTTGCTTTTTCCATGATCCAGCGGATGTTGCTAAAGCTGAAACTCTAGTAATTTGGCCACCTCATGCGAAGAGTTGACTCATTGGAAAAGACTCTGATGCTGGGAGGGATTGAGGGCAGGAGGAAAAGGGGATGACGGAGGATGAAATGGCTGGATGGCATCACCGACTCGATGGAAATGAGTTTGAGTGACCTCCGGGAGTTGGTGATGGACAGGGAGGCCTGGTGTGCTGCGATTCATGGGGTCACGAAGAGTCGGATACGACTGAGCAATTGAACTGAACTGAACTGATAGGAAGGAGTACGTCAAGGCTGCATATTGTCACCATGTTTATTTAACTTATATGCAGAGTACATCATGAGAAATGCTGGACTGGAAGAAACACAAGTTGGAATCAAGATTGCTGGGAGAAATATCAATAATCTCAGATATGCAGATGACACCACTCTTATGGCAGAAAGTGAAGAGGGGCTAAAAAGCCTCTTGATGAAGGTGAAAGTGGAAAGTGAAAAGGTTGGCTTAAAGCTCAACATTCAGAAAACGAAGATCATGGCATCTGGTCCCATCACTGCATGGGAAATAGATGGGGAAACAGTGGAAACAGTGTCAGACTTTGTTTTTCTGGCTCCAAAATCACTGCAGATGGTGACTGCAGCACTGCAGATGGTGACTGCAGCCATGAAATTAAAAGACGCTTGCTCCTTGGAAGGAAAGTTATGACCAACCTAGATAGCATATTCAAAAGCAGAGACATTACTTTGCCAACAAAGGTTCGCCTAGTCAAGGCTATGGTCTTTCCTGTGGTCATGTATGGATGTGAGAGCTGGACTGTGAAGAAGGCTGAGCGCCGAAGAATTGATGCTTTTGAACTGTGGTGTTGGAGAAGACTCTTGAGAGTCCCTTGGACTGCAAGAAGATCCAACCGGTCCATTCTGAAGGAGATCAATCCTGGGATTTCTTTAGAAGGAATGATGCTAAAGCTGAAACTCCAGTATTTTGGCCACCTCATGCGAAGAGCTGACTCATTGGAGAAGACTCTGATGCTGGGAGGGATTGGGGGCAGGAGGAGAAGGGGACGACAGAGGATGAGATGGCTGGATGGCATCACTGACTCGATGGACGTGAGTCTGAGTGAACTCCGGGAGTTGGTGATGGACAGGGAGGCCTGGCGTGCTGCAGTTCATGGGGTCGCAAAGAGTCGGACACGACTGAGCGACTGATCTGATCTGATCTGATCTGAACTGATAGGATACCTGTGTCTTTGTTGTTGATTCTCAAATACTTAAAATTTGATAAAATATTTATAAAAAATTTCTTTTTTTTGAGATATAGCTGACTTATAACATTGTGTTAATTTCCACTGTACAGCAAAGTGATTCAGATTATATGCTATGCTAAGTTGCTTCAGTCCTGTCTGACTCTTTTGACCCCATCGATTGTAGCCCACCTGGCACCTCTGTCCATGGGATTCTTCAGGCAAGGATACTGGAGTGGGTTGCCATGCCCTCCTCCAGGGGATCTTCCCAACTCAGGAATAGAACTTGCATCTCTTATGTCTCCTGCATTGGCAGGTGGGTTCTTTACCAGCTAAGCTACTGCGGAAGCCCTGCTGGATCATATGGAAAGTCTGTTTTTTAGTTTTTTGAGGAATCCCCAAAGAATTTTCCATAGTGGCTGTACCAGTTTACACTCCCACCAACAGTGTAGGAAGGTTCCCTTTCCTCCATGCCCTCTCGAGCATTTGTTATTTGTAGATTTTCTAACGATGGCCACTTTGACCGGTGTGAGGTGGCACCGCATTGCAGTTCTGATTTGCATTTCTTTAATAATTAGTGATGCTGAGTGTCTTTCCATGTGCCATTGGCCTTCTGTGTATCTTCTTTGGAGAAATGGCTATTTAGCTCTTCTGCCCGAAATTTTGTTTGGTTTTGTTGATTATCGTTGTTGGCTTATATGAACTGTTTATGCCCTTGCTGGTCACGTTGTTTGCACATATCTTTTCCTAGTTCATAGGCTGTCTTTTCAATTTCTTTATGGTTTCTTTTGCGGTACAAAAGCTTGTAAGTTTGATTAAGTCCCATGTATTTATTTTTGCTTCTAGTTTTATTGCCTTGGGAATCTGACCTGAGAAAACATTAGTATGATTTATGTCAGAAAATGTTTTGCTCACATTCTCTTCTGGGAGTTTTATGGTGTCGTGTCTTATATTTAAATCTTTAAGGCATTTTGAGTTTACTTTTGTGTATGGTGTAATGGTGTGTTCTAACTTCATTGATTTACATGTGGCTGTCCACATTTCCTAATACCCCTTGCTGCAGAGAATTTTTCCCAATATATATTCTTGCCTCCTGTGCTGAAGGTTAATTGACCATAAGTGCGTGGTTTATTTCTGGGCTCTCTATTCTGTACCACTGATCTATGTGCTTGTTTTGGGGCCAATATCACACTGTTTTGATTCCTGTGGCTTTATAGTGTTGCCTGAAGTCTGGGAGGATTATGCCTCCTTGGTGGTTCTACAATAGAATTTATTTGATTTTTAATAGAAATCACTGATACTTCATTTCTGTATTCATTTATTTATGCCTTATTTTGTTCAGAATAGGATTTAAAATAATAGTTATACATATTCTCCAGATTATAACCCAGATTATTTCATAGGGAAAAGAAATAAAACTCAGGAATTTAGAAAATTAGTTTAAAGAAGTTAGGCTCAGTCAGCAGAGAGTGGGAAGATTATTGATTTGTCCTCAGACGGAAATGGCTATGAATTTTTCCTCTGCCACTTTGCCCCAGTAGGACTTTGAGTAAGTCACTTCATCTCTCTTAATTTCAGTATTTTTATCTCTAATCTGGAAAATATAATTAGACCCCACAGAGTTATGAAGATTTGATGAAATGATGGAGTTCAGACAGTACTCCAGTAGCTGACCTATAACATATACTCACCTAAGATTAGCTTTACGGATGAATACATGGGGGAAAAAAATGCAAGACAGAATTGATTAAATGTTATATTTTGTGGCATAGACATTAAACATGAAGGAGTCGAGAATCCCTGAGAGCTAAGCTAATCAGAGAGGATTTTGAAGAAATGCAAGGTCTAGAACTGACTCATTGGAAAAGACCGTGATACTGGAAAAGATTGAAGACAGGAGGAAAAGGGGACGACAGAGGATGAAATGGTTGGATGGCATCACTAGCTCAATGGACATGAGTTTGAGCAAGATCCAGGAGTTGGTGATGGACAGGGAAGCTTGGCATGCTGTAGTCCATGGGGTTGTAAAAAGTCAGACATGACTGAGCAACTGAACTGAACTGAGTAAGGTCTAGAAATATGCAGAGGATTAAGAATGTGCCTTACATAGTCCATTTGGGATGCTATAACAAAATGCCACAAATTGAATGGTTAATAAACAACAAAATTTTTTTCTCACTGTTGTGGAGGCTGAGGAGTTTGAGGTCAGGACACCAGCAGACTTGGTGTCTGGTAGGAACCCACTTCCTAGTTTACAGGGAGCTGTCTTTTCACTGTGCCCTCACAGAGTGGAAAGTAGCAGGGGGTTCTCCGGAGTCTCTTCGACAAGGGCACTAATCCCATTCGTGAGGGCTCCACTCTTAGGACCTGATTGCAAACAACCCACCTCCAGATAGCATCACATTGGGGATTAGATTTCAATGTATGAATTTGGGGGAGGGGGGATGCAAATATTCAGTCTATAGCAAGGAGTAAAGAAAATGAAATCTTGCTAGGTGAAAGAAAAAGAGCAAGAAACAGAGGCTTGATGAGCAACAGCATGTCAGATGGAGGCAAGAGGAGATGAGGCCACTGAGCTTCAGGTCATCCCTCCACAGCCTGACGGTAACAGGAGAGGAAGGCAGAAGATGGGTTTGGAGAGAGACAGTTCACTTGACTTTGGATTTCAAGATTTGAGGCAACATGCTATCTCAGTGAGGATATACCTCCTGCTGCTAGACATGGGGTCAAGGCATTCCGAAGAGGCTATAGATCCAGAGGATATTGCCTCACAGTGATAGTTAAACCTAATGAGCTCTCGTGACAGGAGGGAGCACAGACCAATGATCGAATGTGGACAGCACCTAATCCAGTTAGAGAAGGAGAAACAGAAGCAGCTCGATAAAAAAAAAAAAAAAAAAAAACACCAAGAGGGGTGGTCAGAGTTTTAGGAGAAAAGCTAGAATGGTGGTGTGTATGACAGTGTTCGGTGAGGAGAGGAGATGGTGTCTGAACAGCTGCCTCCTTCCTTAGAAGAATGGAACCAAGGTATCCAGTGGGGGCCCCGAGAGAAGAACCACTCTCTGGGGAGGGCCACTGACCAGCTGTCCCGCCTCTCTTGGTTTTGCCTTTGCATCAGATTAGCTTGTGCCAGTTGGTCACCTTTCTGTTCCTTCCTGACTCCTGCTTCTCTACCCTTATCACCCCTAGACCCAAACAATACCTTTTCCAGTGCTTTGGCCCACAATGACCCATTTTAATGTGCCCTGCGAACATTTAGGGCAGGCTAAATTTTTTGAGTCTTTAACAAAGTGCTAAGAGACAGCCAAAGAAAATACACAGGAGGCAGTACAGAGCACGGACTCACCAACACCAGACTCCCTTCCAGACCCAGCCTCTCCCATTTAGGAGCTTCAGAGGAGCTTCCTGCTGCTGCTGCTGCTGCTAAGTCGCTTCAGTCATGTCCGACTCTGTGCGACCCCAGAGACGGCAGCCCACCAGGTTCCCCCGTCCCTGGGATTCTCCAGGCAAGAACCCTGGGGTGGGTTGCCATTTCCTTCTCCAATGCATGAAAGTGGAAAGTGAAGCTGCTCAGTCGTGTCCAACTGTGCGACCCCATAGACAGCAGCCCACCAGGCTCCCCCATCCCTGGGATTCTCCAGGCAAGAACACTGGACTGGGTCAGAGGAGCTTCCCAATCTATGCCAATTACTCAGTTTCTCTCTGTGTAGGTTTTCTAGTCTGAAAAATAATGGGGAATAATAGCTGTACTGAAATAATAATATTTCATAGGGTTGTGGTGAGAAGCAAGTAGATGTAATAATATACATAAAGCTCTTAGTTGAGTGCCTGGCACACTTGAAGCACCACGTTAAGTATTTGCAACTAAACAAGTGCAGAAGACAAAGAATTGAACGAGCAGTAGGCATAATGTTTGAAAGTTTACCGGAGCTAGCTTGGCCGTTAACTAGCTATGTGACTTTGAACAAATGATTTCAGTTCTCTGGACCTCCGTTTCTTCAGTTAAAAATGTGGTTACAATACTAACAACTTTGATTGTGAGGACTGAAAGAATCAGTACATGTAAAGTGTTTCATAAGGACTTAATAGTTAACAGACATTATTTTTTTTATTTTTTTTATTGAAGGATTATTACTTTACAGAACTTTGTTGTTTTCTGTCAAACCTCAACATGAACCAGCCATAAGTATACATGTGTCCCCTCCCATATCCCTCCCCATCCCACCCCTCTAGATTGATACAGAGCCTCTGTTTGAGTTTCCTGGGCTATTTTACATATGGTAAGCTGAAACTCCAATACTTTGGCCACCTGATGCAAAGAGCGGACTCATTGGAAAAGACCCTGATGCTGGGAAAGATTGAGGGCAGGAGGAGAAGGGGATGACAGAGGATGAGATGGTTGGATGGCATCACTGACTCAATGGACATGGGTTTGGGTGGACTCCAGGAGTTGGTGATGGACAGGGAGGTCTGACGTGCTGCAGTTCATGGGGTTGCAAAGAGTTGAACACAACTGAGTGACTGAACTGAACTGAACTGAACGTAAGTTTCCACGTTACTCTTTCCATACATCTCACCCTCTCTTCCCCTCTCCCTGTGTCCATAAGTCTAGTCTCTATGTCTAACAGACATTATTATTAGCTTGTGGCTTACCAACGCAGCATTCTGATCACCAAGGATTACAGGGACTGTTCCATTTTATACCTGATACAGGCGAAGAAAGCCCACCCCCCTCCCAGGGCGTGACAGGTCACAATAGTAGACAGACTTTTTCACATCCTTACCTCTTCAGAGTCAGGAGCCAGATGAATGGACCACCCTTGCGCTCACCTCCCTGAGCCTGCTCACATTTCCCCTCCAGTCTACCCTTTCCTGTGATGACTACATGCACTGATTTCACCCTTCAGGTTAGTCTCAAGTCAACTGGAGGTGGGAAGGGAGCTTTCTCTTAGAATAGGAACCATTTGTAGAATTATTACCTGAAGTTAGAATTGATAGGACAATAATTTAAGCACAATGAAATTGAAGGTAATACAGTAATAAGTAGAGGAGAGGAAAAAGCAATTTAAGGGTAACAGTTCTAAAAGGTCCCATATCTAAGAGCCAGGGACAGGGTTAATTCCATAACTAAACATTTTGGAAAGAGACAGAGTAACATAGGTTTTAAGATGAACCACAGGCGTAGCACCAGCTCTTATGGCAAAGAGCTAGGGACTTTTCAAGTCAAGGACAGTGCATTTGAGGAGAAGGAAATCTTGCTGTAGCTGGACCTTGGACTCAGCTCCATCTGCCCAGAGCCTGCATCTCTTACCCCGATGTCCGTGAAGTGGATGGCAGGTAGCTCTGGCCTAATTAACCCATCACCATACAAATGTTCTGCCACCAGCACAGATGAGGTAATGCAGAAAAAAGTTCTGGTCAACTGGATAAAAAATTACCTTTATATCCCAATCATTCGGATGCATCTGCCTCCAGATACTGTGCAATCACAGCAAGTGTCCACGTGAAGATACTTTAAGTAGTCATTTCCTCAAAAATAACAATCTATAAAACATAAATAGTAAATTTCTTTTTACCATGAAATAAAATTAGATTATCAGAAAGAGAGGCTATAAATCACACATTATACGTCTGAACTTTTTGTGTCCCATAAGAGCTAATCACTCGGCTATCAGGGCACTGGGGAAACTACGATAATGTTTTGTGGGGTATGCACCACATGAATGAAGCCAAGAATATTATAGAAGTGACCTTCACCTTCTGTGATGTCATAGAAAAAAATGATGCTGCCCTAATAATTTCAGAGGGTTAATGAGTTTCGGAGAACACACAAGAGGCTGTGATGTCACCGAGTTGTGTTTTTCTTTCCCGTGGGAAGTTGGGCTAATAAAAAATGAAAAATATTTCAAGTAGCTAAGTAAGAAAGAAGAGTTGCATAGAGCTAGAAGGAAACGCTTTAGTGCTGTACCCTTAGAAGGCCTAGTTTTCTTTCTCTGTAAGCTGCAAATCTTATTCTTTTCTTGTGCATCTTTTCCCATTGACTTGGGAATCTGTGAAATGACCATTGTCTTCAAAATCTGCTCTGAAGATGGATTTTTCTTTTTTTTTTTCTTTTTTAAGTTTAGTGATGGACACAAATCCATTTAATCAGACAGGGACCTCTGAAGATAGGGGGACATTTATCTCTATAAAATATGCAGCTTTGTTTGGTCTCACCACTTGGCTCCCCTGTGGGGGTTGAGGTAAAGTTTCCACAGTCGTGCTGATTTCAGATGAATAGATGTGCTGGTGTCGAAGACAGGCTGCAGCGCTCTGCTGGCATCTGGGGGACAGAAGGCTAAATCTTCTGAATAGAGCCATTGATGATTACATTTTGGGGAAACTTAATCATAGAGTAATTAGGCTTTAATTCTTACAAAAACTTACAATTAATTGGATCTTTTATACAACTTTTTTTGTTTGATTTAAAGTACCATGTAGGTTAGTTATAGAAACTTAATTTAAATATGGATTTAATTAGAATTGTTTTATGATTTTAATGAGTCTTAAAAGTCTTTTGATGAGCAGCCTGTATAATTATGGTATTTAAAATGATTGGCTAAATGCATACTTTTATAATTTACCTTTCTGGAAACTGTATTTTTATGGAGGCTATTTTTTGTATGATGAATTGTTTCATTTTATGTTCAGTTTTTGTGGGGATGGGTACTTATTCCTGCCCCTAATTATCCAAGTGTTTTCTCTCTAGAATGAAATTAAACTTTCGTGGGATCAGAAGCATCAGGCAGTAGCCCAATACCACAGTTAAATTTAATCATAAAAATATTTTTATTTTTACTATAAAGGAGACTGAATCACTGCTAAAACTTTTAGCTGAGGATTCACTTTCCTACATAATTAGGTACAAATAAGTTACCTGAAGACAAGTTTTTTCCTACAGAAAAAATGTGATTTTAGACAAAATGGCTTGAAATTTCTTTTTAAATGAAATGAAATATGGAAATTTCAACCTTGTAATGCACTGTCAAAACAGCAAGAAATGAGCACTTTCAATAAACATAAAACATTTTAAATTGGAAAAGAAAACATTATGTACTTTCTCCCCTTTGAGTTGGTCCCAGTTCTACCTATAGTAAATCAGATAACTTGCATTTAATATTTTTTGGCTGATTATATATTTAATAAGTAATATAAGGGCACATGTTTTTATTTTCCATTTTAATGACATTATTATGTTCTAGCTTTCATATATTCTATTTTTAGGTTGTATTATTTACATGTGCTTAAAAATCAATGCACTTTACATATCAAAAGAATATTGGAGAGACACCATATAGTCATTGCAATAGATGCAGGAAAACATTTGACAAAACCATTTAATGATTAAAAAAAAAAAAACTCTGAGCAAATGAGAAACAAAAGTTAGCTTATTCAACTTGATTGATAGCTCCTCTGAAAAGGCTACAGCTAACATAATACTCAGAGATCAGGAATAAGACAATGATGTCTTTTATTCAACATTTACTGAAGATTCTAGCCAGCACAATAAGACAAGCAAAGGAAATAAAAGGCATGCAAATGGAAAAGGTAAAAGTAAAAATACCCTTAATTGTAATGACATGATATATAAGTAGGTAAAAAAAATAACCCTTAAGAGAGTCACAAAATAGCTATTAAGTCTTACAGTAGAAAACAACCTGAAAAAGAATATATATATACATATATAGCTGAATCACTGTGCTGTACACCTGAAACTAAGACAACATTGTAAATCCAACTATACTTCAATTAAATCAATCAATCTAGTAAGTAAGTTTGGAAAAATTTCAGGATACAAGGTCAAAATAAATACTGTCATTTTTATAAACTACCAACAAACATTTGACAATGAAAATTTTAAAATCAATATTTAAAATAGCATGAAAAATAGCATAAAGAGAAATTAATCCACAATTACATGAACAATTTATTTTTGAGAAAGTTACCAAGCTATCTCAGTAGAGAAAAAGCATTGTCTTTTCAACAAATAGTACTAGAATATCTAGATATCTGTTTAGGGGAAAATATATTACTAGTCTTGATCTTTACCTGATTACTTCCAAAAAGCTTAATTCAAAATTAGTATTAGGCTTAAATGTAAGAACCCTGACTCGATGAATGTGGGTCTGAGTGACCTCCGAGAGCTGGTGATGGATAGGGAGGCCTGGCGTGCTGCAGTTCATGGGGTCGCAGAGAGTCGGACACGACTAAGCGACTGATCTGATCTGATCTGAAACCATTAGACCTCTAAAAAAACACAGGAGAGAAAACATTTGTGATACCAGATTAGGCAAGACATTGTTAAATAGAACATGAAAAGCACTAACTGTAAAAGAAGAAATAAGGTTTAAAATGGATTTTCATCAAGGTTAAACATTTTGTTCTTCCAAAGGACAGAGTTAAGGAAACACAAATCTGTGCCAAGGTTGGAAGGAAATTTTCACAGAGTATTTCTGACAAAGAGCTTGAATCTACAATGTATAAAGAACTCTTAATAACTCAGTAAGAGGAAGACAAGGGCATATAGCAAAGTGATTCAGTTATACATATACATATATTCATTCTTTTTTTAGATTCTTTTCCTATATAGGTTATAAGAAAATATGGTGTCAAGTTCCCTGTGCTACATAGTGGTACTTGTTGATTATGTATTTTATATAGTGATATGTATATGTTAATCCCAAGCTCCTAATCTATCCATTCCCCCACCCCACTTTTCCCATTTGGCAACCATAAATTTGCTTTCCAAGTCTGTGAGCCTGTTTCTGTTTTGTAAATAAGTTCTTCTTTTTTAGATTACACACACAAGTGATATCATATGATATTTGTCTTTCTCTTTCTGGCTTCCTTCACTTAGTATGATAATCTTCAGGTCCATCTGTGGTGCTATGAATGGCATATTTCATTCTTTTTTATGGCTGAGTAATATTCCATTGTATACATGTACCACGTCTTTATCTATTCATCTGTCAATGGGCATCTAGGTTGCTTCCATATCTTAGCTATTATAAATAGTACTGCTTTGAACACTGGGATGCATGTATCTTTTCAAATTAAAGTTTTTTGTCTTTTCTGGGTCCATGCACAGGAGTAGGATCCCAAGATCATATAATAATTCTATTTTTAGTTTTCTAAGGAATGTTCATACTGTTCTTTATAATGATTGTATCAATTTACTTTCCTGCCACATCTGTAGGAAGTTCCGTTTTCTCCACACCCTCTCTAGCACTTATTATTTGTAGATTTTTTTCCATGATGGCCATTCTGACAGGCCATCAGTGTTAGGTGATACCTCATTGTAGTTTTGACTTGCATTTCTCTAATAATTAACGACTTTGAGTATTTTTCATGTGCCCCTTGGGCATCTATATATCTTCTTTGGAAAAACGTCTGTTTAGATCTGCCCATTGTGGTTTTTTTTTTTTTTTTGGCATTGAATTTCATGAGCTGTTTGAATATTTTGGAGAATAATCTTGCTGGTCACTACATTTGCAAATATTTTCTTCCATTTTGTGGGTGGTCTTTCTGTTAACAGTTTTCTTTGCTGTACAAAAGGATTTCAAGTTTAATTAGGCCCCATATGTGTATTTTTGTTTTTATTACTCTAGGAGGCAAATCCAAAAATATATAGTTGCAATTTATGTCAAAGAATGATCTGTCTGTGTTTTCCACTAGGAGTTTTATAGCATCCAGTCTTACATTTAGGCCTTTAATCCATTTTGAATTTATTTTTGTGTATGATGTTCAAGAATGTTCTAATTTCACTCTTGTACAAATAGCTGTCCACTTTTCTAGCTTATTGAAGAGACTGTCTTTTCTCCATTGTATATTCTTGCCTCCTTTGTCATAGGTTAATTGACCATAGATGTGTGAGTTTATTTCCAGGCTTTCTATCCTGATGAAATTGAAAGTGAAAGCAGTAGTCACTCAGTCGTGTCTGACTCTTTGCAATCCTCAGGACTGGAGCCCACAAGGCTCCTCCCACTAATCTAAGTCTGTTTTTGTGCCAGTTCCATGCTGTTTTGATTTCTGTAGCTTTGTAGTATAGTCTGAAGTCAGAAAGCCTGATTCTTCCAGCTCCACTTTTCTTTCTCAAGACTGCTTTGGCTATTTGAGGTCTTTTGTGTTTCAACACAAAGTTGAAAAAAATTTTGCTCTGTTCTGTGAAAAATGGCATTGGTTGTTTGATAAGAATTGTACTGAATCATTAGATTGCCTTGTGTAGTATAGTCATTTTGACAATATTGATTTTTCCAATCCAAGAACACAGAGTATCTTTGAATCATCTTCAGTTTCTTTAATTATTTTCTGATAGTTTTGGGGGTACTGGTCTTTTGCCTCCTTCGATAGGTTTATTCCAAGATATTTTATTCTTTTTGATGTGATGGTAAATAGAAGTATTTCCTTAATTTCTCTTTCTGACCTTTAGCTGTTGGTGTATAAAAAGACAACAGATTTCTGTATATTTTGTATTCTGCAACTTTGCTGAATTCATTGATGAGCTCTAGTAGTTTTCTAGTAGTGTCTTTAGAATTTTAGATATATAGTATCGCATCATCTGCTAACAGTGACAATTTTACTTCTTCTTCTGTTAGGAAAAAAAAAAAAAAACTAAAAGACAACCTATGGACTAGGAGAATCCTATTGTTTAAAGTTGAAAAATAAGACTGCATCAAGTATAGGATACTATCAGTATGGGTTACTACATTTTTATAGAACTAAAACTTCTTTAATTCCCATATTCTCAGCAAAGCACTGAGCTCTGAATGAGCCAACAGAACTTTTAATTCTAGTTTGGCTACTGGATAAGCCATATGACCTGGTAGAAATTATATTTAAAAATTCCCAGTTTCCTTAATTGTAAACATAAGGATAATAATATTTACTCTGAATAGTTGTCTGGGGGTTAAATTATATAATATATATGGAAGGGATAACAGAGCACCAAATACATGATAATCCTTCTCTTCCCCCTGCTTCCTTCCTTCATTAACATCCATAACACCTTTCCTAAGTAGCCAACTCTGACCATACTTTGGGTGTAGTCTGAACCTGGGTCAGAAAAAAAAAAAAACCCACAAAATTCTCCTCTTACTGTTCTGTGCTCAGGGATACAAGAACACTTGGTACAGAGCCAGAGAAAAGTGAGATACAAGAAGAGCCTTAACTCCTGAAACCAGCTTGGCACCTTCCTAGAGATTCGACAGTGCTACCTACCTATTCTTTATTAGCTGAGCTACCAGGGAAGCCTAGCCACTACACAAGTATTTGCTCAGTGGTATTACCAGGTACTTCACTAGGTTCTGAAATTATTGACATAATAAATTCAGTCCTCAGAAAGGCAGGGGACCACATGCTAGGGAACAGAGAAGTTTAAAAAACAATTGCAAATCCTCTCAAGGTATCTAACACTGGAAGTCAGTAATCACATACCTCTGTATTACCCTAAAGGAAAAAGTGAGATAACTCACTTGAGAGAAGGAAAGAAGGAATCTGGAGACAGAGGTGGACAGATAAGACCTGGCAGAAGAGGAGACAGCTAACATACTCTGAAAGATCTTTAACTTCTAAAATCTCTTAGGATTTTCCAGCTTCGGTCATGGTTAAACCTAAAGAATGAAATTGATAGGTCAAAATTTCAATAGATGTTTTATTCTTTTCTTTGGATCAAGTTTTTACAATGTGCTAGTTTCCCTTCTCTTTATGTTGATGTAGTTTTGTTTTTTTTTTTTTCTCTTCCAGTTCCCCTCCTGGCTGGATGAGCCACAGCATGACTTACAGCAGTAATACATTAGGTTAATAAAGCAATTATTTAATTGACTCTAATTTCATTGGCATTTCTATTAGCTAAAGGAAAGAGGTTCAATCACTGTTTACATTTGTAAAGCCAATATTATGGTTTAAATTATGGCCTTTGGACAAAATTGAAAATTGAAGCCTGATAATCCTTAAAGCAATATTTGCACAGGACTCTTTGTCTTTGTAAAGAATAAAGGGAATGGAAACAAGAGCACATTAAATCAGAGGGGCTTTTAAATATTCATTTTGCAATCAGCTTCACTGGTTTCCAGGCCACTATCTACCTTCATCATTCTTTCTGTGAAGGAATATCAAATCTCTTAATTTAATTATCCTGTGAAATACAAACTATTGCTTCACATTCTTTTATTATTATTATTATTCTGGTGTACAGGAGTTCCAGATATAACTGTCACACTACAAACATTATTCTTTACCAGAAATACCTTGGGCAATAACTGTTAAAATTAGTAATTCAAAAATGCAGACATTTTGGATAGGTAGCTTCTCATTTAAAATCAATGCTACTTAACAACCCCTAGTCAGACCTCTTCCAAAACCCAGTAAAATAACTATAAAAACACTAAAGCTGATAAACTCATGACTCAATCAGTAATCCTGTTATCAATGGTTTTACATGAATCACAGTATGATGGAAGTGGTCTAAACAGAGTTCTCCTACTTTAAAGAGGAGTAATCCAAAGAACCCAAATGGTGCTTGCGAAAATATGCTCTGGCTTAAGGGAATGTGCAAATCACTCTGAAAACACACACATACATACACACAGAAACAATCTTACGGGCAAAATGATTAGAACACTGTAGTATCCTCCATAGGATATAAGGCATAGCCTCTGACCAAACTGTCGAAACCCATGGGTTACAATCTGTAATGCAAGAAAGAGAAACAATAAGATGCAATAAATGAAAGTGAAGTCGCTCAGGCGTGTCCGACTCTTTGTGACCTACCAGGCTCCGAGGTCCATGGGATTTTCCAGGCAAGAATACTGGAGTGGGCTGCCATTTCCTTCTCCAGGGGATCTTCCCAACCCAGGGATCGAACCCTGGTCTCCTGCATTGCAGACAGACACTTTACCATCTGAGCCACTAGGGAAGCCCAAGATACAATAACAAGCTGCCAAAGTAACAGTGGAAGTGGATACAATGTGGAAAAAAGAAAAAGGATTTAAATTGGCACTACAGAAAATCAAATTAATTTTTAGATGTAGTTAATTTTAAGAAAGGAAAACAGAGTCAGAGCATCCAAGAAGGAAAAAAATAAAGCAGGTTAGCAAAGGGTCGAACTTAGGTTGGCCTTCAGATCAGATCAGATCAGTCGCTCAGTCGTGTCCGACTCTTTGTGACCCCATGAACTGCCGCACGCCAGGCCTCCCTGTCCATCACCAACTCCCGGAGGTCACTCAGACTCACATCCATCGAGTCAGTGATGCCATCCAGCCATCTCATCCTCTGTCGTCCCCTTCTCCTCCTGCCCCCAATCCCTCCCAGCATCAGAGTCTTCTCCAATGAGTCAACTCTTCACATGAGGTGGCCAAAATACTGGAGTTTCAGCTTTAGCATCATTCCTTCCAAAGAAATTCCAGGGCTGATCTCCTTCAGAATGGACTGGTTGGATCTCCTTGCAGTCCAAGGGACTCTCAAGAGTCTTCTCCAACACCACAGTTCAAAAGCATCAATTCTTTGGTGCTCAGCCTTCTTCACAGTCCAGCTCTCACATCCATACATGACCACAGGAAAGATCACAGCCTTGACTAGGCGAACCTTTGTTGGCAAAGTAATGTCTCTGTTTTGAATATGCTATCTAGGTTGGTCATAACTTTCCTTCCAAGGAGTAAGCGTCTTTTAATTTCATGGCTGCAGTCACCATCTGTAGTGATTTTGGAGCCCAGAAAAATAAAGTCTAATACTGTTTCCACTGTTTCCCCATCTATTTCCCATGTAGTGATGGGACAGGATGCCATGATCTTCGTTTTCTGAATGTTGAGCTTTAAGCCAACCTTTTCACTCTCCACTTTCACTTTCATCAAGAGGCTTTTTAGTTCCTCTTCCCTTTCTGCCATATGGGTGGTGTCATCTGCATATCTGATGTTATTGAGATTTCTCCCAGCAATCTTGATTCCAACTTGTGTTTCTTCCAGTCCAGCGTTTCTCATGTTGTACTCTGCATATAAGTTAAATAAACAGGGTGACAATATACAGCCTTGATGTACTCCTTTTCCTATTTGGAACCAGTCTGTTGTTCCATGTCCAGTTCTAACTGTTGCTTCCTGACCTGCATACAAATTTCTCAAGAGGCAGATCAGGTGGTCTGGTATTTCCATCTCTTTCAGAATTTTCCACAGTTTATTGTGATCCACACAGTCAAAGGCTTTGGCATAGTCAATAAAGCAGAAATAGATGTTTTTCTGGAACTCTCTTGCTTTTTCGATGATCCAGTGGATGTTGGCAATTTGATTCTCTGGTTCCTCTGCCTTTTCTAAAACCAGCTTGAACAACAGGAAGTTCAATGGGTTGCTATTTCCTCCTCCAGGGGATCTTTCCAATCCAGGGATTGAACCCACATCTCCTGCATTGGCAGGCAGATTCTTTACCATGAAGCCACCAGAGAAGCCCTGTTTAACATCTTATGTAACCAAAAAACACTCATCAAAATGAAGAAATCAACCCTGGCATACTACTCTTAACTGAAGCTTAGAACGTTTTTCTACTACTGTCATTTTGTTGTTCCAGGATCCGACACTGCATTTAGTTGTCATGGTTCCTTTAGTTCAGTTCAGTCACTCAGTCGTATCCGACTCTTTGTGACCCCATGAATCACAGCACACCAGGGCTCCCTGTCCATCACCAACTCCCGGAGTTCACTCAGACTCATGTCCATCGAGTCAGTGATGCCATCCAGCCATCTCATCCTCTGTCGTCCCCTTCTCCTCCCGCCCCTAATCCCGCCCAGCATCATGGTCTTTTCCAATGAGTCAACTCTTCGCATGAGGTGGCCAAAGTACTGGAGTTTCAGCTTTAGCATCATTCCTTCCAAAGAACACCCAGGACCGATCTCCTTTAGAATGGACTGGTTGGATCTCCTTGCAGTCCAGGGGTCTCTGAAGAGTCTTGTCATGGTTCCTTAGACTCCTTCAATCTGTGTCAGTTCCTGAGTCTTTGTCTTTCATGACCTTGACACTTATGAAGGGTGCTGGTCAGTTTTGTTGACTGTGCCTCAGTTCAGGTTTGTCCAGTGCTTTCTCGTTTAAGTTGTGCATTATTGGGAAGGAAACCACAGAAGCAATGGGCCCTTCTCAGTGTCTCATATCAGGGATTGAATAAAATCAATTTGTCTTACTGGTGATGTTACTCTTGGTCACTGGATTCAGCTCGTGTTAGGATTCTCTATCGTTGTTACTATTTTTCCTTTGTAATTACTAAATATTTGAGGGAGATACTTTCACCTTATGCAGATACACAGTTTTTGCATAAACTTTTACCCACTAATTTTAATAGCCACTGTGTGCAATATTGCTGTGGTGTTTTAATGGTGATTTCTATTTCTTTCATTCATTTGTATATATTATTTAGATTTTTGCTTGAGGAAGAGTTTTCCCTTATCCCCCATTTATTCACTTATTTATATTAGTATGGATTATGGATATTTATTATTTGGTTCTAATCTAATGCTCATTATTTGTTTTGTTGCTCAAACTGTTCCAGCTTTGGCAATTGACAACTTTTCTAGGCTGGTTCCTAAGCTCTTTTTATATAGTCGCATCTATTTTCTTAACCTCTTTACTTACTTCTTCTTCTTTTGTTTTTTTGCAGTGAATATTTAATATGCAGATAGTACATGTTACACATTTTGCGAGGGTTAACAGCAGGAAAGAAGAAAAATCAATTGTCTGGTATCATGCAGGTTATAATCTGGTTAGGGAAAAACTATTAAATACATAATTTACTTTAACAGAGTCTGATCTGGTCCCTGAAAAATATCCTTTTCCTAACCAGTGGGAAAGACTTCCTGACACAAAAACTAACCCAACTATGGACTACCCTGTGTAAATTATTTGGAAAAATTTCTTCTTCCAAAGGGCCCAACTGAAGTCTCACTTCTGCTCAGGAAGCCTTTTTGGAGGCTTCCTCATAGAAAGGAACTTCTTAAAGTTAAAGGCATGTATTAACCTCCTTACTTTTTGATGCTCCAGTGTTGTATTGGTTTTGCTCTGCCTTAGCTCTAAAATAGGACTTCCCTGGTGGCTCAGATGGTAAAGCACCTTACTTACAATGTGGGAGACTGGGTTCGATCCCTGGGTTGGGAAGATCCTCTGGAGAAGGAAATGGCAACCCACTCCAGTACGCTTGCCTGGAAAATCCCATGGACAGAGGAGCCTGGTGGGCTACAGTCCACTGGATCACAAAGAGTCGGACACGACTGAGCGACTTCACTCACTTGGCTCTAAAATTAGCTGTCTCACTAAGGAGTCCTGTCTTTTGTGTTGGAGGGTAGAATTTATAAACCAAGATTTAGATGCTGGCTGTTCATGGCTACCAGGGTACCTTCTGGATAGAGCTAGGAAACACATGTTTAGATACTAACTCAGGCATATAAACACATCAAAATTTATTTCTGTATCGTATGTATATTTAAAAAGTTCATATTGCTATCTCCAATTTTAATCCAACACAACAGAGCTTATTCTAGCTTTTATCCCTTATTTGTAACTTCTTTCTCTGAAAGAAACATGACTCCCATTTTCTATAATTTATTTATTTGATAACTCAACCCTAGTATATAAACATAAGTAAAAATATCTTTAAAAGCATCTCAAAATACTTCTAAAAAGTCTTTAAAATTTTTTTGATCTAAAAGAGTACTTTTAGATCTCCTAATCCATATCTTTGTTAGAAACAAATTACCAGTTACAGAACATTGGGAATAGCTCTTCCATCTTTAAACATTCACTTAAAACGGTGCTTTCCAGCGTTCCTTAGCTTGGCTCCTTTCTCGTCCACTCCACTTCAGTGAAGTTATGTGATTCATTTATAAAATCATTTGATTCTCCCATGTCACAGTCTGCATTTCATATTTCCCCCACATCCTAATTGATTTTGTTGTTGTTGTTATCATAGAATAAAATTCATTCTTTGTACTGTATAATTCTGTGTGTTTTGACACAGTCATAGCTGTGTGCCTACAGTTTGTGCAGAACAGTTTCATAAACCTCTAAAACAAGAGTTAACCCTCTACGGATAATCTCTCCTCCTGTTCCTAACCCCTGGAAATCATTGATCTGTTTTCTTCTCTATAGTTTTGCTCTTTCAGGAATGTCTGTCACGTAAAATGGAATTGCACGACATGCAGCCACTTCATTCTGTCTTCCTTCACTTAGGAAAATGCATTGGAAATTCACCCGAGTTTTTGCGTGAACCTTTTTATGGCTGAGTTGTATTTTATTGTGTGAAATAGTTTAAGGACATCTGGCTTATTTACAGTTTGGGGCAATTGTAAATAAAGCTGCCATAAACATTTGTTTATAGGGTTTTATGTGAATGTAAATTTCTTTTTCTGTTAGGAAGACACCAGAGAATGGGATAGCAGAGTTATATGGTAGATGTATATTTAACTTTTTTAATAAAAATGCCAAAACCACTCCCCAAAGTGGCTGTACAATTTTGCGTTCCCACCTGTCTACAGCATTTTAAGGAGAAAACTTGTAACCTAAGAATTCTATGCCCTCCTAGATGTTATTTATGTGTGGTGGCAGTGGAATCCTCATTCAAGGATTTTAAAGTTATAACACAAAATGGCCTTTTTGAAAAACAAAGGCATACACTAGCCAACTGAAAAGGAATTCATAATTTAAAAGTTGGATAAAAGAAACATTCCCAACAAACAAAATCTTAAGGAAAAAATCGAAGAAAGGAAACTTCCTTTTCATAAAAAATGGATACCTAAGAAGACAGTTCGCATCATATAATAATTATAAAACCAGAACTCAAGAGTTGACAGGATTCCCAATCTATTTAACAGTTTTTTTCTAGAGTTTCTGGCTAGTGGAATAAGGCATAAATCAGAAGTAATGGACTAACTTCTGGAGAGGCAAAGGGGAAAATGGTTATTTACTGCAGAGAATATTTCTTAAAAAAAAAAAAAAAAACACTTAAAATCCTTTTAGAAATAAGTAAGGATATGAAATAAAAGAAAAATATTTTAAAGTATCAATATATCAATAAGAAACAGAAGATACAATAAAAACAAACAAACAAAAACTCTCTGGATAATAGCAGAGAGATAATAGACATATATACCATAAAATTTCTAGGAATAATGCTAACAGAAATATGCAGGATCCATATATAAAGAACTAAAAATTATTGAAACATAAAGGACCTGAACATGACTTTTGCAGTACTGCCATTCATTAATTCATTCAATTGGATTACTTACCCAAAATTCCTTGCCACAGATTTAAGTTCCATATGAGAAGGGGCAATTATTGTATTCACTGCATTATCCCCTGTGCCTAATAAATTGCCTAACTCATAGTAGGTACTCCAAAAATATTTTTCTCTATGCCAATATTTTGTTCAGTAATCTGATCTATGAAGTTTGTACAGCTTCTAAGAAACATTCACTAAGAAACTCAGGAGTTTTTGAAGAGTCTAGACTAGTTAATTACCATCCAATTGCAGCCCACTCCAGTACTCTTGCCTGGAAAATCCCATGGATGGAGGAGCCTGGTAGGCTGCAGTCCATGGGGTTGCTAAGAGTCAGACACGACTGAGCGACTTCACTTTCATTTTTCACTTTCATGCCTTGGAGAAGGAAATGGCAATCCACTCCAATGTTCTTGCCTGGAGAATCCCAGGGACGGGAGGGCCTGGTGGGCTGCCATCTATGGGGTTGCACAGAGTTGGACACAACTGAAGTGACTTAGCAGCAGCACCAGCACACTATAATGGGCTTCCCTGGTGGCTCAGACAGTAAAGAATCTGACTACAATGCAGGAGACCTGGGTTTGATCCCTGGGTTAGGAAGATCCCCTAGAGGAGGTCATGGCAACCAACTCCAGTATTCTTGCCTGGAGAATCCCCAAAGACAGAGGAGCATGGCAGGCTACAGTCCATGGAGTCGCAGAGTTGCACATGACTGAGCAACCAAGCACAGCACAGCACAACAAACTATAATACCCATCCATTTGACAGCATCATACGGCTTACCACTTACAAACTCATAGTTCTGCACTGCTGTCTTTTGTCACTTTCCCTCTCTAACATTAATCGATTTCACAACATACCACCAAGAATTTCAAGGCTTAGAGTTCAGAGGATTTTAGAAATGGCCCTTCTCTATTTAAAAAGAAGAAGGTTGGTTATACTTCAATTCAATTTCTAGATCACATAGGCTATGCTAGCTTAATACTGAAGTGAATGGGGATGAAATTCTAGTAGCTGAAAATTTGAGTTAAGGAAAGGGGGAAAAACACAGAATCTAAGAGAGGTAAAAGTGAAATATTTCACAATATGAAATCTGAGCCTTTTATCTGGAATCTTTTCTGCTTCCGTGTAATACAGAATGTAAGGTTAATGTTCACAGTATTCCACTGCTTGATAGCTTAGTTTCATTTCATAATTAGGTTGACATTTTTCCTCATAACACTGAATTGCTAATATTTTCCTAGGTTTCAAAAATAATGGAATGATATGCCATTAGATAAAGTTGACTGAATAGCTGAACCACAGCTAAAGATAAAGCATTTTCTTGATTATTCTTACTTTCCAATGTTTTATTATCTATAGGTACGTGTATGTTTGAGTTTTTATGTGTTCACCAGGGGTGGGAAATAGTGTGTAGTAATTTCCCTGTTGTGCTTCTAAATAGGGACTTCCAATGAACACTAATAATGGTAATGTCATAGTTATTTACTGAGAGAACTAATCTGGATTCTACAGAGGTATGTTGAAGTTTTGTGAAAATGAAATTAGAGATGCAGCATATCTCAGCAGTAATGAAACTGTTTATGTTGTATAAAGCAGGGTTAGGTTAAGAAAAAGCAATTTTTCACACTCAGTGCTTTTTGATGGTCAAGTGTTTATTCCACTGGACCATTAATATACTATATTCCCAAAGAATTCTTTGGGCAGAGTTCATCTTCTAGTTAATGTTAAAGAATTGGCCAACAGGCTTTTTACGTTTTTTAATGATAATTCCGAATTGTTAGGTAAGATCCTCTTGAGCATACTGTATTGCCTATAAATGAAAGGGCTGGCAAAGACCTTATTTTTAATAACTGAATTTACAACGAAGTTAGGCATGTTAAACATCAATAAACATTATCGGTTCCCATGTATATTGCTGGGCCTATGATGGATTTCAACAATAAAGACAATTTACAATCAGAATTATAATCCAGTAGCAGGAATTTAGCATGAAAACTTAGACATCAATGAGAATAACCTCTGAATGTTAACTGCCTATAACTGAATTAGATTTCCTGCATTTTGGTCTCATTCATAGGTTATGTCAAATAGTATAAGTGGTAGGACAGAGAAAACTGGAATGATTTTACTAAGTAGCTCACTGTCAATTGTTCACTTTATTTTTTAATGCTTCCGAGCTATTTCCATTAAAAAATGAGAAAGATTCAACCATAAGCCTATACAGTTAAGAATAAAAGGAAAGAATTTAAGTTGGTCGATCAATGGACTCCTTTTGGAAGCTAACTTTAGTATTAGTCAACTGATACATTTGAAGTTAGAATTTAAATTACAGAGATAAACTCAGTGCAGAGAAATAAAGGGCAGTGCTATGGGGCTGTGAAATGAAGGAAAAGGCTCTATTAAAACAGTCAAGGCTTCACTCAAGATATTAGGTAATTGTGTTGAGTTATTCACCTGGCAGTCATAGAAAGAGGGAATATACTACTTGACTTATTCTAGTTCCAAAAAACTCTGGAAATGTCAGTCAGAATTTTCTGTATATGACAATAACTGTGACGCCCCCACTGCAAAAATAAAGCGCTATTACACATAATCAAGCCTTAAGCTGCGATGACAGATGTTAAAAGGACTATAAGCAGTTGAAGGGGAAAAAGGGTCACAGTTATCTGGAAGCAATGAAACAAGGATGTTTGGAGAAATAACGTGTTCTCCGAAGGACGGTGTAATTTTAGGATATGAGAGATAATGGGTGAGGTAATTGAGAAGATACAGCAAAGAGCTGGTTTCTAATTAAGTTGACAGCATACGTAGGATTTTACTCAGGGAAAATACCAGTGATGTGAGTTGGGCCACCATTTAGCGCCTGGAACTCTGCAGTGAGATTGCTGCTGGAAGACGCCTCATAAACAAGGGCTGGAAACATGGCACAGCTTTTTGAGGCAAGACTTTTTTCATTACCGATCAAGATAAATACCACACCAATGATGTGTTCATCCACAAAATGGTAATGAAATAGAAAAGCGGCATCCAGGGTGAAAGCCATGGGAGTAAGTCAGTGCATTAATTCTGCTTAGCACGAAAGATGTCTAAATTTGAAAAAAAAAAAAATCCATAAGTATTAAAGGGTATTTATACTGTCTTCCTGTTATGACGTGCATTGAACTAAAATATAAATCAAAGGAAATGGACTGATACGGTTGGTAATTGGATGCAGTGAGAAGAAAGCTGAGTAAATGAGCAAAGGGTGGATTTTTAAAAATTTATTTAAAAGGATTATAATTTTCACATGTTGTTTCCCCTCTTAAGGCAGGGTAAGGTTGATTTTTTTTAAGCAACACTCACATCTGAAATAGAATCACGTATATTTTTAGCTAGCACTCAAACAAATTCCATATTCTATACAAATGGGGAAAATGCAATTCATAATTGACAAGGTATGAATTTTTTATACTTTAAGTCATGAGGCTGCCACATCAACAAACGTAATTCCTTAGCAAATATGTCTTATGTTTATATTTATGAAATGTACACAATTGACATGGAACCCAAAAGAGAATAAATAAGTATTTTAAATATATATATATATTTATTTATTTACTTTGATTTGCAATCTCCATTCTGGGAAACATTTATTAGATTAAAAACAAGGAACACATGTAACAAAATGTGCTTAGAGTTTCAATTTCTTCTGGACTCAGTATTACTTTTATGTATTTTACCAAAGCTTGAGCTCACACAGAAGTGTTGGCCTTGTTTTGAATTTTTTTTTTTTAGTGTATACACAGCTACTCTCAAAAATGAAAATGAAGAAGTACTGAAACTTAAAATTCACCTATGAGGGCCCCACATTTCAGTGGTGATTTCATGTTAAATATTCCAAGCTGAACCAGCAAGAATCATGGGAAGAGTGACCAAGTCTGGACACAGGATATACTCCACATTTTGTGCAGCTATTGAAGAGGGCATCACAGCTTACTGAAGGGTCATCAGATGACATTTTTTTCCTGATACAGCTTTGACATCCATTCGAAAATAAGTTCTTTGAAGACAAGGGTCGTGTTTCTCATGCCTCTCAACCTCCTTGAGGTCAGCATGAAGTTAGAGGAAGTAGGACTTCTAATTGGTTGCCCAGGAGTGAAGAAGGGAAGAAAGGAAGTGGTGTCCTCATTCCCAAAGAGCTGAAGCACTGGGAGTTCCCTTGAGAAGCGCCTAACCTGCCTCCACTGTAAAAGCTGCTGCTGCTGCTAAGTCGCTTCAGTCGTGTCCGACTCTGTGCGACCCCATAGACAGAAGCTCACCAGGCTCCCCCGTCCCTGGGATTCTCCAGGCAAGAATACTGGAGTGGGTTGCCATTTCCTTCTCCAATTCATGAAAGTGAAAAGTGAAAGTGAAGTCGCTCAGTCGTGTCCGACTCTTAGCGACCCCATGGACTGGAGCCTACCAGGATCCTCCGTCCATGGGATTTTCCAGGCAAAAGTACTGGGGTGGGGTGCCATTGCCTTCCCCGACTGTAAAAGCTGAGGCACCTCAACTCAAGTGGGTCTGAAATGTATCAGTTCTTCCAATTCTGGCCTGCCATAAATGGGTGCAAAGAGACTGGTATTTTTTTCCCCCATTAATTAATTTGTTAACATACACAAAGTGGATATTCACTTTGTTAAACTGTGAGCAGCTCTCATTTCACTTATTGTTACAGGAGGCACAGAGACGTAGGGGCAGGAGAAGCACTGGAGTGAAGAACAGCATTAAGTCTAGAGCCAACTGCCTGGATTAGAATCCTGGCTCTACCACTGACCAGCTGTGTGACCCAGGCTAACTCCTGGTGTTTGGCAATAATTAAAGTTGCAAGGTGGAGACAAAATGGAGAAGGATGTGAACTCACTTCTTACAAAAACATCAAAATCACAACTAACTGCTGAACAAAAACCCACCAAAAAAACCCCTCTGGAACCTACCAAAAAAAAAAAGATACTCTACATCCAGAGACAAAGACAAAGCCACAGTGAGATAGTAGGAGGGGCGCAACTGCTATAAAATCAAACCCCATACTCACCAGGTAGACAACCCACAAACTGGAAAATAATTATATTGCAGAATTTCTCCCCCAGGCATGAAAGTTCTGAGCCCCACGTCAGTCTCCCCAGCCTGTTGTAGTTGTTGTTCGAGTGCTCAGTTTTGTCCGACTCTGTGACCCCATGGACTGCAGCCTGCCAGTCTTCCCTGTCCTTCACCACCTCCCAGAGTTTGCTCAAACTCATGTCCATTGAGTGAGTGATGCCATCCAGTCATCTTGTCCTCTATCATCCCCGTTCTCCTCCTACCTTCAATCTTTCCCAGCATCAGGATCTTTTCTAATGGCTCTTCACATTAGGTGGCCAAAGTATTGGAGCTTCAGCATCAAACTTCCAATGAATATTCAAGGTTGATTTCCTTTAGGACTGACTAGTTTGATCTCCTTGCAGTCCAAGGGACTCTCAGGAGTCTACTCCAGGACCGCAATTTGAAGGCATCAGTTCTTCAGCTCTCAGCCTTTTCTATTGTTCAGCTCTCATATCCATACATGACTACTGGAAGAACCACAGCTTTGACTAGATGGACCTATGGGTCTGGCAATGGGAGGAAGAGCCTCCAGAGAATCTGGCTTTGAAGGCCAGCAAGTTTTGATCACAGGAATTCCACAGTGCTAGAAGAATTAGAAACTCTACTCTTGGAAGGCACATACAAGGTCTCATGCACACCAGGACCCAGGAAAAAAGCAGTGACTTCATAAGAGACTGGGCCAGACCTAGTATTGGAGGGTATCCTGTGACGGTCAGGGGTGGGGTGGGTGGCTGGCCGTGGCTCACTGTGGAGACGAATAGACTAGTGGAAGTAGTTCTGGGGGGTACTCACTGGCATGGGCACTACTGTAGGCTGCCATTTTTCCCACCAAGGAAGTGGAATTAGACAATCTACCTGGAAAAAAATTCAGAGTAATACTAAAGATGATACAAGATCTCAAAAAATAGAGGTACTGATCAACAAGCTACCATAAATGTTTAATGAAGACCTAGGAAAAGTGAAGAGCAATACAATACAGAGATGAACAACACAATAGCTAAAATGAAAAATACATTAAAAGGAATCAATAAGCAGAATGACTAAGATAGACAAATGAATAACTAAGCTGGAAAACAGAATGGTAGAAATCACAGGACAGAATAAAGAAACAGAATGAAAAGAAATGAAGACAATCTAAGAGACCTCAAACTAGATTATAACAAAGGATGCGAGAATATACAGTGAAGGAAAGACAATTTCTTCAAGAAGTGATGTTGGGAAAACTGGAAAGCTACATGTAAAAGAACAAAATTAGAACATTCTCTAACACCGTACATAAAAATAAATTAAAAATGGATTAAAGACCTAAACGTGAGACTGGTACTAAAAAAACTCTTAGAGGAAAAGACATGTATAACACTCTTTGACATAAATTGCAGCTATATCTTCTTGGATCCTCCTCCTAGAGTAATAAAAATTTTAAAAACATATAAACAAGTGGGACCTAATTAAACTTAAAAGTTTTTGAATGGCAAAGGAAACCAGAAACAAAAAGACCACCCACAGAATGGAAGAAAATATTTGCAAATGAAGTGACCAACAAGTGATTAATGTCCAAATATACAAACAGCTCATGCAGCTCAATATAAAAAAAACAAACAAACAGCAATCACAACCTAGTCCAGAAATGAGCAAAAGATCCAAATAGACATTTCTTCAAGGAAGACATATACACTGCCAAGAGACACATGAAATGAAGCTCAATCAAAACTACAGTGAGGTGCAATGTCACACTGGTAGAAAGGCCATCATCAAAAAGTCTACAAACAATAAATAATCAGCGGGTCCGGAGAAAAGGAAATCCTCCCACACTGTTGCTGGGCATGTAAATTGGTACAGCCACTATGGAGACCATATGGAGGTTCCTTAAAAAACTAAAAACAGAACTACCATATGATCCAGCAATCCTGTGCCTGAGCATATATCTGGAGAAAACGATAATTGGAAAAGATACATGCACTCCAGTGTTAACTGAAGCACTATTGAGAATAGTCAAAACAGAGAAGCAACCTAAATGTCCATCAACAGAGGAAATGGAAAAGAAGATGTACATATGTACAATGGGATATTACTCAATCATAAAAAAGAATGAAATAATGCCATTTACAGCAACATGGATAGACCTAGAGATTATCATAGTAAGTGAAGTAAATCAGACAGAGAAAGACAATATCATATGCTATCACTTATATTCTGAACCTAAAACAAAAATGATACAAATTAACTTATTTACAAACAGACTCACAGACTTGAGTATGAACTTGCAGTTACCAGGGAGGATGGGTGTTGGGGGGAGGAGGGATAGATTAGGAGTTTGGGACTGACATGTTTACTCTGCTTTACCTACAACAGGCAACCAACAGGGACTTACTGTACAGCACAGGGAACTCAATACTCTGTGATAATCTAAATATGAAAATAATTAGAAAAAGAAGATACATGTATATGTATAACTGAATGACCTTGCTGTACGCTTGAAACTAACACAACATCATTAATCAACTATACTCCAATATAAAATAAAGATTTTTTTAAGTTAAATTTGCTACAAATTCTAAATGAATATATGCAACTTCTTTAGAACAATGCTTAGCACACTGATATTTTTAAATAAGCATTACCTCTTCTAATTATAAGTTCCAAACCCCCACAGTGCTGATATATAGTAGGCATTCAGTAAACACTTTCCTTCATTCGGTAATGATAGAACATTGGAAACTATGTGAATATGAATATATGGGCACTGACTCAATGAAGAGTGATGCTCAGTCCTGTCCGACTCTTTGCAACCCCATGGACTATACAGTCCATGGGATTCTCCAGGCCAGAATACTGGAGTGGGTAGCCTTCCCCTTCTCCAGGGGATCTTCCCAACCCAGGGATCAAACCCAGGTCTCTCGCATTGCAGGCAGATTCTTTACCAGCTGAGCCACCAGGGAAACCCGATTAACTGTGTAAGAGTCTCATTTTCCTCCTAGATTCCAGAGTGGTTTTGAACATGAAAATGAAATTTGCTCAGTCGTATCTAACTCTTTGCGACCCCATGGACTATACAGTCCATGGAGTTCTCCAGGCCAGGATACGCCATTCCCTTCTCCAGGGGATTGTCCCAACCCAGGAATCAAACCCAGATTTCCTACATTGCAGGTGGATCCAGCTGAGCCACCAGGGAAGCCCAAATGGTTTTACACTTTCGAAATTCTTAGTCGATTTTAAACAAAATATGAGCCAGATCTATACTTCAAATTCTTTTCTAACATGATAGTGCTATTAATTTGAATGAGAGATCGCAAACAGCCTTTTCAACTGATAGATCTCACATTTATAAATGATGCTTTCATTAAGATTGTTATCCTCAGAAGTGATTAGTGCAGTAGTTACCCTTGTGCCAATCTGTGTTGCCAAAAAAAACCTGTGATGCCTGTGTTGGCATCAGCTTTACATGTCTAGGAAAGATGCATTCAATTTTTAGAAGTTTTGGAGTTGTGAATATGTAATTATTTTCTCGATGAAAATAAGACTTTTTAAACAATAATTTCTGGAGAAATGATACCATTGCTTTACACAAATTATGTAACTTTTAACATAACAGTTTTGTTATGTTAATGGAATAGACAACAAGTGTCTATAAGCACAGTCCATGAACATTTCAAGGTACATCAAATTGAACTAGGGAAAAAATACTTTTTTATTAACTGTACATTACTGTTAAAAAATAAGCAATACAGTTCTCACGATATATAGTAGTCTTGACACTTCTAGCAGAGGGCATTTCTTCTATATTAGCACTGAATGCTGGCCAAAGAGCATGACCTTGGACTTCTATTTAAACTCTAAGAATTTTTAAAAATCTACTGGTAGAAGGAGTCTCTATGAAGAGAAGGGTGATTTACTGGTAACAGAAAAGTTTAGCTTCCATTACTACTGATGGCTATGCTTCCATTTATGTTTTCCTTAAGCCATTACTATTTAAAATGTTGCTGTTAGCGTTCTTAGTTGTCCCATTGGTTGGTATATAACTCTCCTACTTAAATATATAGAACAAATCATATTAATTAAAATAAACTGTTGGGCAGTTACGTTGTATCGCAGATTGTCTCTGTAGACTATAAATTCAAATTAAGAGTTTTGTTGCCTGTTCCTGAGCATAGAAAAATTCCTTTTACTGCATCAGTAGTAGCAAAAGAAATCAACTACCTTACAAAAGAAAATCCATTTGAATTCTTGCAGAAATAGCTAGATAAAATGCATATATAGTGAGTTATCATAAACATATAATAAATTCTTGGCTAAAGTAAGTACCCAACCTGCTAATTTATGATGGCAAGTGTTGATATTTCATAGTATTTAGTATGAATATTCAGAGACATAACTGTATTTATACATATATATTAAATATGTTTCTCTATATATTCATTAATTCTATTTCTATATATTTATATACATTAAATATATATAGCATTAGGTTCCAGGAATTCTAAGTAGTATATTGACAAACTGTGATGTATTTTCATAAAATAAATACACATTATTTTCTGGATATTTAAGTGTTAAACTGAGGCAAAATAATTTGATGGGAGTTGGAGTAACTTACTTTAAGAAATGCTTTTGTTTTTTAACTTCCAAAAACAAAGATGTGATTTCCACTTATATAAACACTGAATGTCCTTTACACGTCACAAAAATCTCTGTAATATTAAAAATAAAGTCTCTAAGTTTGAAAAGAAAACAATACAAATAAATGGTGCCCTTAAGCATTTTTGAGATTTTTTGAATGTCAAAACCTTAATGTTTTCCTTTTTCCTATTGAATTCTCCCCAAACAAGCATACCATAATTAGCTTTAGAGGAAATAACTAACTTAAGTTAGAAATAAGTTTGCAAAGCTCTCTCTGCTCTCTTATCAAAGTGAGATTTTTACCATTCTCTCATTCCCATAATGCTTCTACTGAACATGGTATAAGGCCTCATAGCTCCCATGTATGAATCCTGTTATCTAACTACTTTGTAGATACAATACAAAGTTCAGAAAAAAAATTTTTTTTAACTATTCTATTTTGGAGAAGACAAAGCTAAGCAATAAATCAATTGTCTAGGTTATATGAAAAGAATAACAATTTCTCCATTTCCACTAAATGTACACCAAAGAAGATGGACCGAAAACTCTATACATTTCTTAAAACCTGGGTTTTAAAACATTAGGCAAAAGTAGTTATGGATTTGTATCATCTGGAGAACATACCAAAAAGTGGGTAGGTCTCCTCTATTAATATTAAGTCTAGTATTATAAAGACCTGTCTCCAAAGTAAGAAACTAGCTCTCCAACTCTGCGGTTTATGTGCATAAAAAGAGCTACTAAAAAACGGTGCCATTTATATTCACAGTGATTATATTCAACACTGGTTTTCTGGTTTATAACAGATTTTCCATAACTTTTTCTCAAATTCTGGATAGTCTTTTATCTGACCCTTCCCTAAAGTTTGTCCTCTGGATTAAGTGCTATTCAGAATCATGTGTTTACAGAATTGTCTTTAAAGAAGAACATCAAATTCTATAGCTCTCAACTTTAGCATAGCATTTGATAAATGACCTTGCTGCTACTGCTAAGTCACTTCAGTTGTGTCCGACTCTGTATGACCCCATAGACGGCAGTCCACCGGGCTCCCCCATCTCTGGGATTCTCCAGGCAAGAACACTGGAGTGGGTTGCCATTTCCTGCTCCAGTGCATGAAAGTGAAAAGTGAAAGTGAAGTCACTCAGTCATGTCTGACTCTTAGCGACCCCATGGACTGTAGCCTACCAGAGTCCTCCGTCCATGGGATTTTCCAGGCAAGAGTACTGGAGTGGGGTGCCATTGCCTTCTCCAAATGACCTTACTACTTAAAAAAAAAAAAAAAAATAGGCATTCTGTCATTAATGCTGCTACATTTCCAGTGAAAGAAAAAGGACATGAACTAATCCTCAAGACTACCTAAGATTATTTCATGAGTCAAGGAAGAAATGCCTGTTATGCCTTTCCCAAAAACAATTGCTGAAGATTATTCAGTCAAGCCCATATGATGAACTCTTGGTGTGAATAAGCTCTCTGAAGAGAAGACCATATCCAGTTCTACTCACCTCTATATAACCTAGCCCAGTGTTTTGAGGTTAGTCAGATCAGATCAGTCGCTCAGTCATGTCCAACTCTTCGCGACCCCATGAATCACAGCACGCCAGGCCTCCCTGTCCATCACCAGCTCCCGGAGGTCACCCAGACTCACACCCATCAAGTCAGTGATGCCATCCAGCCATCTCATCCTCTGTCGTCCCCTTCTCCTCCTGCCCTCAATCCCTCCCAGCATCAGAGTCTTCTCCAATGAGTCAACTCTTCGCATGAGGTGGCCAAAATACTGGAGTTTCAGCTTTAGCATCATTCCTTCCAAAGAAATCCCAGGGCTGATCTCCTTCAGAATGGACTGGTTGGATCTCCTTGCAGTCCAAGGGACTCTCAAGAGTCTTCTCCAACACCACAGTTCAAAAGCATCAATTCTTCGGCGCTCAGCCTTCTTCACAGTCCAGCTCTCACATCCATACATGACCACAGGAAAGACCATAGCCTTGACTAGGCGAACCTTTGTTGGTAAAGTAATGTCTCTGCTTTTGAATATGCTATCTAGGTTGGTCATAACTTTCCTTCCAAGGAGTAAGCGTCTTTTAATTTCATGGCTGCAGTCACCATCTGCAGTGATTTTGGAGCCCAGAAAAACAAAGTCTGACACTGTTTCCACTGTTTCCACTGTTTCTCCATCTATTTCCCATGAAGTGATGGGACCGGATGCCATGATCTTTGTTTTCTGAATGTTGAGCTTTAAGCCAACCTTTTCACTCTCCACTTTCACTTTCATCAAGAGGCTTTTTAGTTCCTCTTCACTTTCTGCCATAAGGGTGGTATCATCTGCATATCTGAGGTTATTGATATTTCTCCCGGCAATCTTTATTCCAGCTTGTGTTTCCTCCAGTCCAGCATTTCTCATGATGTACTCTGCATATAAGTTAAATAAACATGGTGACAATATACAGCCTTGACGTACTCCTTTTCCTATTTGGAACCAGTCTGTTGTTCCATGACCAGTTCTAACTGTTGCTTCCTGACCTGCATACAGATTTCTCAAGAGGCAGATCAGGTGGTCTGGTATTCCCATCTCTCTCAGAATTTTCCACAGTTTATTGTGATCTACACAGTCAAAGGCGTTGGCATAGTCAATAAAGCAGAAATAAATGTTTTTCTGGAACTCTCTTGCTTTTTCCATGATCCAGCGGATGTTGGCAATTTGATCTCTGGTTCCTCTGCCTTTTCTAAATCCAGCTTGAACATCAGGCAGTTCACGGTTCACATATTGCTGAAGCCTGGCTTGGAGAATTTTGAGCATAATTTTACTAGCGTGTGAGATGAGTGCAATTGTGCGGTAGTTTGAGCACTCTTTGGCATTGCCTTTCTTTGGGATTAGGATGAAAACCAACCTTTTCCAATCTCGTGGCCACTGCTGAGTTTTCCAAATTTGCTGGCATATTGAGTGCAGCACTTTCACAGCATCATCTTTCAGGATTTGGAATAGCTCCACTGGAATTCCATCACCTCCACTAGCTTTGTTCGTAGTGATGCTTTCTAAGGCCCACTTGACTTCACATTCCAGGATGTCTGGCTCTAGGTCAGTGATCACACCATCATGATTATCTGGGTCGTGAAGCTCTTTTTTGTACAGTTCTTCTGTGTATTCTTGCCACCTCTTCTTAATATCTTCTGCTTCCGTTAGGTCCACACCATTTCTGTCCTTTATCGAGCCCATCTTTGCATGAAATGTTCCTTTGGTATCTCTGATTTTCTTGAATAGATCCTTAGTCTTTCCCATTCTGTTGTTTTCCTCTATTTCTTTGCATTGATCGCTGAAGAAGGCTTTCTTATCTCTTCTTGCTATTCTTTGGAACCTGCATTCAGATGTTTATATCCTTCCTTTTCTCCTTTGCTTTTCGCTTCTCTTCTTTTTGCAGCTATTTGCAAGGCCTCCCCAGACAGCCATTTTGCTTTTTTGCATTTCTTTTCCATGGGGATGGTCTTGATCCCTGTCTCCTGTACAATGTCACGAACCTCATTCCATAGTTCATCAGGCACTCTATCTATCAGATCTAGGCTCTTAAATCTATTTCTCACTTCCACTGTATAATCATAAGGGATTTGATTTAGGTCATACTTGAATGGTCTAGTGGTTTTCCCTACTTTCTTCAATTTCAGTCTGAATTTGGCAATAAGGAGTTCATGGTCCGAGCCACAGTCAGCTTCTGGTCTTGTTTTTGCTGACTGTATAGAGCTTCTCCATCTTTGGCTGCAAAGAATATAATCGATCTGATTTCGGTGTTGACCATCTGGTGATGTCCATGTATAAAGTCTTCTCTTGTGTTGTTGGAAGAAGGTATTTGCTATGACCAGTGCATTTTCTTGGCAAAACTCTGTTAGTCTTTGCCTTAGAAGGTCCTCTAATTCCAGTCTTCTAACAGTTCTGTGTTTTACGTTAGTCACACACACTAGGCTGGCACCAAGGAAACATGATTTACTCTGTCTTGTTTCCCGTGTACTAACATCTCATTCTTAAAAAGAATGTAGCGATGATTGTTGTTGCTAAGTCACTTCAGTCGTGTCCGACTCTGTGCGACCCCAAAGACGGTAGCCCACCAGGCTCCTCCATCCCTGGGATTCTCCAGGCAAGAACACTGACGTGGGTTGCCATTTCCTTCTCCAATGCAGGAAAGTGAAAAGTGAAAGTGAAGTCGCTCAGTCATGTCCGACTATTTGCAACCCCATGGACGGCAGCCCCCCAGGCTCCTCCATCCATGGGATTTTCCAGGCAAGAGTACTGGAGTGGGGTGCCATCACCTTCTCCGAGAGATGATTAGTGAATGAATGAATTTGCAAGAAGTTGTCTTTTGGTATAATCACTGAATTTAAGAATCCACTAGTGATGTAGAAACTAAGGATGAAGGGACACATTTTAAGGCTCTTAGAGTCCTCATTTTTGTGATTCATACAAATAATTTAATAATACATATTGGGAGATACCAACTACTATCTCTTGTGACACTAGTGGTTAAAGATAATTTATCTAAGAATACATAGCAACACCTGAGGTTCTAACACATAGGAATCAAGAGATATTTTGTGAGTGCTTATAGTGTACAGAGCACTATTCTGTTTGCTATCTGAAATACCTTCTTTGAATAAAAATTCAGAGTAAAAGTTATAATTAAAAGTCTTCCTCAAGGAACTGCAAATATAGATGAAACCATAGTACACGTGGGAAAAAATGCAATCATCAAATAACTGCTTAAGAACGTAACAGAGAAGAAGTAACAAAGCGATATATCATTAATTTACCAAAATAGTGCTGACGTACCCCACTCCAGTACTTTTGCCTGGAAAATCCCACGGACGGTGGAGCCTGGTAGGCTACAGTCCATGGGGTCGCTAAGAGTCGGACAGGATCAAGCGACTTCACTTTCACTTTTCACTTTCATTCATTGGAGAAGGAAATGGCAACCCACTCCAGTGTTCTTGCCTGGAGAATCCCTGGGATGGGGGAGCCTGGTAGGCTGCCGTCTTTGGGGTCACACAGAGTCGGACACAACTGAAGTGACTTAGCATAGCATAGCATAGCATAGGTACGCTAGGACTCAAACGAAGACAAGCCAATCACATCAGGGTTAGGTGGTTGGGAAAGAGTTTATGAAAGAAGCGGGATACGGACTAAGTGTGAAGAACGTGCAGGACTGGGACATATGCAAAGGCATTTCAAGTGAATGGTGCAGCGAAGGAAACAACGTAAACGGGGGGAAACGTTGGACCAAAGGTAATAAGGAAAATCATCTCCCTGAGGAGAGATGGCGGCAGCTATTTTTTACTTGGTGGATTCTTGGTTTATTTTTAAAGGATAGAACTCAGGAACAGCCAGATGGCAGAGACACCTAGGGTAAAGCATCGGGAAAGAAAGTAGAGACTTCATGACCTGTGTCCCTGCAGGCGGCTCTCCCCAGATCCCCGTGTGTTTAGCAGCTTGGAAACGCTGAACCTCTCCTTGTGGGCTTTTATGAAGGCTTCATTACACAGGCATAACTGGCTAAATCATTTGTCACCTGTGATAGGATTTCACCTCCAGCTCCTCCTCTCTCCCCAGAGGTGGGGAGTGGGATTACAAATTCCAGCTCTCTAATCATGTGGTTCATTCCAGTGGTCGCCAGTCTCCAACCCTCTGTGTTTCTGTTAACGAAAGACACCTTTAGAGCTCTCCTCACAGTAAATTCCAAGGGTTTTAGGAGCTCTGTGCCAGAAATTGGTAAGAAGACTAAAAATATATTTATTGTAAATCATACTATCACAGCACCTGAACTGTGGACTGATTGCAGAGGGATGAATGTGAGAATGATTCAGAGTAAGTGTCCCTTACCTGGCAGCTGACAGTGCAGACAAGATTGTAAGCAGAGGTGTGAATTCCTTTGTGAACTTCAGACCCTGTGTTATTGAGTGTGGGGGCTAAAGGTCAATTTGAATAAGTTATATATGTGTGTGTGTGTATGTATATATATGAAAAAATACATGAATGATTAATATAATTGGAATGGGAATGAAAATAACCATCAAGAAGTTGAATTTAGAGAGTTTAGGACAAAAATAAATTTTAAAGACACTGAATGACTGTTTGGGAGACACATGAATTACAGATGCGGAGACAGCAGCTGAATATGTGGGAGTAGCTGTGGGGTTTTGTGCAAGAGAAGAGAAAATAGTCTAGGACTGAATCCTGAAGTAAACCCACATTTTCAGGAGAGCAGGAAAGGAGAGAGCAGAGAGCTAATTTCCCCCTCTGGTTTGCACCGCCCTCTGAAGCCAGTCTGCTCTATGCTGTACATGGAAGAAGGACTAAAAGTCCAATATGACTTCACTTTTCATCCCTCAGATACCAGCTGGTAGGACAATTTGAAATCATTCATTCGACCAGATGGTTAATGTTGTTTAACAGTACAATTAGCTAATAAATTGATTATAAAGCACTTTGTAAATATAAAGTACTACATAATGTTTAATAATAACATTAAATCAGGCGGCTTATTTCACTTATTTTTATATCCAAGTGTTTTATTGGTGTTTCAGGAGAAATGGGAATAATATGATCGAATGCCATCATTATAGACTGTACTTGAAAAATACAACAAAGCGATTATAGGAAAACAAAAGCAGCCTTGGCTACGCGAGGCTGAACAGAGTGAACAGGCAAGAAATGTCTCCTTCACCAAAGACAAGAGGCAACGACAACATGATCACAGAAATGTATAACTGAACACTGAGTAAAAAACCACTGTGATGTGTAGCAACTTCATCCTACCCACATATTTATTCACAAGGGAATTTATCAGATAAAATAACATGAAGGGCACAGGGCAGGAGAAGGAACGTCAACACAGGAGCTCTGGGGAAGCCACTGCATACAAGCAGTCTCATGAAATAATGAAATAATAGCAACAGGTTATGACACGACTGAGCGACTCATCTGATCTGATCTGATCTGATGATTCATAACAACTCACCCACTACTTACAATAATGCCTTAAGATGCATACCATTAGTATCCCCTATTTTGCAAAATGAGACAACAGAGATGTTAAGAAACTTACCCAACATCACACAGCCAGTAACAGGCAGGATCTGGATTCAAACCTAGACAGTATGGCTATTCTGGGAAGAATCCGGGAAAGAAAACCTAGTGGGTCAGATGCAGCACCAGCCCCTTCCTGCTTTTTCCTGCCTCAAAACAAGGACATGATGCTGGAGCTACAGCAGCCACCTTGGAGCCATGAGGTGAAGGGCAGGAAAACACAGACATCAGCCCTGCTGCTGTCAAGCTACTTAAGCTGTGCCAGTAGTCACCTACCTCTGGATTTCTCATTATACAAGAAAAGCAAACACCTATTTGTTTACACCACCAGTCAGGATTTTTGCTCTTTGAAACTTTAACCAATATGGCAAATAATAATGATGCTACTAACAGTTAACATTGATTGTTTGCTATAAACTGTTTACTATTTTGTGTGTTTTATGTGTACTTAGACATTTCATTCTGATGGCAACGCTATGAAGCAGGCACTGTTATTCTTCCCATTTTACTGCTCAGGAAACTGAAGCACACTTTATCTGGCTTGCCTGTGGTCACACAGCTTATAAAGGATCCAAACCCAGCACCTGGCTTCAAAACCTCTATTCTTCAGCAAATAGTACTCTAAGCGGTGTCAGTCACAATCACAAATTAAATACGGATCCTTCAGCATTGTTTTGGAGACTCTAGAGCACATGTTTCTCAACAAGCATGCTATTGACATTTCAGGAAGACAACTCTCCATCGTTTACGTTTGTTGTATATTAAAAATGTCTACAGTTTCTGTTCCCTGGCTCCAAGTCACTCCCTAGACAGTGTCAACCAAAAGGCTCTCCATGTTTCCCCATAAGGAGATAATATCACCCCAGTTAGGACCACCATTCTAGAACTTTATTCAGGAACATTCTCTGTCAAATTCCAAATGGTAGATCATTTAAGTTTAGTAGAACGTTGGTCTCAGTCAGTCTCACTCCCAATCACTAAACTCCAACACTGTGGAGTGAAATCAGTCATAGGCAACACATACAAATGAGCACAGCTGTGTTCCTCTCAAACTATTTTGTCCACATTTTACAGATGAGAATCTTGAGGCACAGAAGCGGGTAAGAAACTTGCCCAAGGTGATTCAACTATAGTATATAGAACGGTATGGGTTCAACCCAAAGGCAGAGTGATTCCAGAGCATGTGCTTTTAATCAGGATACTTCTGCGTGCACAGAATTTAGATCTCTTTTTTACTAGTAAAAGGCACAGTAAATGCTTCAGAGAACTTTTCCCACTCCAGATTCTGACCCTCCTCCTCCGCCTGTTGGCTGCTCTTTCCTGCAGTAAGCACCACACACCCAACCTAGACTTGCCTCTGCGACAGTCAGAATTCTGCTACCAAGGACATACTTCATGGTTAACCACTCCTCAGCTTGGCACTCCTGGTTGGCTCTGACATACAGCTATCTACAGAGGACCCCAAATTAAAGATTTTACCAAACTGATCACTAGAACAGTTACTCACTGATTTGTGACTGTTTTTATTTTACACCTCTCAAGTTCTTATTTAAGAGATCCCAAGTCTGCCATGGCTCATCAAGATGAGCAGAATTAGAAAGCTCTTGGCCCATGGTCTGGTAACGGCCTTTGTATTAACTACCAGTCACATAACATACAGAGGAGCATCCAGATATCTCTGGTCTAGATTTCAATGTTTGTGTAAATCCAGTTAGACCCACCCAAACTGAGAACCCACAAGTCAATTCGAGTAGTACTAGAGAGCAAGGCTGTGACTGTTAGTTCTGTTCAGAGTATTTCAGCCCAGGTTTTAGGTTCCCTGTTGTGTTTGGATGAAAAAGGACCCGCTAATCAAATAGAGTCAAGTTCGCACATCTACTCAACCAACCAAGGAGCCTTATGGATGAGGCACATTCCAGAAGATGGTTCAGATTGTGGTACAGATCAGTGAGGGCTCATGGGATCGCTGCTCATCAGCGTCTAAGACTGCAGTTCTCTTTCCAAGGTATGCAGGTGGGGAATTTACCAAAAGTGAAGGAGAGCAGTCTACCAAAGATGGGAAAAATAGAAACATTATCACTTCATAATGCTTTTTAAAGAGAACTAGACTATACTGGTTCCAACTTGGTTTTTTTTTTTTTTTTTTCTGTACAGACAGGCTTTCACTACAAATTTTAAATATAATAAAGGAAACTAGGGAACAGACTATGCTGTGTGCTCAGTCGTGTCCAACTCTGCGACCCCAAGGACTGTAGCCCACCAGGCTTATCTGTCCATGGGATTTCCCAGGCAAGAGTACTGGAGTGGGTTGCCATTCCCTCCTCGAGACCTTCCCAACCCAGAGATCCTACCCATGTCTCCTGAGCCTCCTGCACTGTCAGACAGATTCTTTACCATGGAGACGCCAGGGGAACACATATCCCAGTTAATTATGTTTAATAAATTGATAGATTATTTTTTCTTCCAATAGTTTTTTGACAGAACTGACTTGTTTTTGCACTGCGTTAACAAAGCCTAAAACTAAGAATTCTATACAAATTCTTTTTTTTTTTTTTTTTTTCGTTCCCTGGGTCAGGAAGATCCCCTGGAGAAGGGAATGGCTACCCACTCTAGTACTCTTGCCTGGAGAATTCCATGTTCATGTGTGTGTACGTATTTGTGTATATACCTAGTATATACAGCAGCATGCCATTCTTACATATTTATACCTTAATTTTCTAACCTAATAATATATCTTAGAATTCTCTTTTAATAGCTGGCTGATGTGTCATTTTTTTTTTTTTTTTTTTTTTGCAGGGGAAAATGGACAAAGGAAAGGATCAATGAGGGTGGGAGGGAAATGGGAAGAAAGAAGGGGAGTGATGGTGGGGAGGAGTACATGTAATTTCTTAACTAATAGCTTTCAGTTTTTAATCACAAAGAACATTTTAAAAAAATCATGTTGAATTCATCCTATATTAGGAGGTTTGATCTGGAAATGAAAAGTTCAGGAAACTAAAAGTCCAGTTTGGGTGTCCTCATCTTAGGCACATCTTGGTATTTTGTATTGGTAGGTCTATCTTTACAACAATATATTATTTAGGACAGGATCACATTTGTCACTTCTTCCTCCCTACTATTCCAAGTGGTACCAGACCCATAAAGTAGTCAGTAAACATTTACAGAATGAACAAATAAGTCTGTTTTTTTTTTTTAACTCTCCTGAGTGAACTGAATTTTTTGAGGCTCGTAAGTGAATATGTTTTCCTCTTTACTTTGTCTATTACAGCCAGATTGTATAAGTATGAGTGGGGTATTAAACTCTCCCACTATTATTGTATTGTTGCATATTTCTTCTATCATACTACTTAGTGTTTGTCTTAGATATATCAATGCTCCAATGTTGGGTGCATATATATTTATAATTGTTATAACTTCTTTTTGCATTGTTCCTTTAAGTCATTATGTATAACCTTGATTGTCTCCTTTTCAAGATCTTTAAAGTCGATTTCTTTGGAAGGAATGATGCTAAAGCTGAAACTCCAGTATTTTGGCCACCTCATGCGAAGAGTTAACTCATTGGAGAAGACTCTGATGCTGGGAGGGATTGGGGGCAGGAGGAGAAGGGGACGACAGAGGATGAGATGGCTGGATGGCATCACTGACTCGATGGATGTGAGTCTGGGTGACCTCCGGGAGTTGGTGATGGACAGGGAGGCCTGGTGTGCTGCGATTCATGGGGTCGCAAAGAGTCGGACACGACTGAGCGACTGATCTGATCTGAAAGTCGATTTTATCTGATATGTGTATTGCTACTCCTGTTTTCTTTTGGTCTATATTTGCATAGAAAATCTTTTTCCAGCCCTTCATTTTCAGTCAGTATGTATCCCCTATTTTAAGGTGGTTCTCTTGTAGACAACATATATAGGGGTCTAGTTTTTGTATCCATTTGACCCGTTTTAGTCTTTTGGTTGTCTCTTGTAGACAAGGTATGTAGGGGTCTTGTTTTTTGTATCGATTCGGCCAGTCTTTGTTGATTAGGGCATTCAGCCCATTAATGTTTAAAGCAATTATTGATAAATAGGATTTACTTTATTGTTTTGGGTTCGAATTTATACACCCTTTTAGTGATTCCTATCTAGAAAATGTCCTTTAGTCGGAGAAATGGTTTAATGGTGCTAAATTCTCTCAACATTTGCTTATCTGTGAAGCTTTTGATTTCTCCTTCATATTTGAATGAGATCCTTGCTGAATACAATAATCTAGGCTGTAAGTTATTTTCTTTCATCACTTTAATTATGTCTTGCCATTCCCTCCTGGCTTGGAGAGTTTCTATTGAAAGATCAGCTGTTATCCTTATGGGAATTCCCTTGTGAGTTACTTGATGTTTTTCCCTAGCTGCTTTTAATATTTGTTCTTTATATTTAATCTTTGTTAATTTGATTAATATGTGTCTTGGGGCGTTTCGCCTTGGGTTTATCCTGTTAGGGACTCTCTGGATTTCTTGAACTTGAGTGGTTATTTCCTTCTCCATTTTAGGAAAGTTTTCAACTATTATTTCCTCGAGTATTTCCTCATAGTCTTTCTTTTTATCTCCTTCTTCTGGAACTCCTATGATTCGAATGTTGTAGTGTTTAATGTTATCCTGGAGGTCTCTGAGATTTTCCTCATTTCTTTTGATTCGTTTTTCTTTTTTCTCCTCTGATTCATTTATTTCTAGAATTCTATCTTCTAATTCACTAATCCTATCTTCTGCCTCTGTTATTCTACTATTTGTTGCCTCCAGGGTGTTTTGGATCTCATTTATTGCATTATTCATTATGTGTTGACTCTTTATTTCTTCTAGGTCCTTGTTAAACCTTTCTTGCATCTTCTCAATCCTTGTCTCCAGACTATTTAACTGTGATTCCATTTTGATTTCAAGATTTTGCATTAATTTCACTATCATTATTTGGAAT
Source organism: Tragelaphus eurycerus (assembly GCA_935064755.1). Lineage (NCBI taxonomy): Eukaryota > Metazoa > Chordata > Mammalia > Artiodactyla > Bovidae > Tragelaphus > Tragelaphus eurycerus. The sequence continues at coordinate 1,039,685 of CAKXYN010000014.1, forward strand.
TCTTTATCAGGTAGATTCCCTATCTCTTCCTTTTTGGTTTGGTTTGGTGGGCATTTATCCTGTTCCTTTAGCTGCTGGGTATTCTTTTGTCTCTTCATTTTGTTAAAATTGCCAAGTTTAGAGTGTCCTTACTATATTCTGGTAGTTTGTTGAAATCTCTTTATTGAGGTGGTTTACAGGTCTTTTCAATATCTGATCTCTGCCCTGTTACAGAGAGGGCAGAGATGAACACCCAAATCTAAGCCGGCCAGGTTCAGGCACTCCAGGTTCAGAAGCACAGACTCAGTTGAGTCTGCGTTTTATGCCCTTCCCAGGTCCGAGTAGCGCAGGTGATGAAGTGTTTAGCAAGCGCAGCTGCTGCGACTTATCGCCTCCCCGCCGCTCAGTTTTCTGGGTATACCACAGGCGCACTTTCTCAGGCAGATGTTGACCATCCAGAGCCCCGAGAAGCATGAGTTAGCACAGAAACCTGTTTACAGTTTTGTAAATAATGTCTCTCTAAGGCTGTGATTGCCCGCTTCCGTCCCTGGCTGCCTGTCACCAGAGTGGGACGGCCTGCAGCCGGCTATCTCTGTGCAGTCCTTTGTTCCGTACCTAGTCCTGGTGGTGTCTTAAGTTAGGGCTGGCTTTTGGTGTAGTAGATAACTGACAGTCTGGTTATTTCGCTCAGATAGCACTTGGGATAGCTAGGCCAAATCCTTACTCAAAGCGATGCAGGCCGCGCCGCTCCTCCTAGCCCAGCCCCCGCTTGCTAATAGCAAATGCTGGTGTCCATGCTGCTTCTCCACAAAAGGAGTTACTGCAGGGCTCGTAATCTTCTTTTGAAGACAGTGAATTGTCTTTCTAAGTGCCTGATGTCCTCTGCCGGCATTCAGAAGTTGTTTTGTAGAATTTACTCAGCATTCAAATGTTCTTTTAATGGATTTTTGGAGGAGAAAGTATTCTCCCCGTCCTACTCGTCCGCCATCTTAGCTCCTCCCCTCCTGATGTGTCCACAAATTCTTAAGAACATATAAATGTGAAATATAATAATGCTCATGAAAATAAACATAACATTTTGAGGCCCTATTATTTTTATTCTATATAAATGTAGTCCTAATAGTATTTTCCTCCTATCTTGGTCGTATTAATAATTTCTTATTTTCTTATGAGTCAGTTTTTTCCTTCAAAGCAAGTATAAGAAGGTTGTGGTAGGTCAATAACTGCCTAATATCATTAATTTCTAACAGCTTAATTATGCTGTGATGTACCTATTATTGTCAATAAGCTTCAAAAATCCTTATCTTGGAGTCTATTATGTATATAATTCATTTAAATTGCATTAGTTATACAAATTTTTTAATGAAGCAGAGAGATTATACTTTCAGTTTTCACAACTAGAGATAATGATCAAAATATTTATGTTCACATTACATATTTTGTTCTGTTGACATTCATGATTCACTTACTCCGTACAATATTAGCACGTTACATGGAGGGAGAAAAGACAAATCCAATTTTTTATGTTTGGATTTTTTTGAATATCTATACCATATATCTATATATGAATTTTAGAAAGTTCTTTTTTAAAATATCTAGCCCAATTCCAGTAACATTTTTCAGAGAATAAAGTATTCAAACTATTTTTAATCTTAATTAATGATCCTTGTAGAATGGTTTTTAAAATATGGTAAATATTGCATTTACAAGCCCAGACTCCAGAACGTGAATCCCTGATTTCAATCCAAAGATAGTTGGTCAAGTGACATTAATATTCTATGCCTGTTTTCTCGTCTATAGAATGGGAATAGCAGCATTTTGTCGTAAGGATTTAAGGATTGATATGTTAGTGCTATGTCAGTAATTTCTGTTAATATTTTCCTGCTTGGAAAGAGTTCAACTCAATGTGCAAATTAATGATGCCCAAGTTCACGTATATAAAATGGGTAATGACAGTTTTTAATGTTCAAAATTGCATGAAAGCTGTATATGATATACTTATACCTTAAAGGATACTCAAAGTATAATTTAGCACCTTATATGCTAAATTTTAAATCTCAAAGTAGTGAGCTCAGGAGTACTGCCCCTTGTCATATGACTCTGAATAGTGTGGTGGTGAAAAATCTGTTACCTTTCAAGCTGCTATTAAAACCTATATGATCCATGACTTCACTCTGACCATATGGGAACAGACAGAGAAACTAAGATGATATGGGGTCCAGGCAAGGTTGGGGCTAGGAGATGAGGAGAGTTCCAGACAGAGGCTAAAGAAGCAAATAAAGGAAACCCAAATACATATATATATATCACATCCTAGGACTGGCCAGGCATAGTGAACCCAACACTCCAACAAGGAAACCTGTGTGCAAGCAGGTTTCTATGGAAAATGCCTCTGTTTTCTTTTCACTACTCAAACAAGACCAGAACAATCTCACCCCAAGTTTTTATCCTTTCCTCTTGTATGACAGGCTGTTTACTATCCAGGAATTCTGACTAGAATAAAATAGAGGGCTTCTGGAAGACATTCAGTGAACAGCTTCTTGTCTGTTAGAATCCTATCGGTTCAAGACTCTTCTAGCAGAGGGTCTTTTAGGATGTATCAGCATTGGTTTTAGAATCCTTCTGTGACAGCACATCATGGTTGATGTGCTGGTAGAAACAGGAGTGAGGAAAAGAGAAAGGAAATATATGCAGCTGAGTCCTTGTTGTGTGCTGGGTTAAGTATGCCATGGCCAATCCTGAACAGTGGCATATATAAGAGGAATGATTAACTGCACTTGGGTTACTGTGATATGTACTTTGCAGGATTATATACATATACAGTTCCATATTCTAACATTTTGCTCTGTATACCACAATCATCCAAAATTAGAAAGTCTTTAGTCTTTTTTTTTTTTTTTTTTTAGCAAATGCTCTATGGAACCTTGCTAACAATTTGGTGCTTCTTGGGTGATTTAAATAGATTATTTCAAATCTGATCTTATTTCTAGGAAAAGATGGACCTGCCTTTAAGGTATATCCAGTGCAGTGCAGTCTTATTCTTGTGGCTAAAGCCTTCCTGGTGAACTTCTATGCAACTTAAAGCCACTGATATGTTTATCAGTGAGGGAAAAAATACTGTGAAAAATATTCTCTTATTAATTGCAAATCTAATTCTAGATTGTACTTATATGCACGCATATCCTGGGAAGCCATTCAGTTTTTAAATATAGAAATATAGAAAACTCACTTAGAACTATACTTAAAAATTTCCCCTGGAGTGGCGCTGGTTGGATTCTACTTTGCTCCTCTGCCGAAGCAGTGATCATGAACTGTGAGAGACAGTGATTAAAAGAATAAAGAAGGAGAAACATTCAATAAACCAAGGACCGTACATGCTCAAGCCCTGAATAACTGAGTGTTGACTGTAGTCTGGAAGTTACAAAAATGCTAAGATGTGCTTTTTCTTTTAGGTGGGAAATGAGGAAGGACGAAAAACTAGCAGAGGAAGAAAAAGCAATGTTGGAACATCTAAAACTTATGTGCACCATCCAGGACTCTTCTGCCTCAGATAACACAGAGGAACAGTAATCTGCAGAAAACAGCAACAGCTTTATTTTAGGAAATGATCACATGTAATGGAGTAGGCTTTCTACTCTAGTCAGAATGAACCTCTGAAGTGCTGTGAAGCATGAAACCCATGAGTAATCGCTGAACTGAAAAGGAGAAGAGCACATAAAGAATAAAATGCTATATATTTTTCATTTTAAAAATAATTTCAAATGTTTTTTTCTTTCCTCAGTCTTTCTCTTAATATGATATAACTGCTGCCATCTCGTGTTCCCTTTGAATTACTTTTTTTTTTTTTTCCCTTCAGTCTTCAAGTATCTATGACAACAGGCAAACTGTTTGGAAATCTTTTCCCTAAGGATTTTTAAATACAACACTTGAATGTTAAGCTGGAATCACATGGCCCCTTGAGGGTCATCTGAAAAGTTCAAATTAATTTTGTAGCCCTAACCCAAGTCCAGATCGTAACTGCCTTTAATAGCACCGCTGTGCCAGTCTCCTTTCCCATCGCTTCTTCCTCATCCAATTTATTTTAATCAGAGCCACAAAAAGCACTCTCTTGAAGTATAACTTTAGTAATATCTCTGCCTACGATGGGCTTCATTGGTGGCTCAGTGGTACAGAATCCCCATGCCAATGTAGGAGTTGCTGGTTCGATCCCTGGGTCGGGAAGATCCCCTCGAGAAGGAAATGGCAACCCACTCCAGTTTTCTTGCCTGGAAAACCCCATAGACAGAGGAGCCTGGCAGGCTACTCTCGATGGGTTAGCAGAGTCGGACACAATTTAGTGACTAAATAACAACAATATACGTGTCCATAGTGATTTTTCAGACATCACATTCAGACTTCTAATCATATGCTTTCAGAACCTATACCCAGAAGTGCCAAGTTCAAGGAACTGCCTGTCATCTGAGCCACACACCTGTCATTTTTCCCAACAAGAAATCATCTTTCCCCCAAAGTCATGTTCAAAACTCACTCTAGCACTTCATTATCCATAATTTCATAGTTTCTGTTACTTCTCTTATTTCCATTACATTGATACACACACATGCACAGACACACAAAAGAAATGAAGTATGTTCTAGTGCCTTTTCTGGTGATGGACAGGGAGGCCTGGCATGCTGCGATTCATGGGGTCGCAAAGAGTCGGACACGACTGAGCGACTGATCTGATCTGATCTGATGCCAAGTAAAGTTCTATTTACTATATCCTTCCAATCAGTGCCTGATATTAGATTAAAAAGCCATCGAAGGCTTTACGATGTAATTTGAAGTCTCCCTTTATAACAGTAGTCATCCCAAATGTCTTCTGTAGAGTTATTCATCTAGTGGATAGTTAATAAACACAGTTGCTTAAATGGGTGTCATTGTGAGAAGACAGCAAAGACAATTAGACTGTGGAGCAGTCTATAGGACATCTGGGAGAAGCCTTATATCACAAATTATTTTAGACCATATGACATTGAACATCATAGTTTCTGAGGTTCTCAGGTTATTCAGGCCCTCACATTCTGTGATTTTTATTAACTGTGTATAGGCTACTCAATTTCCAAGGGAAAGTACTTGAACAAAGAGTAAAGCTTGGCAGAGGCCACCTTTAAAATCTCTTGCATTGTCTCCTTACATAAAAACACATGAATGGCCGTGTAGTCTGCTGCTTGCCAAATAACACAGTTTATTTTTAAAGAATTTCACTTTGGTCGGCCAGTATAATCATAAGCCAAGTGTTTTAAGACATGGTTGAAGTAATTTCTAAAAATTCTATTGGAGACCATTTAAAAAATGGTAGGAAACTTTTGTGAGAATTAGACTTTCTGTATAGTCTTACCTATAAACAGTTACTATAACAACCAACATAAGGCAACAGTTGACTTTTATTCCTTCAGCTTAGGGATGTACTAATGCTGCATAACTATGGTTTATTAGAATAGACACTAAAATAGTAAAAAAAAAAAAAAATCTGATTCAAAAACTAAATAAAATCATCTCATATTTGGGTTCTTTTGCCTAATAGATCTAAAGATCATCTGTTAACACTATTTTTAATTGAATCTGTACATTTCTGTATTAATCCTGGAAAGTGATTTAGTTTGTATTAAAAAAAAAAAGTTCTATATGGCTCTCTTTCAAAAGGAAAGATGTATAATATGGAGAGAATGAGATGAGATGAAAGGAGACCAGAGTTTTCACTTGATTTCTGTTCTACATGGCTCTATTAAATTACTGTAGTTATAAGTACAATAAATTTATTTTTTCTTAAATTTTTTGAAGGATAATTACTTTACAATACTGTATTGGTTCCTGTCATACAGCGTGAATCAGCCATAAATATACATATGTCCCCTCCCTCTTGAACCTCGCTCCCACCCCTGTAGGTTGTCGCTGAGCACCAATTTCAGCTCCCTGTGTTATACAGCAACTTCCCACTAGCTGTGTGTTTTCCATATGATCATGTATACATTTCAGGGCTACTCTCAGCTCGTCCCACCCTCTCCTCCCCTGCTGTGTCCACAAGACTGCTCTGTATGCTTGTCTGTGTTCCTGTTCCTGCCATGCTAATAGGCTTATCAGCTCTATTGTTCTAGATTCCATGTGTATATACTAACATATGATACTTGTTTTCTTTTTCTGACTTACATCACTCTGTATAACAGGCTCTAGAACTAGAACTGACTCAGATGAGTTCCTTTTAATGGCTGAGTAATATTCCACTGTATATATGTACCACAATTTCTTTACCCATTCATCTGTCGATGGATATGTAGGCTGCTTCCATGTCCTAGCTATGAACAATAAAATTTATAATTGGGAATTTAACTGACAAGTCATTGATCTGCTAGATCATTGTGACTTTATGTTTGATGTTTCTTAAATTATGATAAAAAATGGTACTCCAAAACAGTTATTCTTTCTCATATTAATTTTAGTATAAGTAAACAATAGGAATGAAGTTATATTTAATAACTGTATATGCGTATTACAATAATATCTTCCTATAAAATATTCCTTCTGTGTTTTGTTTAACTGTATTTTTATATAATTATAAAGTTGTCTGTTATTGGCCTAGCAATGTTAAAACAATATGAAATAATTTTTAATAAAATATAGTTTACCCTTGAACAACATAGGTTTGAATTTTACAGGTTCACTTACATGCAGATGTTTTACTAAATATATACCACACTGCTACATAATATACAGTTGGCTGATTTGTAGATTCAGAACTGTGGATATGGAGAGTCAATTGGAACATTATCCAGTCAGGATAGGCATCCCTAACCCCTGTGTTCAAGAGTCAATTGTATAGATGATAATGTATATTTCAGATAGTTTAGATTGTCATCTCTATGAAAAAAATGTTATAAAACTACCAACCAAGAAATGGGAAACATTAATCACTGTTTTGTCTACTAATATCGGTTTACACTAAATATCCTATTATCCCAGTTCACAGATTCTTGAGACAAAGGGAGCTTCAGGTAGTTTATATCAGAAATTTCTTATAAAAAATTTTTGTTTTTTTTAATGATTTCCATGATTCTTGAAGTATTGCATAATTTAAAAAAACGCTGTGCTAGGTGAAATAAGACAGCCACAAAAAGACAAATGCTGTATGATTCTACTTACATGAAGTATAAGATACTTATTTGAAGTATCTAAGAGTAGTCAGAGTCATAGAAACAAAGTAGAGTGATGGCTACTTGGGATTACGGGGAGGGGAAAAGAGGAGTTGTTTAATAGGTATAGAGTTTCAGTTTTACAAGATGAAAAATGTTCTGAACACATGTTTCACAACAACATGACTATATTTAATACGGCTGAACCAGACACTTAAAAATGGTTAAGATGGGTTAAGATGGTAGACTTTATATTATTTTATACTATTATGTGCTCTTTTTTTTTTACCACATGCACACACACACACACACGGCTGTAAGTGGAATCTCTACCAATGAACTTTCTTAACATGATGACTGAAAGCTTTTAAATTTTAACGGGGAACTATGAGAACTGTATATTCGGTATCAAAGATTATTCCACACAACAATAAAAACTACCTGCTTTGCCTTTGAGAAATGTTTACAACAGCATCATCAGTAGAGCAGTAAACAATTGTTTCTCCAGAATTTAAAGAATCCAAAACCCTGTAAATCTCTTTTCCCCTCAAAATATCAAAACTACTTATAAGAATAAAGACTTGTATTAGTAATTACTACAGAATTAACAATACATTCATAACTTGGCAGCTTGAAATAACACACGTTTATCATCCCATAGCCTCTGTGTGAAGTGTCTGGACATGGTTTAGCTGGGTTCCCCGCTCAGGACCTCACAAGGCTGTAATTCTGGTGTCAGCCAGGGCTTGGACTCATCTGAGGTTCAACTGGGCAGTATGCCATTTCTAAGTTCACATCGCTGTTAACAGCATTCGTTACCTTGCAGGCTACCAACTCAGAGCTGCAGTTTCTTGCCATGAGAGTCTAGCCAAAATGGCCTCTTGTTTGCTCATTAAGAAACAGACAGTCTTGGAAGGTGAATGTTACAACCATATGTTACAAAACACATGTATTTAATCATGTATTTAATCATGCACATTCTGTCTCCTTTATCAAATTCTAGTGGTTAAGAGCAAGTCACTCATCCCATTCAAACTCAGACGGAGGGGATCCTTTTTTTGCTTTGTAATGGAATTTCCATTTGGTTCCTTATTGTAAATTTGATGTGTTTCTTGAGAATTAGTGCATTTTGGTTCAATGTGAATATATTTTAAGCCATTAAGCATAGTTGTAATAGCTCTTTGCTGCTAAGTCACTTCAGTCGTGTCCGACTCTGTACAACCCCATAGATGGCAGCCCACCAGGCTCCCCCGTCCCTGGGATTCTCGAGGCAAGAACACAGGAGTGGGATGCCATTTCCTTCTCCAATGCGTGAAAGTGAAGTCGCTCAGTCGTGTCCGACTCTTAGCGACCCCATGGACTGCAGCCCACCAGGCTCCTCCATCCATGGGATTTTCCAGGCAAGAGTACTGGAGTGGGTTGCCATTGCCTTCTCCGGTAATAGCTCTTTAAGTCTTGTCTAATGACCAACCTAGATAGCATATTCAAAAGCAGAGACATCACTTTGCCAACAAAGGTTCGCCTAGTCAAGGCTATGGTCTTTCCTGTGGTCATGTATGGATGTGAGAGCTGGACTGTGAAGAAGGCTGAGCACCGAAGAATTGATGCTTTTGAAATGTGGTGCTGGAGAAGACTGTTGAGAGTCCCTTGGACTGCAAGGAGATCCAACCGGTCCATTCTGAAGGAGATCAGCCCTGGGATTTCTTTGGAAGGAATGATGCTAAAGCTGAAACTCCAGGATTTTGGCCACCTCATGCGAAGAGTTGACTCATTGGAGAAGACTCTGATGCTGGGAGGGATTGGGGGCAGGAGGAGAAGGGGACGACAGAGGATGAGATGGCTGGATGGCATCACTGACTCGATGAATGTGAGTCTGAGTGACCTCCGAGAGCTAGTGATGGATAGGGAGGCCTGGCGTGCTGCAGTTCATGGGGTCGCAAAGAGTCGGACACGACTGAGCGACTGATCTGATCTGAATGATTCCAACAATGAGTTAGCTTGGGATCAGTCCCTATCTCTTAAGGGACTTGTCTTTTCTTTTAAGAATAGGTAACTCTGTTTGGGGGAAGACTTCAAGACCACCCTTATATTCAGAGATTAATTAGGAGAACTCACATAGCTCATCACATAATTGTACTCACAGCTCAGATTATAGTTATGTACTCTGTATGTGTGCATGTGTGTGCGTGTGTGTGTGTGTGTGTGTGTGTGTGTGTAAGGACATCTCATGATAAGAATGTGGGAATATATCTTAAAGCCTATTGACCATATTCAATATACCAAGTTCTAGCAAATATTGGGAAGTAGATACATTTCTGAGGATATTTGGGAATAATCATGTTGGCCACAAGAGACATGTGTATAAAGGATTAGAATAAGAAGAGATAAGACTAAAATTTGTGCTTCAAGATGTAACTGTGGAGAACCAGGAATAAAAGAGTTCAGACTTGAGATGTAGACTGGTAGAGAAAGTTCATAAAAGTACCAAGAAGAGACTGAAGAATTGCTCAGTCCTATTAAATAATATTCCAATGAGGAGGTACCCTTTCCAACTTGAAAACATGATTTTAACATGATGATTTGACAAGTTTTAAAATTTGTAGTTTCTCTTATTTATATACATACCTATATATGTGTGTTAACATATGACTTCTACACTGAATATGTAGCACTTGGGGTTGGGGGAAATGAGCAGAAATTTCAAACCTGTTTTGTCAAATATTTTTTCTTACCCCCAGATTATATGCTAGTCTTACATTATGGCTTTTTTGTTTACATTAGGATATTTTGGAATGTCTCAATTTTAGATATTTAAAAATCCAATATGATCTTAACTACTTTAGATGTTTCCTATTCATTGCTTTTATTCATTATTTTCTGTTCATTCCTTCTTCTTCTTCTTTTTTAGAGTCTTCCACACTTTTTCTGCCTTCTCTGATGTTCTCTAATTGAACATTTATAAGATTCCAATTTCCATCCTGTCTTAATATATCAATTCAAACTTTTCTTTTTGGATGATCTAAAATTATTGCTCTAGGATTTGCAATATACATTTATAATTTACCTAAGTCCACATTCCAATAACACAATAATGCTTCATGGGTACTGAAAATATTTTCAATTTCTCCCTCCAGTCCTTGGTAGCTCTGCCGTCATTCATTTCACTTATGCATAAGCTATAATCACAGACTTCAATGTTCACATTACCTTGAACAGTGCTATCTGTTACATCAACTAAGGAAAGTTAAAAAAAAAGATTTTATTATACTTTATTCCTTCTCATATACTCTTTTAGTTCAGTTCAGTTCAGTCACTCAGTTGTGTTCGACTCTGCCAACCCCATGAATCACAGCACGCCAGGCCTCCCTGTCCATCATCAACTCCCAGAGTGCACTTAGACTCATGTCCATCGAGTCAGTGATGCCATCCAGCCATCTCATTCTCTGTCATCCCCTTTTTCTCCTGCCCCCAATCCCTCCCAGCATCAGAGTCTTTTCCAATGAGTTAACTCTTTGCATGAGGTGGCCAAAGTACTGGAGTTTCAGCTTCAGCATCATTCCCTCCTAAGAAAGCCCAGAGCTGATCTCCTTCAGAATGGACTGGTTGGATTTCCTTGCAGTGCAAGGGACTCTCAAGAGTCTTCTCCAACACCACAGTTCAAAAGCATCAATTCTTTGGTGCTCAGCCTTCTTCACAGTCCAACTCTCACATCCATACATGACCACAGGAAAAACCATAGCCTTGACTAGACAGACATTTGTTGGCAAAGTAATGTCTCTGCTTTTGAATATGCTCTCTAGGTTGGTCATAACTTTCCTTCCAAGGAGTAAGCGTCTTTTAATTTCATGGCTGCAATCACCATCTGCAGTGATTTTGGAGCCCCAAAAAATAAAGTCTGACACTGTTTCCACTGTTTCCCCATCTATTTCCCATGAAGTGATGGGACCGGATGCCATGATCTTCGTTTTCTGAATGTTGAGCTTGAAGCCAACTTTTTCACTCTCCACTTTCACTTTCATCAAGAGGCTTTTTAGTTCCTCTCCACTTCCTGCCATAAGAGTGGTGTCATCTACATATCTGAGGTTATTGATATTTCTCCCAGCAATCTTGATCCCAGCTTGTGCTTCTTCCAGTCCAGCGTTTCTCCTGATGCACTCTGCATGTAAGTTAAATAAGCAGGGTGACAATATACAGCCTTGACAAACTCCTTTTCCTATTTGGAACCAGTCTGTTGTTCCATGTCCAGTTCTAACTGTTGCTTCCTGACCTGCATACAGATTTCTCAAGAGGCAGGTCAGGTGGTCTGGTATTCCCATTTCTTTCAGAATTTTCCATAGTTTATTGTGATCCACACAATCAAAGGTGGATCCAAATTTTTGATTGGTAACATTTTTCTTTGAAGAACTTCTTTTAACATTTCTTCCAGGGCAAATCTACTGGTGACAATTTCCCTCCATTTTTGTCTGAGAAAGTCTTTATTTTTCCTCTATTTCTAGGGGTAATTTCACTGGATATCAAATTCTAGGTTGGTGTTTTATTCTTTCAAGTCTAAATATATCATTCCATTGCATAGTTTCTGGAAAAAAAATTTTAAAAACTCACATCTTTTTTTTTTTCTCTGTAGGCGGCATTATTTTCTTCCCTGACTGCTTTCAAAATTTTCTCATAGTCTTTGATTTTCTAATGTTTGATTATATATACCCAAGTGTAATTTTTTAGTATTTTTCTAAGTTCTTGGATCTGTGGGTTTTAGTGTGTCAATACTTTTTTTTTTTTTTATTTAACTTTACAGTATTGTATTGGTTTTGCCATATATCAACATGAATCTGCCACAGGTATACATGTGTTCGCCATCCTGAACCCTCCTCCCGCCTCCCCTCCCCATAGCATCCCTCTGGGTCGTCCCAGTGCACCAGCCCCAAGCATCCAGTCTTGTGCATCAAACCTGGACTGGTGACTCATTTCATATATGATATTATACACATTTCAATGCCATTCTCCCAAATCATCCCACCCTCTCCCTCTCCCAGAGTCCAAAAGACTGTTCTATACATCAGCATCTCTTTTGCTATCTCATATACAGGGTTATTTTTACCATCTTTCTAAATTCCATATATATGCATTAGTATACTGTATTGGTGTTTTTCTTTCTGGCTTACTTCACTCTGTATAACAGGCTCCAGTTTCATCCACCTCATTAGAACTGAGTCAAATGTGTTCTTTTTAATGGCTGAGTAATACTCCATTGTGTATATGTACCACAGCTTTCCTATCCATTCATCTGCTGATGGACATCTAGGTTGTTTCCATGTCCTGGCTATTATAAACAGTGCTGCAATGAACATTGGGGTACACGTGTCTCTTTCAGTTCTGGTTTCCTCAGTGTGTATGCCCAGCAATGGGATTGCTGGATCATAAGGCAGTTCTATTTCCAGTTTTTTAAGGAATCTCCACACTGTTCTCCATAGTGGCTGTACTAGTTTGCATTCCCACCAACAGTGTAAGAGGGTTCCCTTTTCTCCACACCCTCTCCAGCATTTATTGCTTGTAGACTTTTGGATCGCAGCCATTCTGACTGGCATGAAATGGTACCTCATAGTGGTTTTGATTTGCATTTCTCTGATAATGAGTGATGTTGAGCATCTTTTTGAAAAATTAGGTCATTACTTCAAATAGTTCCTTTTTATTTCTTTCTCCCTTTTTCTAGCATTTGCATTAGGCACACACTAAACTTTTTGTAATTTTCCCACTTTCTTGGGTATTCTGTTTCATCTTTTTGATTCTTTTTTCTTTTTGGTTTTCAGTTTGGGAAGTTTCTTTTGACATCCTCAACCTAGATTCTTTCCTTGTTTGTGTTCAGTCTACTTATGAGTCAGACTACCAGAAGTATTTTTCATTTTCGTTCCTATGTTTTAGATTTCATGCATTTCCTTTTGAATCTTTCTTAACATTTTCATCTCTCTGCGTACCGTTCCCTTCTTTTTCTACATGAAGTCCACTTTCCTTCCACTTCGAAGGTTAGAGTGGTCTGGAGTTGAGTATTTTCATTCCATTTCCTTTCCTGGTGGCTCAGAGTTAAAGCGTCTGCCTGGAATGTGGGAGACTCGGGTTCAGTCCCTGGGTTGGGAAGATCCCCTGGAGAAGGAAATGGCACCCCACTCCAGTACTCTTGCCTGGAGAATCCCACGGAGGGAGGAGCCTGGTGGGCTACAGTCTATGGGGTCGCAAAGAGTCGGACATGACTGAGCAGACTTCACTTCACTTTCAGGCTGGTAAGCAACTAGTTGGTTAGGGTCTAGTAAAACAGTTTCCCTTAAAGGCAGGCTTTGTTAAGGAAAATAGAGAGCTCTGGGCATATTTCAAAATGGTCACTTTTCCTCTCCCACTGTCAGAAGAGAATTTTTCTCTGATTTTCAATGTGACTCCTGGTGGTAACAGTCACAAAAGTCTTCTACCTTCCTTCCCACAACCAATGAAACCAGTTGGGAGTCTTAATTCTCAAACTAGTCCATGAGTTTCAATGCCTAGAGTAGTCCACAGTGTTGCTGCTTATTCACTAAGTTGTGTCCTACTCTTTGAGACCCCATGGACTGCAGCATGCCAGGCTCCCCTGTCCTTCACTATTCCCTGAAAGAAAGAAAAAGAAGTGAAGTCGATCAGGTGTGTCCAACTCTTTGCGACTGTATGGACTGTAGCCTACCAGTCTTCTCCGTCCATTGGATTTTCCAGGCAAGAGTACTGGAGTAGGTTGCAATTTCCTTCTTCAGGGGATCTTTCTGACCCAGGGAACGAACCCAGGTTTCCTGCACTGCGGGGAGATGCTTTACCCTCTGAGCCACAAGGAAGACTCCCACTATCCCCTGGAGTTTGCTCAAATTCATGTCCATTGAGATGGGATGCAATCTAACCTTCTCATCCGCTGCCGTCCCCTTCTCCTTTTGCCTTCAATCTTTCCCAGCATCAGGATTTTTTTTTTTACAATGAGTCAGCTCTTCCTATCAGGTGGCCAAAGTATTGGTGTGTCAATCATTACAATGAATATTCAGGGTTGATTTCCTTTAGGATTGACTGGTTTAATCTCCTTGCTGTCCAGGGGACTCTCAAGAGTCTTCTCCTTCTCCAGCACCACCATTCAAAAGCATCAGCTTTTCAGTGCTCAGCCTTCTTTTATGGTCCAACTCTCACATCCGTACATGACTACTAGAAAAACCATAGCTTTGACTATATGGACCTTTGTTGGCATAGTGAAGTCTCTGCTTTTTACTATGCTGTCTAGCCTTCCTTCCAAGGAGTAAGTGTCTCACCTTCTGCCCCTTTTACTTCTATATGTTCCACACTTATTCTGTTACTTTGAGGTCCTTCAATGTTGCGTCATGAGTGGGAAGAACAGGCTGTCATAAACTGCAACCATGTTTCCCTCAGTAAAAATGTCCAGGTGCTGGTGTTTTCTGTCATCAAGTGCTTTTGTACATTTTGTTCTAGAGGTTCACCCAAGTCCAGGAATTCCAACACTGCCATTCTCTGATACATGGGACAGATGCTCCAGCCAGTATCTCAATCTTTTCACATAGTTCCTCTGGTTGTGGCTTACTTCACAAAACCTTATTGTCGGGAGCGGCCGCGGAGAGGCACTCTACTCGTGACAAAGGTCATGAGGAAGGAGGCTCGACAGAACGCAATGGTGAGATCGAACCTCAGGAGTCCCTCCGGATATTCTCAAGCATCTACCCCCCAAAAAAACCAGAGTCTGCCTGCTTTACTGCTTTGTGCTCTCACCTCTGACTTTATTGGGGGCTGTCCCCCACCACCATCTCGCTGTCTCTAATAAAGAATTAACTTACAGCTCCAATCAATAAAGTTCCTGGGCATTAGGAGTGTTCAAGTTCAAACCCCTCAGATAGCTTTCTAACTCGCCTGACAAGTTTACCCGGACTCCTACAGTCTCAGCCCCGAGAGGCAGGGGAAGCTTAAGATATTCAAATAGCTTAGAGCCTCTCAGAGAGTTAGAAACTGTCAGAATAAGACTAGTAAAAGATTTTATTAATGAAGCCAATGCTTTTTGCCAAGTTTTCACATCCCCCGTTTTGTATCCTTGAATGTGTATTAATTAATATAGTTGGTTTGTAGAAAAAATAAGTAGTGGCCTTGGTGCTAGTAACTTTAGACCCTTAAGGTAAAAAAATTCTTTTCTTTGTTGTAAACCCATTGCGCCTCCCCACTATAGGAATGCAAGTTTATCTAACACTTCGGATGAAGATGGCGCCAAACCATAAAATAATTACTCTTAGAGAAAATAAGTCTTGCGGTTGACAAACCTTTGTCAACAGTCATAAAATGTTAATAGGCCTTGTGGCCAGAAGATGATGTAAATCACCTGAACCATTTGTACGCGATAAATTTGCAGGAAAGAAACCCTGGTTTTTGATAAGAATCAAAGACTGCTGGCTTTGCATGATTTCACATCCCCTATTATCCTCTATGTGTAACTTAGGGTATAAAAGCCCCTGTTGAAAATAAAGCTACCGGCCTTGCTCACGGAAGCTTGGTCTCCCCGTGTCATTCTTTCTTGTTTCCTTTTCCTCGTTTTCTCTTCTGTTCTTCCTTCATGCCAAAATAATTTGGAGTGTGGGGGTCCTCTGCGACTACTTATCTGCCTGGGCTTCTAAGACCCACTCGAGAAGGTGCCTACGGTGGGGCACCTTCCGCTATTCGAGAGAGCGCCTGCGGCCTCCGTGGTCAGAGCAAGTTCGGTGTCACGAACTCTATTGATTTCCCGCGTAAACCAGTTATTATTGCTGCTGCTACTGCTAAGTCGCCTCAGTTGTGTCCGACTCTGTGCGACCCCATAGACTGCAGCACGCCAGGCTCCCCCGTCCCTGGGATTCTCCAGGCAAGAACACTGGAGTGGGTTGCCATTTCCTTCTCCAATGCATGAAAGTGAAAATGAAAGTGAAGTCGCTCAGTCGGGTCCAACTCTTAGCGACCCCATGGACAGCGGCCCACCAGGGACCTCTGTCCATGGGATTTTCCAGGCAAGAGTACTGGGGTGGGGTGCCATTGCCTTCCCCGAGTTATTATTGAGCATCTAATAAATCTCTCAGCCTTTGCTATCCCTTTATCGCTGACGCCGTCATCCTGAGGGAAGCCCTGGACCCAACTGGGACTGGACCCCGACACCTTATTTTACTGACTTGTTTGCTCCTTTCTGCTAGAGTTACTTCTCTCCCTTTCTTCAAAATAATTCTACCTTAGAGTTTGTGTCTCTCCATAAAGATACATGAAATCCTAAGCCCAGTACATCAGAATATGACCTTACTTGGAATAAAGTCATCAGATAGGTAATCAGGTTAAAATGAGGTCACTGGGGTGGGCCCTTATTTAATATGACTGACGTCCCTATCATCATCATTCAGAGATCAAATTGCCAACATCCGCTGGATCATGGAAAAAGCAAGAGAGTTCCAGAAAAACATCTATTTCTGCTTTATTGACTATGCCAAAGCCTTTGACTGTGTGGATCACAATAAACTGTGGAAAATTCTGAAAGAGATGGGAATACCAGACCACCTGATCTGCCTCTTAAAAAATCTGTATGCAGGTCAGGAAGCAACAGTTAGAACTGGTCATGGAACAACAGACTGGTTCCAAATAGGAAAAGGAGTACGTCAAGGCTGCATATTGTCACCATGTTTATTTAACTTATATGCAGAGTACATCATGAGAAATGCTGGACTGGAAGAAACACAAGTTGGAATCAAGATTGCCGGGAGAAATATCAATAACCTCAGATATGCAGATGACACCACTCTTATGGCAGAAAGTGAAGAGGGGCTAAAAAGCCTCTTGATGAAAGTGAAAGTGGAGAGTGAAAAGGTTGGCTTAAAGCTCAACATTCAGAAAACGAAGATCATGGCATCTGGTCCCATCACTGCATGGGAAATAGATGGGGAAACAGTGGAAACAGTGTCAGACTTTGTCTTTCTGGGCTCCAAAATCACTGCAGATGGTGACTGCAGCCATGAAATTAAAAGACGCTTGCTCCTTGGAAGGAAAGTTATGACCAACCTAGATAGCATATTCAAAAGCAGAGACATTACTTTACCAACAAAGTTTCTCCTAGTCATGGCTATGGTCTTTCCTGTGGTCATGTATGGATGTGAGAGCTGGACTGTGAAGAAGGCTGAGCGCCGAAGAATTGATGCTTTTGAACTGTGGTGTTGGAGAAGACTCTTGAGAGTCCCTTGGACTGCAAGGAGATCCAACCAGTCCATTCTGAAGGAGATCAATCCTGGAATTTCTTTAGAAGGAAAGATGCTAAAGCTGAAACTCCAGTATTTTGGCCACCTCATGCGAAGAGTTGACTCATTGGAGAAGACTCTGATGCTGGGAGGGATTGAGGGCAGGAGGAGAAGGGGATGACAGAGGATGAGATGGCTGGATGGCATCACTGACTTGATGGATGCGAGTCTGAGTGACCTCCGGGAGCTGGTGATGGACAGGGAGGCCTGGCGTGCTGCGGTTCATGGGGTCGCAAAGAGTCGGACACGACTGAGCGACTGATCTGATCTGATCTGATCTGACGTCCCTATAATAAGGAAATTCTGACACAGAGACAGCACACAGAGAGAATCTCATGTGAAACTAAAGAGATTGGGGTGATGTAGCTACAAGGGAAGAGGCATCAAAGATTGCCAGCGTCCCTGTAGAAGCAAGGGAGAGACAAGGAACAAATTCTTCCTCGTAGCCCTTGGAAGGAACCAAAATTGGATACACTTTGGTCTCAGACTTCTAACCTCCAGAGCTGTGAGGCAATATATTTCCACTGTTTAAGCCACCTTGTTTGAGGTACTTCCTTATGGCAGCCCTAGCAAATGAAAACACCTAGCCACGTACCAACATGTCTACTAGTTGCTGGGAAAACTTCAGATCAGATCAGTCACTCAGTCGTGTCCGACTCTTTCGACCCCATGAATTGCAGCTCGACAGGCCTTCCTGTCCATCACCAACTCCTGGAGTTCACTCAGACTCATGTCCATCGAGTCAGTGAAGCCATCCAGCCATCTCATCCTCTGTCGTCCCCTTTTCCTCCTGCCCCCAATCCCTCCCAGCATCAGAGTCTTTTCCAATGAGTCAACTCTTCGCATGAGGTGGCCAAAGTACTGGAGTTTCAGCTTTAGCATCATTCCTTCCAAAGAAATCCCAGGGCTGATCTCCTTCAGATTGGACTGGTTGGATCTCCTTGCAGTCCAAGGGACTCTCAAGAATCTTCTCCAACTACACAGTTCAAAAGCATCAACTCTTCGGCGCTCAGCCTTCTTCACAGTCTAACTCTCACATCCATACATGACCACAGGAAAAACCATAGCCTTGACTAGATGGACCTTTGTTGGGAAAGTAATGTCTCTGCTTTTGAATATGCTATCTAGATTGGTCATAATTTTCCTTCCAAGGAGTAAGCGTCTTTTAATTTCATGGCTGAAATCACCATCTGCAGGGATTTTGGAGTCCAGAAAAATAAAGTCTGACACTGTTTCCACTGTTTCCCCATCTATTTCCCATGAAGTGATGGGACCAGATGCCATGATCTTCGTTTTCTGAATGTTGAGCTTTAAGCCAACTTTTTCACTCTCCACTTTTACCTTCATCAAGAGGCTTTTTAGTTCCTCTTCACTTTCTGCCATAAGGGTGGTGTCATCTGCATATCTGAGATTATTGATATTTCTCCCAGCAATCTTGATTCCAGCTTGTGCTTCTTCTAGCCCAGCATTTCTCATGATGTACTCTGCATATAAGTTAAATAAACAGGGTGACAATATACAGCCTTGACGTACTCCTTTTCCTATTTGGAACCAGTCCGTTGTTCCATGTCCAGTTCTAACTGTTGCTTCCTGATCTGCATACAGATTTCTCAAGAGGCAGATCAGGTGGTCTTGTATTCCTATCTCTTTATTATCTCTGTACTCTGTCAATGAAGAATACCAAGTTTCTTGTCTTCCAAGCAAGAGCTGGTAAATCATGTTTAGGATTGCCTTTTCCAAAACTCCAAATTATTGGCCAAGTTCCCATGCCTCACTCCAAAACTATTTCTTACACCTTTTTCTTCAACAGCAGCTTGGGATGGCCAAGTGTCAGATCATTCAGGATCTTATGGATGTATGAAAACCACTTTGGATTTTAATTTTAGTAGGGAACATCTTAAATGTTTTGAATAGGGAAGGAACAAATTCTAATTTTCTTTTTAAGTGGATTTCTACAGTTGCCAATTGGAGAGTAGATTGTACAGAGGTAAGAACAGAAGCATTTAGAACAGTCACTTTGAACACCCATTTAGGACCAGCATAGAAGGTGTAGAGGTGGTAAGAACTGGTTAGCTTTAGGATACCTTTTGAAGACAGAGCAAACCTATATGCAGGTTAGGAAGCAACAGTTAGAACTGGACATGGAACAACAGACTGGTTCCAATAGGAAAAGGAGTACATCAAGGCTGTATATTGTCACCCTGTTTATTTAACTTATATCCAGAGTACATTATGAGAATCGGTGGGCTGGAAGAAGCACAAACTGGAATCAAGATTGCCGAGAGAAGTATCAATAACTTCAGATCTGCAGATGACACCACCTTTATGGCAGAAAGTGAAGAGGAACTAAAAAGCCTCTTGATGAAGGTGAAAGTGGAGAGTGAAAAAGTTGGCTTCAAGCTCAACATTCAGAAAACGAAGATCATGGCATCTGGTCTCATCACTTCATGGGAAATAGATGGGGAAACAGTGGAAACAGTGTCAGACTTTATTTTCTGGGGCTCCAAAATCCCTGCAGATGGTGATTATAGCCATGAAATTAAAAGACGCTTACTCCTTGGAAGGAAAGTTAAGACCAATCTAGATAGCATATTCAAAAGCAGAGACATTACTTTGCCAACAAAGGTCCGTCTAGTCAAGGCTATGGTTTTTCCTGTGGTCATGTATGGATGTGAGAGCTGGACTGTGAAGAAGACTGAGCCCCGAAGAGTTGATGCTTTTGAACTGTGGTGTTGGAGAAGACTCTTGAGAGTCCCTGGGACTGCAAGGAGATCAAACCAGTCCATTCTGAAGCAGATCAGCCCTGGGATTTCTTTGGAAGGAATGATGCTGAAGCTGAAACTCCAGTACTTTGGCCACCTCATGCGAAGAGTTGACTCATTGGAAAAGACTCTGATGTTGGGACGGATTGGGGGCAGGAAGAGAAGGGGACGACAGAGGATGAGATGGCTGTATGGCATTACCGACTCGATGGACGTGAGTCTGAATGAACTCCAGGAGTTGGTGACGGACAGGGAGGCCTGGCGTGCTGCGATTCATGGGGTCACAAAAAGTCGGACACCACTGAGCGACTGAAGTGAACTGAACTGAACAGCCTAGGGAACCAACCCAGCGACCGCGCCCCACCCACTTCCGGCCGGTCGCCGCCGTCGGCGTCGCGTGCGCGATGACGTTTCAGTCTCTAGCGGACCCCGGAAGTGCAACTTGAACTTGATCGGGGCGCGGATTCCCGAGAGGGAAAGTCATAACAACCGCACGAGGGAGTTCGACTGGCGAGCTGGAAGGCCACGCCTCCTCCCGCCTCCCCCCACAGCCCTGCAGCTGGGGGCAGAGTTCAGGTAGGACTAGTGTTTGCCGGCGTGTGACTTCGCGGGGGGCAGGCCCGGGCCGGAATCAAGAGGAAGAGGCCGGCCCCTTGATTCATCTGGGGCGGGGGTCACTGCTGCTGGAGGGGGCCGGAGGGTACCCGGGAGCCCAGCTGTGGTTCCTGCGCACCCCTCTGCCTGGGACCTCGCCGATGGGCAGCTTAACTCCTGCTATTTTCCTTTTCGATGCGGGGCAGAACACGTGTGTTCCCTGGCTGAGTCTCCTTCCACTTGGAGACTGTAGCGTAATGGGCCTTCCTAAGCATTCTCAAGTTGGGGGGTAGGTTGGGGGGTGATGTATTGCAGTTTTCTGGTTAAAGATTTTTCTACGAAAATTAGCATCACCTGATAGACCTTTATCAGAAATCATTCGCTGCAGACGAAAGACTATAAAGTGCAGTTATTAAATGCTCTCAAAACTTGTAACTTGCATGAGCTCTGGTGGGACATTTCACTGGGATGCATTCGTAATTGAAGACTTTTGACTTTGAAATAAAGTTAGGTATATTTTAGAGTCAGTCGTCTCTTGCCCTCATCCAGAGATTTAACATATTCGTCTAGAGCTCCGGAGTGTGTATTCGTTGTGCCAAGAAATTGATTAGTTTTTGACGATATTGCATTTGTCTATTTCCCCAAATCCTCTCAAAAGTTCCAAAGGGAAAAATCCTCTGGTTTTTCAGGCTACAATGTGCCTTATACCATTTACCAAAATGCGTGAAATATCCAATTCACGGTATCTTTTTGTCTTAAAGCTTTGTTAGAGATACATTGTTCCTGTTTATTCTTTATCCCTCATTGCGAGGAACAGATACACTGTATTTATTTAATGTATTTAGAAAACGAACGTCAAAAGGTGACGACAGAGGATGAGATGGTTGGATGGCACCACCAACTCCATGGACATGAGTTTGAGCAAGCTCTGGGAGTTGGTGATGGACAAGGAAGCCTGGAGTGCTGTGTCCATTGGGTTGCAAAGAGTCAGACACGTCTGAGGGACTGACTGAACTGAGTTAGAAAGTAAGTCAGGGAGCAGCTTTTTGACATGCTGCTACCAGGTTTCCATGTGGCTCTTCAACTAAGTGTTCCTTCAACTTAAGGGTGAAGCCTAAACCAGGGATACTCTGGATGGCTTTGAGGCAGTGGCTACTACAATGTGGGTACCAAAATCAAGAGGGCAGTATGACCTATGAAACTGTAAACATCTATCCAGTCATTCAATTAACAGATATTCGTTGGCCACTATCAGTGTGCCGGGTAGTGTTCTAGGTGCTGGATTTCCAATAGCAAACGAAAGAGGCCATCTTTGTGTTGAAATTTACATTGTGGATAGAGAAGGACAATTAGCAAGTAAATATGTCAAGTAGTGATAAGAGCTATGAAGCAAAATAAAGCACAGAGGGGACAGAGAATGATGGAGCATGCTCTTTTAAATAGGGTGGTCAGTGTCAGCCTCTTTGTAAGAGGACTTTTGAGTAGAGACCTGGATGAGATCAGAAAGTGAGCTCTGGAGGTGTGTGGTATGTGTTTCAGGCTAGGAAAAGAAAAATATTTGGTATATCTTGGAATATCTTGAAATAGCAAGGATCTAGGCATGCATTCATCAGTGTTTAAAATTCTCAAGACTATTTATTCAGTGATTTGTGTGACCATAAGTGATCTTTTTTATTGACAGCCTATTTTTCTCAGCTTTCCCCAACAGACCTCTATGAGGACAATCTGATGTCTTCAGATATGTAGAGGTGTTTTCAAGTTCACATTAGCACTTTTATATAACTTGTCCTGTCTGTTTTAGGATCAAATTGGGTTTGTACAGTGGGCTTCCCTGGTGGCTCAGAGGGTAAAGTGTCTGCCTACAATGTAGGCGACCTGGGTTCGATCCCTGGGTCTGGAAGATCCCTTGGAGAAGGAAAAGGCAACCCATTCCAGTACTCTTGCCTGAAAAATCCCATGGACAGAGAAGCCTGATAGGCTACAGTCCATGGGGTTGCAAAGAGTCGGACACGACTGAGCAACTTCTCTACAGCTTCACTACAGTGGCCATAGATAACTGAGTAGTGAGTGAAAAAAGCTAACTTATGTCAACTTTTCATTCTTTTTTCTCTAAAATTGTAGTAAAATACACATAACATAAAATTAGTTGTTTTAACCATTTTTAAGTGTATACTTCAGTGGCATCAAGTATTAATACATTCACATTGTTATGCAGCTGTCACTACCATCCATTTCCAGAACTTTTTATCTTCCCCAAGCAAAACTCCATACCCATTAAACATTTCCCGTTCTCCCTCTTCTCAGCCCTAGGCAACCATTAGTCTACTTTCTTTCTCTATGAATTTTGTTTCTGCTCTAGAAAGCTCATATAAGTGGAATCATAAGACATTTGTCCCTTTGTGACTGGCTTATTTTGTTTAGCATAGTGCCTTCAAAGTTCATGTATGGTGCAGCATGTTAAATGTTCTTCCTTTTTTAAGGCTGAATAATATTCTCTTGTATATATAGACTACAATTTGTTTATCTGTTCATTTCTCTCTGAATACTGTGTTGCTTCCACCTTTTGGCTATTGCAGATAATGCTGCTCTGAACACGAGTGTGCAAATATCTGTTTGAGTCTCCTGCTTTCATTTCTTTTGGTTATATACCCAGAAGTGGAAGTGTTGGATTATGTGCTAATTCTGTATGGAATTGTTTAGAAATTGCCATCCTGCTCTCCACAATGGCTGCACTCCTCTACCTTCCTACTGGCAGTGCAGAGGTTTCATTTTCTCTGCATCCTCACCAACAGTTCTCCATAGCCTTGCCAGACATATTTTCTCTCTTAAAAAAAAAAAAAAAAAAATAATAATAGTCCTCCTAATGGGTATGAAGTAATACCTCAGTGGTTTTGATTTTCCTAATGATTGGCTTTGGAAGGAATTGGTAATATTAAGTATCTTTTAATCTGCTTTTTGGCCACATTTTTATGTCCTTCTTTGGAGCACTGTTCATTTATTTTAAGATCTATTTTTTTGTTGTTGTTGTTGTTTTTGGCTGTGGCACACAGCTTGCAGCATCTGAGTTCCCCATCCAGGGACTGAACTCAGGCCATGGCAATGGAAGTCTGGAATCCTAACCACGAGGCCACCCAGGAATTCCCCTTAAGGTCTGATCTTAATAGAAAATTTTGCAGGTTTTTTTGGCAGTAAATTTTTTTAAGGGTTGACAAAGCAGCCACCTTGTCTTCTGTTACTTTTTTAACCTTAAAATGCTATAATTATCAAAACTTAAATTCTCTATAGACCAAGTACCTGTAGTAATTCCAGACTTAGAAGTAAAAGAAACTGTGAAATACCTTTTATAACAATGAATGAACGTCTGGGTATCAGACTGTGATAAAAAGTTCTGAAAAGCTGAAGATCATCTTGACCTGCTTTGATTCTCTTCTCTTTTTCTTTAGATGGGAAGGAATATATTGATCAGCTGACTGTGGCTGTGAAGCAGGTCACTTTTGTGTTGTTGTTTCTGGTAGCTGAGAAGAGCAGGAAACAAGAGAGAAAAATGATGAAGAAACAGAGAAAAGACGTGTTAGGTAGCAGTTGGATGTGGCTAGAAGGAGAATAGCAAAGGAGTTCAGTAACATTAAGGGACTAAGTCCTGGAACTGACAGGAGAAGACAGGGGACCTGGCAACAAAATGACAGAAAGTGATCCAGCTCCACAGACTGGTAGGGGCTGGGGACAGGGTAGGAGTGCAAATCACGGCTGCATTTCAGCTTGTGGTTCTGAAATCAGCCCCCTGGCCTTAAGTTATTCAGCCACACTTACTGTATACCAGGTCCAGTTCAGTCCAGTCGCTCAGTCGTGTCCAATTCTTTGCGGCCCCATGAATCACAGCACGCCAGGCCTCCCTGTCCATCACCAACTGTACGCTGCTGCTGCTAAGTCGCTTCAGTCATGTCCGACTCTGTGCAACCCCACAGATGGCAGCCCACCAGGCTCCCCCGTCCCTGGGATTCTTCAGCAGGAACACTGGAGTGGGTTGCCATTTCCTTCTCCGATGTTTGAAAGTGAAAGTGAAGTCACTCAGTTGTGTCTGACTCTTAGCGACCCCATGGACTGCAGCCTACCCCAGGCTCCTCCGTCCATGGGATTTTCCAGGCAAGAGTACTGGAGTGGGTTGCTGTTGCCTTCTCTGGTTTTTTACACTATCATTTATTAAATAATTTTTGGGTACTGCATTTAGCTGTTTAAGTTATAAAGCTTATTTAAGTTAATTACTATTATAGTAATATGTATATGTAATGTGATATATAATAGTATACTATGTAATATATAATAGTATACTATAACTATGCTTTGATTTAAAGTGCTGAATGAAAAATTGTACCACACTCTAGTGTATCATTCTATGAATTTGTTATGGATGAGCTAGCAGATGACTGACTTGCTTAATGTTTCACAGCTAAACTAAAGATAATTTAGAGGTAGCAGTGCTCTGCTACTTAATCTGATATTGTGTTCTTATCTCCTTTTTTGGAGAATGGTTCATTTTTGCTGTATAGATACTGCAGTATAGATAACAGATAATTTTTGCTGTACAGAAAAATATCACTGTGAAGACAGATCACTGAAGCAAAGCGTTTATTGTATGTTCATATTTCTTTATAGCAGATTGGATATGAATTTCAGGTGTGGTCTAGGTTGATAATTTGCTTAGTGGTTAGAGAGGCGTTGATAAGACTAAGACTGTGGATTTGGGCCTCTTAAGACCCTTTAGTAGCTAATTAAGGAAATGATAGCAACTAGTACCCAATAGTGTAACTGCTAATGGCTGTGGATGTGGCTGCTTTTCCTATCCCCTGCTAATCATTGCCATGATATGTGATACGGTGTAAGAAGGCAGTAGGGAAGATACTATATGTGGCTCAACAGATGCAGTACTTCTATTTAAAAAAAAATTCAGAGTTAATATCCAAGGTAATGAAGGAGTGTGATGTCTTTTTCATCTGAAAAGCATAACTTAGTATTGTGTGCTTTGTTTAGAACATGGAACAATTAGTGACTAACTTTGTAGTTTAACAGTGTTCAGCATTGTTAAAAATTATTTTTAATTTATCCATTTAAGAAAGGAAGGACTTTTTATTTTTAGTGCAAGATAATGCATCTTTTGTGATCAAAATTATAACTCAAGGTAAAGCAGTTTAAGAAACTAAAAAGTTTGATTAATTAATAACTGAGATATTCTCTTGACTTGAATTACCCTAATCTTCTTGATATCATGTCTTTGTCTATACTATGGAAGTGACTCTTACAGTAACTCAAGTAGTTTGGGAAATAATTAATCATCATAGTTCATTTGTCTTAATACCCATTAATGTAGTTGAAGTATTTATCTTGAGTTGTCAGATCCAGGAATTGGTTGGTTGATAAGAGAGGAAGGATCAGATCAGGAAAGCAGGGGAAGTACTGGCAGAAAAGAAAGGGGGTCTGTCAACAGGTATTATAGCTGAACAGGGATTGGACTCTTATCTCAAAAGTGATGGGAAGAAGTGGGGAGAAACAGGAACAGGATAAGGCCCAAGATCTACATGAACTGAAATATGAGGCAAGGGAAACAGGGAAGTAGTTAGGCAGGGTCTCAGTTATCTGAACCTGTAAAAGATGGCTGCCTAGTCATAAGGCAGTCTGGATCCCATACCTGAGGATCTTTATGTGCTGGTTGGGATGTCTGGTATAAAGACAAGATTTTAGCAGAATGTTTGTATTATGCTAGAAGTATGTATGGGGTGGGATGGGAGAGGCACGGTGCCTTACCTGGGGTTTTTGAAAGACTTGTTAGAGACAATGATACCTAAGTTGAAAACTTAAGAATAAGTCATTTAAAAATAAAGTGAAAAAGCTTTCTAAACGGAAGAAATAGCTGTCAGCTGCTTGGTATTTTTTTAAAAACGAAGAGAAATTTGCAAATACTCGAGCAGAAAGTTTAATTGTTACGAGAGATGGAGTTGGTGAAATAGATAGGAATCAAGTCATGGAGGGAGAGACACAGGATATGAGAAGGCTTGTATATTTTGATAAGGGTTCTGGACTTGCCTCTGTAGCCAACAGAAACTATTGAATGGTTTCTCTTGTCTCCTGTGTGACAAAGAATTTAGCTTTGCCCCCAAAGAGGCCTGGTTTTTGCCCTCAGTTTCTGGATGGTTTCTTGGTTTTCTTGGGGGCTTTGGATCACATTGTCTAACAGTATGATTTAGAGTAGAGGCTGCCTATAGCCAGAAAGACTGTGTGACTTAGTGTAGGGCCTTTGACTCCCTTGGGATCAGTTGACATTGAAACTGAGTTCAGCCATGTAAGCAGTCAGTCAATCATGCCTGTGTAATGGAGACTCCCCCTACCCCAGCCCACCCTCCAAAAAAACCAACTCTGAACACCACGTTTCCTGCAAGCTCTCCAGGTTGGCAGTAGTCTGTGCATATTATGCCATATAGTTAGCAGAGAGTAACATCCAAAACTTCACAGAGGGACTTGCCAGGAGGGTCAGTGGTAAAGAATCTGCCCGCCAATGCAGAAGACATGGGTTCGATCCCTGGGTCAGGAAGATCCCCTGCAGAAGGAAATGGCAACCCATTTCAGTATTCTTGCTTGGAGAATCCCATGGACAGAGGAGCTTGGTGGATTACAGTCCATGGGGCTGCCAAAGAGTCAGACATGACCTAGTGACTAAACAACATGGCTTCACAGAAGACATCAGAAGCTGCGTGTTTGTACTCTCAACTTTGTCGTGTATGCTTTTTCCCCTTCCCTGACTTTAATCATGCTTAAACCATAGTCATGAGTATAAAAATGTTTCAGGGAGTTATTTACGTCTTCTAGCAAATTATCAGGCCTGAATGGACTTTGGGAATCCTGTGCACTTGTAATCAGCATTAGAAGTGAAGGTAATGTCTTGTGTGAACTGTTGCATCAAACTCTATAGTTGGCCACAGCCTTTCACATCTCCTTTCTCTGCTTATTCCTTCCTCTGATTAGGAACAAAAATGGCTTTAGCATTTGAACGCAGGGCCGAATGAACTGATGATGTTGAAGTAACCTCTCTTCTAAGATTGAGGCTGTTTGGAAAAGTATCAAGAATGTTATAACTCAAATGCTTCTAAACGTGACATCCCCTGTTACTTTCTAATTGCTATGGAGTCAGTTGAGTCAGTTGCATCTCTCAAAGTACATAATTTGAAGCTCTAACCCCACCAAAGTAATTAAGGTTAAATGAGCTTATGTGGGCAGGATCCTGATCTGATAGGATTCATGTCTTGATACCTGAAACCTCACTTGATTTCGCTCTACCATGTTAGAACACAGCAAACAGGTGGCTGTCTAAAAGCCAAGAAGAAAGTTCTTACCAAAAACCAACCTTGTCAGACGTTGATCTGGGATTTCTAGCCTCCAGGACTGTGTGAAAATAAAGTCCTCTGTTTGAGCCAGCCGGTATTTTGTTATGGCAGCTGGAGCAGACTAATATACCAATTTATGATCTTTTTTTTTTTCTTAATCAGCGATTAGGTTTCATGTGCTCTAGCAGAGGAATGTTAGGAGTGCGATGAACTCAGTTTTTCTTGAGTTCAGTTACTCAGTCGTGTCCGACTCTTTGTGACCCCATGGACTGCAGTACTCCAGGCCTCCCTGTCCATCACCAGCTCCCAAAGCTTGCTCAAACTCATGTCCATCGAGTCAGTGATGCCATCTAACCATCTCATCCTCTGTCTTCCCCTTCTTCTCCTGCCTTCAATCTTTCCCAGCATCAGGGTCTTTTCCAGTGAGTCAGTTCTTTGTATCAGGTAGCCAAAGTATTGGAGTTTCAGCTTCAGCATCAGTCCTTCCAGTGAATATTTCAGGACTGATTTCCTTTAGGATTGACTGATTGGATCACCTTGAAGTCAAGGTACTCTCAAGAGTCTTCTCCAACACCATAGTACAAAAGCATCAATTCTTTGGCACTCAGTTATCTTAATAGTCCGGCTCTCACATCCATACATGACTACTGGAAAAACCATAGCCTTGACTAGACAGATCTGGGTGACAGAGTAATGTCTCTGCTTTTTAATATGCTGTCTAGGTTGGTCATAGCTTTTCTTCCAAGGAGCAAGTGTCTTTTAATGTCATGGCTGCAGTCACCATCTGCAGTGATTTTGGAGCCCAGAAAAATAAACTGTGTCACTGTTTGCATTATTTCCCCATCTATTTGCCAAGAAGTGATGGGACCAGATGCCATGATCTTAGTTTTCTGAATGTTGAGTTTTAAGCCAACTTTTTCACTGTCTTCTTTCACTTTCATCAAGAGGCTCTTTAGTTCTTCTTCGCTTTCTGCCTTAAGTGTGGTATCATCTGCATATCTGAGGTTATTGATGTTTCTCCTGGCAGTTTTGATTCCAGCTTGTGCTTCTTCCAGCCCAGTGTTTCTCATGATATACTCTGCATACAAGTTAAACAAGCAGGGTGAGAATATACAACCTTGATGTACTTCTTTTCCTATTTGGAACCAGTCTGTTGTTCCATGTCCAGTTTTAACTGTTGCTTCTTGACCTGCATACAGATTTCTCAGAAGGCGGTCAGGTGGTCTGGTATTCCCATCTCTTTCAGAATTTTCCACAGTTTATTGTGATCCACACAGTCAAAGGCTTTGGCTTAGTCAACAAATCAGAAATAGTTGTTTCTCTGGACCTGTTGCTTTTTCTATGATCCAATGGATGTTGGCAATTTGATCTCTGGTTCCTGTGCCATTTCTAAATCCAGTTTGAACAGTTGAAAGTTCTCAGTTCACGTATTGTTGAAGCCTGGCTTGGAGATTTTTGAGTATTACTTTGCCAGAGTGTGCTGCTGCTGCTGCTGCTGCTGCTGCTGCTAAGGCGCTTCAGTCGTGTCCGACTCTGTGCGACCCCATAGACGGCAGCTCACCAGGCTCCCCTATCCCTGGGATTCTCCAGGCAAGAACACTGGAGTGGTTTGCCATTTCCCTCTCCAACGCATGAAAGTGAAAAGTGAAAGTGAAGTCTCAGTTGTGTCCAACTCTTCCCGACCTCATGGACTGAAGCCTACCAGGCTCCTCCGCCCAGTGTGTGAGATGAGTGCAATTGTGCGGTAGTTTGAACAGTGCTTGACATTGCCTTTCTTAGTGATTGGAATGAAAAGTGACCTTTTCCATTCCTGTGGCCACTGCTGAGTTTTCCTAATTTGCTGGCATATTGAGTGCAGCACTTTCATAGCATCATCTTTCAAGATTTGGAATAGCTCAACTGGAATTCCATCACCTCCACTAGCTTTGTTCGTAGTGATGCTTTCTAAGGCCCTCTTGACTTCGCACTCCAGGATGTCTGGCTCTAGTGGGTGGTCACACCATTGTGGTTTTGTGGGTCATGAAGATCTTTTTTGTACAGTTCTGTGTATTCTTGCCACCTCTTCTTAATATCTTCTGCTTTTGTTAGGTTAATACCATTTCTGTCCTCTATTGTGCCCATCTTTGCATGAAATGTTCCCTTGGTATCTCTTAATTTTCTTGAAGAGATCTATAGTCTTTTCCATTCTCTTGTTTTCCTCTTATTTCTTTGCATTGAATGCTAAGGAAGGCTTTCTTATCTCTCTTTGCTATTTTGTGAAACCGTGCATTCAAACGGGTATATTTTTCCTTTTCTGCTTTGCCTTCACTTCTCTTCTATTCACTGCTATTTGTAAGGCCTCCTCAGACAACCATTTTGTCTTTTTGCACTTCTTTTCCTTGGGGATGGTCAAGGAAACCATGCAGGACAAGACGTTCCCTGCCTCCTTTACAATGTCACAAACCTCCGTCCATAGTTCATCAGGCACTCTATCAGATCTAATCCCTTGAATCTGTTTGTCACTTCCACTGTATAATCATAAGGGATTTGATTTAGGCCACATCTGAATGGTCTAGTGGTTTTCCCTACTTTCTTCAATTTCAGTCTGAATTTGGCAATAAGGAGCCATGATCTGAGCCACAGTCAGCTCCTGGTCTTGTTTTTGCTGATTGTCATGTATCGATGTGAGAGCTGGACTGTGAAGAAGGTTGAGCGCCAAAGAATTGATGCTTTTGAAGTGTGGTGTTGGAGAAGACTCTTGAGAGTCCCTTGGACTGCAAGGAGATCCAACCAGTCCATTCTGAAGGAGATCAGCCCTGGGATTTCTTTGGAAGGAATGATGCTCAAGCTGAAACTCCAGTATTTTGGCCACCTCATGTGAAGAGTTGACTCATCAGAGAAGACTCTGATGCTGGGAGGTATTGGGGGCAGGAGGAGAAGGGGACAACAGAGGATGAGATGGCTGGATGGCATCACTGACTCGATGGACATGAGTCTGAGTGACCTCCAGGAGTTGGTGATGGACAGGGAGGCCTGGCGTGCTGCAGTTCATGGGGTCGCAGAGAGTCGGACATGACTGAGCGACTGATCTGATCTGATCTGATCTGATCTGATAGAGCCTCTCCGTCTTTGTCTGCAAAGAATATAATCAGTCTGATTTCAGGATTGACCATCTGGTGATGTTCGTATGTGGAGTCTTCTCCTGTGTTCTGGAGGAGGATGTTTGCTATCACCCCTGCATTCTCTTGGCTTCATTTTGTACTCCTAGGCCAAATTTCCCTGTTACTCTAGGTATCTCTTGACTTCCTATGTTTGCATTCCAGTCCCCTGTGATGAAAAGGACATCTTTTTGGTGTGTTAGTTCTAGAAGGTCTTGTAGGTCTTCACAGAACCATTCAGCTTCAGCTTCTTCAGCGTTACTGGTCAGGGCATAGACTTGGATTTCTGTGATACTGAATTGTTTGCCTTGGAAACGAACAGAGATCATTCTGTCGTTTTTGAGATTGCATCCGAGTACTGCATTTTAGACTCTTGTTGACTATGAGGGCTACTCCATTTCGTCTAAGGGATTCTTGCCCACAGTAGTAGATATAATGGTCATCTGAGTTAAATTCCCCCATTGCAGTTCATTTTAATTCACTAATTCCTAATATGTTGATGTTCACTCTTGCCTTCTCCTCTTTGACCACTTCCAATTTGTCTTGATTCATGGACCTAAAATTCCAGGTTCCTATACAGTGTTGCTCTTTACAGCATCAGACTTTACATCCATCACTAGTCACATGAACACCTGGGCGTTGTTTTTGCTTTAGCTCCTTCTCTTCATTCTTTCTGGTTTTATTTCCCTACTCTTCTCTAATAGCGTATTGGGCACCTACCAACCTGGGGAGTTCATCTTTTAGTGTCCTGTTTTTTGGCCTTTTCATACTGTTCATGGTGTTCTGAAGGTAAGGTACTGAAGTGGTTTGGCATTGCCTTCTCCAGTGGACCACATTTTGTCAGAACTCTCCATCATGACCCGCCTGTCTTGGGTGGCCCTACATGGCATGGGTCATAGTTTCATTGAACCAGACAAGGCTGTCGTCTATGTGATCACTTTGATTAGTTTTCTGTGATTATGATTTTCATTCTGTCTGCCCTGTGAGGGATAAGGATAGGAGGCTTATCCTTAGACCCACTTTAAAGTTGAATCACCCGAAATTGCTCAAAAATTTGAAAGAATTTGATCAGAGAGACCTCCAAGAGGACTTATAGTTTATATACCATCTAAAATGATCGAGCAAAAAAGTTGGTACATGAAAGTAGAGGAAAGGAAGAAGGAAAAATTAAATGAAAAGTAATAGATGGTAGGGTCTTTCCTGTAGATTTGATTGTGGTCTGAATTTATACAGGGTGACTGTAGGTTTGGTTCTAAGATACGGCAAATTTGGCCTTACTGTAGACAGTTTTGGACCTCTTCTCCCCAGCAGGAAAGCATTTTTGATATGTATCTTGTTCTTTCAGGATATTTTCCTACTTTTTTCTAGGTGACTAATATGATAAAATCAATTCATGCTAATATATTTCACAGGTAATTATGATAAAAGTATTATTTTTTGCAAATATTATTTCATTTTGAAGCAGTGTGAGTGATTATAATGATCAAAATTTAATCTGCCTTAGGAACACTGCAAGTACTCCTAACAAACTAGATGATTCCATTTTATCGTTCAAAATAAGCTATTTATTTAAAACAGTTTATTTATTCTGAATATTTTTCCTCAATAAAAAACATGTATAATTATTTTTATCCAAACAAACATATGTGTTTGTGTTTCTGACTGTTCCAGTTTAAAATATAAGGTTTTTCTCTCTTTCTCTTTCAACAAAAAAAGATTTAGAGCCAGATCAATCCCTAACACTGAAAATGAGTTTTTAAAGCTAATTTCTCTTTATTTTTAAAATCCAAAAACAGTGCGAGAAAGCAGCGTTTTTGTTTTGGTAAATCCAAAAGAAGCTCCTTTCCCATGTGGAAAATAAATTATTGCTGAATTGGAAAATCAGTAAGCAATGTAGTCAGTGACAATGAAAATAAATGAATCTGGGAGCTAAAGTGATGTGCAGTAGTTCACTGGGGATTTGAATATATGTTGTCTATTGCTGTGTAACAAGTTATCTTAAAACTTAGCAGCTAAAATGAAGAACATCTGGTATCTGCATGTTCTCTTAGGGTCAGGTATTTAGGAGCAGCTTAGCTAGGTTCCTGTGGCCCTGACAATAAAGCATCTACCTGGGTTTAATCCTTGGGTCGGGAAGATACCCTGGAGGAGGGCATGGCTACCCACTGCAGTATTCTTTCCTGGAGAATCCCATACACCAAGGAGCCTGGTGGGCCACAGTCTATGGGGTCGCAAAGACTTGGACACGACTGAGCGCCTAACACTTTAACTTTTCACTTAGCTAGGTTCTTGTTCTGGATCTCTCGCAGGGTTGGAATTTCGGCGTCAGCTGGGGCTGCCGTCATCAGTAGTCTAACCTGGTCTGGATCATGTGCTTCCAACGTGCGCCCATGTGTCTGTTGGCAGGAAGCTCCCCTCACTCACCCCACGGGCCCCTCTCCATATGGCTGCTCACAACATGGTTTTGTCAAGAGTGAATGATCCTCGAGAAGGATGGAAGCCACAGTCTCAAAAGAGTGATACTTTGCTTCTCCTGTTCACTGTTGGTCATACACATCAGCTCTGGCCGGTGTGGGAGGTTACTTCATGGAGGCGTGACTCCTAAAGGGAGGAAGGCTGCCTGCCACCGTCTGCCCCCCAGCCTGCAGGGGTTCCTGTCCTTTCCACGTATACAGCGCGCTCACTACTTCCCAAGGCCATCACATGTCTCATTCTATGACTATATCATCTTGAAGCCCAGAACCACATTGTCTAAGGCAGGTCCAGGTGTAGGTGGGGCTCCTTGAAGGTCACTCCTTCAGCATAGCTTCTTGAGTTCACTCATTTCCACTTGTCTCTGCTCACCCATCTGCCCCACCTCCCAAATACAGTGGTGGGTCAGGCACAGGGTAACTTCTGTAGACATTCTTGTTTCTTAAGGGGAAAACGGGAGACACAAAGGCATCACCAGTTCATAGCATTTCTGAAGTCCACATGGGCAGTGTTGATAGGGTTCAAGCCTGGGAGTTGTTACCCATGTTTACAGCTTTGCCATCTGTACTCTTGGTCTTACCTCTTTTTTTTTCCCCCATAAAATATAGTAGGTGTTTGTAGGTGAGTGGTTTTCTCCATCTACTTCCTACCAGTAAAACTGTAGGGTCCAAAAACCTCTTTTCATTTAACATGTATTAAATCTTTTAAATATTAAATTAAAAGATGTATTGAAAATCCTGTATACATCTTGTGGATATTCTGTAAATTCTGTTGAGATGTGAATTCTATTGAGGTACATTTATTTAGTTAGACAAACGCCACAACTACACCTTTTTCTTAAAAGGTAAATCCTTGTATACTTCAGGCTCCTGCTTATTAGGCTGAAGGACAATGACTGTAAGCTTTCTATAAGCTTTATTGTTTGAGAGAATCAGTAAGGTACACTCTACTCTCTTGAAAGGCCTTTTGTCTGACTGGTATCCTAAGGTGTCACCTTTAATGTATTGATACACTAGTATTTAACACTCAGCTTCATCTCTGAACCATGTTTTCCTGATAGTGTCCTGGATTTGCTTAGAAGACATTTCTTACTCAGCGTCATATGTCTTCTGGAGATGAATTTTTCTCTTTTTAATAGACTTTGTTTTCTAGAACAGTTCTAGGTTCACAGCAGAGTTGAGTGGAGAGTTCAGAGATTTCTCATATACCTCCTGCCTCTTGGACTCACACAGCCTTCCCGGCTATAAAATTCTGTGTCAAGAGTGGCACTGCATTTGTTACAGTCAGCTAACCTGTTTGTGTTGTTCTTGGTCAGTCGCTAAGTGGTGTCTGACTCTTTGTGACTCCGTGGACTGCAGCACACCGGGCCCTCTGTCCTCCACTATCCCTTGGCGTTTGCTCATACTTGTGTCCGTTGGGTCAGTGATGCTCTCTAACCATCTCATCCTCTCCTGCCCGCTTCCCTTTGCCTTCAGTCTTTCCCAGCTCAAGGTCTTTTGCAATGAAATGGCTCTTTGCATCGGATGGCCAAAGTCTTGGAGCTTCAGCTTCAGTCCTTCTATGAATATTCAGGGTTGATTTCCTTTAGGATCATTGGTTTGCTCTCCTTCCAGTCCAAAAGACTCTCAAGATTCTCCAGCAGCACATTTCAAAAGCATCAGTTCTTTGGCACCCAGCCTTCTTTATGATTCAGCTCTTTCATCTGTACATGACAACTGGAAAAACCATAGCTTTAGCTATGCGGACTTTGGTCACCAAAGTGATATCCCTGCTTTTTAATATGCTGTCTAGATTTGTCATAACTTTGCTTCCAAGTTAACCTACACCGACACATCATTATCACCCCAAGTCTGTAGTTTACATTAGAGTTCTCTCTTGGTGTTGTATATTCAGTGGGTTTGGACAAATCGATAGTGGTACGTGTCTACCATCAGAGTATCATACAGAATAGTTTCACCACCCTAAAAAATCCTCTTTATTATGCCTCTTCACTCGTCCTTCCTCCCTAACCCCTGGCAACCACTAATCTTTTTAGTTTCCATAGTTTTGCCCTTTCCAGAACATCAAAGAGTTGGAATTGTATATAGTATGCAGGCCTTTGCTCGTTGGCTACTTTTACTTAGTAATATACTTTTTAAGTTTCCTCCCTGTCTTTTCATGGCTTGATACCGTTTGTTTTTTTTTCATTTAAGTGTTGCCGAATAATATTCTTTTGTATGAATGTACTACAATTGATTTATTCATTCACCTACTGAAGAACACTTTTGTTCTTTCTGAGTTTGGCAATAATGACTAGAACTGCTGTTGATATCTGTATGCAGATGTTTGTACGGACATAATTTTTCAACTAGTTTGGCTAAATACCAAGGAGCATGATCCTGGGTTGTATGGTGAGAATATGTTTAATTTTGTAAGAAACTGTCAAATTGTCTTCCAGCATAGCTGTATCATTTTGCATTCTGGCCAACAACGAAAGCAAGTTCCTGTTGCTCTGTATCCTTGTCGGCATTTGGTGTCATCAGTGTTAAGGATTTTAGCCATCCTAATAGGTGTGCAGTGGTATCTCATTGTTGTTTTAATTTGCAGTTCCCTAATGACATATGATGTTAAACATCTTTTTGTAGGCTTATTTTCCACCTGCTTTAGTCAGGATGTACTTATCAGGTCTCTTGCCCATTTTTTAATTGGGTTGATTTCTTATTGTTGAGCTTTAAGAGTTCATCAGTTCAGTTCAGTTCAGTCGTTCAGTTGTGTTCGACTCTTTGCGACCCCATGGACTATAGCACGCCAGGCCTCCCTGTCCATCAGTAACTCCTGGAGCTTACTCTAACTCATATCCATCGAGTCGGTGATGCCATCCAACCATGTCATCCTCTGTCGTTCCCTTTTCCTCCACCTTCAATCTTACCCAGCATCAGTGTCTTTTCAAATGAGTCAGTTCTTTACATCAGGTGGCCAAAGTATTGGAGTTTCAGCTTCACCATCAGCCCTTCCAGTGAATATTCAGAACTGATTTCCTTTCGGATGGACTGGTTGGCTCTCCTTGCAGTCCACGGGACTCTCAAGAGTCTTCTCCAACACCACAGCTCAAAAGCATCAATTCTTAATATATTTTGAGTAAGATACCTTTATTAGATGTGTCTTTTGTAAATATTTTCTCTCAGTCTGTGACTTGTCTTTTCATTTCCTTGACAGTATCTTTTACAGTGCAAGGTGTGGCTTCTTTCTGTTTAACAGTCCTTTTATTAATATATTGCTTGCTTCTCCCATTTTAGTATAAGCAGCAAGAAGAACCAGGTGGCACATTCAGCACTCTAGGTAGAAATCTCCTTGTTAGATCAACTACTTCATTAGGTACATTTTCTACTTCCATATAATTCCATGGGACACTAAAATTGCCACCACTACATAACAGCCCCCTTCTCAAGTTCCCAGTAGCACTTACTTTGCTTTCTTGCAGGTCCTCACCTACACCTTATCAAGGACCATGGGGCTTCTATTAACAGATTCGTAAGTGGGATGGGTGCTGTAGGCATCCTCTAACACTTTTTTCAGCCCCCTCCTCTGCTTGATTCCAAAGCCATTCTCACATTTAAGGTTTTTGCTATGACAGCATTCCACTTGCAGGTACCAAAATTGGTATCTGTAGTTGCCCTAAAATAAGTAGTTGCTGTACTGAGATTTCTGTAAGACAAATCACGTGGTTGACTGAATTACAGCACAATTTGAATTTGCAATCCTAAAGGAAGGATTGGACCTTGATCATCATGGTGGGTGCATAAATGCATATTCTGAGGAAGCTGGGCACCTCAGATCTCTAATTCTGCTGAGTCTCCTTTGCCAGTAGAAGCAGCCCTTCTGTGCCTTCCCAGGAGGTCTGTCTCCCCTGGCCTGAAGAACCTGTCAATGGCCTCCCCTGAGTTGCCCACAGTGGATCTCTGATCTTCCTCTTTTTTTCCAACTGTCTTCCATTTCTTCTAGACCTATAACCAGATGAGTCCAAACAGACCACATAGGGTGAGATAAAAAAATTAAACCACAAAGATGCGTGTGATTTTTTTCAGTTTGTATCTGTAGAAACGGGAGAATTGTGTGTGGGAATAGATTCTAAGAATGTGGAATCAGGTTAAAGGAATATATAGTTGGAAAGAAGAAGTGATGCTCCTTGTTCCTTTGAAACGTTATGCATACTGTTTCCGCACTTGTGGTTTGATTAGTTAATGGCCTCTCTCACTAGACCAAGTTGTTCAGTTGCTAGGACCATTTATTTTTGTAACAGCATGAGAAGCAACAAACATTATATGCCAGGTATTGTTCTAAGAACCTAACATACATTAGTTCATTTGATCCCCACAGCTATCCTTTAAGTAGGTACTAATATAAAGTGCATTTTTTAGATGTGGAAACAAGGTTACTGGATTGAGGGTCCTCAAGACTGCCCTTAGGTTTGATGATTTGCTGGCAGAACTCCCAGAACTCAGAAAAGCTATTAAATTCACAGTTGCAGTTTATCGCAGTGAAAGGGTACAGATTAAAAACAGCAAACAGAAAAACCGCCTAGGGCTGAGTCCAGGAGAGACTAGGTACTAGCTTCCACTTGTCCTCTCTGAACAATCGTACACAAAGTGTCTTGTTCTTCCATTGACAGTATGTGACAAGTGCAAAGTGTTAGCAACCACGGAAGCTCCCCTGAACCTTAGAGTCCAGGGGTTTTTTGAGTGTCAGTCACAGACACTGGAGGCTTCCCTGGTGGCTCAGCGGTAAAGAATCTGCCTGTCAATGCAGCGGATGAGGGTTTGATCCCTGGGTCCGGAAGAGCCCCCCCAAGAGGAAAGTGGCAAACCACCCCAGCATTCTTATTTAGAGAATACCGTGGACAGATGAGCCAGGCAGACTATCGTCCAGGGGGTTGCAAGAGAGTCAGACATGATTTAGCGGCTAAATAACAACAACAACACGTAGGCATGGAGTGCCCCCATGACTAACTCAGTGACCAGCCCCCACAGAGATCAGTCTGATACAGCATGCCGCAGGGCCCAGGGAATAAAAGCCTGCATTCACCATGAATCATGTGGTTAGTATAAACTGCATGGCATGGCCCAAGGCCTTAGGTGTATGAGGATACTATTATCAGGCATGGTATTCCAAGGGCTTATAGGCATCCCACATAAGCCAGTCAAGGGTAAGTTCTTTCTTTAGAATGCACAGATTTTGGACATCCCAAGCCTGCCGAGTTAACTGCACACCTGAGGTTAAGTACCTCGTCCTAGGTATTATATAGAAGAAATGGTTCAGTGTCCTATGACCGTATGTTCTACTACCTTTTGGCATAGTTTCTGTCAAATATAGAATCTGATATCTTTGAGGCATTGAATAAATTTTTATTAAGTGAATGTAGAGAAGGGAATGGCAAGCCACTCCAGTATTCTTGCCTGGAGAATCCCATGGACAGAGGAGTCTGGTGGGCTGCAGTGCATGGCATTGCAAAGAGTCGGACATGAGTGAGCGACTAACACACGTTAAGTGAGTGAATGGAAGAATGGTAGGGAACTGTATGCTGGGCCTGCTGATTCAGCAAAGGTTATTAGTTATAAAGCTTCTTCATGAAATACCACCTGTCTCTACTCCACAGCTCTCCAAAGTCTATGTAAGTTATTAGACATTCATTGATGATTAGCTTAAGTTTCTTTTTGGCTGTCTTCTGGTGTGTAAATATTGCTCAATTGACTTGAGTAGTAGGATTAGAAGTCTAATGATTTCTAATGTATTAAGAAAGTATATGACTGCTTGAAATTTCAATAATTAGAGCTATTTTTCTGGTTTACAGTGTTATGCATTCCTTGATAGCTGTTGAAATTATCAGATCAGATCAGATCAGTCTCTCAGTCGTGTCCACCTCTTTGCGACCCCATGAACTGCAGCATGCCAGGCCTCCCTGTCCATCACCAACTCCCGGAGGTCACTCAGATTCACATTCCATCAAGTCAGTGATGCCATCCAGCCATCTCATCGTCTGTCGTCCCCTTCTCCTCCTGCCCCCAATCCCTCCCAGCATCAGTCTTTTCCAATGAGTCAACTCTTCACATGAGGTGGCCAAAATACTGGAGTTTCAGCTTTAGCATCATTCTTTCCAAAGAAATCCCAGGGCTGATCTCCTTCAGAATGGACTGGTTGGATCTCCTTGCAGTCCAAGGGACTCTTAAGAGTCTTCTCCAACACCACAGTCCAAAAGCATCAATTCTTCAACGCTCAGCCTTCTTCACAGTCCAGCTCTCACATCCATACATGACCACAGGAAAGACCATAGCCTTGACTAGGCGAACCTTTGTTGGCAAAGTGATGTCTCTGCTTTTGAATATGCTATCTAGGTTGGTCATAACTTTCCTTCCAAGGAGTAAGCGTCTTTTAATTTCATGGCTGCAGTCACCATCTGCAGTGATTTTGGAGCCCAGAAAAAGAAAGTCTGACACTGTTTCCACTGTTTCTCCATCTATTTCCCATGTAGCTAAAGCTAAATATTTGTGATATTTAGGTTATTTTTCTATTTGTGTGTATTTGCTAATTTCTTTTGGAATAAATAACAAGATTTGGCTGAAATGTAACAAAATAATCCCTCCTCAAGTAATAGTTAATAAATTTGTTACATTATTTTCTACCCACAGGGTAAATATATCATTCTCAATTGGAAGAGTACTACCATAACATGTAAAGCATTTAGGGAAATAGAATAAATCATGCCAATTACCATTTATTTTTACATTTAAAAAATTTCCTCACTTTTATCTGTTGTAGTCTTATTAAGGTATAATTGAAGTTCAATAAATGGTACATATTTAAAGTATATAATTTGATGTTGTTTTAGCATATATCCTTGAAATTCTCATCACAGTCAAGATAAGGAATATTTCCATCATCTCCAAATGTTTTCTCCTCTCATTTTCTGTTGGTTATTTGTATGTGTTTTCTCAAGAGATAGCTGTTTAAATCTTTCTTATTATTGACTTGTAAAAGTTTTTTTTTTCCTTCTGTCATCTAAGTATTTCCTCCAGTCTGTGGCTTCTTTTTTATTTTCTAAATGTTATTTTTTGAAGAGCAAACATTTTTAATTTTAATGAGGCACAGCTTATCAATTTTTTCCTTTTATAACTTTTGGGTTTTTTTGGTTGTTTTCAGACTGAGAAAACTTTGCCTAC
The DNA here is from genome assembly GCA_935064755.1 of Tragelaphus eurycerus. Lineage (NCBI taxonomy): Eukaryota > Metazoa > Chordata > Mammalia > Artiodactyla > Bovidae > Tragelaphus > Tragelaphus eurycerus. The sequence continues at coordinate 1,080,662 of CAKXYN010000014.1, forward strand.
TCTAAGATTCCAAAGATTTTCTCCGGTATTTTCTTCTAAATTTTTATAACTTTGGGTGTTATATTCTTGTCTGTGATCTATGATCTATGTTGAATAAGTTTTTATATATGATGTTGAAAGGTTGTTGTTGAATCACGCGAAGACACCGGGATTCTTGGCCCCCTGGAGGAGAATTCAATCCGGGACCAGAGACGAGGCTTGATTGCTCAGAGCTTTTGTGTAATAAAGTATTGTTAAAGTATAAAGGAGATAGAGAAAGCTTCTGACATAGGCATCAGAAGGGGGCAGAAAGAGTACCCACTTGCTAGTGTTAGCAATGAAGTTATATACTCTCCAATGAATCCAAATACTGGAGGTCGTAAAGACCTCACCAGACCTACTCCCATAATTTACATTTTAAGATAACAGAATTAGCCAGAAGGTTTAATCCAGAGACTGTCCTCAGGCAGGATACATTATTGTTATATAACCCTAAGGAATGTAGAGAAGGAAAAAAAGGTTTGTCCTTTCTTCCTCCTTGAGAATTCCAGATCCCTCTCTCCTTGGGGACCCCTAGACTCCTTATCAACCTGCCTAGGAAATGACTCTCTCAATGTGAGGTAAGAGTTGATTTTTATCTTTTTCCAAACAGATAATTCAGTTGAATCAATGTCATCTTGACTTCTCCCCATAGCCATGCATGTTGACTTAAGCATCGTGTGTAGGGCAGGCAAGTTACCCATGTGTCCAGAGTTCACTTTGTAATAAACTTATGAACAAATGTCATCAGAGATTACATTTTATTTGTCTTATCTGCACTAATTTTTCTCAATTTATTTAATGATAAAAGTGGGTATTCATAAATTAGGTCTTCCCAGGTGGCCCAGTGGTAAGAAGAATCTGCCTGCCAGTGCTGGAGATGTTGGAGACATGGGTTTGATCCCTGGATCTGGAAGATCCCCCGGAGGAAGAAATGGCAAACCACTCCAGTATTCTTGCCTGAAAATTTCCATGGACAAGGGAGCCTGGTGGATTACAGTCCATGGGGTCAGAAAAGAGTTGGACATGACTGAGCGCATGAGCGTGATTCATAAGTTAATGACCAAAGCCTGCCAAATACTGCATTTTATGTACCGTGTACATATTTAAGTTTCTTAATTCACTTAGTAGTAAAGTGGACATTTTTACTTTGTTAATGGTCTCAGGGGGAAAGAATTCAGTTTTTCAACATTTTTGATTTTGCACTCATTCCTCATCGCCTTTGCAGTCATAACTTCTTTAGCCTGATAATTTGCCTTCTCTCAGGGAAGACACTCTTCTGGCTTACAAAACTTGGGGTTAGGTTATGTTCCCCTCTTTTGACACTGGATATGATTTGATAAATAGCTGTTCACGTGATATTCATAATAGTTATAAAGCATTAAAATTCAGTGGTGAATTAAGATGTGGATAGGGTAGATAACGTGGTATTTGATTTGTTTTGTTCATTAATTTATTATTCAGTGAACTTTGGAAATCACTGATAATCTGTCTGCCCTACATATAAGGCACATTGCTGAGAAGAGCTCGAGGGTTTTAGTCTAACCTGTAGTTGTTTGCACTTGGTTCTCCACTCCTGAAACTGACCTTTCTAAATTTTTAGTGAGAAATGCTTGGAAAGTAGAAGTATCACCATCCTCATTTCTCCCTACATTTTCAGTTCAGTTCAGTCTCTCATTCGTGTCCGACTCTTTGCGACCCCATGAATCGCAGCACGCCAGGCTTCCTTGTCCATCACCAACTCCCAGAGTTCACCCAGACTCACGTCCATTGAGTCAGTGATGCCATCCAGCCATCTCATCCTCTGTCGTTCCCTTCTCCTCCTGCCCCCAATCCCTCCCAGCATCAGAGTCTTTTTTCTACATTTTAGTCCATGCTTTTTCTACTCTCTTCTGTTTACCTGGCATTGCATTTCAAGTGGTTGGAATGGAATGTCAGTTTTGAAAATGTCAGAATTTATATACTGTTTACGTGGTTTGAAATCTTGTGATTTCTTCCCTCTCCCATTTAAGAGCTAGCTTGCCTGTGTCTGTCACATGTGTATAATCTGTGTAAATAAAACAGCTGGGATTGTTTACATACTGACTTTAAGGTGCAAATTACAGTGATGTTTAAGGGAGAATGCCTTTTCTTTCTTCTGTTGTTGCCGTCTTCATTGAGAAATTTCCCATTTGATCAGTCTTGTACTTTTTTCGGTCTGTCTGACTTTTAAAAGATTGTATATCCTTCACATTTTCCATGCAGATGTTTATGCAGCCCTGATGTTTACTAGTCTACTTAGCAATTCAGAATATTCTGAAATCCTAAAATTAATTTGACACTTACAAAAGATAGAAAGTTCTGTCTATGCTTCAAACCTATGCCACATATTTGAACCTAGCTTTACCAAATCCCTAAACTATTGTATTAGGCACTGACCCAACTGGTAATGGAGTGATACTGTTGTTCCTTATGGCTATTATTTTTAGTGTGCATTGCTTCCATTTCAATGAAGATCTGAAAATATATATATATGTATATAATGTAAACTGTATGTTTCTGTGTCTTTTGTTCCAACTATTTATTAGTTCTTTCTGAATAAGACCTTGACTCTATATTGTCTAAATCCTACCATATCCTATAGTAGTATCAATATTTTTTATTCAAGTAATTTATCTAGATTAGCTAATAGCTTTCATTTTAAAGAATGTCATTTAGTGTTAGTTGTTTAATAAAATTGTGTATACAGTTTCAAAAATAAAGTAATGGACTTACTTATTTAGTTTTTGGCAACACTGCCCAGCTTGTGGGATCCTGGTTCACCAACCAGGATTGAACCATGCCCTTGACAGTGAAAGCGCGGAATCCTAACCCTTGGACCACCAGGAGTTCGCAGAGACTCTTTTTTGCATTAATTCTCTTTCTTCTCTTTATTCCTTGGGAATATTGTTTGCATTGGTAGGCTTCAATCATTTTATAAACAAGCCCTGTTCAAGTCAATATTTATGAACCCATAATATATGAGATGTCAGTATGAGTAAGATAGCCCCTATCTTCTGAGAGGTAGTATGGCCTGTATACAACTTGACCATAATATAAAATTATTGTTTAATGACTTAAGTCATGTCCGACTCTTTTGCAACCCCATGGACTATCGCCCACCAAGCCCTTTCTGTCCATGGGATTTCCCAGGAAGAATACTAGAGTGGGTTGCCATTTCCTTCTCCGGGGGATCTTCCTGACCCGGGATCAAACCTGAGTCTCCTGCTTTGGTAGGCGGATTCTTTACCACTGAGTCACGTGGAAAGCCCCTAATATAAAATACAAAGAGCTAAAATACCTGATGTACTTAAGGAGCACACTGTTTGAGGAGAATATTTCTATAATAGTAATTAGTGAATGAGAAATGTTTCAGAGTGGAAATGTTTGGTGTCTTAAGTTTAAACTTAATTTTTTAAAATTAAGTAGTAAATTTTCTTATGAAAACATGGAAAAAATCTTTAGCAAAATTGAGTTACACATTTAATTAAGATTACTATAAAAATAAGAAATACTTTTCTTTAGAGCATTTTAGACTGCAATCATAAAATGTATTTCTCTCAGAGCTCAACTACTTTTTGTTTTTCTCTCAATGTTGACCCTATAAGAAATTGCAGCACAATTTTCAAAGCTTTGATCATTTATGCCTCTTTTAGGTAATTCAGCCTTGAAATATGATGCATATATTCACCTGCAGAATTACAGAGCTATTGGTTACCTTACTTATTAAGATGTATTACTGCCTGAGACTTGTTTTCAATTTCTGCAAAACATTTGAGGAAGGTTGTTTTTTCCTATACATTCCATAATTACAAAACTTGCTTTTGGTTTATTGTTGACAAGTGAATATATTTAGGATTTTCCAATTACTATTTTCTACTCGTTTTTTAAAGACATATCTAGATCTAAAATTTTAAATATATAAATGAAGGACCAAGTACTTAATAAAATTTAAAAAATTAAAACTATACTGTAGAGGTCCTGAAATAGTGAATTTCCATGTAAATTGAAAATATAAATAAACTTTTGGCATACGTGTCTGAATTATACTCTTTTCATATGTGTTGTTAACTGATTTATTATTTGAAACCATTTTTTAAATTTATATGTTCCATATTCAATAAAATATCTTGTAAGAAGAATTTCTATGCTCCTCAGAGTTAACACTTCTTTTCTTGCTCTTTCTTCTGAATGGTTCTTATTCAGAACTGACAGTTTTGCTGGCTCATTGATTAAATCCCAGTAGGATTCTTCAGTTTAAGAAGTCTAATCCAAAATGTTGATTGTGAAAGAAATCATTTTGAAAAGGGAAGAGAAGTTAAGTTTGCAGTTTTTCAGGATTTTACCCAAGCCTAGTGTCTATTGTTTAGTATATGACCATTATTAAAATAGTGGCTGAAATTGTGAAAAAGCCCACTTCCATTCCCTTCCAGTTCTGTGATTTTGTGTTTTGAATCTTGATTTAAAATTCTCTTAAATAATATTGTTGGACTTAGTAGTTTTTAAAGGTTCAGCCCTAGAAGCTTGCAGCTTACTTTGGGATCCTTGTAATATGTATGTGTATTTGTGTATGTGTGTGTGTTAAAATGGCTTGCGTGAACAAATACTAAAATATTTGAATATTTTCATTAACAGCAAAACCAAACCCATTAGCCACATGAAGAGCAATAGCACGAGTTTATAGAAGTGCTGCCAACTTATGAATTGTTGGATTTCTTGTGGTTCAGATCAGATCAGATCAGATCAGTCACTCAGTCGTGTCCGACTCTTTGCGACCCCATGAACTGCAGCACGCCAGGCCTCCCTGTCCGTCACCAGCTCCCGGAGGTCACTCAGACTCGCATCCATCGAGTCAGTGATGCCATCCAGCCATCTCATCCTCTGTCGTCCCCTTCTCCTCCTGCCCTCAATCCCTCCCAGCATCAGAGTCTTCTCCAATGAGTCAACTCTTCGCATGAGGTGGCCAAAATACTGGAGTTTCAGCTTTAGCATCATTCCTTCCAAAGAAATTCCAGGATTGATCTCCTTCAGAATGGACTGGTTGGATCTTCTTGCAGTCCAAGGGACTCTCAAGAGTCTTGTCCAACACCACAGTTCAAAAGCATCAATTCTTCGGCGCTCAGCCTTCTTCACAGTCCAGCTCTCACATCCATACATGACCACAGGAAAGACCATAGCCTTGACTAGGCGAACCTTTGTTGGTAAAGTAATGTCTCTGCTTTTGAATATGCTATCTAGGTTGATCATAACTTTCCTTCCAAGGAGCAAGCGTCTTTTAATTTCATGGCTGCAGTCACCATCTGCAGTGATTTTGGAGCCCAGAAAAACAAAGTCTGACACTGTTTCCACTGTTTCCCCATCTATTTCCCATGCAGTGATGGGACCAGATGCCATGATCTTCATTTTCTGAATGTTGAGCTTTAAGCCAACCTTTTCACTCTCCACTTTCTTGTGGTTACCTGGGGCTTAATATTAAAATTTGTGGATAATATTTCAAATGAACACAATGCAGGCTTATTTAAAATCAAGGATAGGCCTTTAAATATATACTTAGACTAAGCATTGGTGCTAATTCTTTGTTAGTCCAGGCAGCTTTATAATTTTCTTGCTGCTAATTTGTGTTCCAATAAAGGATGGTTGAATCAACATCTGTTTTTCAGTGAAAGGAAGTTTAACTCTCAAGCAGAAAAAGCAGTATTTTCAGCATTTGTCATTTAAACAAATAGAAATGAGTTTAACAAAATGTTATTTTCAGTCAAAGCACCAGATAAAATGCTTTATTCTTGTTTTATTCTCATTCTAACATCAAGTCCTCCCTCCAATGGCTGCTGTTACAACATTTTCTTCTTTTACCTTATTTAAAAAAAAGACAAGGAAAATTAGGATTATTTTTTTCTCAGAATTAAAGCCTATTTTTGTGTCATGTTGAAAGACGTGCAGATGATCCCTCTGTGGAAAATAGTGTTTTGTGACTAGATGAGCCTGTCTTTTGATAGTCAAGGGGACAGACAGAAATTTCATTCTGAAATGAAATCTCCAGTTGCTCAGTCATGTCTGACTCCCCGTGACCGCATGGACTGCAGCACGCCAGGCCTCCCTGTCCATCACCAACTCCTGGGGTTCACTCAGACTCATGTCCATCGCCTCAGTGCTGCCATCCAACCATCTCATCCTGTGTCGTCCCTTTCTCCTCCCGCCTTCAATCTTTCCCAGCATCAAGGTCTTTTCCAATGAGTTAGCTCTTCCCATGAGGTGGCCAAAGTATTAGAGTTTCAGCTTCAGCATCAGTCCTTCCAAAGAACACCCAGGACTGATCTCCTTTAGGATGGACTGGCTGGGTCTCCTTGCAGTCCAAGGGACTCTCAAGAGTCTTCTCCAACACCACAGTTCAAAAGCATCAGTTCTTCAGCACTCAGCTTTCTTTATAGTCCAACTCTCACATCCATACATGACTCCTGGAAAAACCATAGCTTTGACTAGATGGACATCTTAGTCCTCATCTTTTATTTTCAAGTTGCTTATAACTGCTCCTGTGCTAGCATTTAAAAAATTTAATTGCTTGTGTATCTTCAAAGGCAGATTTTACTTGTTGTACTTACTAGTGGCAAATACTAAGGAAAGACCAAAACCATAAGTAATAGTTTATGTGCATAGTTGTATTCTCAAATACTTTATTATAAAGTTTTGGGGTATTATTTTTAATACAGGCTTTAAACATTTACAGTTTTATCTTTTTAAATAGCTGGTGCAAATGCTTTTGAGAAAATCAATTTTTATTCAAAATATTAGTTCCATTTCAAAACAGGCAAGGAATCAATTGAGTTTTATTATTATGATTTTTTTTTATATATAGCTTCTCTGAGATTTATTCAATACTTGATTATCCTTTCCCTTATAACTGCTTCTTAGGTTTACTCACCAAGTAGAACCCCCAAATTTCTGATTAACTAGATAGGACTGGACTCCTAACTTTATGCTTAAGAAAAATACCCCCAAAGAACAACTTATTGAAGGCAGTACTACTAAAATTAGTTATTATTTTTCTTTCAGTGTTTTCTTTATCATTTATTTAAACATATATTGTTGATAAATAAAAAACACACAAGCCCAAGTTGTATATAGTCTTTGTAGTGTATAGTCTGCATACACTATCAACAGATTACATGTACTCATGTATTTCTCCCCATTTCATTCTCCTACCACCTTCCCAGTGGTAATCCATATTCTGAATTTTGTGCTTTTCTCTTAATTTTTCTTAAGTTTTATCACCTAAATTGTGATACCTAAAAATTGTTTTAGTTAAGTTTGTTTTTGAACTCTGCTGCTGCTGCTAAGTCACTTCAGTCGTGTCCGACTCTGTGCGACCCCATAGACGGAAGCCCACCAGGCTCCCCTGTCCCTGGGATTCTCCAGGCAAGAACACTGGAGTGGATTGCCATTTCCTTCTCCAATGCGTGAAAGTGAAAAGTGAAAGTGAAGTCGCTCAGTCGTGTCCGACTCCCAGCGACCCCATGGACTGGAGCCCACCAGGCTCCTCCGTCCATGGGATTCTCCAGGCAAAAGTACTGGGGTGGGGTGCCATTGCCTTCCCCGGTATATACATGGTATCATAAATTTTGTGATTTTTGGTTGTTTAGTCCGTACTGTTTTAGAGAAGACTCTTGTGAGTGCCTTGGACTGCAAGGATAGATCAAACCAGTCAATCTTAAAGGAAATCAACCCTGAATATTCATGGGAAGGATTGTTGGAAAAGCTGAAGCTCCAATACTTTGACCACGCGATGTGAAGAGCCAACTATTGTTGAAAGAGACCCTGATGCTGAGAAAGATTCAAGGCAAGAGGACAAGAGGGCAGTGCGGGGTGAGATGGTTAGATATTAAAAGCATCACTGACTCAATGGACATGAATTTGAGCAAGTTCTGAGAGATGGTGGAGGACAGAAAAGCCTGGCATGCTACAGTCCATGGGGTCCCAAACCATTGGACACGACTTACTGACAACAATGATAATTTTTGGAACATTTGTCTGTGTTTTTTAGTGTGGTTATGGCTCATTCACTTTCCCTGCTTTATACTCTTCATTCTGTTAATATACTGCAGTGTATCTGCCTTGCTGTAATTGGAGAACAGTCTTTTCCAGTTGTGGTAACCAGTTTCTAAGATGGCCCCCAGTGATCCTTCTTTCTTGATATCTATACCTTTGTGCAGACCTTTCCTATGTTGAATAGAGTTGTCCTCTGTGCCAGTAGACTATTGAGGAAGTGATGGTGAGAATTTTATAACTTTCTCCTTGATTTCCTGGTTCTATCTCTGTGAAGAAAACCAGAAATCATGGCTTGGTGGTATTCAAGCAGTCCCGGGAAGCACTTCATGTGAGGAAATACTGAAGCGTCTAGCATCAACCCAGTACCAATAATTCATCTGTGTGTGTGAGTTACCTCTAGCCTCAGTCAGACCTTCAGGTCGTTATAGACTTGTCAATTTATCTTGACTGCAACCTCAGGAATCTGAGCCAGAACCTTCCAAATGAGCTGCTTCCAAATTTCTGACCCATAGAAATCATGGGAGATTATAAATGTTTGTTGTTTTTGGCAGCTGCATTTTGGGATAATTTGTCTTGCATCTACAGATAATGAATAAACTAGCTTTTTTGATGATATGAACATTTCTTGAATATTTTTATACCTGTCTTCTATACAAGACCAAGTAGTGGAATAAGATGTATGATTACTGAGCTGAAGATGATCAGAATGTTTAACCTGGGTATCTTATGCTAATTTTTTAAAAAGTGGTTGTATTAAGATATATTTTGGTCAGCCTTGTGAATAAAAGTCTCCATTATACCCAATTCTTTTTTTAACTTTGGGCATCTCAGGATTGGGAAGATCCCCTGGAGGAGGGCATGGCAATCCACTCTAGTATTCTTGTTTGGAGAATCCCAGTGGACGGAAGAGCTTGGTGGGCTATAGTCCATGGAGTCACAAAGAGTTGGGCATGACCGAGCAACTAAGCACAGCACTTCGTGTGTGCTTGTCACTTCGCAAGTTAGTCACACACTTCCTAAGTGTGTCACATTGTCACTTCGTAATATCTCCTAGTTTAGTGAGTGTAAAATAATATCTTTTTTGTAAATATCTATTAAATTGTGTTTCTTGGGACTTCCCTGGCAGTTCGTTGGTTAAGACTCTGCACATCATCTGCAGGGAGAACAGGTTTGATCCCTGGTTGGGGACCTAAGATCCCATGTACTGCTCAGTGGAGCCAAAATAAAATAAAGTAATAAAAAACAAACTTTTTTTGTTGTTGTTTAAAAAAAAAATTGTACTTAGTATCCCATATTTTCCCCTAAAAAGTTCAAAGTTTTGTTTTTTCGCATTTATACCCTTAATCCATTCAAAATTTATATCTATCTTTGAAATGGATATCTAATTTCATTTTGTACAATGTAGCTGACCAGTTCCAATTATTGAAAGGTTCCTCCTTTGCCTAGTGATATGTCAGAGTCATCTTCGTCACATGATATGTTATGTGGCTCTGCTTTGAAACTTTATTCTCTTGGTCGGCTTGTCTCTTCTAGTACTAACAATACGTTATCTTAATTACTGTGATACTGGGTAAGGCCAGTCTTCCTGTCATCTTCTTTGATACCATCACAGTAGTGAGTCCTTCTGTACATGAATATGGTATGTTTCTTCATGTATTTCAGTCTTCTTTATTGTGTGTTGATAAGATTTTATTATTTTCTGCACGTAGTTTTAACATACCTTTTGTTAGATCTATTCGTACTATAATTTATTTTTTAAAGTGTATTTATGTATTTATAATTGTTTTAGTCATCTTGCCAAATTCTTTTTGTATCCCTGATAATGTAGAGATTCTTCATATATTTTTTTATTTTTGATCTTTTTTTCTTGGTTTTGTTGTTTATTATTATCTAAAGATAATCATATTATCTGCAAATAATGGTAACTTTGTTTTCCTATTTTTATTCCTTATATATTTTATTTTTTCATGTTTCCTTACACTGGCTAGAAACTTCAGAAAACTTTGACTAGAAGTGATAAAAGCAAACAGGTAATGTTGGACATTCTTGGTAACTGACTTTAAAGAGAATGTTTTTATTAATTTACCATGGAGAGTAATTTTACTGTAATTTTTTTGAACCTCTCTATCACATTAAGACCATCCCCATGGAAAAGAAATGCAAAAAAGCAAAATGGCTGTCTGGGGAGGCCTTACAAATAGCTGTGAAAAGAAGAAAAGCGAAAAGCAAAGGAGAAAAGGAAAGATATAAACATCTGAATGCAGAGTTCCAAAGAATAGCAAGAAGAGATAAGAAAGCCTTCTTCAGCGATCAGTGCAAAGAAATAGAGGAAAACAACAAAATGGGAAAGACTAGGGATCTCTTCAAGAAAATCAGAGATACCAAAGGAACAGTTCATGCACAGATGGGCTCGATAAAGGACAGAGATGGTATGGACCTAACAGAAGCAGAAGATATTAAGAAGAGGTGGCAAGACTACACAAGAGAACTGTACAAAAAAGATCTTCACGACCCAGATAATCATGATGGTGTGATCACTGACCTAGAGCCAGACATCCTGGAATGTGAGGTCAAGTGGGCCTTAGAAAGAAAGCATCACTACGAACAAAGCTAGTGGAGGTGATGGAATTCCAGTGGAGCTATTCCAAATCCTGAAAGATGATACTGGGAAAGTGCTACACTCAATATGCCAGCAAATTTAGAAAACTGAGCAGTGGCCACAGGACTGTAAAAGGTCAGTTTTCATTCCAGTCCCAAAGAAAGGCAATGCCAAAGAATGCTCCACTACCTCACAATTGCACTCATCTCACATGCTAGTAAAGTAATGCTCAAAATTCTCCAAGCCAGGCTTCAGCAATATGTGAACCGTGAACTTCCTGATGTTCAAGCTGGTTTTAGAAAAGGCAGAGGAACCAGAGATCAAATTGCCAACATCCGCTGGATCTTGGACAAAGCAAGAGAGTTCCAGAAAAACATCTATTTCTGCTTTATTGACTATGCCAAAGCCTTTGACTGTGTGGATCACAATAAATTGTGGAAAATTCTGAAAGAGATGGGAATACCAGACCACCTGATCTGCCTCTTGAGAAATTTGTATGTAGGTCAGGAAGCAACAGTTAGAACTGGTCATGGAACAACAGACTGGTTCCAAATAGGAAAAGGAGTACGTCAAGGCTGTATATTGTCACCCTGCTTATTTAACTTCTATGCAGAGTACATCATGAGAAACGTTGGGCTGGAAGAAGCACAAGTTGGAATCAAGATTGCTGGGAGAAATATCAATAACCTCAGATATGCAGATGACACCATCCTTATGGCAGAAAGTGAAGAGGAACTCAAAAGCCTCTTGATGAAAGTGAAAGTGGAGAGTGAAAAAGTTGGCTTAAAGCTCAACATTCAGAAAACGAAGATCATGGCATCCGGTCCCATCACTTCATGGGAAATAGATGGAGAAACAGTGGAAACAGTGTCAGACTTTCTTTTTCTGGGCTCCAAAATCCCTGCAGATGGTGATTTCAGCCATGAAATTAAAAGACGCTTACTCCTTGGAAGGAAAGTTATGACCAACCTAGATAGCATATTCAAAAGCAGAGACATTACTTTGCCAACAAAGGTCCGTCTAGTCAAGGCTATGGTTTTTCCTGTGGTCATGTATGGATGTGAGAGCTGGACTGTGACGAAGGCTGAGCGCTGAAGAATTGATGCTTTTGAACTGTGGTGTTGGAGAAGACTGTTGAGAGTCCCTTGGACTGCAAGGAGATCCAACCAGTCCATTCTGAAGGAGATGAGCCCTGGGATTTGTTTGGAAGGAATGATGCTAAAGCTGAAACTCCAGTACTTTGGCCACCTCATGCGAAGAGTTGAGTCATTGGAAAAGACTCTGATGCTGGGAGGGATTGAGGGTAAGAGGAGAAGGGGACGACAGAGGATGAGATGGCTTGATGGCATCACTGACTCGATGGATGTGAGTCTGAGTGATCTTCGGGAGTTGGTGATGGACAGGAGGCCTGGTGTGCTGCAATTCATGGAGACGCAAAGAGTTGAACACGACTGAGCGACTGATCTGATCTGATCACATTAAGGACATTCCTTTTTATTCCTGGTTTTCTGTGACTTCTTTTCCAAAAATGAGTATTGAATTTTATCAAATGCTTCTGCAGATTTTGAAGTTATTATGATTTTTCTTCCTCTATCTTAATTTAGTGAGTAACATTTGTAAATACTGTAATGTTTTGTAACGTACATGTTGAGTTTGTTCTTAATAGGAGGGTCGTTCAGGGAACTTAGCTATTATGTTGGAAGGAAATTCTAGTTGTAAAATTCTTGACTCTCATGATCATAGGAAGGGTCTCTACCACTTTGTGCATATGTAGATAATAGTAGTGAAAGCTGTCTGGCATACTGTGTTTAAATGTAGGTCTAATAATATGGAGGCAGGAGGAGAAGAGGACAACAGAGGATGAGATGGCTGGATGGCATCACTGATTCGATGGACGTGAGTCTGGGTGAACTCCGGGAGTTGGTGATGGACAGGGAGGCCTGGCGTGTGCTGCGATTCATGGGGTCGCAAAGAGTTGGACACGACTGAGGGACTGAACTGAACTGAATAATATAAATGGCTTAACATTCCACACTATTCTTGTGCTGACAACTTTAGCGCCACAGATTTAAATTCCTGTAATTAATAGTCTGGCTAAGTGATGGTTGTTTTTTGAGGAAAAAATATTTTGTGGAAGCCAGGACGGTTCTTATTTGTTTTTGGAATAAGAGATTTTTGCTATCTCAACTCTTTTGTTAATTTAGTCAATTTATAAATTGTTTTTATTGTTTTCTGAATAAAGTAAGTAACCACTGTAACTAATATGGTAGTTTGAAAAGGTGATTTGAAGTTTCACGTTTCTAGTTCTGTTTAAGATCAGATATTTGTAGTGTCTCAGGAATAGTGAGCCTTCCCAAATCTTTCTGAGTTCATCATTTGTTGGTCCCAGGATGCAGTCATTTTTGAAATATAGTACAGACATGAAATTCTAGAAAGTAATATCACTTTATAAAGAACTGGGAAAGTCTAGAAGCTGAGGAAAAAATTGTTCATTCTGAGGGCACCCAGTGATAACATCCGTAGTTGTTAACACATTTAGGTAAAGTCATGTTTCACAGATGTTTTCCCCTTAAATAAACAATAAGGAGTGCACTGTCAGTAGAGAGTGGATACGAGTGATACTTAAATGCCTATTTGCAGTACAATTGTGGTGTCCCCCAAAGCTTAACTTTGCCCTTAACCTTTGTTGCTGGTGTTATTAGTATATCTTCCCAGGCTTAAGACTAAATTGCTTGATTATATACTCATTTTTCCTTCTTTTTTTTTTTTTTAAACTATAGCAGGTGTTACTTTTCTGACTTTGAAGTAAGTTAGTATTGTGTATCGGAGAAGGCAATGGCACCCCGCTCCAGTACTTTTGCCTGGAAAATCCCATAGACGGAGGAGCCTGGTAGGCTGCAGTCCATGGAGTCGCTAGAGTCGGACATGACTGAGCAACTTCACTTCCACTTTTCACTTTCATGCATTGGAGAAGGAAATGGAAACCCACTCCAGTGTTCTTGCCTGGAGGATTCCAGGGACAGGGAAGCCTGGCGGGCTGCGATCTATGGGGTTTCAGAGAGTCGGACACGACTGAAGCGATTTAGCAGCAGCAGCATTGTGTGTGAGATCAGTTGCGATAATAATCAAAATAATAATAACCAAAATAAAGCAATTATTACCAAATTTCAGTCCCTATTAGAAATTGGGTAAAATCTGAATACTGTTAGGTGGTATGTGGCCAAAGAATGAACTAAGTCATGACCAAAGTGAATCGGTGCTTCCCACCCGATTCTCACTGGAAGATATATGTGAGGGACAGGGACAGGCCAGGGAGGCAAGGGATGATTGACAGAGAATCCCAATGCACAGAACTAAAGTAGACTAGAGCACTGCGATTTACGAAACTTTATATGTAAATGTTCACATTTATACCTAGGAAATAATATTTGCCCCTGATGTCTAGATAGAGCAGGCCTACATGGTTGCCAGCCTGACTGTGGTAGAAGGGATGAGAGGGACATTTGAAGAGAGAAGTTCTTTAAGTGAGTCTGCCTGAAGTCCACTTAACAGTTTTTTTTTCCAATGGAAGGAAAAAGGAAGCATGAGTGAGATGGTCAGGGCTGTTTGCTTTTGAGACTGTGCCTTGACTTTTGGCGTAGTAGCTGTAAAGAAGAGATAGGGGAGAGAGATCCATTTAATACATGACACAGTGCCAGCGTCATCTCTTTCAGACCATAGGAATCATCACCTCAAAAAGAAACTGGGCGCCCACTAGCAGTCACTCTTCATTCTCTCCCCCACCCTATCTCCCCCAGCCTATTTATTAATCTGAGAGCGGGTCACCTTAGTGTCTACCACATGCATATTATATTTTAAAATTTAGATTGAACCTTGAGTTGACAAAGTTAAGCACAGATGCTAGTATTTATGGAATTAGAATATTTAATTTTAAGCTTTGCAAATATATTCTTACTGTTATTTCATGGTATTCAGTTCAGGTCAGTTCAGTCGCTCAGTTGTGTCCGACTCTTTGCGACTCCCTGAATTGCAGCACACCAGGCCTCCCTGTCCATCACCAACTCCTGGAGTTCACTCAAACTCATGTCCATCAAGTCCTTGATGCCATCCAGCCATCTCATTCTCTGTCATCCCCTTCTCCTCCTGCCCCCAATCCCTCCCAGCATCAGAGTCTTTTCCAATGAGTCAGCTCTTCACATGAGGTGGCCAAAGTACTGGAGTTTCAGCTTTAGCATCATTCCTTCCAAAGAGCACCCAGGACCTATTTCCTTCAGAATGGACTGGTTGGATCTCCTTGCAGTCCAAGGGACTCTCAACAGTCTTCTGTAACACCATGGCTCAAAAGCATCAATTCTTCGGCGCTCAGCCTTCTTCACAGTCCAGCTCTCACATCCATACATGACCACTGGAAAAACCATAGCCTTGACTAGACGGACCTTTGTTGGCAAAGTAATGTCTCTGCTTTTGAATATGCTATCTAAGTTGGTCATAACTTTCCTTCCAAGGAGTAAGTAAGTGTCTTTTAATTTCATGGCTGCAATCACCATCTGCAGTGATTTTGGAGCTCAAAAAAATAAAGTCTGACACTGTTTCCACTGTTTTCCCATTTATTTCCCATGAAGTAATGGGACCAGATGCCATGATCTTAGTTTTCTGAATGTTGAGCTTTAAGCCAACTTTTTGACTCTCCTCTTTTACTTTCATCAAGAGGCTTTTTGGTTCCTCTTCACTTTCTGCCATAAGGGTGTTGCTGCTGCTGCTGCTAAGTCACTTCAGTCATGTCCAACTCTGTGTGACCCCATAGACGGGATCCCACTAGGCTCACCCGTCCCTGGGATTCTCCAGGCAAGAACACTGGAGTGGGTTGCCATTTCCTTCTCCAATGCATGAAAGTGAAAAGTGAAAGTGAAGTCGCTCAGTCGTGTCCGACCCTCAGCAACCCCATGGACTGCAGCCTTCCAGGCTCCTCCACCCATGGGATTTTCCAGGCAGAAGTACTGGAGTGGGGTGCCATTGCCTTGGTTACTTTTAAATCTTATAAAGATAGCTTCTGCTTGATCAGTTTGGTCTGGAGTTATGTACATTTGTAATATTATATTTTATTGTTTATGTTTACTGTAAAATTAAAATCTCTTAAGTAGCTCCTGCTAAGTCGCTTCAGTCGTGTCTGACTCTGTGTGACCCCATAGACGGCAGTCCACCAGGCTCCGCCACCCCTGTGATTCTCCAGGCAAGAGTACTGGAGTGGGGTGCCATTTCCTTCTCCAAGACATGAAAGTGAAAAGTGAAAGTGAAGTCGCTCAGTCATGTCCAACTCTTAGCGACCCCATGGACTGTAGCCCACCAGGCTCCTCCATCCATGGGACTTTCCAGGCAAGAGTACTGGAATTGGGTGCCATTGCCTTCTCCCTTAAGTAGCTAATGACAATTTAATTTGACCCCCATAAATGATCATGTATTTTGATATACTCTTTTTTTCTCAAATTTTGAGCATATGTCCATTTTGAGAATTCTTTTGCCCTTTGATGTACCTCTGCTATTTCTGTTCCATAGTATGAAAACTTCATAAAAGGCTATTTCAATTATTTTTTTCTTTTGTGGAGTTTCAAAGTTGAGAATTATCTAAAAGGATTGTTTTAGGTGTGTTTAATTTCTCAGATTGAGCTTTAGTATAGTCTTGTAAATATTCTAAGGTTTTTCACTAGCTTTGTTGAGTTTCTGTCTTTTTGCTAGCCAGAAAACAATATAAAAGCTAACCAAACAACTAGCAATTTGGGAACCTGTTAAAAAGACACAGTAGTAAAATATTAGTTTCTTCTAAAATCTGTCTTTTTGATATCCCTTAACTTTTGACTCTTTCTTTTAGATGCTTGGTTTACGAAAATATTGTGAGGAATGATGGGGAGTAGCTTTTTTTTTTTTTTTTTTTCATAGTTGTGTAACAAACTTGATGAGTAGTTTGTTCCAGATTGCAGTTTAGGGATTTATTTTATTTATTTTATTTTTTTTTAGACAGAGAATTTAATTAAATTTTAATTAAATTTGGTTTATAAAACCAAAAAGATAAAGTGGACTTGGTCAGTGTATTTTCTTTTTTTTTTTTTTTTTAATCAAGAATCTCTTTTATTGATTATCAGAAACATTACAAACATCTAGTATGAACAAATTGTAACATGATAGTGTTTAGTTTGAACAATTAATACATTTCAGATATAATATTATACATATTTCAATGCTATTCTCCCCAATCATCTCACCCTCTCCTGGTCCCAGAGTCCAAAAGTCTGGTCTATACATCAGTGTCTCTTTTGTTGTCTCGTAAATAGGGTTATTTTTTACCATCTTTCTAAATTCCATATATATGTGTTAGTATACTGTATTTGTGTTTTTGTTTCTGGCTTACTTCACTCTGTATAATAGGCTCCAGTTCCATCCACCTCCTTAGAACTGATTCAAATGTATTCTTTTTAATGGCTGAGTAATATTCCATTGTGTATATGTACCACAGCTTGCTTATCCATTCATCTGTGGATGGACATCTAGGTTGCTTCCACGTTCTGGCTATTGCAAACAGTGCTGCTATGAACATTGGGGTACAGGTGTCTCTTTCAATTCTGGTTTTCTCAGTGTATATGCCCAGCAGTGGGATTGCTGGATCATAAGGCAGTTCAATTCGCAGTTTTTTGAGGAATCTCCATACTGTTCTCCAAAGTGGCTGTACTAGTTTGCATTCCCACCAACAGTGCAAGAGGGTTCCCTTCTCTCCGCACCCTCTCCAGCATTTATTGCTTGTGGACTTTTGGATAGCAGCCATTCTGATTGGCGTGAAATGGTATCTCATAGTGGTTTTGATTTGCATTTCTCTGATAATGAGTGATGTTGAGCATCTTTTCATGTGTTTGTTAGCCATCTGTATGTCTTCTTTGGAGAAATGTCTATTGAGTTCTTTGGCCCATTTTTTGATTGGGTCATTTATTTTTCTGGAATTGAGCTGTAGAAGTTGCTTGTATATTTTTGAGATTAGTTGTTTGTCAGTTGCTTCATTTGCTATTATTTTCTCCCATTCTGAAGGCTGTCTTTTCACCTTGCTTATAGTTTCCTTTGTTGTGCAAAAGCTTTTTAAGTTTGATTAGGTCCCATTTGTTCATTTTTGATTTTATTTCCAATATTCTGGGAGGTGGGTCACAGAGGATCCTGCTGTGATGTAAGTCAGAGAGTGTTTTGCCTATGTTTTCCTCTAGGAGTTTTATGGTTTCTGGTCTTACATTTAGCTCTTTAATCCATTTTGAGTTTATTTTTGTGTATGGTGTTAGAAAGTGTTCTAGTTTCATTCATATGGAGGGGTCTTGTTTTTGTATCCATTCAGCCAGTCTCTGTCTTTTGGTTGGGGCATTCAACCCATTTACATTTAAGGTAATTAATGATAAATATGATCCCGTTGCCATTTACTTTGTTGTTTTGGGTTTGAATTTATATATCCTTTTTGTGTTTCCTGTCTAGAGAATGTCCTTTAGTATTTGTTGGAGAGCTGGTTTGGTGGTGCTGAATTCTCTCAGCTTTTGCTTGTCTGTAAAGGTTTTGATTTCTCCTTCATATTTGAATGAGATCCTTGCTGGGTACAATAATCTGGGCTGTAGGTTCTTTTCTTTCATCACTTTAAGTATGTCTTGCCATTCCCTCCTGGCTTGGAGAGTTTCTATTGAAAGATCAGCTGTTATCCTTATGGGAATTCCCTTGTGTGTTATTTGTTGTTTTTCCCTTGCTGCTTTTAATATTTGTTCTTTGTGTTTGATCTTTGTTAATTTGATTAATATGTGTCTTGGGGTGTTTCGTCTTGGGTTTATCCTATTTGGGACTCTCTGGGTTTCTTGGACTTGAGTGATTATTTCCTTCCCCATTTTAGGGAAGTTTTCAACTATT
This sequence comes from Tragelaphus eurycerus, assembly GCA_935064755.1. Lineage (NCBI taxonomy): Eukaryota > Metazoa > Chordata > Mammalia > Artiodactyla > Bovidae > Tragelaphus > Tragelaphus eurycerus. The sequence continues at coordinate 1,099,260 of CAKXYN010000014.1, forward strand.
ATCTCCTCTAGTATCTTCTCATGGTCTTTCTTTTTGTCTTCTTCTTCTGGGACTCCTATGATTCGAATATTGTAACGTTTAATATTGTCCTGGAGGTCTCTGAGATTGTCCTCATTTCTTTTAATTCGTTTTTCTTTTTTCTCCTCTGATTCCTTTAATTCTGCCATTCTATCTTCTAATTCGCTAATTCTATCTTCTGCCTCTGTTATTCTACTATTTGTTGCCTCCAGAGTGTTTTGGATCTCATTTATTGCATTATTCATTATATGTTGATTCTTTTTTATTTCTTCTAGGTCCTTGTTAAATCTTTCTTGCATCTTCTCAATGCTTTTCTCCAGACTATTTATCCATGATTCCATTTTGCTTTCCAGATTTTGGATTAATTTTACTATCATTATTCGGAATTCTTTATCAGGTAGGTTCGCTATTTCTTCCTCTTTTGTTTGGTTTGGTGGGCTTTTATCCTGTTCCTTTACCTGCTGGGAATTCTTCTGTCTTTTCATCTTGTTTAAATTGCTAAGTTTGGGGCGTCTTTACTGTATTCTGGTAGTCTGTGGAGTTCTCTTTATTGTGGCGTTTCTGCACTATATGTGGGTTTGTACCGGTGGCTTGTCGAGGTTTCTTGTTTATGGAAGCTTGTATCGGTGTTCTGGTGGGTGGAGCTGGATTTCTTTTCTCTGGGGTGCAGTGGAGTGTCTAGTAGTGAGTTATGAGATGTCTATGATTTTGGGGTCGCTTTGTGTAGCCTGTGTATTGGAGCTCAGGCTGTGTTCTTGTTTTTCTGGAGAATTTGCTTGGTATGTCTTGTTGTGGAACTTGCTGGTCTTTGTGTGATGCTTGGTTTCAGAGTAGGTATGAAGGCTTTTAATGAGCTCCTGTCAATTAGTGTTTCGTGGGATCAGGGTATGGACTTAAGCCTCCTGGTTCCAGTTATTGGTCTTATTTTTACAGTAGTCTCAAAAACTTCTTCTTCTATAATGCATTCCACAACTGGACTGCTCAGAGATGTTCACGGAATTATACATAGAAGGTAAAAGGGAGGAAGGAGACAGAGGTGGTCAGGAGGATAAAAGGAGGGAGTGTGAAGGAGAGAAACAGATCTAGTCAGTAATCAGTAAAGAAAAGAAAAAAGGAAAGGAAAAAAGCAAAGGACAAAAAGGAAAAAAGAAAAAAAAAAACAAAACAGGGTCGCAAAAGTTGTATCTAAACGTGGAGATTAAAGAAGTACTAGAGGATAAAAAAAAATAATAATAAAAAAATAAAAGAAACAAAGCAAACAACAACAAAAAAAAAATTAAAAGGGAAAAAAAAATTTTTGTTTTCCTTTTTCCAATTAAAAAATAATAAAAATTTAAAAAATATATATATATTAAAAAAAGAAAAGAAAAAAAAAGGAAATAATGATGGTAAAAATAGTAACAATATATATAAGAGTTTCTCTATTATTGTTGTGGGTTCAGTTCATTTTCAGCTAGTTCCTTGTTCCGGCTTAAATTTCTCAAGATCTATAGGCCCCTTTCTCTGTGGTTGGTCTGTATAGTTCTTTGTTCTGTGCACGGTTCGGCGGTGTTCTGGGCCAAGGCCCGTCACTCGTGTGGTCGGCGCTGCACAATCTGGATTGCCGGCCCAAACTTCTCCAGTTAGGCAGCACTCCAGACAATCAGGCGAACGAAGTCTGCGCTGAGGCCCGCAGAGGGGGAGGGGTCGGCGACGGGAATGGCGGGCGGGCGGGTGGGGGAGGGGATGGGGTGGCCCTCGTGGGAGCCGCCGGCACAGCGGGCGGGGGCACGCCTGCGCGGGAGTGGCCGGCGGGGGAGCGTCCAGTGGGGGAGAGTCCCACGGGGGAGCGTCCCTCTGGGGAGCGCCGGCAGGGGAGCGTCCCGCGTGGGAACGGCCAAGGCGTCTCCCTGCCCAGCCCCGGCTCCCCAATGGCAGATGCGGGCGTTTGCAGCGGTGCTTTTCCGCTGCGGAAGTTACCGCAGGGCCCGCAGTCTGTGGGTTCTAATTGCTCAACTGTTCTCCTCTCTGTTATGATAGTCTCCGTGTTTCCCAGGTTTGGCGCAGATTCCGCAGGGAGAGTGTTTCCTGGTGTTTGGAAACTTCTCTTTTTAAGACTCCCTTCCCCGGACAGAGGTCCGCCCCTCCCTCTTTGTCTCTCTCTGGCTTCTATATTCTTTCCTACCTCCTTTAGAAGGCAGTGAGTTGCTTTTCTGGGTGTCCGACGTCCTCCGCCAGCACTCCGAAGCTGTTTGTGGTATTTACTCGGCGCCCAGATGTCCCATTGATGAATTTGTGGAGGAGAAAGCGTATTCCCCGTCCTAATCCTTCGCCATCTTAACCGGAAGTCTGCTTGTATATTTTTGAGATTAATTCTTTGTCAGTTGCTTCATTTGCTATTACTTTCTCCCATTCTGAAGGCTGTGTAGGATTTAAAAAACTCACTGTTTTAAGGTGCCTGTGTGTGTGTGTTGTATTAGTCGCTCAGTCATGTCTAGCTCTTTCCGACTCCATGGACTGTAGCTTGCCAGGCTCCTCTTTCCATGGAATTTTCCAGGCATGGACTTGGTCAGTGTATTTTCAATCCTTGCCTTAACAAGCTAATGAACACAACTTGAAACGCATGTGACTCCTCCTCTGTTCTATGAGACAGTGAAAGGACCTTTTCAGTATTTAAATATGTTAATATAACCAGTTATAGAAATCTAAATATAAAACCAATCTCTTATAGGTTTTGAGAAGGAATGCACCATCTCCTAAAAAGTTTAACATTCCTTATTCAAGTTCAATCATCTCTTTAGAATGGGAAAATTGATAGTATTTGTTGAACCGGAATTACTATCAAAATTAAAAAAGCTGACCATATTCGTTTAGCCACAAACCAATCTTATTTATATCAGGACTGACCAAAAGAATTATTCCATCAGCCGTTCATGATCTGAATTCTAGTGTGTGAGTCAATTTAAATATGGTACACATAAAAAGTCATGAGACACTTCTGATTCATAATAAATAAGGCAGTGGCCAACTATTACTCATTGGTAGCTTTTTTGAGATAAGCTATCAAGTCCTCCCTCTCTCCCTTCTTCTTAATGCCAGCAAAGATCATCTTTGTTCCAGGGATGTACTTCTTGGGATTCTCCAAGTACTCCATCAGCGTCTCCTCTCCCCAGGTGATACCTTTGTTCTTATTGGCATCTGTGTAAGAGAATCCAGGAGCCTGACCGGTCTTTCGTCCAAAAAGACCATGGAGGTTTGGCCCAGTCTTGTGCTTGCCTCCCTTTTCCACAGTATGGCACTGGGCACACTTCTGAACAAAAATCTTGCCCTTCTCAACATCACCCATTTCTAAATCGTTCTTTGTGCGCGACCGAGAAGTTCCCGCTCACAAGCCGAGCGTCCCGCTTTCTCGGGATTTATTTTAAAATGTATTAAAATTTTTATTGAAATGTAGTTGATTTACAGTGTCATGTTAGTTTCAGGTGTGTAATGAGGTGATTCAGTTTTTTAACAGACTGGTTCCAAATAGGAAAAGGAGTACGTCAAGGCTGTATATTGTCACCATGTTTATTTAACTTATATGCAGAGTACATCATGAGAAATGCTGGACTGGAAGAAACACAAGTTGGAATCAAGATTGCCGGGAGAAATATCAATAACCTCAGATATGCAGATGACACCACCCTTATGGCAGAAAGTGAAGAGGGGCTAAAAAGCCTCTTGATGAAAGTGAAAGTGGAGAGTGAAAAGGTTGGCTTAAAGCTCAACATTCAGAAAACGAAGATCATGGCATCTGGTCCCATCACTGCATGGGAAATAGATGGGGAAACAGTGGAAACAGTGTCAGACTTTGTTTTTCTGGGCTCCAAGATCACTGCAGATGGTGACTGCAGCCATGAAATTAAAAGACGCTTACTCCTTGGAAGGAAAGTTATGACCAACCTAGATAGCATATTCAAAAGCAGAGACATTACTTTACCAACAAAGGTTCGCCTAGTCAAGGCTATGGTCTTTCCTGTGGTCATGTATGGATGTGAGAGCTGGACTGTGAAGAAGGCTGAGCGCCGAAGAATTGATGCTTTTGAACTGTGGTGTTGGAGAAGACTCTTGAGAGTCCCTTGGACTGCAAGAAGATCCAACCAGTCCATTCTGAAGGAGATCAATCCTGGAATTTCTTTAGAAGGAATGATGCTAAAGCTGAAACTCCAGTATTTTGGCCACCTCATGCGAAGAGTTGACTCATTGGAGAAGACTCTGATGCTGGGAGGGATTGGGGGCAGGAGGAGAAGGGGACGACAGAGGATGAGATGGCTGGATGGCATCACTGACTCGATGGATGCGAGTCTGAGTGACCTCCGGGAGCTGGTGATGGACAGGGAGGCCTGGCGTGCTGCGGTTCATGGGGTTGCAAAGAGTCGGACACGACTGAGCGACTGATCTGATCTGATCTGATGTATATATATTGCTTTTCTTTGGGATTGGGATGAAAACTGACCTTTTCCACAATGCCAAAGAATGCTCAAACTACCGCACAATGGCACTCATCTCACACGCCAGTAAAGTAATACTCAAAATTCTCCAAGCCAGGCTTCAGCAATATGTGAACCGTGAACTTCCTGATGTTCAAGCTGGTTTTAGAAAAGGCAGAGGAACCAGAGATCAAATTGCCAACATCTGCTGGATCATGGAAAAAGCAAGAGAGTTCCAGAAAAACATCTATTTCTGCTTTATTGACTATGCCAAAGCCTTTGACTGTGTAGATCACAATAAACTGTGGAAAATTCTGAAAGAGATGGGAATACCAGACCACCTGATCTGCCTCTTGAGAAATCTGTATGCAGGTCAGGAAGCAACAGTTAGAACTGGTCATGGAACAACAGTCTGGTTCCAAATAGGAAAAGGAGTACGTCAAGGCTGTATATTGTCACCCTGCTTATTTAACTTCTATGCAGAGTACATCATGAGAAATGCTGGACTGGAAGAAACACAAGTTGGAATCAAGATTGCTGGGAGAAATATCAATAAACTTAGATATGCAGATGACACCACTCTTATGGCAGAAAGGGAAGAGGAACTAAAAAGCCTCTTGATGAAAGTGAAAGTGGAGAGTGAAAAGGTTGGCTTAAAGCTCAACGTTCAGAAAACGAAGATCATGGCATCTGGTCCCATCACTGCATGGGAAATAGATGGAGAAACAGTGGAAACAGTGTCAGACTTTATTTTTCTGGGCTCCAAAATCACTGCAGATGGTGACTGCAGCCATGAAATTAAAAGACGCTTACTCCTTGGAAGGAAAGTTATGACCAACCTAGATAGCATATTCAAAAGCAGAGACATCACTTTGCTAACAAAGGTTCGCCTAGTCAAGGCTATGGTTTTTCCTGTGGTCATGTATGGATGTGAGAGCTGGACTGTGAAGAAAGCTGAGCGCAGAAGAATTGATGCTTTTGAACTGTGGTGTTGGAGAAGACTGTTGAGAGTCCCTTGGACTGCAAGGAGATCCAACCAGTCCATTCTGAAGGTGATCAGCCCTTGGATTTCTTTGGAAGGAATGATGGTAAAGCTGAAACTCCAATATGTTGGCCACCTCATGCGAAGAGTTGACTCATTGGAGAAGACTCTGATGCTGGGAGGGATTGAGGGCAGGAGGAGAAGGGGATGACAGAGGATGAGATGGCTGGATGGCATCACTGACTCGATGGATGTGAGTCTGAGTGACCTCCGGGAGCTGGTGATGGACAGGGAGGCCTGGCGTGCTGCAGTTCATGGGGTCGCCAAGAGTCGGACACGACTGAGCGACTGATCTGATCTGATGTATATATATATATGTATATATATCGGAGAAGACGATGGCACCCCACTCCAGTACCCTTGCCTGGAAAATCCCATGAACGGAGGAACCTGGTAGGCTACAGTCCATGGGATTGTGAAGAGTCGGACAGACTGAGCGACTTCACTTTCACTTTTCACTTTCATGCATTGGAGAAGGAAATGGCAGCCCACTCCAGTGTTCTTGCCTGGAGAATCCCAGGGACGGGGGAGCCTGGTGGGCTGCCATCTATGGAGTCACACCGAGTCGGACACGACTGAAGCGACTTAGCAGCAGCAGCATGTTTATATATATATATATTCAGCTCCTTTTCCATTAAAAGTTTTTGTAAGATATTGAATATATTCTGTAAATCCTTGTTGCTTATTTATTTTATGTATAGTAATTTGCATTTATTAATCCTCTACTCCTAATTTATCTTTCCTTTGCCTTACTTTCCCCTTTGGTAACTGTAAATTTGTTTTCTGTATCTGAGTCTATTTCTGTTTTATATATAGGTCCATTTGCTTTACTTTTTAGATTCCACATATAAGTGATACCACATATTATTTGTCTCTATATAACTTGGTTCAGTAGGTATAATATTCTATAGATCCATCCATGCTACTGCAGATGACAATATTTCATTCTTTTTCTCAGGAATATTCCATTGTGATGGGGAGTAAATTTTATCAATGTTAATTCAGAATAGCAAACCAAATAGAATGAGACAATTTTGGTGGACAGCTTTTATATATGTAATTAATTTCCTCCAACTAGCCCAAACTCTAAATTGTAATACCCTCCGATCATATAAATTAATGCACAGGAGTGAAAACTTTCTGTAGGATGAAGAAACTGGAATCATTTTCCTAGTTGAAGTTGAGTCGTTTGACTTTACCAGACAGTTGTAGCTAATAAGTTGTACCTAATAAGAAACTGGATGTGAAAAGACTTGGTGACTTTGTGAGTAACATGTGCATATAAAAGATAGTTAAAATAGTGCTCTTTGGACACAACTTTGATCTCAATGAAGCTAGAACTCACATACTTGAACTTTTTTAGACATACATTTTAGTAAGATGGGACAAGAATATAAACAAATTAAATTCCATTATGATTATTTTCAATATAGCCTTGGAAAGCCAAGTCAACTCAAGATGTATTTATTGGGAGGCTTTATTGTTTATTCTAAGAATTCACCCAAATAATGCACATTGTAAGTTTCTTATTCCTATAGGCTGAACTGATAAGGATAGCCTTTTTGGAGTTTGAGCACATGGTAATTGGAATCAAATTATTGCCAAAGTTCTGTGAATTACTAATATTTGTAAAGGAATTTGTAGTTTATAAAATGTGTTTGTCTATATTTTTTCATAGAATCTTCATAATCATCCTGTAAAGGGAAAGCGAAAGTGTTAGTCACTCAGTCGTATCCAAGTCTTCGTGACCCCATGGACTGTAGCCCACCAAGTTCCTCTGCCCATGGGATTTCCCAGGCAAGAATACTGGAGTGGGTTGCCATTCCCTTATCCTGGGGTTCTTCCTGACCCAGGGACTGAACCCATGTTTCCTGCATCGCAGACGGATTCTTTACCATCTGAGCCACAAAGGGAAATGCCCAGTATAGGGACGTGCTCTTATTTTCTTTGTTATTCCCATTATTTAAGTTAGAGAAGTTGTGACTTTCTCAAGGTCACTCAGCCACTAGGTAGTGGAATTGAGGTTAAAAAGTCTGAATTTCTCATCCCAAACCTACATCACATTGCTTTAGGAACTAAGGAGTTACTTTAGATGTGCTTGGATTGGAACAACATATTCCTACTTTGAGCTAAACTTTGACCCACATACATTCTCTGCAGAAGCTACCATTCTCTGTGCACTAGGAGCCCATGTTACCCTGGGCCTTGTCTTCCATGTCTGCTTCTGCCTCATGCTCTTGTTCTTTAGCCTCTTCTCCAGGGCCCATGTCTCTGTACACGCACACCACACAGAGTCACACTCATACATGCTCACTCTCCAAAACGTAAATTGTTCACACTATTGCCTCAGAACTATAAACTGTCCAGGATTATTATGTACTAACCTTTGGTGATGAGCAACTTCTGAGTAACATGCATACTTTAACTACAATTTGGATAGATGTTTTAGTTCCACATAAATCTCTGGTACTGATTGAGTTATGTTTTGCTTGCAAGTAGGCTCTCTTGGGACTTCCTTTGTGACTCAGACAGTAAAGAATCCACCTGCAATGGGTTCAGTCCCTGGGTTGGGAAGATCCCCTGGAGGAGGGCATGGCAACCCATTGGGGTATTCTTGCCTGGAGAACTCCCGTGGACAGAGGAGCCTGGTGGGTTACAGTCCGTGGGGTCATAAAGAGTTGGACAAGACTGCGCTACTAAGCACATGCACACAGGCTCTCTTGAACTGAATTTCAAGAGCCTGACTTAGCATAGATTCTTTGGAACCAAACCAGCTCCAGGGATCCCAGGGACTTAACCCAATTTTACTTGTCCTGTGATATATTTTGCACTTTCATCATTACATTGAGAATGAAGTGGAAAGGCCTTCTGTTGCAAAATAACCTCTTTCTAGGTCGTATTTAATACCTGACTGAAAACAAACAAATATAGGAAACTAAGGCTTCTGTGTGTCTTTGTGTACTTTTTATAAGTGTTCGTGCCATATTTTGAGCAAACAAGGCAAATAAATATTGTACTGTTTCATGTTTTGAAATGCTGACTGGATAAAGATTACACATGACAAGTTATTTATAGTTTTATTTATACATAGTGGATTCTCTGTTGGAATCATAGAAGGCAAGAAGATATGATAATTGCTTTGTGTAGTTCACAGGATGAAATTGCAAACCGAGATGTTTTGAATCTAGTTTATACTGTAACCATTTCTAGGAATCCGTATTTAAACAGCAGTGGTTATCATGAAGCATACAACATGTCAACTGTGTCCCAATTCACATCAGTAAAAACCTTCTACCACTTTATTCCCTAGAACCTAACCTCCATCAGATAATACTAAATAAACTATGTCGAGCGCACGTATTAATATATATATATATCAAATGTATCAAACAGCTTGCTGGCTGTATTTGCAGTAGTGTTTATCTGTGGTCATGCAGGTTATAACTCTGCATTTTTATTAGGAAAAATAAATTGAGAATTTATAATGTTCCTGATTTAGTTTTACCAGCTGTGCCCCTGCCAAGGAAAATAACTTGAGAAGGTAAAAATCTAACAGTGAATAAGAAAGCAGTGGGCAATTTGCTTCATGCTTATCTGCTTCATATCTGCTGTTATAAGGTTTAGGGTCAAAGAGAGTAATTAGTAGTCTCTGAACTTAAATATTGTCACTTCGGTAAATTGCAGCCTGTATCTTCGGATTGTCTTATATAAAAGAAGCATAATGATTATTAATTGATATTTGATCTTGGGAGTCTTGAAAACAATTCGTTAAAATGTGAAATATATTTTTGCCCCTCTATCTCTTACTCATTTATCTGGGAATTTGACAAATATCCACTGGGCTCCAAATATATCCAACCTTGTTTTAGGGACGGATGAGATACCTGTTCTCATGGAGATCAAAGTCTGAAAGGGGATCCTGTTATTAAACACTGAAGAGCAGTTACAGTTTGTTTTTTTTTTTTTCAAGTTTTACTGAGATATAATTGACATCACATTATGTGCATTTAAGGCATATAATGTGATGATTTGATTTATGTATCTTTTGCAAAATGATAATAAGTTTAGTTAATACATCTCTCACCTCACAGTTACCTTTTTTTTTTTTAGACCTACCCTCTTAGCAACTTTCAAGTACACAACACAGTGTTGACAACTGTAGTCACCATATTGTACATGCTGCTGCTGCTGCTAAGTCGCTTGAGTCGTGTCCGACTCTGTGCGACCCAGACAGAAGCCCACCAGGCTCTCCTGTCCCTGGGATTCTCCAGGCAAGAATACTGGAGTGGGTTGCCATTTCCTTCTCCACCATAATTTTAAAATGTGAATTTTGAAAATGAGTCTGACATCAAAAATATTTTATACTTTCTCTTTCAGTGAAACAGTCACAATGAAATAATTGTATAAGTTGTTCTGTTTAGAAATGAGACAATTTGAGGCCAGTGAAAACCAAAAGTTCATATTTACAAGAATACTGAATGGACAGAGGGGATAGAGTGAAAAAGTGCGAGAAGTCTCCTGTGAATAGTTAATTTGGTCTTGGAATTGTTAGCAAGGAGCACTGTGTGCAATGTCTCCTTGTGAACATTTCTATTTACTTTCTGCTACAGGATGGTAGATAATAAGGAGTTGCTGGGGAAACTTGTACCCAAACTTGTGGGACTTGACATATGAAACTAATTCCCAAACATAGCCCTATAGCTCGTACAAATATTGCTTTTTCTTATGTGTCGTAATGATCAGTCTGAGTCTTATATATTTTACTTGTGGCAGTGTGGCAGCTTGAGCTGATCACTAGGGTATAAGCCCCGCCCAGGCGTGTGTGTTGTACTCTCCATCGCACCCTAGTGCCTTGCACATGGCTTATCATACAGACACACCTGGTTCTTGAAGGAATGTAGGCATATTTCATCTGTGTATAATTTACAGAGTTTTGAGTTACCTATTCACAGAAGAGGGGGAAGGCAATGGCACCCCACCCCAGTACTCTTGCCTGGAAAATCCCATGGACGGGGGAGCCTGGTAGGCTCCAGTCCATGAGGTCGCTAAGAGTCGGACATGACTGAGCGACTTCACTTTCACTTTTCACTTTCATGCATTGGAGAAGGAAATGGCAACCCACTCCAGTGTTCTTGCCTGGAGAATCCCAGGGACGGGGGAGCCTGGTGGGCTGCCGTCTATGGGATCGCACAGAGTCGGACACGACTGAAGCGACTTAGCAGCAGCAGCAGCAGCAGCATTCACAGAAGAAAAATAGCAACTACTTCCTTGCTAAGTGAAAGTGCTTTCCCAGTCAAAGACAGTCTCATATTCTAGTTATTCGTAGGTTAGGAAACTTCACATTCCTGAGAAGCGATAAAACACCACTAGTAATAGCAACAGTCAGCTATATACACCTTCTATAATATTAATTCTCAACCACTACAATATAACCTACACTTTACAAATGAGAAATCTGAAGATTTTTTGAATATTAAGTGGCTTGTCCCTAGCCACGGAGCTGTTACTAAATGGGGAAGCTAGGATACATTTATAGTATTTTAAAAAAACAAACCAAGGTATGATGAACCCTTAATTACCCATCAGGCACTACACTAAGTGTTTTACATTAAACCTCACTGTAACAACACAAGGGAGGCGTGGTTATCATTTCCACTGTACATGTGTGGAAGACGAGGCATGGAGAAGTTAGATAATTTGCCAAGAGCACGTGGATAGCTTGTGGTAGAGCCAGAGAGAACTTCCCCTTCTATTTCCCCACCCACGGTCAGAGCTGAGCTTAGGGCAGCGTTGATTTATGACCCTGGGAACATTCTTAGTTTAAAGCTATTAGTTTGAGCATTATTATTTTTAAGTATTTTCTGTTCTACTCTGTTAGTTATACAAATGCCTGAGTTTTTAAAGATAATCGTGCAATATACTTCTTGAGTAGAAGCTGAAGTTTTCTCTTTAGGTAGTAAGTAAATCATCCAGAGGACTCTTGTCTTACTTACCTCAGCTTTTGTGTAATCTCATTAACACTTATGGATTGAGTATATTAATCTAGTTTAATTTTTTCCCATTGTATGTGTTGCATTTTTGTTCTGTTAAATTTTAGGTATCGTATTTTTTTCCCCTTGTTTGTTGGCACCCTGGGAGAAACTGACTGTAGTTCAAATGTTTTCCCTTTGGCCAAAGCAGAGCAGAATTAGATTTTAATAAGTTTTAACTTTATGTTATGATTGTTGGGGTGCCATTTGTAGACTGTGACTTTCAGACATGGAATTTGACATCTTTTTTTTTTTTTTTTTTTTTAAGGGCTGTTTTTTTTCCCCTTAAATTTGCATTTTGAATTATACACTAATGGGTAGTATGTGTATGTTTCTCCTTCTGCCTGTCTGCATGTCCCAGAGAGAAAATATTCTGACCTGGTACATGACATATGCTTGCAGTTTATTTTAAAAGAAATTTCAGGTTTTGAAACTACCTGGAAGTATTTTTTTTTTTTTTAATTAGATATTGGGGAACTATACCTAAATAGTCAGTTTAGCTAAATTCAGTTCAGCAGCATTACGCACATGTGTATATAAGATATTGTGTTTGGTGATATGGGAGACATCAAGATGACAAAGAGTTGATACCTTTATCCTGGGGCTTGTAATCTGTTACCTGACCTAGACAAATACATAAATAACGGTAATGTAAGGCAGGCTCTGATAAGTACTGTGGTAGAGGCATCAACAAAGTGCAGTGGGGAATCAGGATAGAGAGATTAATCCCAACTGGGAGGATCTAGGACCTTCTCATGGAGTAGGTAGGACTGAGTAGAGCTTAATTTATTGCTTTCATTCATTCTAGACTGTCTTCTGAAGATTGATGTCTATTTCCTTGAGCTCTTTAATTTTGTTGCCAATTTGGATAAGCATGGCACAAATCCAGCAGGGAGGTCCAGATGAAAAAGAAAAGACAACAGCACTCAAAGGTACATACTTAATTTGCTTTTTCAGGATATTTTCATTGTGCCTAATGAAGGTACAGGAATATTTAGGTGACCTTACATTCATTTCCATTCGAAAATAAGAATATCTGTAATCTATAATTATTTATGTCAGTCACAGTGACCACCTCAATGTCTGAGATATAGTATGTACTAGGTAAATAAATCATAAAGTCATGTGATTCTACAGCTATAAGAATTCTTAATGCTTTTCTTATTCAAGGTCGTGTATTTAATGGTAAAACTAATACCAGAGATCTCTTGAATCAAGCTTAGTGCCCTTTACCATATTTTTGTTGTTTGAAATGTCATACTGGGTTAGAGTAATGATCTGTCTAATCCTTTATTCTGTCTTTGTGGCATTGCCCTAAGAATATTTTATGAGAAGCTCTCTGTAAGAAGGAATCTGCTTTAGACTTTTTTTGGGACTTTGGGTGCCATTTGTTAGATTAAGAAAAGTGTGAGGAAAGCAGGTTTTAGACATATTAAATAGTATATTGAGATGCCACTTAAATATCAGGCTGGAGAAGTTTAAGTGTGGAGTTTGGGAAAGTATTTGGGCTGGAGATTAAAGCTTTGGGAATTATTAGCATAGAGGTAATATTTAAAGTTATGGTCCTAATTGAGATCATCAGAGATTGCAATGTAACCAGAAAGAGAAAAAGTCTGAAGACTGAAGTGTGGGTCATCTCAATCTTAGGGTCAGGAAAATGAGGAGGAACTAACAGTAGACATTTAAAATGATTTCTGATAAGACAGGCTGCAGGCTAGGAGCGAGAGAAAGATCCTGAACACCTACTGAAGAAAATGAGTTTAATTAATTTAATCATGAGTATAAACCAGGCTTTGCTGGTGGCTCAGACAGTAAAGAATCTGCCTGCAATGTGGGAGACCTGGGTTCGATTCCTGGGTTGGGAAGAGGGCATGACAACCAACTCCAGTATTCTTCCCTGGAGTATCCCCATGGACAGAGAAGTCTGGTGGGCTACAGTCCATGGGGTTGCAAAGAGTCGGACACGACTGAGTGGCTGAGCCCACACATAAACCAGGCTAGATGAGGACTGAGAGTTTACTTTTATATTTAACAGTGTGGAGATTATTGATGGTCTTCACAAAGAGCTGTTTCAGTGAACTGAAGGGAATGAAAGTCATATTGGAAAACTTCAGTTAGAGAATAGGAAGAAAGCAATTCACAGAGTTGGACACAACATAGCAACTGACCACACACACATGAACTGTTTTAAGAAAAGGAGAGGTATGCTCTAGATGGGAACAAATATTTGCAATTCATATATCTGGAGAAGGAAATGGCAGCCCACTGCAGTACTCTTGCCTGGAGAATCCCATAGACAGAGGAGCCTGGCTGGCCATGGTCCATGGGGTCGCAGAGAGTCGGACACGAATGACTGACTTCGCTTTCACTCACTTCATACTTCTATCACTGGAGAAGGAAATAGCAACCCACTCCAGTATTCTTGCCTGGAGAACCCCATGGACAGAGGAGCCTGGCTGGCCATGGTCCATGGGGTCGTAGAGAGTCGGACACGGCTGAACTGACTAAGCACAGCACATATCTCACAAAGGACCTTTATCCAGTGTGTATCAAGGTCATCAACAATCAATAATGGGCTTCCTAGGTGGCACAGTGGTAAAGATTCTGCCTGCCAGTGCAGGAGACGCAGGAGATGAGGATTCGATCCTTGGGTTGGGAAGATCCACTGGAGAAGGAAATGGCAACCCACTCCAGTGTTCTTGCCTAGAGAATCCCATGGACAGAGGATTCTGGTGGGCTACAGTCCATGGGGTTGCAGAAGAGTCAGGCATGACTTAGTGACTAAACAATAGACAGCGCTGTGGAAGGTTTTACTGCAGGTATGTATGCTGCTGAGATAGACCAACACACTCAGAATAATAGTTAATTTACAGAAGAGGATAAGGAATGAGGGAATGTGTGTGTTTTCATCCAAATAGCTTTGCTGGGTTTCCACTTGGAAAGCTTTTGTCTACCTTCAACCTTACTTGATAATGTAAAAATCTGATCTCTCAAGTTGTGGTTCCAATTTAAACTTCCACAAGCAGTATGTAAGAAATCAGATTGGTTTTCTGGATTTTAGAGGTTGTATAGTGATGTTAAAAGCATATGGGTAGTCTAAATATAGTAATAAGGTTATAAATATAGAACTTTCTGAATTCAAACTGAGGTTTTCCCACTTACCATGAAACAAATTGCTTATCTTTTCTGAATCATTTTCTTCACTGGTACAATAGGAATATAAATGCTTAGCACATGAGCTTTTAATGATGAATGAAGTAGTCAAATTGAAAATATTAGAAGATAAAATGGCAAATGTTAAATAAAGTATATCTTAGAGCAAATTGACAGAATAAATAAAATTTATCCCTCAAACAGTCCTATTTATCAGTTTTTTTCTTTTATGAGCTATGCTTTTGGTATTAGGTCTAAGTACTCCTTGCTTAGCCCTGCTTTATGAAGATCTTCTTTTATGTTTCCTCTAAGAGTTTTGTAGTTTTAGATTTTACATTTAAAATAATGATGTGTTTTGGTTTAATTTTTATTTAAGAGATGAGCCTTAGGTTAAGGTTTGTATTTTTTTGCCTATTGATGTCCAATTGCACCAGCACTATTTGTGGGAGGAAAAAAAATCTTTGCACTATTGAATTACTTCTTCATCTTTTGAGGTTCTCTTATTTAGTTCCATGTATCTGTGTCTGTCTCTTCTCCAATACATACTCTTGATTACTGAACTTAAATAGTAAGTCTTAAGTTTGGCTAGAATGATACTCCCAAATTCATCCTTATTATTTGGCTTTTCTAGGTCTTTTGCCTTTCCATATAAATTTTAAGAGTAAAATTGTCTATGACTGTAAAAAATTTCAGTTCAGTTGCTCAGTCGTGTCCGACCCCATGGACTGCAGCACACCAGGCCTCCCTGTCTATCACCAACTCCCAGAGCTTGCTCAGACTCGTGTCCATCAAGTCGGTGATGCCATCCAATCATCTCGTCCTCTGTCGTCCCCTTCTCCTCCGGCCTTCAGTCTTTCCCAGCATCAGGGTCTTTTCAAATGACTCAACTCTTCGCATCAGATGGCCAAAGTATTGGACTTTCAACTTCAACATCAGTCCTTCCATTATGAACACCCAGGACTGATCTCCTTTAGGATGGACTGGTTGAATCTCCTTGCAGTCCAAGGGACTCTCAAGAGTCTTCTCCAACACCACAGTTCAAAAGCATCAATTCTTCAGCACTCAGCTTTCTTTATAGTCCAACTCTCACATCCATACATGACTACTAGAAAAACCATAGCTTTAAATAGACTGACCTTTGTTGGCAAAGTAATATCTCTGCTTTTCAATATGCTATCTAGGTCGGTCATAATTTTTCTTCTAAGGAGCAGGTGTCTTTTAATTCCATGGCTGCAGTCAACATCTGCAGTGATTTTGGAGCCCAAATAAATAAAGTGTGGCACTGTTTTCATTGTTTCCCCATCTATTTGCCGTGAAATGATGGGACCAGATACCATGATCTTAGTTTTCTGAGTGTTGTGTTTTAAGCCAACTTTTTCACTCTCCTCTCTCACTTTCATCAAGAGGCTCTTTAGTTCTTCTTGGCTTTCTGCCATGCTGCTAAGTCACTTAAGTCGTGTCCGACTCTGTGCGACCCCATAGACGGCAGCCCACCAGGCTCCCCCGTCCCTGGGATTCTCCAGGCAAGAACACTGGAGTGGGCTGCCATTTCCTTCTCCAATGCATGAAAGTGAAAAGTGAAAGTGAAGGTGAAGTCGCTCAGTCGTGTCTGACTCTTCACGACCCCATGGATTTTCTGCCATAAATGTGATGTTATCTGCATATCTGAGGTTATTGATATTTCTCCCGGCAATCTTGATTCTAGCTTGTGCTTCATCCAGTCCAGCGTATCTCATGATGTACTCTGCATATAAGTTAAATAAGCAGGGTGACATTACACAGTAAATAATTTACTTGCATTTTAATAGAGATTGCATTCAAGCCTATAGACGAACGTGAGAATTTACATCTTTAATAGAATTGACATTTCCAATCCATGAACATGGAGTATCTGTCATTTATTTAGCTCTTAGATTTCCTTCATTGACACTTTGCAATTTTTATCATATAATTAAGTCTTATACATATGTTATTAGATTTGTATTATAATTTTTAGAGTGATTATAAATGGTATTGTGTTTTTAATTTCAATTGTCACACGTTTACTGATTGTTTATGGAAATACTGTCAAATTTGTGTGCCGATATAATCTGTGACTTTTTGAAGTTGCTTATTTTTTTCAGAGGTTTTATTGATAGACAAATTGGAGTTTTCTATGTAGACCATCATGTTATTTGCTTATTGGGCAGTTTTATTTCTTCATTTCTCATCTTGCTTTTTTGCCCTGCCTAAGACTTCCAGTGCTCTGTTAAATAAGAGTAATTAGAACGGACATTCTTTCCTTATTCACTAGGTAATAGTGGGTGGTGGCACTCCCATTTTCACCCCTTAATTTCTAGACCCGTGAGTTCTGGCTCTGGGAGAAATAGCACTGTATGCTGGACACTGGTTCTGAGTATATACTGCCTTCTGGAGAATCTTGGTCCAACCCTGCAAGATTCTGCCATCCAGCTGGCCCTGTAACTGAATCTTCAGAAGGCAGTCCACCATTCTGTCAAATTAGCCACTTCAAGATGGTGAGGACACAGTAAGACAAGTGAATTCCATGAGCATGGGCCCATTGCTGCACTTCTTTTGTTGTGATGTGAGTTTCCTGATCAGAAACAACGCTGTATGGAATACCAGGATGGTGGATAAAGTATCCTGCGAGTCCACAGATCGTTAGATGTGTCAGAAGCCTTGAGTGCAGGAAAGGCCAATCTGTATCCAGAGAAAGTATCTAATCCAGTAAGAACAAAATTCTGCCCCTTTCATGATAGAATTGATCCAGTGTAATTAACCTTCCTCCAGTTACTTGGCTGGTCATCCCCAGGACATGGTGCCATGTTGAGGACTGCCGTGGTGGTCTCTGCTGCTGGCAAATTGGACACCCAGCTGTGACAGTAGCCAGGTTGGCTTTGGTGGGTGCAGGTTCATATTTTGAGCCCATGTATGACCTCCAACTCTGCCACAATGGCTACTTTGTTCTTGGGTGATGACAGATTTGACCGGGGTAAGGCTGACTGGTGTCCACAGAAAGGATTGTCCTGTGCACTTGATTTTTAAAATATTCCTCTGTTGAGCTTACCTTTTCGTGAGCATTCACTTGGGATGCTAATATTTTCACATTCTGTTGCTCATTCAGAGAGGTCTGTCCACATACCTCTTTTCCACGTTTCCTTGTTACCAATTTTCTGATCGTGTTCCTTCCAAGTCCCTGACCATCCAGCCAAACGATTGACCACATGCCCATGAATCATTTTATAGTCACTCATGTGGTCATATCTCTTTCCAGAGAAATGGAACAACCAGGTGCCCTGCTCTCAGTTCTGTCCACTGGGAAGATTTCCCTTCACCACTGTTATTTAAGGATGTCCCCAAAGGGGCCTCTGATGCTTCCGCTGTCCACTTTTAGGTGGTGACTGAGTATCATGCAGAACCATCGCTGATCCAGACTCGAGTTTTCTCTTCTTCTGCCAGCTGATGAGGCTTTAGGTGCATGCTGATGAATAGAACGCTGTGTCGCAGGAGTGGAGACTATAGCATTTGGGCCACTCCTGCATGTTACTTCTTTTTGTCTTCAGGACCTGCTCAGTCCTAACCTCATACATACTACTCCCTATTTGATGATGGAGTGCTATTGTACACACCCAACTTTAATACTTGGTGTGTCAGTTACCACCTTGTTCATGATGGCCTGCTAAGGTCTCATGGTAAGCTGGCAGCCTGTGGTTAAGTGTTCAGTCTCCACTCAGGCCCAGTAGCAGGCCAAAAGGTATTTCTCAGAAGGAGACTAGTTACCTACAGTGGATAGTAAGGCTTTGTGACAAAATCCTGAACCTGTGCTGTGAAAGCAGGAGAAGATTGGTATCCTAGCTTGAAGACAGTCATACAGAGAGTAGGAATTCTGTCTTATTCATCATTTATTTTTGTTCTGCTCAGGCCTTCAGTGGATTGGATGAATTCATCTGTACTGGAGGTGGGGCAACCTGCTTGACTCAGTCTGCAGTTTCAAATGTTAATCTCATCCAGAAATGCCTTCATAAACATGCTCAGAATAATATTTAACCAAGTATCTGGGCACCCAGTCAAGTTGACACATAAAATTAACCATCACACTATTCATTTGTCTATGGAAACTTTGGTTGCTTCCGCCTTTTGGCTGTTGTGAGTAATACTGCAGTGAATAGGGGTGTACAAATATATGAATCTTTGTTTTCAGTTCTTGGGGGTATAAAGTGGTATTTTTATCCAATGACTTCATATGTTTAGTTGAAGTTTAGAATTCTAGTTGCTAAATGGCTTTAATGATCAGAGATGTGTTTTAGAAAAAACAGTGGTTACATCTGATATATATTTAGGTTGTAAGGATTCAGTTGTACTGTATTTTATAGGAGGTTGAAGGGATTTTGCGTGGAAATGTTCTATTATACTTGATTTTTACCTAATCTACTGCCTTTGGAACCCAGTTTCCGCAGAATGCAGCTATATAGCTTTGTTTTCCTTTTACAAAATAGAAAAATAATTTCTGACAGTTTCTTTCTCAGTTTTCAAAAAGAAGTCGGCTTCCCTGGTAGCTCAGCTGGTAAAGAATCCGCCTGCAATGCAGGAGACCCTGGTTTGATTCCTGGGATGGGAGGATCCCCTGGAGAAGGAATAGGCTACCCACTCCAGTATTCTTGGGCTTCCCTGGTGGCTCAGATGGTAAAGAATCCACCTGCAATGTAGGAGACCTGGGTTCAATCCCTGGGTCAGGAAGACCCCTGGAGAAGGGCATGGCAACCCACCCCAGTATTCTTGCTTGGAGATCCCATGGACAGAGGAGCCTGGCGGGCTACAGTCCATGGGGTTGCAAAGATTTCGATGTGACTGAGCGACTGAGCACACACACTCAATGTCAATGAAATTAAAAATATCTACATCTAGTTCTCTAATTGACAGAGGAGAAGTTTGAGGAATGCATGTTTTAGTTTAGTTATTATTTTATTATTCAAAGGAACTTTTTGGTCAAAGCAAAAGCATATTTCTGTATTCAGAAGAGTTTATTCTTTTTATAAGGTATTGAAGAGAGGGGTTAGACTATATTAGAGCTTATACAGGACATAGAATAAAACTATAGGGATTTTGAAAGAGTGCTGCCTTAGATATTGGAGAATAAGTTTATTTTTCTAATCCCACAGTACTATTAAGGTATAATTTTGGGCAGGCCATTTTACGTCTCTGGGCTTATTTCCTTGTCTCAAAGACAGTGAAGATAACATGTGCTACTGCTTTATAGGGCTGTGATGGTCAAATGAGGTATAGTATGTGAAATCTTTAAAATGATATATAGATGTTAGATGGCATTTTATGATCTGAGCTGATAGAAAGTGAATATTAGACATAATACAGATGCTTACATTTTGGATGGTTTTGTGTGTATCTGACTAAGAGGATTCTAAGTTTTGAACTGTGGAAGATGACTGTGAAGTAAAGGAATTGAATTCATTGGAAGGAGAAAAGTGAGAATCTTCAAGCCAATTTTTGATAAATATATAAAAAAATATTTTAATCAATTTTGCAAAGATTTACACATTGTTCAGAACCTTACTAATGAATCAGAACTTTGTCAGCATGTACGAATCTGCCCCAGTATGCATACTTGTGACATTTTTTATTTTACTAGATAATTTGCAGATTTTTAAAAAATAAACTTGCTTGTATGTTGAAGATGGTATATTTTTGTGTAAGTTGAGGTGTATCTGATGCAGTAGTTTGAAGAGTTTTAAACAATGACTTTTTTTTTTTTACAAGTTTTTTGGTGTCTTATCTTTGTGTCCCACAGAGAGAGACTAGAGACTGGAGGTAGACAAACTATTTTTTCCTCTGGCATATTTTTATGATCTGTACAGATGCATTTATTATATCTCTGTAAGTGAGAGACAGAACAAAGTGTTACTTCTGAGATTCTTTTGTTTAAAAGAAAGGCTGGGGTTGGGGGTGGGGAGTTGCTGGTTTGCTATACTCTGTGTCCTAGGAGTTTTTTCTCTCTTCAGGAACTTGAGTTTGAATGAGAAAAAAAAATCTCAAAATCTAAACTTAAAAAAGAAAATCTTTTGAGAGATAAATCAATTTGAAGTTTATCTTTTATTTGTTCCAAGTTTGCATATGACACGAAGATGACATACAGTGAGAATTTTTGCCTCATCCCGTAATAACCTATAAGAAATTGTTAAATACTGTTGACAGACTGATTTGAGGTTGGGGCAGGGAAAATGCAAGATATGCCTGCAACACCGTGTAGTAACAGGAAACAAGAAAATGCTTGCAAAATAAAGAGATGAGACTGAGGAGCCAGGATGACTGCAGTGTAGTGACCTGGACGGAATCCTGGAACAGAAAATGGAAATTAATGGAAAAACTGATGAATGATATCTGGGCTTAGTTAATAGTAATGTACCAACGTTGGTTTCTTCATTGTAGCAAACGTAGCATGGTAAGGTAGAATGTTAACAATAGGGAAAACTGAGTATAGACACTGTCTGTACTATCTTTCAGCTCATCTGTATCTAAAATGATGCAGAAACAAAATGCTTATTTGCAAAATATTGTTGACAGTCTTTTATTATGTATAGTCAGTCAAATGATGTGAAGAATGGAAATGTTTTGTGTCAGCCTGTTTTCTCCAGTTAGCGTGTTTTATTTTACTATTGTTACTTCCCCTCTAAAAGTAGAAAAATGGAAACAGTGGAAACAGTGAGAGACTTTATTTGGGCTCCAAAGTCATTGCAGAGGGTGACTGCAGCCATGACATTAAAAGACGCTTGCTCCTTGGAAGAAAAGCTATGACCAACCTAGGGGTCATAGGGGTCAATTATTAAAAAGCAGAGACATTACTTTGCCAACAAAGGTCCGTCTAGTCAAAGCTGTGGTTTTTCCAGTGGTCATGTATGGATGTGAGAGTTGGACTAGAAAGAAAGCTGAGCACTGAAGCGTGGGTGCTTTTGAACTGTGGTGTTGGAGAAGATTCTTGAGAGTGCTTTGGACTGCAAGGAGATCCAGCCAGTCCATCCTAAAGGAAATAAGTCCTGAGTATTCATTGGAAGGACTGATGCCTAGCTGAAATTCCAATACTTTGGCCACCTGATGTGAAGAACTGACTCACTGGAAAAGACCCTGATGCTGGGAAAGATTGAAGGCGGGAGGAGAAGGGGATGACAAAGGATGAGATGGTTAGATGGCATCACTGACTTGATGGACATGAGTTTCAATAAGCTCTGGGAGTTGGTGATGGACAGGGAGGCCTGGCGTGCAGCAGTCCATGAGGTCGCAAAGAGTCAGACGCGACTTAGTGACTGAACTGACTAATGCTATATTACTATTATTTAGATTTTTAAGTTCCCTTATTCATAGCAGTAAGGTTTGGTGATCTTTAAAAGTCATATTAATATCCGAAAATTTTAAAAATGATAGAATGAGGTTAATAAGGTACAAATTAGTATCTGTATATTCTGAAGGGAAAGAAGTTCATAATTAATTATTGTGGTACATAGCATCTGAGTTGTGATTATTTGGAGAATTACAGTTTTGAAAGTACTTATGTTATATTGATACTGTATGTTATCACAATGAAGCATTTTGTTAACTTAAAGAATTATAAGGAGAATCTTATCATTTAAGGCAACACATAAAAAGTAACCTAATAGAAAAATTTAAAAAAAGTTAAAATAATGTAAGATACCATCTTTGTTATTAATTATGAAAATAAACATAAGTAAATTTCATGTCATTTCTTTTCTAGATTTATTATCTAGGATAGATTTGGATGAACTAATGAAAAAAGATGAACCACCTCTTGATTTTCCTGATACACTGGAAGGATTTGAATATGCTTTTAATGAAAGTAAGTGGTGTATGCTATATATATGCAAGATTTGTTTAACAATGCTAGTAGAAAATAAACAATCCTAAACTTTTATTTGACAGCTGGAAAGTTTTGTGTGTTTCTTTTGAGAAATATCTTATCCTTTCATGATGAAATTCTTCTGTCAAGTTAAAGAGCCAAGTAATAATTTCCCATACTTGTCAAGTCACTTAAACCAATGAATATGAGTTTAATTTAACTTAGGTATTTTCAGTCTTGAGGGTTCAACTCCCTTGTATCCAGCTGGAACTCCCAATTAATAGTGTAGAAAGATGCTATTATTTCACGTGTTATTTAAAAGATGAAGTGACTGGCAATAATTATCTGTGACACTATTTTAAAACATAATACTTGATTCCATTATTATTTTTTAGGCAACATCCTTATTGTAAAACTTCATTAAGTTCTGAATAAAATAAGCTTGGGACTTGGAGTAAGGTACCATAGATTGCAAGAATGTTTCTTGTACAAAGAACCATGAAACTGGATTAATAATGCTGTAATACGTGAAAGGTAATGTTATTACAGGCCTGGTAGCATTTGAATTGTAGCTGTCTGCTGTACTACATCAACTAAATTGGTGATCTGTCATCATTGTGTGTGTGTTTTTTAAAATTTTACATGGATTTATTTTATTCTATTCACATTGACTATTGTCATACCACCTACAAAAAGTGCAAAAGCATAATCAGTTTTCTAATACCAGGTCAGAGCCAGGTTGCAGAAGAGGAACTATACAGTAAGTTACAAGAAGAGTTCAGATGTCCTGTCACTTGATGTACTTAAAGCTGTAAATATTGCCACAGGAGAATCTCTGGTTTTTTGCAGCATTCATACAGTTCCTGCCAGTGAGGCCTTCTTAGATAGATGTGTCTTTGCAGTATCAATTATGGGTGTTAGAGCTTACAGTGATGGTCTCTGTGTACTAGAATATTAACTGAACGTATTAGAACATATTAGGGACATATTAGAAAGTATTAGAACATATTAGAAACTTTGATCTCTTTTCTGATATTAATTTGCATGCTTTATCGTTTGGCAAAGTATGTGTGAGTAATATTTTGTTTTTAAAAGAAATTTTAAAATTTCTTTATAGTTTAATTAACAGACTCTAAAGAACTCTGAGACTGACATTGCTCCCGCCCCTTTGAAACAATGAGCAGATTCCTCTTTCAGGCCAGGGATGGGGGCATGCGTTGGTGCAGGTGGATCATAGAACTGTGTTTGCTTTATGAATAGAAGACACCAGTTTTCATTGAAGTCTGCCTTTCATCTTCCTTGAACATTTCTTAAAGGAAATGAAAAACAAAGAGGCAATACACTTTTATCTCTCACTTTCTTATCAGATATGTTCATACACACACATCTTTGCTTACATGTTTACATTCTTGCATGCACATACTCACTTTTGGGACACACCTGCACCTTTGCAAATGCATGTATGCTTTCATGTACTTACACTGAATGTGGGAGCATCCTTGCACACACCTATCATGTGTTTTTTTTTTAATATCCTGGATATTGTCTTGCATAAATGTAGACTTACAATATGGGCAGAGATTCTTGCATTCCAAGGAAAGAATGCCACTTTTATGGATCTTATTTTTAGCACGATGCAGTTCAGTGTTGAATTCACAGTGAATGGTGAGTATTTTTTTAAAGTTGTGAGGATTTGAAACCAAGAAACTAGTTTCAGTATTAAATCCCTAAGAGAGCAGTCCTATCTTAGAATCTTCAGGGACTTTTTTTCAGGGTTTATAGTGCAAAAACTTTCATGAAAGCTTTGCATTGAAACTTTCATTGACTAAAGCTTCTAAATTTTTCTAAAGAATTTTAAAGTTCTTAGTTGGGTAAAGAAGAATTAAGATACAGAGTTCACTCTAAGGAAAAAGAAAACTGTAACAAAGGGGAAGAGATTCTTTTTACTGCATCAAACTGATGCCTTGTTCTTTCAAATCACTGTACCTTTTCAAATACTCTTTGTGTTTAAAGTGTCTGTTTAGCCATTCTCCAGTTGCAGATGGTATACGGCCTGGCTCAAATGCCTTTGCCTTGAAAGATGAAGGTGAAGGCTTTTCACCTTACACCCTCACTCTTACTCCCTATATACTTTGGTGCAGTACTATGAGAAATCAATGCTTTTGTATCACACACAGACACACAGACACACACACACACACACACACACATATATATAACTCAGCAACAAACTGTTGTGAGTTTGAAGCTTGTCTTCCATGAGGGCTGATTTTTATTGGATTCTTATTGTTGTCAGAAAGTGTCTTAAATATTTTCAGTTTATTAATTCATGTAGGTCATTGATAGCTTATCTTGAGTCTCAGACTCAACCACCAATCTGGTAAAATATATGGATAAGCTTTTCAAAATAACATGCATTTGGTTATACACTGGAGATTTTACAGCTGATTTTAGGAGACTCTAAAATGTCCTAAATCAGACCTTTGACAGTTGCTAAAGAGATTTTCCAAACCTTTGAGAAATACTATTTGCAAATCCAACTGTAAGTGATCCAGATTATCTTTTCGGGTTAAGAATTCTTACTGTCTTTGCCTCTTTATCTTCTTTTTACTTTTAATACTAGTGTTAGTAGTTGACTGTTTTGGCAAGGCTCATTTTTCCTAAAGTATCAAAATCATTATCAACTTATGAGAATCATTATGTTCAAAATGAGTAGAGAATTTAAAAAAACAAACAGCAAACCTCTCGTTGAGATGTAGATATATCTACATCTAACTACATAAACTTACTCTCTCGGTAGGGCAGTTCCCTTTCACACAACAGTCTCATAGAAAATACATTTCAAATTTTAGCTGCAGCAGTATTACATGTTACTATATGCCACATGCCTTTAAGGTTGCTTTATTCAAAATAACAAATGTCAGATTTGCAGATACCTTCAATTCACTTGTATTGGTATCCTAAATTGGAATTTCCTTGTCCTCAAAAGAAAGACATAGGTGTACCTTATAATTTATATGGAATCATCTGACCATAAATGTGTGTTCATTATGATGATATAGTGCTGTGTCTCAAGTTGAGTATTAAAAAACTTTAGAAATAAGAATTAGCACTTATATTAAAAATACCAAGTATGTGTCATAAAATTGATTCATAAAAATAATGAGATAGTTTTACTTAGAGTAGTAATGTTTCCCGGATTTTAGCTCTGGTGCCATAGCTCTCCTTTCAAGTCTTTCTTCACTCTTGCAAGCCCTCATTGGATAAAAATCAAATACTAATAACTCAGTTTAATTTGACCATGTGCCTCCTCTGCCACTCCTAGGATAAAGGCTAAAGTTTAAGGCCTCTACTATTTGATTTCACGTGTTCTCCACTGTTGTATTGTTCAGTTAGTCTCAGTACTCTCTTTGTTTCTGTTAAACTGGGTTGTTCCCCATTGTTTGAACTTGCCTTCTTTTTTTTTTCAAAATTATATTTTCATTGTCTGAGTAGAGGGGAGGGAAGTTGTTAAATCACCTGATCTGTTGTATTTTCCTGAATACCAGGAGAATGCTTCTGGGGAAACAAGACAGGTGGCTTGGTCTGCCATGGGGAGAATCCTTCTCCATGAAGTATTTTGAACAAGTTAACTGGTTTGGCATTGCTTACAGTTAAACCTATAATATGCAGATATGTAACTGCATGTTTCTTTTAAAAATACCACATGATGGCAAAAGCAATACAATATTGTAAAGTTAAGCAAAATAAAATTAAAAAAAATAAAATAAAAATACCACATGAGCAGTACAACTCTTTGGCACATAAAGTAGAAGTGTTTATAACCAGCATGCTTACCAATGTGTACAGTAACTCATATGCCCCACTTAGAGACATCACCTGTTCTGGACCAGAGCATGCTATGGTACGGATAATAGTCTGGACCAGAGCATGGACCAGTGAGAAGAGAAGACTGGGAAGACACAGCCAGGCTGTTGCAAACCAGCTTTGCCTGTGCCTTTTGGTTGCTTGGGCCATTGAACTTATTAATAAAGTTATTTATTGTCAGTACAGTCATTGAACTTTGTGAGTTTGTCTTGACAATCGTATCAGGTCAGTTTATTTCTCTTCCTCAGTTCTTGTCTCCTCAAAACAAAAATTTGGAACAGACTAAAGGGTTTAAAACAACAGACAAGTCACAATTCAGATTGGCTCAAGCAGCAGATCTTTTATTAGACAGACACTCCCAAAACGTGGAAGCCGGCTGATCCCAAAGGAGTCATCATA
The DNA here is from genome assembly GCA_935064755.1 of Tragelaphus eurycerus. NCBI lineage: Eukaryota > Metazoa > Chordata > Mammalia > Artiodactyla > Bovidae > Tragelaphus > Tragelaphus eurycerus. The sequence goes on from CAKXYN010000014.1 coordinate 1,126,077, forward strand.
GCAATCCCTCTTGATTTCCCCCTTTTATACTTCCCGTCTCCTCCTTTTGATTGTGCCCTGTGCAGAATAGGGCTTGTACCCACCACCAGTCAAGAAAGGGAATGCAACTAGGCGTACGTTCAAGGCCGATTGACAGTTGCAAGTTATATAACAACAGGCTCTGTTGCGTGTGTCTTCCCATAATTCAGTCTGTTGTAATTAGATGCATGTATATGTGTAGAATATTTATGAACCCTCAATAGGTTCCTAGCTGCCAAGGTTACTTGAGGAAGCCCCCTGTAGTTTGTATCCACTGTGTGCCTAGGGCTCCCTGTGCTGGAGTTGGAACAGTCAGTCTGGTGATTTTTGTAGCAAATCTGTGAGCCCCCCTGGGTGTGTCTGAGAGGGGGTTTAGAGATCAGCTTGCCTCCTTTTTAGTTAGGTCACCCCTTGATGCTGATGCCTAACTTCCTACCTGGCAGTCTAAACCTGCGTTGGCTCACTGTCTCTCTCCCATTTCCATTTGAAATCGTATTTGTATTTCAAGCCAGTTGAGAAATTTCACTAAAACCTTTGAACCTATTCTAGCCTACAGGGATCCTTCATTTTTCTAAACTCATTTTGGACTTTATGTGAATTGCCTATAGCAGTTTTTTAGATTGTTGACTTCATTCTTTGTAAAAAGTTGCTTCACTTTTAAATATTTATGCTTTTACTCCTCAGGTAAACCTCTAAGCTTAAGAATGGGGACCATGTTCATGGCTGTAGCTAGGAAAAGTCTTCAAATGTTATAGGCCTTCAAATATTGTTAATTTGCTTTGGGTTAGAGAAATGAAGATGGAAGACATAGCCTTTGAGTACTTGGGTCTTTCTTTTATCCTATGTATATCTTTGCACTATATGGATATTTAAAGAAAAATATCTAATGAAAACAATGAGAATTTCCTGAGACATTAAATTTTTATTAGACATTATTTATTATGCTTTACGTGTTATTATACATATACTCTGAATCATAGCACTATTTTAACAAATAAACTTGTTTGTTTGTCTTCTAGAGGGGCAGTTAAGACACATAAAAACTGGGGAGCCATTTGTTTTTAACTACCGGGAAGACTTGCACAGATGGAACCAGAAAAGATATGAAGCACTGGGAGAGGTATGGTTGTGTATATGAGTTAACTTTGTTTTTTATTCAAATTTTAAATAGTCAGAATAAAGGTTTAAGTTGAAGTAGTACATATGTTCTTTCTACAAAATGATTCAAAAAGGTTTTTGTATTTTTTATTTTTTTATTTTTAGTGGTAGCATTAGAAACGTAATTTCCGTTTAAAATTTTATGTTTTTACACAAATTTTTTCACGACCTTAATATTTTGTAATGAGTCATTATAAAGGGAACAAATTGATGCTAAATTTTATTTTTCTTTTAATGTTTTTAGGAGGTTGATTCCTCTGCTGTGCCAGGAAGAATGTCTTCTTTTAAATGCTTATCTAAAACAAAAAGCACAGAGTTACCGTTGTTAATTATGTGAGATGATGGATGAGTTAATTATCCTTGTCTTGGCAATTTTTCTTAGAAGTTTCCTGATAATTATAAAATCATCTTATTGTGTGTTTTAAGTATATACAAATACAGTTATCAGTTATTACTGAAAGTTACAAATAAGTGTTTATAGGAAGAAAATTGCTATTGGCTAATAAATTAGATATAAACTACATATCTTTGACTCGATAAAGGATTAGGCCTTGTGAAACATTACATGCCTCTTTAATGCTACCATTGGTAGGAACCTTTGAAAATGTCATTTGTCATTCAAGTGAATGTTTTGTTAAAGCTCAGAGTTTTACTCATTGGTGTCATATGTTCTTGTTCAGTTGCTTACTCATCTCAAACTCTTTGCAACCCCATGGACTGCAGCATGCCAGGCTTCCGTGTCCTTCACTGTCTCAACTCATGTCCATTGAGTTGATGATGCCATCCAACCATCTCATCCTGTTGCCCCATTCTCCTGCCCTCAATCTTTCCCAGTATCAGGGTCTTTTCCAGTGGGTCAGCTCTTTGCATCAGGTGGCCAAAGTATTGGAGCTTCAGCTTCAACATAGTCCTTCCAGTAAATATTCAGGGTTGATTTCCTTTAGGATGGACTGGTTTATTTCCTTGCAGTCCAAGGGACTGTCAGGTGTTCTCCAGAACCACCATTTGAAAGCATCAGTTCTTTGGCACTCAGCCTCCTTTATGGTTCAGCTCTCAAATCCATATATGACTACTGGAAAAACCATAGTTTTGACTATATGGACCTTTGTCAGCAAAGTGATGTCTCTGATTTTTGATGTCATAGTCTGTGTTTTTCATAAAATGCATATGAACACATTTATTTACTGCGATAACTAGACAACTGTTTAATTTCTATAAAGAAAAGCTGAAAGTTCTATTTATATTTTGGCTGTCTAATAAAAGTAGTCAAAATTAATTATTTGGTTAAACAGTAGCATAAAGAATATATGAAGTTAAGTTTATCTTTTCTGGAAAACAGCTTTTCTTGGATCTCTTCTGCACATCTTTGAGCAAAGATGTTGACAGCTTTTGTTCTGAACCATCTTTTTTAAGATGTCTGATTAGGAAGCAGACTTAGAAGATAGAGATTGTGTCTTCTTCTAGTGCAGAGGACAGATTTGTTTGATGTCCAAGGAATTTCATGTTAGGGAAGATGCACTGAAGAAAGAAATGGCAACCCACTCCAGTATTCTTGCCTGGAGAATTCCATGGACAGAAGACCATGGCAGGCTACAGTCCATGGTGTTTCAAAGAGTCGAACACAACTGAGCAACTAACACTTTCATTTTACTTTCATGCAAATGGAGAGTCACAGAAATTTTGACTATGACCCTCATAGCTAATCTCAAGACATGTCACCATAATTCTGAAAATGCAAGTTCTCATATAACTATATAGAGTTCCCAGAAAACATATAAACATTGTGTTTAAATTCTGAAAATAGTTTAATGCTTCTTATTACTAATAAGATCTCTAGTTCTGTTAAGCGAGAACCTGTGAAAAGTCTCTCACCAGTGACCTCCACATAAAAGCATTGAAAAAACTTTTCTCCTCAGTGATGGATAGGGCAGAATTCAGAAATTCGAGCTTATTGCCTGAGAGCCTGCCTTAATAAATAAACTTTTGGTATGCTTAAATTTAAGTTTTAAGGAGACAGCTTTTGACTTCAGCCAACAATCTAAACCAAAGCCCCTTCTGTTTTCTTAAGTGTTTTCCTGCAGAATATTGAGTTTTGTCTTCTGCTGAGAGGTACTATATATGTTTCACAACTGCCGTTTTAGTTTATGTTTATTTCTCTCTTAAGGAGATTATTATAGCAGTCATTCAGCAGAAATTGTTTTTAAGACTTGCTCCTGAAATGCTCTATCATTTCTATGTAAATTAAACTTACTGTGTAAGTAAAATAAACTGAGATGTCATTTTCTTTTTAGAATACAGTGTCATAACGACACAAAAGAGTGCTCTTTTACACTCACATAGTTACATTTTTACAGTCAAACAAATGCTTTTGCTAATATGTATATATATATTTTTACTGTCTACATATAACTTGATAAAAAACATATAGCTTTTAATAAGTTTGGTTAATTTGTCTAAATTTAGGAAGATACTTTCAGTTTAAAGAAGTGGGAGAGTGGTGTGAAAGGGTGATTTTCAGAATAGAAGTTTTCAAGCATATATATCGGAGATGAATATTATGCCAAGGAATAATGTTTCCTTTGAAAGATTAGAAAGGCTATCATTTAAGTAATAAATAGAATGGAAAAACCCAGCATGTAACTTGTCAAATTTTCTCAACTATCTCTTTCATGTCAATACTGAATTAGTATTAAATGGAGAATTTGAAATCCAGAAGAAATTCTAATGAAAGATTTGAGTTTTTTGCCTAAATTGGCTCTTTGCACTTCCTTTGATATTTGGAAGGAATGATGCTAAAGCTGAAACTCCAGTATTTTGGCCACCTCATGCGAAGAGTTGACTCATTGGAGAAGACTCTGATGCTGGGAGGGATTGAGGGCAGGAGGAGAAGGGGACGACGGAGGATGAGATGGCTGGATGGCATCACTGACTCGATGAATGTGAGTCTGAGTGACCTCCGGGAGCTGGTGATGGATAGGGAGGCCTGGCGTGCTGCAGTTCATGGGGTCGCAAAGAGTCGGACACGACTGAGCGACTGATCTGATCTGATCTGATCTTGATATTTGTTTACTTCTTTAAAAGTTAATAAATTGTTAGTGTGCTTAGTAAGAGGATAGTATTGATTGAACAGTCTTAAAAGCTTGGCTTTTTATTCATGGCTAGGACCACACTTAGAAAAAAAGAAAGTAAAGGCATAATTTCCACCCCCGAACCTAAATTAGTAATATGTCTTGTAAAACAGTGCAGTGTTATTGAAAAGTACTACTACTAAAAAAATGGAATTTATGCATCACTTCATGGGAAATAGATGGGGAAACAGTGGAAACAGTCTCAGACTTTAATTTTGGGGGCTCGAAAATCACTGCAGATGGTGACTGCAGCCATGAAATTAAAAGATGCTTACTCCTTGGAAGGAAAGTTATGACCAACCTAGATAGCATATTCGAAAGCAGAGACATTACTTTGCCAACAAAGGTCCATCTAGTCAAGGCTATGGTTTTTACCAGTGGTCATGTATGGATGTGAAAGTTGAACTGTGAAGAAAGCTGAGCGCCGAAGAATTGATGCTTTTGAAGTGTGGTGTTGGAGAAGACTCTTGAGAGTCCCTTGGACTGCAAGGAGATCCAACCAGTCCATTCTGAAGGAGATCAGCCCTGGGATTTCTTTGGAAGGAATGATGCTAAAGCTGAAACTCCAATACTTTGGCCACCTCATGCGAAGAGTTGACTCATTGGAAAAGACTCTGATGCTGGGAGGGATTGAGGGCAGGAGGAGAAGGGGACGACAGAGGATGAGATGGCTGGACGGCATCACTGACTCAATGGACGTGAGTCTGAGTGAACTCCGGGAGCTGGTGACGGACAGGGAGGCTTGGCGTGCTGCGATTCATGGGGTCGTGAAGAGTCAGACACGACTGAGTGACTGAACTGAACTGAATGCAGCTATAAAAATTGGATTTTTCGAATGGCCATATTCAGGTATTTGAAATAGGAACAACTTAAAGAATAATATAAATTATTATGTTAATAGTCAAATATTTGAATATAATGTGATTTGTTGTTGTTGTTCAGTCGCTTAGTCGCGTCTGACTCTTTGTGACCCCATGAACAGCAGCACACCAGGCTTCCCTGTCCTTCACCATCTCCTGGAGTTTGCTCAAACTCATGTCCATTGAGTCGGTGATGGCAGTGATGTGTCTGACTAATACCATCATATAATGTGAAATTCCCACATTTCATATTGTGACAGAAACAGAGGCCTGGCTGTCAGGAAATCTGGGTCCTAGTTTTGGCTCAGCACTATCTCTATGGTAGAGAAAATACAAGATGAGACTAGGACATTGTCTTTTTTGGAAAGCAAACCCTCAGTTTAATGGCAGTATGTGAATAGGGCAAAGAAGCCCAACTTGAGAGGATTTCCTTTGGCCAAAATTGGGACAATTTGAGGGTAAAACAGAATAAGCCTTCTATTAATTATCGTGATTCCATAGCATTTTTATAATATAGCTAATTTGCTGTCATAAGATGAAAATTATCTGAAAATTGGTAATCAAAGGGAAAGAATTAAGTAGCTCGACATTTTATGAGAACCGTAGTTCATTTGCAGTTGAAGAAGAAATGTTTTACTTTACCAAAGAATACTGGCTATTAATAGTAAAAAAAAAAAAAAAAAAAGATATAATTAGAAAATCACCATCATTCTAAAGATGTTCCCTCAAGAGTCCCATTTCCTGCTTATTCAGTCAACCACTAATCTGGGATCTACCATGAAGGGACTTCACAGTGAGTGAAGTGACTTATGCAGCAGATATAATTAAAGTTACTAGTCAACTGATCTTAAAATCTTAAGATAGGGAGGTTGTCCTGGATTATCTGGGTGAATTTTGTATAATCACAAGAGCAATTAAAAGCTGAAGAGAAAGGGCAGAAGAGTCAATCACAGAGATTCTGCAGAAGAGGCAGGGAGTGAGGTTTCAGACACGAGGATTCACACGCCATTGCTGGCTTTGAGATAGAACCAGAGAGAGGCCTGCATGAGCTCAGGGTACCCCTCAACTAATAAGAAGCATGGAAAACTTAGCGCACTGGATTTGGCCAAAAACTTGAGTGAACTCAAAAGGGGACTTGCTCCAGAACCTCCTGGTAAGAGCCCAGCTGGCTGACACCTTGATTTTGGCTTTGCGAAACCTAAAGCAGAGACGCCAGTGGAACCAACCCACACTTGTGATCTATAAATTGTGAAATGCTGAACTCTGTTTAAAGCTTAATAGCTTTAAATGGCTATTTGCCAAGTTTGTGGTAACTTGGTAAATTAAGTTTGTGGTTGTTAATTTAGTAGAGGAAAACTACCTACCATACAGCCCCTTCTTGAAATAATTGATTTCATGAAGGATGTGAGGGAATATTTGCACAGTATGTTTGCACAGAATATTTGCACTTTTCCCAAAGTATCAACTCAGAGATTTCTTGTAATTGTAAGGGGAAAAATACATACCTTAAAATAGAGATTTAGCTGTCAGCACAGTACCTGATGAACAGTTAGTATCACCAGTGGTAGGATAACTTGACATTCTGTATCTTCTGATAGGATGCTGTTTGAAGTACTCAGCATTAACTGTGGATATTCTTGCTACATACACTGACTCTACGCTAATCCGCCCTTTAGACTTATATTCCATTTTCATGAAATATAGGAAGAGAGGGAAGAGCAAATTATACCACAAGGACACAATCCAATACAAGGGACATGTAGAAGACAATACCATTAAAAGTACTGAAAAGATTTGTGTGTTGAGGGTAAAGAAACTGTTGTAGATGAAAATAAACAAGGAGACAGCAACTAGCGTGCATATACGAACATTGATGGGACTTTGGTTTAAAAAATAATAAGTTAAAGCAAGCAACTTCTATACTCTTTAGGGGCAATGAGGAAGAATTGTTCATGTTTTTCAGGTATGAAATATTGCATATTATGGTTATGTAGAAAAACGTCGTTATTCTTAGGTGATGCTAGTGAAATATTTAGGGAGAAAGTCATGGTGCCTGCAAGCTATTTTTTTTTAAATTTTATTTAACTTTACAATATTGTATTGGTTTTGCCGTGTATCAAAATGAATCTGCCACAGGTATACATGTCTTCCCCATCCTGAACCCTCCTCCCTCCTCCTTGTCCATACCATCCCTCTGGGTCATCCCAGTGCACCAGCCCCAGGCATCCAGTATCAGGCATCGAACCTGGACTGGCGATTCGTTTCATATATGATATTATACTTATTTCAGTGCCATTCTACCAAATCATTCCACCCTCTCCCTCTCCCAGAGTCCAAAAGACTGTTCTATACATCAGTGTCTCTTTTGCTGTCTTGTATACAGGGTTATTGTTACCATCTTTCTAAATTCCATATATATGCATTAGTATACTGTATTGGTGTTTTTCTTTCTGGCTTACTTCACTCTGTATAATAGGCTCCAGTTTCATCCACCTCATTAGAACTGATTGAAATGTATTCTTTTTAATGGCTCTATTTTTAAATGTGTCCTAAAGAAGAGGAAAAACTCAGGAAAATAAAAAGACAGTATGTATGGCAAAATGCTGTTAGTTGTCCAATCAAAGTGGAAGATGTAAAGATGCTTATTGTACTATTTTTCAACATTTCTCTGTGTTTGAAAAGTTTCACAAGTTGAATATTGGGGGAAAGGAAGCTGATGATAGGAACCTGAGCACACTTCACGTTTGTGAGTAAGGCTTGCTCCCTGGCAGGCATGCTTGGGTGCTCTTGGACTATACCACTTTATTTGTTGTGTGCTGTGCTGAGTTGCTTCAGTCTTGTCCCACTGTTTGTGACCCCATGGACTACAGCATGGCAGGCTCCTGTGTCCTGGGATACTCCAGACAGGAATACTGCAGTGGGTTGCCATGCCCTCCTCCAGGGGATCTTCCCAACCCAGGGATCAAACCTGCGTCTCTTAGTCTCTTGCTTTGCAGGCGGGTTCTTTACCACGAGGGCCACCTGGGAAGTCCACCGTTTGATTTGGAACCCATCAAATCCTAGAATTTGGAGTACTTTTTTTCTGGGGTAACAACATCCATTCTAGGACTTGAGTTGTCTCCCAATAGTTTATTCCATTTTTTAGAAGTACCTCACTTAGTGTTTTGCCTGAGGCATAAACACGTTTGGTGTCACAGAGGCAGTGAACTCGGTGGGTGAGCATTATGACAGTCTCTGTGAATCTCTCAGGCTCCTGTATGTCATACTGGATATGCCGAGAATACAAGGCCTTGCCTGCTTTTTCACTTGGGCCATTTCTCAAGAGTTGTGTTTGCAACAAGCAAGATTGAAGCATGAAGTTAGGTCTTTCTCTGGGACAAAGAACAGCTTGCTTACAGCTTGCTGTCAAATGGTAAGCTCCCCAAGCTCCGTATTTCGCAGCTTCAGCCTGAACTGCTGTGTGTGCAGCATCCATCTAGGGTCACATCATGTTGTGACCATGGACTTGGAGTCCAGGAAACCAGTGCAAATATGCTGATGCTTTGCTGTGATGAGTAAAGCCCTTTGTCTGTGACCCAGAAGTTTTGTGTCTTGCATTAACACCCATGAGACAGTAACAGGCTAGCTGATTAGTTTGTAATTAGAGCAAAAGCAAATCTCAGACCTGTCACTGACGATTGACCCCTTGCCAGGGAGCAAGCCTCACTCACAAACATGAAGTGTACTCAGGTTCCTATCACCAGCTTCCTTTCCCCCCATATTCAACTTGTGAAACTTCTCAAACACACAGAAATGTTGAAAAATGGTACAATAAGCTTCTTTACATCTTCCTCCGTGATTGGACAACTGCTAACAGCATTTAGAAGAATGAGTAGATCTTCAATAATTCCTGTTTTCAGTCTGACTATGCATTTCCACTCTTCACTGGGCCTGCATCTTCTAAGCCTGAAGGCCCTGAGGTTCTGCGAGGCCAGTAACATGCTTTCCTGTTTTAAACTGACGGCACCACTGTTCAGCCAGTTATGTTAGAAGCTTCGTAGTCCTTTCACTCTTGGTGTTTAATGTGTGGCCAGATCTTGTACCTTTTTGCATCTCGTCTTCCTCCATCGCTACTGCTGTTAGTTGAGCTTAGGTCTGTATTGTCTCTTAAAACTGTATCTCTGCAGTTCAGCTGAAATGCATCCCCCCGTCAGTATTCATATGTCAAAGCTCTAACCCCTTGGGTGACTGTATTTAGAGATGGGGCTGTTAGAAAGTAACTTAGGTTAAATGTGGTCATAGAGATGGGGTCCTAGTTGGATAGGATTGGTCGCTTTAGATCTGTCTCTCTCTGTCTCTCCACTCCTGCCCCTTCTCCGTTTCTCCCCCTCTCCGTGTATGCACCGAGGAAAGGCCATGTGAGGATAGAGCAAGAAAGCAACTGTCTACCAGCCAGAAGGAGCCCTCTTGCCAAGAACCTAATCAGCCAAGCACCTATATCTGGTTCTTCTCAGCCTTCAGAACCGTGAGAAAGGGATTTCGGTGGTTTGAGCCAGCTAATCTACAGTGCTTTGTTATGGTGGCCCGATCAAACTGTTAGCTGCAGTGTGGTCGCTCCGTGCCTGCTCTGCCCTCCTGAACAGGTTCAGGTCTTTGAACCTGTTCTCAACACTGCTACCAGAGATATTCATTTCTTTTGAAGCTGCCACTGTGATCGTGTTTGCCTGTTTTTGGAACCTTGTTGTGTTTCCCTGCAAGAGGAATTCTAAGCCACGTGCCTTGTTGCACCAGACCTTTCATGAGTTGGCCCTTTCATATTTTTTCTGGCTCCGTCACTTGCCTTCCCTCTTGCCCCGGTTCCCACTCACCCTATGCTCGAGCTATATAAACCTACTCGTGGCTGCCTGATACGCCGTGCTGTTGTGTATCTCTGGGCCTTGACTCAGGCAGGGAGCATGTGGTGCCAGGCTGCAGCTTCCCCACCCTCCCTCCCATCTGCTTGCAGAATATTTATTCATCTCTCAAGCTTAGATCAACCTCAAAGAAAACTTTCTCTGATCCTCAGAGGATAGAATGGACCCCTATCTCTTTTCTGTTTCATATTTGCTTTTAAGATAATTCTAGTATGACATATGACATATATAATATGACATATAATATATATGTCATATATATTATATATATAATATATATTATATATATATATAATGCAGCAATATAATATATATATTATATATATATATATAATTTCTCTTAGTGTTCAGTGTATCTTTCTCCTCTTACTAGACGTGGTGGGAGCTTCAGATCAGATCAGATCAGTCGCTCAGTCGTGTCCGACTCTTTGCGACCCCATGAACCGCAGCACGCCAGGCCTCCCTATCCATCACCAGCTCTCGGAGGTCACTCAGACTCACATTCATCGAGTCAGTGATGCCATCCAGCCATCTCATCCTCTGTCGTCCCCTTCTCCTCCTGCCCTCAATCCCTCCCAGCATCAGAGTCTTCTCCAATGAGTCAACTCTTCGCATGAGGTGGCCAAAATACTGGAGTTTCAGCTTGAGCATCATTCCCTCCAAAGAAATCCCAGGTCTGATCTCCTTCAGAATGGACCGGTTGGATCTCCTTGCAGTCCAAGGGACTCTCAAGAGTCTTCTCCAACACCACAGTTCAAAAGCATCTATTCTTCGGCGCTCAGCCTTCTTCACAGTCCAGCTCTCACATCCATACATGACCACAGGAAAGACCATAGCCTTGACTAGGCGAACCTTTGTTGGCAAAGTGATGTCTCTGCTTTTGAATATGCTATCTAGGTTGGTCATAACCTTCCTTCCAAGGAGTAAGCGTCTTTTAATTTCATGGCTGCAGTCACCATCTGCAGTGATTTTGGAGCCCAGAAAAATAAAGTCTGACACTGTTTCCACTGTTTCTCCATCTATTTCCCATGTAGTGATGGGACCAGATGCCATGATCTTCGTTTTCTGAATGTTGAGCTTTAAGCCAACCTTTTCACTCTCCACTTTCACTTTCATCAAGAGGCTTTTGAGTTCCTCTTCACTTTCTGCCATAAGGGTGGTATCATCTGCATATCTGAGGTTATTGATATTTCTCCCGGCAATCTTGATTCCAGCTTGTGTTTCCTCCAGACCAGCATTTCTTATGATGTACTCTGCATATAAGTTAAATAAACATGGTGACAATATACAGCCTTGACGTACTCCTTTTCCTATTTGGAACCAGTCTGTTGTTCCATGACCAGTTCTAACTGTTGCTTCCTGACCTGCATACAGATTTCTCAAGAGGCAGATCAGGTGGTCTGGTATTCCCATCTCTCTCAGAATTTTCCACAGTTTATTGTGATCCACACAGTCAAAGGCTTTGGCATAGTCAATAAAGCAGAAATAGATGTTTTTCTGGAACTCTCTTGCTCTTTCGATAATCCAGCGGATGTTGGCAATTTGATCTCTCGTTCCTCTGCCTTTTCTAAATCCAGCTTGAACATCAGGAAGTTCACAGTTCACATATTGCTGAAGCCTGGCTTGGAGAATTTTGAGCATTACTTTACTAGCGTGTGAGATGAGTGCAATTGTGCGGTAGTTTGAGCACTCTTTGGCATTGCCTTTCTTTGGGATCGGGATGAAAACTGACCTTTTCCAATCTTGTGGCCACTGCTGAGTTTTCCAAATTTGCTGGCATATTGAGTGCAGCACTTTCACAGCATCATCTTTCAGGATTTGGAATAGCTCCACTGGAATTCCATCACCTCCACTACCTTTGTTCCTAGTGATGCTTTCTAAGGCCCACTTGACTTCACATTCCAGGATGTCTGGCTCTAGGTCAGTGATCACACCATCATGATTATCTGGGTCGTGAAGCTCTTTTTTGTACAGTTCTTCTGTGTATTCTTGCCACCTCTTCTTAATATCTTCTGCTTCCGTTAGGTCCACACCATTTCTGTCCTTTATTGAGCCCATCTTTGCATGAAATGTTCCTTTGGTATCTCTGATTTTGTTGAATAGATCCTTAGTCTTTCCCATTCTGTTGTTTTCCTCTATTTCTTTGCATTGATCGCTGAACAAGGCTTTCTTATCTCTTCTTGCTATTCTTTGGAACTCTGCATTCAGATGTTTATATCTTTCCTTTTCTCCTTTGCTTTTCGCTTCTCTTCTTTTTGCAGCTATTTGCAAGGCCTCCCCAGACAGCCATTTTGCTTTTTTGCATTTTGCTTTAAGCTCAGGTGGGAGCTTACCTGAGGCTAAATAGATAGTGCACTAGTCAGGGTGCTCCAGAGAAACAAAACTAACAGGTTTTATGTTGTTATTGCATTCAGTTGTGTCCAACTCTTTTGTGACCCTAGCCAGGACTGTAGCCCGCCAGGCTCCTCTGTCCATGGGATTTCCCAGGCAAGAACACTGGAGTGGGTTGCCATTTCCTTCTCTGAAGGATCTTCCTGACCCAGGGATTGAACCCACGTCTCCTGCATTGGCAGGCAGATTCTTTACCACGGAGCCACTAGGGAAGCCCAACAGGTTGTATATATATAGAGAAATATACTTATTTAAAGCAATTTGCTTATGTAATTATGGAGACTAGATGAGTCCAAAATCTTATGGGGAGGTGAGTAGTCTAAAGAACCAGGTAAGAGTTGATGTTCCAGTTTGATTTCAAATACGTCTTCAGGCAGAATTCCCTCTTGCTCTGGAAAAAGTGAAATGAAAGATCCTTGGGGGATCTTCCCAACCCGGGATGAACCCGTGTTTCCTGCATTGCAGGCAGATCCTTTACTGTTTGAGCCCTGTTTGAGCCACTAGGGAAGCATTTGCTCTGGAAAGTTCAGCCTTTATTCTTTGAAGCCCTTCAACTGATTGAATGAGGCCTACCCTTATGAAGCTGAAGCTCCAATACTTTGGCCACCTGATGAGAAGAACTGACTCATTGGGAAAGACCCTGATGCCAGGAAAGGTTGAAGACAGGGGATGAGACAGTGGATGGTATCACCAACTTGATGGATGTGAGTTTGAGCAAGCTCCAGGAGTTGATGATGTACAGGGAGGCCTGGAGTGCTGCGGTTCAGGGGGTCACAAAGAGTCAGACACGACTGAGCGACTGAACTGACTGACGGACCCTCATGAAGGAGGTCAATCTACTTTACTTAAAGTACCTTGCTTTACATGTAAATTTCATTCAAAAATACGCTCACAGAAACAGCCAGAATAATGTCTGACCATGTATCTGAGCACCATGGCCCAGCTAGATTGATCCATAAAATTGAACATCACAAAGATTGATCACACAGTCAATCACAGTTTTATTCTGTGATTTATTCTGAATAGGCCGTAAGACCTCACATAGCCTTTAGGCCCAGGGTGGAGTCATTTTCTGTAGAAATTCAAGCCCATTATGTGATGCCTACTGCCTTTTCTTCACCAGAAACCCTCAATTTCTTTCTATCTTGTTTAATTCTTTCCATTCACAGAAATAGGCGGGATATATATTTGTACTGTGGCATAATAAGCATGCAGCAGCTGTTTTTTTCTTTTTCATTTCCATTATAGACAGGAACTTTTCTGAGCTTTCAGTCATAAGGTTTACAGTTTCACAGTGACCAGCCTGCTGCAAGTTCTATATTGCATGATTTGATGGCCCAGCAGGGAAGAGAAATTCCTTCCCAAAGATATCTTTTGTAGAAGATGTAACCTGAAACATAAGAATCAAAAGATATTGGTCTATTACTAGAGTAAGAGTCATCCATCAGCAGTTGGTCCTCTTCGTCATCACAGTGAAGGACCAAAATGTCTGCAGTTTGAAGCTACTCAGGTTAGACCGGAGAAGGCAATGGTACCCCACTCCAGTACTCTTGCTGGGAAAATCCCATGGGCAGAGGAGCCTGGTAGGCTGCAGTCCATGGGGTCGCTAAGAGTCAGGCACGACTGAGCGACTTCACTTTCACTTTTCACTTTCCTGCACTGGAGAAGGAAATGGCAACCCACTCCAGTGTTGTTGCCTGGAGAATCCCAGGGACGGGGGCGCCTGGTGGGCTGCCGTCTATGGGGTCGCACAGAGTTGGACACGACTGAAGCAACTTAGCAGCAGCAGCAGCAGGTTAGACCATTCCAAGTTCCAAAACAGAGACTGTCTTGGTAAACATAGAGCTTAACCTCTTCGGACATTTATTGCTGTGAGACACAATAGAAGAATTGTATCGTCACACAGCGCCCTCCCCAGCCCTGTCTTCCTCAGACCCCACACAGCGCCCTCCCCAGCCCTGTCTCCCTCAGACCCCACAGCAGCATCCTCCCCAGCCCTGTCTCTCTCAGACGCCACAGCAGCGTCCTGCCCAGCCCTGTCTCCCTCGGACCCCACAGCAGCGTCCTCCCCAGCCCTGTCTCCCCCAGACCCCACAGCAGTGTCCTCCCCAGCCCTGTCTCCCTCAGACCCCACAGCAGCGTCCTCCCCAGCCCTGTCTCCCTCAGACCCCACAGCAGCGTCCTCCCCAGCCCTGTCTCCCTTGGACCCCACAGCAGCGTCCTCCCCAGCCCTGTCTCCCTCGGACCCCTGCACATACAGAGAGTTCTCTTTCGGGGGGGCCCTCCTTTGGCTGCCTTGGTCTTGCCTTTTGGCGGCCTTTTGTGGGCCGGCTCCCTTTTGGTTGGGCGTGAGCATACACTTGTGTAGGTCTACAAGCTAGCCCTTCTTGACTTTATTTCTATCCATTTTTGGTAACAAATGTTCAGTTGCCTATTGCAACTTTCTGTAAACCACTACACTAAGCTTGATAAGCAACATATGTGCATTTGAGGTGATATTTCTTCACCCATGGCTGGACCCTACGTACCATAAAACATGGCTTTTTTACCTGAATGCCTTTTCCAAATTGGTACTGTTTTTTGCTCCAGTGCTTTGTGTTTTGAGTGTTTACATCTACCTCCATGTGTGCAAAACTTAGCCCTGAGTGCCTATACCTGTCATGTCCATTAGAGTCCCTTGGGGCTGTGGGCAGCGGTCCAGTATAGTTCACTTGCCAGCTGCGTGTGGGGCCTTCACTGTGGGAAATCTGCCTCGTAGCTTTTGCAGTCTGTTTTCTCATAGGTGGATAGTACAGTCCTTGTCATTTTGTGCCTCTGAGGGTACAAGAGGAATACGCTGATGGCCAGCCACTGTTGCATGGGTGCAGCTCCACTGTGTCCACGTATCTATTAAGCTAAAGTGGCAATGTCAGGTGAGCACAGTAAGGTATCCACTTGTTGGTTAGAGTTACCTTCTGATTATTTTGATAGGAATCAGCATATCTTACTTTAATGAGCCCTTTAAATTCCCATGGGGTTACACTCATGGGCAGCACTCCTGGGCGTTTGCCCTAGGCTGCAGTCTGCACTTCTGAAGTACCTCCCTGGTTCACTTTTCCATAGCCTATCTACCTGACCATATGACCAAGCCATTCACCAGCACCCATGAGTCACATAAGCCGTAGGACCCGCGTTGCTGTCTAATTCTTTTGTCACTGAAGGGTTGCACTTTTGCCACCTGAGCTGATTTATTCTAATCTTCAGTCAGAGTTTCTTCCATTAGTTGATCACAGTGTGGAAGCTTGCCACACAGGGGTGCTGGCCATCACCTTGGAAGTGACATCTGTAAACCAGGATGGGACCACTCAGAAGGTGCTCCTAGAGTGACACTGGGATTCAGTAGTTCTCCAGGTGGCTACAAAATTGGTCCTAATGGGAAAGAGGCAGTCTGCTCATATGAGCAGGTACATTTCTTGTTTTCCTCTGGTAGATGCTCCTGTATCAGCCGTTTCCATTTTTATTGTGAAATTTTCCTTTGTGCTCTCTTCCTTATTAGACTCTTTCTGTGACATTACCCAGAACATTATGGGCAGCTCAGATCTCAAAATCATTGCCTTCAGTTACGGAGGCAGTTTCAGGTGATGCCTGGAAATGAGCCAGCGTCTTTCAAGCAGAAGGTGCTGGGTTGTTGCATCTGGACATTTTTGTCTAAAACTCAGCAATCCCCGCTGGACAGCCCTCGTAGACTTTTGCCATAAGTTCCAGTCTGGAGGAGTGAGTTCAAGTTATACAACCTTCCAGAATTATATATAAGGGTGGATCATAAGAATTCCAAATGTATTGATTGGGCTACTGTGGCCTTTTGTAATTCAGACACATCCTGCTATTGTGCAGGCCTTCATTTAAATATGGCCTTCTTTCAGAAGCTTTATGGACAGAAGCTAGCAGTATCCTCACTTGTAGAATATGTCCTCTCTATAATCACACCAACCTAACTAAGTGTTGAGCTTCTCTTTTGGTTTCTGAGGTAGGCAATGGCAGCAATTCCTTCCTGGTTGCCTGGTAAGCCTTTGACTGTGTGGATCACAATAAACTGGAAAATTCTGAAAAAGGTGGGAATACCAGACCACCTGACCTGCCTCTTGAGGAACCTATATGCAGGTCAGGAAGCAACAGTTAGAACTGGACATGGAACAACAGACTGGTTCCAAATAGGAAAAGGAGTACATCAAGGTTGTATATGGTCACCCTGCTTATTTAACTTCTATGCAGAGTAGTACATCATGAGAAACACTGGGCTGGAAGAAACACAAGCTGGAATCAAGATTGCTGGGAGAAATATCAATAACCTCAGATATGCAGATGACACCATCCTTATGGCAGAAAGTGAAAAGGAACTCAAAAGCCTCTTGATGAAAATGAAAGTGGAGAGTGAAAAAGTTGGCTTAAAGTTCAACATTCAGAAAACTAAGATCATGGCATCCGGTCCCATCACTTCATGGGAAATAGATGAGGAAACAGTGGAAACAGTCTCAGACTTTATTTTTTAGGGCTCCAAAATCACTGCAGATGGTGACTGCAGCCATGAAATTAAAAGACCCTTACTCCTTGGAAGGAGAGTTATGACCAACCTAGATCACATGTTCAAAAGCAGAGACATTACTTTGCCAGCAAAGGTCCATCTAGTCAAGGCTATGGTTTTTCCAGTGGTCATGTATGGATGTGAAAGTTGAACTGTGAAGAAAGCTGAGCGCCGAAGAATTGATGCTTTTGAAGTTTGGTGTTGGAGAAGACTCTTGAGAGTCCCTTGGACTGCAAGGAGATCCAACCAGTCCATTCTGAAGGAGATCAGTCCTGGGTGTTCTTTGGAAGGACTGATGCTAAAGCTGAAACTCCAGTACTTTGGCCACTTCATGCTTAGAGTTGACTCATTAGAAAAGACTCTGATGCTGGGAGAGATTGGGGGCAGGAGGAAAAGGGGACGACAGAGGATGAGATGGCTGGATGGCATCACTGACTCGATGGATGTGAGTTTGAGTGAACTCCAGGAGTTGGTGATGGACAGGGAGGCCTGGCCTGCTGCAATTAATGGGGTCACAAAGAGTTGAACACGACTGAGCGACTGAACTGAACTGAAAAGTGTAGAGCTTCTCTGTTGGTTTTGAGGTAGGCGATGGCAGGAATTCCTTCGTGGTTGCCTGTGGAATATCACCAATGGCTTCTGTCTAAGATACTCATCAAAACTTTAACATATGAGCAGGCCCTCAGAAGTTTGTTAAAATTGCCAAGGAAATTGTTAATGAGAGCAAACTGGTGAATTCAGATAATCTTGTGGATAAACGAGAAACATGGGGTCCTTCCCACATGAAGACAAATGCTGATTGACTCTTTTCTGATAGATATCAGCAAAAAGGCATTTGCAAGCTAAAAAAAATAATAACTTTCTTTAAATATTGTTGAAATACTACTGCATTGTTTTTGACTTGTAGAATGGGAGGATAGTATATAATTTTTCCTGATGAACTTCGTTAGCTGGGTAGAAAAATATGATAAATACACTGACACTGATGTAAAAAGCCAGTACATTTAATAACTAAGGTCAGATGGGGATTAGTTCTGTGTTTAATAACCTGTGAGAGCAGACAGCGGTGTCAGTTGGTTAAAAATAAGGTGATTATTTGTCCTGAGACTAGAATAAACAGGTGCATAAACACACATGGATTCTTTAAATGAAGATATGATCTCAGTCAATAAAACATTTTTTTCCACTCAGTGTTTACACACTCAATGAGAATAATTTTCGACTAAAGTAGGCAGTTAGTTCTTAGGTAAGATTTCTGAAAAAACCTCAGTCTGAGCTGTGATGGTGTTCTCTGTTAGGCATTGTAGCCCTGTGTGACAGGTAACTTGCTGCTTCTCAGCAAGCATTTGTTAAGAATGCTGTTATTTCCTCCTGTCAGGAATCCATATGTGTGCTGCGTAGAGTAACAGACTGGAGACACAAGCCCTCAACCTGCTAAAGTGGGTGTCCACTCCTCCACACTCAGAGATTTGAGATAGGGTGTTAAAGTGAAGTGTCTTATTAGAGTACAAGTAGGCTCCATTTGCATATGTTTTGTGGTGAATTTTAAAGTAAAAGTACTCTTTGTGTATTCACCCAATGCATTATTTTTTTGCTTTTAAAAATTAGGCTATGATTTTGCCCTTATTATTAAATGTTACCTCCGGACCAGTTTTTATATACATACAGCTGTCATCCATACATAGGACCTAACCGCCCTTATTAGTAGGCAGTTACCTATGTTAAGTGTGACTGGAAATCACTGTCTATTTTTTGTCCACTCTGACCCTTTATACCTTGTAAGTTATTTCATCTGACTGTGATGGTAAAGTCTGTGTATGGTAGCCACTGAAAGTAGGAATAAGGGGCACTTATGCTTGCAAAAAACTGTGATTGTTACTATGTTTTGATACTGTTTTATTGCTGCAGCCACCCAAACAATCATCCCTGGCACCATAGGTTTTAAGATAATATGTGAAGTGTATGTAAATAATATGTGGGAGATAACATGACTTCTTTCTTTTCAAAATATTGTCTCAACTGTGCCCTCATGTAATGGTACTTTCTGCTTTTCTTCTTACCTCTGAACATTTGTTCTCCATCTCCTTTGGACTGCTTGTACTTTTACCCAGCGTTTAATGTGAGGTTCGGAGAAGGCAATGGCACCCCACTCCGGTACTCTTGCCTGGAAAATCCCATGGGCAGAGGAGCCTGGTAGGCTGCAGTCCATGGGGTTGCTAAGAGTTGAACACGACTGAGCGACTTCACGTTCACTTTTCACTTTCATGCATTGGAGAAGGAAATGGCAACCCACTCCAGTGTTCTTGCCTGGAGAATCCCAGGAACAGGGGAGCCCAGTGGGTTGCCGTCTATGGGGTCGCACAGAGTCGGACACGACTGAAGCGACTTAGCATAGCATAGCATAATGTGAGGTTTGTCAGAACTCAGTTCTAGGTCTCCTGTTTTTCTCTGTTTGTTTTCCCTTGGTAACTGATGGCACTCCCATAGCTTCTGATACTGTCGCTATGCTATTTGATCTAAATCCTGGTCTGTGCCCTTATCTCCCTGCGCTCTGAACTGGACATCTTCACTTGGGTATTGCATTAGGCATCTCACACTGTTTATGCAAAACTGAACAGACACACCATCTTTACATTCTCTTGGAAGTGTTTTCCTGTACATCCGTAATCTGTGTAGTCACTCAGACTAGCCATGTAGGAGTTGAACTGGAGTTTTCCTCTCTCTCAGTTTGTATAGCTTACTATTCTTTGTGGTATCCTACACACTGGTCCCCTAATCCTTTTCATCCATATTGACTCCATGGTAGTCTCAAGCTTCTTTTGTTTGTTTGTTTATTCATTTATTCATTCAATAGTCCCTAATTTAAAAAAATCATTTTTTTTGACTGCCTACTCTGAGCCATGCAGAGAAGATACTGAGGGTACTGAGTACTCTGGGTACTGAGAAGATCACACAATTAACTAAAACAGATAAGCATTGAATGGAGATCACATTTTTTGTGGAGAAGGGGAAGGCAGATAGTAAGCAAAATAAATAGCATTTAGCTGTAGATACTGTTTTGGAAAACAAATAAAAGCTGTGGGTCAGGATGAGTGAAAGTGCAAGCACTATGCCCAGGAGCACTTAACACTAAAGAAATCGAGAAGGTGAGGAATCAACAGCGTGGACCAAAAGGGCAGGCCGTTGAGCAAGAGGAGAACTGAGCCTGCGATGTTCTGAAAGCTGTGTGAAGAATATGTATCTAGGAGAAGGAATGACGATAGATTCTATAGATTCAGTCAAACAGCAAACAGTTGAGGGTGTTCTGGTTGAAATTCTCCTGACTCATCTATCTCCCTGGCTAAGTGTAATCCTTGAATCCCACTCTAAAGCCACAATATTATTCCAAAGTTATTAACTTTATTATCTTTTATTTCTCAGTGACTTTAGGATAAAGATCAAACTACTTCATATGGCCTACAAGCCTCAAGCTGATCCATGTAGCTTCATTTTCCTTTGTCATCCTCTATACTTCAAGCCATTATGAACTTCTTAGGTTATTTGAAGTTATTTTTCTCACAACTTTAAAATGAAAGTGTTAGTCACTCAGTCATGTCTGAGTCTGTGCGGACTCCATAGACTGTAGCCCGCTAGGTTCCTCTGTCCATGGGATTTTCCAGGCAAAAATACTGGACTGGGTTGCCATTCCGTTCTCCAGGGGATCTTCCCAGCCCAGGGGTCAAACTCAGGTCTCCTGCACTGCAGGCTGATTCTTTTTAATGTTTGAGCCACCAGGGAAGCCCCTCAGCTTTAATATGACCTCTATTCTTTGCATGGAATATTTCTTCCCTTCTCATCTAACTACTGGTCATTCCTAAGGTAATAACTTAAGTGTCAATTCTTTAGTGAGACTTTATGTAACCTAGAATTAGGCTAGATTCTCAAGAGATTCTGATATTTACTGTCATAACTCATATTCAGTTCAGTTCAGTTCAGTCACTCAGTCATGTCTGATTCTTTGTGAGCCCAAGGACTGCAGCATGCCAGACCTCCCTGTCCATCAATAACTCCTGGAGTTTACCCAAACTCATGTCCATTGAATCAGTGATGCCATCCAACTATCTCATCCTCTGTTGTTCCCTTCTCCTCCCGTCTTCAATCTTTCCCAGCATCAGGGTCCTTTCCAGTGAGTCAATTCTTCGCATCAGGTGGCCAAAGTATTGGAGTTTCTGCTTCAGCATCAGTCCTTCCAGTGAATATTCAGGACTGATCTCCTATAGGATGGACTGGTTGGATGTCCTTGCAGTCCAAGGAACTCTCAAGAGTCTTCTCCAACACCACAGTTCAAAAGCATCAGTTCTTCGGCACTCAGCTTTCTTTATAGTCCAACTCTCACATCCATACACAACTACTGGAAAAACCATAGCTTTGACTAGACAGAACTCATATTACACTTTGTTTTTCCTGGAGTTTCATGTCTCTCTCACTTAGGTACTTCTTTTTCTCTCAACTGTAAGCTAAGTGAAGTCAGAGTCTCTGCTCATTTGGTTTACACATTATTCCTGGTGTCTAGCATAGAGCCTGGCTTGGGACTAGCACTCAATATTTTGTGTTTGACTATAGAATAAAATTATAATATGGTATTTCTGTTTAGAATTGTTATGGGACATGTATTTTTCCTATTGTGACTTCAGAAATGTATATATTTATGTAAAATGGAAAGACTTGGCATTAAAGTAGTAATAATTTCACTTTTAAAAAGTATGTAGGTAGTAGAAAAATCTAACAAGGGGAAATATTCAAAAAATCCAAAGAATGTGAGATTGAGAAGTAAGATGTAATATATTCCTATATTTATATAGGCTGGAAAAAGGAAGACTGCAGAGAACTAGATCATAGATCCCTTCAAGGTACCACTATAAATGAAGGAAGGTAATTATTTTATTCCCTGAAGGTTGTAGGAGAGCAGCAATTGCCTGAAGTTAAGGGAAGAAAAGTTTAAGTTGAATATTCAGGAAAAAATTCTCTGCTTGTGTACCGAGATAACTGATGGACAGTGGGACGCCCTTTGTTGCTGTTGTTTAGTTGCTAAGTCATTGTGACTCTTCTGGTATCCCATGGACTGTAGCCCAACATACTCCTCTGTCCAGGTGATTTTCTAGGCAAGAATATGGGAATGAGTTGCCATTTCCTTCTGGAGAGGATCTTCCCAGCCCAGAGATCAAACTATGTCTTCTGCATTAATAGTTGATTTCTTTACCACTGAGCCACCAGGGAAGCCCTACACAACCTTTAGAATCACCCAAAGCAGTGAATTTTGAAGGTACCATATTCAGGATATAATTAGTTGTAGCCTTAGGGATGTACTGCTTTCTCTTGCGATATCCTGAAGAAGCGATCATACTTATTAATATTTTGCTTTATATTCACAGCTTATCCTATGCTGTATGACTTTTAAAGTTCCCTGTACAGATCTGGACATCACCAGATGGTCAACACCGAAATCAGATCGATTATATTCTTTGCAGCCAAAGATGGAGAAGCTCTATACAATCAGCAAAAACAAGACCAGGAGCTGACTGTGGCTCAGACCATGAACTCCTTATTGCCAAATTCAGACTGAAATTGAAGAAAGTAGGGAAAACCACTAGACCATTCAGGTATGACTTAAATCAAATCCCTTATGATTATGCAGTGGAAGTGAGAGATAGATTTAAAGGCCTAGATCTGATAGAGTGCCTGATGAACTATGGAATGAGTTTCGTGACATTGTACAGGAGACAGGGATCAAGACCATCCCCATGGAAAAGAAATGCAAAAAAGCAAAATGGCTGTCTGGGGAGGCCTTACAAATAGCTGTGAAATGAAGAAAAGTGAAAAACAAAGGAGAAAAGGAAAGATATAAACATCTGAATGCAGAGTTCCAAAGAATAGCAAGAAGAGATAAGAAAGCCTTCTTCAGCGATCAATGCAAAGAAATAGAGGAAAACTACAGAATGGGAAAGACTAGGAATCTCTTCAAGAAAATCAGAGATACCAAAGGAACATTTCATACAAAGATGGGCTCGATAAAGGACAGTAATAGTATGGACCAAAGAGAAGCAGAAGATATTAAGAAGAGGTGGCAAGAATACACAGAAGGACTGTACAAAAAAGATCTTCATGACCCAGATAATCATGATGGTGTGATCACTGACCTAGAGCCAGACATCCTGGAATGTGAAGTCAAGTGGGCCTTAGAAAGCATCACTACGAACAAAGCTAGTGGAGGTGATGGAATTCCAGTGGAGCTATTCCAAATCCTGAAAGATGATGCTGTGAAAGTGCTGCACTCAATATGCCAGCAAATTTGGCAAACTCAGCAGTGGCCACATGATTGGAAAAGGTCAGTTTTCATCCCAATCCCAAAGAAAGGCAATGCCAAAGAATGCTTAAACTACCGCACAATTGCACTCATCTCACACGCTAGTAAAGTAATGCTCAAAATTCTCCAAGCCAGGCTTCAGCAATATGTGACCCGTGAACTTCCTGATGTTCAAGCTGGTTTTAGAAAAGGCAGAGGAACCAGAGATCAAATTGCCAACATCCACTGGATCATGGAAAAAGCAGGAGAGTTCCAGAAAAACATCTATTTCTGCTTTATTGACTATGCCAAAGCCTTTGACTGTGTAGATCACAATAAACTGTGGACAATTCTGAAAGAGATGGGAATACCAGACCACCTGATCTGCCTCTTGAGAAATCTGTATGCAGGTCAGGAAGCAACAGTTAGAACTGGTCATGGAACAACAGACTGGTTCCAAATAGGAAAAGGAGTATGTCAAGGCTGTATATTGTCACCATGTTTATTTAACTTATATGCAGAGTACATCATGAGAAACGCTGGACTGGAAGAAACACAAGTTGGAATCAAAACTGCTAGGAGAAATATCAATAACCTCAGATATGCAGATTACACCACCCTTATGGCAGAAAGTGAAGAGGAACTCAAAAGCCTCTTGATGAAAGTGAAAGTGGAGAGTGAAAAAGTTGGCTTAAAGCTCAACATTCAGAAAATGAAGATCATGGCATCTGGTCCCATCACTACATGGGAAATAGATGGAGAAACAGTGGAAACAGTGTCAGACTTTATTTTTCTGGGCTCCACAATCACTGCAGATGGTGACTGCAGCCATGAAATTAAAAGACGCTTACTCCTTGGAAGGAAAGTTATGACCAACCTAGATAGCATATTCAAAAGCAGAGACATCACTTTGCCAACAAAGGTTTGCCTAGTCAAGGCTATGGTCTTTCCTGTGGTCATGTATGGATGTGAGAGCTGGACCGTGAAGAAGGCTGAGTGCCGAAGAATTGATGCTTTTGAAGTGTGGTGTTGGAGAAGACTCTTGAGAGTCCCTTGGACTGCAAGGAGATCCAACCAGTCCATTCTGAAGGAGATCAGCCCTGGGATTTCTTTGGAAGGAATGATGCTCAAGCTGAAACTCCAGTATTTTGGCCACCTCATGCGAAGAGTTGACTCATTGGAGAAGACTCTGATTCTGGGAGGGATTGGGGGCAGGAGGAGAAGGGGACGACAGAAGATGAGATGGCTGGATGGCATCACTGACTCGATGGATGTGAGTCTGAGTGACCTCCGGGAGTTGGTAATGGACAGGGAGGCCTGGCGTGCTGCAGTTCATGGGGTCGCAAAGAGTTGGACACAACTGTGCGACTGATCTGATCTGATCTGTACAGATCTGAGATATGACTAAATAGAACAAGAGAAAGGTAAATGACTTACTTAAGAACAGTAGGTCATTATTAATAAATCCCATATTCATTGTTCACAATCAAAACGCCTTCCTGTATTATACATTGGAAACTTTGATTCGGCAGTATATGGGAATTTTTTAGTATCTTTGGCCAAGTGTTATGGTAGTATAATGCACAACGTTTAATTATTACAGTGTAGCTAGATTTTTTTTAAGTGTTTAGACCAGACCATTCTTTATAATGCTCTATATTAGTGTTTTGAACTTGGTAAATTCTTTCTGTATTTTTAAGTTTTACATAATTACTGTTACAGAGAAAGGTGGTAGGATTCCTTGGCACAGTCTTCATTTTGGGTTCTACACTCATCTAAGTAATTGCCATTTTATATGAGCATTTATATTTTATTTGAGTATGTAGGAAGATTTTCACTTTTTTTTATCTGAAGTGGTTTTTAGTAAATTAATTCTATAGTTTTTTAAAGGGTAATTTAAGGATTGTAATGTCTAATCCAATTTAAAGGGTTCTCCAGCTGATTCTTCATTTTAAAGCTATATAGAAAATATATGCTGCATTTTCTTGCCTGGAAAGAACTGACTTACTGGTGTAAATCCCTGCCCTTTATACTCGGCTGTTAGGTTGTTCGCCACATTATAAACGTTGCTGAGACTTGTCTGTGCTACCGCATTCACCTGGTCTGCTCCTCTTCCCTTCACACAAGCTGCTTTCTTTATCTTTTTCACAACCCCTTTAAGAGCCTGTATTTTTAAGTTTCACATAATTACTGTTACAGGGAAAGGTGGTAGGATTCCTTGGCACAGTCTTCATTTTGGGTTCTACACTCATCTAAGTAATTGCCATTTTATATGAGACTTGCTTCCTTTGATTGATGTATTATTTCCTAAAATACTTAATAAAAGCCTGTAGTTCTTAGGTATTAAATTATCTTTTACAACTTAGTTATATAGTAGAAGCACTATTAACAAACTTCCAAGTGGTTTCTTACCAATTTATTGAATGTCTGGTCCACACTGAACATTACGGCTAGCATAGGGCATTCTCTAGTCGTCAGTGTCTGTTTCCCTCTAGCTGAGTTTATTCCCAAACTTGTTTATTCCAGTTATGATTTTTATTATAATTAAGTAAGCCAATGAAAACTGAAACGGAAGAAAAATATTTCTTATTTTTATGAAGAAGAAGTTGAGTATTTAGAAATACTGGATAAAGAAAAGTAGTAAAAGAAATTCCTGCCAACCCTGATATGAATGCAGTGTGGTAAGAGATTATGTATGTGTGTGTAGGGAGTTACCTAAATAAATTTTTCCTCATTGCTTTGCAAGTATTTCTTAAATGTTTTAAATATGCTCAATGGCTTAAAGAAAGTAAAGGAGAACTCATAGGTGATGCTTTATGAGTATGACGTCTATAAGAGAGACAAACATTCCAGAACTTGAGAAAGTAGTTTTGCGGCAGAAGATTGGTAAATGAATGAATGTTTATAGTTATAAAAGTGTATAGGACTTCCATGCCCAGCCAAAATATGGAATAACAGTTAATGAATTTTTCCTCTGTCTTAAAATTCAGAGAAAATACATAAAATTATAATCTTGCACAACAGCTTACTGCCTGTGAAGAGGCTCCAGGCTAGCACGGGGCGAAGAAACCCAAACTTAGCCTGACGGTGTCACTGAGTTGATAAATCACAGTTTAGGGAGGCTTTACTGGCTAGGATTTGTTCACATTTGTGTGACAGTATGTTGGAAGGAGAGAGCTGCACAGAAGCAAAAAGAAAAATGCTCTGGAGATCTATAGTGCATTAATCTTGAGTTTTTGGCTGAGTACCGATCAGTGCACACATGTGAGTAGCTACTACATCTACTAAAATGTATGCTTTATGCAATTGAAAAGCAGAGTAGAATAAGCCACAGGAAAGGAACATGGAAAGTGATCTCTGAAGCTTTACCTTGGGCCTGGCCTACTTTATGTTTCACCAGGGTAAAATGATCTCCTTAATATGGAACATTGGCTATTTTTCAAGAGTACTGGCTTAGTACTGGATGGAGTCAAATTAACTCTAGAGTAAAGGCCATTCAGGAACCATTGCAAAAAAGCTTAAAAACATCCTCACAAGTGCCAAACTGTATCAGAGTAACTTAACCGCATCCCACAACCCCAGAATAAGGCCTCAAAACATTTTAAGGCATAGTGAAGTTTAGCAACCAACATAAAATTCAGTGTCCAGCATCCACTGAAATTTGCGAGACATACACAGAAGTAGGAAAGTATGACCTTTAACCAGGAGAAAAATAGTAAGAAATCCAAAATGATACATAGGATATAATTAGATGACAATGTTAAATTAACTGATTTAAATATACTCCATAGTTCAGGAAGACAGAGAAATGAATAAAGTGAAGATCCAAACTGAACTTTTAGAGATGGAAATACGCCAGGTGGGCTTAATAACAGATTTGACTCTACAGAAATAAAGATAAGTGCACTTAAAGTATAAGAATAGAAACTACTAAAAATAAAACAGAAAAAAAGAAAAGACTGAAAAAGGCAAATGAACAAAGCTATGAGAGCTATGGGACAATATTAAGAGACCTCAGATATTTGTTACTGGAGTCCCAGAATGAGAGAAGTTTATATCCAGAAAACAATATTTGAAGAAATGATTGAAAATTTTCCAAATTTAAGAAAAATATAAAGTATGTAGATGTTAAGGGACAAAATGAACCCGAAACAGAGGAAACATGAAGAAAATCAAACAGAGACACAGCATAATAAAATTGCTAAGAACTAGTCCAAATAGGAAAAGGAGTATGTCAAGGCTGTGTATTGTCACCCTGCTTATTTAACTTATATGCAGAGTACATCATGAGAAATGCTGGGCTGGAAGAAGCACAAGTGGGAATCAAGATTGCCAGGAGAAATATCAATAACCTCAGATAAGCAGATGACACCACCTTTATAGCAGAAAGTGAAGAGGAACTAAAAAGCCTCTTGATGAAAGTGAAAGTGGAGAGTGAAAAAGTTGGCTTAAAGCTCAACATTGAGAAAACTAAGATCATGGCATCTGGTCCCATCATTTCATGGGAAATAGATGGGGAAACAGTGTCAGACTTTAATTTTGGGGCTCCAAAATCCCTGCAGATGGTGATTGCAGCCATGAAATTAAAAGACGCTTACTCCTTGGAAGGAAAGTTATGACCAACCTAGATAGCATATCCAAAAGCAGAGGCATTACTTTGCCAACAAAGGTCCATCTAGTCAAGGCTATGGTTTTTCCAGTAGTCATGTATGGATGTGAGAGTTGGACTGTGAAGAAAGCTGAGCGCTGAAGAATTGATGCTTTTGAACTGTGGTGTTGGAGAAGACTCTTGAGAGTCCCTTGGACTGCAAGGAGATCCAACCAGTCCATTCTGAAGGAGATCAGCCCTGGGATTTCTTTGGAAGGACTGGTGCTAAAGCTGAAACTCCAATACTTTGGCCACCTCATGCTTAGAGTTGACTCATTGGAAAAGACTCTGATGCTGGGAGGGGTTGGGGGCAGGAGGAGAAGGGGACGACAGAGGATGAGATGGCTGGATGGCATCACTGACTCAATGGATGTGAGTCTGAGTGAACTCTGGGAGATGGTGATGGACAGGGAGGCCTGGCGTGCTGCGATTCACGGGGTTGCAAAGAGTCGGACGCAACTGAGTGATGGAACTGAATGAACTGAAGTGATAAAGATAAATTCTTTTAAAAAGGCACCTTGCATTTAGAGGATTAAATATAGCAATGACAGCAGATTTCTCATCTGAAATCATGATACTTGGAAGAAAGTGGAGTGTGAACTTTGATAATATTAAATATATTAAAGCTGAAGTAATTCATTAACATCAGTTAGTACCATGAAATGTTAATGGAGGTCCTTTTGGCAAAAGGAGAATATGATACCAAGGAGAAATCTGGACCTACAAAAAAGAATGATGATCATGGAAAAGCTATTAAATATGTGGGTAAATATATGTTTTTTGTATTTAAAAGTATCCTTCAAAGATAATTGATACAATTAAAATGGGCCAAAGATCTGAATAAAAAATACACAAATGAAATATGCTAAGTCACTTCAGTCGTGTCCGACTCTGTGCGACCCCATAGTCGGCAGCCCACCAGGCTTCCCTGTCCCTGGGATTCTCCAGGCAAGAACACTGGAGTGGGTTGCCATTTCCTTCTCCAATGTATGAAAGTGAAAAGAGAAAGTGAAGTCGCTTAGTCATGTCTGACTCTTAGCGACCCCATGGACTGCAGCCTACCAGGCTCCTCCATCCGTGGGATTTTCCAGGCAAGAGTACTGGAGTGGGGTGCCATTGCCTTCTCCGCAAATGGAATATAGGCATATGAAAAGATGCTCAACATCATTAGGGAAATGGAAATGCAAGTCAAAGCTAGGAGATCTCACTCCACAACTATTACAACTAATGTGTTTGTAATAAATAGAAAGATAAGCGTTGGTGAGGTCATTGGAGAAATCAGATCCCTCATACATTGTTTGTGGGATTGTAAAATGGTGAGCCAGTTTGAAAAATAATCTGGCAGTTCTTCAATATGTTAAACATGTGACCATAAAATTACTGCTGCTAAGTCGCTTCAGTTGTGTCCGACTCTACAACCCCATAGACGGCAGCCCACCAGGCTCCCCTGTCCCTGGGATTCTCCAGGCAAGAACACTGGAGTGGGTTGCCATTTCCTTTTCCAATGTGTGAAAGTGAAGTCACTCAGTTGTGTCCGACTCTTAGCGACCCCATGGACTGCAGCCTAACAGGCTCAGGCCATCCATGGGATTTTCCAGGCAAGAGTACTGGAGTGGGGTGCCATTGCCTTCTCTGATAAAGTTATTATATGACCCCAAAATTCTAAATTTGAAATTAAGATAATTATAAGCATATACTTTGCAAGAACTTATTTGCACATGTTCATAACAGATTTATTTATACTAGCTAAAGAGAGTGGAAGTAAGCCAGATGTCCACGAATGGATGAGCAAAAGGTGACATATCCACATGATGAAATATTCCTTGGTAGTTAAAAGTAATGACATACTGATACTTGCTACAATATGGATGAGCCTTTAGAATATTGTACAACTTAAAGAAGCCAGTCACAAGAAAACTCATATTGAATGATTCCAATATATGTAATTTTCAGAATAGGTAAATGTGTATGTGTGTGTGTGTGTGTGTGTGTGTGTGTGTATGAGTGTGTGTGCGCACATGCACATGCACTCAGTTTTGTCCAGCGCTTTGCAGCCCCATGTGCTGTGGCCCACCAGGCTTTCCTGTCCATGGAATTTTCCAAGCTAGAATACTGGAGCGGGTTGCCATTTCTTACTCCAGGGGATCTTCCTGACCCAAACCTGCAGGATTGAACCCCAACCTGCATCTCTCAGGACTCCTGGATTGGCAGGCAGATTCTTTACCACTGCGCCACCTGGGAAGCCATAGGTAAATACATAGAAACATAAAGTAGATTAGTCACTGCCAGGTATTAGGTGCAGGGAAGATTGAGGAATGACTGCTAAGTAGCAAGTAGGTGTTTCTTTGGGGGGATAATAAGGATGTTCTCGGAGAAGGCAGTGGCACCCCACTCCAGTACTCTTGCCTGGAAAATCCCATGGATGGCCTGAGCCTGCTAGGCTGCAGTCCATGGGGTCGCTAAGAGTCAGACACAACTGAGCAACTTCACTTTGACTTTTCACTTTCATGCATTGGAGAAGGAAATGGCACCCCACTCCAGTGTTCTTGGCTGGAGAATCCCAGGGACAGGGGAGCCTGATGGGCTGCCGTCTATAGGGTTGCAGAGAATCGGACACGACTGAAGTGACTTAGCAGTAGCAATAGCAAGGATGTTCTAAATTTAGAGAGTGGCAGTTCAGTTCTGTGAATATACTAAGAACCACTGAATCTACAGTTCAAAATGATGAGTTTTATGGTGTGGAACTGTATCTCGATAAAGTTGATGATGTAAGATAATTCACTTTTTAAGGAGAAATAATTATAATGCATTGTGGAATTTAAAATATATGTACAAATAAAGTGTATGATAGTAGCACAAAGGTTGGGAAGGGAGAAATGGAAGTATTTTAAATTTTTTCTACTATATGTGGAGTGGTATAATCTGAAACCTTAAAAATGTATTAGCAATTTCTGGATTGACCTTGTAAAAAAAAAAAAGCATAAAGGAGTTTAGTCAATAATGTAATAAAGGAGATAAAATGATATAACTAAGAAAAACATCAACATAAAAGTAGCCTGGAAAAAATCAAAGAGGGAATGCGAAAGACATGAGAAAATAGCAATAAGTCAGATTTAAATTCAACTGTGTTAACAATTATTTTAAATATGAATGGTCTAAAAGGCCCAATGAAAGATCAGAGATTGTTGTATTGGATAAAAAGCAAGGCTTAGTCATATAAGTCTGTAATAAGTCATAGGCCATCTGTAATAATCCACTTTAAATAAATATACAAGCTATAAAAATAAAAGCATGGAAAAATGATACATCATGTTAGCATTAATCATATAGAAGCTGGAACAATAATGATATCGGAGAAATTAGATTCCAGAGCAAGGAATATTACTTGGGCTGAAGAAGGTCATGTAACCATGATAAATGGATTAATCATTAAGAAGATAAAATAATTGTAAAAGCTTATGCACCTAACACCAGATCTTCAAAACACCCAGAGCAAAAACTGACAGACCTGAAAGTAGATAAATCCAGTTATAGCTGAAGATTTTAGCACTGTTCTCAATAAACAAACTTGTTTCATCAAACAAGTAGATGAAAAATCAGTGAAGATATAAAAAGTTTGAGCATATGACAAACCTAGAGAGCTTATTAAATACAGAGATATCATTTTGCCAATAAAGGTCTGGTTTTACCAGTAGTCATGTATGGATATGAGAGTTGGACTATAAAGAAGGCTGAGTGCTGAAGAATTGATACTTTTGAATTGTGGGGCTGGAGAAGACTCTTGAGAATCCCTTGCACTGCAAGGAGATCCAACCAGTCCATCCTAAAGGAAATCAACCCTGATTGTTCATTGGAAGGGCTGATGCTGGGGCTGAAACTCCAATACTTTAGCCACCTGTTGTGAAGAACTTACTCACTGGAAAAGACCTTGATGCTGGGAAAGATTGAAGGCAAAAGGAGAAGAGGGCAGCAGAGGATGAGATGGTTAGATAGCATTACCGACTCAATGGACATGAATTTCAGCAAACTCTGGGAGATGGTGAGGGACAGGGAAGCCTGTAGTGCTGCAGTCCATGGGGTCACAAAAAGTCAGACACGCCTGAACAACAAAATGACCTAATGTTGTTCAGTTGTAACATTATCAAATTGATATTCTTGGAATACTCCATCCAACAACATACGAATACACAGTATTTTCATGTGTACTCAGAGCATTTACCAAAATAAGCCATATTCTTGGCCATAAGATCAATTTAAACAAACTTAAAAGTCTTCAGTTCTCAAGAAGTATGTTCTCTGACTATATGCAATACATTCTCTATTATAGAGAGCTATCTGGAAAATCCCAATTCTGTTGTTTAATACTGAGCAATACAATTCTGAATAATTCAGCAGTCAAAGAAATTTCAAGGAGAAATTTTATATTTTTATTTACTGAAAATGGAAATATAGCATGTCAAAATTCATGGGGTGCAGCTAAAGCAATACTTATAGGAGCACGTATAGCTTTAACTGCTTATATTAAAAAGTATAAAAGTTTAAGATTGATGACCTAAACTCCCACCTTGAGAAGCTACATAAAGAAGAGAAATAAAGTCTGAAGTGAGTTGAGGAAAGAAATAGTAAATATAAAAGCAGAAATAAAATAAGTAGAAACAGAAGAGCCATAAAGGAGAAAAAAATCAATAAAACCTAAATCTGATTGTTTGCCATTATCAGACAATTTGATGAATTCCTAGCCAGAAGACATAATTTGACAATTTTAGGTGTAAGTGAGATATCACTCCATATCTTACAGACTAAAAGGATAGTAAGGGAATATTTTTAAAAAGTGTGCCAATAAATTCAACAACTTAGATGAAACAGACAAGATCTTTGGAAAACACAAACTCTAAAATCTAACTAAAGAATAATAGATACCTGAATAGATTGTTTTAACTTTTCCTGCTTAACTATTCTACTTAATTTATTTCTATTGAAGAAGTAAACATCCTTTCTCAGAGAAAACTACAGACCTGGATGGCATTAGTGGTGAATTCTACCAAACATTTGTAAAGGTCACACGGGGGAAATTATAGTAAGTTAAGGTAGATTTTAACCCTTTTAAATAGATGGCTGTGGTTTTAATGTGAGAAAATATAGTATTTTTAAAATTTTATATAACTATGAAAACAAAATATACGCTATGAAAGATTTGCTTGATTACCTTAAAATCTGCTGTTTTGAGTTTGAGTGCTGTATTTTAGCTAGATCAAGAGAGATAATTTGTGGGATGATTCTGTACTGATCAGGTTTAACCTTCGTCATGGTTATTGTATACATAATGAGTTGTTTTTGTTTAGTCTCTAAGTCATGTCCAACTCTTTTGCGATCCCATGGACTGTAGCCCACCAGGCTCCTGTCCATGGAATTTCCCAGCAGGAACACTGGAGTGGGTTGCCATTTCCTTCTCCAGTGGACTAGGTCATTTAAAATTTTTCATTAGAGGATCAGATCAGAGTGAGATACTTCTTTCTTGGTGAGTTCTTGGTATTTGCTATCCAGACTTCTGTCCTGATGCTGAGGAATTTTGACTAACAAGGTCACATAAAGAAATAATGGCAATGTAAGTGTATTACTGATATATTGGTTAATTTATTAAAACCTAATGAGAACTATTTTTTAAATGAATGCATTTCTTGGGTTATATTTGTAAATATTACATTGTTTTATATATAAATGCTTGAATCTTATAGTATCCTTTATTAATATTCTGAATAATTTGAGTGTCGATAAACTTTTTGGATGTGAGCAGATGCATTTCCATTATTCGCTGAGAGTCCTATAACTTGGGATTAGGGATTTACAGAGACCAATCTAATTTTGAGATGCATAATACTTAATACATGATCTTGACATTTCTTTCCAGAAATCAAATTAGTTTATTCTCAACATGCAAGTTTCACAACCCTGTTAAAATGAGTTTATTCTCTGAACTTGTACAGCAACCTACATATTGCTAAAATGTTATCAAAAGACCTTTTAAAAAGTGCCAAGAAATGAGTTATATATTTAGGTTTATTCTTAATACTAGCAGCAGGAAGAGCACATTGTGAGCTAAATTGGTTAATTGAAGTTGGAATCACTACCACCTTTATACATAGATCATATACCAAAAGATAATTAAGAACTCCATTAAGATAATCTTGAGGACCAATGTGCTCCAAATATTTTTGTGTGAAGAAATGCACACAGATATATTATATAGAACATATAATTATGTGAGCTGACTTAACAGTCCTTGAAAATAAAATTTTTAATTATTATTAGCCACAAGTTAAAGGCAATATAACATGAGTAACATGTTTTTTTTCCCCCACTGACAGATAACCTGAAAATCTTCTATTTTGAGCAATTTAGAGTGTAATGCATCACAAACTTTTCATAGGCAGCGGTTCGACAGTGAAAAAGCCTTCTAACCCCTGCTACTCAGAGAGTATCTGCTCAGAGCAGTAGAGGCAGCATCCGGTGGTTTTTTAGAAATGTCCACTCAGACGTCATCCTGGATGTACTAAATCAGAATCTATATATTAATACTATACTGTGGTGATTAATAAGTACATTAAAATACAAGAAGCATCAAACAACTTGATGAGATGTTGATGAGATGTGAGCTTTTGTGGATCTGTATTGCTTGACTTTCTTTCTCAAACCATTAAAAAAATGTTTTACTCTCTTTATTCCCAGTTATTTATCATACACTTCTCCTACCATTTCTTCAACTCACATCTCAAGACTTCTAAAGCTTGGTTGCTTTATAGTTATTTAGAACCTTCAGTTCAGTTCAGTCGCTCAGTTGTGTCCAACTCTTTGTGACCTCATGAATTGGAGCACGCCAGGCCTCCCTGTCCATCACCAACTCCCAGAGTTCACTCAAACTCACGCCCATCGAGTCAGTGATGCCATCCAGCCATCATCTCATCCTCTGTCGTCCCCTTCTCCTCCTGCCCCCAATCCCTTCCAGCATCAGAGTCTTTTCCAATGAGTCAACTCTTCGCATGAGGTGGCCAAAGTACTGGAGTTTCAGCTTTAGCATCAGTCCTTCCAAACAACACCCAGGACTGATCTCCTTAAGAATGGACTGGTTGGATCTCCTTGCAGTCCAAGGGACTCTCAAGAGTCTTCTCCCACACCACAGTTCAAAAGCATCAATTCTTCAGCACTCACCTTTCTTCACAGTCCAGCTCTCACATCCATACATGACCACTGGAAAAACCATAGCCTTGACTAGATGGACCTTTGTTGGCAAAGTCATGTCTCTGCTTTTGAATATGCTATCTAGGTTGGTCATAACTTTCCTTCCAAGGAGTAAGCGTCTTTTAATTTCATGGCTGCAGTCACCATCTGCAGTGATTTTGGAGCCCAGAAAAAGAAAGTCTGACACTGTTTCCACTGTTTCCCCATCTATTTCCCATGAAGTGATGGGTCCAGATGCCATGATCTTAGTTTTCTGTATGTTGAGCTTTAAGCCAACCTTTTCACTCTCCACTTTCACTTTCATCAAGAGGCTTTTTAGTTCCTCTTCAATTTAGAACCTTACTGGTGATTAAAAGGTGTCAAAGAAATGTGTCTTCCTTTGTACATTCTGGCCACAGCTTGTAGTGAACATAAGCTCTGAATCTTTGGAGTGTTGTAAATGTAGGCTAATACTTAATGGCTTTATGTATTTCATTTAAAGTATGAAACTTTTATATTTTGTAGTAATTTGATGAGTTACTTAATATTTAAATTTCTCTGAAGTCTTCTGTCTGTCATAAGCAGTGTTACTTAAGAAAGAATAAATGTTGTTGGAGAAGGCTGTGAACTTTCCTGTACATTCTTGCTTCATTTGCCAGATTGGAAGACATCTACTGATTTGAGCCAGTTTCCTAGGAAAGCAGGCCTGCCTTGTTTGGAACAATGTTTGCTGCTTGCTCATAGAATAATGGGCCTTAGGGGTTCCAGACCCTGCATATCAGCAGCAGACACCTCCCCTCTGCTGGCAACAGTAGAGGATATAATGTGAAATTAACTCGGAGACACAAAGCCCACCAAGAGTTCAATTCTTATTTTTTCAGTGTTTTCTTAAAGACCTAAGTAGCCCCTCCTTTATTTCCTCCAGTATCAAAATTGTTCTGTGTGTAAAATATGGGATAATTACTTCTTTATACAAAAATTTGGAATAAATTATCTGAGAATTAAAAAAAAAAAAGTAACAGGCTCTTGACCAAAGGTTCCTCTCTAATAATATGTGCAGATATCACCTGGGCTCATTGCATTATCCCCATAGGACTTGGGTGTAAGAAGAACTGAGAGGAATATGCCCATTTTGCTTGCTGTGCCAAGAGTAATATAGGCCTTTGTTTCAGATCCATGGTCTCTTGTCTTCTTGTAGCATCCTTGAAACAGTAGTATGCTAATTTCTTAGCTTGTGAGTAGAATCTCAGACCCTTCACAGTTCTTGAGATTTGGTACCTAAGATACTATTTCTTGGTGTGGTTTATGGCACATAAATTTATGTTGCAGTTATTGCTCTGTGGGTTTTTTTTTTTTTTTTGTACTTTTAATCTATTTTAACTAACATATAGTTGCCACATCATTTAGAAATAGATAAACTAATTTTTTATTGATAAATTGTATGGCCCTTTGCTATCTGTTGCAATGAAAGATAGTGTCAACCAATTAAAATCTCTAGTCACCCTCCCTTTTTTTTTTCCTTGATTTATTTTTCTGGAATGAAAAGTGTTTTTGAGAATCATTTTTGGGTCTTATGGGTATGAATTTGCCATTTGTTAGAGATGGCACCATTGGCTAGAAAATAGAACGATAACTGTTTCTACAATTGGATCAAATTTGTGACATTTGGTTCTTTAAAAGTAAATTAACACCATACTTAGACTCTAAACCCAAAGATCCTTGATTTTAGTTGTAATTTTGAGAAGCTAAATCTCATTTTCTGTTGAGGAAAAAACAATAATGAAGTACTTTGTTATTGTTGTTACTCTGGGAATTTAAAAACAAGTTTTTATTACATAAGCAATTTTATTTCAATACTTTACTATTTGACTTTAATTTATGCTTCTACTTACCTTTTAAAATGCATGCTCCTCTTTTAATATATATTAATTTAAAGTAAAATAAAGAATATTTTTCACAACTTAGAAATTTATACCTCAAGGAGACTGTATGAAATATTCAATAAAAAAGCTGAAAATGTAACTGCATTTCACTGTTTAAATTAGGTTTTTTGTTTGTGACGATTGTAGATTCATATGCAGCTGTAAGAAATAATACAGGGAGTATTTGTGTTATTCACCTTTACCCCTTTTCTCCCAGTGCAAACAGCTTGTGCACAGATAGTACAGTATTGCAACCAGAATATTGATGTAGATAATAGATAAGGCCAAGGTATCGGCATCTCCATTACCACAAGGATCTCTTATATTGCCTTTTTATAGCTATACCTGCTTCTTACCTACCTCAGTCCCTTCCTTAACTCCTGTTTCATCATTTCTCTAATTCTATGATTCCATTATTTTGCTGTTACATAAATGGGATTATAAAATAATTATGTAACCATTTGGGACCATCTGTTTTCACTCAGCATAATTCTTTGGAGATTCATTCAGGTTGTTGCATGTATTGATAAAAATATTGATTTGTTCTTTTCTGTTGCTCAGCATTACTCCATGAAATAGCTGTTTCACAGTTTGTTTAACCATCCAGCTGTTGATGAGCATCTCAGTTGTTTCCATTTGGGGACTATTATGAATAAGACTCTTAAGAATGTTTGTATATAGGTTTTTGTGTCAGCATAACTGCTTGCTTCGCTCAGATAAATGCTCATGAATGCAATGGCTAGCTCATATGGTTAGTTACCATGTTTAGTTTTTAAAGAAACTGCCAAGCTGTTTTTCAGGGTGGCAGTATCATTTTACAGTCCCACCAGCAATATGTGAATGACCTAGTTTCTTTGTATCCTCATCAGCATTCGATGTTGTCCCTATTTTTTTTTTTTTAAATATTCTCATAGCTCTGTAATGATATTTCATTGTGGTTTTAATTTGCACTTCCCTAATGGCCAAAGAATGCTCAAACTACCACACAATTGTACTCATCTCACACGCTAGTAAAGTAATGCTCAAAATTCTCCAAGCCAGGCTTCAACAATATGTGAACCGTGAACTTCCAGATGTTCAAGCTGGTTTTAGAAAGGCAGAGGAACCAGAGATCAAATTGCCAACATCCACTGGATCATGGAAAAAGCAAGAGAGTTCCAAAAAAACATCTATTTTTGCATTATAGACTATGCCAAAGCCTTTGACTGTGTGGATCACAATAAACTGTGGAAAATTCTGAAAGAGATGGGAATACCAGACCACCTGATGTGCCTCTTGAGAAACCTATATGCAGGTCAGGAAGCAACAGTTAGAACTGGATGTGGAACTGGACTGGTTCCAAATAGGAAAAGGAGTACATCAAGACTGTATATTATAACCCTGCTTATTTAACTTATATGCAGAGTACATCATGAGAAACGCTGGGCTGGAAGAAGCACAAGCTGGAATCAAGATTGTCGGGAGAAATATCAATAATCTCAGATATGCAGATGACACCATCCTTATGGCAGAACATGAAGAGGAACTAAAAAGCCTCTTGATGAAAGTGAAAGAGGAGAATGAAAAAATTGGCTTAAAGCTCAACATTCAGAAAACTAAGATCATGGCATCTGGTCCCATTCATTGGCCATTAGGGAAGTGCAAATTAAAACCACAATGAAATACCATTACAGAGCTATGAGAATATTAAATAGATGGGGAAACAGTGGACACAGTAGAAACAGTGTCAGACTTTACTTTTCTGGGCTCCAAAATCACTGCAGATGGTGACTGCAGCCATGAAATTAAAAGACACTTACTCCTTGCAAGGAAAGTTATGACCAACCTAGATAGCATATTGAAAAGCAGAGACATTACTTTGCCAACAAAGGTCCGTCCAATCAAGCCTATGGTTTTTCCAGTGGTCATGTATTGATATGAGAGTTGGACTGTGAAGAAAGCTGAGCACCGAAGAATTGATGCTTTTGAAGTGTGGTGTGGGAGAAGACTCTTGAGAGTCCCTTGGACTGCAAGGAGATCCAACCGGTCCATTCTGAAGGAGATCAGTCCTGGGTGTTGT
Source organism: Tragelaphus eurycerus (assembly GCA_935064755.1). Classification (NCBI taxonomy): domain Eukaryota; kingdom Metazoa; phylum Chordata; class Mammalia; order Artiodactyla; family Bovidae; genus Tragelaphus; species Tragelaphus eurycerus. The sequence goes on from CAKXYN010000014.1 coordinate 1,165,251, forward strand.
TTGGAAGGACTGATGCTAAAACTGAAACTCCAGTGGCAACCTCATGCGAAGAGTTGACTCATTGGAAAAGACTCTGATGCTGGGAGGGATTGGGAGCAGGAGGAGAAGGGGACGAGAGAGGATGAGATGGCTGGATTGCTGGGGACCAGCCCCAGCTGATCCAGGGACTTCGAAGTGAGGACGACGTCAGTGGGGGTCAGGACACAATAGAGAATAATAGAACGAGGATAGCTCAGTAGGAAAACTCAGTGAAGAAAAGAGGCTGAGTAGCTTGGTTTACGCGGGAGACCAATAAAACTTCAAGACAAGAAGTTTGCACCACTTACATAGGCCGCAGGCGTCTTTCCATTCTCCCGAAGGAGAGGAGACACTGAGGCCTCCCTGGTCCAATCTTAGAAGCCCAGGCAAAATTAGTAAGCTTGGAGGGTTCCGCGCTCCAGATGGAGACTCAGCCAGAATTTGAGAGAGAGAGCGACATGGGGAGACCAGTCTTTTGAGGAACTGATCCCCATTCTTTATTTTCCACGGTCTACTTTTATACACTGAGATGTTATATAAGTCACGTGGGGTCAGCAGCCCTGACTTTTATCAAAGTCAGGTGCCTCATACAAATGTATACAGAGGTCTTAGGGGTGTTACATCATCTTCTGGCCCAGAGGCCTATTAACATTTTAAGGAACTTATTTTCTCTAAAGGTGATTATTTTAAAGTCAGGCGCCACCCTCCAAAAACATTGGCGTTGCATATCTATAGGGCAAAGTTGTGGTGGGTTGTACTCAAGGATCCCAGGTTACAAACATTAAGGCTACTACTTACATTTCAATACACTGCCAAGGACACAGTAGGTAAGGGATATGGAGACTTAGCAGCAAACATTGGCCCAACAAGTGAAAAACCCTTCACCAATACAATTTCTAATCAGCCCATTATCAGATCAGATCAGATCAGTCGCTCAGTCGTGTCCGACTCTTTGCGACCCCATGAACCGCAGCACGCCAGGCCTCCCTGTCCATCACCAGCTCCCGGAGGTCACCCAGACTCATACCCATCGAGTCAGTGATGCCATCCAGCCATTTCATCCTCTGTCGTGCCCTTTTCCTCCTGCCCTCAATCCCTCCCAGCATCAGAGTCTTCTCCAATGAGTCAACTCTTCGCATGAGGTGGCCAAAATACTGGAGTTTCAGCTTTAGCATCATTCCTTCTAAAGAAATATTCCAGGATTGATCTCCTTCAGAATGGATTGGTTGGATCTTCTTGCAGTCCAAGGGACTCTCAAGAGTCTTCTCCAACACCACAGTTCAAAAGCATCAATTCTTCGGCACTCACTTATGCTAATAGTTTTCTGACTTCTCTAAAGAACCTGTTTTTAGAAGGTTAAGAGCATTTCGTGCCTCCCACTGTTTGGAGGCTGTGAGTAATCACATGTGGCTGGACAAGCCTGTCAGGTGGGCTAAAGAACCTTCAGAGGAGTTTGTAGGTTAAAACACTCCTGTCACACCCAGGAATTTTTATTAACTGAAGCTTTAAGTCAACTCTTTTTTCAGAGAGAGGTAGTGGGGGACAGCCCCCTGTAACGTCAGAGGTGTAGGTGAGAGCACAAGTAGTAAAGCAGGCAGGCTCTGGTTTTGGGGGTAGATGCTCGAGAACCTCCAAGGGGCTCCTGAGGCTCGACCCCACCTTTGTGTATGTCAAGCCTCCTTCCTCATGACCTTTGCCACGGGCGGAGCGCTAATTCAAACCGGCTCCCAACACTGGATGGCATCACCGACTGGATGGGCGTGGGTTTGGGTGAACTCCGGGAGTTGGTGATGGACAGGGAGGCCTGGCGTGCTGCAGTTCATGGCGTCGCAGAGTCCGACACGACTGAGCGACTGAACTGAACTGAACTGAATGGCTAATGATGTTTAAAATCTTTACATGTGCTTAATTGACATTGCTGTATCCTTTCCAGTGAAATGTTTCAATGTCGTTTGGCCATTTGCTACTTGGGTTGTTAGATTTTGAGAGTTGTTTATGTATCCTTGATATTAGTTCGTTTCCAGATATGTGGCTTGCAAACACAGTCAATGCTCATTATTTACGGGATTTGTACTTAGGAATATGTCTACGCACTAAAATTGTAGTCCTCAAATCAATACTTCCAGTGCTCTTTCAGTCATTTGCAGATATGTACAGTGTGGCAAAAATTTTGAGTCTGCTGAAAAACACACATTTTCATCAGAGATTGAATAAAGTGATGCTCTGCCTTCTTGTTTTTAACACTCCTGTTGTAAACAAGTGTCTTCAGATTAGTGCCATGGTTATTACATTTTTGTGCTGTCGTATGCCTTAAAGGAAATATGTGTGTTAAATAAGCTTTGTTCAGACTGAGTTATAATGTTATTGGCCATGAATTCAGTGCTAATGAACCAGTATATATTAAATAAGGTGACTTTAAACCGAAACACACACAAAACAACTTTATGTGTTGATCAATTGATGAAACTGTGACCAGAGGCTTTCAGGAACTCGTATTTTGACATTTGCTAATTCCTTCTTCAAGGAAAATCCATAGAACATAACTACAATGGCACCCCACTCCAGTACTCTTGCCTGGAAAATCCCATGGGCAGAGGAGCCTGGTGGGCTGCAGTCCATGGGGTCCCTGAGGATCAGACATGGCTGAGCGACTTCAGTTTTACTTTTCACTTTCCTGCATTGGAGAAGGAAATGGCAACCCACTCCAGTGTTCTTGCCTGGACAATCCCAGGGACGGGGGAGCCTGGTGGGCTGCTGTCTATGGGGTCGCACAGAGTCGGACACGACTGAAGTGACTTAGCAGCAGCAGCACAGTGAATAAAGGGTATCATTTATGTATTCTCACATCAGTAGCTTGGCTTTTCATTCTTCTAAAGTTTTTTACAGAGTAAAAGTTTTAGTTCTAATGAAGTCCAATTCCTCACTTTTTTCTTTTATAGATCGTGCATTTGGGGTCAAGTCCAAGGACTTTGCGTAGTCCTGGATCCTGAATATTGTCTTTTGATTTTTTCTATAAGTTTTGTAAAGTTTCATGTTTCACAGTTTTTTTTTTAAATTAGTAAAATGATCTTTTTTTAAATTTAATTTTATTTAACTTTACAATATTGTATTGCTTTTGCCATATATCAAATTGAATCTGCCACAGGTATACACGTGTTCCCCATCCTGAACCCCCCTTCCTCTTCCCTCCCCATACCATCCCTCTGGGTCATCCCAGTGCACCAGCCCCAAGCATCCAGTATCGTTCATGTTCCCTTTTTAGTTAAGTTTTGTATAATGTGTGAGAATTAGGTTCTTTTTTTTTTTTTTTTTTTGCATAAGGATATTCATTTGCTTCACCACCATTTGCTGAAAAGACTATCTTTTCACCATTTACCGGTTTTTACACCTTTCTCAAAATTCACTTGGTTGTATGTGTGCATACTTCTGAGTTTTCTGTTCCGTTTTTCTATATATCTGTTATTTTACCAATACCACATTGTTTAGATTGTTATGGCAATATGTCTTTTTTTAAAAAATATATTTATTATTTTAATTGGAGGGTAATTACTTTACAATACTGTACTGGTTTTGCCATATATCAACAGAAAACTGCCACAGGTGTACCTGTGTTCCCCATCCTGAACCCCCCTCCCTCTTCCCTCCCTGTACCATCCCTCTGGGTCATCCCAGTGCACCAGCCCCAAGCATCCAGTATCCTGCATTAACCTGGACTGGCGATTCGTTTCATATATGATATTATACATGTTTCAGTGCCATTCTCCCAAATCATCCCACCCTCTCCCTCTCCCACAGAGTCCAAAGACTGTTCTATACATCTGTGTCTCTTTTGCTGTCTTGCTTACAGGGTTATCGTTACCATCTTTCTAAATTCCATGTATATGTGTTAGTATACTGTATTGGTGTTTTTCTTTCTGGCTTACTTCACTCTGTATAATAGGCTCCAATTTCGTCCACCTCATTAGAACTGATTCAAATGTATTCTTTTTAATGGCTGAGTAATACTCCATTGTGTATATGTACCACAGCTTTCTTATCCATTCATCTGCTGATGGACATCTAGGTTGCTTCCATGTCCTGGCTATTATAAACAGTGCTGGGATGAACATTGGGGTACACGTGTCTCTTTCAATTCTGATTTCCTCAGTGTGTATGCCCAGCAATGGGATTGCTGGGTCATAAGGCAGTTCTATTTCCAGTTTTTTAAGGAATCTCCACACTGTTCTCCATAGTGGCTGTACTAGTTTGCATTCCCACCAACAGTGTAAGAGGGTTCCCTTTTCTCCACACCCTCTCCAGCATTTATTGCGTGTAGACTTTTGGATCGCAGCCATTCTGACTGGCATGAAATGGTACCTCATAGTGGTTTTGATTTGCATTTCTCTGATAATGAGTGATGTTGAGCATCTTTTCATGTGTTTGTTAGCCATCTGTATGTCTTCTTTGGAGAAATGTCTGTTTAGTTCTTTGGCCCATCTTTTGATTGGGTCGTTTATTTTTCTGGAATTGAGCTGTAGGAGTTGCTTGTATACTTTTGAGATTCGTTGTTTGTCAGTTGCTTCATTTGCTATTATTTTCTCCCATTCTTAAGGCTGTCTTTTCACCTTGCTTATAGTTTCTTTTGTTGTGAAGAAGCTTTTAAGTTTAATTAGGTCCCATTTGTTTATTTTTGCTTTTATTTCCAATATTCTGGGACGTGGGTCATAGAGGATCCTGCTGTGATGTATGTCGGAGAGTGTTTTGCCTATGTTCTCCTCTAGGAGTTTTATAGTTTCTAGTCTTATGTTTAGATTTTAATCCATTTTGAATTTATTTTTGTGTATGGTGTTAGAAAATGTTCTAGTTTCATCCTTTTACAAGTGGTTGACCAGTTTTCCCAGCACCACTTGTTAAAGAGATTGTCTTTAATCCATTGTATATTTTTGCCTCCTTTGTCAAAGATATGGTGTCCATATGTGCGTGGATTTATCTCTGGGCTTTCTATTTTGTTCCATTGATCTATATTTCTGTCTTTGTGCCAGTACCATACTGTCTTGATGACTGTGGCTTTGTTAGTAGAGCCTGAAGTCAGGCAGGTTGATTCTTCCAGTTCATTCTTCTTTCTCAAGACTGCTTTGGGTATTCAAGGTTTTTTTGTATTTCCGTACAAATTGTGAAATTATTTGTTCTAGCTCTGTGAAAAATACTGTTGGTAGCATGATAGGGATTGCATTGAATCTATAGATTGCTTTGGGTAGTATACTCATTTTCACTATATTGATTCTTCTGATCCATGAACATGGTATATTTCTCCATCTATTAGTGTCCTCTTTGATTTCTTTCACCATTGTTTTATAGTTTTCTTTATAGAGTTTTAGGTAGATATATTCCTAAGTATTTTATTCTTTTCATTGCAATGGTGAATGGAATTGTTTCCTTAATTTCTCTATTTTCTCATTATTAGTGTATAGAAATGCAAGAGATTTCTGTGTGTTGATTTTATATACTGCAAATTGACTATATTCATTGATTAGCTTTGGTAATTTTCTGGTGGAGTCTTTAGGGTTTTCTATGTAGAGGATCATGTCATCTGCAAACAGTGAGAATTTTACTTCTTCTTTTCCAATTTGGATTCCTTTTATTTCTTTTTCTGCTCTGATTGCTGTGGCCAAAACTTCCAAAACTATGTTGAATAGTAATGGTGAAAGTGGGCACCCTTGTCTTGTTCCTGACTTTTGGGGAAATGCTTTCAATTTTTCACCGTTTAGGATAATGTTTGCTGTGGGTTTGTCATATATAGCTTTTATTATGTTGAGGTATGTTCCTTCTATTCCTGCTTATTGGAGAGTTTTAATCATAAATGGATGTTGAATTTTGTCAAAGGCTTTCTCTGCATCTACTGAGATAATCATATGGCTTTTATTTTTCAATTTGTCAATGTGGATTGATTGATTTGTGGATATTGAAGAATTCTTGCATCCCTGGGATAAAGCCACTTGATCATGGTGTATGATCTTTTTAATGTGTTGTTGGATTCTGATATCTAGAATTTTGTTAAGGATTTTTGCATCTATGTTCATCAGTGATATTGGCCTGTAGTTTCTTTTTTTTTTGTGGCATCTTTGTCCGGTTTTGGTATTAGGGTGATGGTGGCCTCATAGAATGAGTTTGGAAGTTTACCTTCCTCTGCAACTTTCTGGAAGAGTTTGAGTAGGATAGGTGTTAGCTCTTCTCTAAATTTTTGGTAGAATTCAGCTGTGAAGCCGTCTGGACCTGGGCTTTTGTTTGCTGGCAGATTTCTGATTACAGTTTCAATTTCCATGCTTGTGATGGGTCTGTTAAGATTTTCTCTTTCTTCCTGGTCCAGTTTTGGAAAGTTGTACTTTTCTAAGAATTTGTCCATTTCTTCCACATTGTCCATTTTATTGGCATATAATTGCTGATAGTAGTCTCTTATGATCCTTTGTATTTCTGTGTTGTCTGTTGTGATCTCTCCATTTTCATTTCTAATTTTATTGATTTGATTTTTCTCCCTTTGTTTCTTGATGAGTCTGGCTAATGGTTTGTCAATTTTATTTATCCTTTCAAAGAACCAGCTTTTGGCTTTGTTGATTTTTGCTATGGTCTCTTTTGTTTCTTTTACATTTATTTCTGCCCTAATTTTTAAGATTTCTTTGCTTCTGCTAACCCTGGGGTTCTTCATTTCTTCCTTTTCTAGTTGCTTTAGGTGTAGAGTTAGGTTATTTATTTGACTTTTTTCTTGTTTCTTGGGGTATCCCTGTATTGCTATGAACTTTCCCCTTAGGACTGCTTTTACAGTGTTCCACAGGTTTTGGGTTGTTGTGTTTTCATTTTCATTCATTTCTATGCAGATTTTGATTTCTTTTTTGATTTCTTCAGTGATTTGTTGGTTATTCAGCAGTGTGCTGTTTAGCCTCCATATGTTGGAATTTTTAATAGTTTTTCTCCTGTAATTGAGATCTAATCTTACTGTATTGTGGTCAGAAAAGATACTTGGAATGATTTCAATTTTTTTGAATTTACCAAGGCTAGATTTATGGCCCAGGATGTGATCTATCCTGGAGAAGGTTCTGTGTTTGCTTGATAAAAAGGTGAAATTCATTGTTTTGGGGCAAAATGTTCTATAGATATCAATTAGGTCTAATTGGTCTATAGTATTGTTTAAAGTTTGTGTTTCCTTGTTAATTTTCTGTTTAGTTGATCTATCCATGGGTGTTAGTGGGTTATTAAAGTCACCCACTATTATTGTGTTATTGTTAATTTCCCCTTTCATACTTGTTAGCATTTGTCTTACATATTGCGATGCTCCTATGTTGGGTGCATATATAATTGTTATATCTTCTTCTTGGATTGATCGTTTGATCATTATGTAGTGACCTTCTTTGTCTCTTTTCACAGCCTTTGTTTTAAAGTCTATTTTATCTGATATGAGTATTGCTACTCCTGCTTTCTTTTGGTCCCTATTTGCATGGAATATCTTTTTCCAGCCCTTCACTTTCAGTCTGTATGTGTCCCCTGTTTTGAGGTGGGTCTCTTGTAGACAACATATATAGGGGTCTTGTTTTTGTATCCATTCAGCCAGTCTGTCTTTTGGTTGGGGCATTCAACCCATTTACGTTTAAGGTAATTATTAATAAGTATGATCCCATTGCCATTTACTTTATTATTTTGGGTTTGAGTTATACACCCTTTTTGTGTTTCCTGTCTAAAGAATATCCTTCAGTGTTTTTTGGAGAGCTGGTTTGGTGGTGCTGAATTCTCTCAGCTTTTGCTTGTCTGTAAAACTTTTGATTTCTCCTTTATATTTGAATGAGATCCTTGCTGGGTACAGTAATCTGGGCTGTAGGTTATTTTCTTTCATCACTTTAAGTATGTCTTGCCATTCCCTCATAGCCTGAAGTGTTTCTATTGAAAGATCAGCTGTTATCCTTATGGGAATCCCCTTGTGTGCTGTTTGTTGTTTTTCCCTTGTTGCTTTTAATATTTGTTCTTTGTGTTTGATCTTTGTTAATTTGATTAATATGTGTCTTGCGGTGTTTCGCCTTGCATTTATCCCATTTGGGACTCTCTGGGTGTCTTGGACTTAGATGATTATTTCCTTCCCCATTTTAGGGAATTTTTCAACTATTATCTCCTCAATATTTTCTCATGGTCTTTCTTTTTGTCTTCTTCTGGGACTCCTATGATTCGAATGTTGTGATGTTTAACACTGTCGTAGAGGTCTCTGAGATTGTCCTCATTTCTTTTAATTTGTTTTTCTTTTTTCCTCTCTGATTCATTTATTTGTACCATTCTATCTTCTACTTCACTAATCCTATCTTCTGCCTCTGTTATTCCACTATTTGTTGCCTCCAGAGTGTTTTGGATCTCATTTATTGCATTTTTCATTATATATTGACTCTTTTATTTCTTCTAGGTCCTTGTTAAACCTTTCTTGCATCTTGTCAATCCTTGTCTCCAGGCTATTTATCTGTGATTCCATTTTGATTTCAAGATTTTGAATCATTTTCACTATCATTATTCGGAATTCTTTATCAGGTAGATTCCCTATCTCTTCTTCTTTTGTTTAATTTGGTGGGCATTTATCCTGTTCCTTTACCTGCTGGGTATTCCTCTGTCTCTTCATCTTGTTTATATTGCTGAGTTTGGTGTGGTCTTTCTATATTCTTGCAGTTCGTGGAGTTCTCTTTATTGTGGAGTTTCCTCGCTGTGGGTGGAATTGTATAGGTGGCTTGTCAAGCTTTCTTAGTTAGAGAAGCTTGTGTCGGTGTTCTGGTGGGTGGAGCTAGATTTCTTCTCTCTCCTTTTGAATACAATGGTCTGCTTTTCTGGGTGCCTGATGTCCTCTGCTGGCATTCAGAAGGTATTTTGTGGAATTTACTCAGCATTTAAATGTTCTTTTGATGAATTTCTGGAGGAGAAAGTGGTTTCCCCGTCCTATTCCTCTGCCATCTTAGGACTGCCCCTGGCAATATGTCTTAAAATTAAGTAGACTTACCTCCCACACTATTTATTTTTCAAAATTGTTTTATTTTTTCTAATTTATTTACCTTTTCATATATATATTAAAAATAATCTGGTCTATATCTATAAAAGTGCTTCTCTGGTGGCTCAGATGTTAAAGAGCCTGCCTGCAACATGTGAGACCTGGGTTCTATCCCTGCATTGGGAAGATCCTCTAGAAAAGGAAATGTCAACCCACTCCGGTATTCTTGCCTTGAGAATTACATGGACTGAGAGCCTGGTGGGTTACAGTCCATGGAGTCACAATGTTGGACATGACTCAGTGACTAACACTTCACTTTTAATAGCTATAAGAGAAGCTTTCTTAGATTTTGATAGGAATGGGATTAACTTGCTTATCAATTTGTGAAGAACTGACATCTTTGTTGAGTCTTACATGAACATACTATGATTTGCATTTCTTTATAGCTTTGATTTTGTCAGTATTTTGTAATTATCAGCATACAAGTCATATAAACATTTCGTTAATTTCACAGCTGAGTATTTCATTCTTTTAAGTGGTTGTAAATGGTATTATAAATTTCTACATTAATGTTTTCATTGCTATATATAGAATTACAACAGATTTTTTTAAGTTAGCTTGTATCCTGCATTATGTGCTGCCCTCTCTTATTTGGTGTAGGATTTTATTTTTTCTTGCTAGTTCTTTGCGATTTTCTCTGTAGATAACTGTGTCATCTAATAGGAACAGTTTCATTTTGGTCTTTCTGATTTGTATATCTATTATTTCCTTTTCTTGTCTCATTGCACTGGCCAAAATCACCAGCACTGTGTTGAATAAGAGTTTTAAAAATTTAAATCTTCGGCTTATTCCCAATCTTAGGGAGAAGGCATTAAGTCTTTTACTATTAAGTATAATGTTAGCTATAAGTTTTTATGTATACTTTTTATCAAATTGACTTATGTAACTGAATATGTGATTGCATTTCAGTTTCAAAAAGGAAGTATTTATTTTGCTTTTGAACTGATTATTTTTTGGCTTATCTGCCATGGTGCCAGCAGTTGGCATTTATGTGTAATTATTAACTGCCCTTACAACATTGTTTAAATTGTCCAATTTGGAGTAAGGATTCCTTAAACTCACTGTTGATACTAAGGATACTGTGGAAAATGCTGCTTTATGTGTTTGGTTTTGCCTCCCTCCCAATATTGGTGCCTGATGCTGAAGATACCTTCCTTTGGCCTTCTTACTATAGTTGGGGATGCCTAATCTTCTCATCTAATCATTTTATGAATGTGTATTTAAGATTAATGATATGCTGGGCCAGATCCTGCTGTGTATTTCTTTGAAAGTATATTAGCTTTCTGATTGCCTATAAATCAAAATTTCACAAGTTATTTCTTTTAGTCACTAGATGGAATTTTATGATTTTAAAGAGTTGACATAGAATTTTTTTAAAAAGGAACATTTTCTGGGCAACTTAAGGGCTTCTTTCTGTGAAATGGTTTGAATATTTTAGATATAATAAACTCTGTTATTTAATAAAGTTACAGTAAAATTTCTTGATCAATACATCAATGCATTGCTCATTAGAGTACTAAACAGCCAGTGCCCTCTGAATGGATTCACCCAGTTCAGACGTTTGATCTGCCCTTTCTAACCCTTGACAACACTCCAGGGTTTTGCTGCTATGTGTGAGAACCCAAGATAAGCCTGAAACTTGGATTCTTTCTGAAGGTATAATGAGCTACCACCCCAGCCATTTGGCACATCACCCATGTTATTTTAGAAAAAAAAAAAAAAAAAGCTTTTCAGTGGAATGGGATTATTTTACTTTAGCAGTTTTCTATGTTATAAAGTTTAATTGCAAGTTTAAATGAACAGAAGTAAATTTGTGCCCATATGGCATTAAAGTATGTTAACTTTAGGGGAGAGAAATAATATGAATAATGCTTAGAGATGTTTTTCTGTGCCAGAAACAAAAGCATAACATTCTTAAAATTGTATTTTCACTGAAAGGTACCTGTCTAAGAAAAGAATAATATGTTTTATGCTTTTTTTTTTTCCTTTTCTTGGATCATTGACAGTTCTAAAAGTAGAATGAGATTTGTAGCCTAGTAATGGTTTATAAACATCACAGTAACTGGGCAAATAATCTATTGTAAATTTCCTACATGTCTATTGATGTCATTAAACACAAGCATATTGTATTTCAGAATCATTTAGTCATCTTCACTGTTACTGACAGTTGGTGCATTAGTTCATGTTAAATGGAGTATCTCTTTAAACTATTCTTGGCATTTCCTAGATTAGATGAATTATGAATTTGATTATTAAAATTAACCTTTTATGTTCATCTGGTATGTTGTTCTGAGCCAATGTCCTTTTGTACTAAATCTTTATCTTTCTATTCTCTGGAAAGAAAAGTCTTTATTCAGGTAGATATTCAATGCAAAGTATATTTTGCACAAAATGTAGTTTGCAATATATGTAAGTTGTTTTTGCATACAAATATTTTGCAAATATATCTTGCATGAGCCAGAAGAAGGATATATATATTCTAACTTTGCACATCTTTTTATTTCTTTCTCCCTTTCCTCAAAATTAATTAGGATTTTGGAAATAATAGAAGTTAAAATTGGCTAAATTCTGCTAGAACCAGTAAAGATAAACTGTATTTGACTTCTGAAATATATGCTAACTGATGCCCTCCCCACCCTCTACCATCTCCCCATCTCAATACTCTCTAGGTTTTAAGAACATTTTGTTAAATTAGTTTAAGGGAAAAGATTCTAAAAAATCATGCTTGGCTATTATGTCATAGGCAGATGGGCCTTCTCATTACACTCTTTATTCTTCTTCATGAATTTGTCAGTTCTTTTTTTTTTTCTGATTTTTAAAGAAGAGACTGAACAAATTGTTCCTTGAACCTCCTTTTCCTTTTGGGATGTACTCATGCTTCCATGTATATCCATATTCATGTATGTGTGTGTACAGACACATATACTTCTGGGAATCTCTTTTAGGGAATTTGTGAATTATTTGATCAGACCAGAGGGATCTTGATTACGTTGTGATACAGCATTTAGAAAGAATTCTGAAACTTCATTTATTCAGAATAAGTATTTGAAATCAGTATGACACTATTCAGAGTTGTATGGAATACCTTCACAAAACATGAAAGTTGATTTTTAAGTCCAGAAAGTTGTGTTTGGCCATTTTTGCAGATGAAGGATTCTGAGGGAGAGGGAATGGTATGTGGTTATCAAATCTTGAGTTAGAAAGTCATTTATTTCAAGGGCTTTTGAACTCCTTCTTCAAGAATAACTTTTTCTAGGAGTTAGAGCAGATGTAACTTGAAGGAGGGAAGACCAGTTTGTGGAAATGTTTATAGCATTAGGCTTCCCAAATCTAAGATTAAATGTGGGTTTTGATTGCTAAGAAGTATGTAGACTATATGAAAAGATTGTGTATACTTTTTAGCTTTGCTTAGGTTCCTAAAATATCTTGTTGAATACAGAATAACTACTTGAAGCTATACTAGGACTCTTAGAAAACAGATTCAGTGTTCATCTGTACTCATTTCCCATCTAGCTCCCAGAACAATTGCCTGTGTTATGCTAATGCTAAAATCAACTGCGGGGCACAACTAGTATATCAAATGAAATATTTGTTTGCTAAAATCTAGTTTGACTAGGCTAGACATCTTTTGGAGCCTGAAAACAGATTGCTCAAACAACTTATGTTTAGTGATGGCTGATTTGGTGGAAATAGTAACAAAACGTATAACGTTACTATTAACAACTAGGAAGTATAACAACTGGCAGATCCACCTGGCATGTAGAAACTAGAGGTGAAAGATTTAGCTGGGAGGTAAGAAGTCTGTGAAGCAATAAAGAACTATCCAAGCAGTGGCAGACACAGCTTTATTTTCTTATGCTCCAAAATTAGCATGGACAGTGACTGCAGCCATGAAATTAAAAGACTTAATTTTAAGTCTTTAAAATTCCAAGGAAAGCTATGACAAGCCTAGACAGTGTGTTCAAAAGCAGAGACATCACTTTGCCAACATAGGTGCATATAGACAAAGCTATCGTTTTTCAGTAGTCAGGTACAGATGTGAGAGTTGAACCATCAAGAAAACTGAGCGCTGAAGAATTGATACTTTCAAACTGCGGTGTTGGAGAAGACTCTTGAGAGTCCCTTGGACTGGAAGGAGATCCAACCAGTCCAATCCTAAAGGAAATCAGCCCTGAATATTCATTGGAAGGACTGATGCTGAAGCTGAAGCTCTAATACTTTGGCCACCTGATGTGAAGAGCCAACTCATTGGAAAAGACCCTGATGCTGGGAAAGATTGAGGGCAGGAGGAGAAGGGGGCGGCAGAGGGTGAAATGGATAGATAACATCTCAGCGGAGATGAATTTGAGCCAACTCCAGGAGACAGTGAAGGACAGAGGAGCCTGGCCTGCTGCAAACCATGGCGATGCAGACTCAGACATAACTTAGCGATTGAACACCAACAATTTATTTGTTTACTTTTTACTCTTAGAAGACAGAACAGATACCTGTCTTTTTCTCTTCTGCATCCCCAGTGCCTGATCAATGATTGGTACGTAGAAACTTCTCAGCAAACATTTGCTAACTGAGCAAACCACCTGACAGAGAGCAAGGATTAGACTTCCCATTGTTTAATGCTGTATTCATTGCTGGAAGGAGAGTAGAAGATTGCAGATAGAGAGTGAAGAATTATTTTTGTTTGTTTTCAGAGAAGCTGTTGCTATCTCAGAGATCATAATTATTTCTTAGAAAATAACAAATTTATGTTTTTGTAATTGAGGGGCATTTTCAAGGCATCAGTTGTGTGAATGAATTAAAAAGACTCATGAAATGGGAAAATGTGATTCCAGGAAAGCAGTTTCCTTTTCATCATGATGTATATAACCTTGGAAGTCAGTGGTTATAGAACAGTTTGAGTATATACCAGAATGCAGGATGATCTTAGTTTGAGATAAATTAGGGACCACTGCAAGAATTCTGACTGGGGCTTGTGAAGCAATGAGAGTTTATTTGGGACTCTTCAACGCCATGAGAAATCCTACAAATCTTAGAACCAGTTGAACACTTTAGTGGTCTGCATTCTCGTATGACTTGAGGTCTGAAAACAAAGCATTACCCATAAGTTTGAAAAGGCTGCTGTCCATTGGTCTGATTTCATAAAGATATTTGTTCATATTTGCTTTCTCTCTTAGAAAGCCCACTGCACCTCCTCAGAGAAAGTTACTAATTTCCTTTTCTCAGGCCAGAAACCTATTTAATATCTGGACAATATATTTATGTGTGCATGTTTGTGTTTACACACATAGGTAGATAAATGTAGATATAGGAATATAAATAGTATACATTATTAGATTTAAACTTTCACATTTTCCTAATAAGTGAAAATTTCTGAATAGTTTCAAAGGTGGTCTGGGCTGACAATCTTGGCAAAAATATGTTCCCATGGGCAGCACAGAAGAGACTTGGTCTCCATATATTTGATGATTCTTTAGGCAATATGTATCTATATAGGGAAAATAGTCCATTTGGAACAGATTGGAGAAGGAGCCATAATTTCTGTGACTTGGTTGCCAAATTAGGACGTACCCAACAAGGCACTTATTTAGAAGCTTCTTTTCATTTTAGCAAATCTTCTTTTGTATTTGTAGTGATTGAGATAGACATATAAATAGGTATAATTTCAAAATTGTAATCGACTTAAATTGTAAATTTTGAAGCTCTTTTTTTAAAAAAACATCTTTTTGATTCATAGTTTTTCATGATCTACTTCCACTAACATATGTGTATGTGTGTGTGTGTGTGTGTGTAAAACTCACCATGAGCTCTAGCCTCTTGACAGATATTTAAGTGCACATAATATTGTTAACCATAGACACTGTGTTGTACAGCAGATCTTTAGAACTAACTGTCTTGCATGGCTGGAACTATATCACCATTGAACGGTCATTTCTCACTTCAATTTCCCCCTTAACCCCTGGAGACTATAGTTTTACTCTCTGTTTCTCTGAGTTTAACTATTTTAGATACTTCATATAGGTGGAATCATGCCATATTGGTCCTTTTGTGACTGACTGACTTCACTTGGCATGATGTCCTCCAAGGTCCTCAGTATCATCCTATATGGCAGGACTTCCTTCTTTTTGAAGGCTGAATAACATTTCAGTGTAGGTATATATACCACACTTTCTCTACTCATTCCTCCGTCTTTGGACATTTGGGTTGTTTCCATTTCTTGGCTGTTGTGAATAATATTATCATGAATATGAAAGGGCAGATAGTTCTTTGAGATTCTGATTTTCATTCCTTTGGGTATATACTCAGAAGTGGGATTACCAGGTCATATGGTAATTCCATTTTTAACTTTCTTAGGAACTTCTCTACTATTTTTTATAGTGTCTGCACCATTTTGTATTCTCACCAACACTGTACAAGGTTTCCAATTTCTGGAATTACTGTGGTTATCATCAAGTGATGTGCTCTTGGTATATATAACTTTGATATGCCTCTGCCTCACATAGTCCACACTTATTTTTTTATATTCTTGCCAAATAATTTTTAAAAGTGGTTTACTTGTGTTGATAGTAAAAACACTTCACACTTAAAAGCTGATTTTCTTTTTCATTTTAAGTTTTTTTATATACATTATCTCGTCTGATTCTTAGAGACCTGTAAGGTTGGTCTTTTCTTAGAGTTGTTACTGGGAATTTTCCAAGAACCTATTATATATGTTAAATATGAACTTTATTGTTTAAGCTAGTAAATCATAAGCCACTTACATTGTAAAGGAATTTGGAAGTTCTCATTTTTTACAAAATAGTTTTATCATTCATGAGTTTTCAAGACATACTTCCACTCACATTTTATGTCAGTGCATTTACAGGATTGAGCAAAAAATTTTATAGTAGATGGCATGAATATTTTAAGTCTGCAGTGCAAAAGAACAACAGCAAAAAATGTGTGGGGAATTCTGTTATGAGCTTGCAAGTCTGTGGGTTTTAATTTAAATTCACTGAAGATAGTGGACTTTGTAGATTCACAGTTAATGAGCCATTTCTCTTAAAGTATTCTGTCACTATGGGATTGCGTGCAGTTAGAACTGACAGTTGGAAACGTGCTGAGATAGGAAAGCTAAAAAACAGCTGTCTCTCTGGGCAAATGGTACCAGCTGGTGAGGCTCGCCAAAAGAAAATATTTTATATAATAAAATAGCTTTCAGATATCACTGAAGTTACATATTATATATTTAAGGTTGGTTTAAATTTGCTTTTGTCAAGTCAAAACACTTGAGTTTTTTTTCCCACTTTATGAAGTTTTGCATTTTGTTGACAGCTAATCTCTTTAGCATGTATAAGCAATATATAAGCCTTTAAGGTTTACTTTCTGAAATTGTGTGGGACTCATTAGAAAGGTAGTTTTATTTCTAATATGGATTTTAGAAATAGAAACGGTTTTTTTCCTGTCAGGTCTTTTCTAGACTGCAATAGATTTTTTTTTAAGGTCTTGAATTGTTTCAGAAATGAAAAGTTATGTTCTCATACTCTGAGAAAAGATTTATACCATTGAACCTTAATTTAAAATTTTGGTGAGTCCCATTCTTTTGATATTATCAGATCTAACTGACCAAAATTTATATTTACATTTGGTAAAAATTATATTGTATCTAAGTAGGAATCTATTTTTTTTTTTTTTTTTTTTGCAGAAGGGTATTTATCAAATTTCTAGAATGCCTGTATCCTGAGATCCTTTAGTTTTGGACATGGAGAAACTGTATAATTAATGTTGGTACAAAAACAGGCAAATGGCTAGTATATACTATAGACTTCAGTAGAGGATCATCTTTTTACTCATAAGAAAAAACTTTAGCTAAAAGTAATAAATCTAACTGAATTTATTGTATTGGTAATAATCTACTTTATCTCCTCTTTTGGCTTGTTTACCATACCTTTTGTTTTATTTTATTAATGGTTACTATAGGGTTTACAGTATTCATCATTAACTTGCTATAGTTTATCTTCAAATTATACCACTTCAAATAATAATAGGAGAGCCTCGGAACATTATACTTTCATTTTGCCCTGTATCTGAGTTTCCATCTGGAATAATTTTCTTCAGCGTGAAGGGCATTTTATAATATTTTTAGTACCAGTCTGCTGACAGTTAATTTTCTTGGCTTTTGTTTGTCTAGAAAGGTCTTTATTTTGTCTTCATTTCTTAAGGATATTTTCAGTTTCTGTAGCATTTTAGGTGTGGGGTATTTTTCCCCCCTTGGGTTATTCTAAAGATGTTTCCTCATTTTCTTTTGGTTTGCATTTTTTTCTGTTGAACAGTTAGCGGTATTTTTTATCTTTAATTTCCTCTATGCAATGTGTTGTTTTCTCTGGCTGCTTTAGAGATTTTTCTCTTTATTACTAATTTTCAGCAATCTGATTATGAATGTGCCTTGGGGTTCTTTTCTTCAGTATCTTCTTTGTTAAGCTTCTTGGATATGTGCTTTTATAGTTTTTTATCAAATCTAGAAAATGATCTGCCATTACTTTTACAAATATTTCTTCATTCCCCTCCTTCTCACAGCCCCCCCACTCCGTAGTCCAATTGCTGGTTTTCTTTTTCAGTCGCTCAGTCGTGTCCGACTCTGCTATCCCATGGACTGCAGCACACCAGGCTTCCTTGTCCTTCACTGTCTCCCTGAGTTTGCTCAAACTTATATCCACTGAGTCAGCGATGCCATCCATCCATTTCTTGCTCTGTCGCCCCCCATTCTACTCCTGCCCTCAATCTTTCCCAGCATCAGGGTCTTTTCCAGTCAGTCGGAATAACATGTATGTTAAGCTACTTCTCATTGTCCTTCTCATTGTACTTTAGTGAAGTTTACTATTTCAGTTTTTTCTCTTTCATTTTGGATATGTTTTATTGCTTTACTTTTACATTCTCTGATCAATTCTTTGGCAGGGTTTAATCAGATGTTAACACAGAATTTTTTATTTCAGATGCTGTATTTTTCAGTTCTCAGCAGTTGCATTCTTTGGTTCTTTTTTAAAAATCCATTTCTTTTCTCATTATATCAGTATTTATATTTCCCTTTGCATCCTGAAAAATACTTTTTTGTAATAGCCAATTCAAGGTGCTTGTCTCTTAATTTCATCATCTTTATCATTTCTCGGTCTATCTTTATTGACTGATTTCACTCCCTATAACTCCTTATAAAAATGATAGATCACATTTTCCTATTTCTGTGAATGTCTAGTAATTTGTATTGGATGGTGAACGTTATGCTGAGTGTCTGGAATTTGTTGTCTGCCTTTAAAAATCGTTCAGTTTTGTTTCAAGAGCAATTAAGTTTACTGTGGAATTGTTCATTTGTGGACTCCATTTATGGCTTAGTTACGATAGTTCTTGAGTGACTGTTCCACTCGGGATAGTTTAGCTCTCTTCTGAGAGCCTTTGACCCTGAAGTGTCTCCCTTCCTGGGCCACTACTAGATAGCCCTAAGTTCTCAGTGAAGAAGACTTTTTACCCTGGCTGGTTTGCCCTCAGACATCTCAGAGCCTTATAAAAGCTCTTTGAATTGTTTATCTTTAAACTTTTCACTTTTTTTTTTTTTTCTCAGTAGTTTTCTTCCTCTCGCTTTTTGGGAGTCTAACCCTATGCAAAGAGCAGAGTCAGAGACAGGAATTCATTGGTAGATTTCTGTTGCTCTTTTTCTGCATAATCGCTGGTAATATGCCCTGCAAGTTCCAGTGACCTGTTTCTCTGAGCTCAAATCTACTTTTCCTTAGGTGAGGCCTGGGTTCCTCCTCCCTGGGCCAAAGTCCAGAAATGGCCTTTAGGCAGAAAACCACGGTGATGCTGCGGGCTCGTCCTCTTTGCTTTCCTTCTCTCAGGGATCGCAGATTTATTATTTCCTGTTTTCCACTCTCTGAAACAGTTGAATATATTTTATACACTTGTTTATTTGTTAATAGTGAAAGGGAAAATCCAAATACTAGTAATCTAACTAATGCTGAACTCTAACAATTTTTTATACTTTTTTTGGCTTATAAAATAGTAGAAACAGGAAGATTGAAGGAAACGTGTCTTCCTTTCCCTCCAGTGGACACGTTATAAAAGAGTATCTCCTGATTTAAGATAGGCCATCTTTCTCAGAATAGTAGTTACCAGCAGAATCCATAGCATTATGTTCAACAGACATGTCCCCTATTTTCACTCAAAAATGAACTTTCTTGTTGAATTGTTGAAACTGTCCATATGTAAAGGTAAGTGAAGAGTGGTAAAATTAGTATGGTTTTCAATTCCTGCAGTCATTGTAGGGAATAGTTACCCTGCTTTAAAAAAGAATAAAAAGAGGCAAGTTTTAATCTACCATGTAGTTACTGATATTTATTTGGTTTCACAAATTAAGATGACATAACAACGACTACTCTGGGTTTGTTAGTCTAGCTTATTTTTATGTTTTTGTCCCTAGCCACAGGGTAGTCTTATTCTTTATATGAACGTACTTCCTTAGGTAGAGTAAATAATTTATAAGAAAATTATTTTGCATATACAATATTTGACTTATACTTGTTTCTTTTTTGGCTTACTAATATCTATTATTAAACCTTTTATTTTCATGTCTTGGTATACCTTCAATATGTGAACGACAATGTGTTTGTTTCCTTGTGTGTGTCTAAGTCACTTCAATCATGTCCAACACTTTGAGACCCCGTGGACTATAGCCTGCCAGCCTCCTCTGTCCATGGGATTCTCCAGTCAAGAACACTGAAGTAGGTTACCATGCCCTCCTCTAGGGATCTTCCCGACCCAGGGATTGAACCTGTATCTCCTGCATTGGCATGCAGATTTTTTTTTTACTGCTAGCACCACCTGGAGTGTATTTATAAATATCAACCCAATGTCATTCAAGCCTTTAAGATCGTTTTTATAGACATCTGGTTTAACAGAGTGAAAAGCAAAGAGGAAGAGATCATGAAAAGTTAGTGAAATGCTTTACCTGGATGCCTGACATAGTGATGGTTTTATCCTGAGTACTGAACCATGGATTCATAATTCTGTATCAAGAACCATGGATTCATAATTCTTCTAGTTTTTGAAGCAGAGATCTTGTTATTAAGAGTAACAGGAAAAATTGGGCTCTAGCATTTCATGCCCAGTTCAATTCAGTCACTCAGTCGTGTCCGACTCTTTGCGACCCCATGAACCGAAGCACTGCAGGCCTCACTGTCCATCACCAACTCCCAGAGTTAACCCAAACTCATGACAATTGAGTCAGTAATCCCATCCAACCATCTCGTCCTCTGTCATCCCCTTCTCCTTCTGCCCTCAATCTTTCCCAGCATCTGGGTCTTTGCAAATGAGTCAGCTCTTCACATCAAGTGGCTAAAGTATTGGAGTTTTAGCTTTAACATCAGTCTTTACAGTGAACACCCAGGACTGATCTCCTTCAGAATGGACTGGTTGGATCTCCTTGCAGTCCAAGGGACTCTCAAGAGTCTTCTCCAACACCACAGTTCAAAAGCATCAATTCTTCTGCACTCAGCTTTCTTCACAGTTCAACTCTCACATCCATACATGACCACTGGAAAAACCATAGCCTTGACTAGACAGACCTTTGTTGGCAGAGTAATGTCTCTGCTTTTTAATATGCTGTCTAGGTTGGTCATAACTTTCCTTCCAAGGAGTAAGCATCTTTTAATTTCATGGCTGCAATCACCATCTGCAGTGATTTTTGGAGCCCAGAAAAATAAAGTCAGCCACTATTTCCACTGTTTCCCATCTATTTGCCATGAAGTGATGGGACCAGATGCCATGATCTTAATTTTATGAATGTTGAGCTTTAAGCCAACTTTTTCATTCTCCTCTTTCACTTTCATCAGGAGGCTCTTTAGTTCTTCTTCACTTTCTGCTGTAAGGGTGCTGTCATCTGCATATATGAAGTTATTGATGTTTCTCCCAGCAATCTTGATTCCAGCTTGTGCTTCTTCCAGCCCAGCATTTCTCATGATGTACTCTGCATAGAAGTTAAATAAGCAGGGTGACAATATACAGCCTTGATGTACTCCTTTTCCTGTTTGGAACCAGTGTTTGTTCCATGTCCGGTTCTAACTGTTGCTTCCTGACCTGCATACAGGTTTCTCAAGAGGCAGGTCAGGTGCTCTGGTATTCCCATCTCTCAGAATTTTCCACAGTTTATTGTGATCCACACAGTCAAAGGCTTTGGCATAGTCAATAAAGCAGAAATAGATGTTTTTCTGGAACTCTCTTCCTTTTTCCATGATCCAGTGGATGTTGGGAATTTGATCTCTGGTTCCTCTGCCTTTTCTGAAACCAGCTTGAACATCAGGAAGTTCACGGTTCACATATTGCTGAAGCCTGGCTTGGAGAATTTTGAGCATTACTTTACTAGCATGTGAGATGAGTGCAATTGTGTGGTAGTTTGAGCACTCTTTGGCATTGTCTTTCTTTGGGATTGGAATGCAAATTGACCGTTTCCAGTCCTGTGACTCAATCATCTGCAAATATCCAGTATTGAAACTAAAAGCATATAATTTTATGTGGGCATAAATGAAGAGAGAGCAGTATTTTTTATATTGTACATCTCAAAAAAGATGCCAGTCTGACTTTTTTCCCTTTTGGGCCAAGGCAAGGCGCCCTGTGCAAAGTCTTTGTAGGTTCCAGGTATGCTGTTTAGGCCAGGGATTCTTAACACTGGGGGATAAGATTTAGGGCCTGGGGTCTGTGAACCTCGATGGGATAAAAGTTACATCTTTATTTTTCTAACCTCTAAGCTACATTTCTTTTTATTGTAAATGTAGGTATAAAAAATAGTATTATTAGCAGTTTTATGAGTTTTTCACAGAAATAACCTGTTTTTAGATGATAAAACTATAGTTTTAGATATATCTAAAGTGCATTGATAATGAAGGACATATGTAACAATATATCAAAGATCTGGTATTTAAAAAAATTGAACTGTATTACACTATAATTGGTTCCCTTGGTAATCCTGTGTATTTTATTAACTTTTTAAAAAATACTGTCTGAGAACAGTCCATTGACTTCATTATACATCCAAAAGAGCTTTCTTTATTTGTTCACACACTAAGAGGGCCTAATTCAGGCAATTAAAATTACTGTTTTTACTTTACCTACCTTAAATATCCTCTTTTGCTTCTGTTCTTGCCTGCTGGTGTTAAGCTACTAATAGGCCTTTAATTTCAGTTTTACATCCCACTCACCCTTAGCATCTTTATTTATTACGTAACAGAGGAGATAGAATATATGTCCAGAAAAAAGATTCTAGACTCCTGGACAGACAGATTGCCTAGTTTTCCATCCAAACTCTGTGACTTATTTAGCTGTGTAAGTTATCTAAACTTTTAAATGTTTTGGTTTCTTCCTTTATTGGGTTATTGTGAAGATTAAGGGAGTGGAGATTTATTAAAGGAAGTTATGTTACTGTGAGTGCTATGCATGTGTCTGCTACTATTATTATTATTACTGTTTATTCCAAAAAATATTTGATTGTCATTATATGAGCTAGGCCCTAGACATTCAGCCTAAGACAAATGCTCCTCTTCCAAAAGCTTTAGGTCTAGTGGTATACACAGAGCTTGGGAAAGACTTTATTAATAATCTAAGTATTAAGTAGGAGGAATGCAAGATTCTTTGAGGATGGATTCCGGGTCAGACAAGGAGGATGTTGAAGCTAAATGAGCAAAGAATGGAACAAGCATTCTCAGCAAAGCAACATTATTTGCAAAGGCTCTGAGGTTAAAAAGATCCTGATACATCTGAGAATTAAAAAAAAAAAAAAGACAGTGTGGCTACACAATATGGAGAATGAAGAAAGAGAGGGCTATCGGATGAAACGTGAGAAGTCAGCAGGGGCCAGATCTGGTAAGGCATGCTGGTTTTAATGTTTGAGGTCCTATCCTTATCGCACTGGGAATCTTTAGGTCTGCATTTGTAAAGGATGTCTGCTAACAGAAAATAATGTCTGGAGGAAGCTCTTCCATAATAAATATAGCAGAAGGAGGCAACAGAAGCAGCCCAAGAAGAGATAGTAACCTATTAATAGACTTGAATGACCTGGAATGGTGCTAGCAGAGATGGGGAGATACGGAGCTCTTCCATGATACCTTGAGGTATTTGATTGCAAGGGAGGATGAAGGAGGAGCTAACCCATTTAGGCTTCTAGCTTGAGCAGTTAGGTGGATGGTAGTACCATCTGCAGAGTGGATGAACACACTGGAGGAGGAATAGGTTTGGAGACGTATAGATGGAGTCAATAGTGAACATTTTAAGTTTGAGTTGCCTGTGAAATCCGTAAGAGAGTATGGCAAGAACCACCACAATATTGTAAAGTAATTAGCCTCCAATTAAAATAAATAAATTTAAAAGAGAGAGAGAAGATATCAGTAGTTAGCTGGATACACTTACAAGTCTGTTGGTGTAAGTTGCTTAGGAATCTGGCTACAGGAAAGTAAGGTTGGATTAGAAGAAGAATGACTTTTCTTTAGAGCAGGTAAAAGGGAAATGTGAGAGCAAATGATCTGAAGCTGATCTAAATGAGGGACAGCTGGGGATACAGACTAAGAACGCCAAGGAATGTTAATTGGAAGTTGGAGGAATGAAATTTATTTCAAAGATATGCTGAAAAAGCAGTTACTTCAAAAGACTTTTAAAAAGTTTAGAATGTACCCATCAAGAATGAAGTATAAAAGGTTTTAAGGGGAAAAGTAAGGATGTGTTGGAGATAATTCTAGTGAAATTTAGTATGTAGCTCTGACTTAAGAGAATATGTACTCAGGGTAAATTGATTTAGCTCTAATTAGACAACTCATCACCATTCACATCATAGTGTCTTTAGTGTGAAGATGCCAGAGTAGCCCTTTTAGGTTTGCCACACTGACTTTATTGGACAGTATCAAACCTTAATTAGTAAGACTTTTTTTTCTTCCACATGCTTTCCTTCTGTTTCCCCCTTCCTCCATCTCTCCTTCCTTGTTTTCTCCCCCTCCCTCCATTCCTTCCTAGGAGGGAGCTGGGATAGGATGCATAGTTAGGATAAATAGGACATTAAGAGAAAAAGATGCTGTTGTTTTTTAAATAGGTAGCTTATAGGGTGGATCTTTATTATAAATGATTCTAAGTCCCAAGCTAATAATTATTGCAGGGTGAATATACACATTCTGTTGGAAGTCCAACATTGAGCATTACTTTTTATCATACTTCATATTCCTTCTTCCCACATTTCTTTGGTTGCCACTGCTGTTTCTGTTAAACTTTTTTTCATCCTTAGGTAGAGAAATCCTGAGCTAGAAAAAAGTCTAGTTTGACCACTCTTCTTAGAGAATATTATTCTGTGGGTAGCTCAAGGATCTATTTCATGAATGTATAATCTCAGAATTGCTTCCTGTGTCTTCCATTGTGGATTCATTTAATTTAAGCTGAATGGGTACTCCTTAGGAATCAAAAGGGATCCAGAAAAAAATATCAGGTGTAGTAATTTTTTTTTCTTTCCAGTTTTTCTTTCAAACACTACTGTATGACTTCTTGGGTAGTGTGAGTACCTCCTAACAGAGTATTCTCATCTTCTCCCTTCCATACCTTATAGTCTTGTTGCCATTCATTTTTTTACCAAAAGCATTGTTGCTGTTATTTTCAACAAACTGTTATCTGTTAGGTAAATTAAAAATAAGAAAAATTTTAAAAATTATTTTATGTTAATATATTCCTTTCTAATACCCTTCCTTTCTTTATGTACATTCCTAATTTTTGACCTATATAATTTTCTTTCTTTCTGAATAACTTATTTTAACATTTCTTGTGGTAGATCTGCTTGCAAAAAAATCTCTGATTTTTGTCCGGTAAAGTCTTTATTTCTCACCTTTGAAGGATAAGTTCACTGGATATAGAATTTTAGATTGGCGACTCTTTTTTCTTTAAATGTTTTGAATATTTCAGTCTGCTTTCTTATTGGGTATGTTTTTCCTAAGAGAAGTCTTAGGACTTCTTATCTTTTTTTCCTCTGTTGGTAAAATTTCCCACATCCTTTTCTCCTCCAGATATCTCCAGACCTCTGGTCTGGCTTCTTTCCAGTTTTTCTCTTTGGGTTTGGTTTTGTGCAATTTTAATATTATATGGCCAGGTGTAGCTTTGGTATTTATCCTTCCTGGAGTTCTTTGGATCACCCAAGTCTGTGGTTTTGTGTCTGTCATTGATTTTGGAGTATTCTCAGCCATTGTTATGGCAAATAGTTCCTCTGTTCTTTTCTTTCTTTTTCTGGTATTCAGTTCAGTTCAGTCGCTCAGTCATGTCCAACTCTTTGTGACCCCATGAATTGAAGCACGCCAGGCCTCCCTGTCCATCACCAACTCCAGGAGTTCACTCAAACTCACGTCCATCGAGTCGGTAATGCCATCCAGCCATCTCATCCTCTGTCGTCCCCTTCTCCTCCTGCCCCCAATCCCTCCCAGCATCAGAGTCTTTGCCAATGAGTCAACTCTTCGCATGAGGTGGCCAAAGTATTGGAGTTTCAGCTTTAGCATCATTCCTTCCAAAGCAATCTCAGGGCTGATCTCCTTCAGAATGGACTGGTTGGATCTCCTTGCAGTCCAAGGGACTCTCAAGAGTCTTCTCCAACCCCACAGTTCAAAAGCATCAATTCTTCGGCTCTCAGCTTTCTTCACAGTCCAACTCTCACACCCATACATGACTACTGGAAATTACTATTATGCATATGTTAAACATTTTGTAGTTACTCTTCAATTCTCAGATATTCTGTTCCGTCTTTCCCGCCCCCCCCCCCCCCCCCCCTCTGTATTTCAGTTTTGAAAGTGTCTACTGTTATATCTTAAAACTCTATGATTTTCTTCTTGGCCATGTCTAGTCTACTCATGAGCCCGTCAAAGGCATTCTTCATTTTGGTTTAACAGTGTTTTTGATCTAACATTTTGTTTTGACTCTTTCCTAAGAGTTTTCAGCTCTCAGCTTATATTTCTCACATGTTCTTTAATGTTGTCAACTTTTTCAATACATCCTTTGGCATATTGCTTATTATTGTTTTAAATTCCAATTCTGATAATTGCACATTTTCTGGTGCTTGATTTGTGTCTTCAGGTTGTTTCTTTTTGCCTTTTCATGTTTCTGGTCATTTTTTTGGTTGAAATTTGGAAATAGTGTGTTGAGTAAAAGGAACTTTGATAGATGTGTCTTTGGTGTAAAGCGTTATGTTTATCTGGCTAGGAGTCAGTCTGTGTTTACTATTTGCTGTAGCTCTTGTGGCCAAGGCTGAAGTTTTTTCTTCTATCCTTGTTTTTGTTTTCCCTGTTGTCTTTAAATGTTCCTGGAGATCTTAAATAGGGATGAACCTTGCAGTTCTTTTAGCTATATCTCATTCCTTGATATTTTAAAGGGACCCTATTGATATGATGGTAATGTGGGGAGGGGTGGGAGGGAATTTTCTATAGTCCTATGATTAGTGAATCTTTTGCTTCTCCTATGTCAGTTAGGCTCTAGTGAAATGGTTCTCCTTGTGGCTATGCCTTATTACGGAGAACAGAGTTCAGTAGTACTGTTAAATCACTTTTTTTTTTCTTCTTCTTCTGCCAGAAACAGGTGAGAAGTTTTCTCTAATGTTCATAATGAGAACCTGGTGAGGCTTGTAGAGGTACAACTCATAGAAGTTTTGGGAATCCTTCTTTAAGGCTGAGCCTTCTCCTAGTTTTTTGTTCTTAAGCTAATATTCATACTGAACCTCCAGAAATTAATCAATTATAGTTGAAAGTGTTCCTACCCCAGGACTCGCTTTAGCTAACACTTCTGCTCCTGGGCTTTTGATACTAATAAGTCCTGATTCTCTGCATCTGCCTATTTGTCTGTCCAATTTTCGGGGAAGCAGTTTGCTCTATGACCTCCTTTCTGATGGATCTAAGAAGAGTTTTCAGTTTGTTCTGCTTTTATTTTTTTTGTTAGGGTAGGAGTGACTGTTTTCAAGCTCTTCATATTTCGGACCAGAAAATCAGAAATTCCCTTGTTTCTTATTAGAATGAAGATTTTACTTTAGCTCATTCATCTTAGTCTCTTAAGCCTTTTCTTTCCCCTGTACAAACTTCACTGGAAACAATGATTTTAGTGAATATTTGAACATAGATTACATTTGGGCAGAGATACCTTTTTCATCTTTTTAAAAAACTGTCTTTTCACTTGTTGACTTTTCGAAATGCAGACTGCATCCTTCTTAAACTGTAAGGCTGTGAATCCTGCTTTCTTTTTAAGCCTCAATTCAGCAGTTAGAAGGATTTAAAAAAAAATCTGAAACAGTTATCTCCCTAGAAGGATGTAGACGAATGAACAGTGAAGAGAATTTGTATACTGTGTTAAAGTACTTTCAATGTATCAGACACTATCCTGTGTGGATACAAGGAAGAATAAGGTGAAGTACTTAAATTTTAGTATTCTCAGACTAGTCAGGTAACAGACAAGCCAATAATATCATACTCAAATCACCACACATGTCCAGAGGAGCATAGAGGTGGGAGATTTTGTCTTACCTTGGGGGGTTGGGAGGAGGCAGGAAAAAGTCACCTAAAGTAGCTGACATCTATTTCTTAAAGGATGACTAGGGTGGAGGAGAACATCCCAAGCAGAGAGAACTGCCCATCAGATAAATGGTTTAGTCTATGGTTGCTTTTTTCTGCAGTCAGAACATGGAGAGCAAAGCAAATCGGGCAAGTTAGGTAGTTTCTCCAACTCTGCTTGATGTATGGTTTTCTTAGAACAAATACTTGCCCTATAAAGTTTTTCAAAGTCAACGTAACCAGCTTTGAATTTTTTTGTTTTATATTGTAGTATGAAATTGAGAATTAACTATACTATGTATTTCATATTTACATAAGGCACAACCTGCCAAGCTAGTTTTTTAATTATCAAATTATGTCTTATAAGTATTTTGCATAGTGTAGAATTCATCTGAGTTTGAGTTAAGTTTGACTGGTTCTATTGTTGCTTTAAATGTAAGGATATTTTATGATTTCATAGAAGGAAATTCTTAGAAATGATAACCCACTCATTTTAGCTAATCTCATTTCTCTTGAAGTTGTAACCCATTATATAATTTCATGCATATTTCCTCCTACACATATTTATTTAACTCTTTCAGGTCTATAATACTGCCACTTTCTGGCAAAGGTATAATGAGCATAACTTTAAATTCTGCATGAAATACAAGTTGTTGTTCGTCGTTCAGTCACTAAGTCGTCTCCAACTCTTTGCGACCCCATGGACTACAGCTCGCCAGATTTCCCTGTTCTTTACCATGTCCCAGAGTGCTCAAACTCATGTCCATTGAGTCAGTGATGCTATCTAACCATTTCATCCTCTGTCACCCTCTTCTCCTCCTGTCCTCAGTCTTTCCCAGCATTAGGGTCTATTCCAGTGAGTTAGCTCTTTGCATCTGGTGGCCAAACTTTGGAGCTTCAGCTTCAGCATCAGTTATTACAATGAACATGGTGAGTGAATTTCCTTTTAGGATTGACTGGTTTGATCTTGCAGTCCAAGGGACTCTCAAGAGTCTTCTCCAGCACCACAGTTCGAAAGCATCAATTCTTCAGCACTCAGCTTTCTTTATGGTCCAGCTCTCACATCCATGCATGATTACTGCAAAAACCATAGCTTTAACTAAACAGACCTTTGTTGACAAAGTGATATCTTTGCTTTTTAATATGTTGTCTAGGTTTGTCATAGCTTTTCATCCAAGGAGCAAGCGTCTTTTAATTTCATGGCTTCAGTCACCATCCACAGTGATTTTGGAGCCCAAGAAAATAAAATCTGTCACCACTTCCACTTTTTTCCTCTTCTGTTTGCCATGAAGTGATGGGACCAGATGCCACGATCTTAGTTTTTTTGAATGTTGAGTTTTAAGCCAGCCTTTTCACTCTCCTCCTTCACCCTCATCAAGAAGCTCTTTAGTTCCTCTGAACTTTCTGCCATTGGAGTGCTCTTCAATTAATAACTAATAGATTATTGCCTAGTTCTATTGATAGTTTAGTGTCATAGCTTTTGAAATTACTTTTGTCAGCCAAGATAAAGCTGTTCTAGCACACATCTAATATACTGTTTCTAAAATGAATGAATATGTATACAGAGAAGGAGGGATTTTGAACTTCTTAGAGAAAGCAGGACAGGGAATCTTATTTTAGATTATAGAAGACAACACCAAAGCAATCTTAATTTTCTTAAAAAAAAAAAAAAAAAATCTGATTTTGTTTCCTAAAATTTGACTTTTAATTATGTTGCTGCTAAAATTATTACCTGAGATAGTGTGCATAGATGATTCAAGATATTTTTGGAACACTTCTTAAACTGACCATTAAAGTGTATTAAATTATCATTTTTATTCCAGACATTTCTTTCTTCACTCTCTTTACTTTCCTTAATAGAAATAGTATATTAGTTTTCTATTGCTGCTGTAACAACTTACCATAAATTAAAACAATACAAGTATATTATCATACAGTTCTTGGGGTCAGAAGTTCAGAATGCATGTCACCAGACTAAACTCAAGCTATAAGACAGGCTATTTCTTTCTTTCTAGGGAATGAATCCAGTTACTACTTCTTTGAGTTGTTGGCAGAAACCAGTTCCTTCCAAGAGTAGGACCTAGGTCTTATTTTCTTACTGACTCTAAACAGAGATTTATCCTGCCTTTTAAAGGCTACCTGATTTCCTGTCTTATTGTTTCCTTCTTTCATCTTCAAAACTGGCAATAGCCTTTAAGGCCTTCTCACTTTGCATCTTTGTGACATACTGTTCCTCTGTAATCTTTTACTTATTAGTATTTATATGATTAAATTGGGCCCACTTAGATAATCAAGGGTAATCTCATCTTGAGTTCTTAACATTAATCATATCAACACAGTTCCTTTTGCCACCATGTGATGAAAGTGAAAGAGGAGACTGAAAAAGTTGGCTTAAAGCTCACCATTCAGAAAACTAAGATCATGGCATCTGGTCCCATCACTTCATGGCAAATAGATGGGGAAACTGGAAACAGTATCAGACTTTATTTTTCTGGGCTCCAGAATCCCTGAAGATGGTGATTGCAGCCATGAAATTAAAAAATGCTTATTCCTTGGAAGGAAAGTTATGACCAATCTAGATAGCATATTGAACAGCAAAGACATTACTTTGCCAACAA
Source organism: Tragelaphus eurycerus (assembly GCA_935064755.1). Taxonomy (NCBI): domain Eukaryota; kingdom Metazoa; phylum Chordata; class Mammalia; order Artiodactyla; family Bovidae; genus Tragelaphus; species Tragelaphus eurycerus. The sequence goes on from CAKXYN010000014.1 coordinate 1,195,493, forward strand.
AGGTCCATCTAGTCAAGGCTATGGTTTTTCCAGTAGTCATGTATGGATGTGAGAGTTGGACTGTGAAGAAAGTTGAGTGCAGAAGAATTGATGCTTTTGAACTGTGGTGTTGGAGAAGACTCTTGAGAGTCCCTTGGACTGCAAGGAGATCCAACCGGTCCATTCTGAAGGAGATCAGCCCTGGGATTTCTTTGGAAGGAATGATGCTAAAGCTGAAACTCCAGTCTTTTGGCCACCTCATGCGAAGAGTTGACTCATTGGAGAAGACTCTGATGCTGGGAGGGATTGGGGGCAGGAGGAGAAGGGGACGACAGAGGATGAGATGGCTGAATGGGGCATCACCGACTCGATGGATGTGAGTCCTCCGGGAGTTGGTGATGGACAGGGAGGCCTGGCGTGCTGCAGTTCATGAGGTCACAAAGAGTCGAACACGACTGAGCGTCTGAGCTGAATGTATCATATTACCAGGTTGCAGGAGTTAGGACCTAGACATCTTTGGGGAGGTATGTTTCTGCCTACTGTAACTGGTAGTGCTAACTGGTGCCTGACTTCACTGGATTGGTTTTCCTTTTCTGTTTAGAATACCTCTGACTTTTCTCTCTTTGATTCATTAAATACAAGTGAAGTGTTAGGATTCAGAGTCATGAGGGGAAGTTATAGGGGAGGGAATTCTAGAAATACTGAAAAAATATATGCTTAGAATATTGCTTTGTAAAATAGAAAGTCTTTATGTACTTCTGAGTTTAACTACTTTCAATCCTTAGTACTAAGTTTCATAGTTTTTCAGTACCCAGCAGCAGGAAGTAAACCAGTAAAGAATCAGTTAATTTAGGATGAAAATATTCCAAGATAGATACTCATTCAGAGCAATAAGTTTTAATAATTTATGTGAATTTTGATAATGGATAACGTATTTTAATGTTATTTCTTTCCTACTTAGATCATCACGAAGTATGTATATGAGCTTCTGGAAAAGGATTGTAATTTGAAAAAAATATCTATTCCAGTAAGTCCAATTTTTAAAAATATTTATAGTTCCAAATAAAATATTTTCAATTCAAAGAAAACTTTTGTTTTAGGTTACCTGTGATAAGTTTAAATGTTAAGATCCTAATGTTTTGATATTGATAAAGATAGTATTGAATGCCTGTCATTATACTCAATCTCATTGTGTGTAATAGTTCTTAAAAAGTAATATTTTTTAGTGTAAAGTAAAGAAATACTGATTTTCAGTCTTTTTTGAAAGTGATGTCACAAAAGAACTGTTCTTTCCTCTACCCTTTCTCATTTCATTGGTATAATTTATTTTTCATGTTTATTTGAGTAAACCTATGTGCTTTTTCTTACATTAGACATTTGCTTTCATTTTAATTATTTCTTGACTGTTTTAAATTATATGTTTCATTTCTGTGTTATTTCCTCTGAACATCCCCAGATTTACTCCTGTTTCATAACACTACTCCTCTCCTTAGTGGAAGTCTTTTTTATTTTTTTTTAATTTTGCCATTTCAGAGTGGAAAAGTTTGACATTTGTTCTCAGATTCAGTTTCTCAAAAGAGCTTTTTTGTTTTTAGTGTACAGTATGAAATATTGAGCTTTTGAGTAAAGAAATAGTAACCTTATGTGTGAAGTGATGGTAGACTAGATGAGATGATCTTTACTGTCATAGACAGTTCTCTGATTTTACAATCTTTATGAACCTCAAAGACTTCATGAAAATTATTTAAGGCACAAAACTTAGAATATTAATAATTTAGTCTACATGAAATTTTGTGTGAAATTCTAAAATTTTTTGGGTAGTGTTACTCTACTATCAAGTGGAGAGTTTTAGAATTTTTTAATACTATCCATCCTCCCAAATTACTTTCTTAGGTTGATTTTTTTTTTTTTAATCTCTATATTTAACTTTCTATAGATAACCTCAAGTACTAGGTCATATTGTTAATTGTTTATTAATTTATTCATTCATTCAACAAATATTCGTTTTAGGATACCAGGAGCTGCTCTACGTGCTAGTGACATACTAATGAATGCAGTATTATTCTACGTAATGACTAAGCCAACACCTGTTTATTTGAAAACTTTCCTTCCTTTTGAATTGTGTGAAAACCAAGATTTTAGTATCTTTTTTGAGAATGAATATAAAAGTTATTTTCTGGATTCAAACCTCTTGTTTTGTTTTTGACTTTGGGTCTAGTGTTTCACTCTATTAAAATTATATGTTGAATTTGCTCTTCTGGAAAGTCAAGGCAGAATTTTGTCACTTTGTCCAGTCTCCTTTTTTTCTTAATTCTATGTCTTTTGAAGCTTCTGATGAATGATATTTAAAGAGCCTTAGGTTAATCCATTGTTAAAGCACAATTAATTAGTATTGAGTCCTTTAACTTTGCAATACTTCTAGTTCTATTGAACCTTTAAACTCAGTTTAATTTCCTGGGTTTCTAGAGCAAATTACAAGATAATTGGCCATATCTGTCATGTTACATAATTGTTTCATTTTTGTGTAGAAAGCCTGAGATTAGATTTAGAAGGACTTGAATTATTTTCCTCTTATTTAAATTTAAATCTAACATTACACAGAGAAAGCTTTTCATTGTATGAGATCTATAACAACCATTATGACCAATTTGGTTAGTAAATATTTCCTAATTTTATAAATGAAAAAGAAACAATTTTTTTTATTTTAGAAAATTAATTTGTCCTTAAGTTATCATAACGTATTTTATATAATTATGAGATTTTTCTTCCCTAAGTATTAGTTTTCTGCTGAGTTCTCTTAAATCCCAAAGCTAGCAGTGAGAGTGGGGTTTATTTTTTGTTCAGTCATTGTTTTTTTCTAAAGATATACTACCAAATTTTTTTCTTTTACTGATGATGAACTAATTTTATAGTTGAAATATTTAATAAGGCAAAAATTCTTTTTGATTGATAGCACTCTGTAGAAGCCCATGATTTGCCAGTAAAGGTCATGATCATGTCTCTCCATGTAAACATGATCACGTTTACTCTCCACCTCACATAAATAGGTACAAAATATTCTCAATTTTAGTATTTCACTCTTGTGTAGAATATTGGATACATGAGTTGACTACAGATTTTCATTTGATTTATTCAATCATATGTAAATAAACCTCAAAATTTAGTGATTTTCTTAAGTATCCCAAAATGATTGTTAACTGCAAGGAACTGTTTGGTGTAGGCTCACTGACCAATTGGTCTCAGACATTGATTTGTCTGTAATAGAGGCGGTACACTGGAATGACCTTTATGTGTATTCCTTAATGAAAGCTCACCTTAGTGAATTACCATTATTAGAAGATGAATGGCTTCGGAGCAGCCATTTCAAAACTTGTTACAGATTTCCCCGGTGGTCCAGTGGTGAGGCTCCATTGTAAGGCTCTGTGCTTACAGTGCAGGGGGCGTGGTTTCCATCCCTGGTCGAAGTGCTAAGATCCACACATGCATGCCACGAGATGCAGCCAAAAAGTTAAAAAAAAAAAAGACTTAATGAAGAAAACTTTCATTTAGATATTTTTCTATTTTAAATTAGCAATAACTTGAGAGTAAATGACCAACTGCAGAATCACAGTTCTGCATTATTTTGAGATGAATATTATTCAATTACCGTCTTAAACACTGCTTTTACTCCTTTATCATTAATACTTTTACATTGTTCATTTTTGTTCCTTAAATAATCTAATGTTCTGATGTTTTTAAAATCAACATATTTGGATGTTCAAAGTAAAACTTTTGTTCATTTGCTCATAGCTCCCTTAACTTGTTGCCCCTTAAAAAATTCTTGAACAGTATCATAATATGAAAAAAAACACGTTTATCTTCAGAAAATAAGTACCCTTCCAGTTTTAAAGTGATTACTGTGGAATTTAATTCCACCTTTAAAAACTGAGGTGCTTGGTGTCAGGGAACTTTGTAGGATAAAAAAAAAGAACAGTGGTCAGCACCTTTTACAAAATCTATAGCTAGGGGTTTTTTTCATTAAGATAAACAGATGTCCATTTCCATACATTCCAGGATCCGTTAAGGCCTCACTGACTTTAAGAGACTCTCTTATTTGCGCATATTTCGGGGAAGGCAATGGCACCCCACCCCAGTACTTTTGCCTGGAAAATCCCATGGACAGAGGTACCTGGTAGGCTCCAGTCCATGGGGTCACTAAGAGTCGGACACGACTGAGCGACTTCACTTTCCCTTTTCACTTTCATGCATTGGAGAAGGAAATGGCAGCCCACTCCAGTGTTCTTGCCTGGAGAATCCCAGGGACGGGGGAGCCTGGTGGGCTGCCGTCTGTCTATGGGGTCGCACAGAGTCGGACACGACTGAAGCGATTTAGCAGCAGCAGCAGCAGCAGACATACTTTTTGGTAAATGAGTGACTGGAAACATCTGTGGCCTCTGTTTTATTATTCACTGACAGCTTTGCCTTTTCATTTTTCTTTTGTTCTTATTACCATTTTCTTTCTTTTTTCAAGCTTTTTTTTTTTATTTTATTATTATTATTATTATTTTAATTTTTCTTTTTCAAGCTGTTTTAACTGAATGATTCCTCTGTTCTCTTATAATGTTCCTAGGTAAAAGGGAGTTTCTTCTCAGATTTGGTTTTGCTCTGTCTTGCTCTGTCTCCCATCCACTTTTCTTCCTCTATGACTTCAGTCATATCTATTGTTATTCTACTAATTTGTTTATTCTAGACATCACCTGTGGTAGTGTTATATTTCCTACTTCTCTTATGTCATATTAATTACTACTAATAAAAATATAGTTACGTCATTTTGATTCTAAGCATTCTTTGTAGTCATGCATTAGTTTAATCTTTTATTTGTCCTTTCTGAGCCAGTCAAGTATTATACCCAAGTTAAGAGGACGCATTGTTTAGTTAAATGCCTTTTGTTAAAGGAAGTCACTGGTGAGGCTTGATTAAGATTCTTTAGTCCAAAAGTTTATTCATTCTTATATAACTCAGAGCCTACAATGAGCCAGCCTTTCTTCTGTACATCTGGTAATATACTGGAGACACAGGTCTGTGCCTTCCTGTACTTTAGTAGAGGAAACAGATGGTTAATAAACAGGTATATAAACAGATATAAAGTAAAACATATTAGGTTGCATTATGTGCTATGGAGGAAAATAAAACAGAGGTTGATAGTAGAGAATTCTTCGGGAAGTGTTTAAATGGAGTGGTCAGAGAAGGCCTCACTGAGAAGGTGCATTTTTTTCTTAAGCCTGTGGCCATGCCCTACTTGCTAAAATAATTACCTTTGGTGCTGTGTGTACACAGGTGGCTAAGCATCTATTACTGACCAGTCTGATTGTTTTAGAAGTACAGAAATTTTAATTTTTGTCTTGTCCCAGAAGTAGTGACTGGCCCTGTTTGGAATCCAGGGCATTTAACAGTATTTTTTTTCTTTATTATTTTGATAATTTTATGAATATATACTGTTGATGAAATGAAGTGCTATTGCATTGCCCAGCATATGAATTGACCTTCTCTATTTGAGGATGTGTTTATCAATCACCTGTCAAGATATTAACTTCTGGCTCTGACCTGGTCAAACAAAGTCTACCATGAATTGTTACTTGCCACTGCTGATGAGAAATACCACTTGGGGCATGTCATGGCATATGTAATAAAATGTTGGGAAGTAACCCTTTCCTAAAATTCTCTGACTTTTTGAAAAATGAATCTAGTTTAAACCTAAATATTTATGTGTAATCAAGATAACTAAAAATATTCCCTTTTCATTCTATAAGTAACTAGTACATAAGGTTATCAAAGTATACAGATAGTATTATTTCACAAAGTATTTGTTATATAATCCTCTGTTCACACTCTGAATAAAATGTCAAAGTCCATTTACATAGAACAGTTGGTGTTTGAAATTTTAAATAGTACCTTTCCTACACTTGTTAAAAGCTTAGTAGTTTTCCTCACTAATACATGGTTTTCCAATATGTGTATTCTCCAATTGGGTTTTCTGTTTATTTTAGATGCAGCATATTTCTGTTATGACTTATGGGCTTAATAGCTGTGTGACTTGGGCAAGTTATTTAAACTCTCCAGGCTTCAACGTCCTTGTTTGTAAACGAATATAATAATGGTCCCACATTAATAGAATTGTGATAAATTGAAATAATGTTTTAAAAACATTTAGCACAGTATCTAGATTATAGGAAGCACTTAAAAATTTTTCTTTTTTGTAATGATAATAATACTGATATACAGTAGCAATGGAGAAAGACATAGTTCCAGTATTCTTTTCCATATTTTTATATTTTAATTACTATCATGTCTTTCTGCTCCTCTACCTTATAGGTAAGTGTTAATCTCTAATGAATATTTTAATTTTATTTTAGTGTTTTTACTTCCATAATTCTGTAATAGCTGTTCTATAATTTATATTAACCACTACTTGTTTTCTCATTTGTGTCTGTGATCAAAACACATTTATTTATTATTTAATTTTTTTTAATTACAGGTAGATGCTACTGAAAGTGAACCAAAGAGTTTTATCTTTATGAGTGAGGATGCTTTGACAAATCCGCAGAAACTGATGGTTTTAATTCACGGTAGTGGCGTTGTCAGGGCAGGTCAGTGGGCTAGAAGGCTTATTATAAATGAAGATCTGGACAGCGGCACACAGATCCCTTTTATTAAGAGAGCTCTGGATGTAAGTGCAATTTCCTTTATATTTTTTTGGCATTTTATAGCTGTTTTATTATGTGTTATAAATTATTTTATCATGTCTTCCTAAACATAGCCTTATCTTTAAATTATTACCATTTTACTTGTAGCAAAAGATTATTCTGCATTATTTTGCAGTTACAGCAAAAAATAAAGACATCTTCAGTCTAAAACGATTTAGATACTATCTTTGAAATGAGTATTTTCAGTGCTAATTTTTTGTTTCTTATTACACGAAATATCACTTTTAAATATCAATATTACTGAAAATACTTCTGAAAAAAATGACTGCTTTTATAAATCTTCACCTACCTGATTTAGTGAAGTTAAAAACTAAAGGAAACCTGCTACATTAAATTAATATTTTATTCTTTTAAAAAAAAAGAGTTGAAATAACTCAGCATTTTTCTGTCATTAAAAATAAATAAATGAAAACTCTTTAGAAGCCACAAATACAATGCTTAAGAATAAGATAAACACAAGATGGTAAATTGTAGTATTTACTGAATCATTTTATTCTTACTTGAATTCAAACTTTTTAGAAGTTGGTGTTTTTAAATTGTGTCCAAGATTTTCTTCCCTGTGGTAGTGAAATTGCGTTTCTGACCTAGCTTTGTTACATCCTAATGTTTGGTGATTTGTTTTACTGTCTCATTCTTAAGTTCTCCAATGAATAGTTAAACTTTGCAAAGTTGGTTTTCTTTCACATATGAGTAGAAATTTTCTTCAGAAAAAAAAATAAAGTGGCATCTTATAAAAGTTTAATATAGGAACATAAAGTTATTTAGGAATATATGTGTCCATGTATGCTTTATAAGAGCTACATTATTTTATTTTTGTAATTAAAAGCGGTAAGGAATTATTTCATACATTAATGGATGTAAAGGTGAAAGATAATGTTTCTTACTTTGTTAACTTTGAAACAATAAGATTAAAGCCCAGCTCAGCTCCTAAAGAATATTTTGTTAATAGATTTTGAGACACTTAAAATTCTATAAGTAGAATTTCATAGGTGACTTGTATATTTTGTTTCAGTCTTCATAGATATGCAAAGAACACAAAAATATCACTTTTGATTGGCTACAAACCTCAGTGGTGTGTTTTTTAATTAGAACTTAAGTATCTAAAGTAAATTTAGTTTATTTTGAAGTAATTTACTGTATTTGTTATTAAACTGTTTTATATTTCAGGTTATGAATAGTGAAATGAACTTATTCTCCGGCATATTAGTTTATGTTTAGAACAGACCCTATCGATGTATTTTAAGAACACTTTACGTGAAATGTGATCACAATTCAGTGACTACTTGAAAATATAATGTAGTGAAGAAAATCAGATATTTGTACATATGGGTGCTTGGTAAAATATTTTATGTAAGTTATATTGTCTGTGCTAGTAGATAACTAAGCCTTTCCCATCCTAAAATGTTCTGGTATAAGGTTTTTTTCAAGTGAAAGAGTATAGGGGAAACCATCTCAAATACCTTTGAACAAACTATCTGTTGAGATCCCAAACAAGAGGGAGGAAGTTTCATTAGAATAGTCAGTCATACTTAAAAGGGGGGTTATGGCATTTCCTTGTCTTGACTTTTTTCTGCTTTTCTCAATCAGAGCAACTCATGATTCTTTGAAAAAAATCAGCTGATTTCTGAGTTCTTTCGTATTTAGTGTTTATGTTGTATACTTTGAAAATTTCGGGTTATATACTTTATTCTCAATTTTATGAACGTCATTCTGGTAATTTTCTACATGATGAACACTTAAAAATGGTTATCTTTTTTTTAATTTAGATAAAGTGATTTGTATTACATCAGCTTTGCCCTTTTCATGGTATTTCTCTGATAATTCTTCATGGGCTGCTCCATGTTTGTATATTGTTGGAGGGTGTGCAGACAGTAGGGGGAACAATGGAATTTTAGGAAGCAGGAAGAGGAAGACTAATTAGAAAGGAGCTGTCTCATTCTTTCTTTTAAATCAGATTAGCCCCTGCCCCGCTTGTTTTTATGTTTTGGTCTCTTTTTTTCTAAAATTATTTAAAGAAATGTTTATGTAGTTTATGAAAGGCTGCTCCTGCTGCTGTTGCTGCTGCTAAGTCGCTTCAATCGTGTCTGATTCTGTGCAGCCCCATGGATGGCAGCCCACCAGGCTCCCCCGTCCCTGGGATTCTCCAGGCAAGAACACTGGAGTGGGTTGCCATTTCCTTCTCCAATGCATGAAAGTGAAAAAGTGAAAGTGAAGTCGCTCAGTCGTGTCCGACTCTTTGTGACCCCATGGATTGCAGCCTACCAGGCTCCTCCGTCCATGGGATTTTCCAGGCAAGAGTACTGGAGTGGGGTGCCATTGCCTTTTCTGTTATGAAAGGCAGGGAGCCACTATTCTATTTTCCATGGTCTATAAATTTTCATATCACAACTGAAGTAAATTCTGATATTTTGCAGGCTAGACAATATTATCTCTATTCAGTGTTAATATATTTATGCTATATTCCTTGCAGATTTTTAGTATAATATTAAAGGTCCCAAAATAGGAGTCATGTAATAGTAAGGTTTAAACTTTTTCCCAATAGTAGAACCCTACCTCTAAGTGAATTGTTTTGTAAAAAACAAAACAAAACTTGTGTTTGTCACTTTTTGAAGCTGAAGTGAAGACTGGCACCACCTCCACAATAGCTCCTGAGATTTCTTCCCTGACCCTTGGGCACCATAAGTCATAGCTTGATAACTACAGATATTCCAATCCTTGTAGTTTAGATACTTAAGAACTTATTTATTAAAAATATATTAAGATTTTATGTTGGAGGAACAGTACATATTTGATAAATTCCCGTAGGGCTTCTCAGGTTGCCATAGCTAATATTTTCAGTGTTTAACAATCTTCAATCCACAGTATTGCAATATATTATTTGGAGTATAAAAGTGTGTATCATATGGCCATATACTGTGTGGATCACAACAAACTGTGGAAAATTCTTAAAGAGATGGGAATACCAGACCACCTGACCTGCCTCCTGAGAAATCTGTCTGCAGGTCAAGAAGCAACAGTTAGAACTGGACATGGAACAGCAGACTAGTTGCAAATCGGTAAAGGAGTATGTCAAAGTTGTATATTGGCACCCTGCTTATTTAACTTACATACAGAGTACATCATGAGAAATGCTGGATTGGATGAAGCATAAGATGGAATCAAGATGGCTGGGAGAAATATCAATAACCTCAGATATGCAGATGACACTACCCGTATGGCAGAAAGTGAAGAAGAACTAAAGAGCCTCTTGATGGAAGTGAAAGAGAAAAGTGAAAAAGTTAGCTTAAAATACAACATTCATAAAACTAAGATCATGGCATCTGGTCCCATCACTTCATGGCAAATAGATGGAGAAACAGTGGAAACAGTAAGAGACTTTATTTTCTGGGCTCCAAAAATCACTATAGATGGTGACTACAGACATGAAATTAAAAGACACTTGCTCCTTGGAAGAAAAGTTATGACCAACTTACACAGCATATTACAGAGTCTAGTCAAAGCTATGGTTTTTCCAGTGGTCATGTATGGATGTGAGAGTTGGACTATAAAGAAAGCTGAGCACAGAAGAATTGATGCTTTTGAACTGTGGTGTTGGAGAAGACTCTAGAGAATTCCTTGTACTGCAAGGAGGTCCAACCAGTCCATCCTAAAGGAAATCAGTCCTGAGTTTTCGTTGGAAGGACTGATGTTGAAACGGAAACTCCAATACTTGGGCCACCTGATGCAAAGAACTGGCTCATTTGAAAAGACCCTGATGCTAGGAAAGATTGAAGGCAGAAAGAGAAGGGGACTGCAGAGGATGAGATGTGGATGGTATCACCAACTCAATGGACATGAGTTTGAGTAAACTCTGGGAGTTGGTGATGGACAGAGAGGCCTGGTGTGCATGGGGTCGCAAAGAGTCAGACATGACTGAGCGACTGAACGGAACTGAATTATTCAGTGTCTAATTGTGCAGTTAGAAATTTACTCATACTTCTTCTTTGAACTTTTCTTATTTGCATCTTTTTAGGCATTTTAGTTGATTTCTATAAAAAGGGCAATGAAAATAGGACACTTAAGTCGTTTCATTACTAATTGCAGGGGTTGGATTTAGTACAAAATTTAAGGAGTCATTCACTCTCAGGTTGCACACTCCTTGTAGGTCCCTGAGTGGGTGCCTCCTTAAATTTTGCACCTGAGGCATCTCACTGATCTGTCCCTGTCCATGCTTTGACCGATTGGGATGTATATACTGTCAAAAAGTTTTATGGGGAATGGTCTGGAAGCCCCGTATAAGGTCAAATTTTTACCATGCACCAGAAACACCTGGAAGGCTTCTTGGACCAGATTGCCCTGTTCGGATCCCAGGTTTTAATTCAGAAGGTCTGGTTGGGGTCTGAGGATTCATATATCTGAGAATATCTGTTCTGCTGTTGATTGGGCACCACACTAGAACAGCTGGGATAGGTAATACTGTTTGGAATGGTTGAGAATTTATGTATACTTTTCAGGCTCTAGGTGTAAATAGATAATGTAGAACTTGATGAGAATTATATTTAGTATGACAGAGGATGAGAAGTTCTTAAAAATATTTTATAATAGAATCAGTGAAGTAAAAGTTTAAATGATAAAAACGTACTTTGAAATTACAATTGATTCGTATCCAACATGACAAATTTATAATTGTAATAATTTCACAAGAAATCTAATAAATCCACTAAACCAACTTTTAAAAATTTCTCATATTTGGATTATTCATAAGAATCTGCTATTTCCATAATTAATTACTTTGAATATAACTTTCATATTGTTATATCTAAGTTTTAAAGACTAATGCTATTTTTATCAATGTAATTTATACAGTTTGGGTTCTATAACATGGTGGACTAAGCTAATTAACAGGCTCTTCTTACTCTCAAAAGTAATGGAATAAACCATAGCAAAGTGAAAGTCACTCAGTCGTGTCCAACTCTGCGACCCAGGCCAGAATATTGGACTGGGTAGCTGGTCCCTTCTCCAGGGGATCTTCCCGACACGGGGATCAAACCCAGGTCTCCTGCATTGCAAGTGGATTCTTTACCAGCTGAGCCACCACAGAAGCGCATTAAATACCTAGTTATGTTCAAAGGATAGAAAAGGAATCTTCAAATGTCTGACTCCAGGAGAGAACTTAAAGCCACAGTGGTAAGTCCCTGTAGGTGTGGCAGCACAAAGGGGAAATATGATGAGATATAAAACCTGGCCCCCAAAGGGCCTACAACACAGCTCTGAGCCTGAGACGAAGCATCTAAAACTAAGACCAATGTATATTGCTAGTGCCCTGGAAGCATCTGCTTTCTTAGTTTTTAAGGTGCAAAAATTAGTTTGCTAAAGTGCTAGGGAGAATGCGTAAACAGCCTCTCTCTTGAGAAATAGAAGCCAGAGATCCTAACCCAAAGGTATATTGGGATTTGCAGTTTGAATAGACAACTTAATTAGTTTGGGAATTTAAGCAATGTATATTCATGTAAAAATGGATTCTGGACTGATGAAACTTCTGGAGTACCTGGTAAAGTTCCAATAGCAAAACTTTACAATCCAAGGTGACTCCCTAATAAAAAAGAATTTGTAGTCAGAAACTAAAAATCATTTGAGGAACTGATTATCACAAAGAAAAGTCAAATCAAGCAACTGTAATACACAGTTGAAAGAAGAATTAATAAATTAAAAGCTATAATTGAATAACATAGTATGTAGGATAAAGCAGAGAAAACCTGAGAAAAACATTATGATAGATAAAATGTCATGGAGAATAGAATGTTCATGTTAAATTGCTTCATTCATGTCCAGCTATTGGTGATCCTATGGACTGTAACCTGCCAGGCTCCTCTGTATGTGGGATTCTCCAGGCAGAAATATTAGAGTGGGTTGCCATTTCTTCCTCTGGGAGATCTTTCCTGTCCAGGGATTGAACTCATGTCCTCTGCAGGTCCTGCACTGTAGGTGGATTCTGTATAGCTGAGCCACAGGGGAAGCCCCGTGGAGAGTAGAATAAGATCTAGTAATCCTCTAATATACATTTCAGAAAAGCAGCAGAAAAGAATGGGAGAAAAAAATCTATATATTAGTGTAGAGTGTTTATGAGAATAAAGACACAAATCCTAATAGAAGGAGCATGTCATATCTTGAGCAAGACAGATAAATCTACACTTAAAACTTACTAAAACATCAGAGGATACAAGCATATAATCTGAAAAATCAAGTAAAAAATGGTATATATCAAAATAAAGATTATCCTGGACTGGAAAAGGTCAGTTTTCATTCCAATCCCAAAGAAAGGCAATGCCAAAGTGTGTTCAAACTACGGCACAATTGCACTCATCTCACACGCTAGTAAAGTAATGCTCAAAATTCTCCAAGCCAGGCTTCAGCAGTATGTGAACCGTGAACTTCCAGATGTTCAAGCTGGTTTTAGAAAAGGCAGAGGAACCAGAGATCAAATTGCCAACATCTGCTGGATCATGGACAAAGCAAGAGAGTTCCAGAAAAACATCTATTTCTGCTTTATTGTCTATGCCAAAGCCTTTGACTGTGTGGATCACAATAAACTGGAAAATTCTGAAAGAGATGGGCATACTAGACCACCTGACCTGCCTTGATGTGAGGTGTTGCTAGTCAAGGCTATGGTTTTTCCAGTGGTCATGTATGGATATGAGAGTTGGACTGTGAAGAAAGCTGAGCACTGAAGAATTGATGCTTTTGAACTGTAGTGTTGGAGAAGACTCCTGAGAGTCCCTTGGACTGCAAGGAGATCCAGCCAGTCCATTCTGAAGGAGATCAGTTCTGGGTATTCATTGGAAGGAATGATGGTAGAGCTGAAACTCCAATACTTTGGCCACCTCATGAGAAGAGTTGACTCATTGGAGAAGACTGATGCTGGGAGAGATTGGGGGCAGGAGGAGAAGGGGATGACAGAGGATGAGATGGCTGGATGGCATCACCGACTTGATGGACATGAGTTTGAGTGAGCCCTGGAAGCTCGTTATGGACAGAGAGGCCTGGTGTGCTGCGATTCATGGAGTTGCAAAGAGTCAGACACAACTGAGCGACTGAACTGAACTGAATCCTTCATCACCTGTTAGTTCTGTTCCTTAGATGTAATAACTCTTGATACTTTTTGCTTTTACTTATATTCTCTGTATCCATATTTTTAAATTATAATTCTGTCTCTTCATTTATCAATCACTTTCTGTTATGGCCAATAAGAATCTCTTTCCCATTCCCACAGTTCCTGGATTGGCTCAGCAATCAAACTTTACAGTATTACTGCTACTTTAATATTGCTTATGGCTGAGCCAGGTACGGTTGCTCTTCATTTCTTATGCTTGAGCCAGGTGTGGTTGCTTTTCATTTCTGCTACAAGTTTACTTTCATAGAATTAATAATTTCCTAATTATTTTTTGTGTTTTCTTTGTAATAGTTGTCTGATTGGCCTCTCTGTAATTTTTTACACAGTCAAAGTTATCAGACAATCTTATAATTTCACGTTCATCTGGATAGCTTTCTTTTGGAACTCTTGAACTTTGTTTTAATCTTAACTACTTACTTCGAAGCCTGCCTATGTGTCTCTCATCCTGGGACTCCACTTAGATTCTCTCTGATGTTTGACCTGTTTTCCTGGATCTAATGACCCTAGCTTTTTGGATATATGCCCTCATTTTGTTGGAATCAAAGAGTGAGTACAAGATCAATTTTTGAAACCTTATATTTGTGAAAAATGCCTTTATTTTACTTGCTCATTTTAGTAATTCATCTAGGTATAGAAATGCAATTTGAAAATTATTTTTATTCTGAAATTTGAAGGTTTCATTTCATTGCCATTTAACTTGCATTGTTTTAATTGATAGGTCCAGAATCATTCTGATTTTGAATCCTTTTGTTTCCCTCCATGGAATTTTCTCTTCCTTCTCTCCGGTGTTAAAAAATTGAATCATACTGCTTTTAAGAAGGTTTCTATACCTTGGTGTGGTTCTTTTTATTATTATTATTATTATTCATTATACTGGGGACATGGTGATTCCTTTCAATCTGTGCTATGCTCGCATGATCCTCCATTCTGAGAACAATGTTTTTTTGTGTGTTGTTTCGTGATAATTTTAATCTTCCCTTTCTGGAATTATTGTTTGCTTTTGGAGTTCTGAACTGAGTCTCTAATTGTCTTATCTAATTGACTGTGCTTTCTCTCTGCTTTTCCATCTATTTTTATTTCTAGTATCTAGTTAACTTTTAGCCCTGTAGAATTTTTAAAGTTCTTCTATCAAATTTGGTTGTGGAGCTCTCTTCTTCACTTTGCAGAGTTCTGCCTTATGCCTGATTTGAGGCCTGTCTCCCTCTTCTCGTCCCTTGATCTGTACTCTTCTACTCCTTCCCTGAATATATTTCTCTAAAGGAAAAATCTCTCATCTCTTACAGGGTTGGCTGCACAATATGAGAATTTCACCTGGCTTTTGATTTTTAGGCTTTGCTTTCTTAGTTTGTTTGACTTTTGCACCTTATGGATCAAAGGCCAACCTCTCTTTTCCAAGACAAGTAGTATTCCAAATTCTGAGTTTCTCTGAAATTCAGTGGGTGAGTTGGCTCGCTTCTAGTTATTACTTATCTCCAGGGGCACTAAGTTCGAATTTCCGCTGAATACAAAACGAATTCTGTCAGCTTACAGCCTTCCAAGAATTTATTGACATTAGTATCTTCTCTTCCCTCACTTACCATTAGTTTTGTCCTAATGGATTAACACCACCCCTATGTTAAAATGTATTTTAATTTAATTTTTAAATGGCAATACATTAACATGGTTTAGGAATCAAATAATATGTAACAGTATGCATTGAAAAGTAAACCACCCATATTTCTTAAAAGGAATATTTTAGTGTGATTTGTGAAAGGAGTAGAGATAAGAAAGAATTCAGCGTAGCATTTAATTACATTTTTACATGGTGGTTTCAGTGATTGGTGGTTGCTATACAACTCCCATATCTTTTAAACAAATAACATTAAAATAATTTTCTTTATAACAAAATGCTTTGTAAACCTCAGGAAATGACATTCTTGGTAGCAGTATCCATCATAGTAGATTATTTTAGGATTTTTTTTTTTTTTAGAAATCACTGTGATTATAAGATGATTAAATAAAAGACCACAGAAGCTTTGCTTGACTCTGATATCAATTGCATGCTTTGAAAGCTAATTTAGAGTTTTTTAGTTTTCTAATCCTTTGAAGCAATGGTTTAGCTTTTCTATTCTGGCTGTCAACTTTTTGATCTCTCATTTCTTAACTCCATTTTGGGTTTCCTCCCCCAACTCCCATTTTGACAGACATGTTTTTTAAGCTGATTGATTATAGTTTTAGGATTTTTTTTTCCCCCACAATGTACATGGAGTCATTATAGGTGGTTATCTAAAATAGGATATGATTTTTCCCAGCAATTTGAGTAATAAATTTTTGGTAACTCCTCCTAATAACTGCCTTTATTTTCTAGTCATCCAACTAAGTACTGAAAGATCTTGGTATTTTAACATAAGTATTGACAGAGTTGGTGCCATGGAAATTTTAAGAGGATTCTAGTGGGCACTGATGGTTACTAGATGGTAGTTAGAATTCCTGTATAAATATAGGGCATAGCTTTTATTTTTCACTGTAGAAATGCCATGTGGGATAAGGAAATGGCAACCTACTCCAGTATTCTTGCCTGGGAAATCCCATGGACAGAGGAGCCTGGCAGGCCACAGTCCATGGGGTTGTAAAAGTGTCTGATTGGACTTAATGACTAAACAGCAATGCCATCTAGCCCCTCATGAGTAGAATATAGTTTGGCAGGGGATATATGTTTAAGACATCAGAGACCTCAAAAATGTGATAATTGCTTGGATCTTTTAGCTCTATTTTTGTTGAAATGACTTAAAGTCTTTTGTGCTTTTTTAAAAATATAGTCATCTAGAGTATCTGGAATTAAAGAAATGCTTATTAAAAAGGTGCCAATTTTCAACATGTAAGATTGGCAGATAAATTGGCAATAAATTGTACGATAATACCAAGTTTATATATTTGTGGGAATGTAAACTAAAGCAATTTTTAAGATGGCAGTTTGGTTATATCTCTCCAAATTAAATATGTATATTAATGTTTGATGCTAAACTCCACTAGTAGGAATTTACACTAGAGCAGGATACAAAGTGTATGTACAAGGATGCTCATCACAGTAGTCTGTAATAATACCAAAACTTCTACCTACCTAAATACTCAGCAGTTGCAGACTGTTTATTAAATGACATTATAGTCATATCATGGAAGACTAGTTTTTCAGAAGATTGAGTTATGTGTGTTCATGAGAATGTATATATATGTGTGTGTATGTGTGTGTGTGTGTGTGTGTGTTCATTCACATGAAATGTCAGAGACATCAGATGAAAACCTAAGAATGAGGTGATGTGTTAAGAAGTACACTTATATATGCATAGTTATATACCTGCATACATACTTGCATGTACATTGATGTTCCTGGTGTGTGTGTGTGCTCAGTTATACACACACATCAGGAACATCCCAAAAGTCTATAGAAGAAACCATCAGGTTTCTTCTTTTACCTTTCCATTTTCAATTTTCCTGTTGAATTATTATTTTTTTAACCTTGAGCAGATATTACTTTTATAATTTTTTAAAATATTATTTTTAATTAAAAATTTTTAGTAAAGTGTTCATGAAGTATACTATACTAATATTGTAGCTATTCATTTAACCATTTCTAAAAGAGTTTAAAGGTTTGATTATAAAACTACATTGCACTTTAAATAATTATTGATTTTTCCCCTCAGACACTGGCTGAATTTAGATCACTATAATTTGCATTTCAAACCTTTGAAAAATAAATGCTGTTTTTTCTTTTTGAAATATGGGCTACTAAACTATAGGTTGAAACCAGGAGCACTGATTTCAGATTTTAAAAGTAAACTTTGAGAGAAGCTATAAATGAATCAGAGAAAATATAAGCTCTTAACATTATAGTCTTCATAAAAGATTGCTCAAGTCAAGAATTCCAGAAAAGGTTAAAAGCTTAGCTGAACTGACAAGGTATATGAGGCCACGGCAGCCCCCATGCCAGCAAAAGAAAACAATGAAATGACAGCTCGCGTGTTTGGAGAGAGGTTGTTAATGACAGCTTATTCCTTCATGATTTCAACTCTTGACAGAAGACAGGTCTGCTCGTTGTATCGTGGCAGATATATCATTACCTTCTGGCCCTGTCATGAGTGAACTGGGGGGAAGAAAAACGACGTTCAGTTCTGAAAATCCAATTACCTTCTGGGATTTTGGTCACTGTTTCTGAGATAGATGTGAATGAGCCATTCTGTGATGATAGCTCTTTGCATCTAGATTGTTCTCCAGTATTGAGCTAATTAACTAATTAAGCGTATACTTAAGCTTCTCCTATAGTCAAGTGGAAATCTAGCTCTGACAGCATAGAGCACCTTGATATTCTGACATCATCCCAAGAAAGATATTGTAAGGCCTCTCATGTCTTATTTCTATTCCTTTAACCTGTGTGCCTTCCTGACTTCAAATAACTTTTAAAGTAGATCTAGGCCTTTTTTTTGCTAAGTGCAAGAGAAAAAAATACTAGATTTTAAAACAATAACATTTTGCATGAAAAAAATTTGTTTATAAATTATAATTTGATTATAAAATAGCCTGTTACTCGGTTACATGTGTATTTGAATTCTTCTGTTTTTTTTTTTGGCTACCTAAGAAGTGACTCTGGAGACTTAGAAAGAGAGGGTGTGGCTTTTGAAAGTACACTGAAAGCCTTGGGGTGTGTGTATGATAAGAATTTCAATGGGGGTTGAAATGGGTTTAAATGCACAGAAAGCCAACATAAAAATCTTGTTTAATTTCTGTCATGTTGTTTCCTTTTGAGTCACTCTGATGTCTTGTTCAAATCTGCTTTACTCCTGAGCTTTGTGCTACTGTGTCCATGATCAGTATTTTTTCCCTTTTTATTTCGTTTTAACTGCTGATCCCTTTTCTGTGGTTCTTCCTTTAATATCAGCTGAAGCAGTTTGAATTGCTGAATCAAAGGTGTTTTGGGAGTGAGAGAGTGTATAAGATTGTGCAGGGTGAGATTCTCTGGGTAGAAGGTAACACCTCCTGCAGTTGTAATCAATGCCCTGGACACTTTCAAAGACTGAAGAAGTCATGGCTTGCTCCAGGGTTAAACTTTTAAAATAACTTCCCTAGAGAAAAACATCATCAATAAAATGGACTAATTAGTTGACAATTCTTGGTACCCTAGTTCACAAGAAAAGGTTAAATGGGCCAGTTTTGCATTTTTCACTGCACTTTTGCTTTTTAGCCTTTTATACTTTTGTTTATCTTGATCATCATTTTTTAAAAACAGTACTTTCAAGTATTTACCAGTTTATCCCCTCAGTTATTTTAATTTGAGAAGAACTAAAATGGACAGTGTCACCCTTTAGTAGTTGGAAATAATCTAAACTTGAAATAATCAAGGCTGGAAATTATGAAAGGTAGCTAATTTGTGAAAGTATGCTGTGCACTGTTAAGTTACCACGCTTTAAATTAAATTTACTATATTTACATAAAAACTGAGCTATTTTAAAGAAAATAATGTTTAATGAATATTAGGATAAACAATAGTTTCAAGGGGACTAGTTCAGTAGCATTTCATGTGTAATGTTATTTGCTGGTGATTTTTTTCAGCTGTTTACATGATATAAATAAAAGGCATATTGTAAAATATTAATGCCTAGATAAATTGCCTATTTCAGTGTAGAAATTCTAACTAAAGCCAAATTATGACTTAAAGATTTAATATGAAAAAGACACATCCACTACTTACTTTTTATTTGTAATATAATTTGCTAAACTAAGACTGAAGTTCTGTAGTAATTCTGAATAGTATAACAACAGACTGATATTTTAACTTTTTTTATATAGATCATGTAATCTTTCGGTTTCCTGTGCATAAATCATACCTAAAAGCTGCAGTTACAAGACTTAGGTGGAGTATCTTAGCATACATTGTATATTTAGAATTATGTACTTCTATATTTTAAAATAAACTTTTTATCAATTTAAATATAAATATAATCAGTAATTATTCCTTTTCAGTAAAAGCCTAACAGAACAGTTGATCCACTTTGTGCCTCGGAGGGCTGCCACATTTTGTAGGTCACAGTAAAACTTCTTAATATGGTGCTGAGGTCTTTGTGTGCGTGGATTGAAATTGGCAGGAACAACACAATGAATATTACTGACAGACAGACAGCCATGTACAGTATTTGCCCTGTTTTCTTTCTCTCTCTTTTTTTAAATTTTATTTTAAACTGACTCAACGAAACTTAGAGAGTTTCATTATACTTAGTTGGGAAAAGGAATTTATATGCAAATATATTTTCTATTTCCCCACAATAATGCAAATTATTTTATAAAGTAAGTGCAGTTACATTTGGAGAAGGCAATGGCACCCCACTCCAGTACTCTTGCCTGGAAAATCCCATGGACGGACGAGCCTGGTGGGCCGCAGTCCATGGGGTCATTAAGAGTCGGACACGACTGAGCGACTTCACTTTCACTTTTCACTTTCATGCATTGGAGTAGGAAATGGCAACCCACTCCAGTGTTCTTGCCTGGAGAATCCCAGGGACGGGGGAGCCTGGTGGCTGCCATCTATGGGGTCACACACAGTCGGACACGACTGAAGTGACTTAGCAGTAGCAGTAGCATAATCAGTAATTCCGTACTCCAAGTATGGAATCAGTTGTCAACAATCAGATGTCAACAGTCTAAGGATTTGTGTTTATAATCCTTATTCAAAAGGAGATCATACCTTGTTTATGAAATGGATATATAAAGATGACTATACCTTATGAAGTGTGAAGGCTGTGGAAGAAGGCTTGGGAAGAAGGACTCAAGTAGTAGTAATAAAAATTGAAAACACCAATCACATTGTATTAGGTATACATTCTACAATTTTTAAAAAGCATAACTGATATATGGAATTCCTTGTTGGCCTAATTGTTAGGATTCTGGGCTTTTACTGCCATTGCCTGGGTTCAGTCCCTGGTTGGGGTACTGAGATCCTGCAAGTTGCAGGGCACCGCTGATAAAACAAAAAAAACTGATACCATTTCAGAGTCATGCACATTTGATTTTTATAAGATTTAAGCCAATTTAGGTTAGAAATCGGAGAAGGCAATGGCACCCCACCCCAGTACTCTTGCCTGGAAAATCCCATGGATGGAGGAGCCTGGTGGGCTGCAGTCCATGGGGTCGCTAAGAGTCGGACACGACTGAGCGCCTTCACTTTCACTTTTCACTTTCATGCATTGCAGAAGGAAATGGCAACCCACTCCAGTGTTCTTGCCTGGAGAATCCCAGGGGCAGGAGAGCCTGGTGGGCTGACGTCTATGGGGTCACGTGGAGTCGGACACGACTGAAGTGACTTAGCAGCAGCAGCAGCAGCAGGTTAGAAATGCCATACAGAAATGATAAAGCATAGCAAACGATTATTTTTTGTTACCTAGAGTTTAAATTATAATGAATATACAATGCTATTAAACTCAGAATGAAAATAAGTTATTTCACAATTTATAATTTTATAAATCAGAACTAAGTTAATTAATTAACTAATTTAATTAATTAATTAAGTTAATTAATTCTGATTAATTTTATTAATCAGAATGAAATAGTCCCTTAATCACTGGACAGAACTAATATTTGTTTGAAGCTCTCCTTTGACCTCTTATTTGTGCAGTAAGGCAGTGATAATGGTAAGTCATACAAGTGTGTATCCAAAAGAAACTAATATAAACAGTTAGGGAAACTTCTGTTAAGTAAGCAGTTCAACTTTGCTTTTCTTTTAGATAATGAAGACCATTGCTTTTGTTATTATTTTCAGTTTTCCCATATTTAATAGTGTGACTGGAGGTTTTAAAAGAATTCTTTCAGTTTTTATCTTTAAGCCTATTTAAAACAATTCCACTGGCAGTAGTGGTAAAGAACCCACCTTCCAGTGCAGGTTAGGCATAAGAGATGCTGGTTCGATCCCTGGGTCGGGAAGATCCCCTGGAGAGAGGAATGCCAATCCAGTCCAGTATTCTTGGTGGAGAATCCCATGGAGAGAGGAGCCTGGCTGGCTACAGTCCACAGGGTCACACAGAGTCAGACAGGACTGAAGCGCCTTAGCACAGCACCACACCATTAAGTTATCTTTATGATTACAAAATCTAGTTAGGAATAAAAGAATTAGTTTGAGATACGAAGCTGTATATGTATGCATTTATATTTTTTGTTATGGTACATCTTGAACATAGATTGTTAAATGACAACATATTTTAATAATGATCAATATCTTTATTATTAAAAATAGGTTTTGAACATACCCCTGATTGCATCATATATACACATACACATGCCTTCATCTATATAAATATCTTTATATACTGAAATTCCAAATTGCTAACCCAGTAGTGTTGATTTTTTGGAAAAAAATAAACCATTATTTGAAAGACTTGTCAATTCTGTTGGGAAATAAGTACTTGCTTATTCATACCATGAACTGCATATTCGAATAAAATTATCTTTTTTTACAATGAACTGGTCTTCAAACATTTAAAAGAACATGTATCTGTAGAAACAAATGCCAACAATATTTTTAAGCTTTCTTAAGGAAAGTTTAATGTACTTCTTAGTTTGCGTTTTCTGACAGTAAGAAAATGTCTTTTCATTGAGCTTTTTATTGCACGTTTACTAAGTATTGTGATGGTTTGAATGGTGTATGTTGTTTGTGATCAAAAACTTAACAGAAGTTAAATGTGTCTATCAGAACAAACTTAAAACTATTGGTAATTTTTTTTCCTGGAAACGAACAAATTATAACATCAGAGCCGGTATAGCGGGGTATGTAGTAGGTCGTTTGCTGCTTCAGGCGTTTTCTTTCCCTCCAGGATGCATTTGTGCAGTTTCGCTCACTCTGTGCCTGTGGCACTGCATGGGGAAATGCAGACATGCTCTTCCCCGCCAAGGAATCTCAGGCGTGGAGGGTAACTTATACAAAATTAATAGTTGGTGTTGCTTTTTCATTATCGCCTATCCATGGCAATTTGCACTGTTCACTTTAGAGGAAGAAACTAAGTGGTGTAGGAAGTACTTACAGCAAATATGTTAACGTTTAAAGCCATGAGCCAATTTTAAAAAGGAAATTTTGAAATAGTCAGTACTGTATAAGTAGTTAAAAATATTGATCCCGTAGTTTTGGTGTAATAAAATTCTAAAATGTAATATTAAAAGGCCACCTGATGGATGCGAAGAGCTGACTCATTGGAAAAGACCCTGATGCTGGGAAAGATTGAGGGCAGGAGAAGGGGACGACAGAGCATGAGATGTTTGGATAGCATCACCGACTCAATGGACATGGGTTTGGGTGGGCTCCAGGAGTTGGTGATGGACAGGGAGGCCTGGCGTGCTGCGGTTCATGGGGTCGCGGAGTCGGACACGACTGAGTGACTGAACTGAACTGAATCTTAAAAGTGAAAAACAATTGTAGTGTTTAAATCTTATGAAGACTAAATTAAATAAGTTTGTTCATTTAGCCAGAGAAGAGTTTTAGCTATTAGAATTTACCTATTAGACATTTTATTTTTAGTCTTCAGGTGACTAATTTTGCTTAAGCATTTTGTTTCAACACATTACAGAAACAATTTTATGTAACTTTGAGACTTGACAGTTGTGGAACTTGGTCAAGTGTTTTGAACTGTGTACAGAAATGATTTTATAGGAGAGAAAGATTAAGATACTTTTGAAAAGAAATTATATAGACACACATATACAATAAATAATTGTACAGTCTTAATTTCATTTTTGTTTTTAATTCCTGAGAACTTTTTCACTAGCTCTAATACTGCTTCTTAAATGAGGTCTTTTTCCATTTTAGATAAATTTGAATTGTTTTATGACAAATAGTTTTACCATTAATTATTTTAGGGAATTTTCTGGTGGTCCAGTGGTTATAATTCTGTGCTTTCATTGCCAAGGGCACAGGTTCAATCCCTGATCAGGGAACTAGTAATCCCTCAAGCTGCTATAACAAGGTCAAAAACAATTTTTTTTAATTTTCTTAAGTAAGCATTTCTAAGTCATATCATTGTCTCATCTTGAGCTTCTGCAACTCAATTTGTTACTTGTATAAGGAATGATGTCAATAAATTAACCCTCCTAAATACTCTAGCTTTAGATAGTATCCTATTTCTTTATTTAGAATACAGGCACCAGACTGTAGCCTGTCACAGCTAGTATTATAATAGCAATGCTGTTTGTCAAACTTTATATGTGTGCTTTTCTTTCCCTCTAAATTGTGACGTCACTGAGGGCAGGGTCCGTATATCTTTACCATTAGCTGGTAATGCAGTTAGCGGATAAGAACACAGGGTTAACTAAACATTCTTTGGGGTTAAACATTCTTGGTGCCAGTTTCAGCTCTGTGACTTAATCGCTGTGTGACTTGCTCAAGTGTTTTGAACAATGTAGTCTCGTCCATAGAATGATCATCATAATGATACCAAACTCATAGAATTATCCTGAAGATTAAATGACAAAATATACAAAAAGCACTTATGTTTGTGCCTGAAGTAGATCTTTAAGTTTTTTATGGATGAAGGGAAAAAAGAATTTTCACTAGCAAAAGAGATAGATATGATGGCTTATTGGCAGGTACCATCTTATTTTGTTAAATCTATTAAGAGATAACATGACTTCAGTTTCCTTCTTAAATAGGAACATGATCCATGTAAGTTCTTTTTGTTAATGAATGTTAATAGTGATAAAGGTGGAGATGGTAGTTATTTAGCATTTTATCTTATTTTTGGTTTGTTTTTTCTCTTTTCCTCTACAAATCCTGCCACTTTATATCTTATGTCTCTAAGAGTATGACTGTCTCTTTTGAGCATCTAGTTGTATTGACAGTGATTTTTCTAGGTCAAAATTATTAACTATTCTGTGGACCCAAAGGACATAGAATTAAGTTGTTTTTAGCACTGCATTGGAGCTGTAGGTGGGCTTCTTTTGTCAACCTTCAGGGGCACCTGGAGGATGTGAAACATAAGTCTTCTGAAAATGACTTTTTTAAACTCAGAGTAATTAATGGCAAATTTTTTTTCTAACCTCTTACTTTGTAACATCCATTCTATTCACCCAGCAGTCCTCCAGTCATCTATAGATGCATCAAGTATATATTGAGCACCAAGCACTATTTAAGTTTAGGGAGGTACAGTATTAATTAAAGCATAGTGCCTGTCCTCTGGTTTAATGAGGGTTACAAGGGAATTTGGTGCAGTGTGGTATGTGTCAAAACTATACACATAGAATATTGTGAGCATGTTGAAGACATCTCTATCTCTTAATGCCATCTCTATGGAAATACTTCCCAGAAGAAGTAATCTTTCCGTAGAATCCTTAGGTATGAGTAGGCACTTGGAGGTGGAGAGAGGTTTTCCAGACACAGGGGTTAGTTGAATACAGCTTGAACACAGATTGTGATGTGAGAGGGTTAGTGTAAGACTGAGGCTGTAGACATCATCAGGACCAGGTGTGTCCTTTTAAGGTATTTATAAATTTGTGTTTAAGGCTTACAGAGCAGCATTGAATAGTGACTAAATAGGGAAATGACATGTCAAATTGTGTTTTAGATGGTTAAATCTGGCACAAACCTGAACAGTGGCTTCAGTGACCAGTAAGATATTATCAACATAACACACGTGAGCAAAAGTGGTAGATTAAACTGAGGAGCCGGGAAGAACGAATAGAACTGGAGAGAGACAAGAGCTACGACGATGATTGATAATAAAAGGCTCAAGTATGATACCTGGATTTCTAATTTGTCTAATAGGGGAGATGGTAGTTATCATTAAATGAGTTGACGAATACTTAAGAGGAGTGGTATTTTAACAGGGAGTTGAAAATCTTATTTCAGATATGCTGTTTTTGAGGTATATATGCCACCATATTCTTCCCAGTTGACTCTCATAGGATGCTTTTGTTGATTTTTGCCAAAATCTTGCATCCATAGCCATCCTGTGGTTACAACTAACATTGTCAATTGTGATGTGACTTGAACAGTTCAGTTCAGTTCAGTTGCTCAGTTGTGTCTGACTCTTTGTGACCCCATGAATCGCAGCACGCCAGGCCTCCCTGTCTATCACCAACTCCCGGAGTTCACTCAGACTCACATCCATCGAGTCAGTGATGCCATCCAGCCATCTTATCGTCTGTCGTCCCCTTCTCCTCCTGGCCCCAGTCCCTCCCAGCATCAGGGTCTTTTCCAATGAGCCAACTCTTCGCATGAGGTGGCCAAAGTATTGGAGTTGAAGTTTCAGCATCAGTCTTCCAATGAACACCCAGGACTGATCTCCTTTAGGATGGCCTGGTTAGATCTCCTTGCAGTCCAAGGGACTCTCAAGAGTCTTCTCCAGCACCACAGTTCAAAAGCATCAATTCCTCGGTGCTCAGCTTTCTTCACAGTCCAACTCTCACATCCATACATGACTACTGGAAAAACCATAGCCTTGACTAGATGGACCTTTGTTGGCAAAGTAATGTCTGCTTTTGAATATGCTATCTAGGTTGGTCATAACTTTCCTTCCAAGGAGTAAACGTCTTTTAATTTCATTGCTGCAATCACCATCTGCAGGGATTTTGGAGCCCAGAAAAATAAAGTCTGACACTGTTTCCCCATCTATTTCCCATGAAGTGATGGGACAAGATACCATGGTCTTAGTTTTCTCAATGTTGAGCTTTAAGCCAATTTTTTCACTCTCCTCTTTCACTTTCTTCAAGAGGCTTTTTTAGTTCCTCTTCACTTTTTGCCATAAGGGTGGTGTCATCTGCATACCTGAGGTTATTGATATTTCTCCCAGCAATCTAGATTCCAGCTTGTGCTTCTTCCAGCCCAGCGTTTCTCATGATGTACTCTGCATATAAGTTAAATAAGCAGGGTGACAGTATTCAGCCTTGACGTACTCCTTTTCCTATTTGGAACCAGTCTGTTGTTCCATGTCCAGTTCTAACTGTTGCTTCCTCACCTGCATATAGATTTCTCAAGAGGCAGGTCAGGTGGTCTGGTATTCCCATCTCTTTCAGAACTTTCCACAGTTTATTGTGATCTACACAGTCAAAGGCTTTGGCATAGTCAATAAAGCAGAAATAGATGTTTTTCTGGAAATCTCTTGCTTTTTCCATGATCCAGCAGATGTTGGCAGTTTGATCACTGGTTCCTCTGCCTTTTCTAAAACCAGCTTGAACATCTGGGAGTTCACGGTTTACGTATTGCTGAAGCCTGACTTGGACAATTTTGAACATTACTAGATGTGAGATGACTGTAATTGTGTGGTAGTCTGAGCATTCTTTGGCATTGCCTCTCTTTGGGATTGGAATGAAAACTGACCTTTTCCAGTCCTGTGGCCACTGCTGAGTTTGCCAAATTTGCTGGCATATTGAGTGCAGCACTTTCACAGCATCATCTTTCAGGATTTGGAATAGCTCAACTGGAATTCCATCACCTCCACTAGCTTTGTTCGTAGTGATGCTTTTTAAGACCCACTTGACTTCACATTCCAGGATGTCTGGCTCTAGGTGAGTGATCACACCATCTTGATTATATGCGTCTTGAAGCTCTTTTTTGTGTAGTTCTTCTGTGTATTCTTGCCACCTCTTCTTAATATCTTCTGCTTCTGTTAGGTCCATACCATTTCTGTCCTATATTGAGCCCATGTTTGCATGAAATGTTCCCTTGGTATCTCTAATTTTCTCGAAGAGATCTCTAGTCTTTCCCATTCTTTTGTTTTCCTCTGTTTCTTTGCATTGATCGCTGAGGAAGGCTTTCTTATCTCTCCTTGCTTTTCTTTGAAACTCTGATTTCAGATGGGAATATCTTTCCTTCTCTCCTTTGCTTTTCGCTTCTCTTCTTTTCACAGCTATTTGTAAGGCCTCCCCAGACAGCCATTTTGCTTTTTTGCATTTCTTTTCCATGGGGATGGTCTTGATCCCTGTCTCCTGTACAATGTCACGAACCTCCATACATAGTTCATCAGGCACTCTGTCTGTCAGATCTAGTCCCTTAAGTCTATTTCTCATTTCCACTGTATAATCCTAAGGGATTTGATTTAGGTCATACCTGAATGGTCTAGTGGTTTTCCCCACTTTCTTCAATTTAATTCTGAATTTGGCAATAAGGAGTTCGTGATCTGAGCCACAGTCAGCTCCTGGTCTTGTTTTTGCTGGTTGTATAGAGCTTCTCCATCTTTGGCTGCAAAGAATATAATCAATCTGATTTCGGTGTCGACCATCTGGTGATGTCCATGTGTAGAGTCTTTTCTTGTGTTGTTGGAAGAGGGTGTTTGCTATGACCAGTGTGTTCTCTTGACAAAACTCTAGTAGCCTTTGCCCTACTTCATTCTGTAATTCAAGGCCAAATTTGCCAGGTGTTTCTTGACTTCCTACTTTTGCATTCCAGTCCTCTATAATGAAAAGGACATGTCTTTTGG
Source organism: Tragelaphus eurycerus (assembly GCA_935064755.1). Taxonomy (NCBI): domain Eukaryota; kingdom Metazoa; phylum Chordata; class Mammalia; order Artiodactyla; family Bovidae; genus Tragelaphus; species Tragelaphus eurycerus. The sequence goes on from CAKXYN010000014.1 coordinate 1,223,785, forward strand.
GTGTTAGTTCTAGAAGGTCTTGTAGGTCTTCATAGAACCGTTCAACTTTAGCTTCTTCAGTGTTACTGGTTGGGGCATAAGCTTCTATCACCATGATTTTGAATGGTTGTCCTTGAAAGCGAACAGAGATCATTCTGTTGTTTTTGAGATTGCATCCAATTACTGCATTTCGAACTCTTTTGTTGACCATGATGGCTACTCCATTTCTTCTAAGGGATTCCTGCCCGCAGTAGTAGCTATAATGGTCATCTGAGTTAAATTCACCCATTCCAGTCCATTTTAGCTTGCTGATTCCTAGAATGTCAACATTCACTCTTGGCATCTCCTATTTGATTACTTCCAATTTGCCTTGATTCATGGACCTAACATTCCAGATTCCTATGCAATGTGGCTCTTTACAGATTGGACCTTGTTTCTATCACCAGTCACATCCACAGCTGGGTATTGTTTTTGCTTTGGCTCCTTCCCTTCATTCTTTCTGGAGTTTTTTTTTCCACTGATCTCCCATAGCATTTGGGGATCTACAGACCCGGGGTGTTCCTCTTTCAGTATCCTATCATTTGCCTTTGCTTATTGATTTGAACAATAACTGATATATTCATTATATTGACACTAAAATAGAAGTGAAACAAAGAGATATGTCCAAACTTCATTTATTCAGTAACTATGTGAGTGCCTTGAGTTATAGTTTCCAAATACTTAGAGAATGTGTATTTAATATTATATGTGATTCACAGTGTCACAGCTACAGACAAGACAAACTGTTACATTTAATCTGTATACTTAAGATTTTAACTTCATGTTCTCAAGTCTAGACTATCAACAAAACAATAAATGAAGCCCTGATTTGTAGTGTTTGCCAATTTTTATATCCTGGAATGTGAAGTCAAGTGGGCCTTAGAAAGCATCACTAGGAACAAAGCTAGTGGAGGTGATGGAATTTCAGTGGAGCTATTCCAAATCCTGAAAGATGATGCTGTGAAAGTGCTGCATTCAATATGCCAGCAAATTTGGAAAACTCAGCAGTGGCCACAAGATTGGAAAAGGTCAGTTTTCACCCCAATCCCAAAGAAAGGCAATACCAAAGAGTGCTCAAACTACCGCACAATTGCACTCATCTCACACGCTAGTAAAGTAATGCTCAAAATTCTCCAAGCCAGGCTTCAGCAATATGTGAACCGTGAACTTCCTGATGTTCAAGCTGGTTTTAGAAAAGGCAGAGGAACCAGAGATCAAATTGCCAACATCCGCTGGATCATGGACAAAGCAAGAGAGTTCCAGAAAAACATCTATTTCTGCTTTATTGACTATGCCAAAGCCTTTGACTGTGTAGATCACAATAAACTGTGGAAAATTCTGAGAGAGATGGGAATACCAGACCACCTGATCTGCCTCTTGAGAAATCTGTATGCAGGTCAGGAAGCAACAGTTAGAACTGGTCATGGAACAACAGACTGGTTCCAAATAGGAAAAGGAGTACGTCAAGGCTGTATATTGTCACCATGTTTATGTAACTTATATGCAGAGTACATCATGAGAAATGCTGGACTGGAGGAAACACAAGCTGGAATCAAGATTGCCGGGAGAAATATCAATAACCTCAGATATGCAGATGATACCACCCTTATGGCAGAAAGTGAAGAGGAACTCAAAAGCCTCTTGATGAAAGTGAAAGTGGAGAGTGAAAAGGTTGGCTTAAAGCTCAACATTCAGAAAACGAAGATCATGGCATCGGGTCCCATCACTTCATGGGAAATAGATGGAGAAACAGTGGAAACAGTGTCAGACTTTATTTTTCTGGGCTCCAAAATCACTGCAGATGGTGACTGCAGCCATGAAATTAAAAGATGCTTACTCCTTGGAAGGAAAGTTATGACCAACCTAGATAGCATATTCAAAAGCAGAGACATCACTTTGCCAACAAAGGTTCGCCTAGTCAAGGCTATGGTCTTTCCTGTGGTCATGTATGGATGTGAGAGCTGGACTGTGAAGAAGGCTGAGCACCGAAGAATTGATGCTTTTGAACTGTGGTGTTGGAGAAGACTCTTGAGAGTCCCTTGGACTGCAAGGAGATCCAACCGGTCCATTCTGAAGGAGATCAGCCCTGGGATTTCTTTGGAAGGAATGATGCTAAAGCTGAAGCTCCAGTATTTTGGCCACCTCATGCGAAGAGTTGACTCATTGGAGAAGACTCTGATGCTGGGAGGGATTGAGGGCAGGAGGAGAAGGGGATGACAGAGGATGAGATGGCTGGATGGTATCACTGACTCGATGAATGTGAGTCTGAGTGACCTCCGAGAGCTGGTGATGGATAGGGAGGCCTGGCGTGCTGCGGTTCATGGGGTCACAAAGAGTCGGACACGACTGAGTGACTGATCTGATCTGATCTGATGGTATAAGTACTCATATAAAAGCCATGGATAATTTCAAGCTTCCAGTCTGTTGTTATTGAACATAGAGTTGGGAAGAAATATACAGTATTTCATCATTATGTGTTATTTCCACCATACAGATACAATAGACACTAATAACTGAGAGCATAGATAATAGTAAAATATAGTAAAATAACTAGGAAGTGATGAGTGTTTATTACATTCATGTTGTATGTATTTGTTCATTTCATTCAGTTCCGTCGCTCAGTCATGTCCGTCTCTTTGCGACCCCATGGACAGCAGCACGCCAGGCCTCCCTGTCCATCACCAACTCCCGGAGTTTAGTCAAACTCATGTCCATTGAGTCGGCGATGCCATCCAACCATCTCGTCCTCTGTCATCCCCTTTTCTCCCATCTTCAGTGTTTCCCAGCATTAGGGTCTTTTCAAATGAATCAGTTCTTCGCATAAGGTGGCCAAAGTAGTGGAGTTTCAGCTGGAACATCAGTCTTTCCAATGGATATTCAGGCCTTGTTGGATCTCCTTGCAGTCCAAGGGACTCTCAAGAGTCTTCTCCAACACCACAGTTCAGGAGCGTCAGTTCTTCGCACCCAGCTTTCTTTATAGTCCAGCTCTCACATCCATACATGACTACTGGAAAAGCCGTAGCTTTGACTGGATGGACCTTTGTTGGCACGTATTTGTAAGATTATATAATTTAATTTTTAGTAGTCGCTTTGTGTAACAACTGATTCACAGAATTCCTGAAAAATTATTAGTGATTTCCTGTGAACCAGTATGTATTAGGTCCAGCACGCCACACTTTGAAATGAGTATGTTCCGTGCAGCACTATTTATGTGACTTAAAACCGAAACTGTCTCAGTGCTCATCCGTAGTAGAATAGTAATTTTTATTTTTGTCTAATTATTATCTAAGTATGCTAGAAATCTAGTTCTTATTTCTAACTATAAATTTGAATCTGCTATCTTTACACAATAGAATGTTATATTGTAATAAGATTAAACTTACAACTATATGCAACAAGGTATTAGTAGATGAACCTCTCCAACTTACTGTTATGTTAAAGGAGCCAGAAAGAGTATAAATTATGTGATTCTATTTATATAAAGTTCAAAAACCAGCAAAACTAATACATGGTGTTAGAAATCAATGTAGTATTTATGCTCAAAGGGAGATTCATGACAAGGGCTTCTGGGGTGCTAGAAGTGCCCATTTAAAAAAAATTTTGTTAGTTCCATGTGTTCACTTTGTGAAAATTTATTGAGCTGTATACTTAATGTTTGTGCGCTTTTCTGTGTATATGTAGTATTTCAATTGAAATTTCACTAGAAACAAAATATTAGCTGAATTGGAAGATGCATCTGGAAACTAGGCAGTTAGTATGTTTGAGGGATATCTTACGTTGAGATATAGCCTAAGCCCAGTCTTAAGTTAGTACAGGATTGGGATTTTTCTCTTTCAGGTATACTGTGAACTTCAGTTGAAATACTTTCCATCCCTTGAACTTAGCCTGTACACTTAGTACATCACTTCTTGTCTTGCTTTTTCTTCTTTCTAAAAGCCTTCTTCCTAGTTCCTAATTTCCTATTGAAATTCCTTTGCATTCTCTTCACATGGAAGTCATTCTTGAATTGTTTGAGGTCTGATTACAGTAAAAGTAGTTTTTACCTACTGGCATATCTATTACCATATAAAATTTGAAGATTAGTGTGAGCATGGTTAGATATACTTTTCTAGGTTCAAGAGTGTTGCATGATTGAAGGTTTCACAGTCTGACTGCTGGGTAAGTGGGACTTGTTTAAGGCTTCCTTTGTTGCCTCAAATATAACCCCCAATTCTGTATCTTGATGGTTTTCCATTGTCCTTATTATAATCATCCAATACCAGCTCTCATAAAAATGCTTTGTCGTGACCTACATGCTGTCAAGCATATTTACTATCACTTTTGAAATAATCTAAAATTTCATGATAATATAGTAAATAGTGAGAAATTGCAAGTCCCTTTCCATTAAGCGATTTTGTAAATTACATATACCTTATCAGTAACTGGTTGTCAGCCATGATCTTAAAGGATTGGGTCTCATAAAAGATTACTATATTTCTAGATGTTGAATCTGAGAATAGTTAAAAATCCCCAGATCTCTTCATCTAGATTAGATGAACTAAGTTTGATTTTCTCTCTGGTCAGGTTAGTGTCATAACTCTGCTGTTAGTGAAGATCAGATTGAGACTGCTAGTGTCTACAACAGTGTGATGTTTACTTGCTGTACTTACCAGTCCACTTATGGACACCCTCCACTGGTGTGTTTATGGCTGGTTTAAAAGTCTATGTCAGGTGGCTTGTTTGAAGTGAATTCATTTATACTTGTTGTTCAGTTGGTAAGTCGTGTCTGACTCTTTGCAGCCTCATGAACTGCAGCACACCAGGCTTCCCTGTCCTCTACTATCTCCCAGAGTTTGCTCAAGTTCATGTCCATTGAGTCGGTGATACTGTCTAACCATCTCATCCTCTCCTGCCTTCTCCTTTTGCTGTCATTCATTTGTACTTCCACAGTTGATAAACTCATTTCTTTTCTAACTGATTCTATCCTGGAATGCTTCTGACAGTTTGTATCTTAAGCACTTCATTTCTGGGAGGGTCCAATTTAAGTTTAATTTTATTTTCTCCAATTTTAGAACAAGTTTAACTTTTTTACATTTTTTTTCTGTGTTATAAGAAAAATCAAGTTATGTTGCTTTAAAAATTTTTTTGTAAGTAAAGTTCTTTTGACAATGTTTTCTAATTCCTTTGGCATGAGGAAGCCAATAATTCTACTTTCTTAAAGCGACTTGTTTTCCTTTTACACCCCATGCTTCTGGTGTTGGCACTCTTGTTTTCACTAGTCTCTCTTGCACACAGAATTTTAGATTTTTTACAGATAAAGGTTATAGGCGAATAGCCAGCTGTCATATTCTTGAGGTCAGATACCACTACTATATATGAGATGCTCTGTTTGGCTTCATACTACTTGCCAGATTGCTAAGCAGATGTTCTAGGCTATAATTCAGGAAACTGGGACCTCTTGAAACATTCCCTGAGAGTCGCTTTTGACATCTCTGAATCATTTATTTAAAGGTAATTAGTTCTAGTGAAAATGAAAATGCATTGATGTGAAAAGAACAAAATTATTTTACAGTGTTTGGAAATTGTAGCTTGATTAGAAACTTGATCCTGGATATGTATATGATGGTACAAAAGTATAAATTTTAACATAAGAATGCATTAGAATTAAGACTTTTCACTTTTTTTTCTTTAATTTGGAGACTTACCAAGAAGGATATTTTTCTTCAAAGTTTTTCTGTTTATAGACTTTATGGACTATCAGTTGACTCCATGCTACACTGAAGAACTAATAAGCTGCCTGTTTTTATTCAGAAAACGGGTGCACAGGAGAGTGTAAAAATATTCTTTCTTCTATTATATATCATAGTACTTGCCTTGGTACTTTTCTCAAATATCCCATCAATATTTTTGTTGTTACTACAGTTTTTTTTATTAATAATGAATGCAAAGTTTCCTTATTTATACCTGGAACTTTTATGAAATACTCTTCTAAAGCTCTAGTTTTCTTGTGCTTTGTGTCCAATATTAACACATCATTTGCACAAAAGATAAAAATTTAAACAGATAAAACTATTATGATCTAAAAGTCATAAAACTGCATTAAAAAAAAAACTGGCTATGATATGTTCATTTAGATCTCTTTGGTCCCTTTTAGATAGTAAAGGAGCCATCTAACTTGTGTGCATATCAGTGTATTTTACTTGTATGCCTTGTGCTTTAAAGTGCTTCACACAGAAATAGTATAAGATCCAATATCTTGTTATTGAGATAATTGTTAGGCCTACCATATTTTACAAAAGATGAGAATAAATAGTAGGATAAACATCCAAGTCTCATTTATATTCACCTATGGGTGAATTTGAATTTCAAGTTAATGCAGATCCATTGGACATTCAGGATACTCATAACAAACACTTCAGTCAAACTAATGAAGTCTCATAGTGAAAATTGAACTCTCGAATCACCTCTGTTCTTCCTCCTTAAACAATTCTCCTATTCTTTTTCCCATTTCATATTTTGGGTAAATAGCATTACAATGAGACTGATGTGAAAGACCAATTTCAGCAGTTCTCCCAGAGTTGTAGAAAAGTAATCGAAGGTGTTAATTTACAAAACTTACCCTAATCTTTAAGCCTAAGTGGATATATAACCTTAACTTCATAACTTCCAGTTCTGCTGGGCTAAAAGTTGTATTCCAGTGTGAAAAAACACATGGATTGGTGATGTCAGTTTTATAATTGAAACCCAAGCAGAGCCTCTGTGTCTAAAGAAAATATAAGGGTATGCGTAGGTAAGCTCTTATTTGGACAATTGATATTTGAATATTAGTAATCTCTGTCCTCTCTTCTTTCCCTTTCTCTTCCTCTCCCCTCTTTGTTTCATACAAATATGGTGGTGGTGGTTTAGTCACTAAGTCGTGTCCGACTCTTGCGACCCCATGGACTGTAGCCTGCCAGGCTCCTCTGTTCATTGGATTCTCCAGGCAAGGATACTGGAGTGGATTGTCATGTCCTTCTCCAGCGGATCTTCCTGACCCAGGAATTGAACCCAAGTCTCCTGCATTGCAGGCATATTCTTTACGACTGAGCTATGAGAGGAGCCCTCATACAAATATCAGATCAGATCAGATCAGATCAGTCGCTCAGTCGTGTCCAACTCTTTGCGACCCCATGAACCGCAGAACGCCAGGCCTCCCTGTCCATCACCAGCTCCCGGAGGTCACTCAGACTCGCATCCATCGAGTCAGTGATGCCATCCAGCCATCTCATCCTCTGTCGTCCCCTTCTCCTCCTGCCCTCAATCCCTCCCAGCATCAGAGTCTTCTCCAATGAGTCAACTCTTCGCATGAGGTGGCCAAAATACTGGAGTTTCAGCTTTAGCATCATTCCTTCTAAAGAAATTCCAGGATTGATCTCCTTCAGAAAGGACTGGTTGGATCTTCTTGCAGTCCAAGGGACTCTCAAGAGTCTTCTCCAACACCACAGTTCAAAAGCATCAATTCTTCGGCGTTCAGCCTTCTTCACAGTCCAGCTCTCACATCCATACATGACCACAGGAAAGACCATAGCCTTGACTAGGCGAACCTTTGTTGGCAAAGTAATGTCTCTGCTTTTGAATATGCTATCTAGGTTGCTCATAACTTTCCTTCCAAGGAGTAAGCGTCTTTTAATTTCATTGCTGCAGTCACCATCTGCAGTGATTTTGGAGCCCAGAAAAACAAAGTCTGACACTGTTTCCACTGTTTCCCCATCTATTTCCCATGCAGTGATGGGACCAGATGCCATGATCTTCGTTTTCTGAATGTTGAGCTTTAAGCCAACCCTTTCACTCTCCACTTTCACTTTCATCAAGAGGCTTTTTAGCCCCTCTTCACTTTCTGCCATAAGAGTGGTGTCATCTGCATATCTGAGGTTATTGATATTTCTCCCGGCAATCTTGATTCCAACTTGTGTTTCTTCCAGTCCAGCATTTCTCATACAAATATACACCCACACAAATTAGCAAGTCAGTTGTTAGCGTATCAGTTTACCAGGTTTTGTCAATTCAAAGATGCCCGTGTTCTTTATATTTTAACACCTCTGAAATTGGTCTGTGCCTGTCTTTTCTCCGCCCAAATTTAGAACCAATTGAGAGAAAAAAAGTAACAGGATAGAGATCAGTGTATACTCATAAATAGTAGATTGAGGAATGAGTTCATTCTACTATCCAGGTGGGTTATTCTCACCAGAATTCAGCAAATTTACCAGCAGGCTCATCCCATGAGCTTATGGCACAGAGCAGCAGAGAATGTATGCTTTCTACAGGCATCTGGGGGCTTCCCAGGTGGCTCAGATGGCAAAGACTCGACCTGCAATACTGGAGACCTGGGTTCGGTCCCTGGGTTGGGATGATCCCCTGGAGAAGGAAATAGCAACCCACTCCAGTATTCTTGCCTGGAGAATCCCCATGGACAGAGGAGCCTGGTGGGCTACAGTCCATGGGGTCGCAAAGAGTCAGACACGACTGAAGCGACTAAGCACAACAAAGCACCGCACAGCACAGAGGCATCTGGCTGTCCAGATGGGAGGAAGAGACCGGGGAACAAAGCACAGCTCAGCAATCACGCAGGTCGGCACCCCTGCTCCATGGGACAATGGGAAGGTGGGAGCAGCAAGGGGAGTATTATTAGTCTAGATGCAGACTAGTCTAGAGTACTAGTGTACCCCCCGCCAACCGAGTGAAGCTCAGGTCTCTGATCTAGATACTACCCCAAAGCTAAGCCCTTTCCCATTCTTTCCCAAGTTCTGATTTGCGTAGGATGCTTTAAAAATACAGATGTTCAAATATACCCTAGGAATATATTCATTTTTTATTCTCTCCCTCCTGTCTCTGGATGCTTCTCCGGCTTGCCTTTCTACTTTCGTACACTTTTACTGCTGCCAGCACCTGTTGAGTTCTTTGTTTCTTCATTTCTTGGAGAAGCTGGTCCTTTCCGGGCAGACTCGCTCTCTGTTGTAGGATGCACCTTTTCCTCCCAGTTGCCTGCATTCCAACGCAGCTGAATCTCATGCCTTGTTTTCTTCCTCTGCCTTTGCTTCTGATGGTCCATTCAGATCCCTTGAGATACGTTTATCCTCACCTTGATCTCACTCTTATAGTCACACCTTCTCTTCTACATTTATTCTCTTGTACACCCTCTCCCCTGGCCTGTCACATGCCTACCTGGGCTTAATAGAGTTCCTTTGAACTAGAAGCCTGCTAGTATTTAAGAAAACAAAACAAAACAAAAACTATGTTCAAGCCACATGTTGTTAATATCCTCATTTGCTCCACACATGCTGCCTTAGGATTGGCTTCTTTCTTGAAGAATTAGCGTTGAAGAAATCCACATTTGCATTTTATCACATCCACCACAGCCCATCTGGAGTGAAGCGCCAATCCACAGTGGATTTTTGCCGAAGAGGGTTTTGCTCCATGAAGCACCTAGATAAATGCATAAAGTTGAGAGCAAAAGAAAACACTCTTTTATTTTCTTCAGAATCAAAGTTTAATATGCCATGTTTGCCAGGGTATAAGGCATATCAAAATTATACTTAAGTATTAGAAATTGAGTGTCTGAGGCAGGAATAAAACCTTATCTGTTTGTGGAATATGCAAGCATGGCTTGGCAAATGAAAGATATTTTCAGTGTATTGCATTCTGTATTTTTGTACTGTGATCTATAAAACTTTATATCATAAGTTGTGCTTATTAAGAAGATTGATGTCTCCAATCAGATAATCATGAAGCTGATTCTGTAACAGAAAGGAGAGTAAAGATACTTGGAAAAACCAGAAAAGCTGGTCTTCAGTAGTGTATACCTTGAATTAGTGGAGTAGGATTAGGGTTTTTCTTCACATTTTTTTTGTCTTATCTTGAGATTATTTTTCCACCAACTGCATTGGAGATATATTTTTCTTAAGTGGTAACAGATAAGTTGAGGTTTTTTCCTATTACTTGTTTGCAGAATACTTGTTCATTCATTTAGCATTTATTTGAGCATCATATGTGTGTGTGTATATCATTGTCATATATAGTGTATATGCGTGTGTATGCATACATGAAGCACTGTTCTAGATAATGGGGATATATCAGAGAATAGCCCCAAATCCCAGCTCTCATGGAGCTTGTCATTCTGCTGGAGTATCATGACAGTTAAAAGCTCTTTAAATGTGATATAGTTAGAAATTGGTCCTCTAAGTAGTAATGGAAGATCCCCCGGAGAAGGAGATGGCAACCCACTTCAGTATCCTTGCCTGGAAAATCCCATGGACAGAAGAGCCTGGCTTGCTATAGTCCACAGGGCCACAACGAGTTGGACACGACTGAAGCAACTTAGCACACACACTACTCTTTTAATATCTCGTGGCATGGCAGGCTCCAGGTATTCAGACTTCATACATGATGGCTCGTGGAAGGAAGAATGCAGAAACTGCCAGTTCTCTTAGACGTTAGGCATGGAACTGGCATAGCGTCACCTTCATCATACTTCTTTTGATTTTTATTGGATGATAGTTGCTTTGCAACGCTGTGTTCGTTTCTGCCCTACAGCAAAGGGCATCAGTTATATGTATACATGTGCTCAGTTGCGTCCAGCTCTTTGTGACCCCTTGGACTGTAGCCCGTCAGGCTCCTCTGTCCATGGGATTCTCCAGGCAAGAATACTGGAGTGGGTTGCCATGCCCTCCTCCAGGGGATCTTCCCCACCTAGGGATGGAACCCACGTTTCTTATGTCTCCTACATTGGCAGGGGGGTTCTCTACCACCGCACCACCTAGAAAGCCCATATGTATGCATCTATCCTCTCTTTAGATTTCCTTCCCATGTAGGTCACCAGAGAGCACTGAGGAGAAGTCCCTGTGCTGTGCAGGGAGCTGCTCTCCGTAGTTATCTATTTCAGACAATAGTGGTGTGTATAGGTCAAACCCAATCTCCCAGTTCATCCCACCCCGTTCTTCCCCCTTGGTATCCATAAGTTTGTTCTCTCTACCTATGTCTCTGTCTCTGCTTTGCAAATAAGTTAGCCTATACCATTTTTCTAGATTCCATGTATAAGCAGTATTATTATGATATTTGTTTTTCCCCTTCTGACTTATTTCACTCTATAACGATCTCTAGGTCTATCCATGTCTCTGCAAATGGCACTATTTTGTTCCTTCTAATGGGTGAGTAATATTCCATTGTATATATATGTACCACATCATTATCCATTCCTTTGTTGATGGACATTTAGGTCACTTCTATATCCTGACTGTTGTAAACAGTGCTGCAGTGAACATTGGCATGCATGTATCTTTTTGAATTATGGTTTTCACTGGGTATATGTCCAAGTGTGGGATTATTGGGTCATACAGTAATTCTATTTTTAGTTTTCTGAGAAGCCTCTGTACTGTTTTCCACAGTGGTTGTACCAATTTACATTCCCACCAGTAGTGCAGGAGGGTTCCCATTGCTCCACTCCTTCTCCAGCATTTCATCCAACTCTTTTGGTCAAAGCAGGCATAAGTCAGCCCAGGTTCAAGAAGAGGTGACTTAGACCCCCCAAAGATTTTATAGCCATGTTCACTGTGCCACAGGTACATTTAATTAGCTACGTGACTTCAGAAAATCACTTCAGTTGCCTGAATGTCAGAACCCTAAACTAGTCTGTCCTAGCATGTCAGGGGAGATGTGAACACATCTTGTAATACTTATGTTAATGGTCATTGTTTACCCAATGTGATTCATTTAGATATATTCTGTTTACTGCAGCTTCAATTTGGATATGGTAAAAAAAATTATAAGCTTCTCATTCTCCAAGGTCTTTAAGGTAGTTCCTTAACATCACCATCTAGTACCGCACTGTGTGTATATAACATATTAAGGAAGAAGTGGCAAATTATTATGTCACCTTGTCATAATGTAAAATATCTTCTGTCACCTAGGGATCTTTTGCTCATCAGTATTATAATGACCAAACAGAATAAGACATTGCAGTTTGTAGCAGTGTAAAATTTGCCATTCCATGGGGAAAATGACTTCTAGCATTCTGTCTTTACATGACTGTATCTTCTGAAAAATTTCTTTATCCATTCATCTGTCAGTGGACACTTAGCTTGTTTCTGTTTTTTCCATTTTAAATAGTGCTGCTCTGAACACTGGGGTGCATGTATCTTTCTAAATTAGAGTTTTCTCCAGATTAAGGAGTTCCCTCTGGATATATGCCCAGGAGTGGGATTGCTAGATCATAGGGCAACTCTATTTTTAGATTTTTACGGAACCTCCATACTATTTTTCTAGTGTTAGCACTCATTGCCCACCAACAGTGTAAGAGGGTTCCTTTTCCTCTCCACCCTCTCCAGCATTTACCATTTGTAGGCTTTGTAACGATGGCCATTCTGACTGGCCCTCTGTGTGAGGCGATACTTCATTGTAGTTTTCATTTGCATTTCTCTAATAATTAACGATGTTGAACATCTTTTTACGTGCCTGTTGGCCATCTATATGTCTTTCCATGTTTCACTTAAAGGATGCCTATATGTACATTCAGATGGGTAACCATGTTTTTTGTTTCTTTTTCGCTTTTAAAAGTTACTTAGGAAAACGCTTTAAAAAAAAAAGGAAAAGGAAAAAAATTATATATCGTCCTGGCAGTTAAAAAAATAATACATGAAAATTTCTGTCCCTGCTCTTATCCCATGCCAGAGGTAGTAATCTTGCTTCACAATTTGATGGATATCCTTGCAAATTTTTTCCTAAAGCTATATAACTATTGATGTGTCTCTCTGTATTTATTATTTATTTCATCATGAAAAATTATGATCTACATATATTTTCACTTTTAATTACCCAGCCTTGCTAAACCGCAGTTTCTTCATCTGAAAATGCAGGGGCTTAGCAGTAGTACCAGCTCTCAGGCTCACAGTAAAGTTAAGTGAAATAATCCATGTAAATTATTTATATCACACCAGCACAAGTAAGGAGAAGGCAATGGCACCCCACTCCAGTACTTTTGCTTGGAGAATCCCACGGATGGAGGAGCTTGGTAGGCTGTAGTCCGTGGGGTCGCTAGAGTTGGACACGACTGAGCGACTTCACTTTCACTTTTCACTTTCATGCATTGGAGAAGGAAATGACAACCCACTCCAGTGTTCTTGCCTGGAGAATCCCAGGGACGGGGGAGCCTGGTGGGCTGCCGTCTTTGGGGTCGCACAGAGTCGGACACGACTGAAGCAACTTAGCAGCAGCAGCACAAGTAAAACAGAGGAAAAGGATGGATAGTGTATTTATTTATCTTATTGTAATTCCAGCGGTTTAGGGCATCTAATAGAAATTGGAGTGCTTGAGGCAGGATAAACATAAAAAGATTGACAAAGACCAGAAATTGTAGTAATGTTTAAACTAATAACTTGAGCTTACAATGGTGCATCATTAAGTGCGCTGCAAGTGATTGCCAATCATAACTGCCTAAGATACAATACTGTTTTTTTAGTTTTCAGTGTAAAAACTCATTTCCCTTCATGGTTTCCTTACCTTATTTTACAATGAAATAAAAATTATACTACCATTTTATAAAATTTAAAAAAAATCTTTCCTAAACCATCTTTGTAAAATATGCTAAAATAGTAAATTTCAAAGTTTGTCTATCTTCTCTCATCTACAAACTTGGCAGTAAATCAGTTGAATGTTTTGAGTGCCATTTACAGGTAAGGCAAGATATTAGACACATAATTATCAACCCTCTACAAAAGTTTTAAAATCTTTATGTAAATATATAATGGTACTTAAGAGCATAAATTCATCTCCCCCCTTCCCATCTCCCCAAACTGTATGAGACTTAATTCTTAGTTGAAATAAATCGAAATACCTTAAACATGGCTGCTGCTTCAGATCCCCTTTTGTTTTCTCCCATACTTTGCTGATACTGAATTGCTTGAGGTGTTTTTGAAAATAGTAGTGCCTGACACCCACCCCAGACAGTGAGATGGATGGATTGCATGTTTCCCAAGTGATTCTAAATGTGCAACAAAGTTTAGGAACAATTGCCCTCAGCTCGACCTGTACCTTAGACTAATTGCATCAGAATCTCTGGGAGAATGGAGGCAACAGGACATCAGTATATTTTCAAGTATCCCAGGTGATCACAATATGCAGCCAGGTTAAGGATCTCTGCTATAGAGAATCAGGAGGGAATTCAGAGAAACTGTAATAGAAAGAATTTTTCTGCTTTAGTGACTGCACATAGGAAGTAGTAGGAGAACCCAGGAACACAGAGTTTTAAATTTAGAAGAATTTAATATTTAATCTCACCCTTCATTTCACAGAGTTAAAAAGACTTGCTCAGTGTCACACGTCTGAGAAATGGACACTGCCTCCACTCCTTCCACTCACACGTGCCCACACTCCCTCTACTGCTTCTTTTCTGTACCTGTAATATATCTATATTTATATATAAAAATTTGGTTGAATGTGCAGGACACTGGTGTTAGTGGTGACAAAGTCGAAAAGGCAGATTGTTGTACTTTGACTACATACGGGAAATTTAGTTGTCGATTGGTTTGGTTAGAGAAAGTAGAAAAATATCTATAAAGGATATTATCTGTAAACATGTAAGCCAAAGGAAGTAATAATCAGGTGTGAAGTTGCAATCAGATTGACAAAGAATCATTAACTAAGAGGAACAAGTTAAAACCCATAAATGTGACTGAGGAGAGAATATAGAAGGAGGATATCTAAGGGCTGAGACTTTGGGAAGCAAACTCATTTAGGGGCCGGTGGAGGGAAATGAGATGGAAAGAGATGGCAAAGAACCACTGTTTTTTATGTTGGATAAAAAAAAAAGAACAATATTTTTTTTTACACCGATGAAACATTGTGCACATAATAATCACTCATATTTGGTAAATGAATTAAGTGAAACAAAATGCGATGTGAGGTATTGCTAGTTTTGGTAGAACACAGTCACTGTATACTAGAAAAAGTATTGGACTTGAAGTGAAATGATCTGGTTTCCTGTTTGTCCTTACCTCCTACTAGCTATGTGAATCGTGATACATAACTTGACCTTTCTGAATCCATGAATCCATGAAGGGATAATGCCCCTTCACAGAGTTAGTAATTCAGGGTTAAAATGAGATGATACATGTCTAACTATAACATGCTGTTGGCATGTCTTGCGGTGTTCGCACTGGGGAAGTCAGTAGGGGTGAAAACTTGAAGTTGGACAAACTCAGAGTCAAATGCTGGCCCTAGCTAAGGTGCCTCAGAACAAGTTACTTAACTTCTCTGAGATGCATTGGGAAATGGAGATGATGTGAATGTCTTTGTCATAATTTTGTTGTGACTTATGAAGATTAAATAAGATAATGTGGGTTAATCACTTATAATAATATATGAAAGTAAACATGTTAGTCGCTCAGTCGTGTCCAACTCTGTGCAACCCCGTGGACTGTAGCCTCCCAGGCTCCTCTGTCCATGGAATTCTCCAGGCAAGAATACTGGAATGGGTTGCCGTGCCCTTCTCCAGGGGATCTCCCTGATCCAGGGATCAAACCCAGGTCTCCTGCATTGCAGGCAGATTCTTTGCCATCTGATATGGGAAGCTTCAAATTTACATTAAGGATATTGTCATGGCTATTCAGAATAACAGCTCAAAAATACAGATTAGCTCTGTGTTTCTTTAATGCCGCAGTGTGTCTAACTAATGACGTCACCTTAATAAAAACATATTTGAGCATAGCACCAGAAAACCTTCAATAGCGTTTTTACCAGATCAAACTCTGACTGGCTAATCCTTCACAGCTGCTTTGTTAGCTCCTTTTGTATCTGCTTTGAATATTGGACATTTTGACCATTGTGTCGTGATCTCATTTCTTACCTCACGTTCTTTCTGTAGGCAATGTCTTCCACTTCTTCAATTGCTGCTTATTCTTTTAAAGCTCTCAAATATGAATCCCTAGCTCAAGCCATTCTCTCAAGTCTAGACCCATATCTCCAAATGCCAACGCTGCTCTTCAGATCTCTCATTGACTTTTTTGTACACTGCTGTGACCCAAAATGACCACACTGTTCCTCTGCTCCCTCCCTTATAAATGCATGCCCCTGTGTTCTCTGTCGGTAAATGGCAGCATCCTCACCACAGCCCATGTCAAAAACCTAGGCATCTTCTATTGCCTTGCTCTCCACATATAATGTCACTAAAATTTGTCCCTTCCACTTTTTAAATGTATCTTATTCATCTCCTATTCCTTTCCACCATAACTTCATAATCAAGGCCACCACTGTCTCTCACATGGGCTGGTCCATTCCTCTTAAAATGTAACTCCACATCCACACTCAGCCCTTTTCAGTCCAACTCTACTTCTCTGGTGGCTCAGACAGTAAAGTGTCTGCTTACAATATGGGAGACCCAGATTTGATCCCTGGGTTGGGAAGATCCTCTGGAGAAGGAAATGGCAACCCACTCCAGTGTTCTTGCCTGGAAAATCCCACGGATGGAGGAGCCTGGTAGGCTACAGTCCACAGGGTCGCTAAGAGTCATAAACGACTGAGCCACTTCACTTTCACTTTTCACTTTCCACTTAGCAGCCAGATGATCTTTGAAGACATGCTTGATCAAACCCTTCTATAGCTTTCCTTTGCTTTGATGTTTTAGTTTCTTCAGCCTTAAGGTCTCAGCTTAAATATCAGCTCCGTAGGGAAACCTACCCATCCTCCTTCCAGCACCCCCTAAGTTAACTCCTGCTATATGTTCTTATGGCACATTCATTCCTTTGAAGTGATTTCCCTGTCTGCAATTGTCTGCTCTCTGCTATAAAGGCAGGCGCTACGTCTGTCTTATCGGTTATCCCTGCCCGTTAGCTTTGTGTGTGGCCTATAGTCTGCATTCAGTAAATAATACAAGTGAAAAAAATGATTAGAATGAATTTCTTGAATGCTGATCCCAAGAAGGGGAAGTGTATTTTTGTAAGTCTTAATTCTCTGTCTCCATTCATGCTACAAATGGGATAATCAAAATGCTTATGACGTTTACTTTCTTCTAGCCTCATATCCCCATACTCTTTTTTTTCATATTTTTTTCTTTGTAAGATTTCACTTGGTGATATTACTTGTTACTACTTCTGTTTATCTTGCAAGACCTTTACCATGAATATTTCAAATAATCAGTAAAGGAATTCCTTGAATTAATGTTCCTTCAGAATCGGCTTAGAGAGTTTTGAGTCCTTACAAGACATACATTGTCTGGAATGTTTCCTCTAGCTTGCTGGTACTAAGGTTAGGAAAGGTTAGGGGGCTTTGGGTGTAAAGCTTGTAATTTATATCAGCCATCTGATGCTCAGAGCTGGAAGAAGCCAAGACAGAGATTCTTGGAATTACAAACAATGGAACAAAATATGACTTTCAGCACTAACCATTAGGTTAGTGTTCTTACTTTTGCTTCATACTACACTTGAAATAGGTCATTTCTTTTAAAGGATAAAGAACATCAGTTGAACATACTATTTAACTTGCCTTATTAAACTTAGTACCATATAGACAGTACAGAATATTAGTCACTGTTTCAAAACATTATAAATATACATTTCATATTTTCTTTAAATTTAAATGTATACTTTATGATAGCATCTTTGCTTTTTATTTGGCATATAACTAAATGCCAAAATGCATTTAAATGTTGAATAATAATATTTTTAGTTTCTGTTTCTCACTTAGTTACTGCCCTGATAAAATTCTGGCTGAGGGTTTGCTTCTGTTTGTTTTTCGTACTGTATACATCAGGTTTTTTTCTCAAAATTCACAGTGATAGAAGAAAAGTGTGTCCATCCATACCATTTAGTGTTCTTACTCGCAAGGATGAATTATTTTTAATAGAATGTAGCACTACCTACAGTAAAGCCTGATGGATTCTTTTCTATCTGCAAAATAGGGATAACACCTATACACCAACTTTCAAGTATCCTGCACAGCTCCTTGTACGTGAGAATACTGCATAGGTCAAGAACACTGGTAAAGGGACATGGGTATGGCAGACAAGTACCAAACAAAGGTGCAGTCCAGACATGGCAGACCTCCTTCTCTTCATACTGGTTTCCTGAATGTCCCTTCTGGGTGTTTCTGATACAGAGTTCTCATGATAGCGCAGCCCAGGAGGAAGCGCTTGCCCTCAGTACCGCCATCACTCTCTCTTAGAGTCCACCATTGACATGCCTGATATCCATGGATCAATTAAGGCTTTGGGGAATGGAACAGAAAGTTCTTACATCATAATGATAGCTCATTTTTTAAGACCATATTTATTACTTATGCTAGTGGTTTCCAGACGTTTGGATTTCATAGATTTGTATGAAAATCGTTAGATTATCTTAATTTTTCTCATTTCTTCTTCACCCTCATATATCCATGAAATCTTTATGTTTGTCAGCCGCTAGACAACACCTTTTTGATTACTTGACTCAACTAAGAGTTTTTATCATGAGTAGATTAATTATATGATGAGGTAGAAGTCCTCTGATTGGTGTAGAGTAAAACCTTGATTGTCTGGCATACTGGTGTCCCACACTTCCCTGTACTCAGAAGTAATACCTATTTATGCCTGTCGTTAGGAAAATGCAACCCGCCTTTAATATTCTTGTCCAGGAACGTTTTCAAGTCCACAAGATGGCAGTATTACCTCATGAAGGTAATCAAACCAGTGCTGGGCATGATCGCTTGGTTATCCACTGGCACAGGAAGAGCTGTTGAAGGCAGCTGGAGAACTCTTGGCTGTTGATAAAGTATGGAAGACAGTGTTATTGAAGATAGGAGAACATCTGAGGAGAAATTTGCTGATTGAGTAAACGATTAACTATAAATAGTAGCCATGTCTTGTTGTAGGGAATCTTTCTACTTACTTTTACCTAGTTTCTACTTTTATGAAAAATAAGTAAACATTAAGGAAACACATTTCATAAGATGCCCTTGGCCTCCACCATAGTCATCTAGTATCCCATTTATAACAGAACACTGGGTTAATTACTTAATGTTCAGTAATGATGAGCCCAGTTATGGAGGAGGAGTTAGATTATGTCATTTACTGAGGGAAGTAACGCATTTTAGATTTTTACCAGTTAAAATGAAAGTTTGGATTTAAAAGGTTAACCTCAGTTATTCAGAATACCATCAACTGTGCTATATCAGTGAGTTTCTATATAGATCATTTTATATATAAATTTTGAAATTCATTTCATTCATGATCTAGGGTATAAATTGATTTAGTATTCCAGTGATAAAAGGAGCTATGATTCATTATTCCTCTTTTCCATATTTTTGGTAATATATCGTATCTTATTCTAATAATTTAAGTACTTAGTCTCTCCAAATGTATTTTCAAATGATTTCATATTCAGTCTATGTGTACTTTCTTACTATTTAATCAAACACAAAAATTATTTGTTTTTATGAGGTAGTTATATTTTGGATGCTATATTTCAAAGTATAAAGGCACGCAACTTAATTATAAGATAATATGTATTTAAATAATATATATAATATAACTGGAGAAGGCAGTGGCAACCCACTCCAGTACTCTTGCCTGGAAAATCCCATGGAATGAGGAGCCTGGTAGGCTGCAGTCCATGGGGCCATGAAGAGTCAGTCAGACACAACTGAGCTACTTCACTTTCATGCACTGGAGAAGGAAATGGCAACCCACTCCAGTGTTCTTGCCTGGAGAATCCCAGGGACAGGGGAGGCTGGTGGGCTGCCGTCTATGGGGTCTCACAGAGTCTGACACGACTAAAGTGACTTAGCAGTAGCAGCATAATATAATTAATAATAAATACAGATTCTTACTGATGTTTTCAACATTGTTGAATCATAAAAATATTTTCATTGCCATTATAGGTTACTATGATTTAAGGGCAAATTCAGTATCTTCTTTTCCAGTCCTTTTATTTATTTCCCCAACATTATTTTTTTAATAGAGTCATCATAGCTCTATATTAGCCATGGTAGCAGAAATTAAAGTAGTACTTACTAGTAAAATCCACAGATTTCCAAACCCTACTTGACCATTAATTACACCTTTTATGACAGCTGTGAGACACAGCAGTTTTATCAGATTTTTAGATTTTCTCTTTGACTTCCTTTACCATCTTTAATAAGAAGAATAGTCTAAATTAATGGGATTATTAATCTTATATGGGAATCTCCTCTGGCAGGATATTCTTGCTTAGAGAGAGGGGATATTTTATGCAGATTGATTTTGAGAATGTGATTTGGTACTTGCTTCACACTCTTGAAACCAACTTGTTTCTAGTGTATTAATAAAACTACTTTTGTACTAGGTTGATGGGATTAAAATTATTTAATGTTATGATCATGTATTCACTGTGCTAATTTTGAGGAATATTGCTCTTACGAAATAGACTAAGGCTTTAGCATAGTATTTGTAGACGTTATATTGACCTGGCCACCACGAACTTTAGTATGTTGTGTAGACTTAAAAATGAATATAAAGAAACTGGTGTGAATTAACCAAAAGAAAGCTGCTTGGAGTAGATAGAAGAGTCGTATTGTCTGGAAGTTTTATCATGCCTTCATGCTGTAGCTCATATGAGCCTGATTTTTGAGAGACAGTTCTGAACCTGGGACAAGGTTAGTGCTCACATAATCCAGGCTCTCTTTTCTTCATTACTAAGGAGGTAGGCAGTAGGCCAGTAAAACTGACTTAGAATCAGTTTCATTTGGCTCATGCTCCAAGCTATTCTCTTGTGCAGATGCTTTCGTTATTGGCTCTAGTAGTTGAGGAGGACAAAGTAATGAAGGAAAGTGACAAGGTCACAGAGGTAAAAAAGGGGAAGGTTGCAAGAATAGAGAAGTAGGAGGTTATATTAGTCCTAGTTGGACATGACCCCTTGTTCCCTGGCCTTGATGCTGATAGTTTTGTGAAGACAGTTCAAATCACTGGGAGACTGAGAACATCTTTACTGACTTTTCTCCTGGTCGACTGAGAATCTCATTGGTTAGTTTAAACTCAGAAAAGGATGCTGTTCTGCCCTTTTTCACTAGAAATGCTCTACATATAGAAGACTTTCCTTGGAAAATTAAATGTGGGGAGTCAGAGCATCCAACCACATCACCTGTCATCAGGCTAAGAATTAGGGCAAAGACTTAACACCAAGAAAAAAGTGCAAGCAAAAAGAAAATATGAGGAAATAGTAAAGGTGGAAAGATATTACTGGAAAAAATAACATACATGAAAACTCCAGAGAGAGAAGAAAGTTATCTTTTAAAGAACTTTGATATAGTTCATCATGACAATTTGGATACATATTCAAAGCTAATAATGTTTACTTAGTCTGTCTTTTTTAAAACTACCTTGCTTTACATGAAAAATCCTTCATGCATAAAAGGACTTAATGGTGTGGCAAGTTACATTTGGAAAATACAGCTACCTTTTAAAATATTATGTTGTAATATTGAAATATGAAGATTTCTTGCTCTCTATTCTTGTGATGCACTTGAAAGCATATGATGAAATTCTAAATCAGTTTTTTAGAAAACTGTTGTTTGATCAATAAAATGAATTTAATTCTTTTTGAAAACATTTTATTTAGGGTTTTTAGCATTTGTCATAGGAATATGGCTTTTTTAGAATAAAGTAAAATTTCCATAATTTTTATCTCTAGCTTCATACTGATTAATGGTATATTTGTACTGTTACTTTTATGTGCTTTGCAGAGCTTTCTAAGGTCAGTAGACAGATGGAAAGTAGCTATATAGGAGAGATTTAGATAATAGTGAAATAAGAAGTCAAAGTGAACAGATTGAACCTGATAAAAGTTTAATATCTTTCAAAAAGTATAAATCCATTTTCAAAATCCAGATTACATTAATCATATAATATATAAGCACCACAATATTCACAGCACCTTTTATTTTGCTTTGGAGCCTTATTCTGAGTATTTTGAGAAGAAGTAAATTATGATGAAATATCAAAATTGATGAGTTTACTTCAGAGTGTGAAGAACCAGAGTAAATTAGAATTCTGCTCACTAAGTGCCTCAGAGCTTATTCCACCTGACTCATCAAATGAAAAATTCATCAATTAATCCTCTGACAATAACGATATATACACAAAAATCAATCTGGAATTGATTTTTTTTAGTCTGAACATGAAAACCAAGCCCTGACTTATACATAATGTGAAATTTCTCTTCATTGCGACTTTATTATTGGGTATAACAGCTGAAGTGTTCATATAATTATTTGTTCTAAGTCAACTACAAAAGTGTGATTGTTTGAGAAAGGGTGTGTGTGTGCTGTGGAGATGGTCTGAAGCACAATCCGAGTGAGCTAATAAAGTTGTCACATGCATGTGAGAATACAGCTGATAGGAATCCCTAGAAGGCAGCCAATAGCGAGGGGTCCTGATCACTGTGCTCTGATGGGGAGACCACCCAGGACAGTTAACAGTGAGCTGAGTACTGAGGAAGATCAAAGGCAGAGAAGAGGAACATACAATCACTCAGATGTCAGATACAGCTTAAAAGGAACATTGTGAGCCATGTGATTTCTATGAAATGTATTTCTGCGTGTGTGGTGACTAACTCAGTAAACAATAGAAACTGGAAAGGGGAACCTCTTCCTGTGCCAATCCGTTCTGTCTCATCTACTTTAGAGACACGAAGCCCCTATAAGTGTTTCACAATCCATTAAGTATTTAAATGACCATTTTTGCTTTAATTCAGTAACTCTGTGCAATTCTTGAAGACTTGCAAAGAAGTCTTCTTTGAAACTCTCTCATGGTTGTTAGATTTCTTTCTTCCATGAGGCCAGTACCACAATAACTATATACAAATATCTCAAGAGAATAATCCAAGTCAAATAATAGTAGGGTTTTTTTTTTTTTGAATTAAAGAAATCCTGGTAAAAATCTATTCATATACGTTATTATAAAGGAAAAGACAGGGTCAAATTTAAGTTTACAGCATTCTGAGTGTTTTTAACCTTTGAATTAGGTAGTTCCAAAACCTGTTATTATTGCTGCTAGATTCTTAATTTCCATTATGCAAATTCTACTTTGAATTCAATCAGACTGCTCAGTATTCTTACAGAGAAACTTCAGATTGCTCTAAATCCTGAAAGTCAGCACACCATGAGAAAAAGAGATGCACTCTTCCAATATAGAGTAATGTTAAACAACAAGCAGAAATGCAAGGGAAATGTGAAGCTAGAGAACTCTGTCAATATTACTTATCTCACATGTAGTAAATTTTGATGACTGTCTTCTGAATGTGGATTCTTGTAGGAAATGAACATTAAGCTGTTTTTATGTTTTATAGATGTTGAAAAAAAAAAAGCTGAATACATATGATTCTGAAGCTATTAGAATTTTTTTCCCTGTCACAATAGCAGTAAGAAAATTGCAATAGAAATGTCTTCTTGAGTGCACAGCATATGAAATAATATGTTTTTTCCCTGTAGTTTAAAATGTTAACTTGTATTTTAGGTCTCATTCTTTACATATGCCTTGACAATTATGATTGCTTGATTAAAGAAAGAGCTTTTGTGCTACTTATATGTCACAATACCAAATTTACTATATCTGAGCAGTGTTTCTAGTATTCCGATAGGTCAGATATGTCTAGTGAAAGACTGGCGTAGGATAATATGTACTGTTCAGATCTTTTGTTATT
The DNA here is from genome assembly GCA_935064755.1 of Tragelaphus eurycerus. Lineage (NCBI taxonomy): Eukaryota > Metazoa > Chordata > Mammalia > Artiodactyla > Bovidae > Tragelaphus > Tragelaphus eurycerus. Next base: position 1,247,457 of record CAKXYN010000014.1, read on the forward strand.
AAAAGATTTGTGTCTTTTTTTGTTTCTTACTCTCTTTTTTAAAACAATCTGGAAAAATACTCATTTTTAACTAAGCAATATACCTGATAAAATTATTTATATGCATTAATTCAAAGCATCTTAATTAGTTTAGAAGTAATTTTTCTGAATATTTTTAGACTCATATTGTAAGAAATATATATTATTGAATTTTTTAAAAACACACTCATACCTTTTTCAGCATTTTGACCTTTTATAGTCTTTTGTATCAGATGCATTTTTCAAGGCTCATAAAGGATTACATATTTATGTAATTGCCACCCCTGGGAAATACACCTTAACACAGAACAGATAATAACTTTCAAGTACTAAGCAGGTCTGTGTCAGTGTATTTTCTGCACTGTATGTTTTCTACAAAGTTGTGTTCTGTTTTGTCATTCAATCTCATTGGAGATAAATATTTAATAAATGAGTAAAATCATTGATATATATTGCTAGCTGTAGAATAAATGTAACTGTATTCACGGACAGCTACATCAGTGTAATTACAAATATTTGAGTATATAATTCATATAGTTAATACTTGTTCTATTTATATAAAGTTTTTCATCACATTAGATTTGTATAGCTAAGAATTAGTCATTTTGTTAATAATAGATAATTACTTTCCTCTGCAAAATTTTTAAATGTCTTCTTATGACTAAAAGAAGTTCTATAATTTTATACTATCCTGTAAAGCAAGAATTACATTGGTTTTTATCTTGATTCTGTATTTTAAACTAGGTAGAGTGACCTAGGTATATTTTTAACTGTTTATTTCCCAGAAGAAATTAAAAATATGAGCATAGGGTAAAGAAACCTTAAATTTCTTCTGTCGAGGCAATTTTAGACTTTTGTAAATAGTGAATTTTTGTATATATGTTTTACTTCCTATAGTTTTAACTTAATCAGTCTATTTAAAAATATTAGACTGTAACTAATTTATTGACAGCATAGGACAGAGATGGTTATTAGGAAGTAAAAATGTTTGTGTTGTGATTGAGCCCGAGAAGAACTTGGTCTTAAGAAACACTTTAATAGTGTCTACATATAATACTTTAGAGTCTTCAATAATGTATAATGGTTTTAGTTTTTAAAGATTCATTTTTACTTTTATTAATTCTAATCCCTTCATAATATAAAAATACTTTAAAAGTTAATTATACTTTTTAATCTAATTTCATTTATTTAATGCACTTATTACTTAAAAGTTAAATTTTTGATACATGCTTTCACATTATTTATCTTTTAAAAATCACAAACTAGTGCTCTCCACCCAAGTGGCACTTTGAAGGAGAAACATACTAATGTGCCATTAAATATTTTCCATGGCTAATCATTTCCTGTGATGTGTCAGTAAGTAATGATTTCTTACAATATTCATTTGTTCTGTTATATAAATATAATGTTTGAAAATTTAGAGTGTTAACTTGTTATGTGCAATTTCTCTATCAGAGTAGCTATATTTTTTTTAAATCAGAAGCTTTTGTTTTGTCACTTTGTGAGAAAAAAATTGAAATTCTTAAGTTTGGAATTTAAGACTTGCTTGTCTCATTATAGAAATATTCTTAGAAGATAAATTCTGAGATTTTTCATTCATTTTTGATTTAGGAGCTCTTACATTTTTTTCAAAAAAGTAATGAATTTGACTTTTTAGAAAGATAACCTTAGAAAGTCTGAAGATGATTATTTTAAGTGAGATAACATTTCATATTTATTAAAAATTACTGAAACTTTTGTTTCAGTAATTTCTCTACCTAAAATGAATGTTTATTAGGTAGTATGCTCTCACCTTATTAATGTTTAATAGAAAGTAACCTGTTTAGAACTGTCTTTAATATTGACTTTAAAAAACCTACCATTAAATTCTAACCATATGAAATGTAGTAATAACGGTAATACATTCTATTATTTAATCCTTTTTAGACAGGTGCCTCAAAGTAGTAAACTAAAAGCAGTATAGTTAGAAAAATGATTTATTTTACTTCAAAGGTTAGTAAAATACAAAATACCTTCATATTATGACTTTTCATATCAAATAACTTTAAGTTATCATGTACATTTAATTTTCTTGAAATGAGGTTTATATCGCTTTAATCACACCAGTGTATTTGGTACACTCATTTAAAATATAATGTGAAGTCATTTACTAATGTTTTTATTATACTTTAACATATCTTATTTGGTAAAGGACTATGGAAATAAAATAAATGAATTAATTCCCTGTATAGATATTGTCCTTAATCTCCTGTTTTCTTATGCAATCAAAAAGATCCTCTAGTTTTTTTTCATTAATTTATATACATCAGAACATTAATTGAATGCTTATTGTGTGCTTTTCCAAAGTTTACCTTCCCCAATATTACTAGGTTTTCTATCTTTCAGTAGTTTATCCTATTAAAAAAGAAATGTTTAAAGTGAATATTTTCACTACATTGTAAATAAAATGTTAAAACAGAAGCAAATTACAGCTATATTTAAAATTGACCAAGATACATATTCTTTTTTTTTTCCCTAAGCACCATTTGGAAGAAGTCTTATATCATTAAAAGAAAATGTAAATTGCATACATTTTTCCCAACACAGTCAGCAAGTTTTAATGCTACTTGTAAATATGTGAAAAGGGAATTTTTTTCTTAAAAACAACTTAACACAATTTTAACTTTCACAGTGACCAGGCATGTTCAGACTACAAATAATACTGTAGTGTAAATAAGTCTCTTTTATCTAGAGAGTATCAAATAATTCATTTGCATAGTTTCAAAACTATCAAAGTCTGAACTTTATAAACCCAATCCCAAATATCACTATTGTCCAAATAGATTTTCCTTGGTTTCGGAAAAAATAATAGTGTTTTAAGGCATTATACTGCTACAGTTGAAAGCATTTGAGAATTGTTTTTGGGGAAATGGTGCTCTGAAAAGAAACATTAACATTTGAAGATAAGAATTCTTGCTCATAATTGATTGAAATGATATATTTTCAAAAATTTATCCTGAAAGTTTTTTTTTAATGTGTGTAGATTTCTTGAATTTTATCTCTATACTCATAAAATGTTATGAGTTAAAGAATAAAAATTAATCATTCACTGTAGTATCTCTTATTAGGAGTGCTTTCACAGCAGGGAATCTTACAGAGACCCACTTCTTCATTGCTCTGACTCTCTGGCTGACTCCCAGAGTCATTGATGGGGTCAAAGTTAAACAGCAGATTCTGTCTTTGTTATACACAGTAGTGTTCCAAACCCTACTTTGACTTTGGAGTTATGTGTAGATATGTTATGTTTGTGCACCCACAGGTGTCTATATGTAATATATAGAGAGACAGAGAATGAGTGTCCAAAATTTTTTGAAATAAAACATTAGTACTTGGTAATAGTTGAGAAGGGCAGGCACAGGGAAATATCTAGCATAAGTATTTGCAGGTGTAAGTTAGAGCACTTCCTAGGGCTCCTTCTCTTGCCTACCAAGAATCTATTTTCCCCTGAAAATATCTAGTGTATACTCAGATTCCTGTCTTACTAAAAATGCTGTTTTTCTTCAGTTAGCAAATTTAAGGGTTAGCACAAAGTAGGGGATTAGATTACTTTTTCAGTTATTGCATGTCTAATATAATTAAATATGAATACAATGAGCATATAAATAATTTTAAGGCATTTACATTGTAGCTTAACATTCATGTATACTAATAAAAGTTTATATATAATTTTGATCATTTGATCTTTTATTAGGATAAAAGCTAGCATTTTTATGCTGCTTGACAGTTTGGCAAAATGCTGTCCTCCATTTTTCTATTTATATTTGGGACAAAAAAATGTAACTTATTGTCCCCATTATGCAGATATAGGAATTGAGGTTTAGAGTGTTCTAAGATGTTTGCCCAAGATATCATAGCTAGTAAAAAAGGCTAAGATGAGAGTAAAAACCAAATCTTCTGAGTTTAGATTCAGTTCCTGCCTTTTCAACAGTCTTATAGCCTATCCTCTTTATGTTGGTAATTTAAAAAAAAAAATGATAATTTAATGGTTCAAAAATGTGAGAGAAGAAACATAAATGCAAAAATTTTGTAGAAAAGCAAGTGGAGTGTTTTGTTTTAATTATGATTTTATAACCTAGGCTTTGTTGTTTCTAGTGGCAAACTGTCCTTTAATGGAGAAAATATGAAATGTAAACCTGAAAAGACTTGCCTTGTCAGCTCACTCCGATGTTGATTGTTTTACTCTTTTCTCTTAATAAGGTAAAAAATAGCACATGGTTTTGTAAAAGACCTTCTTCATGCAAATGATTCAAGTAGCATCAAGGAATATAGCATTTGGCAACTTTTTTTTTTTATAACATTTTAAAAAGTACTCTGGGAGGGAGGTTCAAGAATGAAGGGACATATGTATACTTAAGGCTGATTCATGTTGATATGGCAGAAGCCAACACAATATTGTAAAGCAATTATCTTCAATTTAAAATAAAATTTTTTAAAGTACTTTTAAAAAATTCTGAGATGTATCAGTAAAACTATCAATGTATATTATATATTTTGCTATATTTTGGTGATATCTGCAAAAGATTGTACTTTCATTTTGCAGAGAATAACCAGTAATTCTATTGAAATCTAGAAGGAAGGAATTAAATTTGTTTAACCAGAATAACTTGGTATTGATTTTTTTAGATACTGCTAGACCAAGAGATTTAAATTTTAAATCCAATTAATACTTGAGTTTTGAGAAGGAATAGAAGAGAACCCCTTTTATGCAGAGATAGTCACTAAATCCATAGTCCAAGAGTATTAGCATTTTTATTTGTCTAATTGTTCCTAACTTGATGGTCTAGCTATGGAAGTATGTTTATTTTATATTTACTGTTACTTTATGTCTAAACCCTAAAGACATTTTATATAAATGATTTTTTTTTTTTCTGGGAAAAAAAAGCCTCTTTACTCTTACTGATTTCAATATTATCATCCCCTTTTATTAGTAGAATCTGCCTTTGCATGTAAGGAATATTACAGACATGTGCCAATTTGTCTCTAGAATGAGTGGAGGCTGGGAATCATAACAGTTTATTTATTTAACTGCTTAATAGTCCCTCTTGTCGACTCTTAAGTCATTTTTCATGGTTATCTTCTGATTCTTATCTAAATTTTCCACATCTGTCTTAAATTATGGAGTCGCTGGTAGATGTAATGCTACAAAGTTGAAGAGTAAAGAGGCTCTCTCCTATATTCTCTATGTCTTCTCACTCTGAATAACTACTTGATTTAAGTTGTTAGGCACTACTTGGGGCAGAGATGATCAGCAGAACACAGTTTGGGTAAAGATTCCAGAACAAAACTGCAGAATGGCATGAAAGTTAAGTGTGGAGAGAAAACTGGAGAGGCAAATATTGTTTTGTCCCTCTCTCTTTACTCTTTTACCTGGTATACTTAGGTCTATGCTCCTAAACCGTGCCTCACTCCTTCAAGACTTTGACACCTTCACTGAAAAATTTTGTTGGGGTGTAGTGATTTACTCACATAAATGAGATTTTTCTCTTGACATTTAGAGATTTTTGAACTTTACTTTTTTGAATTTGCCAAAAACAAAGTTATTGTATTTTGTAACTTCAGGTCTCCAATTTCTACATAAAATTGAGAGAAAGGATAAATCTCACGAATAGAATGGATTCCATTGTTGACCATTAAAAATATTTTGTGTTTGCAATGCACAATGCATTTGTGAATGTCTACACTATGTATGTGACCCATGTGTTGTTTTTTTTGACCCATGTATTTTTAAGACTTCATCAAAAGAAAAAGTAAGGTCTTAAGTTATATACAAAATGATAGAATTTAAAATTTAAGAAGTCTCATTTTCCAACTCTCAAAAATTCACTAATTTTAGCTCATTTCTTAACTCTAGTAATGTTTTTGTCGTGACTTCAAGTAAGCAACTCTAAAACACTGCACAGAAATTGAATACATTCCACAATAAATAGCATCACTTGAGGCAGATCAAACTTCCCTTCAATGTTTTACCAGGACTAAAAGAGAAACTTCTCTCCAGTCCAGTCAGGTCTCCTTTTAAGAAGGAGTGTTCATTGAAAGATACAATTTGTTCTCCATCCAGGCAATACTTCTTGTTCAATAGTGTTCATTGAAAGATACAATTTGTTCTCCATCCAGACAATACTTCTTGAGTATAGCTGTTACTTATATAATGCCTGAAGCAAAAGCATAATTTACATTGTAAAAGTCACCATCAGCCTTTGGTCATGACTTGAATGACTGTGATGCTTTAGTCTACATAGTAATGCTGGCTGGCTGTCACTTATAATTTTACTTTCCTTCCTTATAAATACTTTGTTCTCTGCCACTAGTTAGTTTCTGTTGTTTTTTTTTTAAATTGGCTTCAGCCTTTACTCCCCAAATTTCCAACCATTCAACCCAGAGACACTTTTTAAACAGCTAGCTAGCCAGGGCAAAACAATGGCTGATGAAACTAAGCATGAATTGTATTTGAGAAAGGAAGTGCTCACGTGTTCTTCATTATTTTGTTCGTTTGTTTTCACTTTATTAATCTGAAATCATTGAACTGACCACATCAAATGTTGTACTAACTTACATACCAACTCACATCAAGTCATTGCTTTAAAAGCCTGCTATGTGGCCACACTGTGTATACACTAATGTATAGAATTTTCAGTTTACTGGTTGATCGTTGTTTGCACATTATGCTCCTTTGAATCCTTGGGACTATGTGCCATAGCTAGTTCACATTCTTTCTATATAACTTTCAGCAGAAAAAACAATAACCAAAATGACTTGCCACCATATTTACTGAAAAAACATGTCAAAGACATTTAAGCAGGCTTTGTTTTTGAAAGTACATATTATTTGGTTTTCTTTCATGTGTCTGTCTTTTTGTGTGTATATGACTTTAGTTTTTAGAAACTGTTGAAGTATTTTAAATATTTTTAAATGCAAAAATATGTGTTAATATGAAAAAGAAAATTTTAGCTAATATTGTCAGTTTTAGTAGAAACGTTTACTTTATCTAGTAATCAATAACAATGTTACACTCCCAACTTTATATAGTAAACATATAGGAGATACAAGTAAAAAATCCCAATTCTTTTTGGGCTAGTTCACAAAATAGAAAATTATTCAAATGTCCAGATACTTTTGCTGGTATATAAAGAAAAACTGAAGCGTGTGAGAATGCTCCTCTATGGCAGAATCACTGGGCAGTGCTTTGACCACACATTTGACCATTTTTCTTTTGTAAGATGCTGTTTAGCCCAACTGGAATTCTCTACATGTACTAAAAGATAATTCACTCCCACTTAACGGCCGGCAAGAATAATAGGGGCAGGTGTACAACAAAGCTCTAGCTTGGCCAGCACTCATGTGGGCACAGCCCCTTAGCTGTCCTTTTGAAGGTGCCATGTTTGAGACTGACTCTGGTGGAGTGACATCTGCAGGGCTGGGCAGGTGGTGAAGCTGATGCTTCTCACAGCATGCCAAATAATGGCTCTTCTTAATAGCTTGGGTGGCCACCAGATTGAGGTGTCTTTGTGGATGTGAAAAAGAGTAAACTAATCATCCATTTGAAGAGACTTTTTTGAGCCACATCTAAAAAAGAAATTATCTTTTTACGAAATGGCATCTGATACTCTTAACTAATCTGCTACTCTCCTGATGCTGCTTTCTTCACCCAACTTTCTCTCAACAGACTTTGCAGAATATATTTAGATTTCCAACTCCTAGCCTTCTATTCTTTTTATGGCCTATGTAGGCTGTCAACAAACCTCTTGTACACAAATTCTGCTCTAATTTGATATGGGAAAGCGTGTAACCATGGAAACGTTCTTTGTACCCTATCTCAAGCCCTGGATGCTTTATTTACCCTTTATAGAATAGAACAAATAATCTACATACTTACGATTCACTTTTTTTTTCCGCTAATTTTCAGCTAAACAGCAAATATCTGACTAAAATATTTCTTCACCAAGGTTATATTTTTATCCAGACAAGTGTTACTAGTCTGAATTTGTGTGGGTTAAAAAGATGAATAACATTTAGAGTGGCCTGTCTTTGACCATAGTGATTGTGTGTATAGCTTATAAGAGTATCTTGATGATGATTTATTTAGAATATTTTAATGTGTATATAAAATAGAAATGTCCATAAGTTAAAACATTAGGATTTTTTGAATTCCTAATATATATTATTATAATATGATGTATATGCGTGGGTTTTATATTGAAGATCTGTTATCCACTGCATTTGAAGTTGAGCAGGTTGTTAATCTTTCTTCCCTATGAAATAATTGTATATTAGCCACTTGTACAGAAATGTGCCAGGTTAACATAAATTAAGAGTTAACAGTCTTAAGTAATTTTCCATGTTTTTTATTATTCCAAGTACCATTTAGCTTTCAGGAACTTCATCTTTCATATATTCATCCCAGTCTTGTTATTACCATCTAAGATCCTGTTCACTGAGAATGAGTAAGCAAGTACACTTTTTAACAGAAATGTCCTTGAGGTTGTAAGCTAATACATGATTATATGTTGATCATGTTAGAATTATAGATAACCTATCATACTCATCTTCCAACTACCAGCACAATGACTGTGTCTTATTCCTTATTTTACACAATCATGCTTGAACATGTAACAGAGGAACTCCAAAGTTCCTAGTCATGGACAATGCTTTTGAACTTCTAAAAGTCTATTGCAATTCAAAGCTTTTTTATAAGCATCTTCCAAACTTTTTGTAGTATTAAATAGTATAGAATTTTTATAAGCAAACATTTATGAGTATGCAGTTGATCCTTCGGAGAAGGCAATGGCACCCCACTCCAGTACTCTTGCCTGGAAAATCCCATGGACGGAAGAGCCTGGTGGGCAGCAGTCCATGGGGTCGCTAGAGTCGGACAGGACTGAGCGACTTCACTTTCCCTTTTCACTTTCATGCATTGGAGAAGGAAATGGCAACCCACTCCAGTGTTCTTGCCTGGAGAATCCCAGGGACGGGGGAACCTGGTGGGCTGCCGTCTATGGGGTCGCACAGAGTCAGACACGACTGAAGCAACTTAGCAGCAGCAGCAGTTGATCCTTATAGTAATAGATGGCATCTAAACAACCAGACAGAAAATGATTGTTAGTAGAGTTTATTAGCTTTATTTGGTCATATACTAATATTCACGTGGTATCCTTCTGTTCGGCCACAGGCTGATTTTGCTCCCTAAATGCACACTCCCCTACTCTGTGTAAGCATTCTCAGGCTTCCCTGAAGGATATAGATTTTGCCTAAATTTCTCTTCTATTTATAGATTTATTCTTATAATTATTTCAGGTTTCTCTCTCACTTTTTGTTCTGACTATACACTATTTTCTAAGAAATGTATTTCTGATTATTACACTCATAACTTAAACAGAAGAGAATGATTACTATGTTTCCCATTGTGGTTAAGATTTCTAAAAGGTTAGCTAGCAGTTTGTATGTCTTTACCTCTCGATGAATAGGGCCCAGTTCTCTTGCATCGAGTTAAAGGAATAATGGAAAAAGAACCAGAACTATGACAGCTGTAGGTTGAAGGTAGAATTTATTAACCCAGAGAAGGTGCCAGAAATGTTGGAATATGGGATAAGCCAAAAGTGATTCTCAGACCATTTGGGTACTGATCAGCTTCGGGTCATTTGATTAATCTTTCCATTGCTGTTGTGACATTTCTTCCTAAAGAAAGAAACCAAGCTCCAGAATTTTGCAATTAAAACCAACTGTCAAAGACATAATTTCATGTTATATACTATTTCTCAGTTTCTCTTTTTAGATTTTACTAATCTGTGTTTCTCTTGTGACTGACAAGCTTATGAATATTGTTTGTGCTCCAGTTTAAAAAATGCTTAGTGGTGTTTCACTCCTAATTTTATCATGATTTGTGATATAACCTTCACAACCACTGGGTACTATTTAATTTATATTATAGTAGGAACCTAAGTTACATTCTAATCTTTTAAGTTTGGAATTTACTTTAATGTTCACTTTTTATTGTATCTTATTTGTATATTAGATAGTATCTGAGTAAAGCTATTTGCTCAAATAGAAAGAAACAGCATTTTTTTTCAAATTTATGCTCTTTGAAAAAATAATTCTTAGATGATGCTTTCAAACTTCATACCATGTTCCACATGCAGTAGCTGTTCAAGACTCCTCGGGTAATTGATTCATGGGTCCATGGAAGAGTCATTCCTATTGTTTTGGTTACTTTGAATCACTAAACATATGTGATCAAGTATCTAGCATTCATTGAAGTAATGACATTATGCTTTTGTCAATATTTCTGTTCTCACTTGAATGGTCCCTTTCTACTAGAGCCAGTTAGTATATCTAAACAGTATTTATTGAATATAGAAAAATGGGGTAATATTTACACTTTTTTTTTCCAAAATGGTTTTTGTTTTCAAGTACTCCATGAGGCCCCAGTAAGGACCAGTAAGGCACTTACTGTGCCATTAAGATTAAAAGTAGTAATACTGGAAAAGTCTACTATAAGATATTTAACCGACAGTTTCTATTAAAATTCATAATAGTAATGTAATTAAAATATCCTAGCCACCCATCTTGCATGCTGGACTTTGGCATTATGCAAACCAAGAACTTCCAGATATCCTAGCTGGGTTTAGAAAAGGAAGGAGAGCTAGAGATCAAATTGGCAACATTCTCTGGATTATAGAGAAAGCGAGAGAATTTCAGAAAAACATCTATCTCTGTTTCATTGACTACACTAAAGCCTTTGACTGTGTGGATCATGACTAGCTGTGGAAAGCTCTTAGAGAGATGGGAATACCAGACCATCTTACCTGTCTCCTGAGAAACTTGTATGTGGGTCAAGAAGCAACAGTTAGAACCTTGTATGGAACAGTTGATTGGTTCAAGATCAAGAAAGGAGTGAGACAGGGCTGTCTGCTGTCACCCTGTCTCTTTAACCTATACACTGAGCACATCCTGGGAAATGCTGGGCTGGATGAGTTACAAGCTGGAATCAAGATAGGTTGGGGAATCATCAACAACCTCAGATATGCAGATGATACCATTCTAATGGCAAAAAGAGAAGAAGAACTGAAGAGCCTTTTGATGAGGCTGAAGGAGGAGAGTGAAAGAGCTGGCTTAAGACTAAATATTAACAAACTAAGATCGTGGCATCCAGCCCCATTACTGCATGGCAAATAGAAGGGGAAAAGGTGGAAGTAGTGACAGATTTCCTTTTCTTGGGCTCCAAAATCACTGCAGATGGTGACTATAGCCATGAAATCAGAAGATGATTCTTTCTTGGCAGGAAAGCGATGACAAACTAGACAGTGTATTGAAAAGCCAGAGACATTACTCTGCCGACAAAGGTCCATATAGTCAAGACTACGGTCTTCCCAGTGGTCATGTATGGTTGTGACACCTGGACCATAAAGAAGGCAGAGCCCCCCAAAATTGATGCCTTCAAACTGTGGTGCTGAAGAAGACTCCTGAAAGTTCGTTGGATAGCACAGAGATCAAACATGTCAATCTTAAGGGAGATCAGCTCTGAATATTCACTGGAAGGACTGATTCTGAAGCTGAAGTTCCAGTATTTTGGTCATCTGATGCAAATAGACAGGGAAAAGTCCCTGATTCTGGGAAAGATAGAGGGCAGAAGAAGAGGGCATCAGAGAATGAGATGGCTGGAAGGCACCACCAATGCAATGAACAGGAACTTGGGCAAACTTTGGGAGAGGGTGAGGGACAGGGAGGCCTGGTGTGCTGCAGTCCATGGGATGGCAAAGAGTTGGACACAACTGGGAGAGTGGAGAGTGAAAAGGTTGGCTTAAAGCTCAACATTCAAAAAACGAAGATCATGGCATCCGGTCCCATCACTTCATGGGAAATAGATGGGCAAACAGTGGAAACAGTGTTAAGACTTAATTTTTCTGGGCTCCAAAATCACTGCAGATGGTGACTGCAGCCATGAAATTAAAAGGCGCTTACTCCTTGGAAGGAAAGTTATGACCAACTTAGATAGCATATTCAAAAGCAGAAACATTACTTTGCCAACAAAGGTCCATCTAGTCAAGGCTACGGTTTTTCCTGTGGTCATGTATGGATGTGAGAGCCGGACTGTGAAGAAGGCTGAGCGCCGAAGAATTGATGCTTTTGAACTGTGGTGTTGAAGAAGACTCTTGAAAGTCCCTTGGACTGCAAGGAGATCCAACCAGTCCATTCCGAAGGAGATCAGCCCTGGGATTTCTTTGGAAGGAATGATGCTAAAGCTGAAACTCCAGTACTTTGGCCACCTCGTGTGAAGAGTTGACTCACTGGAAAAGACTCTTATGCTGGGAGGGATTGGGGGCAGGAGGAGAAGGGGACAACAGAGGATGAGATGGCTGGATGGCATCACTGACTCGATGGATGTGAGTCTGAGTGAACTCCGGGAGTTGGTGATGGACAGGGAGGCCTGGCGTGCTGCGATTCATGGGGTCGCAAAGAGTTGGACACGACTGAGCGACTGATCTGATTTGATCTAATCCGGGTGACTGAACAGCAATAACAAATAGCCCATTGACACACACTTCTGTCCATATAGAAACAGTTCAGCTATAAAAGAAGCTGTTGCCTTGATCTTTCAAGCACCTTTATAAACATTTCTTACAATGATTAGAGCCCTCTTACCTTCTTTCTCCCAATCCATAACCCCTATCATTGCTTCTTTCTTCAAATGCAAACTGAAAGCAAAGGAACTTGTTTCACCTATAACATAAACTACTTTTAAATTCAGCCTATGGAAGCAAAGACAAAATAACCAAAGTATTTTTGTAGAAGCCTAAACCATTACTGGTTTTTTCTTCCATAAATATAGGGGAAGGTTTTTTTTTTTTTTTTTTTTTTTTACCGTAACCAAAAACAACTTTTTCAGAGTTTTTCTTATTTTCAGTATCTTCTTAGAAGCCTTGATAAAGAGCACAGAACACTTAATCTACCTCCTATGTCTATACTTGTGCTATGCTGACATTTTAGCAGTACGATTGTTTGTTGGTACACCCTTATTGTTTCTATCTAAACAGTTTTTTTAGCGGACAGATGCCAAGTGTTTCTAATTTCACCCTTTAAAATATATCTGACCTCTAGGGGTGACACATGGTCATTACAGAGCTATTGCCAGAAGTGCTATCTGTGAGATTTGTTACTTGAGGATTCACATACAACAGAAGATTATCATAACTAAAATCAAGAACCACTTAGCAGAATCTAAAAATAATAAACTTTATATAGTATATGTCCTATTGGTTAACATTGTGAGATCTAGAGTCAAAACGGACTCTGATAACAGTTCTACCACTCATTCATTGTGTAACAGCTGTTTGCTAAGGACACCAGTAGCATCTCTGCCTTGCAGGGCTTTAATGATTAAATGAAATAATGCATGTAAAGTGCTTAGGGTATTTGTGAGCTTAGAGTATATAGTGAGCACTCAAATGTTCAGTCAGTCAGTTCAGTTGCTCAGTTGTGTCCACCTCTTTGCGACCCCATGGACTGCAGCACGCCAGGCTTCCCTGTCTATCACCAACTTCCAGAGCCTACTCAAACTCATGTCCATCACATCAATGATGCCATCGAACCATCTCATCCTCTGTCATCCCCTTCTCCTCCTGCCTTCAATTTTTCCCAGCATCAAGGTCTTTTCCAAGGAGTTGGTTCTTTGCATCAGGTGGCCAAAGTATTGGAGTTTCAGCTTCAACATCAGTCCTTCCAATGAATTTTTAGGACTGATTTCTCATAGGATGGACTGGTTGGAACTCCTTGTAGTCCAAGGGACTCAAGAGTCCTCCAACACCACAGTTCAAAAGCATCCATTCTTGGGCCCTCAGCTTTCTTTATAGTCCAACTCTCACATCCATACATGACTACTGGAAAAACCATAGCTTTGTTGCTAAAGTAATGTCTCTGCTTTTTAATATGCTGTCTAGGTTGATCATAACTTTTCTTCCAAGGGGCAAGCGTCTTTTAGTTTCATGGCTGCAGTCACCATCTGCAGTGATTTTGGAGCCCAGAAAATAAAGTCTCTCACTGTTTCCATTGTTTCTCCATCCATCTGCCATGAAGTGATGGGACCGGATGCCATTCATTTTCTGAATGTTGAGTTTTTTATTAATTATACTTTTTCACTCTTGAGTATTAGATTTTCAGATAGCTGTACAGTTGCTCTCTTTTTGTGGCTTTGTTTTATGTATTTCTTATTCAGAAGGAAGATGACCAAATGAAGATATTTTCCTTTGCCATGTAGTTGACTTAGGGCTTTATTTATTGTAAATATATGGACCAATGATCTTTTTTATACTGTGTACTAACAAGGAAGTATATCACTACTGTGAGCTGCCATTATTCAGTAATAAAGTAAATCCCTGAAAAGAGAGAATTAAAGACGAGAATGAAAGGAAATTAGGGTTAAAAATACAGAAAACAAAAGAAGCCACAGAAAGAATTGCATGTGAGGAGCATGGCAGTATCATAAATGTATGTCTCTGTGCTACAGTAAGGGAAACAGTCCTGCTTAAAGTTTTGCTCTAAGAAGTTCTTATTTAAATTACTTACACATGCAAATAAAGATAGGAAAGAAAAACAATGAAGGAAACAAGACATATCTTCAAGAATATATTTAGATAATAAGAAATCATAAGATTTCTCATACCAATATTCATCTTGTCATGAAAATCGAAAAAAAAAAAATTGTCAGGGAACCGAGATAAAGATGGGTATTTATCATCGGGAGCAATGGGTTCCCCAGTGTTATATTCAAGTAACTGAAGCTTCCTAACTATTGTAATGACCCTGAACTTAGAAATAAAGTGGGAATATAGTGCAACAAAGAATTAGGGAATAGAGAAGAGCTATTTTTTTCACAATCTGAACTAGTATTTGCTAGTTATTGGGAATATCATTTCTTTTTCTTTACAGAGAGAGGGGTGAAAGTAGGAAAATCAAAAGTATAATTATATCTTCTTGTACAGACTTTCTGTAAATTTTCTTTCTTTCTGCTTTTTGGTCCTTTTCTTTCATATAAACTCTACTGTATAAATTATATACTGTTGAGCTAACACTTTAGAAAAACCAGAATTTTATCTACAAATAGTTAAAGGAAACACATTTTAATACAAAGTAACTTTCATTAATAGATAAATCATTTTATGTTTGAAAGAAATAACTTCTTTTGAGAAGGCTCTGGAGCACAAAAAGCATAGAGGGGGCAGTTTGCTTTAATAAAGACAAGAACTTTTTGTTCCTGAGTATTAAGGACACTCTTGCCCATTGATATTTGGGAATAAATCAGATGCTTTTACCTGAGTATATGGCTTCATTTTTTAAACTCAGTGATCCTATGTGTGAACATAGAGATCAAATGTTGTTGATCATTTAGTCAACAACATCATTTATGTGTCAACCTATACTCTGCTCTGTGCATTAGGGATTTGATACAGTATGGAAAGGATTTTAAAGTTTGCATGCTCTGAAGGACTGAAGATCTTAAGCTCTTTGTAGAATATGGAAGTTTGTATTTCCTGAAGAAAGCGTTAAGCTTACTTTTGCATCACTTAACTGCAATGTTCAACTTAAGGGGGGAAAATGAGCATACGTTATAGTCTTTGCAGAAACCTGCTAAAGATACTACCTCTTGAGCTCACTTCTCATTTTGCACTGCTGCTGCTGCTGCTGCTAAGTCGCTTCAGTCGTGTCCGACTCTGTGTGACCCCACAGACAGCAGCCCACCAGGCTCCACTGTCACTGGGATTCTCCAGGCAAGAATTCTGGAGTGGGTTGCCATTTCCTCCTCCAATGCATGAAAGTGAAAAGTGAAAGTGAAGTTGCTCAGTCATGTCTGACTTGTAGCGACCCCATGGACTGCAGCCCACCAGGCTCCTCCGTCCATGGGATTTTCCAGGCAAGAGTACTGGAGTGGGGTGCCATGAATAGTTAAGCTTTTGCATTTGAAGAATATGTGAAAAATTTAAACACCTTGAAGTACTGTTTAGCATTAATTGTTTCTCTGTTAAATGAGTTACTTTTTGTTTTTTGGTTGAACCAAGTTGCTTGTGGGATTCCAGTTTCCGACCAGGGACTGAACTGGACCACTGCAGTGAAAGCATCAAGTCCTGACCACTGGCCTGCCGGGAAATTCCATAAAATGTGTTACCTTATTCTGAAACTTTTATTGTTAATTGGACTGTTGGCATGCATCTACCAGGGTAGTAGCGCTTCTGTTTCCATCTTGAGAGTTATTACAGTGGATTTTTTATTTTAAGGCAGGATCATTTATTTTTAGGGTAGATATAGCCATGTCTTCTCAAGTCATCTACTTGAGTAGATTTCTTAGACATAGATTTCTCATTGAATATTATGGTATATTCTTTAATATTTTAAATATTTTTCCTTTACAAAAAGAGATTGAGAAAAATGTTGATGAATCCTCTATTTGATGTGCTTATTATATTTTGTGATCTTTTATAGTTTTTCCTGCTTGATATCAATTATATATTTACAACTCTACAATTCATTATTTTGTTTATTCAGATTATGAAATAAGAAGCTGTATCCTACTAATTATGATCTATATATTTTTATTTTTTGTTATCATTTTATGTTAACAGAATGGTTTAATCTTTGTACCAAATTTTTCAGGAACTAGTGTTTTCTCTATATTTTATATAGAGAGAAATGTAGTCTCCCTGTGTTTTAGGGTTTTAGCATATTACTTTGTTCAGTGATTACTAGCTAGACATTTTAGTTTATGATGTACGTTCCTGATTGCAATTTTCCATAAAAGCACATCATGATATGATACACAAATTAACTTTAAAAGTTAGTTTTAGTGTATGGATTTGTGTCATAATATCTTTGTGTTTTCATTTAAATGTGCAAAGTATGAATTTTAGTGTTCATGTTTAAACTTTATGGAGTGCTAGGAGCAATAACTAGTTGTAATTTGAAATTTTGGCAAATTAAAATACTTCTATATAGCTATCAGATTAACAAGTATTTACAAAAATTGATTGGAGCATTTCAGATTTCTATAATGCAGGATGTTCAAATGTTCAAATTCTTTTCAAATGCTTACTCCTTTTCCTTATTTTACCCTTCTATTGATATCCACTTGGAAGACTTAGAAAGCAGAAAACATCTCTTACATATCCATGATCAAAAATGAACGCCTGATGGCCTGAAGGTTGAAATAATTATCTCTGGTGGCCGTGCAGATCTCAATGTCAAAGCTAAGAACCACAGGGCAGCTGAATTAAAGCATGAAAACTGGCATGAGCACAGACAACTGCTTGAGGCTCTTTATTACTGTTTGATACAGCGGCCCTTTGTTGGGAATCTTGTTTTTTGGTTCGAAAGCAACTGTGTGTGTCTAATCTCACATTTGCCTTTATCATCAATTCCATTCCTGTGATATTTACAAAACTAAGCAACATCACATGTATTTATCCTGATTTCTGCCTTAGTGGTCCTGAAGCCTTCTGCTAATCT